>OY756373.1:1269166-2538333 GCA_963576895.1 Ceraclea dissimilis
GTCAGAAGATAAGAGAATTATGCTATCTGTTACATACAGGAGACGTGTACCCTACAAAGCAGCATGCAGGCTTCCAAGCCATTCGAGGGCATTGTGGATATCTGCATATGGTCCAGGGAATGCTCTCAGAGGACAGTCTTCGACAATGTGCTTGATGATGGATTGCACTGGCTCTCCGCAGTCACAGGCAGGAGAATCCCGCATGTGCCATCTGTGGAGCATAATATACTTGCATCGTTGCTCGTAGCTCAAACGAAAGATGGACGAAACGCCTCTTATGCTGGCGCCCTAGAACATCGCGAAGAAACCCCGGATGACCCCAACTCCGCTGGAGGGATGACATTGTCAAATTTGCAGGTGGAACATGGGTGCGGAGGGCGCAGGATATACAAGGAGAGGCTTGGAGGAGACCTACGTTCAGGAGTGGACGGTTCCGGGCTGAGAAGAAGAAGATACTTGCATCGACACAAAAATTCACATGAATCACAATTTAATCACAAATTATTACGACAATTCATTAACTTGCAATTGTTTCGTTAAAATTGCCTGCGGCGCTAATTCAGATCTCATGAGATAATTGTATGCAGCCCCCCCCCCCCAGCTCTACTACATGGCAACCTCAAGTTTTAGAGCCAGTCCGCCACTGATGATAAGTATCAAAATATGTTTAGGTAAGTACCTACGGTTTTTCAGGAAAATGATATTTGTGAAAGTAAAAAATGAAACATAAAAGAGATTTTTATCAAAAACCCATTATTCATACATTTTCCAAGTTCCCTAATGCCCGATCCCACCAACTACCACCTAGGAAGCAGACCCCTAAGGAATTTCCATACAAAACCACAGACAATTTGAGTGATTATTATAACTGTCATAACCTTTAAGATATAAATCCATACAAAATACAACATGCAGCTCTACTTAGTTAGGTGCCCAAATATCTCCGCCCAGAATCTCCCTCACTTAAGTAGCTGCATGTTGTATTTTGTATGGATTTATATCTTAAAGGTTGTGACAGTTATAATAATCACTCAAATTATCTATGGTTTTGTATGGAAATTCCTTAGGGGTCTGCTTACTAGGTGGTAGTTGGTGGGATCGGGCATAAGTCTCCTGTGAGCCTTCTCCATAACTTTTTCTCTAAGACTTTTTCACGTGTTTTTTCTTCCGGCGGATTTTTCAGGGTGAAGCTATAATTTGCCTACATATTTTATTATCAAGACTTTGAGAGAGATGAATGAGAAGAAAATGTTTTCAATGAAATAAGTGACTGAGACCTATGTCCAGCTTTGGAATTAAAACGGCTGAGAAAGAAGAAGAATAAGAACAGTGACTGTAAAGCCAAGTTCGCATTAGGCCGGTAGTTTAGTCAAGTTGGTAGTAATTTAATACTTAACGAAAAAAAACTGAGCCTAAATCTAGCACTGTTACTAATTTTACTACCTACTCGACTAAACTACCGGTCAAATGCGAATAAGACAAGCGTTTTGACTTTTGACTTTAGTATGTAAACTGGAAGAAATCGCAGCATAACGATAAGGTCGCCCTAGTGAACATTATTGTATGTGTCTGACTAGTGCTTATATTTATCTATTTTTATAAAATCATGTCGACCAAATTCTCAAGTACGGACGCGTTTTGACTAAAAGGAATCGGAGAGCGTCTATGACAAATTGCATGCATGTGACGGAGGCTAGGAGTGTGTGTAAGATATGGCGATTATGGGTACAAAAAATGAATAAAAAGATTGCCGAAACCAGGGATCGAACCAGGGACCTTTAGATCTTCAGTCTAACGCTCTCCCAACTGAGCTATTTCGGCTAATTGGTGGGGGTTCAAATATTTCGCTCATCAATACAAACTACCTATTGTCAACGCGTTATTTTGTCCGTTTTTTTGTCAATGTTTATCGATTAGCATTTATCTTCGTGAACCAATAGGTCATGACATTTTTTTTTTCAGTTGTAATTTTCTAAGATATGGGTTTTTATTCCTGTTTCTTATTCATTGAGAGATCGGATAAGAAATGAGTGCATGTACTCGTAGGACCATTGGTGTGACTGGAATAAAAGTGAACAAGATGGGAAAGTTCGGGCATACAGTTAGAATGTCTGAATATAGAATGACAAAGATAATATTCAAGTCTGAAAGAGAGGGTGTGAGAAATCGTGTCGGTCCAAGAGCATACGTAATATTGATAAAATACTCAAGGATAGATGCGTGTTGAATGCAAGAAATCTTAGAGCGTGTGTCATGAACGTAATGGAAGCAAGAGATATATGTAAGGACAGAAGCGTGTGGCTCTCTGTCCTCTCTGCCCACACCACAAGGGATGCTTCATGATGCGATAGATAGTTCTCTTATTCTTTTACATTGCTTTTTCAATTAGTCCCTCCTTTGGCATACTTCTATGTCAAATAAGATTTATTTGTTATACCTATACGTGTTGGGTCTGTGGCTAATAAAGATTTATTTATTTATTTTAGAGTTTATTTATTTATGTATTTAGTTTAGGCATACATTCATAGAACAGATACATACATATAGACAAACTAACACAAACACAGAAGCAGTCCATTCCACACTTACATGTACACACATATAGATAACTGAAAAAACTTATATATCTCAACTTAAATTAAACATACATAATAAAATGAGGAGGGATCGAAGGAAAGGTTTTTATAGTCCAAAAGCCCGCTGCTTAATTTATGACGTATCTGTTTTTTGATCGAAATGTGGTATAAATGATAGCTTACCAATAGGCTATTACGGGTAAACTACTAGTCCTACGAAAAAATCAACTGAATATTTTTTGTAGACTTTAGCAAGGATTATTTTTGTCATTGACTACTTTCTCTTTTCTCTTACCATATTCCTATAAAATGCTAAAAACCGCGAAGAGGGACCTTTTCGGGGGGGGGGGGGCAGGGGGGGTTGCGGCAGGATTTTGATAGGCAACCCTAGTGCGATGTAATACCCTATTGGTAAGCTATCGTTTATACCACATTTCGATCAAAAAACAGATACGTCATAAATTAAGCAGCGGGCTCTCGGACTATAATAGTGAGCACATCTATGTGGTAAGAGAATATACTGTTATATGTGTCGGTCATCCTGTTCGCGTCAACATTCCTGGATTTCGCCAATTCTCCCTCAAACGTCTTAATGAGGCACTTGAATTTCTTCACAATATGATCAAGAGACTTATCTGTCCTGGCCACATTCTATCCTCACCTGACGAGTTCTCCACATCTCCCGCGGCCATATCAATTACGATTTAAGGTTGAGCCGGATTATTATAGAATTGACGGTTAAAAAAGTTTAAATTAAACACCTCTGCTTCGAAGAAACCTTTCTGAGAGAAATATTATTAAGAAATTTAAGGCTTTTTTAGATTCTGAGAATTCCATAAGTTTGGTGGTCTAGGTATTTCAATAATTTTATCGTAGACTAGAAGTGCTCGAAGGCCTGGTTAAACACGCGAAAATAAAAATTTATAATAAAAAGAAATCAGTATTGATACCTGTAGTATAACTTCCTCCCAAATATGGTAAAGAATAATATGTGAGATGGTTTGGGCATGTTGAGTGAATGAAAGATGACAGGATGTCAAAAAAGATACTGAGTGAGCGGAGAGGGGTGAAGAAGTGCGGCCGCCCGAGACTGACCTGGTCCGATCATGTTGACCAGATCCTCAAGGATGGACGCGTTTTGAGTAAAAGGAATCGGAGAGCGTGTATGACTGCATGCATGAATGTGACGGAGGCTAGGAGTGTGTGTAAGGATTGGGCTGTCCGGAGCTCTGTCCTTTCTGCCTACCCTGCAAGGGACGTGGCGTGAGGGTATAGATAGATACATAATAAGTAATATTAAATGAAACAATATTTAGTATCTCCCGCAGACTTTGATTTATTAAACAGGCGACTAGTTTACGGCCACATCTGTGTCTTTTTGTAGGCCAATACAAGTTTACTGGAATTCCGTGTGGCCTAGTCGTTTGTAAAAGAAGTCAATACATATAATGATGTGTTTAATTTTAATTTTACTACAATGAAATTCCATCAAGAACCTCGGTCTAAACACTCAACATACCAGAATAGATTTTGTAATAATTGACAGTCGACGACCGCCATTCAATTTTTTTTTTCGAAATTCTACAAAAATTTAAAATTAGAAAACATTATTATCACTGCAATGTATTGAAAATCTTCACGACAGGACATACATACAGCAAGAAGCGTTTTGTTGTGATGGTAGGTGTTATTATTTTTTACCAAGTTCTTATAATTACAAGATTTTTTTTCTTTCTTTCTTAAAGAAAATCCTTTGATCGTAAACCCAGGTATAACCTTGTACTTAATACAATAAGTCCATTAACAACGAAACCAGACGACGCCGACGCGACGACCAGTCGATGGAAAGTCCATTCTTCGCTATATACCTGTCGATATAACTACTTGTTAAACAAATTTATATTAAGGGTAAAGGTTTTTTTTATTCCGTTTTATTTGTTTTTTTATCTCACATATGTATGTAGGTATATATTTTCTACTTCGTATATATTTTTTTATTCAATTTCTTTTTTCTGTTTTTTCCTATATTTTTGTTCAACTCCTTTTTTTTCTGTTTTGTCCTGGGGTTAACTGGAAGAAATCGCAGTTCTGCGATAAGTTCGCCCTAGTGAACAACGTTTTATAATCTGTACTATGTCCATTTTGTATATATATATATGTGTTTGTTGTTTACTTTAAGTTTAAATAAATAAATAAATAAAGGTAAAGGTAAAAATTGCGATTGTTTCATTTTTTGGGGCTAATTTTGCGTCTATCAAAAAAATTTTTACGGTTATTCCCTAGATTGTGATGCATATTATCAGTACAAAAAAAAATTACTCCGCGACTATCGGGACACATGTTTCCGTCTTTCGGATAAAGATCAGAGGTGTTTATTAAAAAAATAAAAGAGAAATCTATACAAGGTATCAAAAAAATTTTACGATTATTCCCTAGATAAAGGTTCAATGCATCTACCCTATTTTGTTCCAAAGCATATTTAGTAACGGTTGTCGAGATATAAGGTCTCCCTTGTCGAGATATAAGGATATAAGATATACTAGATATCTGATGGCTCTTTTCTGTAATACAAATATTCCAATAGAATATTTGTATTACAGAAAAGAGCCATCAGATCTTTGCTTGGCATGAGGCCAAGAGATACATGTCGTAATGTATTCAGGGAGCTGGGCATTCTTACATTGCCCAGTACCATAGTCTATGAATGCATCTGCTATGCGAGATCAAACCTAGCAAACACCCCGCTTAACGGAGAGTGTCATGATTACAGCACTCGGTCTAGGAATAATATTCGCCCTGTGGCTCATAGACTGAGTAAAGTCTCTAAAAGTTTTATTTGCCTGAGTGTACGCCTATTTAACGTTTTACCTGACAGCTTGAAACACCTGGAGCTTGGAGCTTTTAGAAGAGAGGTGAAAAAGTATCTTGTGGCTAAAGAATTGTATACAATTGACGAAATGCTATCCAGGACAATAAGTCCAGTTTAGCATGGATCACTATGTAAGGATATTATTATCTGTATGACGAAATGCAAACCGAGCCCTTTACACTCTGTTTGCATTGATTCTACTTTTCTGGCACATTGCCACTGTTAATTGTTCAAAACTCTTTTTATTGTTACTTATAATTATAACTATGTAAATTTGACGAGTCCAAGTGCCCGAAATTAGGGCCTAGGGACGATAATGAACAATAAACAATAAACAACAATAAACAATAAACTTGTCGAGATATAAGATATAAGGTTGTCGAGATATAAGGTCTAGAAATTTTTGAAATGTCGGTATGTACGAGTATACTCTTAAAGGTAACCATACATACTGTTAGCTGGCGGCAAAGCGATCACATCAAACCAGCCGACGATCAGTAATACGCCTGATGGAAAGTCCATCTTCAGATGTATGTCTGTTGGGATAACTAGTTGTTATTCAACTACGACATATGTAGAAAATCCGATGTTCTCACAAAAACAAATCAAGACATCAAAAAGAGTTGGACATTAAAAAAAATTGTCAAGTTATTCGAACATTTCATCTTCTTCGAATAGATCTTGGAATAGTTCAGCCAGGACTCACGTTACGTTCCTGTGATGAAGAGGTCCAACTTCTCTCCATCTTTTCGGTGGACGTCCCGGTGGTCGGCGTCCTTCAGGGATCTCTTGCATGGCGAGCTTAGGAATTCTTGTGGGGTCCTTTCAACATGATCCCTCTTTTCCTGCTCTATCTTACGATGTCCTCAACATTGCAGGCTCTGCGGATTTCTTCATTTGATATTCGAACAGTTGTATGCAGTAATCTTACTGTATTAATACAATGGAGAAGTAGAATTCAGTAATAAGGTCGACATTTTAATTGCCGGTAGGACATCGTAACAAGCTTATAATTTGATGAAGACCGGCCTTATGTACGTAGGACGTACCCGCCTATCATATGGGCATCGTCAGTGGGGGCAGGGGGGGCAGCTGCCCCCGCTAGAGATTGTATTGGTATATTTTTTTCATATTAAGTGATAAAACCTTACAAAAAAATCGCATTGTTACTACACGTATTCATATCATAAATTTTCACGTAAATCCATCAAAATACAATCGTTTCATGAAAAAAAAATTGTCTGCGGCGCTATTTTTCATTTCTTTTTCATAAAAAAACATTTTTCATACATATTATTGTGCAAAGTATTATATACATTTTCAGTAAACCAAACCACATCACAACCTTCTTCACTATGTCCCACAAAAAAATTCGCTTATTGACGGGTTTTTCAAGCAATATGTTATTTCGTTACACTGTTACCTCCAATGGAGGGAATGGCAGCTGGTCACAGCCTGTCGTACCCAACATGGAGGTCACTCAATAGACTGAAAACAGGTCTCTCCCGTTGTCACAGCAACCTCAAAAAATGGGGTTACAGAGAGGAAGACACCTGTGAGTGTGGTGCCAAACAGGACCACAGTCACCTGTTTTCATGTCCCCAAATAGGTGCGACATGCACGCCCGAGGATGCGCTACTGGCGAACGCCAGGGCTATCCGGGTGGCTGAATATTGGGGGTTTCAAATTTGATGGTGTTCCGGACACGGAAAGTAAGTAAGTATTTCGAAATTTTTGTTGCCCCACCTAGCTCCGAGGCTGGCGACGCCCAGGGTACCTATGGTATGGAGAAAGGTCGAGGGGACTTCACAAGACTGAGGGACAATTCGTTGATTAAAGGTGACAAAAGAGAATTTATAATTTGGGAAATAAAAGAAATACCTACAAAGAAAATGTCCAGGAAGGTAATTAATGTAATTATTATTGTATTGAATTTTATGTTGTGTGTTAAGGCCAGCCACCCAACTATGACGTCACGGTCATTTCCCGCTGCGTTAAGGGCATGGCCCCAGGAATCGACGTCACAGACATTTCCCACGGCATTAAGGTTCAAAATCGCGTGACAATCGCATGACAAAATGGTAAAAATAGCGTTTTTTCCATTTTTCGTGGTTAATTTTGCGTCTATGAAAAAACTTTTACGGTTATTCCCTAGATTTTAACACATATTATCAGTACAAAAAAAATTTTACCCCGCGACTTTCGGGAAACGAGTTTCCGTCTTTCGGAAAAAAGGTCAGAGGTGTTTTTAATTTTTTTTTTGAGAAATCTATGCAAGATATAAAAAATCTTTTACGGTTATTCCCTAGATAAATGTTCAATACATCTACCTTTTTTTTTTCAAGGCATATTTAGTGACGGTTGTCGAGATAGAAGGTCTCCCGTTTTTACAAATTTTTGAAATGTCGGTATGCACACTCTTAAGGTACAAAATCGCGTAAACCATGAAAGCATATGAAACCTTTCCTTTCCTCCTCATTTTATTATTTATGTTTAAATTAAGGTGAGATATATAAGCTTTTTCAATTATCTAAATGTGTGTACATGTAAGTGTGGAATGGATTACTTCTATGTCTGTGTTAGTTTTTCTGAAATCTATGTATATATCTGTTCCATGTATGTATGCCTAAACTAAATAAATAAATGATAAAATGGTAAACAATTTCAAAATTTCCAAAAATGGAAGACCTTAGATCTCGACAACCTTACTAAATATGCTTTTGAAAAAATTAAAGTAGATACATTGAACCTTTATCTAGCTAGGGAATGACCGTAAGACATTTTTATATCTTGTATAGATTTCTGAAAAAAATGTGAAAAACGCTCTGATCTTTTTTTCCAAAAGATATAGAAACTCGTTTCCCGAATGTCGCGGAGTGAAATCTTTTTTCTGTACTGATAATATGCATTAAAATCTAGGGAATAACCGTAAAAGTTTTTTGATAGACGCAAAATTAACTCCAAAAAATGGAAAAAAAACGCTATTTTTAGCATTTTATCATGGGATGGTTCACGCGACTTTGAACCTTAATGCCGTGGGAAATGACTGTGACGTCATTCTTGGTGCCAAGCCCTTAAAGTCAGTCAAAAATTCAATTTATTAAATGCACAAAACAACAAAATAAGATTCAATATACTCAACAGATAAAAAAATATATATGATATTATAATTCTGTAATAATGATACCATAAAATTTTCGTTTTGTACAGGGATACTTTTATTAAAAGACTCGTGTAAGCTCTTCTTAGCAGAAGCTCTTGAAAGCTTTTAGAAAAATATGTAATGTGAATAAGTTTGTAGAGGTCACGAGATAAAGCCTTCTTTTCACAATATTATTGATTGGCAAGGCTTGAATAGGAATTGAGAATATCAACCTGTAGGGTAGGCAGAAGGTACTCCTTATATTCTTTTCAAATTCCCATCTATTCAATGAGGATTCTTTACAATTCCTCCATACATATTATCTAATGTTTGTTAGGGAGATGGGAACATCATTATACTATGTTTTACATCAGGTAAAGTACTTACATAGATACGTATGTATTTGTTGTCAAGCAAAGCCGGATTTACACTTTTCACTGGAGTAGGCCCTGACGTTTTCGCCACCCCTCCATCCCCCTCCCCCCTGACGATTTTTTTTTAAACTAAAACAAAAAGAGAGGAGTAGGTCGGCCACAGAAAAGATGGGCCGACGATATCATCCCAGTCGCGGGTAGAAGATGGATTGGCAAAGCTCAAGATAGAGAACAATAGAAGAAAATGGAGGAGGCCTATATCCAGCAGTGGAGAGATGGCTGAAGGAAGAAGAAGAAGAAACTAAAAAGTCTCTACCACCCATAGCCCCAGCCCAGAATCAGGAATACAGTCATACGTGAAGCATGCACCACGAAAGACATCGTAAGATGGGGCAGGAAAAGAAGAAGATTCTGGCGCGACCAATGATAGCTAGTGAATAGCGCCGCGGGCAAATAATTTTTGTGACCTAAGTGAAAAAGATCGTACAGTACGCGTAGATACGTTATATGATTGGATTATCATCAACAAATTTTTATTTTTTGTTTGTGACGATCCTATCTGGTGAAAAGAAAAATGTAAGGTGCCCTTGGGGCGATTTTATCGCTAAACGGCGCCCAAAATTGTCCAAATATTATTATTATTATTAAATGATCGGCCAATTGGCGTAAGGAACCTATATGGCTTTATCCGTTAGGACTTCCTACATCCGTTAGGTTCCCTAAATTGGCGCGTGACGTCACTTCGTTGGTAGACTCTGCTTTCTTGCAAACCGGTGACCAAGAAGAAGAAGACTTTTCACGTGTGTCTACACACGACAAACCAGTTACTATTCTTGAACGATTGATCCAAATTGATCAATGATTATGTAGGTAGCTGCGTGAATATTCATGATCAATTTATACATCATGCACTCATCTCGTGTGTGCAGATCAAAACAATCATCGTAATATTTTAAAAGTACATTTGTATGTTTGTATGTACCTACCATAGAGTGTTCAATGATTGTATGGGAAAAAATCAAATGTAAAATTTACTCAGTTTTCGCTTACGATCCGAGTCTATGTTATGTAAAAACTATTTATGCCAAATTTCAAGAAGGTTGGATAATACTCGTACTTATAACTAGCACATTTTATCACTTTTTCATAGTAATTAGTACTGATGGCCTTCTCATGTATCTCTCGAATTTCTTTGATCTCCTGCACCGATTTGGGCTACAATATCAGCGATATTATTGCCCGATCCCACCAACTACCACCTAGGAAGCAGACCCCTAAGGAATTTCCATACAAAACCACAGATAATTTGAGTGATTATTATAACTGTCATAACCTTTAAGATATAAATCCATACAAAATACAACATGCAGCTACTTAAGTAAGGGAGATTCTGGGCCGAGATATTTGGGCACCTAACTAAGTAGAGCTGCATGCTGTATTTTGTATGGATTTATATCTTAAAGGTTATGACAGTTATAATAATCACTCAAATTATCTGTGGTTTTGTATGGAAATTCCTTAGGGGTCTGCTTCCTAGGTGGTAGTTGGTGGGATCGGGCATTAGTGTTTTAATGCTAAACAACATCTAATATAGAACTTATCCAAATGACATGCTTTAAAGGAGAATTCGGACGAACATTCATGTGGTTGGCATGCCATCTCCGCACTAATCTTCTTCTTTCGTATGCGAAAACGACAATTGTGCGAGTCGGGAGTCAAATCAGAGCTACACGTCAATATTTCTCAGATATTCAATCTGCGTCCCCTCATGGATTTCCCAAATATCCCCCTCGAACTTCTTGATGGGACAGTGATCCACCATCTCTATCTGCCCGCACTGGCATTGGGGATGTTCCCTCTTGCCCCGTTTATGGAGGAGGAGATCTCTCCCGTGGCCAGTTCGGATCTTATTTAGGGATGCCCATAGTTTGCGAGGCAGGTCACTAATGAACTAATAATCAAAGAAGTAGTTCAGCTATTTACTTACCTTATTTTCCACCGGGCACAAATAGCTAGTTTTAATTCCCTCGAAGCACCTACTTGAATGAATGGCCACTACATATTTTTATCTACATATATAATATAGCACAATAATTTATTTATTATCGTGTGTTGATATTTTGTATTTTTAATGTCAGTTGTGTTATCATAGTGCTAAAGAACAGACCCACACAATAACTATAACAAGAAAAACAAATCGATTTTACTAAAACTGTAAAAATTTTAGTTAAATATTTTATTCGTTTTTTATTTAATAACTAAACGAGATGAAAATAAGTGAAATCTAAGTTACTACCATTTGTTGTAGATCATCTAAACATACCTAATAAATTATTCCTTAATGGAACGATATTGTAGTGAAAAGGTAAACAATTACAGTAGGTACACCCTAATTACTTAGGTTAGCTGTATTGTGATAAGCTCGCCCTAGTGAACTTTATTTACTATCATATATAGGTAGGTATATTGTGTATTACCTTGTATTTTTCGTGTAATGTTTACTTAGAGAATCACACACTTTTATTTATTTATTTAATCTTTAAGTGAACAAGAAATACATATAAACATAAAAAATGGACATAGCAGAGATTATATATCGTTGCTCACTAGGGCGAACTTATCGCAGAACTGCGATTTCTTCCAGTTAACCCCAACTTCAGTGTAAGTCAAATCAAACTAACAATTTTCATATTGTCAAACAATGCTTATTGTTTTGGGTCGGCTGGCAGAAATTCACACTTCTCTTACTAACTCACACTTCTCTTACTTCTTGACTTCAGTAGCGCCTTTAACTCTGTCGACTTTGACATATTACTCGCAAGACTCCAACACTTCAATCTTTCAGACGTCTCACTCTCCTGGTTTAGGTCCTATCTAAGTGGCAGACAACAATGTATCAAAACTCAAAATAACAAATTGTCTAATTGGCTGTCACTTAGTACAGGAGTCCCACAAGGTGGAATCCTTTCTCCACTTCTCTTCTCAATCTTCATCAACTCTGTAGTTGAACATCTCACCGTTAGATGCCACCTCTTAGCTGATGATCTCCAAATTTACTCTCACTTCGAGCCGAATCATACCATATCCGCAATCGATCTTATGAATGGCGAATTAAGTCGCATCTCTCAATGGGCACAGCAAAATGGATTGTTACTCAATCCTTCCAAGTCCCAAGCCATTCTTATAGGTAGCTCTCGTCTTCTCTGCAAATTAAATATCAACTCTTTACCCCCTCTTCTTCTTGATAATGTTGTCATTAAATTATCTGAGAAGGTAAAAAATCTCGGTATTATGTTCGATCAATGTCTCTCTTGGCGACCTCAAATGTCCGAAATAAATCGTAAACTATTCTACTCTCTACATTCACTAAAGAGACACCAGAACTTTCTCCCGAAACCGACAAAGATTCTCCTTTCTCAAACCCTTCTCCTACCTCTACTGGATTATGCGGACGTTGCATATATGGATATTACATCCGAACAAACCATGAAACTGGAACGTCTGCAAAATGTATGTATTAGATTCATCTTCGGTTTGAGAAAATATGACCATATCACAGACTTTAGAAATGAACTAAAGTGGCTAACGATGACTCAGCGTCGTCATCTCCATATTCTCTCTCTTCTTTTCAATGTTCTGAATAATCATGCTTCACCTGATGACCTTAAGTCCAACTTCACACCCCTGGCATCTCATGTCTTATCTCTACGTTCAAGTGGACGCCGTTTGTTAACCATACCCTCACATCACACATCTTTCTTCACTTCTTCTTTCACTACACACGCGGCTAGACTATGGAATAACCTTCCACTTCCTATCAGACTAGCTCCAACTATTCTCTCTTTCAAAAGTAAACTGAGGCATCATTACCTTTCCTTAAATAATCCATCTAACTGACAATCCCGTGGTTCCTTCCTTGTCCTTCATCCCATCCACATTTATATATGTATTTTTATGTATGTATAAGTATTCTATATATTATTATTATTTTCATATTTATTTATATTTATTTATATTTTCCTTATTTTTCATACACCTGTATGTAATGTGTACATCAAATTAATGTCACAAGTGGTTGGTTGGTAGATATTGCCTACGGCAATAAACCCGCCATTTGGAAGATATGTTTTCTTTTCAATAAAGATTTTTTTATTTATTTTATTTATTTATTTATTAAATTGACATTAGGCAATAAGCCCGCCGTTTGATATATTTTATTTTTCTTGTTAGCTCAGGGGACCGTTTATCCCCTGCGTCACTGCGACCAGACTAGGTCTATTGTGACATCATTCAATATTACATCTCGTCTTCAAGGCCGACGTGTCTCATGTAGCTCACGATCTGTCTTGGTGCGAGTAGTCTTGCCTTCTCAGAGTCCAGTAGGGGCCCTCCGAGAGTGCGACTTCTTTTGTGAGGGAGTGCGTCACAGTTACAGAGGATGCTGTTTCGTTGTCCTGTGAACAGAATCTACAGACTGGGGTGTCTAATAGTCCAATTTTGAACATATTATGCTTCCGTAGTCTGCAGTGTCAAGGTCTTGGTTAGGATCCTTGACATATTAACTTGTTCGATAAAGAGTACTTTATTTAATTTAAATTTCAGTTCCAAACCAAAGATACCGAAAAGCATGAAGACATTCTTCGGGAGTTGCTTGTTGATGAATGGCCTGCGTTGAGAGATGTCTTCAGGAACGACTGGCCTTACACCATCTACCCGTTCTACGTGGTGGAGAACTTCATCAACTGGAAAAAGAAAGATCGCGATCTTAATGCGAGGATCCTATGCCCGAGGGATGGATTCCAGGATGGGACGATGTTCCTTATTCATACAACCGAGGTGAGAATATTCATAATAAATAAATTAAGCAGGTATCTCAACAGATACTACACCAAAGGATGGACCTTCCATCAGGCTTATGACTGATCGTCAGCTGGCTTAATGTGATCACTTTACACTTAAGGGATTGGTACCAAGAATTACGTCGCAGTCATTTCCCACGGCATTACCGTTCAAAATCTCGTGAATAATCGCATGATAAAAATGGTAAAAATAGCGTTTTTACATTTTTTGGGGTAATTTTGCGTCTATCAAAAAACTTTTACGGTTATTCCCTAGATTTTAATGCATATTATCAGTACAAAGAAAAAATTACTCGACTTTCGGGTAACGAGTTTCGGAAAAAGATCAGAGGTGTTTTTCACATTTTTTTTGAGATATCTATACAAGATAATATAAAAAATCTTTTGCGGTTATTCCTTAAATAAAGGTTCAATGCATCTACCTATTTTGTACCAAAGCTTATTTAGTAACGGTTGTCGAAATATAAAGTCTCCCGTTTTTAGAAATTTTTGAAATATGCATACTTTTAAGTAACATTCACCAATTCCAGTCCATCCATCTGCCGAGATATCTGTTATATTCAACTACGACATGTAGAAAATTCCGATATTCTCAGAAAACATAAATTGTACATACCTACATACATCTTTTTCCCGTTCTATCCTTGGTTGGGTCGGGGGCTCAAAGCATCTGTGTATATTCGCCAGAGACCCCTGCCACTTGCAGTTTCCAGGACCTCTGGCCATTCCAACCACAGTCTCTCCTCGCACATAAATTGTGATTTTCAAAAATAATATTGAAATAAATTTTCCAGACTTTGACTACAATATTTTTATTCACATTGGAAAAGAGCTGTCTAAGATTGCACGAATGCCTTTGGAGGACAAACTTAATTGATTGGACCGTAGGTCCTTATGTCCACTCCATCCACGAGAATCATTGGGACGCAGTGAAAGCGGCGCTGGTCAAGTTGAAACTCGGGACAGAATATCAAATAAAAAGTACGTACCATTGGATTGCTAAAGAAGACGCAATGAAATTTAATATAAGGTATGAATTTCTGTTAATCAAAAACTTTAAGATTCAGTTAGAATCAAATCAGAAGTTAGCTTAAAAAATTCAAAGTGACTTTGTTAATTACAGTTTTTTCCTCAACAGAGACGAGAGGCATCTTCATTCACATAATGTAGCGTTATATGAGCTCTCTTGGGAAGGAAGCAGGATGGGTATTCCGATGCTTAAGAGTCGGCTTTGGCTGGCTTAAGTGATCACTTTATGCCCAGGGCAACGTTCACCCATTCAACCACATCCTGCTGTCAATGTTTCCCTGGGCAAAAAGTGATCACTTAAGCAAGCCAAAGCCGACTCGTAAGCGTCGGAACACCTATCCTGATTCCTCCTCAAGGGAGTTCACATAACGTTACATTGTATGAATGACGATGCCTCTCGTTTCTGTTGAGGAAAAAACTGTAATGTATTGCCGTCTGTGCAATGCAGATAAATCCAGTTCAATACCTAAAAATAGTTTAGACATATCTCAAATCATGACTTTGTTGACTTGAATAGGTACTGAAGATGTTACGAGCAGACTCAGGCACTAAAGAGACACATAGGGTTTAAAGATTACCTGCACAAATATAAAATAAGACAGGATAACAAGTGCCCGTGTGACAGCCAAGCACCACAAACAATTCAAGACAACACTGTATCTGTTTTCTTTTTAGATGTCCTCCAGACGTCTACATAGCGCCACTAAGAGAAAAGGATATCCAGACAATTAACGACCTATGGCCTCATCGCTATCCAGGATCCGACACCTTCATAAGAAACCTGCTCTTCGTCAATGGAGGTCTAGGAATATTTTCTAAAGACGGCGACACTTTAAGGAGTTGGATTATCAAGAACCATCATTTGGCGCTTGGAATGCTTCAGACTGTGGATGAGCACAAGAAGAAAGGTTATGGAAAGCTGATGATTATGGCAATGTCTAAACAGATGGCTTCTGAGGGTTTCGACATTCACACTTGCATCGTCAGGACAAATCACGTATCTTTGAATTTGTTTAAGAGTCTAGGTTTTAAGAAAGTCGATAATCTTATGTTTGAAAAGGTTCGACCAATCAAAATTATGTCGCATGTTTAGATAGGAGAATAGGTAAATAACGCCGCAGGCGAAATTTTATTGTGAGACAGTGAAGAAAGTCATGATGTGGTTTGAATTATTTGAAAATGTATATACTTCATACTTTAAAAAATAGCAACACCATTTCTTTTGAGACAGATTTATTTATGGAACAATTGTATTTTCTTGGATTTCCATTAAAATTTATGGTGTGATGAGAAAATGTGTGGAAAACATTTTTTGTGAGAATTTATAATTTAGTCTGCCCCCCCCCCCTGATGACGCCCACGACGACGCCCATGACAATGACATTTCTTTCGAAATTCTACAAGTGTAGCGTTTGCGGTTGCAAAAAAGGCACAAGTGTTGCACGTACCCTCATCAAAAACCATTTCTTTTCAGACAGAATGTATGTCATAGATTATGTGTCTTGAAAATTATTATAAGTATTTCTGCATTTTGGGTTTATTAGGTCATCGAACATATAAATTGATGGAATTTTAGAAAACCTGTTTCGAAGGTGTACGCATGATGACACTTAATAGGTAATTAATAGGTTAACCGTTTGTAGGTGATGCATGCATGTGCCTACCTACTAATTATTTAACCTTTAGGTACCCACAACACAAGTAAAGAAACAGGTTTAGTGCATAGGGAAGTATACTCTCATCAGAGATATGCACAGGGCCGAAATTAGTATGACGTATGCCTGGAATTCTACTTAGTTTTAAGATATAAATAAGTAGCTAATATATTTATTTACAAATGGTAAAAAGGCCTATTGCATCTTTCCCTCCACCCATGATTCCTTTAGAAAAATTAGTCGGCCTTCATCTAATTACAAAATAACATAGTCCTAAAGGTAAACTAAGCACCTAATTTTGAGCTGGGCTAGAAGAAGTCTATACCTAAAGATATACCTATTTTAGGTGTTGAGCCGGAATTTGTCTGCATTGCACAGACGGAAATACATTACAGTCTTTTCCTTAACAGAGATGAGAGGCAACCACTTCATTCAAATCATTATTTGTAGCGTTATGCGAACTCCCTTGGGGAGGAATCAGGATGGGTGTTCCGACACTTAGGAGTCTGCTTTAGCTGGCTTAGCGGCAGGATGTGGTGGAATGGGTGAAGGTTGCCCTGGGCATAAAGTGATCGCTTAAGCCAGCCAAAGCTGACTCGTAAGCGTCGGAACACCCATCCTGCTTCCTCCCCAAGGGAGTTCACTTCACATAACGCAACATTATTCGAATGAAGATGCCTCTCGTCTCTGTCGAGGAAAAAACTGTAACTTTTTCAACTGTTAAACTCAAATATTTTCCTTTTGACACACCACAATAATATTGCCCTACATCAGTGCATTTACCATTAATTCTTGTTACGGCTCTGATCATACCTCTACTGGCACTGGGGCCATTGCCTGATTATAATTATTGTGTCTCTGTGACAAAATAGTGTACAGTTGTTAATGGTGAAACATTCTTATCAGACTTTGTTACTCTTAAGAATTCTATTGAAACTGTGTCATACTAATTGTGCATATCAAACTTGTTTAATAAATAAATAATTTATATTTAATATTTACTACTTAAAAATATGCCTAGTTAATTATTTGGTAAATAAAATGCGTTAACAGTACAAGTATCACTGTCAGAAGATATTTAAAAGTAAAATATATATGGGTAAGTAAATAAAAATTATAAAATAAATCAAATTAATTTTTGGGGTAATAAATTGAACCTCTTTTCGGGTATCATGGTTTGCGGTTTTTGTTGTGATGTGATGTTGATTTTTAATAAGTTATAGTATAATATATTAGTTAGCAATAAGTCCGCCTTTTGGCACACAAGATTGTCTTATTTTTTGTAATCATTGTAATCATTTTGGTCAATAGAGATTTATTTATTTATATATTACAAGCAGCACGTTATTGGGGCTGCTGCAGGTGATTACTGTTTTATGTCTATTGTAACAAAATGTATATTATGTGGTAGTCCTGTATTTATTTTATTTTATTTCACTAAAATATTACACTCTTCGGCATTACAGCGTTCAGCCTTTGCACCGAAGAGTGTACGCAGAACAAAAAATAATAATAATAAAAAAATATTGAATAAAAAATAAATAGGAAATTATGTTATTGCAAAAAATTAGAAGTTGTAAGTCCTACATACAAAACAAAAACACTTGGGTGAGCTTAGTTTAGGTAATACAATAGCCTAATATTTGGATAACATCTTCAATTGGTAAGTTTTTTTTATCGTTTCAGTATCTTTTTTTTTATAATTAACAAAGACAGAAACAGGTGGTAATGTGTATGAGGACTTGAGGAGAGACTGTGGCTCCGTGAACTGTGAAAGAATCATTAAAAAAATATATTATTCAGAGTTTTTTCAGTGATAGATATTGATATAGTACAAAAAGAGAAAAATAGCACCACAGGTGAATTTTATTAAGTTTTTAATAAAACAAATGTGATTTAATGGATTTATGATTTTTTTCCCAAAAAATGCTGCCCCTAAAAGTGCCGCCCGGTGCGGACCCCCCTCCCCCCCTTAACGCTACGCTCCTGATGAAAACTCTAGGTAGGAAGGTAATCCGTGTAGATTGGTAGTATAAAGTACCTATCTATGCATTTTCTTATCATAAAGGAAATTCTGCGCGCGCATCCATGTTCAGAGTTTTCATCTCTAACAGGTAGGTGGCAGAGTTTTCTTCCAGAATCAGCTGTCAGAGCGTGCTGTCAAAATGTAACTAAATTTTAGTCTTAAATTATTGTGAAATTAATGTGAAACCTAAGGACTTATTGTGTACAAAATTATTGGACCAATACACATGGTAAATAGAGTGTGATTGTCTATACTAACTTACTTCAGAAATTTATTATTAGTCTTATAAATATCAGCCCAATTCTTAAATCCCTTGATTTCTTCTCTCGTATCCTATCCTTTATTGACCATTTTATTAATCTTGAGGTTTTTGACCGTCGGTACATGGTGGAAGTCCATTTTTAAGTTGAAAAGAAAGACTAAATATTTAGTCTGAAATCCACAATAATGACTTTAGATTACGCGACTAGTGTTCGAGGATTTGCACCCTCATCATCAGGCGATTGTGAATAAAATACTTAATTAATAAAATACTTAAAGTCATTGTTGTGGATTTTAAACTAAATATTTAGTTTTTGATTTTGCCTATTTTATTCATTTATAATATGCATATTTCATTTTTTTTTATCTATAGGTAGATTTTTATTTATCATACGAAAAATAAATAAGTCATATTATTGTATTATTTTCTTGTTTGTTTAAATTAAAAGGACATAGTAACTGAACATTAAAAAAAATGCGTTGGGGAAAAGTAAGATTACTCAGCTAATGGTGCTAATACTAATAAGATATCATTCTAAAACTTAAAAAAACATGGATAAATGAGAATATTTTTTACTGATTCTAGTGGTCAAAAAAGTGATTATTGTAAATTTTCACTGTAAAAAATAATTCAAAATTGCTCCTGAAATTTATTGAAACTGGAGAGATTATTCTCGTAATTATTTAGATATATACCTACTGCTCTAATTTGGTTGATAAAATATTTAAGGTAAGACGCAGTGACTTAAGCGGATATTTTTGATATTCGGTTCCGTTTTTATACACAAGTCAAATCGATTTTTCCGCTTCCGATTTTTCTTATTTTGCGATTATAATCTGATCAATATAATAAATGATGATTTTTGTTCAGTTACTGCGTCTCCTTAATAAATATGTAGGTATTATAAATTTATATTCATTTATAGGTAGTTACATCTAAGTGTAGGATTTTATTTGCCATATTATGATAAATAAATAAATCAGATTTTCCTGTTTGTTTTACATTAATAACTAGCTAAGTTACCCGTGCTTCGCACCTGCAAATTTGGATGGTGAAATACATCAACAGTATGACCCGAATCTGTTCATTCGTTCTGACAACTTTCTGGAAGGGTCTGCAATATTCCACAACTTTCCAGAAGGTTCTAGAATGTTCATAATAATTTTCATACTAATTTTAGAAAATTTATGATATGATGAGAAAATTTGTGGTAGTAATGTGATTTTCTGTGAGGTTTTAGGATTTTATATGAAAAAAATTATATACCTATTCCAATCTCTAAGGTGGGTATCTGCCCCCCCCTGCCTCCCCTGGCGACGTCTATGGCTCAAGACGTTCCAGAGTTATGGTGGAACAAACATACTCACATACATACATACATACATACATACGTCCACATTCGTATGTAAGATTGACGTACCAAATGCTAGAAATGATATGTGTAGGTAATAAAGTTTTCTTTATTAGCCAATGTTATCAGAGAGTAAATCCTAACATGCAATAAGTATATCACGTGAAACCCTCATATAATTATTACTGTTGCCATTTCTTTTCTAATCTGTTTGTAAACATTTTCATCTTGGGTATCATAATAAAATTAGCCAATATAAAATGATATACTCGTACGTAATCAGAGTCGTTGCTCTGTCCAAGGCTTCCAGAAATCAAATACTAGGCAAATTACTATTACCAGTGACGAAGATACTTAAGATTACAATTTTTTTCTGAAGAGGATCTGGACTTGCACATACAAAACCCCAAAAATGCTTTCCTGCACACCTTGCAGTGGGCTAAAAGCCTGTATCGAAAAGTGAACCTGGCACCTCCCGCTCGAGAGACTGTGACCTCAACCAGTCCCGGACATTTTTAGAGGCGTCGCGTCGGCCCCCTTCTTTCCATGAAACTAGAAAATAGCGCCGCAGGCGGAATTATCATATTCTTTTCACGATGTTTACAGTCAGCGCCACTGGCCAGACGGCCCTTTGGCCAGATACCGGCCCATCGGCCCTTTAATCAGACAGGCCCATCGGGGGTTTGCCCGATCTGCCCTTTGGCCAGCCCGGGCCTGGCCTCAGCGCGCCAACCCTGTACTCTCTCTCTCTCATCGAGCTACTTTTTTTAAATGGATTTGGTTTTATCGAAATAAACCTAAATACATCTTGGTAGAATTCACAGAAAGCTTGAAAAGATTGCTTGTTTTTCAGATTCTGCACAACAGAACAAACCCGCATTCGGAAATAACTAAGTCATGGATCCATTCCAAGAGATACCGACTGACGACTGGTCATCAATATTGTCCCGTCTTATGGACGTCTTGTCCAAGAGTTTCATTCTCTCCAATTGGCTGTGTACGAGATTTCAATGGATGAAGAAGTCTTCGAGATCGGAAGACTACAGTTTCCACATCTTGGCCCCAGGAGGTGACGTCAAAAAAGGTCTAGTCACATATGGAAAAACTGTAAGAAAAAAATATTGTTTCATTTGACAATAGCGCCATCTTTCGTAGAGTATCCAAAGTTATTTTCCCACATTATGCCATCCTTAGAACACGTCTCAAGTTGTGTATTTTCGGGAAAATTTCATAGATGGCGGTGAGTGGAACACATTCCAAAAGATTTAATTAATTTTAATTTTGTGTCCCCGATAGTATTTTTTAATCAGTATCCTAACATTATTATGGAGAAACTAAGATAGTTTGGGCATGTTGAGAGAATGAAGAATGACAAGAAGGATATACTCCACTTCACAACACAAGTTTTTAAGCTTTCTGTGAAGTGTGTATTGTATAAAGGTGTATTTGGATTTATTTCGATAAACCCAGATTCATTTTCTAGATAAAAGAAAAATTGAGCGAACGAAGTGGTGTGAGGACACCCCCCCCCCCCTCCCCGAGACTGACCTGGTTCGATTATGTCAACCCCTTTCACTATGTCTCACAAAAAATTTCGCCTGCGACGCTACTTACGCTTGTTTATGCTGCATCATTTTTTAAATTTATTGTTGCCCCCCTAGCTTCGATGCTGGCGACGCCCATGGTTCTCTTCCAGTAGATAAATTAAATTAATTTTATTATGTTTCAGAAAACTAAATGCTTTTATTGGACTCTTTACATTTTCGACGAGAACACAGACGAAATAAAGAACGCCCTTCTGAACACAAGGCTGATCGACTGGGGGGAGAAGTTTGTGTGTGGAGTTCCCACAGGCCATGGGGAGTGGTTTAAGGACATCCTCCTGCAGAAAGGATACAAAGTTCATCACGACACACCTACAGATTATTACAGAATACCAAAACACATCCCTCAGTCATACGAAATTAGGTAAATGTTAAAACTTTGAGTTTTTCCAATATATGTCACAGGTGGTTGGTTGGCAGACATTGCCTATGGCAATAAACCCGCCATTTGGAGAAAAAAAATATTTTTTTAAAGATTTTATTTAAATTTATTTAAATAAATATTTAGAAGACATACTGACATTTCAAAAATTTCTAAAAATGGGAGACCTTAGATCTCGACAACCGTTACTAAATATGCTTTGGCTAAAATACAGTAGATACATTGACGATCAAAAACGACAAAAAAGAAATGCTGCTACTTTGCTGCTATTATGGAGGTGGTCGGTAGCCGGGCGCGGGTTCAATCCCCAATGCCAACTTACTCCACTTCACGACACAAGCTTTTCAAGCTTACTGTGAAGTAAACAACGATGTATTTGGGTTTCTTTCGATAAACCCAAATACTAATTCATTTAAAAAATATATATCCATCTATACCCTCACGCCACGTCCCTTGCAGGGTATGCAGAGAGGACAGAGCGCCAGACAGCCCTTTCCTTACACACACTCCTAGCCTCCGTCACATTCATGCAATTAGTCATACACGCTTTCCGATTCCTTTTACTTAAAACGCGTCTATCCTTGAGGATCTGGTAGACATGATCGGAAAAAAATATGTCTTTCATTTTGAAATTTCTCTTCTTTCAGTTGTCCTGATGACGTGTACGTAGACTACCTAAAACAAAAAGATTCTCCGAAAATAAACACAATGTGGCAACACAAGTTTGAAGGGTCCGAAGACCTCATATCTGAATGCATCAAAATGAATTACGGCTTTGGAGTATACTTGAAACAAAATGACGAACTGGTTTCGTGGATAGTGAAATATGAATATAGTGACTTGGCAATACTGCAAACTGTTGGGCAATACAGGAGACTGGGTTATGCCAAGCTGGTCGTCCAGTCAATCTGTAAGAGAGTGAGCGAGGATGCTGAAGATATGCTGATATTCATCGTGCCTGGAAACAGATCTTCCGAGGAGTTGTTTAAAAGTTTGGGAGCTCAATATGTTGAATCATACAACTGGATAGAATATGAATAAAAATATTTTAATGATAATTTTGTTTTTCGTTTCAATAGCCTAGTTCCTATCATCAGTTCCGGGGCAGTCAAAGAGGACATTGAAGGAAAATCCCGCGGGTTTAATAGCGACCTCTTTACCCCCACTTCTAGGCAAATCTTACTAAGAGGTGGGCCCTGGGATAGCCTTAAGGGAGCTCTCCCGGCAAACTCCACCCCTAAATTACATTCCTCCAGTATCCTTATCTAAGGAGGTTACAATTCACGCTTACACATAAGAGATTTAAATACTAATTCATCCACATAATATGCACAAGTCTTAAATGCTAGGTTTACAGTAGGAAGCGTCTGACGATGTGAGGCGAATCTCAGGAAGCAAGTGGATGCAGTACGCCCAGGATAGGGATCTGTGGAAAGTCAAAGGGGAGGCCTATGTCCAGCATTGGAATTAAAACGGCTGAGAAAGAAGAAGAAGTAGAGCTAATTGCTATGTATATAGGGTTATCGTTAGCTACGGGGTTATCGGATTTGGTGATAATTTATAACCAATCTAATAAGAATCTATACATAACGAAGAGCAAAGTATTGGCAAGCTTATACAACATACATATACGTCAGTTAATGAGTGTGAAGTTACATATAAATATAATAATATTATTTTATTGGCATAAGTATTTACCATAGCAAAAGTGATAAATAATTTGTTGTCAATGTACGGAGTATGTGCGGTTGTGCCAATTTAGATTTCAAACAGAACAGCAAGTACGTTTTCCGCTAAAGAATTAGTAGTTACGAAGAAATAGTAAGTGAAAAATATTACACCTGGTTGGCATAACAGCTTTTGAGTCGTTTGAACCAACTAAATTAGAATACTGCATACTAGAAAACAGGTGAAATTAATAAATAAATAAAAGAAAAGGTAAGAAAAACAATATTATTTTCTAAACTAAGTTTGCTGAATGAAGAACAATGAAGAATTCTGTGTTTCTTGTGTTCCAAAAACAAAAAAAAACTATTATACCTAATTACTTAAAGCAAAAATGACATTGTGGTTTACCTCAAGGATCACATCTGGGGCCTACCTCAAGGATCACATCTGGGGCGTATTTTAATTCTAATTTATTTTATTCAATTCATTGGTTTATAAACATGTCATGCAGAGTATATACTTCACCTGTGTCTATTTAGAATGTTAATTCTCTTTTTCTCTAACTATTAGCAAAATACTTACATTTTTAGATTTTTTACAGCTTTCTTTTTGATTTTTAATTTTGATCCAGAATTAGATATTGTCTAATGGGTCAAAAAGATCCATATCTTTTATCCCTATCTTCTAGTGTTAACTGAGTAATATTCCTTTTGCTAATATTTTTTTCACATGTTCAGGTCAAAAGGCTCAAAGTCATTAAAATAATAATAAAGACTATTATGGAATACTGATTAAAGAATTTATTACAATCCTTGTCTATGGAATAATTGACGTTTGAGTGCCATTTTTTTAACCTCATGCATATGACACAATGATAAATTTTCTCTATTTGATTATTTATTTTAGCTTCGGATTTATATAAAAATGACCCACAAGCAAGATCCATTGAAGGAGGTATATGAAAATGATTACGAAACCCTAATGGACCTCTTGGAGAAGGAATTTCCCCTGAGCTTAACATTGTACGGATGGCTGAAGAGCAGATTGAGTTGGAGTAAGAAGGATCCAGAAAATCACATTTCTCATATTTATGCTCCGAATGGAGATATAAGGAATGGTGTGGTGTTTTGTGGAGACATTGTAGGTATCATAATTTTTTTCTATGAATTTTGTTTGTGCCATTATGCAATGACCGAAAATATTTGTCTTTGGGTCGACACTTTACTTTCTGTTGTAATTTTCACATCGTGCGGTAGTAAAATATGTCCCAGGTGTGTATGTAATTATGTATATAGGTTATCGGAACCGTTTGGCGATAAAACTGTAACTGCGATGACCCTAGATTTTATAACATTTTTAAGATTTGATATCATACTCATCCAGACTCCATCACATTGCATTGCACGGCCAACCCCAGGGCAGACGACTCCCGGGCAGACCACAAAAGAGATGGATTGACAGTTGGGAGTCGACATCGCAGGAGGCTACTCCATCTACTTAACAGGCCACAAGGCGTATATTAAGAAGAAGGAGAAGAAGATACCATAGTACTTCTTTTGACTTGAAAAAACCCAACGATAGCCTGCAAGCGCCATTTCTTCTACTTCAAATTGGATTAAAAAACATGACAAACTATTCTTCATGTGGGTTTTAGGTTACGAAAATTGTTTCCACAGATAGACAACCTCATAGTTTCCGCTAAAATACCCGTCCCCATAAAATGAAGTCTGCTCAATTTCGAGGTCCTCTAGTCTTCATGACTCTTTTGTCTCCATTGGCTCCTGAACTACCCGCTACTGCTTTGTTTGTTTTTAGGATGGCAGAACTTACATGGTGACCATCTACAGTCCTAACGATGATTTAGACAAACTGGCTCCAGCTCTTTTACAGACTAACCAAATAAAATGGGACGAAGCCACCTGTGTGGGGATTAATATTAAATGTACCAAAGAAATGGAAGGCATTATGGATAAACTCGGATACGACGTCCACACTGATATTGGGAGCAAAGTTTGGTGGCTGGATGTCGAGGCAGCTCAATCTTATACAATTGAGTAAGTTTTCTTTTTCTTTTCCATGAATTTAGACTTTACCGGTATGGTTTCTTAACAGAGAGCTGCCCTTGTTAGATAAAGTCCCAGCTGTCAATGTTGTTCCGATATGTTTCGCATAATCATCCCTCCAACATCCTTCCGTAGTTTCTTAAGGCGTTTCGGCCATTGGAGTTGCAGGCGATATGACCAGCCAACGCCACTTGATTGTTGGAACTATTTCAACAATGTCCACTCCGCACTCCTGTTCTGGTTTTAATTATATATATCGTTCCTTATTCCATTTCGAAGACTAATTTCCAATCGTCACTCGCTCTATGTCTCTCTGGGTAACTCTCGGCTTACATATTTGATCACTTACTTGAAAATTTGGTAGTCTCAAACCCATAAAAATCATTTAAAGAAGTATTGTAAAAATGTTATCTTAATTTTTCAGATGCCCAGATGACCTGTATCTTTCTCTACTGAGACCAGAAGACATACCAAAAGTAAACTCTTTATGGGCCCTGAAATTTGAAGGATCTGACAAGAATCTTTTAGGTTTCATAAATTTGAATAGCAGTATTGGTTTGTACACCAAAAAGGATAACGATCTAGTTTGTTGGTCAATTGAGTGCGAATATTCCGAAATAGGAGTTTTGTATACCATGCCGGATTACAGAAAGAAAGGATATGCGCAAATCGTTGTGAAAGCTTTGGCGAAGGAAATAGCAAAGGATAAGAATTTCGTGATCACTTATACAGTTCTTGGCAATACAGCTTCTGAGAAATTGTTTGAAAAGTTGGGTTTTAAGCATGTGTCTGAATATGGGTTCTTGGAATATGAGAGGAAAACTAAATAGTATTTGGCGACGATCAAAATCTGTTATTTCCTCAGGCCTTTGAGTGTCTTAATCAGCCATAGCCAGTCTTTTCAACAGTGTCCGTTTTTTAGCGGCTCGGACCCCAACAATGACGCCACGGTTATTTCCCGCGGTATTGAGTTTCAAAATCGCATGAACAATTGCATGAAAAAATGATAATATTGCGTTTTTTTTTACTTTTTTCGGTTAATTTCGCTTCAAACAATAAACTTTTACGATCATTCCCTAGATAAAGGTTCAATGTATCTACTCTATTTTTTTTCAAAGCATATTTAGTAAGGTTGCCGAGATCTATAAGGTCTCCCGTTTTTAGAAATTTTTGAAATGTCAATATGCCTACTATCAACATAGTTTTTGACAATAAATTTTCTCATAGTTATAGTACTTTTTTTACGCGGAGGCATGAATTTGCCAACACACTTCTCAGTATTATCAGCCAGAAGAGTCTACATATTATCATCATTCATGATTAACATATAAACTCTTCAGCCTAATACTGGGAAATTAATTATAGTACTAAGTATATTAATATAGTACTATAATTAGTCTTATAGTTAATGCCAAAAAAATAGTGATATTTGAAAAAAAAAACTAGCAAAATGCGGATCTTAATTTATTGCTTGAGTATTACTTACACCTGATTAATTAGTATGATAACATAAATAATTATAAGACTAGGAGTCACCTTACTTTGCATAAATTAGCAGTGATTTATCACAGGAGCTGTTTAATTACTTAATTGTTATACACATGTGATGTGATATAATTAACATATTATAGATATTTATGAGAGTTTTATAAGTGTGTGAAAATTAACTCTTTAGGACATAACTACTGAGTACTGATTAGCAGTGTTGGAGTCTCGACTCTCGAGTCTTTTAGGCAAAGAATCGATCGATTCAAATTTAGAGTCTTTGAGGCCACGAATGTCTCACGAATGCTGTAATTGACGTAATGTGGTTCTGGACAATTTAAATCCAGACCTGCATTGAACTATACCACACCTGTTTTAAGTTTTGTTTTGTAACCATGTGTTTATTGATTTTATTATTGTTTGCTGTAATTGATGTATCGCATTTTATTTTGTGATGTTTGTTTAATATGTAAACCTGACGATTCCAAGTGCCTTAAATGGGGCCTGCGGATGGTTAGAGAACAATAAACAGTCCATTAGAGTCTCAAGCTTCTCTCACCACGTCACTCTTTGGTGCAGTAGGAATCGAATCATATCTGTACATGCTAGGTGCGGTCTTCTCCTCCATAGCTGGGGCAAGAGGGACAACCCTAACTGCCCCTGTGGTAGGGTGGCGTCCGTCAACCACATTCTTGAGGAATGTCAGCTCAAAAAGTTCAGCAGAACAATGTAATTTAACTTATTGTCTCCTGAAGCACTTTAATATCTGAGTTCTCATTATCTTGATCTCTGACTCCTCTGAGCTCTCATAAACTTAATCAGCTAAGGTCGGTCGTAAGCCCGACAATGTTCATCCTTAATTCTTCTACCTACACTGTTGTAGGTATACTGCTGGTACTGGTATATACCAATTTTATATCTATGTGATATGTTGTGTCCGGTAACTCAGTTTGGCCAACAAAACGATATGATTAAATTAGCTAAAGTTTGATAATAATAAACCTACTAAATATATTTTGTAAATATACTAAAATATTTCGTAGATGGAACCGAAATGATTTAAACAATAAACAAACCAAAACCGTAGCATACCAAAAAACAAGACACCCATAAAAATACTAAATGTAATCAAAATATATCAGTTTTAATTAATATATTATACCATCATGTGGGTCCGTCCTAATCTCTGGTTATTTGAATAAAATTAATTAAATAAAGGCGCCTATAAAATATACTGGAATATATCTATATTATACCAGAACCTAGTGACAACTATTTTGGTATTTTTATGAGAGTGTTATTTATTTATTTATTTATTTATTCATGGCACACAAACAGACATCACCCACATGTAAACACAAATCAAACAAAAAAAAAAAACAACACAGATTAAGTTCAAGCGATGCCCTATTACATGTGTACACAACTAGTCAATGCAGATAAAACAATATTATAATGAGAGTACAACAGTCAGTGCAAAAAAAGATTATTTTTTATTATTATTTTTATTTTTGTTATTTTTGTAGATATGTAAGTAAAAGTTTGGTACGCAGAATTAGGAATGCTATATTAGTAAAACACATAAAATCATATCGCCTAAGATGGTTAGGACATGTCCAACGAATGGAGGACAACCGAATACCGAATAAGATTCTCAGCACGCGACCAGATGGGAGACGAAATGTGGGGAGACCTAGCTAAGCTGAGATGGATGGATGGTGTGGAGAGGGACCTCAGGGCAATTGGAGTGACGAACTGGAAGGTGCGGACGATGGATCGAATAGAATGGCGAAGAATTCTGGAGGAGGCCAAGGCTCACACTGGGCTGTAACGATTTTTTTAAAATAAAAGGGTATAATTATTGTGAGCTTGTACACCTACAGAAACAAATACTTTCTTGCACACTTCACAGTAGGTACGCTAAACGCTTGTGTCGTGAAATTCAGAATACATCGACAGCATTGATACTCGAACCTGGCACCTCTTGGTTGGAAGGCCGCGCTCCCAACCAATTGCGTCAACCGTTAGCTATGTCAACAACAAAGGGTGGACTTATGACTGATCGTCGGCTGGTATAATGTCTTCTCTTTACACTTATATCACCAATTCCAGTCCATCCATTTTCCAACCTGACAAGCTGGTATTCTACCGTTGTGCCATGATGGTTGGTAGTTGAGTCGAGAAGAAATGTACATATATATTGTATGCCGGCCCTCTGTTGAGAGTATTTTTGGTATTTTAGCGCACGCTCCAACCACCTTTACTTATCCCATTTTTTATTTTAAGTTATGTTAATAAGTTAGTTTTGTCTCACTGTGCTTGCTGTTATGGGTTGGCTGGCAGGAATTGCTATTTGGCAATAAGCCGGCCCTTTGTATGTTTCTTATATGTAATAAAGATTATTTTATTTTAATAAGGGCATCTAGTCTAGATCCTTTTCATTGCATAAATAAATAACAGAGGGGATAGGAAGGGTAAGACAAAGGGAGAGAAGTGTATAATCATCATTATTTGTGTTGGAATTATTAATTTCATTATAAATCTCGTATAATTTAATAATTATGAAGATATTATGGACACTTGAAATACTTTATTACACCTCTGTGTATCATCATACAGAGAGGTTGTATTCAAGTGTAGATGGAGTGTATAGGTGGTGTCTTTAAATCATATTGGTGATTTTTTTTTTATTTTTTTTTTTATTCCAACAGTGAGTGGCATTACAGCTATGGGCCTTTCCGCCACTCACTGCAATTACAATGAAAAGCACATTACAATAATTACAACACAATAACAATCATAAAAAACAAAATCGACATTCACATTAAAAATCATTTATGCATCTCGACAACCCATCATTATGAGTACAATCGAGACAAACTCTCTATATTGAACATGAAATATGTCCGTGCATGGTGATTGTACTATATCGACCAATAACTATTGCAATAATGAATGATTCTGCATTTTTAGAATGTGGGTTTCATAGTGTCAACATTGATGTGTGCAAACGAAACATGGACATGACTACATGACTGAAGAAGGACGAATAAGGTGTGAATGCTGTAGATATGAAATTGCTAAAGAATGTTCGGAAAAACGTTGAGAGATATGACAAGAAATGAAGTGATCAGAGAGCTGAGTGAATGTAAAACTTAGTTTAAATACATTTTTTTAGTATTCCAAATGATTTTCGGTATTTGCCATTACGGGTAAACTACTATCCCCCGTTTTCATCAACTTTTACCTAAGAAGGAGACCCCTAAGAAATTTCCATACAAAAACAGAGATAATATTCTATTTTTTGACACGCAGGCCTACCAACCACACCCTAATTCCATACAAAATGCAACACGCAACTCACCTAGCCTGGGCAGAGATATTTGGGCACCTAACGTAGGTGAGTTGCGTGTTGCATTTTGTATGGAATTAGAGTGTGGTTGGTAGGCCTGCGTGTCAAAAAATAGAATATTATCTCTGTTTTTGTATGGAAATTTCTTAGGGGTCTCCTTCTTAGGTAAAAGTTGGTGAAAACGGGGGTATGTCCTACAAAAAATTGCGACGAACATTTTTGGTAGAGAATTCAGTAAGGGTTATTTTTGTCATTGACTACTTTCTCCTATCTCTTACTATATTCCAAAAAAATGCGGAAAACCGCGAAGAGGGCCTTTTCGGGGAGCCAGGGGGTTGCGGCAGGATTTTGATTGGTGATCATGCACTTATCACATTATGATCAAAAAACAGATGCGTCATATTTTCAACGGCCTGATCTCGGGCTATAAAGTGGAGTTCTTGGGACAGCAAAAGACGAGGAAAAGGAAGACTAGCAGTAAGTATGAGCGATCAAACAAAAAAATCTCAATTCTATTTTATCATAATATCTCTCTTGTATGGGAGGTAGGTATAATAATATGAGTTCTGATTTGATCTATAAACCCGGATGACAGAACAAGAGATGGGCGAGATATGTTATTTTATATTATATCTACCTACCGTAAAATTATAATAAAATTATAATACGGTACCTACCTAATATTAAAATGTGGATTATTTATAAATATCCTACTCTATTCCGTTACACAATACTGGTAAAAGCCAAGTCACGTATGTTTGTAACGATGACCCTTTGGCAAATTTTGCAAGCTCTATGAATATGTATGGAAATTTAAAGCAGGGACGCGTTCGTGGATGGCTAAAAATTTTCGTCGAAGTCTTACATTTTATGAATGAAAATTTGAAATATCGAATGTACCTACTAATGGAATTATGAATGAAAATAATTTTTAGGTAAAAGTACTACAGTATACATACATAATTTGATTAAGTACTTCTATAATCAAAGATACCTACCTATTGTATTATTGATAGAGAATGCAATTCGAATTCTTTCAGTAATCATACTTACTGTAGGTACATATGTATAGTAGGTACGTATGTAGAATTAGTATGGAAAGTAGGTAACACCAAGAGCCTCTCTCATATGTTCCTTCGAAGAACTTTGAAGGGCGTGGTAGAGAGTGGCAGTATGAGTAGTAAGTTAATAAAAAATGCCAAATTCCGTGAATATAGTGTTCACGGGACCCACTAGTAATGTTATAATCCACTAGCGTCCGAACCAACCAGTTTTATTTTGTACCTAACTTAATATATTTAGTATCTATTATTATAATGTGATTTTACTCGGCTTCGGCTCGACATCTGTGTCCTATTAAATTTTTGCCATCCTAATTTCTCGATAACGTTGTCCGATACATATTTTGTACACATGCATATCTTTCTGGGCCATACAGAGCAATACAGAACAATCAATAAACAAGTAATCGCAATTAATACCTTTGAAAACCAAGATTTTATGACTTCACATCCTAGATTCGTTTTTCGCGGTCTTCCAAACGATACCAAACACGCCCTTCCGAGGCGCTTGGTTCCCTTTATTCTAATGGCGCCTCCCGCCAAGAACAGTCAGAATTAAAATTTGTGAAAAGATATGAGTTCTACTCGTGAAGCATTTTCGTGAGATACCAAATACTGCGGTATGTGGTGACTGGATCCTCGCGATGTTAAAAAAAACTGATTCACGATATGAATTTCTTTTTCAACGTCCTTTCATACGATACCACACCTGACCCCACACGACCCTTGGATCCCCCTGAAACAGGAGAATATCTCTAGGCTATTTCACAATTTCCAAAAATTTGATTTGTTCGAAAGTTGAGGGTAAAGGGGTGACTGTATGGTAATTAATTGGCGCCGGGCCTTGGTTTTTTTTTTCATTCTCCTTTGACTAATAATTATGGGGCATTTTGAGATACCTTTTTAACTCTGTCGACTATGTAGTGATCATACCTCTCTATATACATATACCTCCCTTGTGTTCGGATCGCACCGGAGACATTTTTATTAAATAATTTTAATAACTACTCTATTATACTTTGTACACAATAATGTAAATAAATAAATAAATAAATAAACATTTTGACATATCACTGTACGCCTCATACTTGAATTATTAATGTATTATAATTATTATTACTTAAGAATTATATACATAGCTTCTTAATAAAAAATACTAAACTATACCTACATGTTTTATCGGTTTACATAAATTACACGAAGGTGTTCATTTATGAGGGATCAGGCATGAACAAATGGGTGACCGGAACTTACTGAAATGGACAAAAACAATAAAAAAGGAAATTTAAATATCTTTGAATACAACGTATACTTACTCGTAGATATATATATATATATATATATATATATATACATCCTACTTACTTTACGGCGTCCGTACATTGCGAAATATACGCCTTTAGAGCGTCCAGTACAATACGGCGTCCGTATACGGACGCTCTAAGGTAATCAATGTTATTTCTTGCCAGGCAGCTGACGTCATCACAGGGAATCAATATCAGCAAAAAAAAATTTGACGCCACAAAGTAACCTGCACGTACTTTTTCGTATATCATTGTATATTTTATGTTTTGAGCGTTGTGGGATAGGGGCGCTCTGTCTATATACTGTTCGTATATTTCACTTACATTCCGCCGATGATCGGGCGTCCGCTGTGAATATTTTTTTACGTGCAGCCGATGTTACGGCGTCCTCGAGCTGGCAACCTCGCAATTCTAAATTAATAGTAAAATCACAATTAGGATTTTGAAATGTTATTTGCGTTATGGACTACACATATCTGTAGAATAATAATGCACAATAGGTGTAGGTACCTACCTACTTACGAACATCCGGAGATAATATGCGGCTCGGCACGTAACATTTTTGTGTAATATTGGAAAGAATTTTCAGTAATACAATAGTCGCATTTATTGAAAAAATAGTATAATTATTTATTGATTAACTCTTTACGTGCTAAGCTTTTATGGGCTATTCGCTAAATGCCGATCTATCTCCTCACACCACGTCCCTTGCAGGGTAGGCAGAGAGGACAGGGCGCCAGACCACTCTATTGTCCTCCACACACTCCTCGCATCCATCACATAGGGTAGGCAGAGAGGACAGGGCGCCAGACCACTCTATTGTCCTCCACACACTCCTCGCTTCCATCACATAGGGTAGGCAGAGAGGACAGGGCGCCAGACCACTCTATTGTCCTCCACAAACTCCTTGCTTCCATCACATAGGGTAGGCAGAGAGGACAGGGCGCCAGACCACTCTATTGTCCTCCACACACTCCTTGCTTCCATCACATAGGGTAGGTAGAGAGGACAGGGCGCCAGACCACTCTATTGTCCTCCACACACTCCTCGCTTCCATCACATAGGGTAGGCAGAGAGGACAGGGCGCCAGACCACTCTATTGTCCTCCACACACTCCTCGCTTCCATCACATAGGGTAGGCAGAGAGGACAGGGCGCCAGACCACTCTATTGTCCTCCACAAACTCCTTGCTTCCATCACATAGGGTAGGCAGAGAGGACAGGGCGCCAGACCACTCTATTGTCCTCCACACACTCCTTGCTTCCATCACATAGGGTAGGTAGAGAGGACAGGGCGCCAGACCACTCTATTGTCCTCCACACACTCCTCGCTTCCATCACATAGGGTAGGCAGAGAGGACAGGGCGCCAGACCACTCTATTGTCCTCCACACACTCCTCGCTTCCATCACATAGGGTAGGCAGAGAGGACAGGGCGCCAGACCACTCTATTGTCCTCCACACACTCCTCGCTTCCATCACATAGGGTAGGCAGAGAGGACAGGGCGCCAGACCACTCTATTGTCCTCCACAAACTCCTTGCTTCCATCACATAGGGTAGGCAGAGAGGACAGGGCGCCAGACCACTCTATTGTCCTCCACACACTCCTTGCTTCCATCACATAGGGTAGGTAGAGAGGACAGGGCGCCAGACCACTCTATTGTCCTCCACACACTCCTCGCTTCCATCACATAGGGTAGGCAGAGAGGACAGGGCGCCAGACCACTCTATTGTCCTCCACACACTCCTTGCTTCCATCACATAGGGTAGGCAGAGAGGACAGGGCGCCAGACCACTCGATTGTCCTCCACACACTCCTCGCTTCCATCACATAGGGTAGGCAGAGAGGACAGGGCGCCAGACCACTATTCATTCGTCCACACACTTCTTGCTTCCATCACGTAGGGTAGGCAGGGAGGACAGAGCGCCAGACTGTCTTATCTCCACACACACTTCTTGCTCCCGTCACACTGGTGCAATTTGACATACACCTTTACTTTACTTTTAATGAAGAGCTTAAAACCATTTCCAGATTTCCCAAAATTTATCACGCTACACCGTCTTTTTAGATATAATTTTCTGGCCTGTTATGGATATCAAAGGATTAATTAGGTCAGATGCACGGGGCCATAAATAGAAGCATTGTGCTTGAAATATCAGTATTTAAAAAAATTCTTACGATATTGCATTTAGGATGTAGGTAGGTATTCATAATTACCTACCTATGTTTGCACTTTTATGTACAGATTTTAATTATTGATTAGAGGTATTATATTTTTTTCCTAAATTAAATGCTAAGCTAAATAATTTACTTACTATTTTTTGAATTGCAGACCTACATCGTTTAGAAAAGTATCTGTGTTATCTTTTGAAATATTGTGCGAATGGGAATCAAATAATATAAGCGTATTTTATATATTTTTTACACGCTTTTATTACACGCTTTTATCATATTTGGCACGGACTTTGGTACGTCTATATGGATCGATGCAAATTTTAATAACTTCCTAACTACTTAGAGAGCCGAAACTTTGCAACCGTACGTAAACTGGCTTACACTACATTTCATAAAAAAATTGGATCATCCTTCTCCAGAGACAAAAAAGTTGAAAGGCGTTTCAGGGCATCCGAGGGTCCTGAGAGGTCATGTGTGGTATCGTATGAAAGGGCGTTAGAAAAGTAAGTCATATTTTGTCCAGCTCGACCAATCGGTAGACACTGAATGATCGAGAGGATCCAGTCACCGCACGGTACCGTGTTTGGTATCCTATGAAAGGGCGTTGGAAAAGAAATCCAGATCGTGAGTCATATTTTGTCCAGCTCGACCAATCGGGAGACACCGAGAGGTCGAGAGGACCACATAGCGCCGTGTTTGGTATCGTATGAAAGGGCGTTGGGAAAGAAATCCAGATCGTTAGTCATATTTTATGCAGCACAAGCCATCGGGAAACAACGAGGGAAATACAGTATCATCTAAGCAATTAAAGCTAAATAGCCTACTATACTGTACGACGGAATTGGCGAATTAAAAGTACCTACGAGTACATTGTAAAATATACATATATTATATCTTTTCTTCGTTTTTCCCTAGTGTTCTGTGTGTATTTTGACAATGTTGTTGACTCGGGTTGACTGTAAGATATTGCGTTATCAATAAGTCCGCCTTTTGGCACACAAGATTGTCTTATTTTTTTGTAATCATTGTAATCATTTTGGTCAATAAAGATTTATTTATTTATTTATTTATTAATGTTGTCAAGCTTTCGGCTCTCTTGCTTGATGAGCCATGTTCAGGACTAATGTGACTGTAATGAATGCCTAAAACTAAAAAGGATAACATAAAAAAACTTTTAAAAGAACACGCTTATATTCAATGTGCTCTAAAAAGAATAAAATAATTTGAAAAAAAAGCGTGGGGCTTCCTGTATTCCCTTAATTGCTCATTCTTCTGCAAAATAACGTCAAATAATTTTATGCTTCCTGTATAATACCATTCTTCCCCATAAGAAGCCCCACGCTTTTTTTTCAATTATTTTATTCTTTTTAGAGCACATTGAACATAAGCGTGTTCTTTTAAAAGTTTTATATATTTTTTTTTTGTTATTGTAAATACTGTATACTTACATTACTTACCTATTTTATCTTCAATCAAAATAATATTTATAAAGCGTAAAAAAACTGTTATAATAATATTTAGAGATTAGAAAAATGATCACACATTATAATCATTTAATTTCGTCAAATTGTCTGCTTCTGGCTTATGACTACATTTAATAAATTTAAAGTAGATATAATTGTTTTCATTATTTATTTATGGAAGGGAAACAGTCAAATCATACAAACGAGTAGTTATCTAGGTCATTTTACTCACAATATGTCCGCCTTTGAGAATCTGGTCTACATGGTTAAGCCATGTGGTTCTTCCTGCCTGCACCTCTTCATTCTCCCAGGTATATTTCATTTGTTATCCTTTCATCATTCATTCTCTCTACATGTCCCAACCGTCTCAACTTATTCACTTTCGTTCTAGTCACATTAGTTTTACATTCACTCAACTCTCTAATATAATATAATACATATTTTAATTTCTTATCTCTCCACAAATTTTCTCAGCGATCGATATGTTACGTTATGATACGTTAATTTATACCTACTATAATCAAAAATTAATATCAACATATTGCCTTAGTCTTTTCAATTTCACTCTTTCAACTTTCAATATCTGTTTTCAAGTGTCCTGTATAAAGGGGGAAATCTAAATACAAAACCCAAAAAACATATCAGAGCAATATAAAGTTCAACACCCGTTCCGGATGTCTTCATTTACAGGTGTATTACAAGTCTTTTATTTACATATAAAGCTATACACATTGCACTTCCACACACCTATCGCTGGTTACCTCCTATTAGAAAAACCGTTGATGAATCTCATCAAGTATCAGTAAGTACTTATTTCAAATTATTAACCTTCATTTCTACAATACAGAAAGTATGAACGATGACAGAATAACAAAGAAAAAATATCTACCTGGGTGAATGAAGAGGTGTAAGGAAATACGGCCGTCCAAGAACCACGTGGCTTGGCCATGTGGACCAGATTCTCAAGGACGGATGTGTTCTGAGTAAAAGGAATCGTAGAATGTGTGTGACGAATTGCATGAATGTGACGGAAGCACGAAGTGTTTGTAAGGATAGGAGAGATCGTCGCCGTCTATTCTCTCTGCCTACACCGCAAGGGGATAGAATTTCTCCGTATTAAAAAAGCCGAAATAATTGTGATACATACTCGTATTATTAATACAATAATACATTCATCTGTGGGCATAAAACACTTCTCAAGGTTAGAACTATTATTCCATAGAAACAAAGTTCTAAAATTTATGACATATTATCTTTTATCTTTAAAATACCAAGGGTTAAAATATTCAATTGCATTGTAATGCATGGTCCAGATGATTTTTTAATTGTGTATAGTAAGAATAAGTATTTTGCGAAGCAATACCGTTATAAAAAACAGCTTTAAAATCTTGGTTTGTGTTATACTCATTGGCATGGACAATACAATGACTTTCAAATTGTAAACAATGTCCTTTGTTACATAATGAGAACAATAAACATATTATCAATGAAAAGAACTGAATATTTTTTTCTATGTAACAACAAACAGAACTATTTTTACCTACTCAGTATATTATCCTAGTTATGGGGTAACCAGTAAATGCTGCCCGTGTATAATTCACACAAAATTCTGCAAACTTTTGCATGATATTCGAAATGGGTGGCGAATCTCATTGTTGAAAAATATTGTGGTAGGTAGGTACATAGGTACAAAATTAGGATTTTCAAAGTACATATTAAATAGGGATTATCTGATAATTCCAATTTATATTATAAAAATATCTATCTGTCTAGTCTATCTATCCACTCACGCGACGTCCCTTGCGGGACGCCAGACCACCCACTCCATGTGCTTGCTTCCGTCACATTCATCCAATTTTACATACAGGCTCTTCGATATCTCTTACTCAAAACGAGTCTGTCCTTGAGGATCTGGTCGATTTGGTGGGGACAGATAATATTAATTGCTATTTTGTTTAATATGTTAAACCTATGCCCATATTTGTACCTATCTATAATATAGAAGTTACATAGCTAAAAATATGCAAAAATGATACGAGTGATACATCTCTTTATTGGGTACGTGTCACGAATTGTGGATCTCTATCATTATTAGGTATCTAATCATTTACATATTTATTCAGTGATCTATATTGTTGTAGTTATAAGATGATTAGACAAAATATGAGACTCAACTTGTAGCCTCTTCGCCGATGACACAAAATTCTTGGCAAAACCATTGATACACTCTCATACACTACAGGATGACTTGAGCAGAGTTTTAGATTGGACGAAAGAATGGCTCATAAATTTGAACATTGTACACAAGTGTCGTGTACTTCACATGGGAAGGAACAACCCGCTCAATACATATACCTTGGGAAACGTGACCTTAAAAAGTGTTGAGAAGCAAAAGGATCTTGGTGTGGTTATGAGTAGTGATTTTAAATGGGTGGAGCACATCATCAATGTAGTCATGAGAGCAAATAATATAATAATAATAATAATTGGATAATTTGCTAAAGCGCAGTTTTCGCGAATTATCGCCTCAAGTGCGCTGAACTACCTTAAGACTAAAGCATTATTGACTAATAGTAATTATTGAGATGTCTGCGTGGAATAACATAATCTAAACAAGTGAGTCTTTAAGGCTAATTTAAACTTATGAAAATCATCTATGTTTCTTACATCTATTGCTAACTTATTCCAAGCTGCAGGGCCGGCAAATGAGAAAGCCCGTTCTCCCAAGCAAGTGAATCGCGTTTTATCTGGTTCGATTAACTTTTTAACAGCGGACGTTCTTGCTGACCGAAGAGTGGACTGTCTGGCATTTGGTTGCACAAAGCAGCAGAGCTCAGATACACTACTGTACCTGATTAAGAAGGCATTTTATTTAACGAACTCAACACTATTGCTCAAGATTTACCTAACATATGTCAGACCAATCCTGAAATATGCCTTCCAGATTTAGAACCCTTATTTCTTGAAAGATATTGATTTGTTGGAAAGAATGCAGAGACGAGCCACCAAAATACCTAGATAACTGAGAAACCTGGAATATGAGGACCGGCTGAATAAGCTCTGTATGAACAAGGTGTTGCACAACCATATTATTCCTGTGACCTGTGAGATTCTACCAGCTATGTTTACCATGAACTCTAATGTGCACCTGAGAGGACACCATATGAAACTGACAACAAGATTCACATCCAACCCACGGAATCACTTCTTGATGATCAATAGAGCTGTCAGTGCTTGGAATCAGTTGCCAGAGTCAGTGGTACTTGCTCCTACCACCAACACCTTCAAAATTATATAAGACGGTAGTAAGACCTGCCATGGTCTACGGGGCGGAACGCTGCTCCCTGATACGCAAGGAAGAGCAGTTACTCCATACCACCGAGATGAGAATACTGCGCTGGTCACTCGGGGTAACTAGATTAGATAAAATTCGTAAAAAACACATTAGAGGAACTATGAAAGTTGCCACGTGCAGAGAAAGGACGAGGATTCCGCTCTGAGGAGGGCAACGAACATGGGAAGGACCAAGGAATTCCGAAGAAGTCCCTCGAGGAGACCATCAGAGGGGACGTGGGGCACCTGGAGCTTACTCCAGAAGACTGCCTCGATCAGGGCGGATGGAGAGAGAGGATCCGAGCCGCCGACCCCAAATAAATTGAATATGGTGTGGAGAAGAAGATTATTTATCCTGACAACTTTCGTCATGTTGTCTGTCATACGTTTCTGTACCACGTTGGATCAGCCTTATCGAAAGACAAAAAAGATGTAAAGGGTTTCAAAGGGATCCAAGGGTCGTGTGGTGTCATGTGTGGTATATCGTATGAAAGAGCGTTGGAAAAGAAATCCAGATCGTAAGTCAAATCCGGATTTTGTCATGAAGCCTAACATAAAAGCATCTCGCCAGAAATATCTGTATTTAAAACTCGGCACTTGTTTGCACTTTTATGGACATATTTAAGTTATTATTTAGCGATCACTTATTATGATGATTGAATCATTGATTAATGATGATCGTCAGTTATTATTGATTTTAAGAAGTCACTCGCATAGAAGGGAAAGGTTTTATCGAAAAACGATTGAATAATAATGTTGTTTTGTGTGCAGTACCTGTGTATTACTTTCTCATTTTTGTCTTATTGAGAAATAAAAAAATAAATATTTTTTAGTCAAACCTAATGAAGAGTTACAAAACAATACAATAGTAGTGAACGTATTTCAAAAGCTTTTCTGTCTACCTTTAATCAAAGTAGTATTTAAAATTTAATACAAAATCAACTATACTATAAGAATAGGTATTTCGCGTTTAGAGAAATGTGCACACTTTTATTTTAAAAATTAACCTCGTCAAATTATATATTATTATATTCAATATATAATCCGTCTTTATTCAATAATTTATACTGATTTGCATGTATAGTTTAATATAGAAAGGATTAAAGGAAGCAGTCACATCATACAATTTGAGTACCTACTACCTACCTACTGTAGTTTTGGGAGATGGGTAGGTAAAAATATAGGTAAGTATAAACAAAAGCTCAATATTATCTGGCCCCATCACGTTAACTAGATCCTCAAGGATAGACATGTTTTGAGTAAAAGAAATCGTAGAATATGTATGACGAATTACATAAATGTGACGGAAGCAAGAAAGGTGTGTAATAATAGGGAAGTCTGGTGATCTGTTCTCTCTGCCTACCACGCAAGGGATGCGGCGTGAGGGAATAGAATAGTAGAAGATTATTGTTTTCTAAAAATGGTGTACCAATCATCTAGTCTAAATAAAATTCTCTATATTTTTAAATCCTATTTGTATTCATTATTTCATGCACTATTAGTCTCGTATTATGGTATAAACAAAAGATCAGAATGTCATCTGGCCCCAAATAGATAAAAAAAAATATGCGTACACGCTGAAGAATTATTGAGTAGGTAACTATTATTATTGACCAGCGCCAGCGAGGGCGCGCTTTTGTTCTTCCCGTGACCATCTTGACAAAAATAGTAAATTCCATTTGTTTAGGTAGCCATCTGAACCAAATTCAATGGAATGCATTGGCAACGTCGCCGGACGCTCTATTATTGAATGAATGTATTTTCGCGTATATAGATGGACGCCTCAAAGTATATCCTTTAAAAGGACGCCGTAAGGGTGGATTGTGGAAAAAATACCCACCGGACGCCCTATTGCGGTTTCTAAGTACGGACGCCACATTGATAGTAAGATGTAAATATATATATATATATATATATATGAAGGTTTGATTTTACTCCATTTCACTGTGAACCATTTTGGCCGAGATATGACTCGTGCCTTGCATATGCAACCAGACAAGGCCAGTTAGCGGTTATGCGGGTGGATTTTCTGAAAGAGTTTTTGTGTTTCAACATTGTGCGCATGTGTCTCATCAGGCCAGTCTCCAATCTGACTACACAAGGAGAAAAATCCGTTAGCGAGGAGTTTGTCGCTTGGTTGATTATGTGATCAATTTCGTCGCAGAATGCATGCGGTGGAACCAACATACATCCCGATGGACGAACGACCAATTAATCTTTGCACAGGAATATTATGAAGGTTTGATTTTACTCCATTTCACTGTGAACCATTTTGGCCGAGATATGACTCGTGCCTTGCATATATATATATATATATATATATATATATATATATATATATATATATATATATTCTGTATTTAGTCATTATAATGTAGTACATATAAAAACATAGATAGGCATTTCAATTAAAATTATAGACACCTATCAATATGCGAACTAGCTCATCTACGTTCAAAAGCATACCTGAAAAAAGTTGAATATATAAGGAGAGATGACTATCCATCTTGTCGATCCAAACACCGCTGCTCACTTCTAGAATTTTCCGATCGATATATTGAATGCATCCACGTTACGAATTTTGATATTAAACATAATTGTAAGTATTATACCTACTGATATGAGTAATATGGATTAAGGGCGTATATAACGTGGGGCTATTTTGATACCAGCCTAAATTTTTTCCCCGAAATGATCACCAATGTCGGGGGATCTGATAGGGTACGAGAAGAGGAATAAAGTATCCAATAGGAAAAAAGAGTCACCTTTGTAAACAATCGCCTACTCAAGCGCTGAGCGTTACTCAAGTACTGACTATGGCTGCTACCTCGTTTATTAAAATAGATTCATGATAATCAAAAACCATCTCCGATAGGGTGACCTTGAGGTAAGATAAGTAGCGATTAGAAAGATCAATATATAATTAATTAATACTTGGGTACCTAGCAGACGCGAAGCTACATAAGAACACCATTCCCATCGAGTTACCTTTCGGATAAAATTATAGGTATAATAGTGTCTAATCTGAAGTAATCCTATAAGAAATGTTAGCCCCGGCTTCCCTTTTGCATAAATCCACCCTTCGCCACTGGTACCTAGTGACTGCCATGTTGACTGTTTACTATTAATTGTCTATTGGTTAAGATGTTTCTCTTTTTAGAAAAAACAACACCGCTGCCGTGTACTGGAGAGCCGGGTCAGAGGTTAATTACCATGAAATAATGATGTAAGTACGACTATATTATCTATATAATAAAGCTCTTAATGTTCATATGTCCTGTCATAACTTACTGCTAGCCACTTGCGTTCCACTACCGGACATAGGCCTCTTCTAAACTCTTCCACTGTCTTCTATCTTGGGCTATCTGCTGCCATCTATGACCCGTAAGCTGGACATTGATATCAAAAAGTACTATGCGTTGGACTGGTCATGTCATCCGTATGCACGATAACAGACTCCCAAAAAACATATTATTCGGGGAGCTTGTGCAAGGAAGAAGAAACCAGGGTGGCCAACTCATTTGTAACAGGTCTGCGGGTGTTTCTGTCTTGCGGGCCAGTGTAATCATCTTTCGCCAGTTTTTGCGATCACCCACCAAGTTTTCCCAGTCCTTTTGAGGGTTTATATCCTTCAGTGTCTTGTGTAGAACATCTTTGTATCTATTCCGCTGCCCTCCCTGTTTCCTTGTACGTTCCGCCAGCTCTGAATAAAGGATCTTTTTCGGTCAAATGTGGTCACCCAAGAATAACAACAATATTCTAACTGACAAAATAAAAATGTTGAGCAAAATGATGTCAAAGTTTTAAACACTTGTATCTTTTACACACAGATGGAACTTTATAAGTCTCGCGTTATTTACAAAACTACACCACTTTAAGACTCACCATTAAGGTTCAAAATCGTATGAAAAAATGGTAAAAATGGCGTTTTTGCCATTTTTTGGGATTAATTTCACTTCAGTCAAAAAACTTTTACGGTCATTCCCTTGATTTTAATGCATATTATCAATACAAAAAAAAAATCTCCTCAACTTTCGGAAACCGAGTTTTTGTCTTTCGTAAAAAAGGTCAGAGATGTTTTTCACAATTTTGTTTGAGAAATCTATACAAGATATAATACCTAATTCTTTTACGGTCATTCCCTAGATAAAGGTTCAATGTATCTACTCTATTTTTTCCAAAGTATATTTAGTAAGGTTGTCAAGATCTTAGGTCTCCCTTTACAGAAATTTTTGAAATGTCAATATGCCTACTTTTAACAGAACTTTGTAAATGCTAGTAGGTAATGATTACCTAATAATTAAAATGTTATGAAAATAAAAATAAAAAACTGACCAAATACGGAAATTGTATTGAAAAAAAAAACACAGTAATTTTACATTTAATTGTCTAGACGAGTCTATTTGTAATTACTTTTTTAATTTACCGTAGCTTCCGAAGCTTTTGACAGCACTACATCACAAATAAAAACGGTAAAAAACTTTTCAAAAAGCTTTTCAATGAAATAAATTAAGAGTATGCATATTGACATTTCAAAAATTTCTAAAAACGGGAGACCTTAGATCTCGTCTAGCTTTCCAAATATGATTTGGAAAAAATAGAGTAGATACATTGATCCTTTATCTAGGGAAAAACCGTAAAATATTTATTTTATCTTGTATAGATTTCTCAAAATAAATTTTGAAAAACACACTCCAATTATTTTTCCGAAAGACAGAAACTCGTTTCCCGAAAGACACGGAGATTTTTTTTGTATTGATACGCATTAAAACCTAGGGAATTACCGTAAAAGTTTTTAAATTGAATTAAAATTAACCCCAAAAAATGGAAACAACGTTATTTTTACCATTTTATAATGCGATTTTGAACCTTAATGCCGTGAGAAATGACCGTGACGTCATAGTTGGGTCGGGAGCTTTAAATTTTCACAATTTACTGAAACGAGTTTATGATAAAACATAAGTACATTCTTAAACTGTCACCTAAGCAAATGCCGAATTTCAAGGTGCTGGGATCTTCAGATGTTATTTTCAGAGAAGAAGTTTCGGGAGGGGCTTATTGAGGGGAGCCCTTCCGATAAACCTCGAGCCAAAGGATGCCAAACGAGGTCCTGAAACATCCTGGGGTGGGGTTGGGTTTACCCTTAACGTCTTAGGAACGGTAGTATCCAGTGAAAGAGGGTTATCTGTAAGTCTTTGTTATTCTTTCTACGCAAACCTGATAGAAAGATTTATGGGAATTTGCTGATGATGTCAAAGCTGTTTTTCTGGTCAATAAATTTTATAAAAATCACCTGCGTTGAACAATGCGGAGAATTCCAGATATTTAGAAGCAACAATAAAAATAATTATTGGAATATTTAATCAAAAGACATTAATTTTTCAATAAAAAATATCCTTATAATAAAATTGAAAACATATAAATCACTATGGATGGTTTCATCTCATGCAAATGTGCTCCATACAGTAGAACCTCGGGAAGTAACCTTAATACACTTTACAAAAAGCAGGTATACTGACATTTCAAAAATTTCTAAAAACGGGAGACCTTCTGATCTCGACAACCGTTACTAAATATGCTTTGGAAAAAAATAGAGTAGATACAGAGAACCTTTATCTAGGGAATAACCGTATTTTTTTTATATAGAGTATATTGTATAGATTTCTCGATGAAAATTCTGAAAAAACACTTCTCTCCGAAAAAGAGAAACTCGTTTCCAGAAAGTTGCGGAGAAAATTTTGGTAATATGCGTTAAAACCTAGGGAATGGGAAAAATTGCAATAAACGTAATTTTTAACATGCTTTGTTCATCCGATTTGGAACTTTAATGCCGCCGGGAATTCCGTGACTTCATGGTTGAGTCCCGAGATTTAAGCGAACATGGAGTAGGGGGTGGCAACAAGGGGTGGCAACATATTCTTCAGCCTGTTGCCGTCAATCTTGCACGTAGGCCTTCTCCGTCAGCTTCCACGTCAAACGATCTCGGGCTATTCATTCCGACATGGAGCTGGAGTCTTCCAGTGTTTCTCATAGTAGTCTTAGGATGCCATTACAGGAGGAGTTGCAGTCAATATGACCAGGATATAGAATTTGACAGTTAAGAACCATAGAGAATAGTAATCTTGCGAGGGGTGATACTTTAATTTTGCGGTGCTCGTGAATCCACCGTCATGCCTTTTTACTTATGAACACCCGCTAGGTCCGGCACTTTCCAAGCGTGTGGCGTGGGCATAAAAAAATGTTACAAAGCGAATCATTGTAAACCTGTAGTAGCGTTGTAGTTTACATTATTCGGTAACCTTCGGGTAAAGTTATTAATGAATCGAATAGAGATTGGAAGATACAAGATAATATAATAATTAATTAGATGCCTCTACAGTCTATCAGCTATCTGCTCATCTGCATACAATCATTTCATTGTTTTCCATCAGACAGAGACCTAATCATTATTTATCACTGGAGTCTAGAGAGTTCCTAGTTTGTAGGAGACGGTGTACAATATTGCCAACACAATAAAATCAATCAATGTCTTCATAAATTTATACTGATGTGTTTTTTTTTATTGTAATTGATTATGCAATTTAGTGTGTGTATCTGTCACGGACGGTGGTAAGGGGTTGCCAGATGTCAGACAGTCCGGTTTTTATAACATCTGTCCGGTCGAAAATATCATGGAAAACCGGACAAAGGGCTGTCCGGTTTTTTAGTCCTAAAATAGCTATTCATTTATCAACAGATTATGGCAAAATCCACCCGTAAAGAGTGATTTGTGCCTATATAAAACAAAATGACATTAAATCAATGCAATATTACAATAATTTTGATAATAAGATGAACGATAAATATTATCTCATGATAATATCTAACCTAAACCTAAAAAATATTTACTTTCACTTTATTGAAAAAAGTTTTACGGTCGTTCACTGGATTTTAATGTACTTTATTACCTACATATTATCACTAAGAAAATATTTTTTCTTTGCGACTCTTTGCGACGCATTTGTCACATTTTTAGGAGCCTATACAAGATACGGTCATTTATTAAGGGCTTGGCACCAAGAATGACGTCACAGACATTTCCCACGGCATTAAGGTTCAAAATCGCGTGACAATCGCATGATAAAATGGTAAAAATAGCATTTTTTCAATTTTTTGGGGTTAATTTTGCGTCTATCAAAAAACTTTTACGGTTATTCCCTAGATAAAGGTTCAATGCATCTACCCTATTTTGCTCCAAAGCATATTTAGTAACGGTTGTCGAGATATGAGGTCTCCCGTTCTTAGAAATTTTTGAATTGCGGTATGCACACTCTTAAATCAAAATCTATTTAACCTATTTTTTGCAAAGCAAGATCCAAGTGGGTGTTTTGTGTAAAACGAATCGCAGAGTGTTTATGAATAATTGCATGAATGTATGTGTAAGGATAAAAATCTGGCGATCTGTTTTCTCTGTCTACCCCGCAAGGGATGCGGCTGGAGGTGATAGAATATAATAGAATTACCAATGGTTGATTATTCCTGAGACATTCATCATTAAATAAATTACAGGAATCATCAACTGTTGTTTCGAAGGAGAACTATAACATCGACATAAATACATTTGACAGGATATTTATAACTCTCTTTAAAGCCAGACATGCCATTTTCTCTCCAGGACGCCGTGATATATACACTCGTAATGGTGGAACAGTTTATTAGCCTGCCAGACAAATATTTTTATAAATTTATTTTATTAAATACGTTATATTTGAATCAAGGGTGTTGTCACATTAGTGGAAAAGGAAAGTTAAACAAATAAAGTATCTGTATGAGAAGACCTCTTTGAAGACACAGGTGGAATAGTTTGCTAATATACGGTTTGCTCATGGGCGTCGCCAGCCTCGGAGATAGGGAGGAGGCAGCAAAAAAAGATGATATAGCATAAAAAAACCGTAAATAGCGCCCAGGCGAATTTTTTGTGAGACATATAGCCCAGGAAATTTAGCTTTGTAGCGTAGATAATTGTCGGAAAGCTGGAAACTGTTTTAATCTCTTCATTAACAAGCAAAGAAGGTTTCTTGAAGTTTGCACCAATTTTCCGCTTGTGCTAAGTACAGGGTGTCCCAAAAACAAAATAAAAATTGAACTTTTTTCAATTTTTCATTAATAACTCCTAAAGGAAGCATTCTAGACAAATTGTGTTCTCCTGTGAATTAAAGTAGATAAAATTCTTCGTCTACTGAGCATAAACACTACTCTCTACTTTGAAAAATAACCGAGTAACAGCGATTTACAATTGTGATGTTTTTTTCAACAAATGACAAATTTCTTAATTTTCTTGAATCGTTCTTGAAAATCTTCTAATCTAAGCTACTTACAGCAAATTTTAGTACATATGATTCAATGGTCGGTTAATTTTCTATAAACTAGCATTTAAATTTTACCTCTATATTAAATGGTTTAGGATATAGAGGTATTTAAAGACAGACGAGTGAAATAGAGAATTTTTTTAATAAATAGATTTCGGTATGTGAAAGGTAAGATAGACTTAATTTTGCGGCACTCTCTTAATAACGTACAATTTTTTTAGTTAAAAACCGAAATTTCGCTATTGATACGCCACTGCGTAACAACTTATATCGAGAAGACTATTTTTTTTACCTTCATCAGTTTTATTAATATAACTCCTGAACGGTTGATGTTAGCGAAAAAATATTTTCCCATAATTTATCTAAAACTAATTTACTATAACTTGATTCCAAAATGAACTCTGTAACTTAAATAATAACGGAGTTACAGTGTTTGAAAAAAAGCATTACTAAAAAAATTAAATTGTCTCGGCTATTTTTGTTGAATAACTCCTGAACCGTGATATAGGGAAAACGTTCAAGAGATTTAAAATTAAGGTAAATATATTTTCTATAACACAAGCGTAATAAAATAACTTTAAAAGTTATAGTAAGAAAGTTATGGATGATCAAAGTCAATATTTTGTGTAGCCATTCGACGCTTGTTTAGATATTTTTCGTACTACATGGCGCTCAAGCACTTTATTAGGCAGACATATTTCATACTACACCGGCTCGGAGGTGCTTACTAGGCAAATATAATTCATAAGCAAACGTTGAATGGTTACACAAAATATTGACTTTGATCATCCATAACTTTCTTACTATAACTTTTAAAGTTATTTTATTACGCTTGTGTTATAGAAAATATATTTACCTTAAATTTAAATCTCTTGAACGTTTTCACTATATCACGGTTCAGGAGTTATTCAACAAAAATAGCCGAGGCAATTTAATTTTTTTAGTAATGCTTTTTTTCAAACACTGTAACTCAGTTATTATTTAAGTTACAGAGTTAATTTTGGAATCAAGTTATAGTGAATTAGTTTTAGATAAATTATGAGTAAAATATTTTTTCCCTAACATCAACCGTTCAGGAGTTATATTAATAAAACTGATGAAGGTAAAAAAAATAGTCTTCACGATATAAGTTGTTACGCAGTGGCGTATCAATAGCGAAATTTAGGTTTTTAACTAAAAAAAATGTACGTTATTAAGAGAGAGCCGCAAAATTAAGTCTATCTTACCTTTCACATACCGAAATCTATCATTTAAAAAAATTCTCTATTTCACTCGTCTGTCTTTAAATACCTCTACATCCTAAACAATTTAATATAGAGGTAAAATTTTAATGCCAGTTTATAGAGAATTAACCGGCCATTGAATCATATGTACTAAAATTTGCTGTAAGTAGCTTGGATTAGAAGATATTCAACAACGATTCAAGAAAAATAAGAAAATTGTCATATGTTGAGAAAAACATTACAATTTGAAATCGCTGTTTCTCAGTGATTTTTCAAAGTAGAGAGTAGTATTAATGCTCAGTAGACGAAGAATTTCATTTACTTTAATTCACAGGAGAACATAATTTGTCTAGAATGCTTCCTTTAGGAGTTATTAATCTAAAACTGAAAAAAGTTCAATTTTTATTTTGTTTTTGGGACACCCTGTACTTAGCACAAGCGGAAAATTGGCGCAAACTTCAAGAAACCTTCTTTGCTTGTTAACGAAGAGATTAAAATAGTTTCCAGCTTTCCGACAATTATCTACGCTATACCCCCTTTTTTAATGTTTCCTCACCGGTCTAATAGTGAAGAAGGTCGTTATGTGGTTCGTTTATTTCAAAATGTATATGATATTTTGCACAATAATATGTACTTATCAAAAATGTTTTTTATACAAAAATGATAGAAAATAGCGCCACAGGCAATTTTTTTTCATGAAAGTGATGGATTTTTATACTGATTTTAGAAAATGTACGATATGATGAGAAAATGTGTGGTAGTAATGTGATGTATACCCATTCCAATCTCTAGGGGGGTAGCATGTGTTTTTTTTTATTTCACTATAACCCTTATTTTTGCCATCCGTTTCCCTATTAGCGTTAAGTGAATTCCTTTGGGGAAGAGGCAGGATGGAAGATCCGACGCTTTCGGAGTCGAGCTTTCCTACTTTTCAGTATTTTAAAATTTTATAAACCAAGTAACAATCCCCAAAATTTACAATAATAGAAACATGTAATAAACATTATTATTTAAATAAAATCATTATCAGGCGATCGTCTATTATTTCAAACAAAATAAATAAATAAATAAAACTACAATAATAATAATTATGCATCAATATATTTTATAAAATACTGAATAATTTCACCATTATTAGACATAATTTAAATCATTTGCTACCATCAACGTACATTCTCTATGACTTAATATTTATAAAAACAGCGGGGTTCCTATGAAGAATTAAAATAAATACTATAGTTATTAAGGAAACTTTATACACGGTCAGTATTTTTAACAAAAATGTTATGGTCAGTATAAACTGCCAATTTTTTAAATGTTCAAGACTGCTCAACATCGTTGTTTCGCTTCAAGAGTATGCATACTGACAATTCAAAAATTTCTATAAACAGAAGACCTTAGATCTCGACAACCGTTTCTAAATATGCTTTGGAAAAAATACAGTAGATACATTGAACCTTTATCTAGGGAATAACCTTAAAAGATTTTTGATTGAAACGAAATTAACTCCAAAAAATGAAAAATAAAACGCTATTTTCACAATTTTTTCATGCGATTGTTGATGAGATTTTGAACCTTAATACCGTGGGAAATTACCGTGACGTCATAGTTGGGTCGGGAGGTTTAAGTATGATAAAATGATACAAGGTAAAAAATCATGTTGAAAATCAATTTTATCGCTGGTCGCACTTATTTTGGGTCGATTTATTTGTATATTAATTATTAAAAAAAATTACGAATAAACAATACTAAAAGAAACAAGTTTTATTATAAAAAAACACCAATAAATCTAAATAAACTGAATGTAAATGCCGATGTACATTTTACCTATTTTATTGCAAAAAAACTCGTGTCAGTATAAATAGTAAAATACTGAACATTATAATTGGAAAATAGAACCGAAAACATGAATAATACTTGGATGCCACTAATAAATATTTGCTAATGGTATCAGATACGACGTTGTCGATGTTAATTATTGAAATAAATTATAAGGATTATACGAAAAAGTTCCGGTTCAGTATTTTAAACAAAATTATGTTTGAGAAACATAATAAATTTTTTACTCAGTTCTTTAAGTAAACATTTTACAACAATATTAAAAAAAATAAAACAGTGGGGGTTGACAAAGTTCTTTTTTTATTATTTTGAACAAGTTATTAAGAACTTTCACATGTTTTTCAGTAATGAGTTTCACTACCCATTTTGAGAGCCAGCGTTCACTGACTACCCCAACGGCCTCAGCTGCTCGAAAAAGCGATTAAATATATAGGGTTTCGATATTTGAGTCAGTGTGGCGCACATAGGCCCAAAATCACATTGAAACATATATGGCCAAGCTTTCATCTTTCCAATAACAGTATTTCTATGGAAATTAAGGGTTTAATTTCATTTTAAACGTCTATACTTCCTAAAAAAAATACCGTAGGTAAATGTGACATTTCACGAATTTTTCTTTATTTTTATCTATTCTACTTTCAGGACATCCATTCGTTTACTTTTTTACACGCTTTTATTTTAGTATTTATTTGACATTAATTTAGTATTACCTTAGTACGGGCTCTGCTTAGTTAGGTAGATCTAAGTATAATGCAAATTAATTTGTTACTATTATTTCAATAAAAAAATATGACGAGCCTTTTTAAAGGCAGGCATTTAATACCCTTGCACCACTCTCCTGGCGCCCATGTACCGATTTACATGTTAACTAGATACTAACATAACTACTAATTTATTTATATACAAATGTACGCCTGACACTTTTACATTTTTTAAATAATCACACTAGATATAGAAATAATAATGAAAAAAAAAACTACATTATTCAACTGTCAATAACTTCCATTTGACATGACACATGATCAATAATGTTGTAAGTAAATATGCCAATTCTATTCACAATAGATACATATTCTTTCAATGATCAAATATTGCACTAATTAAATAGATATATTCATGGGCGTCGTCAGGGGGCAGCCCCCCCCCCCCCCCTAGAGATTGGAATAGGTATATAATTTTACATACTAAAAGTTAAAACTTTATAAAAAATAACAGTATTACCACACGTTTTCTCATCACATCAAGAATAGGTATTTTAAAATTAGAATGAGAACTCATTAAAACACAATTTTGCCTGCGGCGCTATTCGCCTGTTTCTTGTGTTAGATATTATTTAAGAATGTGCTTATGTTTTTTATTCCACAAAAAATAACTTAGATATTTTATATCACAAGCTTTTTAAGGTAAGTACGTACATGCTATGTTATGTCTTCTGAAAAAAGATCGATTTCTTGCAACATGCTATCACAATATTTTTTACTCAAAGAAAATAAACCAAACTACACCACGCCACAACCTTCTTCACATTGCCTCAAAAAAAAACGCCTGCGGCGCTATTACGCGTTTTTCATACCTATCATATATCCCCCCCCCTCCACCCGCTTCGAAGCTGGCAACGCCCATGGATATATTAGTAATAGGCGGATTAGGTAGGTACCTGGAAATTAGGAAATAATAGTCGGTAAGGTAGGTTTAAAATGTCATAAGTAGATATGCTATAGAGAGTGCATGCAAGTGTACCTACCCGTGTGCATATGCCAATAATTTATAAATGAACTATACAAAACATACAAACGCAACAATACCCATAAAGTAGGAAAAACAGAGCTGCTTCAAGGGTATGTTAGATAATGCATATGCCTAGGGTGAAATGATTAAGGAGTGCCGAAAATACATCGATGATAATACGAGTAGCAATATGTGTAATATTCATTATGTGAGCGTTACAGAATTTCAGTTTAAAAAAAGAATTACACGTTAAAGTACCTAACTAAAGCAATATACCGATTTTGAAACAATTTCAGAAGAGTTTCGATAGATGGGATTTTGTGTTGTAATTTATAGTTTCAAAGACATACTTTATTGTACTTTCAGTTTTTTTTTAATATCATGTTTTTGAAAATAACAGTGAACTATACTGCAAATATTTTTGCATGTTTATTAGGCTATTTTTAATAATAGTTTTTATTGCCGTGGTGGCGAACAGACCCAAGCAACATTTTGAAAACGCAATAAATGAGTAGTTTTAATAAAAAAAACCGCTGATATTCAATGGTAAAGGGATCTAAATGATTGACTTTTTTTAACAATTTCTAAAAATGAAACTCACACAATATTTATTTGCTACAACAAAATTGTATTGATGTTTTTCTCAAAATATCTTGGGTGTGGCTTGTCATTTCACCTCCAGGGCAATTATTAAAATTGCACCCCGCCTAGCGCCGGCACTGACTTATTATACAAATTCTGTCATAACAATCTTATGAATTAATTAAAAATGTAGTTGTGTATTGTTTATTGAAAGAAAATAATTAAAATACTGACTAATTATTAATAAAACTATACGACAATGTTCGCACGCAGTGTAAAGTACTACAATATCATAATAATAATATGCATTGTATGCACAAACAAGTACTACAATCCCACATAAATATTTTAGACCGTAAATTTATTTATTCGTATCAAGTACTCTCCGTTTCACATTATTTGTATAATGGGTTTCCGTGGATACGAATTTTATCCATAGAATTACTACTAAGAATCAAGTATTTAGTGGACAAGTTATTTGAATCAGAGAGTAAAATTATTTGAAATAGAGTTATGTTCTAATTTCAAACATGACATGCACTGAAGCAAAAATATCTGCCATAGTGTCAATCATAATACCAACCAAACGTATTTAGGAGTGTTAACTGCTGTTATTTGTAAAACATGTGGTCAAACAAATATTAGTTTATTATGTTTTAGTATTAAACTCAATCCTCCAAGAATCTGAAATTTACGGTCTTGGCAAAAAGTTTTTAATGCACCTCTGTTGATGTTAAAGTTATTTATTTATTTACATTGCAATTTATTTATTTAGTTTAGGCATACATACATAGAACAGATACATACATACATAAAGACAAACTAACACAAACACAGAAGTAATCCATTCCACACTTACATGTACACACACATAGATCATTGAAAAAACTTATAAATTTCACCTTAAATTAAACATACATAATAAAATAAGGAGGGAAGGAAAGGTTTTTAGGAGTGAGTGGGAAGTCAGGAAGGGTTTACCTAGACTGTAAGCATTGTAGCACCTGCTTCTTGAGCCGCTGAGATGTAATAGTGAGCACATCTATGTGGTTAGAGAAGATACTGTTGTATGTGTCGGTCATCCCATATAGGGGATTTCTTAGGCCAGCAATGGTATTGGGTTTGTCCATGTAGATCAAATCACTTCACAATCTACTTTATCAACCAAATTAGCCGTCGCGAAACACGGGTAATTCAGCTAGAATGATAATAATATGCATTGTATAAACACACAGGTTATATATTACATAATAATAAGAAAAGGAACTAACTCATTACCTATATTACTTATTCCCATAAATTAATATTAGCACCCGCAATGTGCAGGTAAACTTCCATCATGCGAGGATTCGCTTTACGAAAACTATTAAGTCAAACGTACATAATATTGGAATAATAAATAAATATTATGCGAATGTGAAAAACCGCAAATAGGGATTGGTAAGCTATCATTTAAACCACATTGCGATCAAATAACAGATACGTCATATTTTTTTTAACGTTCCATTTTTTGGGCTTAATTTCGCTTCGATCATTTTTTTTTACGGTCATTCACTAGATTTTAATGCATATTATTAATACAAAGAAATATCTCTTCGACTTTCGGGAAACGAGTTTCTTTCTTTCGCAAAAAATATCAGAGGTATTTATCACATTGTTTTTTGAAATATCTATACAAGATATAAATTTTTTTTTACGGTTATTCCCTACTCCCTAGGTAAAGGTTTAATATATCTACTCTATTTTTTCCAAACATATTTAGTAACGATTGTCGAGATTTAACGTCTCCCGTTTTTAGAAATTTTTAAAATGTCAGTATGCCTAATTATAAGACAGTTAAAAAAAACGGCAACGTAACAATAATGCAACAAAAACAGGCAGTGTTGTTATAGCGCTGTTCAAAAATCTAGCGTTGTTTTTTTTTTTGTTTTTTATAATAAGGATCTGGGCTTGCATACCTACACAAACCCAAATACTTTCCTGCACAGCTGGCACTAGGGTAAAAGCCTGTACCGCAAAGTGTGGAATACATCGCCAGCGCCGGGGTTCGAACCTGGCACTTCCCGCTTGAGAGACTGCCGCCTCAACCAACTGCGCCAACCATGTTCTCAATCCCATGTTAATCGTGTGACGACTGTAGGTCGGCTTAATGCAATAAAGTACATGCGTTTCAATATGCAAGTTCCGCCATTTCTACAAGTAAATATACATTGAGTAGGCAACCAATAGGTTAATAAAATAATCACAGACAATACCTATATTTCCATAGACTATAAATAAATAGTACTAGTAGAAATCTACTTATAATAATTACACTAGGTATGGTAATTGTTCTCAGGCTTCAAAGATTCAGTAAGCAAATAATGAATATGTTTCATGTAAGTCATGTCAAAACTATACGCAAGGCAATACATTCGTCCTTGAGAATCTGGTCGACATGATCGAACCAACGTGGTTCTTGGACGGGTAGCGCGTTTCCATACACCTCTTCTTCCATCCATGTATACAGAGCCGTAACCAGGATTTCATTTCGGGGGAGGTTCGAGTTCTGGATGGGCGTCGCCAACTTCGAAGCTAGGGGACAAACTCAAATTTTGGTATTGCCAAATGGAATAAAACTAGGAAATAGCGCCGCAGGCGAAATTTTGGTCATAAAACTAAGTAGGTAGATAAAAAAGAATAAATAATTTAAAAGTCCAGCTTATTTTATTAGCGCCGCAGGATTTTTTTTTAATGAAAACTTTTATGATTGGATTTTCACTGTATTGAAAATTCACGACATGATGTAAAAACGATGTGGTAATAATGTTAATAATTTCTCCTATGTATAAAACGGTAGGTTGGTTGAGGAATTTCATGGGGGGGGGGAGGGGCGAGCTTCTAGCTCTGTGTGAAAAAAAATAGAAGAGGTACCGAACCCGGAGTTTCGTAAATAAAAAATAAGTAAAATAAAAATATTGAATGTCAATGTTGTATTTATAATGATGGGTAATATGGAAGTTATATGGTTAATATACATTCCTAAGATTGTTGTTGATCCTGTTGTTAAATTAGTTTAATCCATTTGTGGGTTAAATTAGGTAATAACACAAATTACATACTTACTTTAGTTGCTTATATAATGTCCAACTTATTATGCAAAGTGTCCAATATCTTATTATACAAGGTGCCCCAAGTGGTTCAACCGAAGCTGGGTGCTAAAAAAAAGTAAAAATATGACATGTTTTAATTATCTTTGGACAAAATCTGACTTTCAATCTGAATTTCTTTTCCATCGCCCTTCAAACGATACCACACATGACCACCCTCTCGAAAACGTTTAACCTTTTATGTATCTGGAGAAGTGGTAAAGAATCGTATTGTTTACACACTTGGTGAAAGTTTCAGCGAGATGAGTTAAATTCTTTCATTGTTTAACTAGGCAGTCCACCCGAACTGGCTGATTTGTTGCTGATGAATTTGATCATTTTTACCTTTAAAAATGGACTTCCACCATGTACCACCGGTGTCGGTCGAAAATTTAATGTTGGCCCCGACATTTTCGCTGCCCCCCCCCCCCCCCTCGAAAATTTTTTAAGATGATTTTTTACTTTACCGCTCTAAAAATTTTATCCAATTAAATATTCATCAAAAAACAATTTCGTCGTAAGAATTCTGTGAAAACCAAAAAGCGAAAAGACGGCGGCCGCCGCCCTTAGTCCCCGGCCTACTCAACATTTTGACAAAACCAGCTCTGGTATACCTACTAAAGGACATGTCCCCGAATAGGATGCGGCTTGTAGCAAAGTCACGATGATAATAAAGTATTTTATAATACGTAGGCACTAGGCACCTCTCATACTAATTCTATTAATATACGTAGGTACCTACACTAATATAATATAATATGTATGATTGTAACCCAATGTACGACACTACTTACTTAATAAACATCTTCATATCATTATTATATTATTATGTCACGATAAAAACTGTCACAAATGACGGGTAAGAAATATAGGCAATAAACTATTGCGTTTTCAAATATACGTTTTTCTCCTCCGCGGAGGCTTTCTTTAATATAACTACCAAATTTATTTTATTCTTCTTCTTCTACTCTGCCCGAAACCGTCCACTCCTGAACGTAGGCTTCCTACAATCCTCTCCACTCCTGTCTATCCTGCGCCTTCTGCATCCATGTTCCACCTGCAAACTTGACAATGTCATCTCTCCAGCGGAGTTGGGGTCGTCCGGGGTTTCTTTGTGAAGTCTAGGGCGCTAGCACGAGAGTCTTTCGTCCATCTGTCGTTTGAGCTACGGGCAACATGACCAGCCCAGCGCCATTTTTGTTCTACACCGCTTGGTTTAGGAGTTATTAAACCAAAAGTTACGTGAACATTTTTTTAAATACAATTTTTGATCAATTCTACCTCACTTAGTATTTAAGTTAAAGAAATTATTTTGCCATTATTTTGAATGCATCGTTTAGAAGTTATTACTGATAAACTGAAAAAAATTGTTTTTTTATTTTCATTTTTTGGGACACCCTGTACATAGAAGAAGCGGAAAATTGGTGCCAACTTATAGAAACTCTTCTTATATGATAATAAAGAGATTAAAACCGTTTCCAGCTTTCCGAGAATAATTTACGCTACAAACCCTACGATTCTTATGGTCTACATATTGAAGTTAAATAAAATCTTTTAAAAAAATGAACGAATATTTGGCGTGCAAACGCGTATTTCATGAACGGACAGACGACCGGACATTCCACATAGACGCAGAGAATGTGTTTTTATATATAAAATACGGATTAATTTATAATGGAAATTAGCGTCAAACGCTAATCTAAAAACTACGTTTCTTATAATATTTATTAAATAACACTCTCATAGAATTATACCAAATAAGTTAGATTTCAGTGGGTAGGTTGGTACTCTGTATCTTATCAAAATAATACCTATGGGTGCGCTAGGGGATCCAGGGGGGGCTAGGGGGCCGAAGCCCCACAAAACCATCACATTAATACCACATCGATTTCTCATCGTGGCTTTTTTTTTAAAGATCTGGGCTTGCATACACAAAACCAAACACTTTCCTGCATTTTGCACTAGGCTAAAAGTTTGTAACGCAAAGTGTGGAATACATCGCCAGCGCCGGGGTTTGAACCTAGTACCTCCCGCTTGAGATACTGCCGCCTCAACCAACTGCGCCAACCATGTACCATTATTTTTTATACAATATTTTTTTGTAAAAATAAAAGCCTCCGGAGCTAATGAAAGACTAGCAGTATTCTACAAATTTCCTAGAAAAAAATCGCATGCGACGCTATTTTTATCCATTTTTTATTCAAAGACATAAATCAAACGAAAAAAAATAGGCGCTAAGTAATCTATTTTTTTATTTACCACAAAGTCACATATGCACGTGAGGAAACCACATACCCTCTTACCCAAAATTTGGAATTAATTTTATTTACTTACTGAAATAGCTCGGCGAGACCGAGCCTCAGCCCCCCCAAAAAAATGAATCCTGGATCCGCCACTGTAAAACCTGTTCTAATTAATACATGTATTTAGGTGTACCTGGCAGATGCAAGATTCTCCTGCCTGTGACTGCGGAGAGCCAGTGCAATCCATCAAGCACATTGTCGAAGACTGTCCTCTGAGAGCATTCCCTGGACCATATGCAGATATCCACAATGCCACACCTAATGCCCTTGAATGGCTTAGAAGCCTAGATGTTGCTCTGTAGGGTACATGTCTCCTGTATGTATCAGATATGGCATACATAATTCTCTTATCTTCTGGTGTTGTGCCCAACGGTGGCAAAAGCCATACGAAATAGGTAATAAAAAAAGGTGTACGTAATGTTTAATGAAGAAAATTCCTAATTTAGGAACCTTTATTAGTCAACCATATGTTAGTATTCTAAAGCTCGCTACCCAACTATACGTCACGGTCCTTTCCCACGGCGTTAAGGTTAAAAATCGCATGATAAAATGGTAAAAATAGCGTTTTTTTTTCACTTGTTGGGGTTGATTGCGCTTTAATCAAAAAGCTTTTACGGTTATTCCCTAGATTTTAATGCTTATTATCAAACAAAATAAAAATACTCCGCGACTTTCGGGAAACGAGTTTCTATCATTCAGAAAAAAAAATCAGAGATGTTTTCACATTTTTTTTTTGAGAAATCTGTACAATAGGTATATAAAAAATCTTTTAGGGTTATTCCCTAGATAAAGGTTCAACCTGTCTACTCTATTTTTTCCAAAACATATTTAAGACGTGGTATAATGTAATCTTAATGCCTCATCCACATGCTGGCCGAGCTGTCACGTTTTTTGTGTGAATGAGTAAAAAGACGTGCAGACGGGGTGATTGTCTTAGATTGTATACGTAACCGACGGTTAACGCCTTTTTACTCATTCACACAAAAAAACGGGCAGCATGTGGATGAGGCATAACAGTTTTAATAAGGACAATAAAAACTTAATCGTGGCGCCCTCTAAAAGTTTTGCGACATAAAACTTGTAGGTACGTGATTGAGGTGACTTTGATTTTGGTCTACATGGCCTTCACACCTGGTGAATATACATACAATCTATATTACTATAATAATCCTAACACAATAATCATCTATCGATGGAAATCAATTATTTCAACGGCCACTCTACCAACTAATCCAATCGTCTATTTAAAAAGAACCAATGTCTAATATTTAGATAATAGTATGGTAAATTAAATTTAGTTTGTAGTTCAGTACAGGTTGTTTTTATCCAGATGCACTTAATAGTTTACAGGCTGACAGCGGATGAAAAAATATGAAAAAGTTTATAATAATAATAAAAAAAAACTTTATTTGCTCCAATTTACATAAAATAACAATTATGATTTTGCCACCTAGGCAACGCCCGTAATAAGGTGGCTCAATGAATCCATAACTCAAATCAACAATTTTGTAGATATGGCGTTTTGAAAATAAAAGAGGAGAAACCTACGAAAATTATTTTTATTTTTGAGAAATCAATATAAAAATCAAAGTAGGTTCCTTAGTATTTGTCTCGTACTTATATTGCTTTCAGATCAGAATTAAGGTAAAAAAATGACAATTCGTTTAATTACTATTATTTATTTGTTTTATTCTTATTCTTTCTGTACAACTGTTTGTATTTCTTTTTCTCTTTTATTTTAAGTTTTACATCATACTTTCCTAAGTATGTGTACAAATTTTCTTATTTCTATGTCACAAGTGGTTGGTTGGCGGACATTGCCTACGGCAATAAACCCGCCATCTGGAATAATAAATATAATAAAAAAATCTTTTTTGGACATAAAACATTATACCAAATGGAGGGGTTTATTGCCGCAGGCAATGTCTGCCAACCAACCACTTGTGACAATTAAATGAGATAAATTGTACTCATACTTGAAATGAAAGTATGGAAACCAAAAACAAGATTCAGAAAAATAATATAAGACATACATACAAAAATAATAATATAAAAGAGGTGGTGGGATGTTTCTTTATATCCAATAAAAGTTTTATTTATTTGTTAACTTAAAATCTATGGAAGCTGGAAGAGATTGCCTCTCGGCATTAAGCACGCCCATTGTGCGTATTTTATAATGTCAATAAAGAGTTTATTATTATTTTTGTCGTATTTTGGACACGGACTCTATTCAAAAGATCCGATTGTGTTTGATGTGAACTTTATACCGGATAATGTTATCATTAGTTGGACATGGACAGGTTACCAACTTGAGTGGGCCATAGAAATGACAAATAAATTTAGCGGGGAATTTAAATTGTTTATTAAATTTAAAATATTCTGTAGATGGCGTACCTAGTACCTGCCTCTCATCTGATTCGGAATTTCCCACGATAAACTATACAATCCCGGATTATCAGATAAGTCTCTCACTTTCAAGATTTTTTTTAATCTACTTTTTAAGCAATCCTCCAAGAATGATAATGCACTGTTTTTTTTTTTGTGTACAGTATGTCAAGAAATATATGGTTTTCAAGCTTCCCGGAAAAAAACCCCGAAAAAAAAAGAATATTGTTCAACATGAATAAATCCAAGAAAGACAAAACCCCTTACGAAATTTTCTCAAGGGATAAATGCCAAAGTTTTCTAGTTGGGCTCCAGTAGAGGAATTATTTATAAGATGTTGACTATTTTGTTGTCTATCCCATTTTAGATCCGATAATTTATTTGTTTGTTTTCTAATCCATGCTAGTTTCTAACATATTGAAAGAAATCGTAGACACAATTAATTTTATTTTCAAAATCCAATTAAATTGTCCCTTGAAATAAAGTTATAGGAAAATTAATATTCTATAAGTCTTACTTGAATCTTTTGTCTCTAAAGAGCACCTGTAAAAAAAATTAATCATTAAACTGAGAAACGGCCGGAATTTAGACGGTTTTTGGCTCGCCCTAGTGGACGCACAAGGGTGGGGAGGTTGCAAACTTGGATTCTGAACCAAAAGACCGACCTATATAGTATATAACATATCCAAAAATCAGAAATACTTCTCCACTTGTAAGGCATAATCTTAATCAGACAGACTATAGGTATGATCACTGAATAATAGTAATTATTTTTTGTTCATATTAAATTGTTGAATTAATATTTTATACTGAGCTGGTTGGTGTATTGTGTTGACACGAATATATTATCAAACTGACATTAATTAAATGAGATTGTCATTTCAATTTCATAATAATAATAATTATCTAATGAAATGAAACACTATCAAAATCGCCTATGTCAGTCAGTCCTCAGTACAAGGTTTTATTTAACTTCACTCCGTTATTTTTCAGTTTTTTTGTCTGTGCACTAATCTTGTACTTAATCGTTTTTTCAACCACTTCCTGACTGCCTAAGTAAAAAAATAGACTGAAAATTTGCAAACGTACGTAAACTCGGTGACACTACGATTTTGTTCAAAAATGGATTATAAAAGATTTAAAGCGTTTCAGCGGGATTCGTCAGTCATATTTAGTCCAACTCAAGCCTTGGAAGACACCGAGCCATCGAGAAGATCCAGTCACCGCATACCGCCGTGTTTGTTATCTCACGAAAGTGCTTCTTTTCTTGGTGAATTAGTAACAATGCCAGATATACAGTAAGATTCAATATGAATGACTAAACTACTAGCCTAGTGTGAACAAGGCGAATGAAGTGTCCAGAAAACTTCATAATTTAAGAAGCCAATGGCAGAACGAGTTTTAAAAATTCTGTTACCAGTGATCTCGCCACAGACTGTCAAAATGTTAAAAATCAAAAAACAAGTAGAGTGGAAATGGCCTAGATGACATATAAATCCAGCTGGAGTTATTTCGAGGCTCTAGTTGCAATAGCTTTCGCAACATTTAGCTCTCGTGTGTAAACACCTCTGCGATAAGTCGCGATAGTATATGATCCGCGAGCTTCTCGCACTATACTTACGAGTATTGCAGAAATAAATTGCAAGAATTCATACTATATGTAAACGGTATTGCAAGAAACTTCTGCAAGACTTCCGCAAGTGTTCTTGCAGGTGGAAACACGGCCTTACATTGATATAATGTCATTCAACAAAAGAAGCCGTATTCAGAGTTTTAGTAAGTGTCACTTAAGCGAGTTTGATATTAGTCGATTCCGTATTAAAAACAAATATTCTAAAATTATATTCTGCTCGTACCTATAATAATTAATAATAACTTGTCTACCTATTGTAGCGTAAAATGGCGAATTAATTTAGATAAAAACATTTCATTAAACATATTAATTATACTGAGACAATTATATTATGATTGATTATGTGAAATAAATTCATATAATCATGATTATAAAACAATTATATTATTATATTTGGACATGGAATGGTCCCAACAGTTTGACAGTTTTTTATAAGTTAGTGGTTCTTGTATGGTAAACACTTAAATCTGTATGTCTTTCTTTCATTATTCTTCTATCTATCTATCTATACCATCACGCCACGTCCCTTGCAGGGTAGGCAGAGATGACAAAGTGTCAGACAGCCCTATCCTTACACACACTCCTAGCCTCAGATTCCTGCAATTTGTCATACACGCTCTCCACTTCCTTTTACTGTTCTTCTTACAAATCGGTACCTCAATGCTGAGGATCGTGACTTTCATGCGGCACTTCTCGCAGCAGTCTGGCCCACCTTGGTCTGTCTTTAGCCCGCAGCAATGATTCTGCATACGTCGCTCCATCAATGGCATCCGTCACCTGGTCGGACCATCTCATTGGTATACGTCCGCGACTTCTCCTGCCTTCAACTCGGCCTGTCATTATATTTTTTTCTAAATTGTCTGGCTCCCGTCTTACAGTATGCCCAAAGAAACCAAACAATCTCCTCAGACACACTGCAGACAAACGAGTTGTAATGTAGCTCAGATACAATTGACGCATTTGTTATACCTAGTCACAAAATGTGTCTTGCAGTTGCTACTCTTTAGGTAAATAATAAATAAATCTTTGGCATGGACATGGCTGATGAAAGAAGAATCAGCTATTGCGATGAGATCGCTGAGAAGAATGAGTGAAAAAATGTTGAGAGAGGATAAGAAATGAAGTGATTAGAGAGTTGAGTGAATGTAAAACGGATGCTGTGACTAAAATGCACGTTTCAAAAGCACTTTTACAGAACACCCGAAAAAACAGTCACTAAAACATATATTCTCATTTATCCATGTTGTGATTACTTTTCCTGGCGCAATTTTTCGCATGTTCATCAGGTACTATGACTTAAGTAGCTAGGTGATAATTAGCAGCTATTTCGCAATAGCAATTATATTAATAGCTGCTAATTAAAATAAACGTGTAGATAATTTGTCATTCCTCTGCATTTAAAAATGTATGAATCCGAATGATTGGCGCTTAAAAACTTCTTATTGTTTTGTTGTTTTTCTTTTTTCAAATAATAAATTGTTGATAAAAAGTGGGGGGGGGGGGGGTTAAGGGGGGGAGGGGTTCTAATGTTGTGCGACACGTTTAATAAAGCACGCGTATTTATTAATCTAATGGACTGAGAGGGGCGCTTAAGCAGGTTCGTGTGAATGGAGCGGGCTCAGATGTAAGTTTGCCCATGATTTTTTTAAATGGTCTGATCGCACTTTTTTATCCTCATCCCAATAAAAAAGAACGAGTGATCTCTGCCGTGAACTATTCAAGAATTATCAGGAAACGAAACATATCCATTACATAATCACACACCAAATCCTTGAAAAACTACCGTCGCAGGCACACAAGTTCAATTAGTATCATCTCGGATGCACGCAAAAGTACTGAACAACGTCACAATGATATTCTATTTTTGTATACCATCAGCCTAACCCTAACACAACATCATAGTAAGCGAATTGATTGACCCCAGGAGATGAGATCGAAAAAAAATCATGTATTTAATAATTAATTAATGTTATTTTAAATGTCCTGACCAGATCCTTGAGAAATTCCACAAGACATCAAGGGCGAGTCTTATCTCTTTTCTGTATTCATAAAAAAATGGTAAGATCTGTGCGTGGGCGATGGGTGAGTGTGTGAGCGAGATTGAGTGTGGGTGTGTGATACGACCAGAATGAACTCATATGTTCATATGGCACAATACATGTTTGTTGGCAACAGCTGAATTATGAATGGACTAATCGTTTAATCTTCATGTTCTTACTTACTATTTTGTGCTTTTATTTCTAATAAAAAAATAATAAACATACATTTTTTCATGGTTTTCTAAAAAAATATCATAAAGTGATAAATAATATTATCCATTCATGTGATACAGGTGTTTTTCATGGGGGGAAATGGGTAAGTACTCAAACATAGGACTATGATTATATTTTCGCCCCCCCCCCCCCCTCCGCGACAGGACATGGCCTAGTGGGTTGTCAGATTGTATTAATTTATATTGTAAAAATGAGACGGAACAAAAGGACCAGTCAGGCAATGACACGTACTTTCACATTTCTAACGACGCACCTGGTAGTCACAAATACAATCACATATTAAAAACTTCCATGAATATGCTAATATAATTTCCATATAAATACCATATAACCACCTCCAATGGATGCTGTTTTCCGTGAAAAATCACAAGAGACGCGTCGATCATACGCCGCCGTGGTGTGAACTCTGCTCTCAATCACAACAAAGTAACTGTTCCGTGCTAAGCTAAACAACTGTCAATAATAACAAATCAATATAAAATAATAATAACAATTTTCAAAAATACTAGTTTAAAAAAAATTTTTTTTTCACTTCAAAAGATACTGTTATTTTTTCGTCCAGTTTCAGACATCACTAATTTTCTCAAATTTTTTCAGTGCTTTTTTTGGTTCTGTTTTTGTTTTATTTATTTATTTTTGTGAATGTGACTGTTTGTTTATTTTTTTTTCAATAAAGGATCGAAGTGAATGATTTGACATAATGGAAATAAGTGAGTGGTTTTTGTTTATTTTACGTTAGATAAAAAGTTTCTGAAAATCTTCATTTAAAGCTCGGGACTAACTATGACGTTACGGTTATTTCCCGCAGCATTAAGGTTCAAAACCGCACCAATGATCGCATGATAAAATGTTAAAAATAGCGTTTTACATTTATGGGGTTAATTTCGCTTCAATAAAAAAAAATACACTCATTCTCTAGATATGTATATAATATTATTTTCTGCATCTTGTTTTTGTTTGCATATACTTTCATAAGTATGTGTACAATTTATCTCATTTTATTATTTACTTTACAAGTAGTTGGATGGCAGACATTGCCTACGGAAATAAAACCGCCATTTGGTATAATGTTTTCTATCCAATAAAGATTTTTTTCATTTTATTTTAATATGAGCCACAAACCACGTGTCACACCGGCTCTTATGTCATAGCTAACGGGAAAGTGTGGGCATATCTGAAAGAAGAGGTGTTAGGAAATGTAGCTTTCCGAGGAACAAAAGGAAGATATTGGTGATTGGTACGTGCTAATGATGATAGAAGAGGTGTTGGAAATTTCCTGGCTCCGCAATATAATTGACTGGACAGATATAAGGGGTGTTGAAGAGCTATTTGGGGCTGCCCAGGACGGGGACACTTTTCGGCTGATCTAGTCAACACTGGGGGGACCTAACACAACACCAAAATAAACACATTTTACATTTTCTATATCTTGGCAGCCGGCGGAGGTTAGCCGCAAGTGGAGTTCAAGATTATATTGTTGGTAGCCCTGATTGTGGAACCTTGTCATAAGAGCTGTCAAAGGTCCGCAATATTCTCACATTGTATCTTTTACAAGTAACCTACAATGCCGAAAATATTACAGAGCGGCGCTAGAGAAACCATTTTAAAAGCTAGATAGTTTTGCGAGTTGGAAAAATAAATTACTCCGATTATCCCTTTAAACCGCCATCACAAGTTTGTAAAACTAAGTTGCCAGTTTGTTCTAACAATACAAAAAAATGGCTAGTTTTTTGAAACAACAGTTCTGAAATATAATTTGAAAGTAGCAAAAAAATGTAACCATATCTTATCATCACATCAAGCAATACTAAACCAAGTTTGCTCTGTGAGACTTCTGAAAAAATAATAGATTGTAGCCCGTTTGTTCAAAATAGTTTTTATTTCTAAACAAGAATAGGTATTATAAGATATTGTTAGATATGTAATACAATGTAGGTAGGTAGGTATACCCATACGTATGATGAGACAATCGCGACACCTTGAAAAGTTGAAAATCACTTCTTATTACTTTTGTATGACAATGTGATGCTAGTATACAAATTAGACATCGCATGAATTTATTAAGAAATAAAATATATAAGTGCCGACCAAGTATCCATTTTATTCGGGCACACTATAATAATATAAGTTTATTACCAAAAACTATACTTAATTATGTAAATTTCTAGTCAAATTCATTCAGAAAACCGCTGTCTCCGACGTGTTTTGCTTCGCCCGTGGTTTTATGTTGTTAGAGAATACTAACAATATATAATTGATACAGCTGTGTCTAAATTATCATAGTTTTTCTATGCATCCACCTATACATTTATACCGTCATTGAATTTACTACAATGTGAGATAACCAGATACTTACATACTTACTTTACGTATCTGGGTGGGTCATACCCTGCCACTAGGGCTGCCACCTCTCCGGGTTTGACCCGGAGTCTACGGGTTTGAGTGGTGTTCTCCGGGCTCCGGGTTAGCATAGTGTATCTCCGGGTCTGAAATTTTTGTCAGGACTAAAAAAAAAAAAAGGAAAATACTCGGGGTCCCGGTCCCCCCCCATAGAAAAACTGGGTCTCCGGGTCAGCATAGTAAATCTCCGGGTTTGGAATAATGGTGTGGACCAAAAAAAAAAAAAAGGTCAACTATGGTCACAAATTCGTTTTATCCGAATCTCCGGGTCTACGCTCTTACAAAGGTGGCAGCCCTACCTGCCACTCCAATATGCGGCGACATACATCGCCTTGTCATTTCCTAGAATCAGGTCTCCAGGGGTGCAGCTCTCTCCCATCAGGGGACATATTAGTAGGTGGCTGTCGTTCTGGGTAATCAGATAGGACATGAGTTTTCACATCGCAAAATTTTACTTAATACCTCGTCATCGCATGAATGCGATATTTCTAAAGACATTAGCCCTGTTAAGCTCATTCCATGTTGTATTCGTCGATACAAGTAAAACTGAAATAGATTTGTCTGGTAGTCAGATCAGCCTACTCCAGAGACAAAAAAACATGTAAAGGGTTTCAAAGTGATCCAAGGGTCATGTGTGGTATCGTATGAAAGAGCGTTGGAAAAGAAACCCAGATCTTAAGTGAGATTTTGTCCAGGTCAAGCCTCGGGAGACACCGAGGGATCGAGAGAATCCAAGGCATGTGTGGGTTCATGTGTGGTATCGTATGAAAGGGTGTTGGAAAATAAATTCAGGTCGTATCTCTCTGAAAGGCGACATCGTCTAACATCCTCAAAACGACAGACAAAAACACCGAGGCAGGGATCTGAATCCCCATTCCCCAAAGTACGGAGATCCGTGGGAAAGTCTTGGTAGAGACATCATTGATAAAACTGAGAAATCTACATTTCATAATAAGTATTAAAATATTCAATACAGAATCAATCTCATTAAAATAGAACATATTTGAGGCGTTCCCATACGTTGGCTTATAGCTTCCTTCCTATAACTAACTAGAGTCTCTTATAGATAATTCTTATAAGTCAATAGTTTGTCTAGATTCATTTAAATGCTAATCTATTTCTTATATACGAGACTATTCTACTACATGCTAACTCACATCTCTTTGGTATTAACTATTAAGATCAATATCTCGATGAGGAAGAATACTGATTGATTATATAGACATACGTAATCAGATATTCATTGATAATGATACTCGTAATATACCGTTAATAAATGCATACATTGCATAGTGTGTGTACCTGTACATGTAGTTAGCTATGTGTTAGCTATGTACATACATATGTATGTACATACGAGTAGCTGTGTGTGAAATGAATTGTTATTGAATTTAAAAAAAAATCCCTCCGGCACTAATCCAATTGGAGTGGGGGTTTGTTACAAAAATAAAATTGACTTTTAAACCATTCTTTTCATCTTCTTTCTTATTTATTTATTTATACATAAAGGGCTCACGCCTTAAATATAATTTTTGTACATATAGTGTTATTAATTTATAATAATATTACTTCATAATACAAAAATACTTATGTTTCATGATAAAATTTTCGCCGGCGGCGCTAGTCATTTATCTTGTTGTAGGCTGCAGCTCATCAGTAATACTATTGTTTTATTGTTTTTATTGTTGTTCTTCATCCGTAGGCCCTGATTCGTGCACTTGGACACGTCAGTTGATTACAATACATATTATACAGCCACAATACTAGGACTATGAAATAATGAAACAAAATCCTTAAAAAACTAATATATAACGTCTTTGACTAAGTATATCCAAATACGTTACTATTGAAAGACAACCAGGTTCATCAAATCACCTTTTTTTTAATATTCGCCTGCGACGCTATTCTATTCCGATTGGCAAAAGTACCTACCTAGTACCTACAAATAATAAATGTCTGTCCGGTTGCAAAAATAAATAAACTGATATTTTCAAAATGTCATAACTACGACTTTTTTGTAGAATTTTTTAATGTTTGCCATACTTTATTGCGACTTCAAATATTTTACATACGGAAACCAAAACTTGTACTGAGAAGTGTGAATACGAAAAAATATAGTCTAATATAAATAAAATATTAATTTGCATTACTAAGTAAACGAGGATCCTTTATAGGATCCTTTATGTAAATGCATTTAAATAGTAAATGTGTTGACATTAAAGAGAATAAAAAATTAACATGTTCAATTTATAAATGTAATTAATTATCAACTGATGTATAATTCTGGACGTAACCGGTAAGAATGTAACGCAGAACCGCGACAATTTTCGCACGTTGTTCAACTTCAAATATGTATAGAATTGGTGGAGGTGGTCGGTAGCCTGCTTGGTAACGCGCTCGTCTGTTAATCCGGAGGGCGCGGGTTTAATCCCCGATGCCGACTTACTCCACTTCACGACACAAGCTTTTCAAGCTTACTGTGAAGTGTACAAAGATGTAACTTTTTGGGTTTATTTTGATAAATTCAGATTAATTAAAAAAAAATAAACAATTCGCAATCGCCGCGCCTTCAAATGTCGTCGCAAAATTATTCGGCCACACTAAAAATTTACTGTAAGTACTACTTACTTAACTTTTAATACTTAACTCGTTTCCTGAAAGTCGCGGAGATTTTTTTGTGTTATAGTATGCATTAAAATCTAGGGAATGACCGTAAAACTTTTTTGAATGAAGCGAAATTAACTCCAAAAATGGAAAAAAAAAACGCTTTTTTTTATTTCATCGTAAGATTGTTCAATGTTCATGCGATTTTGGAAATTTTGGATCGCGAGCTTTAAATCAACCCTTCGTGAATTTTCACGGGTATGTACTATTAATTAGTGTATAATTATGTACCGACATGTTGAGTAACAGGTTAAATCACTTATTGCTACTAATTGATTACACAAACAGCTATTTTGTAGCTATTATTACGTAACAGCTATTTAAATACCTGTTATAATTACCACTCTGTTATTTTTTCACCACGTGTTCATTGTTTATGCGACTGTGCACGCTTTACTAGTCCAACCCGGACAAAATCTTGCCCCTCTGATGTTACATTTTTTTTTATAAATACTTATATAGGGTGGTCGGTAGCCTAGTTGGTAACGCGCTCGACTGTTAATTTAGTGAGCGTGGGTTCAATTCCCGACTTACTCCACTTCACAACACAAGCTTTTAAGCTTTCTGTGAAGTGTACAAAGATGTATTTGAGTTTACTTCGATGAACCCAGATTCTTACAAAAAAAAATTCTGAGATATGTTTCGTATTCCAAAACAAAAAAGAGGAGAAGTTGAATTTTGAATTAAGTATGACACCTAATAGGTATCCCGTATTATAAAAAGTAGCTTGTTCTGAATCACGCTTATTGGTACATTCCATTAAAGAAAAGAGTACTTTCATAATTTTTAACCAATCAAGTTAGAAAGTAATCTAAAAAACTAACTTAGACGTACAAACCAGTCGGACAACCAATACCAGTTATATTATAGACCATACCAGGTTATATTCAGAAGTAGTTTTTGCTACTGTCATTGTCATCATGACTGAGGGTCGCGGCTCTCACTCCCGCAGTTTACTATTCTCCTCCATGAGCCTCTGTCCATGGCCAAATGTGCGGCCTCGTGTAGAGTGGTATTGGTGGCTGCTCTCACTTGGTCGCTCTAACGCATCGGCGATCTGCCTCTCGGTCTCCTGCCTTGTACGTTTGGAGCAGGAGTCGAATTCAGGAGAAGTTTTGGTTCATTTTAAAATCTGAAACATAAATTTACGAATTGAAATAATGTCTTCCAAAAAACAGAACTATAATTTTAAACTACCACCACGCAAATATTAGTTCAAAATATAGTCTCAGATACCACCGACGACACCAACAGATGAAACTAAATAAGAATGTGATAAAAATGCCTGGTTTAAGCACACGTGTGCTCGAATTCAGCATGAACTAGATTATGTATTATGATAGTGCCACTTACCTAAATACTTTTTTAATGAATGGAGCCGATATTGAAAAACAGTTAACTAAATAGGTAGATATTTCATTGAGCATTGAATTGACAGTGCAAATAGTAGGTAATTGTAGTGAAATAAGTACTAAAATAGCATGCATAATAAGTACTTAAGGGGCAATATGCTCTGAGTAAAAATTCTCCTTCTATTAAAGCTAAAACTTTATGAAATTTTGTATGAAAAAGTAAGCGTAAAATAGGAATGTCTATAGCTACAAAATCGATTTTGACGTATTGTATAAAAAAAGGACTGAATTTTTAAAAAAATATCCCGAAATTTTTATCAACCGAATTACAGCATTATATTCAACAAACTAAGGGAATAATCTCAAGTCTTAGCTGGGTAATTTTACTTTTACTAGACATATTTTTTTCGCACATTCAGTTACTCAACACGAAATTCTTAACATCAGACAATTCTAAGGAAAAACATACACTGTGAAAAACCATTAGAAACTTACAACCGATAGATCTTTAGTATTTTGGCTGAGTAATCTTGCTTTTAATTAATTTATTTCATGAATGAAAGTGAACAAGTTGAGATAGTTGGGACATTTGGAGAGAATGAACGATGAAAGGATAACAATGAAAATTCACCTAGGTGAAAGAAGAGGTGTAAGGAAATACGGCCGTCCAAGAACCACATGGCTGGACCATGTTGACAAGATCCTCAAGGACGGACGTGTTTTGAGTAAAAATAATCGTAGAATGTGTATGAGGAATTGCATGAATGTGACGTAAGTCTGGCGATCCGTCCTCTCTACCTACACTGCAAGGGAGGTGGCGTGAGGGTATAGTATAGTATAATCTTGCTTTTCCGACGCAACTTTTCGCATTTTCAAGTACTGTGGCCTCTCAAGTAGTTAAATAGGTATTGGTAGCAATATGCAAGTAACAGGTAGTGGGGTACCTGTTACTTGTGCGTGGGAATAGTGTCAATAAATCACAATAAGTAGCAGATATCATAATAGCAATTTATAAATAACTATTATTTATCAATTCACGATATTTTTTTGTTAATGGCTACCTTTATCTATGTAATACGTGCATTGTGCCTACAATGTATGATTATTGAATAATTTTATTGTATACTCATACTAGCTGTTTCGAAAAATGTTATTTTACGTATCGCATGCTTAGTTCCGAGTCGAATGAAGGGTTCTTTGACTGAAGCTCCGCTTAGGGTGTTTGTAATAGACAAATTTATTCCCTGAATGTTTGTTACTATTTTTCTTCTTCTAGCACAACACAAAATTTAAAAAAATGAAAAAAATAAAATGATGATATGCCATTAGAATCTTTGTAATCTTGCGGTGGACAAAATCTGACTATGGATCTGAATTTCTTTTCCGATTCCAAAGCCCTTTCGTACGATACCACACACAACCCTGCTTGGATCACCTAAAACCCTTTACATTTTTTTTTGTCTGTGGAAAAGGTTGATCCACTGTGGTACAGAATGGTAATGTCATCTAGTTTACACAATTGGTGAAAGTTTCAGAGCTCTAGCTCTCTGGAAATGAGATAAATTCGACTGCAAGATTTGGGACAAAAACAACGCAAAGTGAAATTTACAGGAACGAGTAATAATGTAGGTATGGCCTAATCCATTTCACGACCCAAGGTTTTCAAGCTACTGTGAAGTGTACAAAAATGTATTTAAAAATACATATTATTATATACAGGAGAATGGGCGTTTCTCATACGGTACCACACGGGACCCCACACAACCCTTAGATCCCCTCATCATCTTGGCATCTCCATTCTTTTCTCCAAAAACTGGCGACGTTAGGACGCAGTCTATATTATCGCAAATGTTATTCTAAATTTTCGCAGCGATCCATCGTAAAATGCGAACACTTACAAAAAATCTGACTTTCTTTTATATATAAAGATGCATCCAAATTTAAATACTTACAACACTGTATTATTTATTTTTAATAAATACTAGCCAGGCCCCTTCAATCGCCGAAACAATGTCCACTTAAAGAATAAATAAATAGACATAAATTTTGATAATGGATATTACTCTGCCTCTACGAAAGGTGATTTTTATCTAATTCTGGTTCCATTAAGTTGATGGCGAATTATAATAATAGATAATATGATAGAAGATTTATATAAATCGTATATCTGCACCGATATAGCCAATCGCCACCCGAGAATAATAAGGTTTATTTTATTTATTTATTTATTTAAACTTAAAGTAAACAACAAACACATATAAATATACAAAATGGACATAGTACAGATTATAAAACGTTCTAAACGTACGATTATAAGGTTCTAACTGACAAGACCAAAATTCTGGGAAAATGACGTTACAGTTCAGCGGAGCGGGTAAGGAACTGGAGCCCCCCCCCCCCCCATATTTGTAAAAACATGTTTAAGAAAAATTTGGATTTATTAAAAGAAAGAATAGCCCATTCAAAAAATGAGTCCTAGAACCTCCACTGCGTTTCCAACACCTTATTAGTCTCATTAGGTATATATTTAGCGAACTATCCCAACTTTAGAATGTTTTTGTTAATTGTTCTCATAGATTATGTCTGTTAGAAATAGTTTCATACAAAAAGTCAAAACATTTAAATTTGTTAATTAGAACCTCAGACCAAAAAAGGACCGGTGCCGTGGTGTTCAAAATGTCCCACACCATCCCACACATTTTTTGGCAGAGACATTTTGGATATGAAAAAGGTAGAGACTGAAGTTGCCGCAAGTGCCGCAGTAACTGCTAGGAATTCCATACATTCTAATCGGTCGGCAACTTTGTGGCAACAAAGCGGCAACATAATAATGACATTCTTCTTTCCAATCCCCTGCTCTCTCTGATGACAAATCTTAATCAACTAGTGAAAATTTGTTTGTCTCTAGTTTCTCATAGCCTATTTTAAGTAGTAGTTTTAAACTCATCCCTATACTAATAATTAGTCTGATGTTAGAACCTTGTTATTCTCAGGTAATGCTTTATGAATGCACATATGGCAAGGCTGTCTAATAGCAGCTGTTATGTGAGATGTTAATAATAGAGACTAGAGAGAGGCATACAAGTTGATATTTGAAGAGCGTGAGATGGTTTTGTCATTTGGAAAGAATAATATGGATTGCTAGGTGACACCTTATAATTAGGTACTAAATTATAAAGAGTTGAGTGATGTTTGTGTGTTTGTGGTATTGGCTTTAAATTATTTACGAAATATATGTCGAATTTGATAACTTTTGGAACTAAAATAAAAGTAGTTATATTGAAAGACTAAATATTTAGTTTAAATCAACAATAATGACTTTAACACTAGCCCTATTACCTGTTTACTTGATAAAGTAAACAGGAATATAGAGACAGTGAGTGTTTATAAGAATTGAAACAATATATTGGGAGAAGCCCGTAATTAAAAAATGATTTTTATCTATCTGCATCTATCTATCCATCTATCTATATGTCGCGTCGCTTGCGGGGTAGACAGAGAGAACAGGACGCCAGACTGCTCTATCCTTATACTCACTCCTAGCCTCCGTCACATTCATTATTATAAATCTATACAAATAAAAATTAGTCAGTTTTTTTAAGTGTTCGCATAACTCCCGCATTTTACGATTGATTGCTGTGAAAATTCACAAAAACTTTCCTACCGATCTGCTTTATGCTTGGACGTCGCCATTTTTGAAAAATAAAACTTTTGCTGGGAGGTGCCATGATGATGAGAGGAACCAAGGGTTATGTGGGGTCATGCTTGCGGTATCATACGAAAGGGTGTTGAAAAAGCAATGTCACATTTTGTCTTGATCAAACTATCGGGAGACACCGGGCCGTTGCGAAGCACGGCTAACACAGCTAGTTAATAATATCAATAACGGTGAGACAAAGAAAGATTCTGCAATTGAAGCGAATATTACGTATATTTGGCACATATTATGAGTCTACTGATATTATTCGTATGATAATAGGTTGGTGCTATCTGGTATCTATAGATAGTGAACTGGTTTGCTTATAAGATAGCTGATATAGACGGCACCAAGATCATATTATATTATTATAAGATCAATGTAATACCTACCTATTACTTAAATACATACTTACTTTACTTAGTATCCGCGCAATACATCTCAAGGAAAGCGGGAAAAGATTGTTGACATCTTCATTTTTGTATATTCAAATTATCTAATAGGTAGGCTATATACAAAACTTACTGATGTTATTGGCGAATTTTGTTAGCGAATCAATGGATCCAATTATGTCACTTTTCAAACTAAAATAAGTGTCAAGAATTATATGGTCTCTCAACCAACGAACAGTGTAAGATGGGCGTGCTGGACATACGACCAATCATCGGTTGGTTTAGGTGATCACTTTACTCTAGAGAAACGGTCACCATTCAGCCCTTAATAGTCCAAGAGCCCATCGTTGAAATCATGACGGATGTGTTTTTTGATCGAAATGTGGTTTAAAAGATTGTTTAGACATAATATAATACATTGACATAGGGTTGCCTAGCAAAATCTTGCCGCGAGTACCTTTACCATGATGATTATTGACACCAATTTTGAAGCGAATTGCACCCATCTGTTTTTTAAGTAAAATTAGCACCATCGGAAAGAGGACGATTTGAAGATATAGAAAAACATGGGTTGCCTGTCCTCAGTCTGCCGCAACCCTAGGCAACCCAGGCCCAAAGATGCCATTTTTAGAAGTAAAATGCACCCATCTGTTTTTTACACGAGTGACACATCAAATTGAAGCTACTTTCTTCCTCGATACGATGGGATAGGGTTGCCTACCTAAAACCTGCCGCAAATTAGGGTTGCCTGCATTTGAATGATGATATTTGAATGATGATGACCTAGTGAAAATGTGGTCGCATATCCAGGAAAATACTATATTTGTATTTTTTTTGGTCATTTCTTATGTTTTTTGGGATGCTAAATCCGAATTTTGACTTTGCAAGCTCCTACCTGTAATGGTTTTTGCGAAAAATGCGAAAAACAGAGAGAAAAGTGTTTTTCTTAGAGACTTTTTTCATAACTCGAAAAGTATGCACTTTAGAGCAAATAATGTTAGGACAAAAATAATCTGCACTAAATTTTCTATAAATTTTATTACGTTACATTTTTTCGTCAGACGAATGGTTTAGGAGCTATAACGCTTTAAAACTTGATGAAAATCAGAAAATTGTTCCAAATTTGTACTTTATTTAAATTTCTGCCTACAATAAAAAAACTGCATACTTTTAAAGAATGAATTATAAAAGAAAAATGAATTCCCTACGATTATGTCTTTGAGTGCTTTTCGCTCAGATGCACCATTTAAGAGATAAAGGGTACCAAAGTTTGATATAATAATTCAAAATTAGCATTTTCATACATTACGTTGCATTGGTTGATCTGTCGGTAGGTAGGTATGTGACATCATTACTAATACATACAAAGGTATATTAGCGCGAGTATACTATTAGCTAGCAAACTATTATTAATAGTCAAGACACTACGTAATAAGAGTAATATCATTCGAAAGTCATTTGTTAAATTATTATGAAAATAAAATAACACTTTTTATAAAAAAACCGTGAAATATTAACATTTGTTTAAATTCTTGAGAAATAGTATGTCAAGCGTGGTTAGTATATACTGGTGGTGTGATAAAAAAATACTGCCAGTAAATAAAATTATTAATTATTTTATGGATGTTAATTATGGATGAGAAAACATAAAACTGAGGGATTTAGGGAGGGGGGGGTCGAATTTCACTCGGCTCGGCTGCGGGTGGAGCCGTGCGCGATAAAACATTACTTGCGCTTGTATATTTTAGCTACTCTTCCAGTACCCATGTAGCAACATTGGTGGTAATATTTACTGTAGGTACTTGGCATCACCCGCAGCCGAGTGAAAAAAGTTATAGCAAAATGACAGTGGCCTGTAAAATAGAAAAACTCTTAATAACTCGGTAATGTTTACTATATGTACTTGGCATCACCCGCAGCCGAGTGGAAAAAGTTATAGCAAAAAACAGTGGCCTGTCAACCCATGTTTTTCTATATCTTCAAATCGTCCTCTTTCCGATGGTGCTAATTTTACTTAAAAAACAGATGGGTGCAATTCGCTTCAAAATTGGTGTCAATAATCATCATGGTAAAGGTACTCGCGGCAAGATTTTGCTAGGCAACCCTATGTCAATGTATTATATTATGTCTAAACATTCTTTTAAACCACATTTCGATCAAAAAACACATCCGTCATGATTTCAACGATGGGCTCTTGGACTATAACACCTGTGTGTGTATTCTTACACATTTTTAAAATATATTGTTTTTCTAAAACATATCCTGTATTTTGTCCAGCTATTACGGGTAAACTACTAGTCCTACGAAAAAAAATAGATGACATTTTTTGTAGAGAATTTAGTAAGAATTATTTTTGTCATTGACCACTTTCTCCGGTCTTTTACCATATTCCTAAAAAATGCGAAAAATCGCGAAGGGGGACCTTTTCGGGGGGGGCAAGATTATGATAGGCAAGGCAACCCTGGTGCGATGTATTACCCTATTGGTAAGCTATCATTTAAACCTCATTTCGATCAAATAACAGATGCGTCATTTTTTGCAGCCGGATCTTGGGCTAATTGAGGTGCATACATTTTGTTGGTGTCCTAGGTAATAGGGCTCTTACTTACGATAGTAGGTACCCACCTATGATAAAAATCTCAGTTGCCTAATTAGCGTGCCCTTTGGCCAGGTGTGACTTTATAAAACTGTAATAAAAATTGTACTCATTGTTATGTATTAGTAAACGGTTTTATGATTCTCTAACAAACAACCTAGAGGTCACATATTGTTACAAAATCATACAAGAACTTCTGTCTTTTTAATAAAGCAGTAAAACACATTCACCTATGAAATATTAACTTCGAAACACAGAGAACCTACATATATTAAACCTCCCGACCCAACTATGACGTCGCGGGTAATTTCCCACGGTATTAAGGTTCAAAATCGCATGAACAATCGCATCATGATAAAATTGTAAAAATAGCGTTTTTCTCCATTTTTGGGTTAATTTTACGGTAATTCCCTTGATTTTAATGCATATTATCAATACAAAAAAAAAACTCTTCGCAACTTTCGGGAAACGAGTTTCTACTGTGTTTCGGAAAAAATATCAGAAGTGTTTCAACATTTTTTTTTTGAGAAATCTATGCAACTTGTAAATTGTAAAGTATTTTACGGTCATTTCTTAGATAAAGGTTCAATGTATCTAATCTATTTTTTTCCAAAGCATATTTAGTAACGGTTGTCGAGATCTAAGGTCTCCCGTTTTTTAATTTTTTTGAAATGTCAATATGCCTACTATTAATATCTTTGTGTCACAAGACACCTACTGTGTTTTCTCATAAACTATCTTACATGTCACCAAGCACAGTGTGATATCACTATTTAATATAAGACTACTAAATTTCAATTTTATATTAGGTATACACATCTTTTTTAACGAGATTTTATTTAAGAGTAAGCATACTGACTTTTCATAAATTTCCAAAAACCGGAGACCTTAGATCTTGACAACCGTAATTAAATATGCTTTGGAAAAAATAGAGTACATACATTGAACTTCTAGCGATAATTCTAATGACCGTAAAATATTTTTATCTAGTATTATAGATTTCTTAAAAAAAAAATATGTGAAAAATACTTCAGATCTTCTTTCCGAAAGACAGAAACTCGTTTCCCGAAAGTCGCGGTGAATATTTTTTTTTGTATTGATAATATACATTAAAATCTAGGGAAAGACCGTAAAAGTTTATTGATTAAAGCGAAATTAACCCCAAAAAATGAAAAAAAACGCTATATTTTACATTTTATCATGCAATTATTCATGCGATTTTGAAACTTAATGCCGTGAGAAATTACCGTAACGTCATAGTTGGGGTGCGAGCTTTATTGACCTATATTTATATACATAACACATTTTTCGATCATATCGCCATCTGACGGGGAGCAGAAAAAATAATCATGTTATCTTTTTTTTCTTTCACAGTATACCTCGTGCTAGTGTTTCTACTAGCGCCGAGTCTATGTCAGCAACAGCTCCAGAGACAGCAACATAGCCAGAAACAAGAGCAACAAGAGGACTCAGCAGAGCACTACCACGGACAGGATGGACACTACCACCACTCCAATGACGGCCGAGGCTGGGACATACGGCTCTCTGTGCCTGGAGAGCCAGAAGTTGACTATCCAACTCTCAACGTCATACCTCCAACGACCTTCAACTGTGTGGGAAAGGATAACGGTGAGAACAATTCGTAAAATTATTATAGTCACAGCTTTAACAGATTTTACATAGATGGCAATAGTGTATAACAAATCTGTCATATGAAAGGAGTTGCTCAATTATATAGTCACGGCTTTAACCAATTTTACATAGATGGCGATAGTGTATAACAAAACTGTCATATGAAAGGAAGTGCTAAATTATATAGTCACAGCTGTAACTGATTTTACATAGATGGCGATAGTGTATAACAAAACTGTCATATGAAAGGAGTTGCTAAATTATATAGTCACCGCTTTAACCGATTTTACATAGATGGAGATAGTGTATAAAACAACTGTCATATGAAAGGAGTTACTAAATTATATAGTCACAGCTTTAACTCATTTCACATAGATGGCGATGGATTCCAGTAGAGGAATTAATGCAAAATGTGGACTTAATTTAAATATTGTCCATCGCTACCACTATTTATTTACTTATATTACCATAAAATTCAGCTAGATTTGAGCTTTTGTCCGCTGTGCGTAATCTAGGGTGGTTTTTGACCTTCTTTCAGTTTAATCATCTTGAGCAATACATAAAAATGGAGATTAATAGGTATTTCTCTTTCAGGTTATTATGCCGATGTGGACACACGATGTCAAGTCTTCAGAGTTTGCACGACAACAGGACCTTCGGGATATTATTCTTTCCTATGTCCAAATGGCACACTATTCAATCAAGATCTTCACGTTTGTGACTGGTGGATGAATGTGAATTGTGCTGGCATCGATTCTGAACTACTATCAATGGGCAGAGTTCAAGCTAGACCAATATCAGGAATGCTTGAAGAGGTTAAAAAGATGGTTATGTATCCAATGAATAATCCTTTGCCACCAAACTATCACGCAAACATAATGACGACGCAAGTCTACAATCCTCCGGTCGATATGATGACTTTGTTCATATCACCACCGCAGGATATCGAGGGACAGCAAATACTAGGAGAAGTAACTATACCAAATTCATTAACGAATCCTAATAAATTCACAACATCAATAAAACATGACTCGTTTACAAGTGGAGGGAACAGTTTTCACAATATGCCAATCGTTGTTGACGAATTCCAAGGAACTGTTGCGAACACTCCAACAATACAAGAAGATTTGAACTCCAAATTCATACAGCAGCAAGCTGAGATATTGAAATTGCAAAAACAGTTCAATTCGAACACTCAACAACAATCCATCAAAATAACGAAGCAGCAGTTCACATATCCGTCACAGTTCGATAAGCAATACACCGTGACTGTTCCTAAAATACCGACCACGCCATTAAATCAACCATTTGTCGTGAACATTCCAATAAACATACCAGCCATTGATGGAAACGATAATTTGGTAAGTGAACAGATGGTTTCGGATGAGACGAATAATCGCAGTCCATTTAACAAATTCAGCAACAGCTCATTCCAATATCATCCCACTACAACAGTCGCTTCAATTCCATTTGTCATACTGCTACTAAAACCAAACGAAGAAAATCATAATCATCCATCAGAAATACAATCAGATAATAATATTATACTAACAAACCCATCAAATAATCTATTTTATAATGATCATCAAAATTTTATTCAGAGTTCTGAAAATCGAGAAAATGCTTATACTAATTCCATCAATTATTTTTATCCGCATGGTTATATCGATCCGAGTGCTTCATATACTAAAAACCCATCAAATCATTACATTCCAAAACCTACTAACGATATTTATAATAACTATGAAAATAATGTTCAAACTAATAATATAGATGAAAATGTTAGTGAAAAAATGACTGTAGGTGAATACAAAGAAACGACTATTGATCTCGACAATGCCAAAGATTTTCAAATGACAGAAACTGAAAAAGATTTAATAATGGAGCAGTTGAACAAACATCTCGACAAACAAGAAGAAGAAATTAATAACGAAATAATGTCAGACGCAATTAACACAACTAACACAAATGCTGATAATAATCTTGTAACAATATTTTCTGCGCATGTCATACCCAAAGGTGATGAGGCAAACGAAAAAGTTTTAAAACTCTGCGTTCCCAAAGACGCATTAATATATCTTCTTAAAGTCCATAACGCAACTAAACAAGCTTTGGAAAGGCATTCGCAAAATTATTCATCTTATGATAATTCTAACAATCAACATCATCATAGCAAAGAGGAAATGGTTAACATGTTAATGCAAAACGTTCTAATGAAAGATGATGGTTATTCTGACCAACAGGTTCCAATCGTGAATGACGCTGAACTATTCAGGAATCAACAGTTCGTATCATTCCAAAATCATGGCGCATTCAGAAACTCAAACAGGAGAGTAATTGGAGATTCTGCAATAACGGCTGATAGAAAAGTTCAAGGAGTTAGTAACTATCAAAATGTCCCATTTGTGAATGGGAATACCCGAAGTGATCTACAAAGTAATGTGAAATACCAAACAAGTGTCCAAGGTAGTCTTGTAAACAAAAACTTAAATCAACAAAGTGGCGTAAATCGCTTCAGTGCTAAGTTCAATAAAAATCAATTGAATCAAATTAGTGGTGGACAACAAGGAGTTGGCCAAGTGCAAACAAATGTGGTACATAATGGTCCAGTTCAAGATGAAAATTACGATCAATATCGAATAACTTCTAGTGTAGATGGTCCAAAAACTATTGTAGATGAAGAGAACAGAGGAGAGTTCTTTAGTCTTCAACATTTCGGAGTTCGTCAACAACAACAGTCAAGACCACATAGACCAAATAGTGGCAATAAAGAAAATTTCCAACAAGATAATAATATAAATAATCAAGGTCAACAGGTAATAACAGAGAATATAAATAACAAACAAAATACGATTAATGGGATTAACTCAGCTAATCTACAATTCACACAGAATACGCAACGAATAGAGAAGTTGAATAATCAAAACCAAATTAGTAAGACTCAACAGAATGACGTGCAAATATTAAATGGTTTTGCCGGATTACAAAAACCAATGCCATTTGCGAGAACATCGAATTCACCACCGCAAAAGAATGATAATAATAGAATTCTGAATCATAACATGGCAGGTTTTATCAACAACCAGCCGTCAATCGATATAAGAACGCAATTTAGAAAAGATGAAAAAGCAACAACTAATGTCCCTACTTCAAACATAAATCAAAACGGTTTGAATACAAAGGGCCAACAATCATTCACTTATACCCAAGAGTATACTAAAACTACTGGACCAATAGTAGCAGGATATAATCAACAACAAATAACACGATTTGTTCAGAATACACCAGCAGTTACTCAACAATCTCATTATTCATTCACAGGACAACAAAATGCTATCCCAGAAAACAATTCAAATAAAAATCTTCCAGTCGTTACAAAAGTTACCGTAGGTCGCAAAGATGATGCTGTAACAAACACTAACGTCAGTCCTACACCAGCGGTTAATACGCAGTACTATCAAACGACAAGCTATCAAGGGGCAAACTTTGGTAATAATGGTGTACTTTCGCAGACAGTTACACAAACTAAACCAACTCCACCCATACCGTTTCAACAAAATACAAATCAAGTTCAGACAAACAATGGTGTGTCGCAAAATAATAGATTCCTTGGACAAATAAATACGCAAGGATTTAGTCAAGGATCCCAAAGTTTTGCACAAAGACCCACAGTCGTATCAACGGTTTCGCAAAATGTAGGAAATACCAATTTTAATAAGTACGACCAAATACTGAACATTCAAAAACAGTTGGGAGGATCCAACGTTCCAACACCATTTACGAAAACAGGGAATGGGTATAAACCAAACAAAATAGAATCTTCCACCTCACAAGGTGGTCAGTATAATTCACAAGTGACAAACGCAGAAGTTCAGTTCGTAACTAGACAGAATTACAACAAAAATTTAGTTGGACAAACACAATTCTCAAATCAGCAACAAAACAGATTCCTTAATCAAAATGCCGTAAGTCAATTTGACGGAAACACCCAAAATATTGCCGAACACAAACATCAAATAAATAGAGTTGGTAGTGAATTCGTAACAACTAAAAAACCGTCCAAAAATGGAAACAGTCAGTTTATTAGTAACACAAATCAAAACCAAATTGGCCCAGTAAGCGGAAACGCGGGAAGCGGACAGTTTAGTAACACAAAACAAGTCGCTGGAGGGACGGTGCAATTTACTGGAAACACCAATAAATTCAGTGGGATTGGCAACCAATTTGTTACTAGTAACAATCAGTTTGCTAGTAATGCTAATAAAGGGAACGGAGTTGGTAACCAATTTGTTACAAGTAGTAATCAAATAGGGAACGGACAAGTTCAAATTAAACAGACCGTTGGACAAAGTGTTCCAAATCAAGGAAATACTCAATTCATACAAACGACTAGTGGTAATAGGGGAAATGTTGTCACTAATGTACAATCCACAGTCGGACAACAAGGTAATGTAAATAGGGTGCAATATGATCAGAAAACTGCAGTTCCAAATCAACAAACATCAACGGTGCAAGGAGGATTCCATGTGAGTGGAAATGTTGCGCCCAAAGCAACACAATTCTTTGGTGTACAAAGTGGCGGTGTACCTGATACGCGAAACATTGTAACAAGAGTTCAAGTGGTCCCTGCATTTGGATTCGCAATAGACTCTGACCGTGAGAGAGATTATTATTTCTCAGCATTATCCAGGGGATTGAAAGACGTTGAAAAGATTTACATCCCACCTTATGATGAAGCAACCGCTGACTTTATGATATCAGAAATCAATAGGCAGTCACAGCTGGGTCAATTTACGCCATCAACTTTTGAGACCATGTTTAATGCTTTGAATCCAGCACCCAGTATTGGAGTTCAAGCGATGTTGGATAGTAATTTTGGCACTGGACTTCAATCATCCTTCGGCTTACAATTTGGTGGGATTGGTGGGAAAGATACGGCACAGACCATATCAAATCCACAACAAATTTCATCGGTAAATGACGCGAGTATTCAACAACAATCTATAAGTGTTGAGAATTTAGGTTATCCCAAAGAAAAGCCGAGGATAGCCTTTACATTTTGAAAGAAATAAATACCAAACGACTAGTCAAAGAATATAGTTTATTTTAAAAGTATTTTAATTTAAGTACGTCTGAAATAAACGAAACATTTTTTTGTAAAAATTATGACAATAAAATCAAGAAAGAGCGAAAGAAAAAAGTATCGTTTGCCATTTGAAAATTTCTTAACTAGTGTACGAAATTAAAAAGAAAAACTTCGGGGTTTCATTCTTTTAAGATGGCCGCCTTTCTTTCCTGAATGACAGATTCTAAACAAGATGGCGTCAATATAAGAAACTGAACGCAGCGGGAAACTCTTGTTTTAACACAGTTTACTGTGAAAACGAGTCTTCTGAGATTTTCAGAAGCGTGTGTAGTATTTCTAGATTAGTAAAATAGTGCTTAGAATAGTATAAACATGACTAGTGCTTCTAATTTATGGATGGTGATATCAAAAGCTAATTTATTTTTATTGATGACATTTGGTTATCAAAATCTAGTTTTGTGCAGGTGGGAATTTTTTTTTCAATAGGGCACTGTGGGCAAGATGTATTCACACATCTTATATAGATCAAATCCCTTCGCATTGATTTGTCGATTTCTGAGAATGATGAATTATTTCACATTGTACCAATATTAACGCCGCTATCACCATCTATTGAAATTGGAATTAAGTATTTAATACAACCGAATCCTGTTTTCCCTACAAGTTGGTGTGTGCGGATAACGATGCAATGTGTGAATGTATGCATGCCTGTCCTCAAAATCGAGAAATACTTTTTCTGTTATTATCTAGTTATTTATATATTATTAGGTTGCTTATCATTTTATTTTATTTTTATATACATCTGATGTACCTATTTTTAAAAAATAAATAGTTTAAGTTTTGCAATTTTTAATGTTACCATAAAATGTGGAAGTAATTCGAATGTAAAGGGATGCCAGTTGTGCAGGCATATATTTACATTTTGATACCTGCACAGTGCACATCTGTCACTGGCTACCCCATATTGTGCAAAATAGAACGAATGGATGAATGGCTCAATATTATAATGGATGTCAACTGGATGTCAAAGTCAAAAATGTTCAAAATGAAATAATGTACTTAACATATTATTTTTGTTGTTAATATAATATGTACCTACTTAATATATTAAAATGCTAATGTATGTACCTATATTAAGTGTAATTAATTTATTATATAAATTAAATGCTACAATATCAATAGTTTATTTTATTTCTATCCAGTGTTTCTATTAGTAAAATAATCCCACATAAATATTTTAGTCCGTAAATTTATTTATTCGTATCACGTACTCTCCGCTTCACATTATTTGTCTCATGGGTTCCATGGATACGAAATTTTTCCGTAGAATAACTACTAAGAATCAAGTATCCAGTGGACAAGTTATTTGTAACAGAGAGTAAAAATTATTTGAAACAGAGTAATGTTCTAATTTCAAACTTGACATTTACTCAAGCAAAAATGTCGGGTCTCCTAACATGCACTCCGTTTCAATGTTCGGGTATGTTCGGCTATAGTACAGCGTCGGCCAAGTACCGAACGATATGAAATACGATAGTGGTACTAAGTGGGAAAAAATGGCTGGTAATGAATGGATCCCAAGAGAGATTTTGATTTAATTATTTGATTAACTTTAGTAGATAGCAATTACATTTATAGCAATGAAGGAATGATTCAGAACATCTATTTTGGTACTTGGCCGACGCTGTACGATGTGTACGTTTGCCGAACAAAACCGAACATCGAAACGGAGTGCATGTTAGGAAACCCAAAAATGTCTGCCAAAGTGTCAATCATAATACCTACCAAACGTATTTATTAGTGTTTACTGCTGCTATTTGTAAAAAAATGTGGTTAAACAAACAACCATATTAGTTTATTATATTTCAGTATCTTAATCCTTCTATGTGAATAAATTATGCAAGAATCTGAAATTTATAGTCTTGGCTAAAATACAACTGCGTAGATGCTAAAGTTAACCGAACATTGCAATATTGTTCTACTTCACCAACTAAATTACCGTCACGAAGCAGGGTAACTCAGCTAGACAGTAACAAATAAAAAATAAAAATCAATTTGAAGCATCTGTCCCAACATTCCCAACAGATATTATTATAATAAGCTCCATGTGTCCCATGTTCCCTTCTGATGGTCTTCTCAAGAGTCTTCTTTGGACTTCCTCTCTTCCTTGGATCTTCCACTGACCAGTTCGTTGCTTTCCTCAGAGCGGAATCTTCGTCCCTGCTCTGCACGTGTCCATACCACCGAAGTCGGGCCTAACGATTAGTCGAAGAGAATTAGTAAAAGAGAATGATCATTCTAAATACGGTGATCCACCATCTCCGAGTATCCAGATAGACCCCTGAATGCCCTAAGCACATTATTTAATCTATTGTTATTACGAAGATATTGTTCAATTTAAATACCTGTTTTTTTAGTAAAACACAATATAATTTCCATATTCGTCACCTTTTCAATTAAATACAACATCATCCTGGTCGACATACTTACTAATAAAGTATTAGTAATGGGTGTCCGGTAAGTTCGTCTAAAATCAATTAAGTAGTCTGAAATCAATTCGTCTAATTATAAATTCGTCTAATTATTATCAATTCGTCTAAAATTAATCCGTCTCAACTCTCAAATCGACGAATTGATCGTTAGGCAAATTGATTTTGGCCGAATTGATTTTAGACGAATTGATAATTAGAAAAATTTATTTATTTATTTATAGTTTTGACGGCCACAAGGCTTTGGATAATTAGATAATTGATAATTAGACGAATTGATTTTAGACGAATTGATAATTAGAAAAAATTATTTATTTATTTATAGTTTTGACGGCCACAAGGCTTTGGATAATTAGATAATTGATAATTAGACGAATTGATTTTAGATGAATTGATAATTAGACGAATTCATTTTAGAGGAATTGATAATTAGACGAACTGATTTTAGACGAACTGATTTTAGACGAACTTGCCGTAAACCTTCGTGGTGTAGTATGATGGCAATTTGTTGAATTTAGTAATACTACAAGACATCAAGATATGGGCTTGCTTAATAACATCCATTAGTGTGATTCATGTAGGTAATTATGTACTGCTAAATATGCATTAAAATAGATAAAAATAATAAATTGTAACGTAAAAGGCTCATACAGTCAAATAATAAATAAATAAATAAATTCTTGTGTGGAAATCCATATATTTAATTAACTTATGTTAACCTTAGGAATCTTGGGATGGACTACGGAGTACCGGCCACAGAAACCCAGATGGATTAAAGACAATTGGCGGTCTGACGACCAGAAGAAGTGGCCGACTGGTTTCCGGCCACTACTCCTTCCTCGCAGGGTAGGCAGAGAAAACATAACGTTTTTTTTAAACTTCTTTACAGCATACTTTACAGTAAGAAAAGGTTGTGGCGTAAAGTGCAGAATACATCGACAGCATCGAAAAATAAATAAATATTAAGAGTAAACATATTGACATTTTAAAAATTTCTAAAAACGGAAGACCTTAGATCTCGACAACCGTTACTAAATATGCTTTAGAAATAAGTAGAGTAGATACATTGAACCTTTATCTACGGAATAATCGTAAAATATTTATTATATATTGCATAGATTTCTCAAAATGTGAAAAACTCTTCTGACCCTTTTTCCGGAAGACAGAAACTCATTTCCCGAAAGTAGCGTAGATTTTTTATTATTTTGTATTGATAACATGCAACAAAATCTAGGGAAAGACCGTAAAAGTTTTTTGGTTCAAGCGAAATTAGCCCCAAAAAATGGAAAAAACGCTATTTTTACCATTTTGAACCTTAATGCCGTGGGAAATGACGTCATTCTTGGTGCCAAGCTCTTAAACTCTACAATTTTCTAGAAGATTCTACGTAATTCCGTTCAATGCATCTACCCTGTTTTGTTCCAAAGCATATTTAGTAACGGTTGTCGAGATATAAGGTCTCCCGTTTTTAGAAATTTAAATATTGGTATGCATACTCTTAAGTTTTTCATAAAACACTTCTTACGAAACAGCCGTAAAAAAAGCGACGAAAAGTGTAGTAGGAGCTTGCCCTTGTGAAAGTTGTTATTTTTACGTAATTATTACTAAATATTGTTTTAGGATATAAATCATCCCAATCATAAAACTTCTAACATCCGAATGGTGTGCTGACGGATAGATTTATTAAGTTATTAAAATGATATCAATAAATATATTACATTAATATATTTCGTGACCTAACAGTAGTAGTACCTAGAACTAGATATCATATTTTATTGATGACATTATAAATCGTAAAATGCAGTAGACATACTGACATAGCTAAAATTACTAAAAATGGGAGACCTTAGATCTCGACAACCGTTACTAAATATATGCTTTCGATAAAAATAGAGTAGATACATTGAACCTTTATCTAGGGAATGACTGTAAAAGATTTTTCATATCACGTATTGTACCTATGTAGATTTCTGAAAAAAAAACGTGTAAAACACTTCTGATTTTTTTTCCAAAAGATTACTTAACTCGTTTCCTGAAAGTCGCGGATTTTTTTTTTTATTGTTAATATGCGTTCAAATCTAGGGAATAACCGTAAAAGTTTTTTGATGGACTCAAAATTAACTCAAAAAAATGGAAAAAACGCTATTTTTACCATTTTATCATGCGATTGTCACGCGATTTTGAACCTTAATGCCGTGGGAAATGTCTGTGACGTCATTCCTGGTGCTATGCCCTTAAGAATTTATTTTTTAACGTAGGCATACTGACATATCAAAATTTTCTAAAAACGGGAGACCTTAGATCTCTACAACCGTTACTAAATATGCTTTGGAAAAAATAGAGTAGATGTACATTAGGCTGGGCCGTTTTCCTTTTTTGCCGATATCGGTAACGTAATAGCGGGGGTTTAGTGCTAAATGGTGACTAGATTACGTATGAAAAATATTTTTCAATTTGAAGGTCATCTTCTGTCTCCGCATTGACCTTGAAGTTTTCCCATACAAAATAAATATCCCATATAATTGGTATTTTCTCACAGGCAAGTTACTTAATTTAGATTTTTAAATATTAAAATAACAGCTTGTTTTATGTACTAATGTACCTAAAAACATAAATAATAGTGAAAACATAAGTAAATATATACATAGTTTTGTGATTATAAAATCTTTTTTTCCTCTAAAATTGTGCCCTTATACTACGAAATGCTATCTTAGCTTACATAAAGTTTTCTCTTGATAAATTTGTTGATAAAGCTACTAAGGGTTCTGTGGCAACCTTCGCAGATCTTTCAAGTGCTTAAGTGTGATTATAAAAACTGTAAAAGTTGTGGGAATTTCAATGCAGCAATAAACTCTTGTTCAATCGTGTAAATGTAAATAAATTAAAGAATTCTGTTGTACTATAGAAATAGCAAAGTTCCCGTGTAAGAGACACACCTGTTAGTAGATCAGCAAACATAACGAAAGGTGATGAACACAGATGTGACCCTAACTAAACCATAAAATCGTGGAAAAGAATATTAGAGGAACAAAATTGCCACATATTTATTTTGATACGAATATTTCCTAATAATTTAGCCAACACAGACCCATGAAAATAATGTCTAATGCTAAATGACTGACAAGAGCTACAGGATCCTGCGATTCTATAGAGTATCCTTAAGAAAAATTGGACATCTTAGCAATATATATTGTTAAAGTTTACTCTGCAACTATAGGTTTGCAGTAAACTGTTATTAAACTTGCAACGGTGGATTCCGTCACCAATGAAGGTTAGTTTTCTTGTCCAAATATTTATCAGATGAACTCAAATCTACAGTAGAACCTATAATTCAAAGAAATAAGTATGCTAACCGAGAAAAAAAAAATTACTAGCAACGATTGTCGATCCTCAAATTAAGCATATAAGAAAATTAGCTGTGCGCCGTATTATGAAAGCTCATACCGCTAGATAAATAAAAATCAGACTCTTTTCAAGTGCCAAATATGAATTTCAACGCTGGCGCATGCTATTACCTTATAAACTGTCACCAAAATGTAACTGAGCCACCGATAATACAAAAAAATGTCTGACGAAAGTCTTCAGGCATTTATTGTACATAATGGCAAGGTATAATTTTTTTTTCAGCTTCTTGTTACAATTAAGCACTTGAAAGATCTGTGAAGGTTGCCAGAGAAACCTCAGTAGCTTTATCAATTAAATTATCAAGAGAAAACTTTATGTAAGCTAAGATAGCATCTCGTAGTATAATTCCACAATTTTAGGGGTTAAAAAGGTTTCATAATCACAAAACTATGTACATAATTACTTATGTTTTCACAATTATTTATGTTTTAGGTATATTAGTACATAAAACAAGCTGTTATTTTAGTATTTAAAATATCTACATGACGTAACATGCATGTGAAAAAATATCAATTACGAGTATATGGGATATTTATTTTGTATGGGAAAACTTCAAGGTCAATGCGGAGACAGAAGACGATGGAATTTTTTCAAGAAATTTTGTACATAAATATTAGAGGTCATTTGGCAACAAATTTTCACTTTTACGTTCTGATTAAAATAACTTTTTTTTCTTCCATACAAAGGTGATCCAGCCTAATGTACATTGAACCTTTATCTAGGGAATGACCGTAAAAGATTTTTTATAACTTGTATAGATTTATCAAAAAAAATGTGTGAAACACTTCTGATCTTTTCTCCGAAAGACGGAAACTCGTTTCCCGAAAGTCGCAGAGTAATTTTTTTTGTACCGATAATATGCATTAATATCTAGGGAATAACCGTAAAAGTTTTTTTATAGACGCAAAATTAACTAATAAAAATGAAAAAACGCTATTTTTACCATTTTATCATGCGATCGTTCACGCGATTTTGAACCTTAATGCCGTGGGAAATTACTGTGACGTCATTCTTGGTACCAAGCCCTTAAGCCAGCCGACGATCAGTCATAAGCCTGATGGAAGGTCCATCCTGTGTATCTGTTGAGAATACTGCTTGTTACCATCATGTTGGTTGAAATTCTATTAGGCGCCAATTTTATGGTCTAAAATGTGAGGTATAGTCTGGTCATATGGTGTTTTCGCGGAGAAATAAATACAGTAGTCTACTTCCCTTTCATACTTTACGTATTTGGGGGCGCTGAATTCGAATTTCAACTTTGCCACCTCGTAAATGTGATGCGTTCTGAGATATTCGAGAAAAACTCAGAAGAAAACGTTCTTTTTAGAGACTTTCGCTCATAACTCGAAAAGTATACATTTTAGAGAAAAGAATCTCGAGACAAGAATAAACTAGAGTAAATTTCCTACAAATAGCGATGATATTCATTTTTCTGAAATAAACCGCTTACGCGCTACTATGCGCTAAAAAAGGGCATAAATTCCACTCTTTTTTAAAAAATATTTTCTCTTTTAATTTATTGACTATAACTCAAAATATATAGAGTTTTTTGGAAAAAAATGTTGTACATAAATAAAGTACACTATATTTTCTACAATTAGTGCTAAGAAGGTTTCTGAGACAGACTAACCTCTATTACGTTAGAGCGCATTGAAGTTCACTATAGTACATTAGAAGCAAATTCTTCATTATTTAAAATGAATATATAACATTAAAAAAAATAAAAAAATCTACTAAACTTTCTTGATGCTATAAACACAAGGCTGAAATTTTTATATTTAAATGTTTGCTACCCCTCAATAGCGATGGGTTGGTAGAAATTTGAGAATTCCTTAGAAACAAAAGCTCATTCTCCAGTTTTTTGTCCATAATGTGAAAATTAAAAACAATAGGGACAATTATACTAAGACAAAAATAAAGTACATTTTATTATCTATGAACTACCTTAATAACTTTTTTTAGTCAAATAGACGATTCAGCAGCCAGAGTCCGTTAAAAATTTTCCATATCTCGAAAATATTCTAAAATTTCTACTTATTTTGGTTTACCGCCTGCAAATAAGAATCTAAACATTTTTAAGAAACAAAATGTGAAAATTCATCAAATTTGAAAAAAAAGACTATGGTACGTGTGTTACATACCATAGTCGTAGTTCGTATTATCAACGCTTAATTAATATGACACGCTATACCAAATTTCGATGCTTCTGAACATCGAACCAGTTCGCGAGGGCGAAAACGCAAGAGACATAATTTGTAGGAAATTTGATGAATTTTCACATTTTGTTTCTTAAAAATGTTTAGATTCTTATTTGCAGGCGGTAAACCAAAATAAGTAGAAATTTTAGAATATTTTCGAGATATGGAAAATTTTTAACGGACTCTGGCTACTGAATCGTCTATTTGACTAAAAAAAGTTATTAAGGTAGTTCATAGATAATAAAATGTACTTTATTTTTGTCTTAGTATAATTGTCCCTATTGTTTTTAATTTTCACATTATGGACAAAAAACTGGAGAATGAGCTTTTGTTTCTAAGGAATTCTCAAATTTCTACCAACCCATCGCTTTTGAGGGGTAGCAAACATTTAAATATAAAAATTTCAGCCTTGTGTTTATAGCATCAAGAAAGTTTAGTAGATTTTTTTATTTTTTTTAATGTTATATATTCATTTTAAATAATGAAGAATTTGCTTCTAATGTACTATAGTGAACTTCAATGCGCTCTAACGTAATAGAGGTTAGTCTGTCTCAGAAACCTTCTTAGCACTAATTGTAGAAAATATAGTGTACTTTATTTATGTACAACATTTTTTTCCAAAAAACTCTATATATTTTGAGTTATAGTCAATAAATTAAAAGAGAAAATATTTTTTAAAAAAGAGTGGAATTTATGCCCTTTTTAGCGCATAGTAGCGCGTAAGCGGTTTATTTCAGAAAAATGAATATCATCGCTATTTGTAGGAAATTTACTCTAGTTTATTCTTGTCTCGAGATTCTTTTCTCTAAAATGTATACTTTTCGAGTTATGAGCGAAAGTCTCTAAAAAGAACGTTTTCTTCTGAGTTTTTCTCGAATATCTCAGAACGCATCACATTTACGAGGTGGCAAAGTTGAAATTCGAATTCAGCGCCCCCAAATACGTAAAGTATGAAAGGGAAGTAGACTACTGTATTTATTTCCTGAAAATGCCATTAAATTTGCTCTCGTTACTGCACTAATATTAAACATATTATGCTATATTAACGATCTGGCAAAGTCTAATATAATCTAACCAGAAATGGCAAAAGTTATGGAGATCCGACCAAAGTTAGGTCCAATAAAATGAAGAAGATTTATGTACCTGTTCTGGGATCTTAGGAGGTCAAATCATTAACTCATTCTATAATATTCCTTGTGCAGAGACGAAACTGGGATCCAAATACTCAAGCTGTAACTTCAGAAGGAATAATTTAAGGGCGTCAAAATAATATGAGATATGCATAGTACCAGTTGCAACAAACGGCCTAGAAACAGTGACACGGACCAAACAGAGCACCGGAAAAATAAGGGTTACTCAAAGATCCATGGAAAGAGCCATGCTGGGTATGGGTATGGAGAGACGATCTAGTAAAATACGTGGGTGCCAACTGGATCCAGAAAGCCCAGGATAGAGCGGTGTGGAAGCAGATGGAGGAGGCCTTCCTCCAGGAGTGGACAGGAGTAGACTGACGAAGAAGAAGAAGATAATATTTCAATTAAAACATTTTTGTAATAATTGTATCAAGAATTCAATTAAAGAGAGGTTTAAATTAAATACATAGATACTTATGCTGATGAAAAAATGTAAGTAAGTGTTCTTATTCATTAAGCCTAGGTGCTAAAGTCCCTAATTACGATGAACCGTTCTCGTATTATGTGAAAAACTACCAATGTGTAATAAGTTGTGAACAGGGCCCTATCTCATTATCCACGGTGGGCACTTGCCCAGGGCCCCGCGATTAAATAGGCTCCCTAGTTCCTGCTAGATCACCAATTGATAACCGATCGATGAACATAATATCATAATACAAAAATCAAACAATAATTACTGCCCAGGGCCCCCAACACGTTAAAGACGGTCCTGGTTGCGAATCCAAATCTTGTTAAGATTTAGGAAAACACCAATAAAAAATAAATAAAATAGGAGAAAAAATGTACATAAATAATAATTATTATACTACAAGATAAATGGTGTGTGGGCAATGCTTGAAGCATGTAAGCAAGTGTGTCCTAGCGTGTTATGATTTAATTAATATCAGTAATTAATACTTTTATTATATACCTAATTCATGCTAATATGATTCTTCCAAATGTACGAGAATTATTTTTACAATGTTGTAAAATGTAGAAATTGATAATAAGGATGTGAGATTTTACGATTAACATGATCAATAAATGGAAATTAAATAATTACTTATTCCGTGGCGTTTATAGGTTTTCATTTCGTAATGGTAATTGTTAAAATTTGGTGATAAATCTAACAAGGTGACCTATTCTCCATACATTTTCCATTCTCACAATTTAAAATAACAAGAAAATTTGGCCAGTTTTTGGAGCTTGACAGCTCCGCTGCTAGTTATTTTAGATAAAAATTTTACAAGCCAAATTTGTAGAAAAATTTTTGTTCTTTCATTCTGACAAAAATATAACCTACAAACAGTTGGTAGTTTTCAGGTTTTAATCCAAAATTCATCAGAAAATTAAAATTTTCTCCATTGTTTCTATTTTTCGCCATGTTCACAAACTTCGGATTCAGATTCAGCACCCCAAAAAACGTATAGAACGAAAAAAATCCAGACTATCCCACAACTTTCCAGCGAGGAGCTGCATTGAGTTTATTTTGACTGGACTTAAGAGTCAAGAATAGCAATTTAGATAAAACGTTTTTCGATTTATTCTGAATGAGTCCGAGTTCAGATTGTCTAGTAATATTTCCTGAGATATTAAAGTTAAATAGACATAGACAGCATAAAGAAAAGACAGTTTTAACAAGTTAATAAAACCAGCAAATGGCTGCCACTATCAACATTAGTATATTATAATGTATCCTTCGTAGATAAGAATTTTCCCACGAGGTGCAAAGAGAGAGACATCCACTCGTCATTCTCGTCAACTCGCATCAGTAAAGGTCTATTGCTCTATAAAATAATAATCATATGCAGATAGATGTTATCTATTCTGTTATGTTCTGTGTTAGACAAATAAAATAAAAATACTTAACACATCACTGCGTGCGTACGAACATTCAGTTGGTTTATGTTTTTCAACAACGGAGCAGATAACTGGGGTACTCAGAGACCCCATCTACGTTTAACATAATACATATTATGCATTTACGAGGCCGGCGCTACCATAAAGTCTCGAATTAGCCAACCATCTGGGGTGATAAGATCTGTACTGGACGGAATTTTGGGGGCGATAGGGAAAAATCACCTTAAAAGTTGTCCAGTTAAGGCAATCTAAGAAAAGATCGGGGAAAAATCAAAAAGAATAAAATAGAGGAGAAAGAGTTTCAAATTGCTACAATCTATGGGGCTTCACATATAAAAGAAAATCATTCATAATCTTCAAATAAAAAATAAATTAATTCAATCTTGACATAGAAAATAAAATACCCAGTCACGATAAAATTACATAAAATAAATCAGCCACCACCTACATACAAAAAAAAAACCATTCATAATCTTGACATAGACAATAACAATAGTTATAAAAAAATCGCATAAAATAAATCAGCCATACACATTAAAAAAAACTCTATCCTGACATGAAAAAAAAACAGTCACATATAAATCAGTCATAAAATACCATATCAAATAAGACAGTCGTAATATATAAAACAAATCAGTTACTTACATAAAAAAATCTTAAAATAAAACATTCACAACATAATACAAAGAGTTGATTAAAAGATTGTTGTTGTAGGTAAGTATATGGCAAAAGTAAGGTTAGGTGTGCTTGGACATCAGAAAAACGATATCTCATAGCACCAATCTGAATTGCTAGTGATCATCATTGATTTGGGGTACGAATGTACCCCATTGGTTAACGAAAGGTTAAAACACATATTTTGCATATAATTTAATTATGTATTATAATCTACACTTAAAATGTTTTATATGTCTATAAAATTTGTCTCAATTTGTGATTTTATTGGGCAGAAGATACTGAGATGACATAGAATTATCGTAGCTACTTACCTACTTATCTGAAATATTATTACCTATTCAAGCTATATGAGACTAGGTATATTGTACTATGAATTGTGAACCGAGACCGACCTGAATGTAGTTCATATTGGCCTTTACGTAGAATGACATAAGAAAGATAGGGAACCTAAGGTTCCTTAAAGAAATTGATGACGTCACAACTTACGGACTAAGGCTCGGTTGCTCGACGAATAATATCGTCGGCTAGAAACATTGCTATTTCGTTTCCAAAAAACGAAAGGACAAACGATACCATTCGTCGAGCAACCGAGCCTAAGCAGGTTTACTAATTATAACGTCCAGAATCCTGCCAGCAGGACTTCGCGTGTCCCACTAAAGAGTGCCGCTCGCGGCGGACCGCCTCCCTCAGGCATTATTTCGAAAACGGATCTCCAGTGGACGCCATATTGGTTTTTCTTTGTGCGGGCCTTATTCTTGTTATTTCGCACCTCATTATTCCTAGATTATGATATTATAGTAATGTCTTTCGAAGGCCTTCTGGTCTGCTATCTAAAATATAATAATAAATTGGATTCATATTAATTTTATTGAACTTCCTAGATTAAATTTAATTAATGTGTTTCAAAAATTTTATCTGCATTTCGATAGATTTTGAGATGGACAATGGACATAGCACCATTTTTAGACACATTATTTATTTTCGATTCACATAATAAAAAATTCCTACTCGCCTTGCGAATAGCAAACGATAATTTTACAATGAATTTTCCATCCCTATTTCTGTGGTTGCAAGTCGTAAAAATAAAGAGGAAACGAACAGGGGAATTACATCGATGTGTCAAATTTAAATGAACTGTCAAAATTATTACAATACAAAAAAGTTTGCAAAAGTTTGCAGAGTCAAAGTACCCCATCAAAAACGTAAATTTACGCGTATTTGTTAAGTAAATTAATAAATTCATTTTATAAATCCTTAAAAGACTTCAAATCCAACATTAACGGCAATTTTTGCAGCAAAATGTCGAAATTATTGCGCTATTATTGTTCATTTGTTACTTCCTTGACAACTGATATGTCGTCCTTAGCAACGATTCATAATAATGTTTGTTTTCGTCGTTTTTCTCTCGTGAAAATGTGCATTATATTAAAAAGAAGAAAGAAATATAAATAATACTTTATTTTAACAGCCAGTAAGTCCATGTTTCTTTAAATTTTGCATACTTTTGAGCTTGTATGAATTGTTTTTAAACTATGTTGTAAGAAATAGAAAACACTGATGACTCAGGATATTTTTTGTTTTTTTAATAACTGATGAGCCCGAGTGGCTAATTGTGGCTCAGAGTTGATAAAAAAACAATTAGAAATATCGCTATTATTCAACAGTTGCGGCCCCATCCGCAGCCGATCGAAAAAAATCCGAAAAAATCATCAGTGTTACAATGAACTTTCACCATTAATCTTCTGTCAAAACCGTAGAGGAATTACGTACTGGAGAAGAAACTGGGCGTAAAAACTGGCAGATAAAACCGTTTGCCACTATCAGTCATTTGCCACCCCAGGTACTTCAAAGGTATCGTTAAGAGGTAATAGCAAGCAGTCAGTATTTTACAGAGTGGCTTAGCACAAAAAGGGTCACATTATTTCCTTTCTTCGTCAAAAGAATCTTTACCAGTTGTTATGAATGTGTAGAAATTATGCTTCTTATTCGGTGGATGCAAGTTTCAAACTGATAATTCGTATGGAATTGCTTCTCTAGTACCTATAATTTCTCTATGGTCAAAACGCTTCATAAAGGTGAGTTTGTCTATTTTGCAGCAATGGATAATCGTGTCAAGTGGCTCAGGGAGAGAACTCTCTCCTATTTTGGGCTTGACAACGAGGTCCTGTTTGACAACATGCTCGACAGCAATGACGGGGAGCTGCACGATAAACTGATGACCTTCCTGAATCAACCGATTACGGGAACCGAGAAAAAGTTTGATAAGATGATATTCAACGTACATAAGATATACACGGACAAGCTGATACAGGTTGAAAAGGAGTTCACGGAATGGAGTAAGTTTAAGTTTTTCTATCCATCTATGAGTGCATGGTTGGCGCAGTTGGTTGAGGCGGCAGTCCCTCAAGCGGGAGGTGCCAGGTTCAAACCCTGGTGCTGGCGATGTATTTCACACTTTGCGATACAGGCTTTTAGCCTAGTCCAAGTGTGCACAAAAGTATTTAGGTTTTTGTCTGCAACCCCAGATCCTTTTCTTTAAAACAAAAACTATCTATACCCTCACGCAGCATCCCTTGCAGGGTAGGTGGAGAGGACAGAGCGCCAGACAGTCCTATCCTTACACACACTCCCAGCCTCCGTCACGTTCACACAATTATTATTATTGGATGATAGGCAGGCAGTATAAATGCTGATACGCCCATTGAGTGCAGTTAGTGTGAAAGTGTCTGTCCAATCTGTTGTTAAACATATTAATTGTTGTTGAATCTATAACTTCCTGCGGTAGTGAATTCCACTGATCAACCACTCTGTTTGTTAGAAAATGCTTTTTGAAGTTTGTTGAGAAGGGAGTAGTTGACGCTTCATTCTCTCTCAAATATATTTTTATTGTCATCCTGTTATCCTTCACACTCAGAATAGCCAATTAAACTCTTTTTTCAGGACTGATTCCCCCTCCACCTCCACCACCAAAGAAGAAGGGGAAAGGGAAGGGAAAGGGAGAAGGCAAAGGAGGGAAGGGAAAGAACAAAGGTAAAGAAAACAGAAAAATTACTATGAAACGTGAAATTAAATAATAACTATGCCAAGAGAATGAAGGTCTTGCATTCAATTGGAACTACAATTTCGTTTGCTGGCAACAATGACATTTCTAAGCAAATTCTACACGCGTTGCCACTATGGTTTCCAAAGACCTACGCGTAGCACTTTCATTGAAAACCACGTCTTTCGTGACAGACTATACATGTGTTTTTAGGTGAAGCGACTCCACCGGCGAAGGCGACTTCTCCCGAAAACGAAGAACCCGAAACTGTTGTTGTGGAAGAACCGCCTCCTGTTGTGGAAGAACAGCCTGTTGTTCAACCACCACAGCTGTCACCATCACCAGGTTCTCCCCAGCCTGTGGGGTCAGGTCAGTAATGCATTTAGTAATTTTAATCGTAATCAGCGGAACAGAACGCTAGATTTCCCTATCACTTCTTCCGACAAATTCATGCAATTGCATAATACACATTCTAAGATTCAATTTAAGCAGGTACATACTTACTAAAAACATGCTCGTTAGGGTGTCTTGTCAATGTATGGAGATTTTTTTTACCGTTCACCTCTTCTTTTAACTGTGTATATTTTCTTTGATATCCCCTCCTCGTTCATCCTCTCTACACGTCACAACCATCTCAACTTTTTACAACATCACACAACTCATTTCTTTTCTCGTCATTTCAGCATTTTAAAATAAACTTTTTATGATGTGTCGTTTTAGACGTAGCAATCAAAGAAGAAAGTCCCGAAGAAGCAGTGCCTCCTCCGAACGTAGACGCCGATGCGGAACCTATCGGAGAAGAAGTCCCAGCGGATGAGACTTCTGGAGGAGAAGTGGAACCTCAGAGGTCTGCGGATCTCATAGTGGAAGAGATCGCCAACGAGATATTGACCAAAGTGGTTCAGGAGACTGCGGTGTTGGTGGAGTCTGAGTTGTCGATGGACGAATCTGTGGAGACTGCTCCGGCGGTCCCTTCCATAGAGTCTTTCCCGAGACGTACGTATTAATACAGTGAACAATTAATTTATTGTATGTGTTCCAGTAAAAGCTTAAACAGCAGTTAATGTATGCATTCACCAGTCAATTTTTGCATTAACTGATGAGTTTAGTCAAAGTATAAACTCAGTATAAAAAACAAACCCCGTGGACTGAATATTGCGAGTAAGTTTGATATTTTTAATTTTATTTTAAACTGTTTATTTCAGCTCCCGAAGATTTGGATCCCCTGGTTGATGGTACTGTGGAATACTATACCGTCAAGGTAAGTCAGAATCCTCTGTCATACTAATGTGCTAAAGGGCAAACCTATATCTTCTAGTAGTGGGCATTTACGCTAACTAAAATTAACTTTAACAGATGCTAATGTTAACCTCGATTAATAGTTATCGTTAACTGTTAATGTTAAAATGGTCGTCTCATTACTGATCAATTTCGGAAGATGGTCCCGCGTGTAATGCTAATGAATCTCGCTATGTCATTGGTCACCGGTCAACATGCGCTACTGTTGACCGGTGACCAATGACATCCCGAGATTGATAGCAGTACCTAGTCGCTTATTTTTCTGTTGATGTTAATATTATTGTGACATGCGGGAATTTTGCTTAGTTTTTTCTCTTGCGTTTCTTTGGAATTTTTACATACTCACTCCCAGACATTGACGTGGATTAACGTTAGCAGACAATATACTTCTATGTCAACAGTATTGACGTGTTAAATAAGAACAACTGTTGAAGATTAACTGTTGACCATTATTGACACAGCTCTAATATCTTCCAGTGAACCTCGTACTAACAAATAATATTGATTTTTTTCCAGCGCTACGTCCCGATGATGATGAAGTTGCCCATGTTGGTGGGGCAGTTTGGCGAGCTGCCCTCGGACGAGGAGGACATGAGCATGAGATACGTGTATGTGATCCGCATCACCCAGGAGCCAATCCCCGCATCCAGGTCCGAGCTGGAGACGTTCTACACCATGCCTAAACATTTCCTCATTGGTTCGTGCAAGAGGAAGTATCTGCAGACTTCGTATCAAGTGTTGAAAGATGTACGTATTTTTAAAAAAATATTTAGGGCTTATATGCACTGAGCAAAAATTATTCTATTTTTGCTTCAACTTTTTCAAATTTTGTACGAGAATATTAGCGCGAAATAAGAATAACGTAAGCGAAAATGTGAATTTTATCTTTTTAAGAAGAGCCTGGGAAAAAATCTAAAACAGGCAATTTGTTAAGATTATATGTAACAGCATTTTGACTAAATTGTACTTTTATATCTGAAAAACTGAAAGGAAAATTTTCAGATCCCGTAAATTTTAGGGGTACTTTAGTAATATTTTTTTATTCAAGGGATTTCCAAATATTTTAATTCTTAAACAGCCAATCTGTAGTACATACTTTCATCTATCACTGTCTTCAGTTTCAAGATGATTCCCTCAGTATTTGCTGAGTATAATTCAGGGCGCCGAAGCCCAATGACAGCATATAGGACTTGACAAGGAGTAAATAAACATTTTATTTGACATGATAATATCCATAATTCCAAATGGTGGGTTTATTGCTATTGGCAATGTCGGCCAACCAACCACTTGTGACATTAAGGCTCGCGACTCAACTATGACGTCACGGTAATTTCCCACGGCATTGAGGCTCAAAATCACATGATAAAATGGCAAAAATAGGATTTTTACCATTTTTGGGGTTAATTTCGCTTCAATCAAAAAACTTTTACACTCATTCCCTAGATTTTAATGCATATTATTGATACAAAATAAAAATCCACGACTTTCGGGAAACGAGTTGCTGTCTTTCGGAAAAAAGATCAGAGGTGTTGGCTGGCAGAAATTGCCATTTGGCAATAAGTCCGCCCATTGTACAATTATTTTTTTAGTACAATAAAGATTATTTTATTTTATTTTATTTATTTAGGTGTTTTTCACATTTTTGTTTGAGAAATCTGTACAACATATAAAAAATCTTTTACGGTTATTCCCTAGATAAAGGTTAAATGTATCTACTGTATTTTGTTCCAAAGCATATTTAGTAACGGTTGTCGAGATATATGGTCTGTTCGTTTTTAGAAATTTTTGATATGTCAATATGCCTACTCTTAACCTATGTGTAATTTTAACTTTTCATTTCAGGCATTCAGAGGTCTAGTCGTGAATCAGATATGCAACGTCAACATTGTCTGTCCCGGAGAGCTGGGTCTGGGAATAGAACCCAGTCCTGAAGACGCCGGGGGTGACCACGAGCCTGACAAGAAGCACGAACCGGAGACTGTTGACCAGGGTGTCAACTTATCCGAGTTGCACTGTCATCCGTTGTCGTACTATTGGCTCATAGCTTCTCTGGCCAAGAAAGAACTTGTTGAATCCAAGTATGTGAAAATCAATATTGACTATTTTCATCATAATTGTAAGTACATTGTTGGCACAGTTGGTTGGAGTGCGGACTTATAATCTGGAGGTGCCTGGTTCGAATCGGCTGTCAACTAGCTGTGAAGTGTGCGAGCAAGTATATCAGTTTGTGTAGTTTTCACTGTGTGGTAACTAATTAATGTAGATTTTGTTTGATGAATGATACAATGCGCTAGCGCAGAATGGCTGCACAGTCGACAAAGTCAACTGAGGCTTTGTAATGGTGATCGTGCAACGGTAAGCAGTGCGTTATTTGGTTAGCGAAGTCAAAGTCAATTGTCAGTGTTTAGTGGCTCCCTGTAGGTACTAATCCAGCTGAAACCGCACCTAACAAAATTCACATCAATTAGTTACCATAATGTGAAAGAATCGCTCATTTAACGTAAACGGTTCCAAAGTTATTCCACTTTAAAATAGGGGCATTCTTTCTCGATGACCCTGTATTAGTCAGTGCACTGGGATAATAATAATAACGGATTATTTATATAGCGCCGTTTTGTGGGTATTCCCACCTCAAGGGCGCTCTGTATTCCCACTCCCTATGTTGTTGGGAAGGATTTCTCAAAGATATGTGTTTTTAATAAGCCTTTGAACCCGGTCAACGTTTGTGCCTGTCTGATGTCTACAGGAAGTCCATTCCAGGCTGAAGGACCTGCTGTAATAAATGCGCGGCTCAAATATCCAGGTTTCGCGTTTAGGTTGAGGACTTCTTGCTTAAAGGATGTGATACAATATCTCTAATTGTTGTGTTACCATGTTGTTCATTCTTCTGGTTTCACTGCGGGTCGAGTGGTTGAGTAACCAAGCTTTCGGCAGCGATACTACTACCATCTTCACCTCGACCCGCAGTGAAACCCAAAGAACAAACAACATGGAAATGGATTCATCACGCTGCAAAAACCTACAAGATTAATTGTTGTGTTGCTTTCAAATTCTAGGATCAAGAGTAAACGTTTGAAGGAGATTGGTTCCGGTGAACACACCAAGGGTCCTGGTACCAGGGGACTGGCCGGAGTAAGTACATCAAATCACTATAAAATAGTAGTAAGGGTACGAAAACAGAAATTCTAAAGTCAACCTGTGATTATTTTTGGCAAAAACTATAAACATACTTCGTTTTCAAATCATTCCTGCCTCGCCTATTGAGGGTTTTGGACGCCGGATCTATGACTCTCCAAAATTCCCGTTTTAAAGTGTAACATCATTACAAATTACTGTAAAATGTATCTTATTCATAGTAGAAATAAAGGTGAGTTTGGCTCGTATTTATGTAGGGCCGGAGGGGCAGGGTAAAGATTAGAATACTTAACGGTATGCGGAGGGAAGATTAGCAGATATTGATGTCGTAAGAATAAGGTTATTCTATTCTATTCTATATCCTCACGCCACCTCCCTTGCGGGGTAGGCAGAGAGAACGGATCGCCAGACTTTCCTATCCTGACACACACTTCGGGCTTCCGTCACATTCATGCAGTTCCTCATACATACTCTCCGGTTACTTTTACTCAAAACACGTCCGTCCTTGAGTATCTGGTCGACATGGTCCAGCCAGGTGGTTCTCGGACGGCCGCGTTTCCTTACACCTCCTCTTTCACCCAGGTAAATTTTCTTCGTTATTCTTTCATCGTTCATTCTTTCCACATGACCCAACCATCTCAACTTGTTCACTTTCATTTTATTCACAACATCCTTTTTACAGTCACTCAACTCTCTAATCATTTCGTTCCTTATTCTATCTCTCAATGTTTTTCCACACATTCTTCTTAACGATCTCATCTCGACCGCATTTATACTTGATTCATCTTTCTTCAGCCATGTCCATGTCTCACTTGCATACATCAGTGTTGGTACCAGGATGGCGTTGTGCACCAACAACTTTGCCTTTGTTATTCCCCTTAATGTATCCTGGAACTTGTTATTTATTTTTACAGAATGTTCCCACGGAGATAGCGGCTAATCTGGACAGTTTGATAGATCAGATTCAGTGGTAAGTAGTAGTATGAATAAATTGAATTTGATTTTATATAGCTATAGGAGTTGCGTCTACTCCTCAGCAGATGGCGTTAGCATCTGAAACATTGAGTGAATGTGAAATAATTTCCAGCCGTAGCATATATCCAACTTTCAAAAATTACACAATTGACAGCATGACAGATGAGGTGGAATGGTCCATCCACCATCCAATGAAACATCCCGAAACATCAGGCCCCCAAGCGACCATTTAGCCATAGCCTCCAAGCCCAAAAGTCCACATAACGTACAATATGATAACCCTGGCCATGAAAGCCTCCTTCATGTGCCCTGTCGGGTCCCCCCAACGTTGGTGATCACTTGTGCGAACTTGTTTCTGTTCTGTGCCCCTCGGAACAGCTCCCCTACACTCCGGATGCCGGTCCATTCCCTTATACTCCCCAGCCAGGACATCTGTCTTCTACCGGGCCCTCGGCGTCCCTCAATCTTCTTCTTCAATATCAGTTGGACATACCTCTGCACATACCAGTATGTAAACATATCAGAAATGAAACAAAATGTCAAGGCAGGGAGGGGGGAAGGAAAATAAACAATGAAAATCGACATTGTGTGAACTGGGATAAAAATTCATTTCCCGTTTGGTTGATTTATTGTTAGGGTAACGGACCATCTTCAGTTTGAGATTCAGCTCCCGATGCCCGACATTCCCGAACTGGCCAACGAGAAGAAGTCGTTGAAGAAGCTGGTGAAGAATGTGGAGACTGTGCAGTTGATCGAGCAATCTGTTAAGGAGTGGTGTACGCACATTGCTTCCTATATCGAAGGCTCCAACTTGAAGGTAGCTATCTAACAGATTAGATATTATTATACCTATTATTTTATCATCAAATGGTAACTCGATTAGAATCTAATTTTTAGGTATCTTGGCCCCTGCTATCCATCTCCCCACGCTACGTCCCTTTTGGAGTAGCCAGACAGGGCATAACACCGGACTGCCCTATTCTTACACACCATAATCTCTGTCATCACATTGATGCAATTTGTCACACGATGAAAGTGATTAAACTTAGATGATTAAAAGGTGAAATGTTAGGAAACATGGCCATAAACTGACCTGAACCGATCACATTAGTAGTAGTTCTATCGATAAGTCTCATATCCTTGGTGATTCATGTGTTTTTTAATGCTGTACTTCTTCTTCTTTCTTCTTCAGCCCTCTGTCCTCTACTGCTGGATATATTGAAGGAAAATCCCGCGGGCTTAAGGCCCTCCACATCCCCGGGTAGCTCAGGCGCATTAATAGCGACCTCTTTACCCGCACTTCTAGCAAAATATTATTAGGAGGTGGGCCCAGGGTTAGCCTTAAGGGAGCCCCCCGGCAAACCCCACCCCCGAATTACGTTCCTTCAATATCCTTGTCCAAGGAGGTTACAAAATTTCACTTATTACTACAATACTTCAAACTATATCTATACTTATATGTAAGTCTTACGTGCTATGCTATTCTAATTACAACGTATTTTATCAATTCAATCTTACATAATATATTTGATCTTACATGGAACACCATAATACACACACACACACACCCTCACACACACACACACACACACACACACACACACATACACACACACACACACGCGCACAAACACACACACACACGCGCACACGCACAAACACACACACACACACACACGCACACAGGCGCACACGAGCACACGCGCACACGAGCACACGCGCACACGAGCACACGCGCACACGTGCACACACACACGCACACTCACATGGAAGCACAGCTGCTGAGAATTCATCTCAGGAGAAGATCATTTCTCCCATAGGTGGCGCGACCCTGGAGGTATCCTCCTGGACAAGGACACAGGATTCAGCCGGCTCTCCTCAAGCGGAGAAGAAGACAACACGAGACGAAAGAGTTCTCGTTCGACCCAAAAAGACCAAAGAATTAGGCTAGGCAACCACTCTTTGGGTGGGGACCGGCCCAACCTCAAAGTGCGATTCCCAGCGCGAGTGCCAAACACTAACAAAATTCTCGAAACACGCCACGTTTCGACCATTCAACATCATATAGATATATATCTGCTGGATATAGTCCTCTTCCATGCCCTTCCATTTCTTTCTGTTGGTAGCTGCTTGCAGCCAATTTTTACCCCCCACAGTGGTTATGTTGAATAAAGCCTGTAATAAATTGATCAATATTTATTTTTAACAAAAGTGCTTTGGTTTTCTTTCCAGCACATGGTTGCCGAGACTCCCGTCGAGGAGTGCGACTTTTGGAGGAAGCAGCACGTGAAGCTGTTCCAGATAAACCAGCAGCTGCAGACCAGCGAGGTGCAGAGGATCATAAAGGCCCTGGAGATTGTGAAGTCCCCCGTGCTGGACCTGTACACCACGCAGGCCGACGCTCTGGAGAAGAGGTTGGAGGGGGTGAAGGACAACAGTGAATTCCTGGACAATTTGATGAGATATTTTAAGGTTAGTAATAGAGTTCTGTGTTGGATAGTTTAATATTTGATCTATCCTTCCCTTGCGGGGTAAGCAAAGAGGACAGAGCGCCTCACACTTCCTGTTTAGCAAGCTTTTATATATACCCTCACCCCAAGTTCCTTGCAGGGTAGGCAGAGAGGACAGAACGCCAGACAGCCCTATCCTTACACACACACACTCCTAGCTTCCGTCACATTCATGCAATCTGTCATACAAACTCTCCGATTCCTTTTACTCAAAACCCGTCCATCCTTAAGGTTCTGGTCGACATGATCGGACCAGGCCAGTCTGGGGTAGCCGCGTTTTCTCACACCTCTTCATTCGCCAAATATATCTTTTTTGTCATCCTGTCATCTTTCATTCTCTGAACATGCCCAAACCATCTTAGTTTATTCACTTTCATTGTTGTCACAACACCAGTCTTGCAGTCATTCATTTCCCTAATAACCTCATTCTTTTTCTTATCTCTCAGCGTTTTCCCGCACATTCTTCTTAATGACCTCATTTCTACTGCATTCAACCCTGATTCATCCTTCTTCATCCACGTCCACGTCTCACTAGCATACATCAGGGTCGGCACCAAGACAGCATTGTGCACTAGCACTTTTGCTTTCATAGACACATCGCTACTACTAACAATCGGACCGAGTGCACCATTCGTCCTAGTACCGGCCAGCTTCCTTCTTTCAACGTCTCCATCACAGCGTCCATCTCTAGTAAACAAACTTCCCAGATATAAAATAAACTATATGAATTTGACTATAATCCTTATTTTCAGATTGTGACAGACAGCTCCATCCTCAAGGGCGTGTCGGAGATCATCCCCGACATGATGGACGGCCTCAGCACCCTGTGGGTAGTGTCCAAGTTCTACTGCAACGACACCCACATGGTGCCGCTGTTCCAGAGGGTCGCCCACTGCCTGTCCAGGAAGATTGAAGTGCATCTGAATGTTGTCAAAATATTTGAGTAAGTTTACACCTTTGATTATTGAAGTACCTAATCAAACACATACTGACATAGATTCGCTCAAATTCTTTTGTTTCAATACAACGCTATGAAAACGTGTGTGAAGCCATTTCCGCCATTTCTTAAACACCAATAAGTATTCTTTTGTTGATATTTGACGTTTACGATTTTCACAGTGTCAAAATATTTGATTATAATTAGCTATTTTAACGGTAAAATCCAATTGTTTCGCTTATCTAAGGCTGCATTATAATAAAAAAAACATTTTAAGATGCCTAAGTGTCAGTTTCCCGGCTGTGACTACACCAATAACTCTATAAAGAGTAATTTATCTTTTCATATGGAAGTATTATGCATTTTGGTTGATATTGTCATTAATTTATATATCTTTAAACAAAAAACGCTTCAATCGATATTTACATATGTGTTTACGTTATTTTTACGCTTAAAATGACATTGTATATAACATAATTTCATCAAAATACATGTCTCATAGGCATGTTGATTTGATCATCGAATCATCGATATTCCAAGTGATATTCAAGGATTTTAGAAGTTATGATGTTTACTAATTTTTATTTTCTTTTATTTAAGTTAACTATTTACATATTTTGAATTTATTTGCTATATCAGTAAACCTTTTACTTGCATTAACAAGAACTTTTGTTTTATAATTCACAACAAATGCATACACACAGTGGTATTTTAATATAGATCCGATTATTATATTATATTTACAAGTTTCCGAAGGATAATAATAATAATCATAATCCGCCACCCAGATCACGTGAATTGAAGTCGTTGGACATTTTTTTGGGTTTTCTTAAAACTAAGGTTTATGCCAACAAGCCTACAGCCACTTATGCCTTGAAGGAGTTAATTGAGGGCTGTATATGCGAAATTCAGCCACATTTGTGCAAAGCGGTCATGGATAATTTCGAAAAAAAGAGTGCGTGTGCTGCAGCAAAAGCGTGGAGGCCATTTATCTGATATTATATTCCATTCATAACCCCATACTGTACACTTTATGAATCAAAAATAAATTTTCAATTATTCATTGTAAACCTGTGTTTTCTATCAAAATCAAATTTTGCGTTTTCCGTGAGACACCCTATACAAATTTATTTATTTATATAATTTCTTTAAAGCAAATGCCAAATCCATGAATGATCTAATTAATCCTTTTTATTTTTTTTACCAATACAACACAACATGTTCATCAACATGTTAAAAAAATGGTATCGATGGTATTCAATATCGATGTTAATATTGAGCATTTACATCACATTAAATCATCCAGTAAAGACGAGAAGAAAAAGAAAAATGGAAACGACGTTCGAAAATAGTTCGAGGCTATGGTTTACACCTACTTATTAGACATATTTTTTTAATGAATATCGGGACAGAAGAGGTGTCAAAATTTGAGTATTAACCATAGACTTTTATATTAAGTATCCTAGACGTCTGACTCCATCTACTTACAGTAGAAAGGGTGTAGATGTACTGGGCATGTTGAGAGAATGAGTGATTAACCGATATATATGAATTTCAGAAGAAGCGTAAAGAAACACGGTCATCTGAAACTGACCTGGACCAATTATGTCGACTGACTCGAATCAGAATGCCATTTTGGGTAAAGAGATTTTAAGAGAGTGTATGACAGATTCCATGAACATTAAAATAAGCAAGGATTGTGTGCAGGGACTGGTGTTCTGTCCTCTCCGCTTATCCCTCGAAAGATGCGGCTTCAGATCATTAGATAGATCTCTCAATCTTTTGACTGTCTCATTATTGTATTGTACTTTTTGTTTTGCAGCAAGCCATACCACGAGGTTTATCAGACTGCCATGGCCGCCAAGGAGATGCTAGAGAACTGGAGGAAGCACTACATGTCGACTAGGAAGTCCATAGAACAGAGTGGTAACAGATACAGATGGGAGTTTGATAAAGTCAAGTTGTTTCAGCGTACCGACTATTTGGCTTCAGTCTGTAACGATCTGGCCTATGTTTCAAAGGTATATTTCAATTTATAAAGTCGTATAGTAGTATCAAAAACAGCAATCTAATCTCAGAACCTCAAATATTGCAGATTGCTGTGTTTGAAACTGTGTCACATTTTATATGCACTGAGCAAAAAACGTTCTATTTTCGCTTCAACTTTTTTCAAATTTTGTATGAGAATGTTAGGGTGAAATAAGAATAATGTAAGCGACAATGTGAATTATACCTTTTTAAGAAGATCCTGGGAACAAATTAAAAAATCTAAAACAGCTAATTTGTTAAGATTATGACTACCAGTATTTTGGCTAAATTATACTTTTACTATATCTGAAAAACTGAATGGAAAATCGTGAGATCCCGTAAATTTCAGTGGTACTTTCGGAATATTTATTTATTCGAGGAATTTCCAAATATTGTAATTCTAAAACAGCCAATCTGTAGTCCATACTTTCATCTATCACTGTATTCAGTTTCAAGACGATTCTCTCAGTATTGGCTGAGAACAATTCAGGGCGCCGAAGCCGAATGACAGCGTATAGGAGGACCATAACTTTCGCTAGCTGGCAGCTAGGAGAGGCCACTAAGTGCCATATTTTGTAGCATGCTTCTGTGTTAATGTTTTCAGACTTTGATGGAGTTCAGAAACATCTTTGGTCTGGAGCTGAAGTCCATAATAAAGAACCAGGCTCGCGTGGAGGTCGTGGTGAAGCGGATAGAGCAGCTGGTTGTCCCCATTCAGACAATAGACTTTAGTCTCTACATTCCCGACAACAAGGAGAACTGGGACGTCATTATGGCTGATGTTAATAAAGAAATTGACAAGTTGGATATTGAGTCAAAGTTGTTTATTGATGAGTGCTTTGTTAATTTGAGGTAACAATTTTTGTTTTTACTCTAGCCAATCTACAGGAGTCAAAACTAGTCTGTAAAATCAGTAAAAATCAGTCAGTTTTTTCCGTTTCCTAGGGTTTGGCACTCAAAAATTTTCACATTGGAGCCCTAAAAACTATTAAAGCCCTATTAAAACATAACCACCATATTCTTTACATTTTAAATTTAAGACAATAAACCTCATCTGCATTATGATCTTCTCTCTATTTCACAAAAAAAAAGAATTTGCCTGCGGCACTATTTACCATTTATTTAGTTCTCTAGTTCGATAAAAAAAACTATTCATGTCAATGTTCCCGAATTTGGTGCTATCAGATTTTTCTCTAACGAAGGCACGATATTTATGGCAAGTATCTTTTAATGCATAACACATACATTTTAAACGTTCAGGTAGTCAGTAAAAGTCTGTATTTTTTAACACTGAACCTGTTTTGACCCCTGAATCTATTTTCCACAGCATACTGTTAATGATAAAACGTCCATACCCGTGTCCTTCCAGAAGGTTCCCCACGGCCGTAGAGATATGATTCAAAGACTCGCATACCATGCAAATTATTTATCTGTTTGAGTGATTTGCAGAACTTCCGAGGAAGCTTTAGCCGTACTGCTGAGATTCGTCAAGTTGGATACGAGGGAATGCCTCCATGAGCTGCTCCTCACTAAGTACGACCTGGTCATGATGCAGTTCTCTCACGAGATCATCCAAGTCACGGAAGTGTTTGAGGTAATCTATAGTTGTAACTGGCATAGGGTTGCCAGACATCCCGGTTTACCGGGACTATCATCGGTTTTACGCCTAGTGTCCCGAACGAACCTTTCGGGACGTCTGAATGTCCTGGTTTTTGAAACGTTTGTATATTCATACGATTTTTATCATTTTGTGGTATTTTTGACAGTTTATGTATATAGTTAGGAACTACGTAGAAAACAAAGTTACGCATTAGTGATTCGTAAAATTTTCGATTTGAAACATCTCTCCAGTGGCACAACTAGGGAGTGCGAGTGAGGACTAGGGTTGCCAAATGTGCTGGATAAAATACTGGATAAGTTAATTATGAACAGTTTCGCGGGAGTAGGCCTGAAATTCCCCCCTGTTGGTTTTTTTTTTAATTTAGACCTAAATATATCCAAAAAAAATTTGACGACGGGCATGTCCCGGTTTGACTTGAGAGAAATCTGGCAACTCTATCGCAGTGCTGCCAGCTAACCTTATCTTAGGCTCGAGTCCACTACTAGAGAATAGACTCATGCCTTTGCATATCTGTGTGTACTGTTTCCGGCAAATAAGGTTGCGTAATTAATATGCATTTGTATTATTTCAGAGGGATAAGGATGACCCACCCTTATTCTTGAACCACCCCCCCGTGGCTGGCTCCATTTTCTGGTGCAGAATGATGTCTATGAAGTTGAAGGCAGCTTATGAATACTTTGAAAAGGTAAACGAACTTCGTAATGATGTTCTATTCTATTCTATCCTCTCATACCATGTCCCCTGCGGGGTAGGCAGAGAAAACAGATCACCAGACTTTCTATCCTTACACAAACTTCGGGCTTCCGTCACATTCATGCAATTCCTCATACACACTTACGGTTACTTTATTTAGAACACGTCCGTCCTTGAGAGTCTGGTCAACATGGTACAGCCATATGGTTCTTGGACGGCCGTGTTTCCTTTCACCTCTTCTTTCACCCAGGTATATCTTCCTTGTTATCCTTTCATCGTTAATTCTCTCTACATGTCCCAACCATCTCAATTTGTTCACTTTCATGCTCGTAATGAGGTTCAGTTATTTTAATGCTCAATGAAAGTTGTCGTAGTAGGAAAACACAAAGCCAAAGTGTGCAATACATCATCAGCACTGAGATTCTAGCCTGGCTCTTTCTGTTACTAGAATGTGAACAAGTTGAGGTGGTCGGGACATGTAGAGACAATGAACGATGAAAGGATAACAAACAAAATATACATTGAGGATGGACATGTTTTGAGAATGAAAGTGAATAAACTAAGATGGTTTGGGCATGTTGAGAGAATGAAGGATGACAGAAAAGATATATTTGAGTGAGTGAAGAGGTGTGAGGAATCGAGGCCTCCCGAGACTGATCTTCAAGGATGGACACGTTTTGAGTAGAAGGAATCGAAGAGCGTGTATGACTGTATGGATGAATGTGACGGAGGCTAGGAGTGTGTGCAAGGATTGGGCTGTCTGGCGCTCTGTCCTCTCTGCTTACCCTGCAAGGGACGAATGACAAAAAAAATGCCTACTTCCAAAATAAAATGAAAACTGATTTGTTGTTTTCTGATTACAGACTGAAGAATTGGACAACTGCGTTGAGAAGGACAAAGCCTTTGCCCTGTACTTTGATCTGCAGAAAGAGATGAAGGCCTACGAGGAGGGAAAGTTCAGTGGGTGGGTGCACAACGCCATCAACATTGTCAAGAGTGGTATGATGAGGAAGATACTGAAGGTTGTCTCCGTGAAGCCACCAAAGGGTTAATAACAATTAACTTTTGTACTATATGTATATGTATGTCAAAATTGAGTTAGCAGTTTGTAAGATATTAAGAGAATATAAAAGTGCCAATATCTCGAGAATGGGCGATTTTTTACTAAGGTCATATTTTTTACATTGTGGTCAGTTATGAGCTAGTCTATCACCCCTCCACGAGATGATGTTGATTTACGGGACACCCTGTATATCCAATAAAGATTTTGTTTATTTATTTATTGTTTTGTAGAGGAGGTGTCCATACAGTCCAACGTCCACATAACTGAAGCAGGGAAGCAGTATTTGGCTGAGAAGGCTGCCTCGCTGTCTTCCATCAAGCCCGAGGATGTCTTCAACATACAACAGGAGGACTTGGCCAAAGGTCTGCGCTCGCACATACTTAGTTATCTGTGTACACAAAACACAGAGATAAGTTAACATTACAGATTATAAATGTGCTCTTACACGAGCAATGATTGCGACAACTCGTACAAATCGTATTGATTAACATTATTTCACAATATACATCAATTATTTCGGCAATATTTAAAGCTAGAACACGATATTGCGTGCAAACGAAATTTAAGTTAATCAATACGATTTGTACAAGTTCCTGCAATTATTGCTAAAAATTGCTCGTGTAAGCGCACCTTAACATTTGTTCACTAGGGCGACCTTACCGCAATAGGTTGTTTTTTGGTATTTGAATGAGTAAGATTTTTATTTCTGTTTATTATTTGATTGGCTCCAATTTTTTTTTATTGTATATTTAAAAAAAAAAGAATATGTTTTCCACAAAATATAACTTTTCCGTTTGTTTGTTTAGCTGTGAAGAGCCAGATTAGGATGAGAGGCAAAAAGGACGGCTTCAATAGACCTTCCAGCCTGCAGGTTCACCACGGACAGAAGGTACTACTATTACCACTATTTCACCCCTTAACATTCTAAGCCTCGAAGTCTTTGAGGCTAAAACTTTCTAATGCGAAAGCCTACAAGATTATTTAAGACTCTCAAATCTTTTGAATATCTTCTCTTAATACAAAGTTTGTAGTAAATGGTAACATAGTGATGTTGTGAATTTTGTGGCTCCAGGTGAAACTCCAACCCCTCCTGTGGCATGATGTGATGGAAGGGCACCTGATGTTGGACTATAATCTCCGATACGCTTCAAACTTCAAGCAGAATGTGTTCCAAGTCATTGAAGAGTCGGAGCTGATGGAAAATTTAGGTGTGTACGCTAAATAACTATCTATGCCATCAAGTTAACTGATACAAAATATCTTTTACAAAAAATTTCTGTGTTTTACACAAACTTTCTGTGTTTTACATTAATTTTCTGTGTTTTACAGAAATTTTCTGTGTTTTACAAAAATTTTCTGTGATTTACACAAATTTCCTATATTTTACACTAATTTTCTATCTAACGGTATTAATTTCCCTCAGGATTTTGTATCCCGGAGGCCATTAAGGACTGCGCTCTGCAGAGGGACCGCCTGTATTACGAACTGGAGAAACTGGATGACATAGTGCGACGCTACAACATCATCCTGGACACCTTGGATTCCTCCGTGCTGCAACTCATGAGGTCCCACCTGATCGTCATGGAGAAGAGGCTCCAGCCGGGGTTGGAGAGGATCCCGTGGTCATCCTTGGATATTGATACATTTATTGACAACTGTCACAAACGTAAGGCCAAAATTTCCAATTTTTTCTCATTCCATTTCTTGACATTTCTATGGAAATTCTACAAGTGTTGCCACTGTGGTTGGAAAAAAGCTACGAGTAGTGAACTTTTAATCTATTTTCAGGTTTAAACTCCCTCCAGTGCATCCACGATCACATCACGATGGTGAACAAAGAGGTGGCTGACAAAATAGAGGAGATGAGAAGGTTCGATATGTTCCCAATCCTCATTCCAGATCCCGAGCCGGATCCCAAGACTGGAGAAATGGACGACACGTTCAGATATCCCTGTAAAGTACGTACAGCTCTAACGTTGTAGATTTCTCTATTCTTTCCAGGGCCGGATTTGTTTAAAGGCTGAGTAGACCGGAGACTGTGGGCGGCATTCGCTCGCTCGAAACAACAAACAAGTCACTTGTAGATAAAATAGAGTTTCCTACTGGTTTCCTATCTATCATTTGATAAAAGTCTCAAATTCCCAGTACTCATTATTTACTCGTATGTCTTATAAACAAAAATAGCGATGGGAAAAAATTATATTACCAAAAAATTTATCTATAATAATTTTTCTATTTTATAATTGCAAAATAATTTCTTTAACTTAATTACTATGTGAGGTAGAATTGATAAAAAATGGTATATAAAAAATAAGTTCATTCATGCTGTCACTTTTTCTTAAATAACTCCTAAACCATGTGGTGTAGAGTAAAAATTCATCAGATTGAATTTAATTACGATTTTAATTTCGAATTTCAGACATTCTTTGCGGAGGTGGACAAGCAGCGTAACAAGCTGGTGAGCACGATGGTGCACATGTACGAGACCGTGGGGCCTATCCTCATGAAGCTGGAGTTCCTGGTGCACGGCACCAGCACTGGGGACTCGGAGCACATGACCAGCTTCTACAAGTATTGGGAACTCAAGATATTTGAGGCGCTCACCAAGTAAGTTGGAGTGGTTTTGAAATTTGTTCATTCTGCTTTAGAGAGCGTTTAGACAAAGACGACTAAAATACTTTACTCCATAAGCCACACTGCCCTATCCTTACAACACACTCCTAGCCTCCATCACATTCTTGGAATTTTTCATACTCGCTCTGTTATTTCTTTTACTCAAATCTCATCCATCCTTGAAAATCTGGTCAATATGATCGGTCCATGTCAGTCGCCTCGATTCCCAGTGGCGTAGCGTGGGTTACTGCCGCCCGGGGGAAGTCAAATCCGCCGCCCCCTTTATTAAGATATATAAATCCAAAATTCTTTAACTTCTAGCCTGAAATGGGATAACTAGAATTTTGATATTGAATGGCATAAAAAGAGAAATAAAGTGCCGCAGGCAAAATTTTTTCGTGTTGTTTGGATATTTAGATATTGACATGGCGAAACCTTATCTTAATATCATGATTTAATCTCTTTTTACAGTTTCTGCATAAAGAACATGAAAGATTTCACGGATAAGCTGAACGGCAAGTCCTGTACGTTCCAAGTGGACGCCGCACTGAAGCCCCCCAACGTGGTGATGATTCCTACCCCCCTCGAGGTGTACTTCGCCGTGGTCAAGAGCATCAAGGGGTTCGTCACAAGGTAACACGATTATATGTAGTAACAATTATGTAGGAAAATATGTGTGTGAGATTCTACCAGCTATGTTCACCATGAGCTCTAATGTGCACCTGAGAGGACATCAACTGAAGCTATAGACAACATTATACCTACACATCCAACACACCACACAACCAATAGAGCTGGCAGTGTGAGGAATCACTTGTACTTGCTCCATACTACACACCAACTCCTTCAAGAATACACTAGATATGCGCATATAAACACATACTAACTGGGATTTGGATCAAATCGACGAAAGCTGCCTAACCAATAACAAATAATGAAAACAAAATCTTGATAAATTATGATTTGTTAAAAAAAAATACTTTTTGAGGGCTCATAACTCAGTAACTATTCAAGTCCAATAATCTGTTTGGAGCTCATTCTGTGGAAAATTTACTGTAGATTTAATTTGAAACGTGTGAATTTTTCTGTAAAACCAACCGTTTAGGAGGTATGTATTTTGGTAATAAAAATGGATGGTAGAAAATAAATGGGTTTTTAATCAATTGGAGCGCAGCAGCCTTAGAAGGTCACATTTTTTAACTCAACATTGTAGGACCGCCACTAATAACATACCAAAAATTCAGAACTACTGGACCTTTTGCAAGGCAAATGTCTAATTTTATTGGGGTACTGTATCTGTTTTGTAGATTGTCAGCCTTCACCCGTTGGATGCGTGGCACGTGCCTCCCCTGCCCCTCGCAGCCCATCCCCGGCACTGACCGCTACAAGGCCTTCACCTTCCTACACGACGTCCTCTACGTGATGGACATTAATGATAATCTCCTCCTGTCGCAGGACTCGGCTTACAGAGTCACGCAAGAGGCTCATATTTACATTCAAAAGTAGGTGCTGTGGTATCTATTGCTTGGAAATACTGGTTAAAATATTCATGTATCTGTTACCGGAGTACATGGTTGGCGCAGTTGGTTGAGGCGGCAGTCTCTCGAGCGGGAGGTGCCAGGTTCAAACCCCGGTGCTGGTCATGTATTGAATTGAATTGATTTTATTGGAATAATATAATACAAATTATTGATTTAACCTAACATGAATATAAGACAGTACATTATGATTTGTAACTCCCCAGTCAGCAGTGTAAACCGCTGGTATGAGGGGAGTCATGTATTCCACACTTTGCGATACAGGCTTTTAGACTAGTGCAAAGTGTACAGGAAAGTATTTGGGTTTGTGTATGCAAGCCCAGATCCTTTATTTTTTTTTTTTAATTATGAAATCCGTGGTTGTATACAATTCCTAGAAAATGTATAGGTACAATGCCTAATGCTGTAGGTAGTTATGTATATTAAAACACACACAGCATTCTCTTTCTTGTTGCTGAACGAGATGTATAATGTCATGTGGGAATTTTGCAAAAACCTGACTTTTACAGGATACTCGGAAAAATATCTAAAAAAAAGTGGGGGCTTTTTCTGCAACAGAGATAATTCAAAATCGCTTCTACTATTTCTAGATGGCAAAAATACAAATCGCTCTGGACCCCGGATAAAGAATCCACTTGCCAACGTTTCACGGAGAAGTATTCCCAGCTGGTGGCATACGATGAGAAGTTCACATTCTTTGAGAATATAATAGACGACCTGGACGGCCACGTGAAGTTCTACGACGTGGGGGCCATCCGGGTGAACCTGCGGCCCATCATCAGGAACATCCAGGACCAGGCGCAGGAGTGGAAGGACACGCTGGGCAGGTGCCTCGCCAACAGCACCAGGGATAAGATGATAGAATTTAGAGATAATATGGATGTAAGTTCATGGTAGATGATATGGAAAAGTTGTTCCTACTCCATTTCACAATAAAAAGTAAATTGCAAATGTTGCATCAACTCCTCAGCAGATGGCGTTAGCATCTGAAACATTGGGTCAATGTGAAATAAGTTCCAGCAGTAGCATATATACAACTTTCAAAATTTACACAATTGACAGCAGGATGTGGTGGAATGGGTGAACTTTGCCCTGATCACTTAAACCAGCTAAAGCCGACTCGTAAGCGTCGGAACACCCATCCTGCTTCCTCCCCAAGGGATTTCACATAATGCTACATTATGTGAATGAAGAGCCTTTCATCTCTGTTGAGGAAAAACTTTTATTTATCTACATACATACTTGCCAGCCCGACGATCAGTCACGAGCCTGATGGAAAGTCCATCCTTTGCTGTATATCTGTTGAGATAATTGTGACTGTGTTTCAGCGTATGAGGCGTAACATCAACCTCAACATAAAGGGACTGGAGGACTTTAAGTTGGTGATGTCTACGGTGACTCAAGTCCAGAAGATGAGCATCAGTGCTGAGGTCATGTACAAGTCAATGCAGGAAACCTTTCTGATGCTCAGGGCACACAATATCGAGGTTAGTACCATAGAAATTCAGGGTTTGCCAATATATGTCATGATATAATTCCGATTTTTATCTATCTATCTATACTCTCACGCCACGTCCCCTGCAGGGTAGGCAGAGAGGACAGAGCACCAGACAGCCCTATCCCAACACACACTCCTAGCTTCCGTCACATTCATGCAATCTGTCACACACGCTCTCCGATTCCTTTTATTCAAAATGCGTCCATCCTTGAAGATCTGGTCGACATGATCGGACCAGGCCAGTCTCGGGCGGCTGCGTTTCCCCACACCACTTCGTTCGCTCAAATATATTTTTCTTGTCATCCTTCATTCTGTCAACATGCCCAAACCATCTTAGTTTATTCACTTTCATTTTAGCTACAACACCATTCTTGCAGTCACTCATTTGCCCGATTTTTATGTATACCTATCAAATGATTTCTTTTCAGGTGAACGATGAAGATCTCCAGATGTCTGTGGATTTGGAAAAGCAGTGGAGCACGCTGTACAAGTCGTCCATATTCAGGTCCAGGAAACTGGAAGGCACCAAGGACAAGTTTTCCAAGATCACTCTCCAGCAGATAGCCGAGTTCCTGTTCCTGTTGGAGCAGTTTGTGGAGAGGTTCGATGCGGAAGGGCCGGGGGCGGTCGGAGAGGATATGGATAGAGGGATTATACTAATGGAGGTAAGACAATCTTTTTAAGGAAGTGAAAATAGATCTGTTGATCGTATTGTACGTCAAGATTGTTGTCGATCTTCCTAGAATGAATTATCCAGTTTTACGGCCATATAGCTCAAAGAGGGGAAGAAAGTCTCGAGAAATTAATCGTAGTAGGGAAAACACCGGGACGAAGACCAAGAGGACGCTCACCTATGAGATGAACCGATGAGGTGTTAATCCTGTGGGCGCGGGTTCAATCCCCGATGCCGACTTACTCCACTTCACGACACAAGCTTTTCAAGCCTACTGTGAAGTGTACAAAGGTGTATTTGGATTTATTACGATTACCTTATTCATTAAAAAACTACAGGAATATAATATCAAGTTTTGGAAAATTTCAGTAGGCACTCTGAAATTATCGTTTTGTCGAGAAAATGTACAAAATTTAATTTCTGACCGCTCAAGACACTAAAACATATTCTCTTACTATTTGAGATGAAGGTCTGGGTTCGAATCCCAGCCGGGATGAACTGAAATGGCGAATGTTTCTCTAGTGTAAAGTAATCACTTAAGCCAGCCGAGGTTGGTCGTAAGCCCGACAATGTTCATCCTTAATTCTTCTATACTGTTGTAGGAATACTGCATTAGCTGAGTCAACTTAATTTTTAGCATGTTGAAATACCGAGATATCTAATTGAATGCATGCTTGTAGACTTATGGTAAAGAAATAGAGGAATTGGAGAATCGTCGCTTGGAATTGTGCAGTGCTGAACAGCTGTTTGACAATCCGCTGGCAGACTACAGCCTCTTCGGGAGGGCCAAGACGGAGTTTGAGGGATTCAAGATGGTCTACAATCTGTACAACAAACAGAATGAGGCCAGGGACACTTGGTCTAAGACACTGTGGGTCAATCTGGACCCTCAGCAGCTTGTAGACGGCATTGAGAACTTCCTAAAGGACTTTAGGTATTAAATCTTTATACAGCTAGGAATCTATATATAATTAACTCCCTGTATACTAAAGAGTTACCCCTTCTCTTCATACTAAAGAGTGACCCCCTCTCTTCATACTAAATAGTGGCCCCCTCTCTTCATACTAAAGATTGAGCCCCTCTCTTCATACTAAATAGTGGCCCCCTCTCTTCATACTAAAGAGTGACCCCCTCTCTTCACACTAAAGAGTAACCCCCTCTCTTCATACTAAATAGTGACCCCCTCTCTTCATACCACTGCAATATGGTAAGAGATACGAGAAAGGGGTCAATGACGAAAATAATTCTTACTAAATTTAAAAAAAAAAAAAATATAATTAAGTGGTAGGTGGTTGGCGCAATTGTTTGAAGCGGAGACTTCTAATCTGGAGGTGCTGGGTTCGAATCTCAGTTTTTTACATCCTAGCTTTTAGCACACTGCAAAACGTACAAGAAATCGTGTGGTTTTGTCAATTGATACATAGAGAAATTTTAGGTGCTAGAGAAGCAGTTCCATACGAATTATCAGTTTGAAACTTGCATCCACCGAATAAGAAGCATAATTTCTACACATTCATAACAACTGGTAAAGATTTTTTTGAGGAAGAAAGGAAATAATGTGACCCTTTTTGTGCTAAGCCACCTCGTAAAATACTGACCGCGTGCTATCAACTCTTCGATACCTTTGAAGTACCTGGGGTGGCAAACGGCTGATAGTGGCAAATGGTTTTACCCGACAGTTTTTACACCCAGTTTTTTCTCCATACGTGATTCCTCTAAGTATTAGGAATAATTACAATGAAAATTGATGCAATTGTACGTTACTATTTCAGGAAGTTGCCTAAAGTTGTGAGGACGATGCCAGTTGGGCAGATGTTGGACACCAAGATGAAACAGTTCAAGAACGTCATACCTCTGATGGTAGCCCTTAAGAACGAAGCCATGAGGGAGAGACATTGGAAGGAGCTCATGGTGAAAACTGGTGAGTAGATATCAACTGTGTAAGGGTTGTCCTGTGAGATACTACCAGCTATGTTCACCATTAGCTCTAATGTGCACCTGAGAGGACATCAACTGAAGCTATAGACAACATTATACCTACACATCCAACACACCACACAACCAATAGAGCTGGCAGTGTGAGGAATCACTTGTACTTGCTCCATACTACACACCAACTCCTTCAAGAATACACTGGATATGCGCATATAAACACATGTTAACTGGGATTTGAGTCAAATCAGTGAAAGATGCCTGCCCAATACCAAATAATAATAATAGTATTTGAGAAATGACAGATTGTTTCATTCACAGGTCAGGAGTTCGACATGTCCCCCGATAGGTTCACTTTGAAGGACATGTTTGCTATGGAGTTGCACAGATATCAAACAATCGCAGAGACCATCGTAATGCAGGCTTCTAAGGTAAAAGAAAATTATTGTAAAACATGTTTTATTTCGCCTCAGTCGCTAGCCTACATAGCACAGTGGGTAGAATACCGAAGTGTCAGGTTAGAGGTTCTGGGTTCGATTCGTGGTTGTTCCAGATGGATGGACCAGAATTGGTTAATGTTACTTATGCGTAAAGTAATCACATTAAGCCAGCCGATGTTGTTAATTTTCACTCAGCGAGTCAACGGCCGATTATCGCACGAAGACAGAGCACATTTGGGTGATTGTTCCAATTGGAATTGTCAAACACAGAGATATGAGAATACTAATAAGAGTGAGTTGATAGATATACATCGAGATAGAGATATCACAGTACTCTTCTTTGGTAGAAAGGGATATACATATTGCGTGTTAATAAGAGTGAGTGAACAACACGTGCGGACCACTCTATTATCTATGGCGAGTGAATGTCACCTAACCAGTTAGTTGGGTGTTATTCGCAACAACCGAGAGCGTCAACTGTGCATATAGAACACAATTGGTTGACTCGCACCGGTGATAGAATGGTGATCAATACAACCATAAACAATCGAGCGAATCACTGAGTGAAATTTAACGAATCCAGAATGCCCCCCTGTATGTATGTTGAGATTACTACTTGTTATATTCAACTACGACATGCAGAAAATTCCGATGTTCTCACAAAACATAAAATGTTATTTTCAAAAATAATCTTAAATTTGTTGGTTGTATTTCTCCAGGAATTGGCCATAGAGAAGGGAGTGAAGGACGTCCAGCAGATCTGGGAGACGATGGCCTTCACCGTGTCCAAGCACACCAAGAACAACGAGGACAGGGGATACATCCTGAACCCGTGCGATGAGATCTCAGCACTCATAGATGACAACAGTATGACACTACAGGGGATGGCCGCCTCGCAGTATGTTGCCACTTTCAATATTAGTCTCTGGAAATGAGGGCATTGAGGAGAATGTGTGGGAAAACACTGAGAGAGACGACAAGGAATGAGGAGAGAATGAATGACTGTAGAGTACAGGGTTGGCGCAGTTGGTCGGGGCGGCAGTGTCTCGAGCGGGAGGTCCCAGGTTTAAACCCTAGCGCTAGCGATGTATTCCACACTTTGCGATATAGGTTTTTAGCCTAGTGCAAGGTGTGCAGGAAAATTACTATTCAGAAATTATAATAGATGGGTGTTGTGACTAGAATGAAAGTGTATAAGCCTGATGGTTCGGGCATGTTGAGAGAATGAAGATGACAGGATGACTAAAAAGATATTTTATATGGGTGAATGAAGAGGTTTGAGGATGTGTGATCATCCAACACTGACCTGGATCAATCATGTCGACCCGATCCTCAATAACGAATGAATTTAGAGTAAAAGGAATCGAAGAATGTGTATGAATTACATGAATGTTGAAAGAATAGGGAGGTCTGACCATCAGTCCTTTCTGCCTCTGTTTAAAATAGTCGCTTTCGTTGTCTGTAAAACATCAAAAGAAGTGAAGGCTCTCAAGTGATCACTTAAACCAGCCCACTATAAAATTTTGTGATATCCAAATCAATCTGTTATTCATTTCCAGGTTCATTGGTCCCTTCCTCTCCATAGTGGAGAAGTGGGACAAGGACCTGTCCATGGCGAGTGAGGTGATTGACGAGTGGCTGGCGTTGCAGCGGAAGTGGCTGTACCTGGAGGGGATCTTTGTGGCCGGAGACATCAGGGTTCAGCTGCCCGAGGAAGCCAAGAAGTTTGATGATATCGACAAATCGTTTAGAAGGGTAGGAAATACAATAAATACAGCTTCTATGCACTGAGCAAAAATCGTTCTATTTTCGCTTCTACTTTTTCAAATTTTGTATGAGAATGTTAGCGCGAAATAAGAATAACATAAGCGACAAAGTGAATTATACCTTTTTAAAAGAAACCTGGGAAGAAATTTATAAATCTACCACAGCCATCTTGTCACCCGTATAATGACCAGTATTTTGGCTAAATTACACTTGTACATCTCAAAAACTGAACGGATAATCCTTAAGTTCCGTGAATTTCAGGGGTACTTTCGGAATATTTTTTTTTGTTCAAGGAATTTCCAAATATTGTAATTCTAGGACAACCAATCTGTAGTCCATACTTTCGTATCACTGTCTTCAGTTTCAAGACGATTCTCTCAGTATTGGCTGAGAACAATTCAGGGCACCGAAGTTAGTTCACAGGAGTTGCCGCCTTAACTCAATTTACACAAAACTATGTTTTTGATTATCTTTTTCGATTTCAGACTATGCTAGACACTGCCAAACGTAAGCTGGTACTCGAGTGCTGTCTCGTCCCCGGCAGGCTGGAAGACTTCCGAGGTCTCAGCGAAGGTCTGGAGAGATGTCAGAAGTCTCTGAATAACTACTTGGACTCCAAGAGAAGAATCTTCCCGAGGTTCTATTTCATATCCACTGATGAATTGTTGTCCATTTTGGGAAGCAGCGAGTGCAGTTGTGTACAGGAACACATGGTTAAGGTAATTTGAACTTTTTTTCACTCAGAAAACAACCCGCAATACTTTATTGGCTTGAGCTGGACAAAGTGCGACTTAAAATATGAACTTCTTTTCCAACAACTTTCATATAATACCATACATGACACCACGCAACGCTTGGATCCCCTCATCATCATGGTATCTCGTAGGAAAATATTTTTCTCCAAAAACCGGCGACGTTAGAACACAGTATATTATCGCCCTCCCATGCGCTAAACTCAGCACCCGACACAAGCCTATAAGGATTACACTGTTTCCTAAATATTTATTCCCGTGTTTATGATTTCAGATGTTTGACAATATAAAAGCCTTGAGGCTGTATGTCAACAACGAGAATCGTCCTGTGGCCACAGCTATGATCTCTTGCGAGAACGAGGTAAGACCATTAAAAGTATTAATTTTTTTATTCAAGGAATTTCTAAATGTTGTAATTCTAAAACAGCCAATCTGTAGTCCATACTTTCATCTATCACTGTCTTCAGTTTCAAAACAATTCTCTCAGTATTGGCTGAGAACAATTCAGGGTGCCGAACCCGAATGACAGCATATGGGACTTTAAGATGTTTTATAGTTGCTTGTGTATTTTTTTATAGGTTATGGAGTTTCGTAACACGGTGTACACCGAGGGCCGAGTGGAGGATTGGATGAACAGCGTCCTCCAGGAGATGAGGATCACCAACAGATACATCACTAAGAAGGCCATATTCCTGTACGGCAGGGAGTGGAAGGTTCCTCGAACGGATTGGATCATGAACCACTTGGGAATGGTGTGTCTGGCCGCCAACGCCGTGTGGTGGACGGCGGAGACCGAGGAGGCGCTGGACAGAATCAAGAAAGGAAATAAGAGAGCCATGAAGGAGCATCTGCAGGAACTCAACATTCAGCTCTCTGATTTGGTCGTAAAGCTGAGACTAGGTAAATACACTAAATTGTAGTGTCGTTGACTCTGATACGACTCTAAGGCGGTCTCACACATCCAGAATCTTTCTATGAAATCATAATTTGAATTCTGGTAAATTGTTTTTTTTTGTGTTAGGTCAGGGGACTGTTTATCCCCTGCGTCACTGCGACCAGAGTAGGTCTATTGTAAATTGTCTTACGCGTGTCTTAAAAAATTAAAAAAACAAAAATAGCTCGCCTTGTTTTTTTTTTTTAATTTTACTAGAATTATTTCATCCATCACAAATTTCACTAATTGTCTCTCTTTGTACCCTTGCAGATCTGGCGCCAAACGAGCGCCTCAAGTTTAGGACAATCACCACAATTGACGTCCACGCCCGTGACATTGTGGAGGGCTTTGTGAGGGACAATGTGACCAGCAGACAAGAGTTCCAGTGGGAGAGTCAGCTCAGGTTTTATTGGATTAAGGCTACAGACAATCTCCACCTTCAGCAGTGTACTGGTAATTTCATATTGAACTAGCTATTGTCCGAGTCTTTGCCCACTCGTAAATGTCGGTGGTTAGGCAGATAAGACAAAATTCCAGGTGCTCTATCCGATGTGATTCACTTCTTTCCTCCATCACATCCATGCAGTTTGTCATGCACTCTCCGATTTATTTCACTCAAAACGCATCCATCTTTGAGGATCCGGCCGACGTGGTCAGTCCAGGTTAGCCTCAGACGGCCTCAAATATAAATTAAAGGCAGCGTTGGATGATTTGACCCAAAACCCAGTTAGTACGTGTTTATATGCGCATATCCAGTGTATTCTTGAAGGAGTTGGTGGTGGGAGCAAGTACAAGTAATTCCTCACACTGCCAGCTCTATTGGATGTGGAAGTGTTTTGGTCGTTGTCTTATTTTTTGATTTATTAAATTACAGGACAATTTGATTACGGCTACGAATACATGGGTCTCAATGGGAGACTCGTGGTGACTCCCCTGACAGACAGAATCTACCTGACCATCACCCAGGCCCTCACTATGCAACTTGGAGGAGCTCCCGCAGGTAATCTGCACCTTATTTTATTTCATGGGATTTCCAGGCGTTTACAAGTAAAATATGGATTTTTGTGAGAACAGTTTTTTTTTACAGGTCCCGCTGGAACTGGTAAAACCGAGACAACCAAAGACTTGGCTAAAGCCATGGCTCTCTTGTGCGTCGTGACCAACTGCGGTGAAGGCATGGACTTTCACGCCATGGGTGCTATCTTCGCCGGACTGTGCCCCTGTGGTGCTTGGGGCTGCTTTGACGAATTCAACCGAATCGATGTTTCTGTCCTCAGTGTCATATCCACACAACTGCAGACAATCAGGAGTGCCATGTTGAAGAAGTTGAAACGTTTTACGGTATGAAGCCATGTCCATTGAAAATATATTTTTTTAATGTCACAATTTTATTTGTGACACTCAACATAAAAATGCCATCAGGCATACGCTGGCAAATGTCTGCAAAAGCTTTGTGTGCCTCGGTGTGCGGATTAACAACAAGCTGCCTGAAGATATGAGGGCCCTCGGCCCACACTTTGGGAACCACTACTCTATACACTACAGAAGTTACCTAGAGGGAAACTGATTCTTACGATATAATTTTTTTCTTTGCAGTTTGAAGGGCAAGAGATTGACCTGGATCTGAAGGTTGGCATCTTCATCACCATGAATCCCGGCTATGCGGGACGTACCGAGCTGCCGGAATCTGTGAAGGCCCTCTTCCGTCCGGTGATGTGCATCAAGCCCGACTTGGAGATGATCTGTCAGATATCACTCTTGTCTGATGGGTTTCTGAGTGCCAAGGTATATATGTAATATAGTAACTTGTATTACAGAGATTTAGCTTTATCCTCTCCCAGTTTCGTATCGTACCTTTCTATTCAGATTTTTTTTGTCTATCTATCTAGATAGATATAGGTATAGATATACCACGTCCCTTGCAGGGTAAGCATAGAGGACAGAGCACCAGACAGCCCTATCCTTACACACACTCCTAGCCTCCCTCGCATTCATGCAATTTGTCATACACGCTCTCTGATTCCTTTTACTCAAAACGTGTCTATCCTTGAGGATCTGGTCGACATGATCGGACCAGGTCAGTCTCCGTCGGCCACACTTCCTCACCCCTCTTCGCTCACTCAAATATATCTTTTTTGACATCCTATCATCTTTCATTCTCTCAGATGTTTTTTGTAGAAAAATAAATCTGGGTTGTTCACACTTCACAGACAGCTTGGAAAGCTTGTGTTGTGAAGTGGAGTAAGTCGGCATCGAGGCTCGAACCCGTACCTACCGTATTTATCGTCGAGCTATTTACCAACCAGGTTACCGATTGGAGCCACCTAGGGTGAAGATATTGATAAGACACTAAAGGATGGACACATCTAAGTGGGAAAAATCGCAGAGATGTAAATAAGGATTGAAGTGTATGGTGCGCTGTCATCTCTGCTTACTCCGCAAGGGATATGGTTTGATGTTACTTGTAATTTAAATCCACCTTTGCAATTTTGCAGGTGTTGGCAAAAAAGATGACCGTCCTGTACAAAGTGGCTCAAGAGCAGCTGTCAAAGCAGTCTCATTACGATTGGGGTCTTCGGGCGCTCACTTCCATTCTGCGTATGGCCGGCAAGATGAGGAGGGAGACTCCGGACTTGCCGGAGAACGTCGTGCTGATGAGGGCATTGCGGTAAATTTTAATTTCACTACATCTTATTGAATTATACAAAGTGTTGCATAACCATTATTCCTGTGAGATTCTACCGGCTATGTTTACCATGAACTCTAATGTGCACCTGAGAGGACACCAGCTGAAACTGCCAACAACGAGATTTACATCCAACCCACGTAAACACTTCTTGACCAATAGAGCTGGAAGTGCTTGGAATCAGTTGCCAGAGTCAGTGGTACTTGCTCCTACCACCAACACCTTCAAGAATAGACTGGATAATTTCATATAAACACAACTTAACTGGGACTTGAAGGGTCAAAACAGTGAATGCTGCCTACCCAATAACAAATAGTAACAATAATGTTGGTTGAAATTTCACGGCTACTAAATTGTCTTTGTTTAATGAATCCTTTCGGTTTCAGCGATATGAACTACCCTAAGTTTGTATTTGACGATGTCCCCCTGTTTTTGGGGCTCATCAAGGATCTGTTCCCGGGTCTGGAGTGCCCCAGGGTCAGCTATCCGGACTTCTGCAATGCTGTGGATGTTGTGCTAAAAGAGAAGGGTTATATCATTCTGGACCATCAGGTAAGGCATTTGTTCCTTATTTTGTGAAATATCGTTGATTCACAAATTGCGGTTTTCGTTATTAATTTTTTTTATGTTGTTAGGTGGACAAGGTTGTTCAAATGTATGAAACGATGATGACTCGACACTCGACCATGCTGGTAGGACCGACTGGAGGAGGAAAGACTGTAGTGCTTTGGGCTTTGGTCGACGCCCAGACGTACATGGGATTGCCGACAAAAGTTACCGTTTTAAATCCTAAGGTACGAATACAGCAGCAAAAGCAAAATCTCTTGAAATACTCATCTGAACATGCTTTGTTTTTGTGGATGATAAGAGGAGTATGTACTTTCATTTCCCCCCTTGTCCCGTCAGTCGAGGCTCTTGGACCGAGTTCCATTCATTTCCATCAACAAATTGAGAACACAATTACAGAGCCATGTTTTTTCCAGGCCTGTTCCGTCATTGAACTCTATGGCATCCTCGATCCCGTCACCAGAGATTGGATCGACGGTCTCTACTCGAGCATTTTCCGCAAGATGAACAAACCTTTGGAGCAGGAGGAGAGAAGATATTCCCTGTTTGATGGCGACGTGGACGCCCTCTGGATCGAGAATATGAACTCGGTGATGGATGATAATAAACTCCTCACTCTAGCCAACGGAGAGAGGATCAAACTCGCGTCGTATTGTTCGCTGCTCTTTGAGGTATGTTGTGATAAAAGTATGAATCTAAATTGCAGCATTTATTGTAATTATTTTCTGAGCTATGTTCACCATGAACTCTGAGAGGACATCAACTGAAGCTATAGACAACATTATACCTACACATCCAACATACCAAAACACAAACACAACCAATAGAGCTGGCAGTGTGAGGAATCACTTGTCAGAGCTCCAACCACCAACTCCTTCAAGAATACACTGGATAATTGCGTATAAACGCATACTAACTGGGATCTGGGTCAAATCAGTGAAAGCTGCCTACCCAAATAGTAATGATGATAATTTTCTTTTTGTTTAGGTTGGAGACTTGAATTATGCCTCCCCGGCCACTGTCTCTCGAGCTGGAATGGTGTTTGTCGATCCCAAGAATCTCGGTTTCGAACCCTACTGGGAGAGATGGCTTCGCACGAGAATCAACGAATCGGAGAGACAACAGTTTGCTCAGCTGTTTGAAACTTTTGTTCCCGGTGGGATAGATTACATTGTCTACGGAATGTTGGGCTTACAACAGCAGGCGCCGTTGAAGACTGTCGTCCCCCAGACTCCTTTAAATTTGGTAAGTCAATGATTTTTTAGATTTTTTTTGTTTGTACGCAAATCTTACAATGGATTTTTCGACCACTTCCTGACTACTTAGAGACCTGAAACTTTGCAAACATATGTAAAGTCAATGACAATACAATCCTGAACCACATTGGATCAGCCTTCTCCAGAAACAAAAAAGATGTAAAGGGTTTCAAATGGATCCAAGGGTCGTGTGAGGTCATGTGTGGTATCGTATGAAAGGGCTTTGTAAGAGATTTTTCAGATTTTGTCTAGGTCAAGCCTCAGGAGACACCGAGCGATCGAGAGGATCCACTCATCGCGTACCGTCTTGTTTGGTATCTAACGAAAGTGCTTCATGAGTACAACTCATGTCTTTTTACAAATTTTGATTCTGGCCATTCTTGGTGAATAAACACTTCACGTAATTTTTCTACAAAAAATCCAAAATGTTTATAGATAGTCTGGTTTAATTAAATTTTATTTCAATTGTCTCAGGTGATGCAGCTATGTTATATGATAAATGGTTTGGCTCCGACCAAATCGGATCCGGAAGACAGATACGAAGAGGATGTCGTCAACTGTGTCTTTATTATCGTAAGTTTAGTAATCATTTATAATTTTTTTTTTTTGGTAAGCAGCCTTGGCTGATAGGCCCAAATCAATGTCTGTGCTATCCGTCGTTCTGAGAAAGTTATCTAATCTGTTTTTAAAAGCGTTCACTGATGGTCCTTGTATCACATTTTTGGGTAAACGGTTCCGCATATTCACTACTCTATTGCAAATAAAATTCTATCACGGATTTCTGTGAAACCGTTCCGTGGTGAACTTCATAGAATGTCCTCTCAAATGGGTATTGGTATTCAGGCGTATATTGTGAAAGAGGGCGGAGTATGAAATAAAGACGCGTTGCAGTCTTTAATGATAGAACGTCCCCACGTCACTTGCAGCCATTTCGGCAAGAGTGGCCATAGGGATATGATTCATAGACTCGCAAAGAGAGAAAAAGATGCACTATGTGCTCATCAAAACTGCGTCCTTCTAGCAATATTAGAAATCTTCATATGACAAGAAAATGTGCGTCCTGCTGGTAGAACGCTGGACGTTCTATCATTAAGATAAGTGTACCATTTTCGGTAAAGACTTCATTTTTGTTTGAATTTTGTTTCAGTCGATGTACAATTCTCTCGGCGCTTCCATCTTGGATGAGAGTCGAGGAGATTTCGATGCTTACGTGAAGAAAATATGTCCGATGATGATGGTTGATGACACACCAGAGAAAAAGGCCACATTTAGTAAGTGATCATTAGTCTTTGGAACCTTGCGGGGCTGTTTTTCATTCCAAAAGGCATTCATTCATTCTTATATAAACCTAAATGAGTAAAAATTTGTATTGTATTTGGTGATCGTTTTGATCTTTTTATTGTTTTTGTGACGAATCTGTATGCTGCTCAGGGCCGGATTTGTCAAAAGGCCCAGTAGGCCAGAGCAGACTTCAAAGGGTGGCGTCCACCCACTTTTTGGTTTTCACGGTATTCTTTCCCCCCCTCCCCGCCAAAAAAAATAATTGATGCATTTTTTATTTATTTATTTATTTATTTATAATGAGAAATATTACAATAGTTTGAGATATAAAATACAAATATAACACAAAGAAATCATATTATCCTCAAACAGCAAAAAATGCTGGTATGAGAGGAATTAAAATTTTAGCGCTCTAAGTTTATTTTAGTGTAAAGACTAAAACTGATGCCCTCAAGGTGATATTTATTACTAAACGGCGCCAAAAATGGTCAAATATTATCGTTAACACAATGTATCTTGTTTCAAAACTTTGAAGAGCACTTGCCGAGGGCAATGCCCACCATTTTCGACTACTGCCTGGACATGGAGACCAAAACATGGACAGCGTGGGAGTGGCTGGTGCCCGTATATAAACACGATCCCAGCCTCACCTTCTCGCAGATCCTGGTGCCCACTGTTGATACGTTACGCATCACTTGGGCCATCAAACTCATGGAAGCGGTAACTGATAAAAAGTTTATTTTATTTCTATCATAATTTAACAAATGACTCTCAAACGTAAATACCCTTTTAACAATATCTACATTGTTTTTTTTTTTTATTTGGAAGTCGTGAAATATTCTCGTCATTGGTGATTTTTCGCTTTCTCTGTTTTTTTTCCCTGTCATTGCAAAATGTGTAGTTTTTTTTCTTTTTTTATTTTTCAAATGAATCGAGGTTTATTGAAATAAAGCTAAATACATCTTTGTACCCTTCACAGAAAGCTTGAGTTGTGAAGTGGAGTAAGTCGACATCGGGGTTTTTTCAAATATTTTTTTTTTTTTACAAAAAGGATCTGGGCTTGCATACACAAACCCAAATACTTTCCTGCACACTTTACACTAGGCTGTATCGCAAAGTGTGGAATACATCGCCAGCGCCGGGTTTGAACCTGGCACCTCCCGCTCGAGAGACTGCCGCCTTAACCGACTGCGCCAACCGTGTACTCCAGTAGTTAGTTAGTTAACTAGTTAGTTAATTAGTTAACTATTATTTCAAATATTAAATTAACAGTACTTTTTATGATTTTGATAAAATTTTCAGGAAAAGCGACCCCTCCTTTTGGCTGGCGACACAGGCACATCTAAAACAGCCATCATTACAAACTTTCTAAGAGCCCTCAAGCCCGAAGAGTATGTAAGTAAAATTTGTTTAATTCAGGTTATTTTTGACCCATTAACTAGATAATTATATACTATTGTTATAAATTGTTGGGATTTTCTCCAGGTTGTGACAAACCTGAATTTCTCCTCGCGGACTTCGTCCATGGACGTCCAGAGAAACATAGAATCCACAATCGAGAAGCGATCCAAGGATGTGTTTGGGCCTCCCATTGGCAAGAAGATGCTTATATTTATCGACGACATGAACATGCCGCAAGTATGATAGACCAATCTTGTTTACAAGATTATTTTTTGAAAATCACAATTTATGTTTTGTGAGAACATCGGAATTTTCTACATGTCGTAGTTGAATGTAACAAGTAGTTATATCAACAGCAAAGGATGGACCTTCCACGACGGCTGGTTTAATATGATCACTTTACATTTAAGTAACATTCACCAACCATCCATAAAGTGATCACATTAGGCCAGCGGACGATCAGTCATAAGTCTGATGGAAGGTCCATTCTTTGCTGTATATGTGTTGAGATAACTACAATTCTGTTTACACAATTTTAATATGATCACTTTGCACTTAAGTGGATCCCAGCACCTTATTTAGATCAGAATAGTAAGAAACTTAAAGTAAAGCAAGCTTGGTGGTGTCAGAGAAAATGGTAGTTGATTTCTTGCCTCGTTTTAATTTTTCAGGTTGACACATACGGAACGCAACAGCCTATAGCCTGGCTCAAACTCTTGTTTGAGAGGAGTGGCTTTTACGATCGAGGCAAGGATTTGAATTGGAAGACTCTTAAAGATGTCGGCTATCTGGCGTCTATGGGGAAAGCTGGGGGCGGAAGAAATGAGGTGAAAATTATTACTGTTCGGTAGCTTTTGGTGGGTGATTTGACCCAATCCCAGTTAGTATGTGTTTATATGCGCATATCCAGTGTATTCTTGAAGGAGTTGGTGTGTAGTATGGAGCAAGTACAAGTGATTCCTCACACTGCCAGCTCTATTGGTTGTGTGGTGTGTTGAATGTGTAGGTATAATGTTGTCTCTAGCTTCGGTTGATGTCCTCACAGGTGGACATTAGAGCTCATGGTGAACATAGCCGGTAGTATCTCACAGGACTACGTAGTGGTCATACATACACACCATAATAATATATACCCTTTGAATTTGTATAGATTTACGTAACTTGTGATGTATTTTAGGTGGATCCTCGGTTCATTTCAAAGTTCTCCGTGTACAATCTGGCATTCCCGTCGGAGAAGACCCTCATGCACATCTATCACTCCATCCTGGCTGGACACTTCGAGGCATTCCCGCCTGAAGTCCAAAATATCAGTACAAAGTTGATACAGATGACTTTGGATCTGTTCAAGGTTTGTATCTTTTCATGATGAAGGTCACATCAGGGTTGGATGTAGAAGAAATGAAATTTTTGAAAAGAATGTATGGGAAATCATTGAAAGATAGGATAAGGAATGAGGTAATTAGAGAGATGAGTGACTGTAAGACGGGTGTAGTGACAGTAGAATGAAAGTTAACGAGCTTAGATGCGTAGGCCATGTTGAGAGAATGGATGACAAAAATCCTGGACCAATTATGTTGACTAGATTCTCAAAGATGGACAGGTTTTGAGTAAAAGAAATCGGAGAGTGTGTATGACAAATTGTAGGAATGTAACGGAAGCATGTAGTTCTCTCTCCCTACCCTGCAAGGAACTACGTTTTATGGAAATTGTAATCTTTCTGACTATCGATATTTTTTTTGCAGATAATTCTGGTGGAACTGCCCCCGACCCCCTCCAAGTTCCACTACATCTTCAACTTGCGCGACCTGTCCAGAATCGTGGCCGGCATGTGTCAGACTCACCCCAACTACTTCTCTGAAATCAAGTTCATGGTGCGAGTGTGGAGAAACGAGTTCTGCCGAGTGATTTGCGACAGGCTAATAAACGTCGAGGTAATGATAATTTTCACCCCAGTTTTTTGTAGGACTGTCTATTTTGAAGATTTAATGTGTTTAGTAGAAAAACAGCAATCTGTTGATTTCGCATAAATTGAGGTACAGTCCGTCAAGAGTAACATGATCTGGGATTAATTTGGAACTACAATTTTATTTGTTGGCAACAATACATTTCTATCGAAATTCTACAAGTAGTGTCGTCTGTGTGATTGCCTGAAAGCTACAAGTAGCGCTTTCATTTAAAACCTTCATTTTCTTGACAGACTGTAAGAATGTGGAAGTGTTCCGATTGCAAAACTATACATTTTAAGATAGAAATATGGCAACAGAACGAGCCATAATCCATATAATGTTTAATATAAAAAGTGACTTGGTTTCAAATACAACAATCTGCAATATATGGGAGTCGAGAACAGCAATTTGGATAAAACATTTTTTCCTCAATGGACTCCCAAAATCAGCCTACTGAGATCAGATTACTCTCTTCCATACTATACGACTCATTTGTATTTTACAGTTTTTTCCTCAACAGAGACGAGAGGCATCTTCATTCACATAATGTAGCATTATGTGAACTCCCTTGGCGAGCAAGCAGGATGGGTGTTCCGACGCTTACGAGTAGGCTTTGGCTGGCATAAGTAATCACTTTATGCCCAGGGGAACGTTCACCCATTCCACCACATCCTGTTGTCAGTTGTGAATTACATTGTAGTATATACTGGATCCATTACTTTTCCAGGATCAGACTTTGATGCAGAACCACATAGGAACACTGGTCGCCCAATACTTCCCTGTGGAGAGATATGCGGAGGAGGAAGAAGAACTCCTGATTGTCGAGGGAGAGGAGGGGGCAGGGGGAGACGGTAATACACGATTACAGCATACTAGCATATAATGTGCCTACTCGTGAGACTGGTCTCAAGACAAGTCTCGAGTCTTTGAAGCTAGGACTCGAGTAAAGTCTAAGAATTGTGAATAGTATATAATTCCCAAGTCTCGAGTAATTTCGAATCATTGGGGTAAAGTCATCAATAGAGTCCAAAAAAAAGGACAGCTTGCTGTCAAATGTCATTGTTTTCTTCTTCTTCTTTGTCTTAAGTGTGCTATCAAAAAGTAGCTAAATTTACCATATATTTTTTAGTAGGTTAGTTGCAAGTTGAGTCATATCGTAGACTAGTCATTTTTGATAAATATTCTCATATATTTCAGGAGTGGACGATGATGTGATGGACGCCGCCGCCGATCAAGCGGGGGGAGGGGGTGCGGAAGGCGAGGGAGAGGACGAGGAAGGGGAGGAGGATTTCGAGCAGTTGGAGGGGCTCTTGCTGGAGCCAGCTAAGCCCCTCACCACCGAGGAATACGTGCTGAGAGATCCCCTCATATTCGGAGACTTTAGGAACTCGCTCAATGAAGAGGACCCTAGATTCTACGAGGATCTTTTGGATTATGAAGCCATCTATTCTTTGTTCCAAGAAGTAAGTATGCAATTCGTCATACACACTCTACGACTCCTTTCAATCAGAACATGTCTGTCCTTGAGAATCTGGTCTACATGGTCGAGCCATGTGGTTCTGGGACGGCCGCGCTTCCTTCCACCTCTTCTTTCACTCCTAGGTATATTTTCTTTGATATCCTTTCGTCGTTCATTCTCTCTACATGTCTCAACCATCTCGACTTGTTCACTTTCATTTTAGTCACAACATCCGTATTTCAAATATCAATACAATAATATGTGTAAACAATTATCATTACTGTATTATAAATTATCATTACTGTATTATAAATTATCATTACTGTATTATAAATTATCATAACTTATTATCAATTATCATTACTGTATTATCAATTATTATTACTGTATTATCAATTATCATTACTGTATTATCAATTATCATTACTGTATTATCAATTATCATAACTTATTATTAATACTGTATTATCAATTATCATCACTGTATTATAAATTTGTACACTTTCTGACATGTTTTTATTGCTTTTTTTAGATTCTGGATGAATTCAACGACCGTGGCAACAAACTTCCATTGGTTCTGTTCGAGGACTGTCTGGAACATTTGAGTCGCGTGCATCGAGTACTGCGTATGCACCAGGGACACATGTTGCTCGTAGGAGGCGGCAGTACGGGGAAACAGTCTATTGTGAAGTTGGCTTCATTTGCTGCAGGTAGGAATCCATTATTTAACAGCATTAAGTTGAAGAGAGAGAGGTGTGAGGAAACGCAGCTGCCCGAGACTGGCCTGGTTTGATCATGTCGACCAGATCCTCAAGGACGGATCCGTTTTGAGTAAATTGAATCAGAGAGCGTGTATGACTGCATGCATGAATGTGACGGAAGCTAGGAGTGTGGAAGGATAGGGCTCTCTGGCGTTCTCTCCTCTTTGCCTACCCTTCAGGGGACATGGAGTGCGGGTATAGATAGATAGTGTCTACCAATGAATTGTCTGTTTCAGGTTGTGAATTGTTTGAACTGACAATCAGTCGCGGTTACAATGAAACGGCATTCAGAGAAGATATGAAGGTTCTATACAACATGCTGGGAGTTGACAAGAGAAAGACTGTCTTTATATTCTGTCACACACAGGTCTGTATAATATATTCTTCTACCAGGGTTTAAAAAGCCTGCAACGCAGGCGTCAATATTGGCATAATAGCCTGCATTTTTCGGTAGTCTCCTAAAGGTAAAATAGCTATAGTAAAATTATTCCAAACTGTCGAACGCAGTCATAAAATTTGACCGAGAAGGGACGGCTACCTGCTTTATTCATACCTTATGGCTCTGGCATAAGTGAAGAGTCTGAGTAGGCAATTGGATAGGGAAGATGTGGAGAGATTTGAAAGTGAACATGTTGAGATGGTTGGGACATGTGGAGAGAATGAACGATGAAAGGATAACAAGGAAAATTTACCTGGGTGAAAGAAGAGGTGTAAGGAAACGCGGCAGTCCAAGAACCACATGGCTGGACCACGTTGACCAGATCCTCAAAGACGGACGTGTTTTGAGTAAAAGGAATCATAGAATGTGTATGAGGAATTGCATGAATGTGACGGAAGCCCGAAGTGTGTGCAAGGATAGAAAAGTCTTAAGATCCGTTCTCTCTGCCTACCCCGCAAGGGAGGTGGCGTGAGGGGATAGTATAGTAGATGTGGAGGGGATAGGGATGGGATTCAGAACCCAGTACTCGACACACTCCTTTGCTATAGACATAAGGAGATGATAATATATGCCTAGCTCCGATAGATTACCCTTGTAGGAGTTGATTTTGTTTGTCTTCCGTTCATTTAGATTGTGGAGGAGAGTTTATTGGAGTTGGTGAACAACATCCTGATGATTGGAATGATTCCCGCTCTGTTCAGTGACGAGGAGAAGGACGGCATCATCAACATGGTGAGGAGTGCGGCCGTGGAAGCAGGCTACTCCGCTGGGAGGTAACTGCTTATTCAGAAACTAACCTAAAAACATTCATACATATCTTGAATTTTTTGATACGGTAATTCTGTTGCCGACTACCTTACTAATACTTTGCTCTGTGACTTTCCTTCATGGAATATAAGGAGGCCACAAGGCTCTGCCAATCAGGGCAACTTAAGGCGGTGCCTATTACTCTTTTTTTGAGATGTAAAAGTATAATTTAGCGAAAATACTGGTATTTACAAGGTCAACAAGTTGGCTGTTGTAGATTTTTTAATTTGCTCCCAGGCTCTTTTTAAAAAGGTATAATTCACATTGTCGCTTACATTTTTCTTATTTCGCACTAACATTCCCATTCAAAATTTGAAAAAGTTGAAGTGAAAATGGAACGATTTTTGCTCAGTGCATATAAGACTTTAAAAACATTTATTTTAGGGACGCAGTATGGCAATACTTCCTCAATACATGCTCGGCCAACTTGCATGTGGTCCTGTCCATGTCTCCCTCTGGTGACCAGCTGAGGAACCACTGTCGCTCCTTCCCCGGCCTGGTAAACAACACCACCATAGATTGGATCTACCCGTGGCCGAGGCAGGCCCTGCACGCTGTGGCCAATATATTCTTGTCGGACGTAAGTTCGTAGTTGATTAGCGCACCGCCACCTTGACATTTATCTAGCCATGATGTAGGATTAAGATCCTTTATGCTGTCATCCGGCTTTGGCGCCCTGAATTGTTTTCAGCCAATATTGAGAGAATCATCTTGAAACTGAAGACATTGGTATGTATTATGTAGTATGGACTACAGATTGGCTGTTTTAGAATTATAATATTTGGATATACCGAAAGTACCCCTGAAATTTACGGGATCTGAGGATTCTCCGTTCAGTTTTTTAAATATAAAAGTATAATTTAGCCAAAATACTGGTATTTATAATCGTAGCAAACTGGCTGTGGTAGATTTTTTAATTAGTTCCCAGGCTTTTCTTAAAAATGTAAAATTCTTATTTCGCGCTAACTTACATATATTTTACATTAACGTCATATATTTTACTTTAACGTCTCACACATAAACAATGGATTATGATCAGTATCGGGTAACGATGCGTAATATAATAAAGTATGTATTTTGTTGTAGGTTACATACATCCCCGAGCGCTATCTCCAGCTGATTGTGGATCATGTGGTGCATGTCCACTCGAGCATCACGGATTACACCAATGAACTCAAACTCAGACTCAGGAGATGCAACTACGTGACTCCCAAGCATTACATGGATTATATCTCCTGCTATGTGAGGCTGCTCGAGGAAAAGGACAATAACATTGTTGCCATGGTAATGATAATTGATAATACAGTAAAGATAATTGATAATACAGTAATGATAATTGATAATACAGTAATGATAATTGATAATACAGTAATGATAATTGATAATACAGTAATGATAATTGATAATACAGTAAAGATAATTGATAATACAGTAATGATAATTGATAATACAGTAATGATAATTGATAATAAAATAATGATAATTGATAATACAGTCATGATAATTGATTATACAGTAATGATAATTTATAATACAGTAATGATAATAATTGATTATACAGTAATGATAATTTATAATACAGTGATGATATTTTTTATACAGTCATGATAATTTATGACACAATGATGATAACTGATAATACAGTAATGATGTTTGATGAAACAGTAATGACAATAGTACATAATTGATATAGGAAAACAGCAAATGAATCTACAATGTGAGTGCTTGTTATTTTAGTGTCAACGTTTAGAAGGAGGTCTGTCTAAGATAGCCAGTGCCAAAGTGGAGCTGGCGTACCTGAACGAGAAGCTTGCAGTGCAGAAAGTAATTGTGGCCGAGCAGACAGAGATGTGTGAAAAACTCATTGTGGAGATTTCTACAGGTAGATAAAATATGAAACAATGTTTTTCATCCCACAGGGATAGACTCTCCTCCACTCTTTTACTGTACATCGTTCCTATCTATGACAAAGATATCAGAGCATTAGAAACGACATAGAACGAGATGGAATGTACCGTTCCAAACCAGTAGTGGGGTATCCAGTGGATACTGTATGTATAAAAAGACACACAGGTGATCGTTAGCTGGGTTGGTAATGCACTCGACTGGGTTGTCTCAGGCTCAATCCCCGATGCTGACTTACTCCACTTCACGATAGAGCTTTTCTAGCTTACCGAAATGCACAAATATGTATTTTCTTAAATATCTGCTTTGCGCAGACATTCAGAATGGGTGGCGAACCTCATTGCTGAAAAAATGTGACATGTCTCATGGGAGTTTCGAGAACCTCAGACTTTTACAAGACGCTCGAAAAAAGTATCTAAGAAAGAGTGGGGGTGAAAGAAACAATGCTATACTTACCTTTATCAATTTTTCAGCTACGACGAGCGCCACTGAGAAGAAGAAAGTTGCTACAGAGAAGAGTAAAGAGATTGAACAGCAGAACAAAGTGATCTCCAAGGAGAAGGCAGAGGCCGAGGAAGTCTTGTCTGCCGCCCTGCCGGCCCTGGAAGAGGCCAGGAGGGCCCTGGAAGAGTTGGACAAGTCGGACATCACTGAATTGAGGTAAGAAACACCACCAGATACATTGACCGGCGCTTTTTGCTTGAAACCTTAATTGACTCCTATCAATCTATCCCCTCACGCTGCATCCCTTGTGGAGTTAGCAGAGACAATAACGCTAGACTGCCATATCTCTACACACATTCTTTGCTGTCACATTCTTCTTCTTCGGCGCACTCCCATCCACTCCTGGACGAAGGTCTCCTCCATACACTTGCACACTGCTCTATCTTAGTTTATCTGGATCTAGTTGACACCTACGTACTTAACATATGTATGTACATGCAATTTGTCCTTAAGTGTCTGATCAACATGGTCATTCTCTGTGACTCTTGGATGGCCACATTTACTAACTCCATCTCTATCACACATATATAATTTCCTCGTTCTTCTATCCTCGTTCATTCTCGCAACATGCCCAAACCATCTCAACTAGTTCACTTTGATCCTAGTCACAGAATTCACCATACTTCCACTCATCTCTCTAATTGCCTTATTTCTTACACTATTTCATTTTTCCATACATTCAATGACCTCATCTTCGCCATATATGTTCCACTTTTGTCCTTGACATTCCTCAGGCATTCTTTCCACATGCCCAAACTGTCTTTACTGTATCGGTAGTTATATTTGAATATGGTAACTTTCAGATCCTTTGCCAACCCGCCCGAGGCGGTGCAAGTTGTGTGCGAGTGTATTCTGATCATCCGCGGGATCAAGGAGATGGGATGGAAGGCGGCCAAGGGAATGATGAGCGACCCCAGCTTCCTCAGGCAGCTGCAAGAGATGAACTGCGACCTTATAACGCAAGGGCAGGTCAAAGCTGTTAAAGCACATCTCAAGGTAAAGAACTTACGAGTAGGCATATTGACATTTCAAAGAATTCTAAAAACGGGAGACCTTAGATCTCGACAACCCTTACTAAATATGCATTGGAAAAAAATAGAGTAGATACATTGAACTTTTATCTAGGGAATGACCGTATTTTTTTTTATATCTTGTGTAGATCTCAAAAAAAAAATTGTGAAAAACACCTCTGATCTTTTTTCCGAAAGACAGAAACTCGTTTCCCGAAAGTTGCAGAGTAAAATTTTTCTTTTTGTATTGATAATATGCCTTAAAAACTAGGGAATAAGTGAGTTTATTGATTGAAGCGAAATTAACCCCAAAAATTTGAAAAAACACCATTTTATCATGCGATTTTGAACCTTAATGCCGTGGGAAATGACCGTGACGTCATAGTTGGGTCAAGAGTCTTCAAAATTTTTTTCAATCAAATTACCGCACTACTCATATATCAAGCAAACTAATCTTATGTTTTGGTGAATTTTAGAGGTAACTTTGGAATTATTTTTTATCAAGATAATTCACAAAAATCAATTTTTTTACCGCTAGAGTCACTAAAACATATTCTCATTTATTCATGTTTTAAGTCTTAGGATGATATCTTTAGTATTAGCTGAGAATCTTACTTTCATTAACAATTTTCTCTTTCAGACATCTAAAAAGCTAGACGCTATGCAGAGCGTCAGCAAAGCAGGTTATGGTCTACTAAAGTTTGTGAACGCCGTCCTGGGTTACTGCGCCGTCTACAAGGAGGTGAAGCCCAAGAAGGAGAAAGTGGAGGCTTTGGAAACGGAATTTAATGCTGTAAGTTGGTGTGGGCATGTTGAGAGAATGAAGGATGACAAAAAATATATATTTGAGCGAATGAAGAGGTGTAACGAAAGCAGTCTGGTCTGATCATGTCGACCAGATCCTCAAGAATGGACTTGTTTTGAGTAAAAGGAATCGAAGAGCGTGTATGACAAATTGCATCTGAATATCCAAATTTAACTTTCCACCCTGTAAACGTGATGTTTTCTATATTTTTTCCTAGAAATGCCATTTAATTTCCCCTTGGATTATATAGAATTTTGAGCTAATTGTGTGTCTCCCTTCAGGCCATGGCGTATCTCACAAAGATCAACAAGCAAGTGGCCCAGATTGAGGCCCAACTGGCCGCCCTGAACGAGAAGTACGAGGAAGCCATGAGGAGCCGACAGAAGCTGCAGGAGGAGACGGACATCATGATGAGGAGACTGGTGGCGGCTGATAAGCTCATGGGGGGACTTGGCTCCGAGAGTGTCAGGTACGGTTCTTTTGCCTTTGGACGTTCATGCAGTCAAGGTTAGACTATCTCCAGAAGTGACCAAACAAGATCATTCCCATGTTTGGATCTTTCATCTTATTCTTCGTCAGCCTACTCCTGTCCACTCCTGGACGAAGGCCTCCTCCATCTGCTCCCACCCCGCATGTCCTGGGCTCTCTGGATCCAGTTGGCACCTACGTATTTGACCGGGTCGTACCTGTTTAAAATACATTCAATGCTCACATTTACCAAGTCAGCGAAATATTAAATAAAATGACTTCAAAGCATTTACCCCATTGACTACCTATGAGAGGGTGTAGAAATATATTGGACCGGAAAATGGAAGGTCAAAAACCCAAGAACCGGATCCTTGTTCCTTGACCTATGCCCAACAATAATCAATTGATGGAATTCGGTCCTCATATTGTGCAAATGAAAGTCCTCTCAGCGCCTGCACTAATAGGTTCAATGTATCTACTCAATTTTTTTGTAAAGCATATTTGCTAAGGTTGTCGAGATCCAAGGTCTCCCATTTTAGAAATTTTTGAAATGTCAATATGCCTATGCTTACTGTTTCAGGTGGGAGGAGGAATTGAAGGGCCTGCACGAGGAGAGAACTCGCCTGGTGGGCAACTGCCTGATGTCGGCCGCCTTCCTCACGTACACGGGCCCCTTCCCCTTTGAGTTCCGCACCAAGATGTTGTACGATGACTGGTGCAATGATCTGCTGAGTAAGGAGGTGCCCCTCACCACGCCATACAGAGTGGAGGCGCATCTCACCGATGAGGTGGAAATGAGCATGTGAGATTGTGTTATATATTATCTTGAGTCTCTGAGGCCACTATGGAGTCGACTCTCCAGTCTTTTATTTTATTTACTTATTCTTTAAGAGAACATTACATGGAAAATATGAAATATAAGTAATATACACATTCACAATAATAAATAATGTTCACTAGGGCGAGCTTATCACTATACAGTGATCTCTTCCAGTTTTTTTTTTTTTATAAAAAAGGATCTGGGCTTGCATACACAAATCCAAATACTTTCCTGCACACCTTGCACTAGGCTAAAAGCCTGTATCGCAAAGTGTGAAATACATCGCCAGAACCGGGGTTTGAACCTGGCACCTCCCGCTTGAGAGACTGCCGCCTCAGCCAACTGCGCCAACCATGTACTAATTCATGAATCATTTTGAAATAAATGGGACAAATCTTGTTTCAGTTGGACTTCTCAAGGTCTTCCACCTGACGAGCTCTCCATACAGAATGGTATTCTGACGATACGCTCCGCCCACTCTCCTTTCTGCATAGATCCTCAACTACAGGCTTTCCTCTGGATCAAGAAGAGGGAGGAGAAAAACAACCTCAAGGTAACTATATTCCGTAGGGTGGCCAGGCAATATATGGAGAATTTTTGGAGAGAGAAAAGAAAACAAAAAGTGTGTGTCTAAGGAAAGGGAGTCCTATAGTTGTGTTTTCTCTCTACCTACCCCGCTAGAGATGTGACGTGAGGAGAAAGAATGAAACCAAAAAACTTTTCGTAGAAAAGATTCATCGTAAAACATAACCTAAAGATCACCCGTTCTTTATGGGTGGAATGCCGATAAATAAAAAAAATAACCTTATGTTTTCTGCCCTTCCAGATTTTATCGTTCAACGATTCAGATTTCCTAAAGCACCTGGAGTTGGCTATCAAGTACGGCTCCCCGGTTCTCTTCCAGGACGTCACGGAGAATGTTGACCCCGTGATGGATAACCTACTCGAGAGAAACTTTAAAGGTATGACCTACTGTTATCGTGGTGTCTCATTAATACTGGATTTCAAGTGGCTCCTATCTCCGCTATTCCTCACCTAAGAAGTTGGTAAAATCCAGCATAAATCTTTCTATTATTTTGTTATCTCATAATATATACATCATCTCGACTCAGCTTCCAACCATCATAGCACAGCGGTAGAATACCGGCTTTTCAGGCTGGAGGTCTGGATTCGATTCCCGGCCTCGGCAAATGGATGGACTGAAATTGGTGAATGTTACTTGAGTTTCTATATATCTATACCCTCATGCCACGTCCCTTGCAGGGTAGGCAGAGAGGACAGAGCGCCAGACAGCCCTATCCTTGCACACACTCCTAGCCTCCGTCACATTCATGAAATTTGTCGTACACGCTCTCCGATTCCTTTTACTCAAAACGCGTCCACCCTTGAGGATCTGGTCAACATGATCGGACCAGGTTTTTTTTTTTTGACTTGAGTGTCAAGTGAACAAATTAAACCAGCCGACGATCAGTCATAAGCTTGATGGAAAGTCCATCCTTTGCTGTATATCTATTGAGATAAATACTTGTTATTTATTGTTTTAGTTGAAAGCGGTCGTACCTTTGTGATGCTGGGCAGCAAGGACGTGGATTTGGACGTCAACTTCAGGATCTATCTCACTACGAAGATGGCAAACCCTAATCTGAACGCAACCATCTTTGCCAAGGCTGTTGTCATCAACTACATGGTCACACTAACTGTATGTATTGATTTTTTTCTTTAACTCGTTATTGGTGTGGTACAAATTTCTTAAATAATCGGTGTGGCGGGTATGACCATAGAATTTTATATTTAGTACTGACGCAATTACACGCTCCGCACTTTTTGGTATTTCAGAGTCGCAAAACTCACACTATTAACAAGATACTATCAATAATAAACACTAAGCCTCTCCACACACGTCCCGAAGTTCAGTTCCGGAATCGACCGTTTTGCAAAAAAGTTCCGATCAAAACCTCTCTCTGAATTCAGCGTCACCCCGATTTTAAATTCAGAAAGAGGTTTTGGTCGGAACTTTTTTGCAAAACGGTCGATTCCGTTAACTGAACTTCGGCACGTTTGTGGTGAGCCAAAACATCTTTAAAACTATCGCTTAATTCCTAAATAACGTTATAACTAATACAGTTTTTAACTATGAGGACAAAATTCCGAAAACATTGCCTGTGAAATGTCAAAATTGCCCATATGATTTGACAGCTTGTAGACACCGGTTTACTTCACTACTAGCATTGAGTACGCCATCTAGGTACTTAATATGAATGTCTATGGATACACCACACCCAACCACTGATTTCCCGAATTTAGTCCATTATGTTCTGCCAAATGGGTAATATTATCGCTTTTCAGGGTTTGGAAGACCAACTCTTGAGTGTGGTGGTGAGATCGGAACGTGCCGACTTGGAAGAGCAGAGAGAATCCCTGGTGAGGGAGACGTCCTTTAATAAGGGTCTCTTGAAGCAACTGGAAGACTCTCTGCTGAGAGAACTCTCGCAGTCCACGGGCAACATGCTGGACAATGTGGATCTGGTGGAGACTCTCGAAAATACCAAGACCAAAGCTGAAGAGGTTATTTCCAGTTTCTATTATTATTAACATTCTATGGTAAATTCCAGTTAAATTCATAAAATTTGACCGAGAGTGAATGAATGAATGAAATTTATTTTTCCAGAGAAGGGACAACTACCCGCTTTATTCGCACCTTATGGCTCTGGCATAAGTGCGAATCAAGCAGGTAGTCGTCCCTTCTCTGTCACACTTTTATGACTGTGTTCGACAGTTTGAAATAATTTGACTATATAGTTTAGTTTCTTTGCATTGGCATGACGGTGAACATGGAAGTGTCTGTAAATTATAGTCACCGTATTCGATAAATTCAAAATCTGTGGAAGATACTAAATACTGTGTTTTCATTTTAATATATACATATAGCCTTTAACTCGAATACGAGTATCATTGTGGCATACCCTGAGCAACACGAGCAGCGTCTCTGTCGTGGGCACGTTGGTGGCTGTACAGGCCAATGCGGGACTTAATTAACCTATTGCACGTTTCGCAGATGAAACTCTCTTGGGGTCTATTATACTGTCTGTAGGATCGGGGGCGCTTTCAAAGGTCTTTATAACATTTCTCCATGCTGGTCTGTCTCTGGCTGTTGCTTCCCAGTTACCAGCAAGACTTTTTCCTTTTAAAGTTTCATGGAGAATGTCTTTATAGCGCTTGTACTGTCCCCCGTGTTTCCTACTACCCTCAAGGAGTTCACCATACAGGAGGCACTTAGGGAGCCTGTTGTCTTGCATGCGCACGATATGTCCGGTCCATCTGAGTCTGGCTCTGCTCATGAGAGTCTCAATGGTAGTACAGTTGGCCCTGTTCAGTACACATGCATTGGAAACTTTGTGAAACCACCTTATGCCCATCATTAATCTAAGGTGTCGTTGCTGCATCCTTTCCAGTTGGTTGATGTGCCGTCTGTAAACCACCCAAGTTTCAGATCCGTATAGAAGTGCGCTGATAACAATTGCACGTCATTTTAATAATATTACAGTGAACTTCCAGAAAGAACCTTCGGCCAAAACATTCAACATTCTAGCATCATTTTTCTTTTTCAGGTCATGGAAAAGTTGGATCTGGCCTATAGGACAACAGCGGACATTGACGGTCTCCGTGACGGATATCGTTCCGTCGCCAAGCGTGGCGCTATTTTGTTCTTTGTGCTTTCCAATATGTCTGTTGTGAACACCATGTACCAATACTCACTGGCTTCGTACCTGGTGGTGTTCCGCTTCTCGCTGAGGAAGGCCATGCCCAACATCATCTTGAGCAGAAGACTTGATAACATCATAGCAACGCTGACAAAGAATGTCTACGATTACGGATGTACAGGTAATCAACCATTTATTTTGAAGTTCATCTTCAAAAGACCTGACGCCTTATTCTAGAGTTATTTTCTCATAATTCATTTTGGGAAGAGACTCCAAGCCAGATTTTTGCTCAGTAGAACAAATACTTCAGTTACATTCACACAAGACAGCGTTATGCGAACTCCCTTGGGGGATGCAGGATGGGCATTCCGACACTATTGAGTCAGAATTGGCTGGTTTAGGTGATCACTTTTTGTCCAAGGCAACATTCACTCACTCCGCCACATCATTCTGTCATACGAGATGGTCGTTAGCCTGGATGGTAACTGCTCGACTGTTAATCCGGCGAGCACGGGTTCGATCCCCGATGCCGACTTCACTTAACAATACAAGCTTTTCAAGCTTACTGTGAAGTGTACAAAGATGGATTTGGGTTTATTTCGATAAGTCCAGATTCATTTAAAAAAAAAATTGGAAGTGTCACAATGTACCAATTATTTGATTGTATCGCAATGTGTCGAGGAAAAAACATTGTAATCCAGTTGTAATATAGGTGTACCTATCCCAAAAATTGTTTTGTATTTTTTCCAGGTATCTTCGAACGTCACAAATTGCTATTTTCGTTCCAAATCACCGTAAAGTTGCAACAGAGCGAGAAGGCCGTCACCCAACCCGAGGTGGACTTCTTTATAAAGGGCTCCATATCGCTGGAGAAGTCGGCCAGGAAGTGTCCAGCCCCCTGGCTGTCTCCCCAAGGGTGGGAGGATGTCCTGAAGCTGAGTTCGGAATACGGGGAGGACTACATCAAGGTGCCAGACGACTTGACCAAGTACACCCCGCAGTGGCAAGCTGTAAGTTTAAAAAAACATTTTACCGTTCCTATTTAAATGACGCCCACTTTGTTTCCATTCTTACTTTGTTGTGCAGCCCCACTTTGTTATCCATTCTTACTTTATTATCCACACCCACTTTGTTATCCACCCCCACTTTGTTATCCCTTGTTACTTTATTATCCCTTGTTACTTTATTACCAACTCCTTTGTTATCCACTCCCACTTTGTTATCTACTCCCACTTTCAATCCACCATGCCTCTTTTTCTTTGAGCTTTATACCTACCATTTTGTCATGCCTTTGCATTTTATTTGCAGTGGTTTGACAATGACGCTCCGGAAGCGATGGAGTTTCCGTGCGGCTACTCTGACAAGCTGAAGCCATTTGGTAAGCTGATGTTGTTGAGGTGTTTCCGAGTGGACAGGGTGTTCCGAGCCATCAGCGACTACATCACGCTTACCATGGGGGAGGAGTTTATCACGCCACCCGTTGTCAGGTCTGAATTCAATTTTCAAAATTGGCCACGCCTATTATCTTAGTTTGGCTTCTTTTACTAACCAACTTGCTATGTCCAGGATTCCGATGGAAAAATATTGGTCAAATATATACTTTTTTTTAGTTTGGACAACATATTTGAGCAGACCACTCCCGGTACTCCTGTCGTCTTCATTTTGTCTGCTGGTTCGGATCCCACCAGTGACCTGATGGAGTTGGCAGAGCATAATGGCTTTGGTGGAGGAAGATTTAAGTATCTCTCGTTGGGGCAAGGGCAAGAAAGCGTAAGTTATCTTTTTTATGATCACGATGACTCAAATCCCATTATCCAGTGTATTCTTGAAGGAGTTGGTGTGTAGTATGGAGCAAGTACAAGTGATTCCTCACACTGCCAGCTCTATTGGTTGTGTGGTGTGTTGGATGTGTAGGTATAATGTTGTCTATAGCTTCAGTTGATGTCCTCTCAGGTGCACATTAGAGCTCATGGTGAACATAGCTGGTAGTATTTCACAGGAATAGTGCTCGTACATACACACCTTCAGTAAGATTCCTCGATCACATCTCCCCTTCATGTTGTTATATGAATTTTTTTTCTTTCAGTTGGCTCTTAACCTTCTAATGACGGCTATCAACCATGGACAGTGGCTCATGCTGCAAAACTGTCATCTCCTGGTGCGCTTTCTCTTGGACTTGGAGAAAGAGCTTGAAAAGATGGAGAAACCTCATCCTGAATTCCGTCTATGGCTGACCACAGAACCAACTAACAAATTCCCTGTAGGAATATTGCAGAGATCTTTGAAAGTCGTCACGGAACCGCCAAACGGACTAAAGTTGAATCTCAGGAAGACGTACTTCAAATTGGGATTGAATTCTTTGGAATCGTGCAAGCATGTCGCCTTTAAGAGACTCGTCTACGTCTTGGCATTCTTCCACGCCGTAGTGCTGGAGAGACGAAAATACGATAAGATAGGATGGAACATCTCCTACGATTTCAACGAATCCGATTTCACGGTGTGCCTTCAAATTTTGGAATGTTACTTGGACAAGTGTCTTCTGCTCAAAGGACCGATCCCGTGGGCCACGTTGAGATATCTGTTTGGAGAGGTGATGTACGGTGGTCGTGTGATTGACGATTACGACCGCAGAATTGTCAGAACCTACATGGAAGAATATTTCGGTGACTTTTTGTTTGACGCTTTTCAGCCGTTTTACTTCTACCACGATGAAACTGTTGAATACACTATACCAGAGGATACGATCAGAGATCAATACATCGAACTTGTAGATCAGTTGCCTTTGAGTAATTCTCCGGAGGTGTTCGGTTTGCATCCCAATGCCGAAATCGGTTATTATACTCAGGCCGTACAGGATATGTGGTCGCATTTGATCGAGTTACAGCCGCAGACTGGTGCCGTCGGCGAAGGCATGAGCAGAGAAGAGTTCGTAGATATGGTAGCTAGCGATATATTGAGCAAAATGCCGGCGGAGTACGAAATATGGAAGGTTAGAAAGCAGTTCCAAATGTCGATAACTCCTTCGTTCATAGTATTGTTGCAAGAATTGGAGAGATATAACAAACTCATTGTCATCATGACGATAAGTTTGAGTCAACTGCGAAAGGCATTGGCTGGTGAAATCGGAATGGGAGTCATGTTGGATAATATTGCGAATGCTCTCCATAGAGGTGGCGTGCCAGCCGAATGGGCAAAGCTAGCTCCAGCCTCTTGTAAACCACTCGGAGGATGGGTGGAGTATTTTTTGAAGAGGGCTGCTCAGTACACTTTGTGGGTGAGTTTCATATCTCTAAAAGACAAAACGATTTTCATTTATTGTGTAAAAACGAATATCAGAAAAATATTCACTAGTATGAAATTATTTTAAACTGGCGAACGTAGTCATGAGAAGGAACGACTACATTCTTTATTCGCACTCATGGCTCTGGCCTAAGTGCGAATAAAGAAGGTAGTCGTTCCTTCTCATGACTACGTTCGCCAGTTTAAAATAATTTCATACTAGAGTCAGTGCATCTGAAATTAAACATTTTACCAAGCAAATCTCAGCATTACATCTAAAAAACTACAGAAATAATTTCGAGTTTCAGCAAATTTCAGAGGTAACTTTGGAATTATTTTTTGTGAGGAAATTTTAAAATAATCAAATTTCTAACTGTTAGAGTCCTTAAAACATATTCTCATTTATCCATGTTTAAAGTCTCGAGATGATATCTTTAGTATTGGCTGAGTAATCTTGCTTTTACTGATGCAATTTAGTTATAATGATTGGAATTTTTTTGTTCAGGCTACAAAGGAAGAGCCCCTGGTGATTTGGCTGTCCGGCCTTCACGTGCCAGAGTCCTACCTGACGGCCCACGTGCAGATGGCCTGCCGCCTCTACACCTGGCCCCTGGACAGCTCCACGCAGTACACCAAAGTCACGCAATTTGTCGACCCTGATGAAGTCGAGGAGAGACCAGTCACGGTTAGATTTTGTATTGATTTGTTTTGTAATGAAATATTTCTCCTCACATCATGGTCACTCCCATTTTAATGTATTGACTTCTCCTTTAATAAATAACCACTCCCACTCTTAATGATACTGACTCCACTTTTATCATTGGCCGCTCCCATTTTTTTTTTTTAATTGTTCATCCTCTTTTACCGTCTTACTCAACTCTTTATTTTTTTTTTAAAAAAAGGATTCAGGCTTGTGAACACAATCTCAAATAATTTACACACTTCACGTGTCGTTAAGTGCAGAATACACCACTGAGATTTGAACCCAGTACCTCCTGCGTGGAAGTCCACACTCCAACCAGCTGCACCAACAACTATCTTACAAATCATTGGCCACCCCCATTTTACGACATTGACAATTCTCCCTTCGTTGCCCACTCCCTTTTTTCGTATAACTATGTACTGCTGTCTCATCATATCACACACATTTGTATAATGACCACTCCCATGTTAATGATAGCACCGCCCCTTTTTCGTTGACCACTCCCGTTTTTTTATTTCACTCCCCATGCAAGATGATTTCTTTAACTTTCCAGGGTTGTTATGTTTGCGGCCTGTACCTGGAGGGAGCCAGGTGGGACCTGCAAGACGGTTGCTTGAGGAAGTCCCATCCAAAGATTCTCATCACAGAGCTTCCCATTATGCATATTATTCCAACGGAAACACACAAACTCAACTTACTGGTCAGTATAAAACTATTTTTTGTTGGCTTTTCTGTAGTATATCGTAGGCTCTTCATTCTTCATTCTTTTATTATATTTAACACATGGTGTTGTTGAGTTTGGTTCGTCTATATCTTTGTATGCAAATTTTAATAACTTCCTGAATAACTTAAGAGACCTGAAACTTTTATTACTAATGTTTCTATATTACTTTTGAAAATTTTATTACTAATGATTTCAAAAGTTCTGTATAGTCGGTTAAGACATCAACTGCTGTGATATGGCTTTGGCGATACTACCTACAAGGTTCTCTTAGCCAATACTGAGAATGTCGTCGGTATTGGCTAAGAAATGGATGGAAAAAAATACTTTTGGCAAAAAATTTTAAACAACAGATCTGAAATGTAATTTGAAAGTAACGATGTAGCAATATTTTATTATCACATCAAGCAACACTAAACCAATTTTGCTACTTGAGACTTCTGAAAAAGAGACTTCAGCTATCAGCCATCAATGCACACCGGTAGAATACCGGTTTGTCAGGTTGGAGGTCTGGGTTCTATTCCGGGCTGCGGCAGATAGATGGACTGGAATTGGTGAATGATAAAGTGATCAAATCAAACCAGCCGACGATCAGTCATAAGCCTGATAGAGAGTCCATCCTTTGCTGTATATTTGTTGAGATAACTAGTATTTGTTAGAGTATGTACGTTATTTTTTTGTATTTTTCAGAATACTCTGGCAACACCGGTCTATACGACGTCGCTTCGCAGGAACGCAATGGGTGTGGGACTCGTATTCGAGTCTAATCTCGGTACGAGGGAACACGAGAGTCTCTGGATACTTCAGGGTGTCTGTCTAGTCATGAATACCAACTGAGGGATTAAAAGAACTTAAGAATATTTTTAGTTTGTTATAAATCATAGAACTTATTATTTATGTGAAGAGATTGCATTTGTTGCATTTTATAACGGTATTGATATTTTACTTGTGTTATTCCTAATTTACTTTGTGTTATTGTTTTTTTTTTTACTTTGTGTTATTGTTATTTTATTTTGCGTTATTATTTTTGACTTTGTGTTATTGTTAATTTACTTTGTGTCATTGTTATTTTCCTTGTGTTATTGTTAATTTACTTTGTGTTGCTATTTGACTTTGTGTTATTGTCATTTTATTTTGTGTTATTGTCATTTGAATTTGTGTTATTGTTGTTTTAATAAGTGTTATTTTTATTTTATGTTACGTTATTGTTATTTTATTTGTGTTACACAATTTGTTTATTTTTTACGAAAGTTTTGAGACTGAATTAGTTTAAAACAGTATGTAAATATAAATGTTGAAATATTTTAAATAAATGTCTAAAGAATTTATTTGTTTATTTATTTTATCGAATTACTAATTAAATTACTTGATCCATTAAATTTTTATACATTCTAGTTACAGACAGGTCCTGTGACTGAGATTAGATGGTTTGACTGAAAAAATGTAAATGGGCGAACGATAAAAAAAAGCATAATTCAAAAAAAAAACTTGAACACATTTTTATTAGCAAATAATTTTTTATCAGTTTGTTTTACTTGCTTTCTTCCAACAAATCTTTAGAAACAGCGAGTTTCTCAATAAGAAACTTCCACAATTCTTCATACTTAGCTCTCCCTAGTGCATTGACATCAATACTAATAGACCCATCAGTATTACTTGATGTCACATTTGCTTCCGACATCACTTCCATACATTTCTCAAGATGTGTGACCACTGCTGCCATCTGTTGATTCAATATCGAAGCTAATTCCGTCAAGTTACTTTCCTCTGTACTATTTTCATATTCCATGTCTTGAGTTGTGTCCATATTTTCGTCACTGCTTTTCAAAGATTTTGCATCATTCTTCTTAGTGACTGTGCAGTTTTTAGGAACGACAACACAACGATCTTGTATTTGATCGTAAATTAAATTTACCAGCATCAGTATTTGATTTTCAGACCTACAATAATATATTTAATTAAAAATATACAATAAAAGATATAGTAATAATGATTCATGTAGGAAATGTCTGGCTAAACTGGAAACGAAACAACATATAATTTTGGGTTGTTCAACACTCGCGCAAACTGAATATACATATAGACATAATCGTGTGGCAAAACTAATCCACCAAAATTTTGCTATAAAATATAAATTAATAAATTCAAGAAATATAATTCCATATTATACATACAACCCGGAATCTAGTGCAAATTAGTGCAAAATTACAAATTGCTGGAAAATTTCAAATTGCTTTCCTTCCTATTCCTGGATCCATTCCTATCCTATTTCCTATTTCTTGCTTATATATAATGTACCTACTTATACTTTTGTTAATAAAACGAAGAATACTATAATTGGCGCTATAAAATGTAAATATATATAAAATATCGTAATATGTATTTAGCTGTTGTATTCTCAAAATAAATAAATAAATAAAAATAAATAACATTAGGACGTTATTAAAATTTGAAAAGGAAAATGTACACGCAGACTACAACAATATATGAAGAAGTGGTACAACAATACTTACGCTGCGAAAACATTCAAATTATAAACTATTTCCCCATGGAGGTTCTCTTTAGTATGATACAGCATCATCCCATGTAACACATTCATAGGGGACTGCCCGTGTGTGAGAATGTCAGTGTAATATTTGCCTAAACGCTTACTGAACTTCAGTTTGTCTATGAAGAACTTGTCCAGATCTATTGTAGCGTTATCTATGGTGTGAATTCTCAGTTCTTCAGAGACACTCGTGGATATTATGGCGAGAATGTCTTCAGGGTCTGAAATTAATAATGTTACGTTACACTTGTTAATATATGATATGAAACAGACAACAATCATTTACGCAAGGCACAGACTACGTAAGCTCTCTTAGACTGTGAAATCAAGTAGTGAATTTGGTAATCTGCTTCATCTTAGGAATTTTGGGGTTTCAGGTTCGAATCCCAAAATACAGTTTGAGCAATATAATATCTATCCCCTCAAGCCGCATCGCTTGCGGGGTAGTCACACAGAACGTTAGGCTGCCCTATCCTTACACACACTCTTAGCCTCCGTCACATTCACTCTCCGAATCCTTTTACTCAAAATGCGTTCATTCTTAAAGGTTCTGGTCAACGTGATCGGTCCAGGTCATCCTCAGAAGATTACACGTTATAACCAAAAATTCTGTGTTCACTCATTCTCTCAACAAATCCAAACTATTTAAGCTTCATTATACTTACCAAAATCCTTGCTCAAATTGAGCACAGGGTCATACACGGAGTTCACTATATCAAAAGCTTTGATTTCCACGTCATTTAAGGGAAGGCAAAGAGACTTATCATTGTATTTATACTTCAATGCCATATTAATTGTGATGGTTGCAAATTCGTCAAAATCTGGCGTATCGAATATTGCAACACATGTGAACTTTTCAATGTGACTTATATTTTTTTCTTTGGTGACTTTTTTCCAATATGGTGATTTTCTTGAGTCAATTTCAGTATATATTTTAGTAGAATATGCGAATATCTCCTTGAAATCGCATCGTAAAATTAATTGCAATTCATCTATGCATCTGAAAAAGAAAGATAATATGCATGATAACAAAACATGCATTTGATAATGGATGGGAACACATCTGGAAATTTACCTATCGAACATTGTAGAACCTTCTAGAAAGCTGTGGAAATTAATCGAATATTGCAAAACCTTCTAGAAAGTTCTGAGAATGTATAGAATTCGAACCCTCTGAAAGTTGTAGAAATGAAACGAACTTTGTGGAACACATCTGGAAATTTTGAGAAATTTATCAAACATTGTATAACCTTCTAGAAAGCTGTGGAAATTAATCTAACTCAAAATTCTGCCTGAACGATTGGTTATACAGAGAAAATCATTATTCCCAAATTTAATTATTATTAGTAAATTTTCTTTAATGTAAACTCAAATTCTCTATCTTTAAAAATAACTGAGATATATCAGGGGCTCAAATTTTATTCCTAATCGCAATATTATTGTTCTCCCAAATTAACCTAATTAAGTACATAATTCCCAAATTAACCTACTTACTAAAGATAATTGATGGTGGATCAATTTTCTATAATCCAAGCTCAAAATTATCCCTGTAGGACAAACGGTTTAGGATGTAGAAGTGTTTGAAGAAAGACGTTTGATCAATAATGCAAAACACTTTCTTGTACCCAATTTAGACTTGGCTACCATGAAACCTAACTAATTTGTCAAAGGTTTCAAGTTCTCTAATTTGGCATAATTTCCTAGAGTTTTATCGTGAAATTAGATCATAAATATGGTATTTATACAAGTATGAATGGTCGCAAAGTAATAATAGGTGAACTATTTATAAATGAGTACAGTGACAAATACACAATGTATGTAGGTATCCCCTGAGTAAACACATAGAAACACCTGTGATATACTGAATATTGACATAAAAACTATTAAACTATACTTCATATTATAATAATATGTTTTAACGTTAATGAGGGAAGTATCACTCCTAGATATTAAAATGATTCTTACATATAGATAGATAGCCAATTTTTTTTTCAATTTATTTATTTATCGTATGGCCAACATCACGCCCATATCATATAACATTCGTTATGTCAAAGTGTAAAAATAAAAGTCAATATATTATGACTTCGTATCCTAGAAATGCTTTTCGCGGTCTTCCAAAAGATACAAAACACGACCTTCCGAGGCGCTTGAATCGAACTCCCGCCAAGAATAAGCAGATGCTAAATTTGAAAAAATATATTATGAGTTCTACTCGTGAAACACTTTCGTGAGATACCAAACACTGCGGTATGCGGTGACTGGATCCTCTTGATCGCTCGGTGTCTTCTGAGGGTTGAGCTGAACAACATCTGACTTGCGCTCTGAATTTTTTTTCCAACGCCCTTTCACACGATACCACACATGACCCTTTGATCTCCTAAAACGCCTTACAACTTTTTTTGTTTCTGGAGAAGGATAATTCAATTTGGTACAGAATTGCATTGTCACCGAATATACGTACGTTTGCAAAGTTTCAGGCCTCTAAGTAGTCAGGTTGAAAAATCGATTCCAAAATTTTGTCGACAAGCAAACAACGGAGTGAAGTTATAAGATAAAAAGAATAATAAAAATATGATTATGGTGAGTTACAACAAAAATCGGGAAGAAGAGCGGAAGGAGGGATGATGGGAGGAAAAATATCTAAATTAGAAAATATTGTTTTCATAGTTTTTTGTTCGTAATTGCGTAACCGTAGGTACATTGGCCGGCGAAAAGGTGATGAGTTGACAATTCGACCGGTGCTACATTGTATTGCGATAAAAATAAAATTAATGTGACAATAATATATGTATGAAGACACCCTATTTGTTGTAACCACACAATCGGACAAACACTTGTTTCCGATAATTGTGGATAATTCAATAGGCACATGTTCACATATGGTATTTGGCATCTCAATTCATTACTGGTTACACCACGTAATGTTTAAAAACTAATCGTTAGTCACATTTTTATGATTAGGTTTTGTACCATTAAAATAGTTTTTGTGGATATATTTTGTATCAGTGACCAGCTAGATATTGGTGTCGCTAACATTTGAAACTAGTGTTTGGAACATTTAAAATCAGTGTTAATTGTAGTTTTTACCATTTAAAATCAGTGCTCGTACAGTCGCACGGTCGCACCATTTAAAACCGGTGCTATTACTATTGAAAATCACTGTTTGTGTTTAAAATAGATACAAAAATAGTACTTTTTATTCTAAATCGGGATAAGTAATATTTGAAACTAGGAATAAGATAATTTGAATTAGATGTTTAGAACATTTAATCTAGGTATAGGGGACATTTAGTCTAGATACAGGGAACATTTAGTCTAGGTACAGGGAACATTTGATCTAGGTGCTGGGAACATTTGATCTAGGTGTTGGGAACATTTGAAACCAATGGTTGTGACATTAAAGAGAATAAAATCGGCATGGTTAACATTTAAAATGTTGAATTTGAAAAAATATTTAGTGGGAGTTACAGTGTGTTCTGTAATCACATTATTCCTGCTATACATGGTGATTCATCACAGGGTGGATGAGATCAGAGAAGAAACTGATCCGAATATTCTGGAAGACGATGAGGTTAGTTTCCGGAAAATCTAGTATCTGGGAAAATTCACAATTCACTCATACCATCATCGCCATACTTATTCATACTTCTATCTATATATTCCCTCATGCCGCTTCCCTTGCGGGGTAGGCAGCCCCTATCCTAACCCTTAAACACACATTTTACTTCCGTCACATTCGTGCAATTTTTGATACAAGCTCTCAAATTTCCGTTAATCAAAATGCGCCCGTATTTGAAAATCTTGTTTTTTTTAAATTATTATTCAAATATAATAAACCAAACTACATCGCGACCTTCTTCACTTTGTCTAAAAAAATTATTGGCGTCGCCAGCTCTGAAGCTGGCGACGCCCATGATGGTTCCATGTCAAAATCTCAAGTGACAAAATCTCAACTGTCGAAAGGGTAACCTACTATTGACAGAATCGCAACTTAACACCGGGAAATCTGATGCCGTTGTTTTTTTTGTTTTGTTTTTGTGTGTAAAAAAAAAACAACCTAACGAACCTAACCCAACAATATTGAAATTGGCGGCAACAGGTTTTCCGGCGATGAGTTGCGATTCTGTCAATAGTAGGTTACCCTTTTGACAGTTGAGATTTTGTCATTTGAGTTTCTGTCTGGTTACCCCCATGGAAAACATACTACTTACTAATCTGTGCCCCCGTGATACTTCCTCTCTGTCAAACATCAATACTTTTTTAACATAACCTAAAGAAATGATCTTTGGTAATTTTTACACATACAATGTTTCAGCAGTATGCTGATTACGATGACCTGTACCCGGATGACGACGAATATGACGAGGGTCAAGAATATGGAGAAAGCGAGGAATATGACGAAGCGGAGGTGTACAAAATCATGAGCAAGGAGGACGTGGAGAGGGTAGATATAAAGATGGAAGAGCGGAGAGAATGGGCCGACAAGGTCTGCAAGAGATTGGGGGAGGACGGCGGTAAAGAACCCAACGGATGGGAGTATTACATCAATTATGATTACCAATTAATATGGTAAGCAATCGTCTGTTTTATTTGAGTTAAAATGCTAAGAAATCGTAAATTTTCATGAAGATAATATGGGAAGCAATCGTCTGTTTTATTTGAGTTAAAATGCTAAGCAATCGTCTGTTTTATTTGAGTTAAAATGCTAAGCAATCGTTTGTTTTATTTGAGTTAAAATGCTAAGCAATCGTCTGTTTTATTTGAGTTAAAATGCTAAGCAATCGTGAATTTTCATGAAGATAATATGGGAAGTAATCGTCTGTTTTATTTGTGTTAAAATGGTAAGCAATTGTAAGTGTCTTTTTAGTTACTTAATGATACAAATTACGGTAAGCAATTGAATTGATATGTGGAAGAAAATCGTGAATGTCTTTTGAGTTCATAATAATTATGGTAAGCAACTGTGAATTTCTTTGAGATAACATGGGAAGCAATCCCGAATATTTCGAGTTAATATGGTAAGCAGTTGAGTTAATACGTTACTCAATCGTACATTTCTTTTACTTTAACCATAACTATCGTAAGCAAAATGTGAATTTCTGTGAGATACTATGGGAAGCAAATACGAATGTCTTTTGATTCAATAGAGAAAATAATCGTGTATTTCTTTTGAGACAAAATGGTACGCAATCACGAATGTCTTATGTCTTAATATGGGAAGCGTTTCTGAATACATTTTGAGTAAATATGGTAAGGAATCGAGAAATTCTTTTTGCGTAAATATAGTAAGTAACCGTTAGTTATGACTGTTATGAGTAATATGGTAGGCAACTGCTGTTGAGTTCATATGGTACGCAATCGTAAACGTTTTTTTTTATACGAACGACGTGGTAAGCAAACGTGAATGGTTTGAAATAATATGGAGTTAATAAAAATTCGTTTCCGAATTTCAGCATGTTGGTATATATGTATTTTCAGGTGCAACGTATTCAAAGCCGCTTCGACCAGTTGGATTAACAATTTCATGACTCTGGCCGGAGAAGATTTGGAAGACTTCGGGGATCTCTCGCCTGTAGAAGCAGTGCGGTATATCTACCATAGACCCACGGGGCAGGAACTTCGAGAGGCGCATAGGTAAGGAAAATTAAAAAAAAAACATTACCAACCAGGCTACCGACCACCAAATTACCTCCCTGACATGCAGAATATCCTTCCCCCTCTCTCCCCTCCTCGTCCTTTCATCCTTATTCCTTAACGCTTCACTCTTAAGTTTTGTTTTCTTATTTGTTTTCTTTTTTTTTTCTGAATTTAATAAATTCATAATAACTGAGGTGTGCGTGTGCGACGGATGAGTATATGAGCGAGATTGAGTGCGGGTGTGTGAGGCGACCGGAATGAACTTGTACGTTATAATTTAACTGTGGCGCATGCTTGTGGGTGACAGCTGAATTATGAATGGACTAATCATTTCATCTTCATGTTCTTACTAATCTATAGTAGTTGTTGTCTGTTTTGTGCTTATAATTGTAATAAAATAAAAAAAATATTTTTAGTTACGAGTATACTTTCATCATTCATTCTCACACTTCATTCTAGTCTCTACACCCTTTTTACAGTAAGTCATCTCTTTATTAATAACCTAATTCCTTATCCTATCTCTAAATGATTTCCCACACATTCTTCTCAACGACATTCCTCCAAATCCTGATTCGTCCTTCTTCAGTCATGTTTACAGTCCACATCTCACTAGCATATAGGTATACGTAGAGATTACTGAGTGAAAAGACACAAACTTGAACACCATTAATTCTGTCAACATGTCCATTTTTTTTGTTTCAGAGATCCCGACAGCTTGGCCTTCATAATTGTCAGACATCCATTTGAAAGACTGTCTTCGGCCTACAGAGACAAGATACAGAACAACATACATACTGACACTTATGGAGAAATAGCTGAGGAAATTGTTAAGAATTACAGGATAAAAACACCACCAAAGGTACAGAGATGGATTTATCATATATGTGTCCCCTCATACCTTTTCTGGAAATAACACCAAACCTTGTTTTCGTCACAATCATTCAATTCATCATACATGCTCCCCGACTTCTAAATCCTGGATTTTCAAGTTTGTAACACGTTTGTGCATGTGTTATATAATTTGATAACAGACCACTAAACTCTTTAACAGTGTATGAAGTCAAGTAGCAAAGTTAGTTTATCTGATTCACCTTAAGAATTTGGAGTCGCAGGTTCATATCCCAGCCAACCCACATTATTTTTTCATTTTGTGGACTTTTTAGCCTTGACAAACTTGTTTAAAAAATTACCTTTTAAGGTAATATGTCTATCAGAAATACTGACAACTTGATAGACCGTTCAGTGGTTAGGCTGGTTTAAGTACTCGCCTCCGCTGCTTTCTTACACTCTTAGAGAGTTCACACAATATTTCAAGAAATAAGATATCCCCTCTTCAGCCATGTCCATGTCTCACTCATCAGTATACAAAACTGTCCACCATCTTTCTAACAATATCTCACAAAATAAATAAGACCTTCTCGTTCCACAGACAGATAAGACCGTTCTCCACGATTCCGTTCCAACATTTGAAGAGTTTGTCCGATACATTCTGGACGAGAAGAGTAAGAACCATACTCTGGATATGCATTGGATCCCCTACAGCCAGTTCTGTACTCCTTGTCAGATGCACTTCGATATCATCATGAAGTTGGAGACCTTTGAGGTTGGTATACAATATTTTATCGAGTATTTATAAAATGTTATGATTTATATGGTTCCCGGAGAAAAACCCATAAGAATATTGCTCAACATGAACAAATCCCAAGAAAGACAAAAGCCCTTCAGAAATATCCTCAACGGACAAAAGCCCAAACTTTCTAGTTGGATTCCAATAGATAAGTTATTTCGAAAATGTTCACTATTTTACTGTCTATCCCATTTTATATCTACTTACTTATTTGTTTATTTTCTAATCTATGCTAGTTTCTAACACACCGAAAGAAATTGCATACTTAAAGATACAATTAATTATATTTTCAAAATCCAATTAGATTTGAGCTTTTGTCCCTTGAGCAAATTTCTTAAGGGTTTTCGTCTTTTTTGGGATTTATTCATGTTGAGCAATATTCTAATGGGCTTTTGTCCGGTCACGGATTTATATTAGGTACTAATGTTGACCTTTACCTCTAAGTGTTCACCGAAAGTGTGTAAATAAATAAGAAATAATTCCAATACTACCTCTGAAATTTACTGAAACATGACATTATACCCGTAGTTTGCTTATATATGTTACCGGCCAAACCCGATTTCAAGCTCAACTATAGTTTGTCCTAGGCCAAATCGATTTATCTACGCGTTTGGCCTAGGACAAACTAGTTTGGCCTAGTCTAAACGCGTAGGATAAACCGATATGCCTACATATAATGCTGTTTGAATGTTTAAAGTAAGACGCAGTGACTTACAGTGGATATTTTTTTTTATGTTTTCAGGAAGATCAGAATTACTTGATACACAGGGCCGTCCTGGAGGATCTGATAGAACCTGAAATGCTGAATGCTGGCAGCGAGAAGAGAGTGGAGAAGGGCAAGGAAACTAAAGAACTGCTTCATCAGCATTACTCCCAGCTTACAAAATCACAAATAACTCAACTGTATCAGTTATATAAGTAAGTGATAGTGTGTTTTAGAGCTGCTATTTATTTTAGAGCAAAATTTTTGTAAGCCTAATTTGTAGTTTCATCTTGAATAGTAAAGTTAAAAAAATCGAGAAATAGCGAAAAAATCTCGAAAAAAAAATGTTTTTTCGATGTTCCGTCTAAACAAACCTCGGATTCGATTCAGCACATATATGATATTATGATGTGAGAAATTAACATATAGGATGAAAAAATTAAAAACTACACCACAACTTTCCCGCTATGGGCCATTTTGAGCACAAAATGTAAAAATAAGAAAAATAAATGAAAAATAATCTGCGACTTTCTGGAAACGAGTTTTTGTCTTTCGGAAAAAACGTCAGAGGTGTCTTGCACCATTTTTTTTTTTTTGAGAAATCTATACAAGATATAAAAAATCTTTTACGGTCATTCCTTAAAAAAAGGTTCGTTGTATCTACTCTATTTTTTTTACAAAGCATATTTAATAACGGTTGTCGAGATCTAAGGTCTCCCGTTTTTGGAAATTTTTGAAATGTCAGTATGCATACTCTTAAAATGTTCAAAGCCATGTTTGTGCGTTCGTGCGCCGAGGCATTGCACGCACGTCGAGTCAAAATTTGTTCAGAAATTGTGGAGTCGTTGGCAACTAGAGTACAAATGTATCATAACTTTGAAACGTATTTTTTTTTCAGATACGATTTCGAGATATTCAACTACACAGTGAGTGAGTACTACAACATAGCTGCCAATGATGACGCCTACAGTATAAATGTCCATAACAGGAAAATTAAGTGAAATTAAATAAATAAATAAATAAATTATCAACATACTTATTGTTAAAATAAAAATTGATTAAATACATTACACACCAAACGTTTTATTTTGTTGACGGTGAGGCTCGCCACCCATAAAGTCGCGCCAAATAGTGAGAGTGGGGGAGCAAGGGAGAGGTGTGCCTCTACAATTACCTAGCCATCTCAACAAATTTACTTTCATTCTGGTTCCAACTTTTGTCTAAAAATGACTTCCCACGGTCGGTGATGTTGGGGACCGATGTAGAATTATTCCATACACTGCTCTATAATATATTTTGGCATTATTCATCATAATAAAATAATGGCAAATACTGTCGGTGATATGGCAATGGGCTCTGTTTTTATGTTACTTTGTATGAATATTGCGTGTTCCGGTTATATTCCATTATATTTTACAAAAAAAAAATGTTTTTTCTCACATAGCACGTATTGTCATATCACCGACGACTGTGAATAGAACAGTGTGTAGCAAATTCTGCGTCGCGACGGACCATGTGAAGGCACCTTTATGTCCCAGCCACACGCTTGCGAGCGTCCACAAGTATTTTGTGTTCAAGACAAACGTTCCATCCACACGTCTTTTAACTCATGTACACAAAACACTTGTGGACGCTCGCAAGCGTGTGGCGGCTACATTAGAGTTAATAATCTCTAAAATGAAAATAATGTAAATAAACAGTAACATTTTATCTCACCCATGATGGGGATTAAACACAGGGACTCCTATGATTAGCTTCTTGTTACATACTCTGAGCCAGGGGTTTCCTGTGGTTAGCTTATCTGATGCAGCCGTCATATCCTGCAAACAATTGATTAGCCAACGAATACAAACATACTATAGAGTGTGACTTGACGATAAAGTCTATCCAATATTGTTGTCGTATATAGTAAAAAAATGTTAGGGCGGCATTTTTATGTAAAAAAAAAAAAAACAAAAATCCATTGTCATATTTGTTTCATTAAAAACTTGATTTTTTTACCAAATTATAGTAAAAAAAAAGCTAAAAATAAAATTTTTGATGTAAATAACTAAATTTAAATAAATAAATAAAATCTTAATTGAAAAAATATTTCCAAATGGCGGGTTAATTGCAGTAGGTAATGTCTGTCATCCAACCACTTGTGACAGTGGATTTGAAAAACATAAATACATACTCATAAGTGTATGAAAAGGGAAAAAAAACTAAACAATTATAAACAACAATATACCTACATACTGCAAATGAGGAACATTGTACTGATAATATGCATTAAAATCTAGGGAAATAATCTAAAAGTTTTTTGATAGACCCCAAAAAATGGAATGGTGGGAAATAACTGTGACGTCATTCTTGGTACCAAGACCTTAACAATCGCACGATAAAATGGTAAAAATAGCGTCTTTCTATATTTTGGAGTTAATTTTACTTCAATCAAAGAACTTTTACGGTCATTCCCTAGATTTTAATGCTAGCTAGTCTGATATGAAGTTGAAGAAGGTTATTCCATAATTCATAAATTTACTGTAGATTAGACTACCTTACCTCTTCTCCAAACCGCTCAACATTTTCCATCATATTTATAAGTTCATGTCTGAGCATCCTTTTCTCTTCATAAATATTTTTATTGAGTGCTGTAGTCAACTTCGCTTGAGCCAATTTTTCCTTGAGCAACAAACACAAACCTTCTTCCTTATCTTCAAGATCAATTACACCATCATTCGTGACCATTTCTATTGCATAATCATCGTTTAGAACAACGGGAATTGCATCATCCATAAGCCATAATTTCACTGTAACATTACCATCGACTTCTGAATCTTCGAGTACAACATTGGTTACGTCATCGAATTTTTTAAACATTAACATTTCGTCGATTTTTTCTTTTGTTATAATGTACACCACATCTTTTCCTTGTAAAATGTATGAAAAATATTTAGCACTTTTTCTTTTGTGAGGTATAATGTTTTTGATTTCGATATTTCTATCACTGATTAATAAAGACTTTGTAATATTCCTATTTTTTATTTCAATGACTTCCCCTCTTTTTGTAGTAATGACTATGTCAGGACCCGTGTTTGGATTTTGAGGTTGTGGCTTGAATAAAAATGCAGTCATATCTTGTCTCAACGATTCTGGTAGCAGGCTTTCCAGTCTTTTTGTTACAATTGGTGGGAGATCCATAGTAGACCTGAAAGAAAAAAAAATGAAATGTAATTGAGTACATTGTTGGCTAGGTAAGTTGCAAGCTATCCATACAACTTTTTTTTCACTCATCAAAAGGAGTTTGGGCACGGACACGGTCACTTGGGCGAGATGTCCCATCGCCCAGTTGTCCATCGCCCAAGTGTCGCATACCCGTTTGGGCAAGCGCTTGCGAAGTGTCTACACACTCGTTGAAGCTTGGAGTTTGCTGCAAGTTTTAAGCGTGAGGACCCGCCATAAGTTGAAACTTTATTCAAATATCGTTTTCAAAATATTTTGCAATCCTGAGATTAGACTTGAGTTATGCTATAGCATGAAAAATGGAATGTTAACTTGTGCAGCGTGAGCAGGTTAATACTTAACACTACACAATCGTAACTTGTGCAGCGTAATCCCATAGTACGCAAACACCTTTTCCTTCATACAGTATTCCTACAACAGTGTAGAAGAATTAAGGGTGAACATTGTCGGGCTTACGACCAACCTCGGCTGCCTTAAGTGATCACTTTACACTAGAGCAACATTCGCCATTTCAGTTCACCCCAGCTGGGATCCGAACAGAGACCTTCGTCTCGCATAGTAGGGATCTTATCCTCTACACCACGAGGAGCGACGGTTGTGTTGTCGAATTCCTTATACACTAAGTACCTACGTATTGTTGCCATTCACACTGTTGCTGGAAGAGGTGCTACTCATTTATCGTAGGAAAAGACACTAGCAAGAGTGTCAAAACGTCGATCGAAATAAAACGCAAGCAATCCGGGAGTTTTTATTTCAGAATATTGTGGGTTAGGTTTACACCTGACGTGCCATCAAATTACACACGGGGATAGTCACGCACAGTAGTAAATATTAGTTAGACAGAGCTCAGTATCTAACAAGACTAATCTACATTAATATTCATAGGAATTATTAATGTTATATTATACAGAGACAATCATATCAAATTATATAATAAATACAATACACTCTCAACTATCCGGGGTAGTGTTGCCATCTGTCCGGCTTTAGCCGGACAGTGTTAGGCTTTTTGACCTCTTGTCCGGCCAAATTTGAGTGCGTCCGGCCGGTCCGGGTTTTTATTTAAGCTCAGAAACTATTGCAATAATGTTGAATTTGTACGATAAACTTTTACGATAAAATTACTAAAGAAGTTGAAGCAGGTTTCTGCCAAAGGAAAATATAAAAATGATACGGATTAGAATTTTGTTAAAAAATGTGTTTTATTCAATTTTTAGTCAAAAAAGTTTTTTTTTATAGTATAGCGTCCGGCCCTGGGACCCAAAAGTCCGGATTTTTAGCGGCTATGTCCGGCTTTCTAATTCTTAGAGATGGCAACGCTAATCCGGGAGATAAAGATTTCAAAAGGCATAACTTAATGTATCTGAGATTTTCTTATGCCGGCTCCCGTGAGCAGACAAAACCCCATAATGCTTCCGCTACATATTCGTCATGGGATGCGTCCGAGTGGTGTTCGTGAGTAAAAAGGTGTGTGGATTGAATGTTTGTCTTGACGTGTACGTATCCGACGGTTGACGCCTTTTTACTCATGAACACCGTTTGCTCTGAACTCAAACGGGCGTGTTTCTGGAGCATAAGAATATTGCTCAACATAAATTAAAAAAAAACAACAAAACCAAAATTTGCTCAAGGGACAAAAGGTCAAATCTAATTGTATTTTGAAAATAGAATTAAGTACTTAATTGCATCTATTTTTTCAGATTTCATCCAGTGTGTGTAAAACTATCATAGATTAGAAAATGAACAAATAAATAAGCGGATCAAAAAAGGAATAGACAATAAAATAGTCACAATTTTTTAAATAATTCATCTACTTACTGGAATACACCTAGAAAGTTTGGGCTTTCATAAAAAAGCTATGTGTAGCGCCCTGATCAAAAACTATGTCTTTCTTTGACAGATTGTAAGCGGCAAAATGGATTTGGGTTTATTGTATAAAAAGGGGACCGAACATAAAAAAAATATGCACTAGAGTCACTGCGTCTATCCTTAAACATTTTATCAACAAAATTACAGCATTATATCTTACAAACTATGGGAATAATCTTAAGTTTCAGTAAATTTCAGAGGCAGCTAACTCTCAAGAACAAAAATAATACAATTTTTTTCCTTTCGCTTACATTACTACACGAATATTCAGATTGTCTGTCTTCATTTTATCCAGATTTATGGATTTTATGCCTACTTCCGATTTACACAGAATCCACTGTTCGAAATAATATATCAAATGCTCTTCTGTGATTGGTTGACGTAATAGAAGCACGCACCGCGTTCTCCACGCGAAATTCTAATTTGGAATCAAATCATTCCATAATAGAATACTCGTGTTTTATTTGAATTTTGGCGGGTGATATGATTTACCCGTCATTTTCTTCATTTTTTTCAACAACTTATTTCATTCCTTTCTCCTTTATATGATTTGGAAGCAAAATACCCACAACCATACTTATTTTTCGAACGATTCAAAATATAAGTAATACTTCAATTCAAAGGCATACGATAAGCCCTTAAATAAATTTGTTGACTTAATTTTAGCCAACTAATAAATAAATAAAATCTTTATTGGATATAAAACATTATAACGAATGGCGAGTTTATTGCCGTAGACAATGTCTGCCAACCAACCATTGTACACATACTTAGGAAAGTATGGAAACCAAAAACAAGATGCAGAAAAAATCATCTTAAGTGCTTTTAAACTAAATATACTAGAGACTTCGAAGGTCTATAAAATTTCGGTAGGCTCGCCCTAGTGAACTATATTACTTAGATATTAATTGTACGAATCATGGGGTAATCAGTAAATGCTGTGTAAGTATATAAAAACCCAATTAACTCTACATAAAATTTATATGATTGTCGAAAATAAAGAAAAAGTCTTACGGATAACGGAAGTTTTACGATCACCTTATGGAAGTTCCAGGACACTTGAAAAAATGAAAAAAACACTGGGGGGCAATTCTACAAATCGGGGAAACTATTTCTGATTAATGGACTACCTAAATCAGAATTATTTTTACTGTCAGAAAATCCTACATTTTTTTGACAAGTCCTTAGCGTTACATCCTTACATGGTTACCTAGTGAATTATATTGTATTCTGTCTGATATGCACCGAAATAATAAATATCGTAATTTTTCATAGTTTTCTTTTGTGGGAATTTCTGAAAAAATCACGCGGGGACAAACCAAAATAATAAAATACAACAGCATTGTTCTACAAATCGACCCGACGTATCTGCGCGCGCACATTAGAACAAACAAAATAAAACCTTGCGCAGAAAGGGACAAAGGAAAACCAAGAAACGTGAAATATTCACATGAAAATAAAATGACACTTTCACTCAGCGCATGACACCAAAGAAAATTTCAACCCCTAACCGTAGATGACAACGCATCAAAAGGTACGAAAACAATGTATGATTCTGAATTATTTTTAGTAAGAATGGGTGAGACCTTTGTGTTCAGTGGTCACCTTTTTCAAATTTTTCAACCCCTTCAATGCGTCGTTTCCTTACATTTTCCACGGGAATTTTCTACGATCCCTTTCAGTAAGGCCCGGACCGCCGCGCCGAACGGTCGAATCGGGTGGGACCTTGCGCCGGCCGGCCGCAATTTATTGTCAAAATATGTATGCAGCACAATGTGTTTTTGTCATATTTAAAGCGTGATACTGTTTTGAAAAAATCGAAATCGTAAAATTAAAGAAATAAAGGTAATATATTTTTCATATTTATATCATTTAGTACATATATTTATGTACATATACAATTAATTGATGACACATATGACACATAACCTTGCATTAAATGCATTTTTTCGATATACTATGTCCATTCATTCTGCACATAAAACACTATTTTTTCATAAGTCAAAATCCTTCATTTATGCAATCTAAAAGCACAAATTATACATTTCTATGCAACAAATTCAATTTTTGATTAACCATTTATAGAAGTAGACAATAAACGATCATTTACACAAGGCACACGCATTGTTAAACTCTATAATGCGGTATGAAAGTCAACGATCAGGAATTTTGGGGTCGCAGGTTCGAATCCCCATCACCCCATTTTTTTTTAAATGTACTATATCTATATTAAGTGTAACGTGCACTTTCAAATGCGAGGTACCGGGTTCAATTCACGGTGCTGACGATTTTTTAATTATTTTTATTTAATTTCAATATAACACACCTCAACGTAACAGCGATTAGCCTTTGTTCTGAGCTGTGTACAGAAAAATAGTACTTATTCCAATAACAATATTCAAAATATACGTATTCTAGTACACTTCACGACATAAGCTTTTAATGAATAAAAAAAAAATAACACGTGTTCAGCAATAACGTTTGCCACCCACTCAAAATGTAGGGTATGATGAGATAGTTGTAGATGAATACAAATACAAACTTTTATAAGTGCACACCTGCACACATATCCCTGGTTACCCCAGATTACGGGAAATTATGTTATTTCACAAGTATCAGATAAACGATGCCCACCTACTCCACTTCACGACACAAGCTTTTCAGGCTTACTGTGAAGTGTACAAATCTGGGTTTATTTCGATAAACCCAGATTCATTTTTATAAAAAATAAAATAACATGTGTTAGCAAAAACGTTTGCCATCCACTTCAAATTTTGGGTATGATGAGATAGTCGCGTGAGAGCACACATTCAATCTGAGAATTCTGAGACAATGCACACCTGCATAACTATGCCTGGTTACCCCGCATTATGGTTAATTATGTTAATTTACAGGTACCTATCAGATAGATACATGAAACAATGCACAAAAAGGTTTTCCGTCCTACAGTCGTGAAACAAATTAGATTCTTCTAAACAACCTTGTCGAGAATTATCACGGTACAGCTCCATATACCAGTTCACATACAGTGATGAATAATAGTTATAGGTACCTGCATATAGTTTAGCCGCTCAGTTAGCGTAACTATGTATATTAGAAATACGTATAAATATTAAAATCAATAATTAGATAGGTAATTGATGAATATTGCATAGGTCTATATCACGGGTCACCAAACGGCTGCCGGCATATTTTGTGAAATTTTAAGAAAATAGCAGATAAAATTCATAATTCACAGGATTACATTAAATCACAATTATTCACAGAGCCAAAAAAAATACAAATTACTATTAGCGAAGATATTGAAATTGAGTTTATTGAAAAGAAAGATAATACATACATAAACAATAACACTGCAATAGCATCAGAAACAACATAAAACATAAAAAAAGTCCCCAGACAGCATAAGCTGGTATAAGGGAAACCAACATACTACAATACTAAGCCACATATACCACTCCACACACCTTCAAATCACTACATTAACACACCAACATACACGTACAAAAAATAAGATAACAATAGAATAAAATAAATAAATGACAATAATTAGAATAGAATAAATAAATAAATAGCAAATAATACTTTTGGAATTGCAGGGTATTTATCGCCAAAAGGCGTAGGCCTGCATTGACGTATGACAACTACTCAGCTAATGGGGAAGATACTACCTTATAGGTAACAACGCAGTAGGTAGCAGATAAATGTCAGGAAATAATAATTAATAATAGATAATACCTTAGTTCATAATAATTATAATGCATATCAAGTAGTTACAGTGACAGATAAAACGTCAGTATGGAGGCCCAACATTAGATCAGGTGGTGCTCGTGAATTTATGGTCGATACGTTAGTGGAGAATTTCATTAATAATAATAACTTATTTATTTTTTCAAACTCAAAAAGACACATATATGATACAAATAAATAAACAAAAAAATATATATAGATAAAATCTCCCCTCAGAATTGAGCAAAGCTCGTGCTCTGAGGGGAAGCTCGTTTCCAACAATATCAGCAATACAAAAATTAAAAAATACATACATACGCACACACGATACAATAAACAATAACAACAAATAATAATAAATAATTTTGCACAATATTTCTTTTTTTTTTTTATATATATACATCGACACTTTTTTTATGTGAAAATTATATATGTTTAGCTTTTTAGGGGAAAAACTAGTCATTTGCCGATTTGTTGATCATAAAATTTCCTACTAATTTGCCATAGGTATTGAATTGTGCTCTAATGTATTTACATCTATAGCAAATATTAGTATTTATTCAGTGAGTTTTTTGTCGTTCTACACAAAGTCTAGTGAAGAATCCAATTTTGTAGAATATTCCATCAATTTTTTTTATTCATCATTTGACGATTTATTTATCATAAAATTTCCTACAAATTTTTCATAGTTATAGAATTTTGCTCTAATGTAAATATCTATAGCAAATATTAGTATTTATTCAATTTTCAGTTTTTTGTCGTTCTAAAATCCGCCATACTAATGTTATAGGGAATTTAATTTGCTACAAAATCCACATTGCCCTGACTAATCGTATAGGGAATTTAATTTGCTACAAAATCATATTTTAATGTCCATATTACGCAGAATACAAAAAAGTAGTGATAAGTTTTCGCTTATTTACTATGGCCGATATGCAAATTTTATAGCAATGTCTAATTAAACTAATTACAAAAGAACTAGGTGCATTAATAAATTTAGGGATAATTGTATCATGCATATCTATTTCTAGAAGCGGAAGCCATAAAAACAATAACAATCTATGCAAATATGCAGACAGATTGGCTCCGGATGTTAGCACTTTGAGAAGTTGTAGATAAATAAATAGGTAAGTAACTGTAGATTTTTTTTTCAAAAAACCGGTTCCTAATTATGGCACTTAAAACGTTTAATAATAGGTGCAAGTTGGGGGTTAAACCAGACTATAACTAGTAAAGACTGATTATAAGATACTAGGGTCAAAAGCCAACTAAACAGATGTTATGGATTGCTTTGCATCAGAGCCCCATGTCTCCTATGTCCTACTCCACTCATCCCTGTCCTGTGCGGTTATTTTCTACTCTTTGTATGACTCGAAGCCCATATCCTGGCAGAGGTCATCCAGGTATTCTTTCCTTGGTCGTCCTCTGTAGTTTGTCCCCTCGTTCATTCCTTCAATTAATTCAAATAGGAGACCCTCTTGACGCAATATGTGGCCGATCCATCTGTCACGTCTTTCTGCTATTGCATTAAGCAGGTGTTTGATTTTATTGAGAACTTCTCCTTAATGAATGCATGACCAAAAATCAACTGCTTGGAAATGCGGCCATTTGAAAACAAAAGAGCATGAAAATTTCTCTCCTAGACTTATCCAACATTGTTTATTATTTTCTAATCATCCCTAGGCCCCATTTAAGGCACTTGGAATCCTCAGATTTAGATATTAAACAAAGATTATAAAATAAAATGCGATACATCAATAAACAGTTACAACAAAAAATAATGAAATCAATAAACACATGGCAATAAACACATCTCACAGACCGCCAATTTATGACGGGTCATAACTAGTTTCATATAAGTGTTGACATGAATAATGAAGGTACCGTATAATTGCTGGATATATTAATCATTATCGTATATCATAATTAGGTACACCTCGGGGCCATAAAAAATGTGAAGAATTTGACATGCGTATGATAACACCATAACACTTGTAGTGCGAACTATAGGACCGCTAATAGACTTTTATGATCTTAATAAATTACCTACTACTCAGAAACTAATACATCATCATAACAAAACGTTTGCTGTTCGTGCGTTGCGTTGTAGAAGTTTTAAATATATTGTCTTTACAAAGGACTAGCTTTAGTGCCTGGTTTTCAATTTTTCATACAACCCCATGCTACTTTCAAATAAAAATATTTTTTTTCTTTAACTGTAACAGATACTTGATTTGTTAATAGCCAAAATATGTACCCTCAGACTTTTCTCGTGTGAAATTGATTCCCGGACATAGTCGATCACAATGCAATAATGAGTAACTGAACATCTGAAAAATTGCTTCGGGAAAAGTAAGATTACTCAGCTAATACTAAAGATATCATCCTAAGACTTAAAACATAGATAAATGAATGATATGTTTTATTGATTCTAGCGGTTAGAAATATGATCGTTGTAACAAGTAGCTATATCTCAACAGATACACAGCAAATGATGGACCTTCCATCAGGCTTATGACTGATCGTCGGCTGCCTTAATGTAATCACTTTACACTTAAATAATTCAAGTCCATCCATCTGCCGCGGCTGGAATCGAACTCAGATCTCCAACCTGACAAGCCGGTATTCTACCGCTATGCTATGAAGGCTGATAGTTGAGTCGAGATGAAACGTGTAGTGTATCTGTTGAGATAACTACTTGTAATATTCAACTACGACATGTAGAAAATTCCGATGGTCTCACAAAACATAAATTTTCATTTTCAAATTAATCATAATTTTTGTAATAATTCTTGGTGAAAAATAATTCCAAAGTTACCTCTGAAACTTGCCTGAAGAGGGATACCTCTGTTAAAATGGACTTTTTAAACTAGTTTATTATGGATGATTTCTTAATTTATAACTATCAATAATTTAATATCTATTTTTATCTATAATCTATTGTAAAAAAATATATTTACTTAACTAATAAATTACTTTGAATAAATATAATAAAAATAAAACATAATAGACCCAATGTGATAACTTTTTGACCTAAAATAAGTGTAATTTAAATTTATTTCAATCTGAAATAATTTGAAAAAAAATGTCTTAATTCAGTGCTTCTTCTCCAGTTTCAATCCTTACGATTGGTTGCAGCAAAGCCCCATACTCCTTCTCCACTCATCCCTGTCCTGTGCGGTTCTTTTTAACCCTTTATACGAGTAGAAGCCCATATCCTGGCACAGGTCGTCCAGGTATTATTTCCTTGGGCGTCCTTTGTTTCAGTCAGTATGCTCTTAAAAAGTTACAGAAATGATCCCAGTATTTGGTATCTTTCAAAGACTGATTTATTAAAAAAAGCGACTAGTTTTCGCTACCTGGAGGACTCAACAAGCCTTAAGACTGGAAGTGTGTGGCGCTCTGTCCTCTCTGCTTTCACTGAAAGGGATGGGGCGTATTCTTTATGGATATATATATTTTATTTATTTATTTGGTAATATAATATAAGTACAGTTATAATTTTTCAGCAGATAGGTACAAGATTTACATAGTTTAACGTTGTCCTTCTCTCTCAATAAGTAAATAAATACTTGAGTAGAGAGAGGAGTGTTTACAAATGAGTGCTTACTATGTCATGATTGTTAATATAGGTATCTAAATTCTGATAGGTGTTACAACTGTTTTTTTGCATTGTGCAGTTGGAAAGAATGCAGTATTTCCGCATGCATGAAAGGTATTCACACCATCCAGCATTATGTAAATTCCCTTGGGGATGACGCAGGATAGGAGTTCTGATGCTAACTCTGGAATAAAGTGATCATTTAAGTCGGCCAATACCGATTCGTTAGCATCGGAATGCCTATCCTGCATCCTCCCCGAGAGCGTTTACATCTCTACACATCTTACTATTTTTTTGTTGTGATTTGTATTTATTTATTTACGTATTTTATTTATTTAAATATGTATAAGTTTTATTTTCTTTTCTCGGGTTGACTGTAAGACATTGCTTTTGCAATAAGTTCGCCCTTTGGCATACTTCTGTGTCTAATAAGATTTGTTATTTATATTTGCTCTATGGCTAATAAAGATTAATTTATTATTTGTTTCAGATAAAACATTCCAAAAGCTACAAGGCCTAATCGAATAAATAAATAAATAAATAAAAATCATTATTTTAGATTATTCTAGTTAATTTTCATCTGTAAAATAGACTTAGAAATGTAAAAAAAGTAGTAAAAAATAACGCATTAGAGTAAAAATTAGAAAAAAAACTAGTCCTTTTAAAAAGTCTTCCATTTTGCTAGCGTAAGTTTGAAATGTGTATCGAAAAAAGAAAATACAAGAAAGATAAGTAGATAAATTTATTCCGAGCCATTGTAGATGAAATATTCATTTAGAAAATATTGAAAACGCGAGTTGTGAGTTCTACATTAAGTTCAAAGAAAAAAGTTTAAAAAAAAGTTACTTGTACCACTTCAATACTGCACTCGAACAAAAGAAGACAATTGTCACCTTAAGAAGAACGATTTGGAATAAAATTCAAATTCAAATTTGGAATACCTGATAGAGAAGACAATAACAAATGGAGAACGAATTAGAACGTGGAACAGAATTCAAAAGTTGAAAATTTAAATTATTCATATTTGGAACACCTGCAAAATCATAATACAGAACACAAAAACAAGTGATTGGAACAGAATTCAAAAGTTGGAAATTTTAATTATTCGTATTTAGAACGCCTGCACCATAGATTATTTTAATTAAAAAGTGTTGCTAGATTGAAAAATACTTGCTGACGTCACTACCTATTTTTCTGGATTGTTTGAAACATACAAGGGTTAAATGAAATCCGGAAAAAAATTACGACGTAAAATAAATAGCACTACCTAAACAAAAAAAAGGTGAAATACTGGTAAAAAAAAATAACAATTAAAAACATGGAATAGCGATAAATAGAAAAATATTACTTAAAAATACAAATTAAGTGAAAAAGACAGTAACTAGAAGCAATAGTGTTGTATTAAATTTGCAAAAAAATATCATAGTGGTATTTAAACTGTTATTTTGCTAAAAATAACAGCCAAAAAAATATATGTGTTACTGTTATTAAGAAGTAAAGCGAAAAGCAATAAAATAATAGTATGCAAGTAGTTACAAAGCACTCCGATGAAAATGTATAAATAAATAATAGACGTGTTAATATAAATAAACAAATACTTCGCAAAAAATAACAGCAAACCAGACGCCGCTATTCTGATAAAGTTAATAAAATGTTAATTTGTATGATTCAGCGCTATTGGTGAAAAGGTAAATACTACTTACCAGTACGTACGTAGTTGTTATTGTTATAAAAGTATCGCTATATTTGTTGTTACTTATTAGTATTCGCCGGTACTTCAGAAACGCAGGTTGTGAATCGAGAAATAATAATAGATACTGTTTAACTGTTATTTATTTAAACTTTGGAACTATTACTTTTTTAAAAAAGAACAGTAAAAAACTAGTGAATAACAACAAGTATTTTTTACTCAATTACAGATGATGTTTTTTTGTGCACGGTGAACACTGTTTGCAATATGTGACTTAAGTGTTTTTTTTTTCTTTTCAATAAAAAGTCGCAACTACGGAAAAAAACAATAAGTGAACCTAATAAAATTTTGTTACTGCAATATCGTTTTTAATATTCCGAAGGCGAAATTTCAAATCGGAGTACAGAATAAAAAAAAACTTCGTATAACGAGTAACTTTGGAAGAGTTTCGAGAAAAATTGATACAAGGATTCAAACTTACGCTTGGAAGCAATAACAACAAAGGGAAACAAAAGACATAATTAATACGTAACAAAAGAATATTGAAAAACAAAAAGCGACTGATTGAAAACTTTTGAAACAAAAACACTCGAAATACAAAAAGAACGCGAGACAATAGAACACTGAAGTTTTAAAAAATATTGAAAAGAATGAGTTCCGTAACAAATTTTTATTCAAAACTTTTGTATAGTGTACCTAGGTGATAGTAACAGTAACAATTAATAGGTATTAAATAGCAAATTTGAATACGTTAGAAATACCAATCACCATATTTGAAATGTAGTGGTATTTAATATGGTGGAACAGTTATGAATAAATGCTAATGTGTTGTGAAAACAATGTAAAATTAAAACAATTATTAAGTAATATGTTAAAATAACAATCAAATATTATATAACAGTTATAAAGTAGCAGCGAAAAAGTAGTTCAAGATTGTTTGGATTATGAAAATATAACAATTAATGTAAATACCAGGTATTAAATAAACAACACTGCTACGCAAATATAACATGTATTTTCAAAAATAAAAGTAGCAGTTATTGCTAATAATAGTTACTGTAAGATGCATTCAAATCTACGTTTAGATTCGATACGGCAGAGTGCAGGTCCAATGAGAAAGAAATTGTCAGGAATTATGGGACATAGGAGACTGATTCTAAGGCCCAGTAGTGGGATTCCTAACCGGAGGTTAAAGAAAGGATGTGGTGCTCCGAAGAGGTGTCTGGCGCTGGCTGCACCTCTGGCAGCTTTGCCAATCTTGCTGCTTCTGGCTACAGACCCGAGGAGAGGGAATCCCTTAAGGCATTTGACGATAAGTCAGGTAAGTTTTGTTTATAATTTTTGAATTGTTTTTCGTATACGAAACCATCCTTCTTCTTCTGCTTGGAAAAATGGGATGTTTTTACAAAAAATAAATCGTGACTTTAAAAAAATTGCGTGTTTTTAAATCGGAAAAAAATATCTTTTTATTTTTAATTATTTCAAAATTCATGAAATTATTTGGCATATGCATGTGTACGAGTATATTGGGAAGGTATCTCCAAATGTTTTTAACTATGGAAAATTAATTATTGCAAGAAAAATTGAAGAAAATTGGCATAAGATTTTATCTATATGCTTACTTACTTTACCGCACAGTGCGCCGACAACGTTTTTTAGGACACTTCGCTTTTTTTTACAAAAATAACAATCTCATAAAAATGCGAATAAAGCTATTCATTCATGCGAAATAAAAGGAATGTGCAGTGTACACTTCCGTCACAATCTCAGGACGGTTTCATTCCTTCCATTAGAGAAGACACCCTCGTACCTCTCTGCCACAAATCATATCAAGCGTGTATTAGATAATCATGACTGTGGGACGGTTGCCTCAACAAATATACCGAATACAGTTGGCATACCTGCTTTGAATTATCATCATCGAACGGAATGTAACAGATTGAGCTGGCAAAAATGAGGAAAAATATTTGGCCATTTAATGCTTACGTTTTCAATGTGACAATTAAAACTTTGTTTATTAATTGTATAATTGTTATATGTTATTTTTTAAGTTATTAATTATATACTATTGAATTAATTGATTAAAAATAAATAAATAACTCGAAAACTATTGACTTTATGCAAATTATCTTTCTATATGCAAAATAAAAGTGATTACATGAAATTTCCTAAAAATTTGGCATACTTATATTCTTTTTCTATTTATTTATTTTTATTTATTTATTTATTTATTTATTTATTACACATGGAACAGATACAGTCACAAAAACAAACATTGACAGGTACATTAGTACAGAATATCAATACAAAAGACCAATAACATCCGTTCACAATTAGCACACACGCAGAACAAATTGATTACACTACATAGTTAAAAATATATATCTTATATCTATAAAACATTTATGGTAGGGAAGGAGGAAGCATGGGAAGAGGAAGAAGAAGAGGAAGAAAGGAGGGGGAAATGAAGGAAACAACGAAAGAAGAGTCAAGAACTGATATCAAGAACAATAAGATAATCTGTTAAGCAATTGCCAATCATTAAATATTACTCATTAATCATTAAGCGAAGAGGGGTGAGAAAGCGCGGCCGTCCGAGACTGACCTGGTCCGATCATGTCGACCAGATCCTCAAGGATGGACGCGTTTTGAGTAAAAGGAATCGGAGAGCGTGTATGACTAATTGCATGAATGTGACGGAAGCTAGGAGTGTGTGTAAGGATAGGGCTGTCTGGCGCTCTGTCCTCTCTGCCTACCCTGCAAGGGATGTGGCGTGAGGGTATAGATAGATAGATAGATAGATAATCATTAAGAAAGCAACAAGATTACACTACCAACATCATAAGGACATAATCAGTGCTCGACACACAATCTGTATAGGGATGCCCTATACGCCGACAATGTCTATAATAAATAACAGCGGAGCTGTCAAGCTTTATAAAACTAGCAAAATTTTCATATTATTTTAAATTGCGAGAATCGAAAATCTATGGAGAACAGTTTACCTAGTTAGATTTAAAACTAGATTAGAACAATTATTCTTCAAATTCATGAGACACATTTTACCTCGTTGGAATCAGCATACGTGACGAAAGTTTTCAAGATAAATTTTAACCTAAATGTTATTTGATAAATATAGTGAACACCCATCCTACTTCCTCCCCAAGGGAGTTCGCATAACGCTACATTATGTGAATAAAGATACCTCTCGTCTCTGTTAAGGAAAAAAAAGACTGTAAAATGAGATTCGATAAAACTTATTTGGCGAACATTCCCAGTGTTCAGAACACCTGTGGTTCTACACTGAGGACGTGCCTCCCTGAGGCAATCCAGGTTTCCACTTAAAAAAATCTTTTCATAAAATATGACTCCATTCCAGAGATCTATTCAGGTATCTAGAGCATGTTCCATTCGTATCCTAGCGACTAGCACCTATAGTAACTATGTGGATTCATTTCATATGAGAAAAACTGTGATGCAATTGTGTTCGTGAAGAAAAATAATTCATAATACTGTCTGTAATATATTTTCTTTCAGAAGTCTCACGGAACAAACTTGGTTTAGTGTTGCTTGATGTGATAATAAGATATGGTTACATTTTTTTGGCTCCTTTCAAATTATGTTTCAGAACTATTGTTTAATAAAACTAGACCATTTTTGGATTATTAGAATAAACTGGCAACTTTGTTTTTCAAACTTGTGATGGCGGTGTAAAGTGATTATCGGAACTCGCAAAACTATCTTGCCTTTAAAATGATTTCTCTAGCGCCGCTCTGTAATATTTTCGGCATTGAAGGTTACTTGTAAAAGATACAATGTGAGAATATTGCGGACCTTTGACAGCTCTTATGAAAAGATTTGACAATCAGGGCTACAAACAATACAATCTTGAACTCCACTTGCAGCTTACGTTCGCCAGTAACATCTATCTCTTAGGGAGATGAATGAAACTTATATAGGTATCGTAGTTATCTCAACAGATAGACAGCGAAGGATGGACTTTTGATCAGGCTTATGACTGATCGTCGGCTGGCTTAATGTGATCAATTTACACGTTTTTTGAAAAAAAAAAAAACGCTATTTTTACTGTTTTATCATGCGATTTTGAACTGAAAAATGACCGTGACGTCATAGTTGGGTCACGAGGCTTAACACTAGAAACCTATACTTATATAATTAATAATATATATATATACACGTTATGTTTGAAAAACTGTAATTTCAATTATCGTATGACGTATACCTCCACCATACATATTATATCACACAGTATCAGTACAGTATCACATATGCAGTTTAGTTACAGATGTTTTAATGCACATATACTTAGTACCTATATCCTCCAATTAGCGAGTAGGTGTTAGGTGGCTTCCAATGCAGAATTTTCTATATACTGCTCTACAACATATTTGGCATTAACGTTTTTTTTTTAGAATTAATTAGTATAATATGATAAGTATGAGGTAGCCCGTCTTCTTCATCAGCCTTGTTCCCTTGATTTCGATGATGCCCCCTACGCAGTATTAATTACTCATTTTAACCTATCATTTGGGTTACATTTCGTTTGCGACGGGCCTGGGTTTTTTTGGCATTCTCCTTTTAATAACTTCCCAATGTCCCAGAACGTTTTTATTTTGTACACATATTTGATTTAGGTGACAGTTTATAATTGTTTTTACTGTTTTTATCATAAACACGTTTCAATTGGGAGATAATTAATTGAATTTTTCTATGAAGAAATATAGGCGTGGTTATGGTGAAAGAGTTTTTTACGATTAATTATCGTAAATCTAAAATTTGCAAATCAATTCATTCATTCACACAGTTAATTAATTAGGTGTTTCACAACAGATTATAGCATAATATTATACACCAGTGTTCCCAACCCTTTTCGTGCCATGCCCCACAGAAGCCTTTCTAACAGTCGTATGCCCCACCGCAAAACATATAAATATACGATACATTTGTATGCCATGTAGTAAAACCGGGGAGCCCTGTACACAACAACATACCTCATGCGATTTACATACAATCACAGTTATAATTAGCGCCGCAGGCAAATTTTTCTAACGAAACAATCGCAAGTTAATGAATTTTTACAATAATTTGTGATTAATGTGAGATTCCGTCGCGCCGATCGAAGGCCATGACTATGATCTTTGGCGCGATGCCCCACGATCTTAGGCGCGATGCCCCACCGGTGGGGCGTACGCCCCACCGTGGGAATCACTGTTATACACGCTGGGTCTAATTCTGTAACTACATAATAACGTTTGTACTAACTTAAATAAGACGTTCTTTTTTCAATTATTTCATAGTAAAAGAAATTTCATAAACACATTTATTTTAAGTAGATATCTCAACAGATATACAGCGAAGGATGGACTTTCCATCAGGCTTATTACTGATCGTCGGATGGTTTAATGTGATCACTAGAGACCGGATTATATGCATTTGCAAATTTTGGCAATTTATTCAGTATTTTGCGTATTTTTATTGGTTAATTGGTTTTAAATCGTCCGAACAAAATTTATACATTGCAAACTTGAAAACAGTTACAGCAAAAAAAAAAGCATGGAAACAATAATTACATTGCATTAACATTACACAAATTTAATTGTAATTTAACGTTAGATTTAAGTATTTAAAAAAGTGATATCTTCTAAAAATAATTTGTGACGTTCAAAAAATAAATTGTAACATTCAGAATAACTTTTATTATAGTTCGAGAAGTTACAGAATTGAATATATTTATTGTGTGTATAATGAAATTAAATTACTAATTTTATAGACGGATGAATCTATAAAATTTGTTAACAAAACAATACCTACAAAAGTACAGAGGTGTTCAAAAATTATTAGACTAAAAACAGCTTATTCAACATATAATGATTTGGCAGTATTTTAGTATGTATATTATTTCGAATTTAATGATTTGTATGCATTACGTTGACATTTATAAGCATGTTTATTCTTGTAGACATTGATTTTACTAAACTTCTGCACACTTTTTTTTATATCTTTGTATTACATGTATTTGGAGGAAAACCACAACTGCTTCTCAGGAGCCCAATCATGAAACTGATTGAGAATTTGCGGGCCATGGTTAAACATAAAAATTAAAAAAATGACACATAAGTGCCCATAATAAAAAAGTTCAAAAATCTGGCACCATGACGATGATATAAAAAAAGTGTAAAAAGGTACATATATACTTAGAAATGTCAAAGGGAGAAGCATTAAATTCATATCGTCTATTAAAATATTGTATTTATTCATAAATGAAGTCATTATTTACTGAAAAAATAGTTTAGTCTAATAATTTGAACACCTCTGTAGCTATAAAATCATTAGGCCATGACCTTTTGTGAACTAAAATGACTTGCTAATATTTGCCTAATACTGAACTTAAACAAACTATGTAATGAGAAAAACAATATCTAAAATTGGCATTAATTGATAGAATATGTTAAAAGGTCACGATCGTTTGCTTTGTGTGTATAATTAGCCCAAAGTAAACGATCAAAACTTTTTAGTATGTTCTACCAAAATAGCGTATGTTTATTGATAACCAGCTGAGTTACCCGTGATAAATCAATTTGCAAACTCTATATTATTACAATTCAGAAGTAACCTCTGTCTGCTTACTCGTACTTTTCATTGATTTTGAATGTTGTTCACGTTCCATCAGATGCAATCATCAAGTGCGATGTGCACAACACTGGTTGGGAACTTATATTCTTATAATAGATTCAGATCATTATCAGAATCAAGGACTCGCACATTGCGGGTATGACAATAGCACATACACATTACACATACCTTATAAACATTATAGTATGGTACCTACACTTGTTACTGTGGATAGGTACATATTATTATCTATATCAAATTGATAAACTCTATTCAATATCGATCTTTCTACAATCTACAGATTAGCAAAAGTCCTATATCGATGGGAATATTAGTCTGGATACCTTACCTCACACTTAATATGTATTGTTATTCGCAACTACTCGGCGTGTCCACTGTGTATATAGAACCGGTTGAATCCCACAACTGGTTGACTCGCACCGATGATAGAACGGAGAGCAACAGAACCATAAACAATCGAGCGAATCACTGAGTGAAATTTGACGGACCCAGAACGAACCCCAGGCGACACTAGACCAAGGTTACTAAACTACTACACTAGACCATATATTATGTTGTTCAGTGTTGCCTCAGTGAAATTGGGCTTTTAGGCTCATATATCCATCACAAGTATGGTCTACACGGGATAAAAAATAAACTCTAGATTACGTTGCATGAATGTCGGTTGGGACATGCGTGAAATATTTAATTAAAAAGTTTAACATGGCGTCTCTGTAGCTAACTATACAGGATGATTGGTTCCACATGTCAGACATTTGCAGAGGTGATAGAGGATGAAAAAATACGAAAAAAGTTAAGGGGATGCATATCCAAAAATCAACCATTTTGGAGATAAATGGCCTTTTGAAAATTGAGGAGGATGAAAATTTCTCATTTAGGTTTTTTGCCAATATCTCTCAAACTACTGACTCAATTTTGACAAAACCAAAAACAGTGAGTACCTAAAAATAATTTTGGCTTTTGATTAAGATCCTATTTTGTTGGTTTTTATTTAGAATGCAGTGAAAATTTTGTTAATAAACATAATTTTTGCGAAAAAAATGAAAAAATTCTAATAAAAAGCAAATTTCTTCTTTTTCTTCCTCTATCACCTCTCCAAATATCTGACATACGGAACAAATCATCATGTATGTGTGTCTGTATGTCGGCTGTGTGATGATAACACAACAACAGAATAATAAACAGCAATAACATTACAATAATATTCAAGCAATTAATAATTAAATACTCACTTATAAGCCACCATAATAAAACTATGTGGTGACACGTCTGGACTCTAATTATGACTCATTGATTCGAATTATATTCGCAAAACACAATAATACCTACGCATCATTGGTCGCTACAAGAATTCAAAATTTACCGCGGGAATTTTTCAACCAATCGCATGACATCTTTAAAAATTAATTACCAATCAGAAAGCACAATTGCAGAGAGTGGATTTTCCATGGAATATTATTTATTCGAAATTTAAATTCAAATCATGAATGTTCTTTTAGTTTATCTATTGTTTTTATTTCCTCATATTTTTTCGAGTAAAGAGATTTAAGACAAGAATAATAATCTGCGGAGAGCCTCAAAAAAGGTCGCTCGAATGTACAAAATCAATGACGGAGCAATCAGAACCTTCAATGTTTTTGCAACAGATCTCAAAACTAATTGAAGAAGAACAGTATTCAAGATACGAGTATTTACAAGTATTAATAATTTGAGACGCTTTTCTCCTGTTAAGGATGTGTCCGTTCACTGGAAATCGAACGATCTACTCGAATCACGAATGCACGATAGAAATATATTTTTAGTATTCATGTTCGGCCCTGCTTCCGTGTAGGTGCTACAGCGAACACTCTCAATAATCTGGTCCATAATATAACTGCTTCTTAGGCGACCTCTCACATTACTGCCCTCTACCGTTCCTTCTGCTATGGTGACGAGCAGCCTGGGTTCCTGATATTATGGCCTATCCATTGCGCTCGCTGTTGGGCAATCTCATTCAAAATTTGTCTTGTCTCTCAAAAGTTATTTGAATTCGTTGACCGTAGCACCGCGAGTATCTGATTCACTTCAAGAATTTTGGGGTCGCAGGATCAAACACAAACATGTTTTTAGTAGTACCTGTAATATTGCGAACAGAGACTCAATTATAGGTATCAACATTAGCGTTTAATAATTATACCTAATTGACAACGTACATGAGCGTCGCCAGCGTTGCGGAGTTAGGGGGGGAGGGGCAACAAAATTAAAAAAAAAAAAGATGCAGCATAAAAAACGCGTAAATGGCGCCGCAGGCCAATTTTTTTTACGAGCCATGGTGAAGAAGGTCGTGATGTGGTTTGTTAATTTGAGAGTGTATACTTACAATACTTTGCACAACATCAGTATGTATGAATAATGTATTTTTTTAACAAATGGCAATAAAAAAAAGTTTTTAACAATTTTTTTATGAAGCTGATCGATTTTCATGCTAATTTTAGAAAATTTATGATATGATGAAAAAATGAGTGGTAGGAATGTGATTTTTGTAAGGTTTTATTATTTGGTATGAAAAAATATATACCTATTCCAATTTATAGGGGGCAGCTTGCCCCCCCCCCTACTGCCCCCCTTGGCGATGCCCATGACAACTTATATTGTAAAACACTATGTATATAGGTAAGTATTCATCTGCCTACCTACATATAATATGAACATTATCCCAGTACCTGCATCATCATACAATCTAGTCTACTTATGAATGTAACACTATTGCACTATTATTTCATTGAAATGCCCTATTTAATGACACCATGTAGCGGTGCAATGCAATGCTACATAGATACTTAGGTCATTATAATGATGAGCATTGAGATAGCATACTAGATCATGGTCGTGCTGTATCAATTAGTAGGTATATTGTTCTTGCTCACAGCACTGTGGACAATAGGGTACTTAGTGCAGTAACGAGAGCAAATTTAATGGCATTTTCAGGAAAAAAATACAGTAGTCTACTTCCCTTTCATACTTTACGTATTTGGGGGCGCTGAATTCGAATTTCAACTTTGCCACCTCGTAAATGTGATGCGTTCTGAGATATTCGAGAAAAACTCAGAAGAAAACGTTCTTTTTAGAGACTTTCGCTCATAACTCGAAAAGTATACATTTTAGAGAAAAGAATCTCGAGACAAGAATAAACTAGAGTAAATTTCCTACAAATAGCGATGATATTAATTTTTCTGAAATAAACCGCTTACGCGCTACTATGCGCTAAAAAAGGGCATAAATTCCACTCTTTTTTAAAAAATATTTTCTCTTTTAATTTATTGACTATAACTCAAAATATATAGAGTTTTTTGGAAAAAAATGTTGTACATAAATAAAGTACACTATATTTTCTACAATTAGTGCTAAGAACGTTTCTGAGACAGACTAACCTCTATTACGTTAGAGCGCATTGAAGTTCACTATAGTACATTAGAAGCAAATTCTTCATTATTTAAAATGAATATATAACATAAAAAAAAATAAAAAAATCTACTAAACTTTCTTGATGCTATAAACACAAGGCTGAAATTTTTATATTTAAATGTTTGCTACCCCTCAATAGCGATGGGTTGGTAGAAATTTGAGAATTCCTTAGAAACAAAAGCTCATTCTCCAGTTTTTTGTCCATAATGTGAAAATTAAAAACAATAGGGACAATTATACTAAGACAAAAATAAAGTACATTTTATTATCTATGAACTACCTTAATAACTTTTTTTAGTCAAATAGACGATTCAGCAGCCAGAGTCCGTTAAAAATGTTCCATATCTCGAAAATATTCTAAAATTTCTACTTATTTTGGTTTACCGCCTGCAAATAAGAATCTAAACATTTTTAAGAAACAAAATGTGAAAATTCATCAAATTTCCTACAAATTATGTCTCTTGCGTTTTCGCCCTCGCGAACTGGTTCGATGTTCAGAAGCATCAAAATTTGGTATAGCGTGTCATATTAATTAAGCGTTGATAATACGAACTACGACTATAGTACGTGTGTTACATACCATAGTCGTAGTTCGTATTATCAACGCTTAATTAATATGACACGCTATACCAAATTTTGATGCTTCTGAACATCGAACCAGTTCGCGAGGGCGAAAACGCAAGAGACATAATTTGTAGGAAATTTGATGAATTTTCACATTTTGTTTCTTAAAAATGTTTAGATTCTTATTTGCAGGCGGTAAACCAAAATAAGTAGAAATTTTAGAATATTTTCGAGATATGGAACATTTTTAACGGACTCTGGCTGCTGAATCGTCTATTTGACTAAAAAAAGTTATTAAGGTAGTTCATAGATAATAAAATGTACTTTATTTTTGTCTTAGTATAATTGTCCCTATTGTTTTTAATTTTCACATTATGGACAAAAAACTGGAGAATGAGCTTTTGTTTCTAAGGAATTCTCAAATTTCTACCAACCCATCGCTATTGAGGGGTAGCAAACATTTAAATATAAAAATTTCAGCCTTGTGTTTATAGCATCAAGAAAGTTTAGTAGATTTTTTTATTTTTTTTAATGTTATATATTCATTTTAAATAATGAAGAATTTGCTTCTAATGTACTATAGTGAACTTCAATGCGCTCTAACGTAATAGAGGTTAGTCTGTCTCAGAAACGTTCTTAGCACTAATTGTAGAAAATATAGTGTACTTTATTTATGTACAACATTTTTTTCCAAAAAACTCTATATATTTTGAGTTATAGTCAATAAATTAAAAGAGAAAATATTTTTTAAAAAAGAGTGGAATTTATGCCCTTTTTTAGCGCATAGTAGCGCGTAAGCGGTTTATTTCAGAAAAATTAATATCATCGCTATTTGTAGGAAATTTACTCTAGTTTATTCTTGTCTCGAGATTCTTTTCTCTAAAATGTATACTTTTCGAGTTATGAGCGAAAGTCTCTAAAAAGAACGTTTTCTTCTGAGTTTTTCTCGAATATCTCAGAACGCATCACATTTACGAGGTGGCAAAGTTGAAATTCGAATTCAGCGCCCCCAAATACGTAAAGTATGAAAGGGAAGTAGACTACTGTATTTATTTCTCCGCGAAAACACCATATGACTAGACTAACTTGCATTTTTTTTATTGTTCAAAAATATATTAAATCGATAGTTCTACTTAATACTAGAATTACAAATAAAATTAGGAAATGTAATTTCAATTTACCGTTAATTTATAATATTGAAAATGTAATTTGAGTTTTTCTATGGTGGTCTGAAACGAGCGGCCATTGTTTAACGTGATTGTGACGTCACGACGCCATGAAATTCATAGTCAGAATTGGATTGTTTGTGGGTTATGGATGGAGGAATTGGGGAAAGTGACGTCACAATATGGCGGCCAGAGACTTTATTTTATAAATGTATTCACAAAGACAGAGAATTAAAATCTCAAATTTTCGGAAAACCTTAATTTATAGTTAATGTACCGAAAACCAAAATAAAAAAACCATGCAAGGACCCTATTGAGCTTAAGAATTGTAGGATTGTTAATGAATCTGGACTAGTAATATTTAATTTAACGCCAAGAGCCCGTTGACGAACATGTCTATAACTCAGAAGAATCGCTGCCACGTTGTTATCGGTCCTGGCGACGATGCCCTTGAAGGTGACTATGGACACCGGTTCTGGACATTTTTCTAAAGAAATATATGCCTTGGGGAGAACGCTTGTAGAACAGATGCGCCAGACTTCCCTATCTTACCCTTACACACACTTCTAGCTTCTGTCACGTTCTGAGTCTACTAGTCAAGTAGTCAAGTAGTTCGTGAACGCGGTTTTCTTACATCTCTTTTTTGGTCTTTCAGTCTCCCTCAGAGGTGCCGGATTCGAACCCCGGAACCTACACTTGACGATATAGTGTAAAGTACTCAAGAAAGAAGGCAGCTATTTGGATTTGTCCAGATCCTTTTTAATATCAAAAAATGACATTCCCGAAATCCTCGACCAACCTCGGCTTACAATTTCTTCATAATTCACATACATTATTGTGGTACATAAAGTTTTTTATAGCAGATTTAACAATAGATATCAGACTCGAATATACATTTCTTCGCAGTATCGAAATTCGAGGAAAACCTCACAACTTTTTTATAAATATGCACTAAGTATATAAAAGTTAAGTCGGGTAGTCTTATAGACATTTTAGAAAGGGGATTTTGTCGTTGACCCAACTTCATCCCTCGAATAGAATGCAAGTATCTCTATAGATACCACTGCTACTGTGCTAAATCACATGAGGCGATATCACACAGGACAAAATGACAAGAGACGTAATCACATAAAGACTAAATCACATTCGCTGAGAGATGAATGGCTGTAAGACGGTTGTTGTGACCAGAATTAAACTTTTTTTTATTCATTTTCAATATAGATTACAAAACAGATGCCGCCGGAATTGCCAAACTAGGTACAATCTGTATTTGGGTCAATCCCTCAAATGTGCAACAATAATAAAACAGAAATAAAATAGCACAAATAAATAAAAGAGATCAAAACAAAATAAAATAACATCAAATCATATAAAACAAGTAAAAAAAAGTAAGTTAAACTTAGGTAAGGCAAGGTAAGGTAATCTGAGATGAGATAAAATAAAATATAAAATAAAATAGTACAAAAAAAAACTAAATAAACTTAGATTTTTTGGGCTTGGACAACGCCGAAAAAGGACGAATAGTATTCGAAAGCAGTAGAAATGAGATCAATGATAAAAATGTGTGCGAAAATATATTTTCAGCAATAAAATATGCCACCCGTTCTGAATATGATACTAGCATACATATTAAAGGTCAAAGAAAATACTGCATGGTACTCAGAGATTACCCCATCACCTTCATGGTAGTGTAGTAGTGTAATTTTTACCACTTATGTATGATTTGATCCATGCGATTTCGTCCATATTTCGTGGCAGAAAAGCACCAAGGACAGAAATAACCGTAAGAATATGGATGACGCCTTTTTATTCAGCAGTAGCAGTGGAGGGAAACAGACTGACAACAATAACAATAAGATTTCGTCCTATGCAATTTCATATGTGTGATTTGACCAATGTGATTTAGTCATAATATGTGTGAAATGACACATTTTATACCGACACTCCTTTCAATAAAATATCTATAATAATAATCTCTATGCGACATAAGAGCTCTACGCCGGGGGCACGGTCCCAATGCCTTCCAAATCCTTCCTCTAATAACATTATTATAACCATAAAGTTACTCGCATCGCATTACTGTAAGCCCTGAAACATCACAACTTTCAGAAAAGATAACCATTTCCTATATTAAACTTATAGAAGCTTTCTCTCAATAGTTCTAACATGTGTTTTCAATAACCTTTTTTTATTCAGTCCATCATAAAAAAAAGCTACAGTCCATTTTGTTTTCAAAAATCTCCCGGAGAAAACTTGGTTTAGTGTTGCTTGTCGAAATTCGCATCAAATATGCGAAAATTCACGTTATTCCTGTAAAAGAATGCTGAAACCCGCATTATATGTGTAATAAACACGAAATTCGCGTTATTCGCGTAAAAAGCACGAAATTCTCGAATAATTTTGTTATATCGCGATCGCGAAATTTTCCAGTCTACATAGAGTATAGCTTTTGAATCTGCCATACTTGCGCCTTGTTATTATGCAACCAGTATTACCACAACTTGTTGGATGTGAATCCCGAAACCATTTTCCGCGTCTTTAAGGCTCAAAATTGCATGATCAAATAGAAAGAGGGTGTTTTTCGTTTGTCGGAACAATTTCGTTTTATAAAAAAAATCACGGTAATTCGGTAATGCATATTATCACAACGAGAAAGATTGCAAGGTAAAAATGAAAAGACTATAAGTCTTATACTTAGAAAATCCACATTAATGACTTTAAAATACACGACCAGTTCTCGAGGTTTGCACCCTCATCATCAGGCGATTGACAATAATGTTTAGAAAACAAAACATAAAAATGCAATTCTGTGGTCTTTGGTCAATGCATGATAACTGCAAATTTGGTCATTTTGAGATGAGTATGCAGTATGCAAGACCTCACAAAACATAGTGGAACTGCATACTTATCTCAAAATGACCAAATTTGCAGTTATCATGAATTGACCAAAGACCACAGAATTAAAAACTACAATAGTTTTTCTAACAACCATGAAAATACACATTCAGTCGTCATTTTCATTCATCCAATGCAATAACGAGCACGTCATGTAGAAAATCTGGTGATTCTCACAGAAAATTAAATTGTGATATTACAGGGTATGTTTACTTTTTAACGTTATTTTTTAACAATTAGCACACAGCTTTTTACAACGTTATTTAGCGCAGCGTTGTGCAAAATGCTTACAGAGTATAACTCCAACCCCATTAAGTAATAAGGGTGATTTATACTGCGCAGGGTATTCATTAGGAACAGCACAAAAGTTAAATGATGTTAATTTATAATTTTCAAAGTGGTACATTAATTTCAAGAAAAGGGTACACTGCTGTGTAATTTTGTAGGTGCTTATATAACAAAAGGCTTTATAAGCTATATTTAGACTGAAAATGTGCATTTTGGTGCCCACCAGGCGCGAATTTACCTAAGAGTATACGATTCCCATCGAGTTACTTTTTTTTACGCTAATATCAAACCATATCTCTTGTACTTGTTATTATTATTATTCATGTTAAAGGCTTGCGCCGTGAATAAATAAATAAATAAATAAATATCTCAACGGTTTCCGATAGTACTTAAGGGTCTATATGCACTGAACAAAAATGTATTGTATTTTCGCTTCAACGTTTTCAAATTTTGTGTGAGAATGTAAGCGCGAAATAAGAATAACGTAAGCGACAATGTGAACTTTACCTTTTTATGAAGAGCCTGGGAACAAATTAAAAATCTAAAACAGCCAATTTGTTAAGATTATAATGACCAGTATTTTGGATATAAATTATACTTCTAAATCTGAAAAACTGAACGGAAAATCCTCAGATCCCGTAAATTTCAGGGGTACTTTCGGAATATTTTTTTATATCAAGGAATTTTCTGGATGGGCCCTGGATTTGGGGGTGTGACGACTAGGGGTGCCATCTATCCAAAAAAAGCAGATAAATTATAACTTAATATTTAAAAAAAAATGAAATTGATTCTCTCGCGTCATGAAAATGTGTAATATTTTTTAATTAATGGATGATTTGAGAGTTCTATCATTATTATTTAATGTTTCGAACAGAATTCGGTAGATGGGGCTATTAACTTTGATTTGTTACTCGATAGCAATTCCATTGACAACGCAGTGAAGTACATGTTACGGGAAATGTACGAAATCCGTTATTGTCTACAATTCCTAGGAATTCCGCGAAATAAGAATAACGTAAGCGACAATGTGAATTTTACCTTTCTAAGAAGAGCCTGGGAACAAATCAAAAACAGTCAATTTGTTAAGATTATAATTACCAGTATTTTGGCTAAATTATACTTTGAAATCTGAAAAACTGAATGGAAAATCTTCAGATCCCGTAAATTTTAGGGGTACTTTAGAAATATTTGTTTTATTCAAGGAATTTATAAATATTGTATTTCTAAAACAGTCAATCTGTAGTCCATACTTTCATCTATCACCTTCTTCAGTTTCAAGACGATTCTCTAAGTATTGGCTGAGAATAATTCAGGGCGCCGAAGCCCAATGACAGCATATATGACCATAATGTAATATATAGTAGGACCTTAATATAATGTAGTATATAGTACCTATAGGAATTAGAAACAGGAATCTGATGGGCCCACTACACACTCGCGAGTCACCACGACCTTTTGGTGTTCATGAGTAAAAAGGCGTCAACGGTCGGTTACGTACACATCATGACAAACGTTCCATCCTCACCCCTTTTTACTCATGAACACCAAAAGGTCGTGGTAATTCGCGAACGTGTAGCGGCCGCATAAAACATATCAAATCATGATAATTTAAATGCGAATCAAGTTTACCTGCAAAAATAAACAGATTCTTCGATTAAACTATGTTTTTATTCTCGATTTTATCTACGAGTATGTGCTAGCTTACCCAAAAATAATAAGTTTTTGAGTTATTAAAACATATTATATTTCCTAAGAAAAGTACGAATTAAAGAACCTGTGACAAATTATTTTACACATTTCCTAAATTGACCCGGAATTGTATACATTTCTTAGCATTTGTATATAATTCCTAAATTTTATACATCTTCGGTAACATTCGTACAACGGAAAAGCCATTATTTCTGCTCATTATTTTTGTAACATTACACGACGTGTAACGAGCTGTCATTTTTTGCTACTTTTTAAATGTGAAACGCGACGGCAGCACTTTTTTCCAACAATGAACGTAGATTTGTAAAAATACGAGCCCTTCGTCAAGAAAGAGATGATCTCGGATACGGCCCTTGCACGATTTTTTTTTTTGGTATTCGGTACATTAACTTTTTATTAAGGTTCTCCGAAAATTAGAAATTTAAATTTTGTGTCTTTGTGGATATACGAGTATTTATAAAATAAAGTCTCATATTCGATTCCAGCGAGAAAACAGGATTTCGAATAGATTTCTCAAACAAAATTTGAAAAACACCTCTGTCTTTTTCTCCGAAAGACAGAAACTCGTTTCGCGACAGTTGAGGAGATTTATTTTTTTTATGTATTGATAATATGTATTAAAATCTAGGGAACAACCGTAAAAGTTTTTTGATTGAAGCGAAATTAACCCAAAAAAATAAAACGCGATTTTTACCATTTTATCACGCAATTGTTCACGCGATTTTGAACCTTAATGCCGTGGGTAATGACCGTGACGTCATAGTTGGGTCGCGAGCTTTAATATTAGTCGATTTTTTACGCGGAGATAGGAGTTGCCAACACACTTTTCAGTATTATGATTGACATAGAAACTCATCAGCCTAATTAACTAAAGGAAACATTCACCTATCCAGATAACACGGATATCAAAGGAATTAGTTTTAATAGTGGAATTATTTTAGTCGAATTTACTGTACCTAAATCTAGAGGTAGAGGAGTCGACTCTAGTTTCTATGTCCATGAGTTCGAATAACCTTCATCGTAGAACATTAACAGAGAGGCTTTTAGGATATTAAAAAATATCTACGATTGATGAAAAAATCAATAAATACCGAAATACGATATTATTTTCATAAAGCAAAAATGATTGTCCAGTTGGAAAACAATATAACACCTAATTTGACATTTTTATTTTTCGAAAAAATAAGTGAACGTAGAGTAAGTTTTTCGGTCATCAGGCAGTAGTATCAATTCTTATTTGCACACACATTAATAAAAGGTGGTAAAAATATCTAGGCAACTGAAATATAGACAGATGGTAATTTCATTGTTCAAAATCAGCAGATGGCGTTTTGTAGCAGCCTGAGTGTTGTTGTGTTGTCCTAATTTAAAAAATATTTTTGATTAGTTTTTACTGTTTGTGACGATACTGTATAGTGATATAGAAAAATATAAGGTGCCCTTAGGGCGATTTTATCGCTAAACTAAAAAAAATAGTCCAATTATCATTATTATTTATTGTGATACTCTATTACGAGATTAAATAAGTGTGTTTATTGTTTTTCATCGTTCCTAGATCATAAGTTCAGGCACTTGGACCTGTAAAATTTACATAGTTTCAATAATTGGTTAAAAAGTTGAATATATAGACAATTAGAATGCCTTCGCAGGAAAATTAGACCAAAATGTTAAATTTTACCGATTCCAGGAGAGCAAGCACTCCACAGAGTGTATAATCCAGTATCATTAAAAAAATCCATTCGAAGTAACCAATTTTTTTTACTAAACATGTACGAATCCATCAGAATCAGACTGCAATGTCACATCTGTATCTTACCATATTATTATCTCTTTGTTAATTTTATTTGTAGAGGGAATGATATTGAGTGATGTAGAAAATGTACCTAGTTTTATGACCATGACGAAGTGTCAATAGAGCCTTTTACACTCTATTTGGCATTGAATTTCCCGGTAAATGCATATATTTCTTTATTTATCGTTTTTGTCTCCCTTTTATATATATTATTCAAGTAGTTATATCTCAACAGATACACAGCAAAAGATGGACCTTCCATCAGGCTTATGACTGATCGTCGGCTGGCCTAATGTGATCACTTTACACTTAAGTAACATTCAGCAATTCCAGTCCATCCATCATTAAGATATAACTACTTATTATATTCAACTACGACATGTAGAAAATCCCGATGGTCTCATAAAATATAAATTGTGATTTTCAAAATAATCATATACTCGTATTATTCACTCGGTTAACATGTATCTTTGACAAGTCCGAGAGCCCGTAAATGGCCTAGGGACGACTCAGAAAAATAAACACAAAAAAATTGACGTATTGTGAAAATGGATTTATATGGTTTTACAAGTGAGTATATAAACGAAAAATGCCATTGAATTGTTAGTTTATGGACATTGGATTGGAACGGAAGGAGGAAGCACGAGGTTAGACTGTGACATTTCAGCTTTCAATTGTTTGTTTCACACAAAAGGACGATCTGACAATTTCGCTGTGCTACAACAATACTGTGACATTGTTAAAAAATTACGTATTTTGAAATGTATGAGCCGCATATATTTAACCTTCTCTGTTTTCACAGAAATTTAATTGATTATTTTAGTGTGTTCATTTGTGTATACCAAACTTTGTGTGTTTACGTGTGATTTTGTAATAAATAAATAAATACCTACAGTCTACAGTTGTTATAGCCAAAATCTGCAAGTTGCGTGGAGGATTTCAGTACAGCAGAAAACACCCAACATTGTACTTTATGATGACGTCAAAATTACTGTTTTTGTAAAGATGTATTACGATGTACAATTCACTTCACGACACAGGCTGCAGGAAAGTATTAGGGCATGTTCAGACAAGCCCAGATCCTTTTAATTAAAAAAAAGTTAATTGAATATGGGTTTCCACTTCATTGGCACAAAAATTTTAGAATAAGAAGAATTATTTTGAACAAAGGTTAAACCTCTATTTTTTCATAGCAGTTCCATTTCAGATATTGCAGTATTCTTTTAGCACAGCCTATTTGATGGAAGATACAATCAAATACAACATTCCCTCAATTAGCTATGATTCGCTTAACATTTTTGTTTTTCTAATAAAAGCATAGTTTATTTAAGAACGAAAATATAACACTTTTATTTGCATTCATATCACATGGGATATTTAATTTTAATGTGATTGATTTTTTGCCACCTATCTGAAAGAGATAAAAAGATACTGGAAGTTTTTGAGATGTGGTTCTACAGGAGAATTTTAGGAATTTCTTGAAGGGATCACACAAAGAACCAAGAAGTTCCCAACAAAATCAAAGGAGGAAGACACCTGCTCAATGCAATTTAGCAGAAATACGTGCCAGATGGATCGCCCACATAGTGCGTCATGAGGGTCTCCTATTTGAATTAATTGAAGGAATGAACGAGGGGACAAACTACAGAGGACGAACAATATTAAAGATTAAAAAGAATCGCGTAGGACAGGGATGAGTGGAGAAGGAGACAAGGGGCTTTGCAGCAAACCAATCGTAACGATTCTATACATTGAAGGACTCCCACGGGCTTAAGGCCCTCCGCATCCCCGGGTAGCACAGGCGCATATAGCGTCCTCTTTACCTGCACTTCTTGGAAAAATCATTTTAAGAGGTGGGCTCAGGGTGACAGAACGATTCTATAACTGGAGAAGAAGATCCATTGATTTAGCAAACAAGTACATATAAGCAACGCCGATTTCGTATGTATAGCTTCTTCTTCTTTTTCAGCCGTTTTAATTCCAATGCTGGACATAGCTCATGGACATGCTCCCCTTTGACTTTCCACAGATCCCTATCCTGGACACGCTGCATTCACTTGCTTCCTGCAATTCGCCTCACATCATCAGACTATCTTGCCTCTACGCTCCTTTTGCTTTATGCTAATTAAGTGCAGTGCCTAATGGACAGACTAAGGAACAAGAACGAACTATAATGCACTGAAAGTGGAGTTCAGTTAAGTTTGAGTGTGATGAATCTGATATAATAATGGGAACTATAGTTATGTATAGAGTACAATAGAGATATTGATTTCTCCGTAATGTTCTCCGCATAATGAATCTAATATATCTGATAATAACACAAAAGGGAACATATAATTAATGGGGTATCATTCTAGTCCAATGACGTCATTCCTGATTGATTTCATATCAATAATGATAGTGTCAAGTTTTTTTTATAGAAAATAGAAGGGGATAGTTACGTTATTGATTGATACGATTTCTACTAGGTACAATATAATTACTGTTTGTTTAAATTATAAATGTAGAAAGAGAAAACCTCTGTCTACCGGGCCAGATTTAGTGGTGTGGAGGCCTCGGGGCAACAAAAGAGTGGCCCCCTGGCCCCAAATTATTTTCCAAATAAAATGGACAATTTTTTTCAGTCGAGTTTTCCAATAAATAATTTATTGTGAAACCAAGAAGGTATTGATTATTTTATTATTTAACAAACATGTAAATATAATCGGAAACAATAATGATCTGAAATTCGCGAAAAAAAATATTAAAGGAAAAGTTGTTTACCAGTCTGAATTTAATTTTTTTTTTCTTCCGAAGTCTCTATTATGGGGGGCCCTCTTTTGTGGAGGCCCCGGGCAGTAGCCCCGGTTTCCCTCCCCTAAATCCGGCCCTGTCTGACCATATTTAAAGTAAAATGAAAGACTATTAAGTATATTTAGTTTAAAATCCACAATAATGACTTTAAATTACGCGACTAGTGTTTGAGGATTTGCACCTTCATCATCAGGCGATTGTGAATAAAGTCAAATTCATAAACACTTTTTAACAATCGCCTGATGATGAGGGTGCGAATCCTCAAACACTAGTCGCGTAATTTAAAGTCATTATTGTGGATTTTAAACTAAATATATAGTCTTTTATTTTACCTTAAAAATGGACTTCCACCATGTACCGAACCTTGAGATTGTCTATCCATTTCGCCGTATATATCTTTATAGACAACAACTCTTTTACTTCAGCCTGTTCCCATAGTTTGTCTATAATTGCGAATAAATTAGGTATTTCATTTACCCCTAACGTTCAGATCTAATTATATTTCCTGATACGGTTTAATAAGAGGCCCGCACGTAGTGGGGGTTTTTTTTTTTTTTTTTTTTTTTATTGTACGGCATTCCACCCGATGCCGAGTGATACAGCCATAGTACATACCTGCAACAGCCCTCAGTAGGAGCTGTGCGGCGCGGTAGCAATATTTCTATACTCAAAATTGCAACGATACTACATTATACTTGTACAGCGCACGGTCATAATATAAACCGAGCTGATTATTTCGATCGAACAATGGATTTTAGATTATTTTTTTGTATATATATTTTTTAAACTTTTTACTTATTAGGTAGTATTATTTCTTTGCTCTAAATAGGTATAAGCTTACATATTCTCTACAAAAATTTTTCATTGTATTTTAGGAATCTAACTATACTTCTCATAATAACAATATCTCCACTTGCCAACAGTGACTGAATACTAGTCGGAAACGGCGTCGCATTCATTAATTCGCTAATTAATTCGTCCCGATCGAGGAGAGGACACTCAAAGAAGATGTGGTTTAGGGATTCCTCCTCATCACCGCACCTGCATTTTGGAGACTCGATCACTTTAATTTTATATAAGTGGGAAGCTGTGCAACAATGTCCTATTCGCATTCGGCACAATAACGATATATCGACCTTGGACAGTCTGCAATGTAGGAACCACGGGGATGATATAATTTTTTCTTGTATATTTTTGTAATGATTACCTTTAGGTGAAGATTGCCACTCAGAAAACCATCTATCTCCTATCTTTTTACGGATTCCTACCAGAATCTGTGATGCTGGAGGGGCAAATTTCTCAACTGGAGTACCCGAGTGACAAGCATCCTTAGCCAATTGATCGACCATTTCATTACCTACGATCCCGACATGGGCTGGGATCCACGCAATATGTATTGTAAAATGACTCTGAGCGAGATCAAACAACGCTTGCTTGATTGCCCAGAATGTCGCATCTCGAGGATCCTGTTTGATGTTTTTTAATTTATGAACGAGGCTAAGGGAATCGGTAAATATTACTGCCTTATATAGCTTTATCTTTGAAATTTCTGTCAATGCCTCCCTTAGTGCAATGCACTCTGCTGAGAACACCGACGAATTCCTGGGAAGAGTAATTTTCCTTTCCAAACCAAATTTAGGGATGCAAAATGCTGCCCTACACCATCCCCCAATCGATTTTGAGCCATCAGTAAACACGGGGGTGAAATCATTCCATCTAGAATCGATTTCTGAGTCAAACATCGCATTGACCATTGCCTGGCTCCACCCAGAAGCAGTTCTATTTAAACCCATTGACTCAGAGAACTGCGGTCGGAACATTATGGCCTCGAACGGCACCGAAAATACTGGCATATTTGACGCATTACAAGATGGAAGGAGTGTTGTTCTCTCTGTTATAGCGGTGCACAAAAATGGAGCACTAGCATCCTTCGCCCTGGAGGGTCCAGCGATCACCTCAACTAGAGACGAAAGCTTACTAAGCAAGGGGTGGTTCGAGTTTTGCATTTTTAGGATAAACTTAAATGAGAGAAATTCTCTACGAAACAGCAAAGGCATCTCAGCACACTCCACCTGCAAGGCGTTCACCGGGGATGATTTCATTGCTCCTAGTATTAGTCTTAAGCATTTGGATTGGACACGCTGTAGTTTTTCATTCAAGTAGGTGGGCAAAGGATCCAGGAGCTGGCATCCATAATCCAAGTGGCTGCGTACCAAAGCAAAATATAAAATTCTCATGGTTGCTGGGTTACAACCCCACCATACTCTCGATACCGCCCTGAGGACGTTCATGCTTTTTTCACACTTTGTGATAGTATGTTCTATATGTTCATTCCAAGACAACTTGCGGTTAAAAAATACTCCCAAAAATTTAACAGACTTTTGTATCGGAATATCTGTACCGTTCACCTTCACGGACACCTTCGGGAGTTTATGCTTCCTAGAAAATATAACGATGTTGCTTTTCGAAGGGGACAGACTAAGCGCACTGGCAGACAGCCATTCATTCAGTCTTGATAAAACTCTCTGCAAGTTCTCGGCAGCAACCGATATATTCCTGTTCTCGCAATATAACACAAAGTCATCCGCAAATTGAATTATTTCACATGGTGTTGTGTCGATTTCCTGCAAATCCGCTGTATAAATATTGAAGAGAATCGGGCTCAAGGCTGATCCTTGAGGTAATCCTCGGAAAACTTTACTGTGAATTACTCCCTCAGGGCAATCTAAACGAACGCAGCGCTCCGCCATAATGTTAATTATGAGTTGAGAAAAATTGTCTGGTAATCCCATTTTCGAAAGTTTCTGTTTCAATACCGTCAATGAGACATTGTCGTAGGCACTAGATATATCGAGAAAAGCGGCAACAATATTCGATTTCCCACAGAATGCCGATCTGACCTCCGTTGTCAACACGCTAAGTCCGTCCAAACAAGACAACCCTCGTCGAAATCCATACTGCCATGGAGGTAGCAAGGAACCATTCTCTACGTACCACTCTAATCGTGTCTTCACCATACGTTCGAATATCTTCAGGAAGCAACAGGAAAGGGCAACAGGACGATACGAGGATGCCAACCATGCATCCTTACCCGGCTTTAGGATAGGAATAATGACTTGGACTTTCCACTGAGCCGGAATCATTCCAGAGTTCAGAATTGCATTGTACAGTCTGAGTAATAAAGAAAGGAGGCTCTCAGGAAAGTTGCGAATAAGTGCATAAGAGATGCCATCGTGTCCCGGAGCTGAATCTCCAGAAGACTGTATGACCATCATTAGTTCGTCAATAGTAAAAGGATAGGACCAGTGTGATTTATTATCCGATGGATTTGAAAACAAAGATGGAATTTCTGAAAGATGCGGAACATATGATGGCACTATTTTATTAGAAAAATCAGAAATCAGTTCTTCTCTCAGATTGGCACTTCCATGGGGCTTTCCAGAACCCCTAAATCTCTTAATTGATCTCCAGACTTCTCATTGTGGTGTATTCGGCGATAGGCTGGAACAAAAATTATACCATCCCTGCCTTTTTTTCTTTTTCATAATACGTTTGGCCTTGGCTTGTGAGTTCTTCGCCAGGATGTAGTTATCAAATGTCATATCTTTGTTGTACCTTTTAAGCATCTGTTTTCTTTCCTTTACAACTTCATCACATTCCTTGTCCCACCAAGGTGGATTTTTATTTCTTTTAGGTTTATTACTATTTTTTGCGATAAACCTTTCAGCTGCTGAAACAACAATTTCGTGGATATCTTCCGCAGCTCTGTTGATATTACTGGGGTCTATTGAGCATTCGTAATGCTCAGAGGAAGAATCCAGAGTTTTTCGGAATTCTGCCCAATTTGCCTTACTCAAGTTGTAAGTGCGAGTACCTCTGGGATTTACTTTTGGAGTATGGTTTTTCCCTAAGCGTATTATGATGGGAAAGTGATTGCTTGAATGAGTATCATCCAGAACTGTCCACTCGATCGAAGGCGCCAAACTAGCCGAACAGATAGAGAGATCAACTGCGCTGGGTCTATGGTTAGGGAGCGTTATTATTGTGGGTTGCCCGTTATTAAGAATACACAAGTTATGTAAATCCACATACTCCAGAACATTTCTTCCAGAGTGGTCAGTAAAAGCACAACCCCACATATTAGCGTGAGCATTGAAGTCACCCAGAAAGATCAAATGTTTTGTGAAAGAATTTGCTATACTGTTCCAGTATACTAGGTCGAAAGTCTTCTTCGGTGGAATGTATATGGAAACAAAAGTGATATCGTAGATTTGGGCAGCCACCACTTGAAAGTTAATGTTATAAGGTAAATTAATTTGAGTGAAAGGAAACTTGGAATCAATGAATAGGGCAGCTCCTCCTTTACCATCCAGTCTATCCTGTCGAAGGTAGGAAAAGCCATGGATTTCGAAATGAGACCCAGGAGGGAACCATGTCTCAGAAACAGCTGCAATGTTGATATTGTAGGATTTGATTAGTTGTCTTAATTCATGCCAGTTTGAAACAGCGCTTCGGCTATTCCACTGTAGGATTGAGAAATAGTGATTATTAGGATGTTGTAAAGCCATTTTGAGAGATAAAGTGTTGAAGAGATGAGATTAATGGAGCAGCGTTGGACGGTAATTGATTTTCAGAAGAGGAAAGAGTTTCAATCAGTATATTTATGATGTTTTTAAGAAATTCTGTATTGTCGGAAACCAACTTGCTTTGAAGCTTGTCAGTTTGGTTGGGATTGATTTCATTACTATTGGGAGTGGGACTGTCTGTCAGAGCGCAACCATTTGGAGACGGTGAAGGAGTAGTTCCGTTTGGGAAGTACAGCAAAGATTCGTACTCAGCTCGAGTAAAAGAAGGACGAAGTGAAGCGTTGGGAGTTTTATATGTGAATTTACCTCGCGTAGTAGAGCGCTTAGAGCTAGAAGGATTAGAAGGAGCAGGTACAGAGTTGGATGAGTTAGAAGGAGCGAGAGAGGGATCAAATGACATAGTTTTGGCAGTTGCATTTGCATAGCTGTTAAAAGTAGGAGAGTTAGTAGACTTGGGGGGTGCCGTCTTTGCAGTTACTCTTGCATAACTGTCAAAAGACTGAGGATGGAAAGAAGCTGCTTGGATATATGAAATGTTTCTGCAAGCCATAGTTTGTTTAATTGCCTTTTGCCTTAAGTACTCAGGGCAGGATTGACTAATAGCCCTATGTGGCCCCTTACAATAAAAACATTTCGCATCTTGTGCTGTACAATCATTTGGTGTGTGGCTACCTCCACAGGTGTAACATTTTGAGGGTGAACGACAGATATTTTTTGCATGCCCAAACTTGCAACAGTTGAAGCATTGTACAGTGGGGTAGCAGTATGTTTCTACAGTAAAAGAATTGTAAAAAATATATAGATGCGACGGCAGTGACTGACCCTCGAAGGTCAAAACCAATGACCGAGATGGTTTCCATACCGTCTCTCCAGATGACACATCCTTATAATTAATACGTCTGATTTTGGTTACTGGGCTCATGTCCGGATTAGAATCCGAGATTGATTCCAGAATCTCTTCTTCATTCACGTCCGTTGGTACTCCTCTTATGACACCCATTCGGGTGACATTGTGGGAGGGTATAAACGCCTTGTACGTTCCATTTGACGTTAAATAAATTGACTTTATAAATGAATTTGCCGACAGTGCACTTGCGAATTCCATTGCTATCTTGTAGCGTCCCTCCGCCTTAACCGATCCGTTGACGATATTAGGGATTTTTTTCGAATGCAGGAATTTCCCGAAACTCATGGGATAAATGGGTTTCCCCTCTTCGCACATTTGAACATATACGCTGAACGGCCCGTATGATTTTTGAGAATAAAAATGTTCCCTAAGAGGCATGGTAAACAATTGTTTAGCGTTAACATTTTTCGACGTCTCGCCCTCCTCGTCCACCAATCTTCGTTTACGCGAATCCGGAGGATCAGGAGGAGGAGGAGGAATGGGAGGGTCCGGAGTGTTCAGGGGCGGATCGATGTCCATCCCGTTGACGAAGTCTTATTTGACAAAATAATAATAATAAAAAAAAAAATTCAAAACACAAAAAAATAAACTAAAAATTTCTAATAAACGAAAAGAGTCAGCTCGACTTTTTAAAATAAAAATTAATAATGAAGTTTTGAAATATAAAAGTATTGATACGCTCACGTAATTCAGCTAACACAGCAACACAGACGTCCAACCAGCACACTGTCACGATATCAACTGATAGTGGGGGTAATAATATTCAATAATTTATCGTTTGCTTTTCAAACTTCCGCCATTACACGCAAATGACACCATTAAACCATGAACAACAAGATGGCGTTTAATTCGAAAAATTGGAGGGAAATTTTAAACAAGACGTTGAGTTGGTTCAAGTCTGTACTAAGATACGAAAGTGTTGTATATAAACAAACTACTACCACCCACTAAGCATACTTCAGAATCGATTAAGGACTCACATAAATAGTGAATGCTTCGATATGCTGTAAGGGGTCGCACAATACTTATCACAGTAAACGCCAGTTAACCCAGTGATCACTCTAGGCAGCGCCACCTTGACATCTCTTTCTTTTTCTAGCCATGATGTAGGATCAATACATAAAACGTTATAGGTGAGGTTGCCGTCATCGTCGCTAAGGAAATGAATGGAATAACAGTTCCTAACAACGAGTATGACAGACCACGAATTATATTATATTAGAGATTTGACAGGAGTGGTGGTCCTGTTTGATCATTATGCTATGTTGCCAACTGTTACAGCACGCCCAGAGTACCTACTCTAGGAGGATATACAGCGAAGGATGGACTTTCCACCAGGGTTATGTCCGAACGTCGGCTGTTTAAGTGATCACTTTACACTAAAATTAAACACTCAGTTAAGATTTAAACAAATGTACACTTAAATGTTAATTGATCACAATAAGCCAGTCGACAATTCATCACAACCTTGATGAAAAGTCAATGCTTTGGCGTATATCTATTGAGATATATAACTGTGTAGGTACTTTTTATCCAATTACGAAACATAGAAAATCCGATTGATTGTGTCTTTACATTGTGACATTAAAAAAATCGATAACATTAACCGACTGATAACTTTATCCTTGATAACATTAAACGGCGGCTACTGTACTAAGAAACGGGGGGTGAAAAGGCGGCTGCTTATTGAAACAAACTGGGGGAGATACTCGTACGAGTATAAATAATTTCAAAACAACTGCGGGTTAATTTGTAAAGAGTTTGAACTTTGAAGTTAATAATGCAGTAGTTTACCTGGAAGGAGTAGCTCTCACGGGAATAAGGCGCTGGCGTGTTAAGCCGTGTTTAAAAATGTCTAGATTATAAAAAGTTTATAAAGTCAAGAAAAGTTGCGTTTACTTACAGTGTGTCACAGAGTTGGTCTCGGATCTGTTTCTACAGCCCATTTTTTTTTTCAGAAGTCTCACAGACCAAACTTCGTTAAGTGTTGCTTGATGTGATAATAAGATATACTTACATTTTTTCGCTACTTTCTAATTATATTTCAGAACTGTTGTTTAAAAAAACTAGCCAATTTTTGGAATGTTAGTATAAACTGGCAACTTTGTTTTTCAAATTTGTGATGGCGGTTTAAAGCATTTAAAGGGATTATCGAAGTATTTTTTTCTTTATCCAACTCGCAAAACTATCTTGCCTTTTAAATTATTTCTTTAGCACTGCTCTGTAATATTTTCGGCATCGTAGGTTACTTGTAAAAAAAATACAATGTGCGAATATTGCGAACGTCCGACAGCTCTTATGACAATCAGGGCTACCAACAATACAATCTTAAACTCCACTTGCAACTGATGTCCACCGGCTGCCAAGATATAGTAAATAGATAATAGTTCTCTCTGTCTGCTCTGCAGAAGACACAGCGTGTGAGGAAAGAAAAAAGTACTAACCTTTCGAAATTTCTGGTATTTAACTGCACAGAATTAGTTACACTGTCTATGAGTAGAAATATGCAATTCGAATCAATTCAAAAAACGTATAAGAAAATAAATGAGAGCAATTTTCCAATCAATTTGGAAAACTGCTTTTGGGTGAGCTTCAAAATTTTAAAATTGTAGAAATGTCTAAAACATTACCAAGAGTATCCTCTGCCAGAAAGACGACGAAGAAAAAGGAAGATGTCTTTGTAGACGGAATCAATATCATAGATCTACCCAGAGAGGAATTAGAAAGCCTTGTATTGAAAATACAAGATGATCTAGATAAGACCCGAGAACAGAAGGTCTATATCCAAGCGGACAGAGACAATCTTAAGACAACATGTGAAACGTTCAATACACAAGTCGAAGAACTACAGAACAAGCTGAAAATCATGGAGACTAAAGAACAGGAACGAACAGAGAAATCAGGAGATTACTGCGAATCGGAGAAAACAGACGTAACTGAATTAAAAGACGAACTAAACGTTATACTAAAGAGTGCTCAAGTGGAACACGCTAAAGCGTTATCAGACATACACAAAGAGAAAAAGGATATGTGCGAGAAATTAAAACAGCAAGAACTGTCGTTGATGGAAGAGATTAAGAACGTCATATTGATACAGAGAGAAGAAAGAGAATCGTTGAAACTAGAATTTGAAGAACGATTCAAAAAGCACAAGGCTGAGAATGCTAACCTTTCCAACGCAAATATGAAGGTAGGCAAAGTTTTCGATATCGCAGAAGTCGAAGACAAAATAAACAAACAGGTAAAGAGCCTTATTGATACACACAAAAAAGCCTTCGAACAACTGAAATCGTTTTACAACGAACAGACATTAAAAACTTTAGACATTTTAGACGCTTTAGTCACCGAGATTTTAAATTTAAAAAGCACGGCCGATTCCAATAATTTGACAAGAAAGTCATCCACTACGACTGGGAAACATCTGGAAGGGAACCTTCAGAAGGCTTTGAGAGATTTGACGATTGTTAAGAAACGCGCAGAGAATGCTGACAAGGTCAAAATTCCGATGGACTTCAAACAGAGGCAGGCGACAGAAGCACATGAGAAAGAAATGGTCACTTTGGAGCACAAACCAAATCTGGTACAGAAACGAAAATCAGACACTAAACATAAAGTGAAGTAGATTGAATTTCTCGTGTTTATATTAACAAGTTAGATGATGCTGATTTTGTATTAAATTTTGAAGTATTTACCTGCATAATTGTGTAATCAATAAATTGAAATGTACCAATAAACATTTTTACAGTCTACAGGCGTATTTCATTTTTATTTATACAGTTCCCCGATTATTATACTTGTATATCAATTGTGCACATTACCTTGTTTAAATGTATACCTAATCTAAGAGTTCTGGTATTTTACTCCCAATTTTACTGTCTAAAAATACTGTCATGAAATTTTGTAAATGCCAAAAAATCTCCATCTAGCGAAGTTCTTTTGAAATCATTTTGAAATGTGAAGACACAAATTTTTGAAAATTAATTTCATTCCATTTTATGAAGGTATAAATCTTGTCTAAGTCACTAATCGAACCATTTAAAAACCGACATCTATTTAGAATTTTCTGCAACCGTTTGAAAAAACAAAATCGGGTTGACTGTTAGATATTGCTTTTGCAATAAGTCCGCCTTTTGGCACACTACCATTGTCTTGTTTTTGTAGCTATGCATGTTTTCTTTGACCGATAAAGATTTATTTATTCAATAATTTCATGGGGTTTGTTGTTAGAGACAGGAAGGCTTCGAGATCCATTTTTCATGAAGCTGAAACTCTATGGAAAAAAAGTTCAGGGATATCTTTAAGGGTTCACCAATTTTACGATACGTTGTCATATAAGTATCATTTTTTATTATCTTGTATCTGTAATATCATTGCGATACAGAACTGCCCCCTTTGACATAATATTTATTTATTGGTGGAAACAGAATAATTCTAGCGATCGCTATCGTCGTCACATGTAAACAAAGTCTATTCACTGTATTTAAAAGCTCTTCCCAAAATAATATTGTCGAAACGGTATATTGGAAAATCGAATATATGTTGGGAAGGTATCTCAAAGAAATTAAAATCTTAGAATTGAAATGAAAATTGCAATTATTTTTTATGATTTCTATGCTCAAAATATGTATATACAAGTTTCAAAAAATACGATTAGTTTATATGATTGGTGCAAGACTGGTGTTGTGACGAGAATGGTTTGGGCATGTTGAGAGAATGAAGAATGGCAAAAAATATATGTATGAGCGTGCCAAAAGGTGTGAAGAAAAGAGGCCGCCCGAGACTGGCCTGGTCCGATCATGTCGACCGGATCCTCAAGGATGGACGCGTTTTGAGTAAAAGAAATCGGAGAGAGTGCACGACAAATTTAATGAATATGACGGTGACTAGGAGTGTGTGTAAGGATAGGGCTGTCTGGCGATCTGTCCTCTCTGCCTACCCTGCAAGGGACGTGACGTGGGGATATAGATATACAATTTAAATTCGTTAGATAGATTTTGGTTACATGCTACGCCGTCCATCATCACAATAACGATCAGGAAGCGATTTCAGTCTCTTATTTATTTCATAAAATGAAATAAAATAAACAGAATAAATAAATAATAACACACAAACACAGAGCACACAATAAAGTTTAATAGCAACCGGAAGAACTGATGAGAAGGAAGGAGTCGGTCATAATGGGAATGAAATATATCTTATTGATTTCCGTAGCGTATCCTGAAAATACCATTTCAATTCATTGGAGGATTAACGGAATACAAAACCAATGAGAGAAATGTGCTTTTTCATTAAGGCTCACGACCCATCAACTATGACGTCACGGTCATTTCATTCCCTAGTTTTTGAGGGCTTGGCACCAGGAATGACATCACAGTCATTTCCCACGGCATTAAGGTTCAAAACCGCGTGAACAATCGCATGATAAAATGGTAAAAATAGCGTTTTTTTTTTTTTTTTCATTTTTTGGGGTTAATTTTGCGTCAGAATCAAAAAACTTTTACGGTTATTCCCTAGATTTTAACGCATATCATCAGTACAATAAAAAAATTTACTCCCTTACTTTTGGGAAACGAGTTGCTGTCTTTTAAAAGATCAGATATGTTTTTTACTATTTTTTTTTTGAGAAATCTGTACTATGTAGATATAAAAAATCTTTAACGGTCATTCCCTAGATAAAGGTTCAATGTATCTTCTCAATTTTTTTACAACGCATATTTAGTAACGGTTGTAGAGTTCTAAGGTCTCCCGTTTTTAGGAATTTTTGAAATGTCAATATGCCTACTCCACAATGCCACACCCAAAGCCCTTGAATGGCTTGGAAGCCTGGATGTTGCTCTGCAGGGTACATGTATCCTGTATGTAACAGATAGCATAATTCTCTTATCTTATGACGTTGCCGCCCAACGGTGGCAGAAGCCATTTCGTTTGCATTTCGCAACGTGTGGGAACTGGGAACAGATTCGTAAATCAATAAGGCGTAGTGATAGTGTGTGTGGGCGGTAGAGTAGTGGGAGACGTATCAGACTTGAAATATAACTTTTTCTAGTTCATTTAATAATTGTCCTTCAACGCTCAATTGCTCCGACACACTTAACCTAATCACTCCAGAGTGACCAGACACTACAGAAACTCTATTTACATAATCGAATTACTAGCCACTTGACTTGACTTAACCCATTAGAAAAACACCGTGATTTTTTAATGTTAACAGAGTTCGCTAAAATCGGACCTTTAGAATAAAGACAAGATATATATCAAAAGTTGATATATACATAGTATATCCGGATTTATATCCAAAATTGATATAGGTATATCCGATTTATATATATATATATCAATAGAAAACAGATTTTTTGAAATATGGTTGCTTATTTTATGGATTTTGATGAGATATGTACCGTACAGGAGGATGTTATATACTCGTAAGTTGACAACAGTCGTTTTACACGAGGCACACATCTGAAAAAAGGAGTAAAAAATTAAAAACAAAAGGTTTGTGCTGTGGCTGAGATTTGAACCTGCGACCCCTAAATCTACGATGAGTACCAGATATACCTACTAACTTCGTCACTTGATTTTTTGTATTGATAATATGCATTAAAATCTAGGGAATGAGCGTAAAAGTTTTTTGATTGAAGCGAAACTAACCCAAAAAAATGAGAAGTATACGCTATTTTTACTAATTTATCATGCGATTTTGAACCTTTTAATGCCGTGAGATTAGACCATGACGTCATCACAATCTGTTTTATGTTCTTTCCGAAATTATTTCAAAATATTCAGGTCTGAAACTATGTTGATGTTATAAATTTAATAAGGTACGACATCTATTCAACATTTTAGAAAGTACATCAGACAGCAAGCGATTGCACACGAAGCCCTTCGAAAGACCATATGAAATAATATTAAAATAAACTTCTCCGATGAACCTTCGGTCAAAAGTTTCTCGCATAAAATAATTAGTACAATTTGTTAAATTCTCACATTTGTGGCTTTAAATAAACGGATTATATTAAAGGGTATAATGAGTTTCGGGCCACTTATTCAATAATGACTATGTAATTATATTTTATGAAATCCACAAGCATATTGTTGGTTTAGCCCTTTCGTTTGCCCAATTACTATAGTATATACATAATTCTGGTGGAAATCGGGTAGCAATATATGTAACGAAGGGTCGTGGAAACTTTTGCAAGTTGTTCGAATATATACGGAATTTAAAACTCCTTGCGATCGTAGTGCACTCACTTATTACTATTATTTGTTATTGGGTAGGCAGCTTTCGCTGTTTTGACCCAAGTCCCAGTTAATTGTGTTTATATTATCTTGTCTATTCTTAAAGGTGTTGGTGGTAGGAGCAAGTACCACTGAATCTGGCAACTGATTCCAAGCACTGACAGCTCTATTGGTCAAGAAGGTGTATGGTCAAGAATTTTTTGTCCAATAACAATACCACTTTTTAAATAATATTACTCGATATAAAACATATCGTTGTTCACAATCCTTAGTATTCATTTACATTTTTAGATTCACATCAACATCTTGATTTATAATGTGAACTGGTAAATATTGTAGTACAAATATTATTTAAAGTAGAAAGAATGAGGCATCATTACTTTTCCATAAATAATAATCCATCTGACTGACAATCCGTTGTTCCTTTCTTGTCCTTCATCCCATACACCTATTTATTTATGTATTTTTTATTTTTTTTTGTATGTACAGGTATTCTATATATTATTATTATTTTTATATTTATTTATACTTTTCTTCTTTTTCATACAGTTGATGTGTTGTGTATATCAAATGTATGTCACAAGTAGTTGGTTGGCACTGTTGGCAGACATTGCCTACGGCAATAAACCTGCCATTTGAATAATATTATATTTTCAATAAAGATTTTATTTATTTATTTAATAGAAAATACTGTGCTAAATTAAATAAAAAAATTACCACAAGAGTACACGTCATACAATAAAGTGTAAGGATATAGGGTCTGGCGATCTGTTATTTCTGCAACCTACCCTGCAAACCGCGTAATATTTGACGGGTAACAGCTAGTAATGAATAATTGTAAGAAGTAGTTAAGTAGTGGAGCTATTTTTGGTTATAATGTTACAATTAATACTAATAGAGGTTCAAGGCTTATACAGGATTATATAATACCAGTGTTTATAGGCCTGCTAAAGCTAAAGGCTGTAAAACGGAAGTTTGCGGGCTCCTCACAACCAGTGTTGCCACGATCCAAAAATAAAAATCTGTATCTCAAAGTCTAGAAATCTGTATAAATGAAATTTTAAAACCAATTTATTGAAAAATTATTTTTTGCGACTATAATGAATAACTTTTTGAGAAAATAACAGTACATAAAATATATTAATTTCTTATTGTACATATTTTTACTCATTTTACAAATGAGATTTTCATCTACATATGTACTTATTTACTTATTATCAAATGATAATCGTGCTCGAATTTGTTTTTTTTTTTGTACTCTATCCTTCCGATTTATCATAGACTATTTCCAATTCCAAAAATCTGTATAAAACAGAGTAAATGTCATCTGTATTTGTCCGTTCACGTAGCATAAAATCTGTATAAATATATAGATAAATCTGTATATATGGCAACACTGCTCTTAACCATTCAAACTCCAAGACTAATGATTACAATATGGATCTTTTCTTTTTCTTTTGTAAAACCGCCTTTTAATTTGTCATTTCGTCGTCTGAGAAAAACAAATTTTGAGATCGTAAATAAAATAAAATAATATTTATTGTACAGATAAATAATCATACAACGGGCGGGCTTATTGCCAAATGGCAATTTCTGCCAGCCAACCCATTGTAATTATTTTTGTGAAAATATTTACTACATCTTGTACTCCGGGTAACAGAGAGTTTTACCATGCAAATTGTATAGTAGTTCTGGCTTTTGGATTTGTTATATAGGTCGATCCTCTGGTTCACTTTTTGGCTCGCCCTATTGAACGCACAAGGATGGGGAGGTCACAAACTTGCGATTCTGAACCAGGGGACCAACCTATACAACATATCCAAAAACCAGAACTACTATACAATTTGCATGCTAGGGTACCATTTTTTGTTTGTCTAGGTTTCCCGGAGTATTATATTTATGGGAATAATATCGAGTTTCAATAATTAGGAATTATTTTATTATCGAGAAAATGCACGAGAATTTCCTGTGATTACAACCAAAGGGTCCTCCGACGGTTTTAATCACAGGAAATTTACATATTTCCCCATTGAAATTATAAAACTGTTATAGAGTTGGTATAAATTCAGGAGTAAGTAGAGTTTACAAACATCTTTTAAAATAAATTTATTAGGTTGTAGGTTTCTAGGTTTCGACGCGCTCAACTGTTAATCGGGTTCAGCGGGTTCAATTCGACTTACCCCACTTCACAACACAAGCTTTTAAGCTTTCTGTAAAGTGCACAAAGATGCGTTTGGGTTTATTTCGACAAACCCAGATTTTTTATATAATTATAATTATTATGGGTGTTTGATAGATGGATACAGATATCTTCAGGATTGGTAGTAGCACTTTGGAACTTTGGAAATTTGCTTAAATTAGAGGTGATCTATTTAAGTTTTTGTATCATAGATTTACGAAACTAATGTTTTATATAATGTTTTGTATATCATTTGAAAGATCATAAACCAGAGAAGTTTTTTCCAGATTTCTGAATCTTTGAACATTTTTTTTCTTATCTAAAATCCTCTCCAAAGTCGTAACTCGTTTTTGAAATATCTCTTTCTCGAAACTTTAATCCGATATTTTTTTAACATGAATGTTTTTCAGATTGAAACTTATGATTTAAATAGACTAAACACATATTCAGGTAACAAAAAAGGATGATAGAACTAAGTAGGTACCTTTACTTTCGATGCTGTCGGGCTAAAACTTGAGCGATTCGGGGTATTTCGAAAAAAAGTTAAAATCTCGAATATCTCGAGAACCGTGCGACTTTTGAGGAAGCTAAGTTTGGCTCAAAAGATGCTAAATGACCTCTACTATCAATCCTGAAGATATCTGTATCCATCTATCAAACACCCTGTATAATCTGTCCCCTCATTCCGCCTCCGTTGCGGGATAGGCAGACAATACAGAACGCCACACTGCCCTATCTTTAAGCACACTTCTTGCTTCCGTTACACTTGTACAATTAATCACACACGCTCTCCGATTCCTTTTTACTAAAACGCATCCATCTTTGAGGATCTGGTCGACACGACAGATCCAAGTTAGTTTCGGACGACCGCACTTCCTCGCGCCTTTTTTTCACTCATACATCTTTTTTGTCATCCTATCGCCAATCATTCTCTCAAGATGCCTATCAAACCATATTAAGTATTTTAATTCAATGGTTAAGACTGTTTTATTCCAGTTTTTCGAGTGTCCTGCAAGAATCTGGAGTTCACAAAATTTTCGTACTACGCTTTTCGTATTTTTTGTTTTCATCAATGAGAATCGCCACCCATTCTAAATGCCACATTAATTTTGCTCAAACAGAATGCTGTGTTTTTATACACGCAGTACATTTTTTTTATATTAAGGTGTATGTATCGTAAAGTGTGGGAAACATCGCCAGCGCCGGAGTTTGAACCTGACACCACCTCAACCAACTGCGCCACCATGTACCTACTCCATTTTTAACTGGTTTTATATGTTTATAATTTACTGGTTACCCCATTATTGTGATGTACATGACCTTGTATGTATATACATGTACGAGTATACCTTAATATTATGGTGCAGTAGTGATAGGACGATAGGTACTGGAACAAAAACCTCCGCAACATGTCTAAACCTACAAGGAGAGATTAGGTGTTTTTTACCTGCCCTTTATGGCTCTTCGTGTCGTAAAAAATACGAGTGTAATATCCTTTTTTACAACATTGGATGATGACATTCATTGTGCCTTCAATAAAAACCCCCTGTGTAAATATTTTATAAGTTTAGACAACATGGGCTTTTCAGGTGGATATTTCTACATTACCTATCAGCTAGTTTGCAGTGTTTCCCAACCTGAAGTTCGTAAAAATAATAAGGTTGCCACCGAAAATAAATCGCTTGCACGTAGTGCGAGAATACGCATTAAAATCTACTGAAACGTAAAAAACCCTCTTTCTGTAATTTTATCATGCGATTTTGAACGTTAATGCTTCATCCATATGCTCGCCGACCCTGCACGTTTTTTGTGTGAATGAGTAAAAAGACGTTAAAATCCAAGACAATCACTCCGTCCGCACGTCTTTTTACTCATTCCCATGAGCATCCGCGAGAATGTGGTAGAGGCATAAGAATATATTGTCTATTGACATTTCAAAAATTTCTAAAAACGGGAGACCTTAGATCTCGACAACCGTTACTTAATATACTTTGTAAAAAATAGAGTAGATACATTGGACCTTTATCTAGGGAATAACCGTAAAAGATTTTCTATATCTTGTATACATTTATCAAAAAAAATAATTGAAAAACACCTCTGATCTTTTTTGAGAAAGACAGAAACTCTTTTCCGGAAAGTCGCGAATTTCATTTTTGTATTGATAATATGCAGTTAAATCTAGGGAATGACCGTAAGAGTTTTTTTATTGAAGCGATATTAACCCCCAAAAAATGGAAAAAAACGCTCTTTTTACCATTTTATCATGCGATTGTTCGTGCAATTTTGGGAAATAACCGTGACGTCATGGTTGGGTCGGGAGCCATAAAGATGCGAAAAATGTTTTTCGGATACTTGCCCCGTAACGGGACATAAATTAATTACTGGTAGTTAAATAAATATTGAAACTAATTAACTGTACAACAATGGAAAGTATGTAGCAGTGATAGCTCTTTTAAAATCACACCTAAAGTGCACTCGTACCAACCAGTGACGTGTTATCTATCTACTTTATTAAACAACTGCCGCGTATGATGTGGTACTTTCTTTCCCATATAATTTAGCACTTTGGAAGGTATCTGCACGCGACACACTGCATTATTGTAAAGTTGACAGTTCTTATTGTCAAATCTTATGAAATGAGCTGTCACACTTCCATATTTTTTTAGACATTACGTCATTCATAAGTAAAAACTAATGCCTGCTATATTATAGAGCAGTGCTAAAGGAATAATCTTGTTGCTATCTTTCAGAAAAAAAGATCAGAGATGTTTTCAAAAAAAAAAATTATAAATCTATACACGATATAAAAAATCTTTTACGGTCATTCCCTAGATAAAAGTTCAATGTATCTACTCTATTTTTTCCAAAGCAGTTTTAGTAACGGTTGTCGAGATCTAAGGTCTCCCGTTTTTAGAAATTTTTGAAATGTCAATATGCCTACTTTTAATTGTATTTTGTAAATTATTCCCTGGATATCTGGATATAGCCAACAATCAAAAGCTTTTTTTTTTGTTATGACGTAAGCATCACTAAACTTAGCAATAGCAATATTGTATCATGTGAAATGTTAGTGGGACTATTAACAGTATGCATACCGACATTTTAAAAATTTAAAAAACGGGAAACCTTATATCTCGACAACCGTTACTAAATATGCATTGGAACAAAATATGGTAGATGCATTGAACATTTATCTAGGGAATAACCGTAAAATATTTTTTATATCTTGTATAGATTTCTCAATATTTTTTTTGAAAAACACCTCCGATCTTTTTTCCGAAAGACGGAGACTCGTTTCCCGAAAGTCGCGGAGTAATTTTTTTTTTGTAAGATAATATGCATTAAAATCTAGGGAATAACCGTAACATTTTTTTGATAGACGCAAAATTAAGTCCAAAAAATGGAAAAAACGCTATTATATTACCATTTTATCATGAGATTGTTCACGCGATTTTGAACCTTATTGCCGTAGGAAATGACTGTGACGTCATTCTTGGTGCCAAGCCTTTAACAAATATGAATGTAGGTATATTATGGTACTACCTATGTACCGTAAAGGAGAGGTCGAAAACATTTCCTCGTGTACCACGAAATGTATTTATTTAAATGAGCTGACGCTAGCCGACAACCTTTCTCAAAAAGTATTTAATGAGAATTCAAAATATTTACGTCAATTCTATGTGCCAAATCTTAAGTTCGTACCATGTCTGGTTTCCGATATATTCGTGTACTCTCAAAAACTTTCAGCCCTTTTTTTCTCCCCCTCTACCCTCAATGGATATAGGCTCAAAGCTCAAACTTTCTAGTTGGGTTCCAGTAGATGAATTATTTTTAAAATTTTGACCATTTTATTGTCCATTCCCCGCCTATTTATTTGTTTATTTTCCAATACATGGTAGTTTCTAACACAAAGAAATAAATCGTAGGTATGCTAATAGATATTTGATTTTATTCTCAAAATCCAATTAGATTTGAGCTTTTGTCACATGAGCATATTTCTAAAGGGCTTTTGTCTTTTTGGGATTCATTCATGTTGGGCAATATTCTTATAGGTTTTTGTCCGTTACGGTTATTAATATATTATTTCACTTTTGCCCATTGAGGGGTAATTTACCCCTGATGATGTTAGCCGACCACTGGCGTTGTATAGAGCCAGAATACACATACAGAACAACGGAAGAGTATTCAGACTACAGCCATATCTGTGCTACTGCTATACAGGATGTATGGTGGGTAGGTGTCACTTAACTTTCTACTGCAATGCACCAGAATCGGAGCCAAGTTTTTTAAAGCATAACCTAATCTCGGAATCTCAATTTATAATGTTATTTTCATTTCACAAAGAGCAACGTACTGTATAATGATATTCGTATTGTTCATTTTAAAACTCGCGACCAAACTATGACGTCACGGTCATTTCCCACGGCATTAAGGTTCAAAATCGCACGAACGATCGCATGATAAAATGTAAAAAAATAGCGTAGTTTCAATTTTTTGGGATTAATTTCGCTTCAATCAAAATACTTTTACGGTTATTCCCTAGATTTTAATGCGCATTATCAATACAAAAAAAATGTTTTCCGCGACTTTCGGGAAACCGAGTTTCCGTCTTTCGGAAATATATCAGAAGTGTTTATCATTTTTTTTTTGAGAAATCTAAGTATATAAGATATAAAAAATATTTTACGGTTATTCACTAGATAAAGGTTCAATGTATCTACTCTATTTTTTCCAAAGCATATTAAATAGGGTTGTCGAGATCTAAAATCTCTCGTTTTTCGAGATTTTTTAAATGTCAGTATGCATACTGTTAATTATGTTTTGGTTTAATTTATTTACTTATTTATTTTGTCTCTGGAGTAGGCTGATACAAAGCGGTATATAGGATTGTATTGTCATCGATTTTACGTACATATGTTTGCAAAGCTTCAGGTCTCTAAGTAGTCAGGAAGTGGTCGAAAAATCCATTGTAAGATTTGCGCACAACACAAAAAAAAACTCCACAGTGAAGTTAAATAAAATCTTGTAAAATGAGAAATATAAATGAAGGACATCCAAGATGATTACAGTTCTTTACCGCCATCCTTGACCGTCCCATGGTCTCGTAAGAGATCTTATTACAGAACTGTCAATGTCTCTCGGAACATCCCTCGTGGGACTGTGGAATAACAGATTTCATTAGGAAATAGTGTAGCAAAGATTCTACCTACCAGGCGCGAAGCTACCTAAGAACACGATTCCCATCGAGTTTCCTTTTGGAAAGAATGATAGGTATAATAGTGTCTAATCTGACGTAATCCCATATGAAATGTTAGCCCCGGCTTCCCTTCTGCAGAAATCACCCTTCGCCACTGCTACCTACATAATATTGTGTGACATTGGAGTTCATTGGAGACCTAACACTGTGACGTAATAAGGTGATGACGTCACAACTTATGGGGAAAGTTTAATAATAATCTATTACATAATGTGCTAGACGTACGGAACGGTCTTTCAATTTTTTTCAGAAAAATTCGTATGCATTCGGCTGTTGTCCATATGTTGTATTTTTTTAATAGATGTCATCTATTATTAAATTTATAATAAATATTGCAGCAATTTGCATAAATTTGCATAAAGAAAAATACATAAATAAATGTAAACCAACATTGCAGAAGCACATACGAGTATTTATCGTTTTTTATAATCACTACTAATACTCGTAATTCGCAAAACATAGTAAGTATTATTTTTTTCCGGAGGTCGCACTATCAATTTTTCAGTGCGCAGCCCTCTATAAGAGTAATATTTAGGTCGATCTTGAGTTTCAAGACCTACGTGAATAATGTTGAGAACTCAACCAAGTCACATAAGGAACTGATGACGTAACACCTTGTGGTAAGAAAATGCATGCGTTCACTGCCTCCTAGAGTAGGTACTCTAGCCGTGCTGTAACAGTTGGCAACATAGCATAATGATCAAACAGGACCATCACTCCCGTCAAATCTCCTAACAGAATATAATACGTGGTCCGTCATACTCGTTATTAAGGGACTGTTATTCCATACATTTCCTTAGCGATGGTGAAGGCGACCTCGCCTATAACGTTTTATGTATTAATCCTACATCATGGCAAGAGAGAAATGTCAAGGTGGCGGTAATGCGTTCCATATTCCAAATGTTTGATCACCGCGGCAGGTGCGACGTCATGTTGTTGTAATTTAAATGTTTTGGTCTGTAACATATTCACCCCTGTCTCGTCTACCTACTTTCTAACCATTGACACATAATGAAAAAATTCCATTCAACAACCCGGAAATAATAGAAAATCCTTTGTTCCGCACGGACATGACCCACAGAAATTTTACGTACGAGTAGCTTTATCATTGTAAAAAAATCAAGCATTTTCTTTGTCACGACTGTGTTTTCTCAACAATGTTATATTTTTTCTCGTCCTCATTTCAGACATTTGTCGCTTGGTCACGCCATCCCCTAGCGGCGAGCATAATAGGGTTGCGAAAAGTTAAAAAATATAATATTAAACGAGAAAAGTTCCTGCGCCTTACCTCACACAATTTATCAACCAAATTACCGTATTGTACTCGTAACATAACATAACCAACAAACTACGGTAATAATCTCATGTTTCAGTAAATTTCAGTGGTAACTTTGGAATTATTTTATATCAAGAAAATTTACAAAAATCAAATTTCTAACCTCTAGAGTCGATAAAACATATTCTCATTTATGTACGTCTAGGAAGATGTTTTTAGTAGAAGCTTAGTAATCGTAAACTCATCAAATACAATTATTATTCAAGCAAGCAAAGTAGTATGCATATTGACATTTCAAAGATTTCTAAAAATGGGAGACTTTACATCTCGATAACGGTTACTAAATGTGCTTTGAAAATAAAAAAGTAGATACGTCGAACCTTTATCTAGGGAATAACCTAAAACATTTTTTATATCTTGCATAGATTTCTCAAAAAAAAGTGAAAAACACCTCTGATCTTTTTTCCGAAAGACAGATACTCGTTTCCCGAAAGTCGCGGAGAATTTTTTTGTATTGATAATATGCATTAAAATCTAGGAAATAATTGTTAAAGTTTTTTGGTTGAAGCGAAACTAACCCCAAAAAATAGATAAAACACTATTTTTACCATTTTATCGTGCGATTGTTCATGCTATTTCCAACCTTAATGTCGTGGGAAACTACCGTGACGTCATAGTGGGTCGAGAGACTTAAATATTGTCACAAAAACTCTACAAATTAAACTCATCTTGCCATGAGTTTAAACAGCTTTATTTCCATTTTTTATAGACCATATTCTGGCAACCCTAGATGCGCAAAACCTACATAACAAATTACATTTACCACTTTTACCAGTACTGTAGGTACTCTAACATTATTTTTCGCTTTATTTTCGCGTTGAATGTTCATTACACATTGTAGTGTACGTTATAATTTTAATTGTTATGGTTTGCCGCGTTGCGCGTTGATACCCTACGCGTGTTTGCGCGTAAGTAAAGTGAGATTGTATCATATTTATTTCTACATAGCATACGAGGAAAAAATCCGCAAATTACCAACAAATTTTTACTGCGATTTTTTTTCGTATAATTCATTTTATAGTCTGTCGATAAAGAAATTGTTTTTGATGGGGCGCTGTATAGTTGCAGTACTTGTAGAATTCCAAAAGAAATTTCATTGTTGTCGCAAACAAAAATTAAAGAGTCTTTTCCGTGGATTTTTTTTTTATTTTTTTCTTTTTAGATGTTTTTTTTGAAGAACAGAAGTACTTGACGCTCTGTCCTGCAAGGTATACTACATTTTAGGATAGATATAATATTATTAAAAAAAAGATGGGTATTGGAGAAGACCGCACTTTTCAACAGGTCAAAACTAGTACTTAACCAAAAACTCTGAAATACAATTTGGATGATAAATTATTATAACTAATGCGTGGGTTTCAGAAACGCTGTTAAAAGTTACAAAGTGACGCGTAAAAAGTTTGAGAAGTAGCGAAGTTAAGGTCCTATATGCTGTCATCCGGCTTCGGCGCCCTTAATTTTACTCAGCCAATACTGAGAGAATCGTCTTGAAACTGAAGACAGTGATAAATGAAAGTACGGACTACAGATTGGCTGTTTTGAAATTACAATATTTGGAAATTCCTTAAATAAAAAAAATATATTTTGAAAGTACCCCTGAAATTTACGGGATCTTGGATTTTCCGTTCAGTTTTTGAGATATAAAAGTATAATTTAGCCAAAATACTGGGTAATTATAATCTCAACAAATTGACTGTTTTAGATTTATAAATTTCTTCCCAGGTTTCTTATAAAAAGGTAAAATTCACTATGTCGCTTACGTTATTATTATTTCGCGCTAACATTCTCATACAATATTTGAAAAAGTTGAAGCGAAAATAGAACGATTTTTGCTCAGTGCAAATAAGCCCTTAAGTAGTTTTGAAAGAAGGAAATATTAAGAGCAGGAAACAGGAAATGGATGTATATCCTGCATCCTGTTTGAAGATACCGCCGAGTAATATGATGAAGCATATATCATGAGGATGTCTCAGGCAGGAAGCTCGCTAGAGACTCAGATATCAACTGGAATCTTACAGTAATGTGGCTATATAAAGGCTGAAGTAATTTCAGGTTTTTCAGGGTACCTAATAATTCAGGCCTCTGAAAAATTAAGGCTCGCGACCCAACTATGACGTCACGACGTTCAATCCATTTTTGGGGTTAATGTCGCTTCAATCAAAAAACTTTTACGGTCATTCCCTAGATTTTAATGCATATTTTAACAGCACAAGATAAATTTCTCCGCGACTTTCGGGAAACGAGTTTCTGTCTTTCGGAAAACAGATCAGAGAAGTTTTTCACATAGGTACTTGTATTTTTTTTGGAAATCTATACAAGATATAAAAAATCTTTTACGGTTATTCCCTAGAGTTGTGTTAAAAACTGCATATTTATTGAAATATTCCTGCTAATATAAAATCAATTAAATATAACTCACTGACAGCTGACGACAGTCTGCACAGAATAACAGCTGTTCGGGAATGGCGGCCATTTTACTTATCAAAAAACATTGTGCATACTTTGAATGAATCTCTTTCTTAAATGTAAGCACTAACTAGTCAAAGTGTAAAACAGAACGATTGTGCACACCTAAACTGAGCGCGTCAATCAGTGTATACCTTGGCTAGTCACTAAATGAACAATTTAACTGTAACATAGACTTTAGACAAATTCGAAACCTTGGCAGCCCTGTGTTCCAATTATAATGCAAATTTTACGTATCTCAGCGTTTTCTTTGTTGAAACGTTAACCAAACCGTCCGATAAGTCCGCAAGCTGTCGTTCAATTCAAATGGGTATTAAGATTCCAGATAATTGTCGTTTACTGTACCCATAAACCACATTGAGATTATGTTTTAAGATAGGGGACGATATAAATCTTAACTATGATAATGGCTATATTTTGTATGGAGCCTATGAATTTATTTTACGTATAGTTAACGGTGTCAAACGATTTGCGGAAATTGGAAATTACCTACGAATAAGTCATTTAGCTCAATCGAGATGCTCGATTAAGCAGGTACGTGATGATTATGTGTTTTTTTTAATATCGCCATTCCACCCATTAATAACGAGTGATCTCTGATTACTGGTGTAGTGACAAGTGCAGATTGGTTCTCACCAAACATTTTAGTTCTTTCTTTCCACGCCGTCCTGTCATTTGCTAATCTACTAATTCGCTAGGTGCTACAGCGCCCGCTCTCAATAATCTGGTCCATATAACTACTTCTAGGACGACCTCTCACATTACTGCCCTCTACCGTTCCTTCTGCTATGGTGATGATCAGGCTGGGGTGCCTGGTGCCTTGCCTTAACTTGTAGAATTTCAATATACTTAATTGGAGGTGGTCGGTAGTCTGGTTGGTAACGCTCGACTGTTAATCCAGTAGGCGCGGGTTCAATCCCCGACTTACTCCACTTCACAACACAACCTTTTAAGCTTTCTGTGAAGTGTGCAAAGATGTATTTGGGTTTATTTCGACAAACCCAGATACATTAAAAAAAATGTCATTGTTGCCAACAAGGCTAACCCTGGGCCCACCTCTTAATAATATTTTGCTAGAAGCGTGGGTAAAGAGGTCGCTATTAATGCGCCTGGGCTACCCGGGGATGTAGAGGGCCTTAAGCCAGCGGGATTATCCTTCAATGTTGCCAACAAAAAAAATGTAGTTCCAGTAATCCGAGACCAGTAATCTTTTTTGGTGGACTGTACAACGTTCAATTTCTTACAATTACAACAAAAACTCAAAATGAAAAATGTCGCTTATACCCGTTGTAAAATACGTTACTCAATTCATGAGAGGTAGACTCCAGGACAATGTAAGATTAACAATGGAAATTATTTCCAAGATGAACCAAATTAGAATTCTTTTGAGTGAATAATGGCGATTATAATTGGGTTTGATATAATGAGGAGACATCTGGCGGTGAAGGGCAAAAGATAGCTAATTTAATTTAAAGGATTTATACCAGGATAGTTGGGAGGTACCCCTGAAAACTCACGGAGAATTTAATGGCGTAAGAACCCACCGCTGAAAGATGACCTATCCATTTTTAATCAAAGTGTGGTTTAAATTAAAGTTAACGTTTACGCATAGGGTCATACATCGACAGGGGTTGTCTGACAAAATTTTGCCGCATCACCCCCCTCTGGCCCCCCAAATAGGTCCTCTTACGCAGTTATCTTAACGGATATACAGCAAAGGATGGACTTTCCATCAGGCTTATGACTGATCGTCGACTGGTTTAATGTGATCACTTAAGTAACTATCACCAATTCCAGTCCATCCATCTGCCGCAGCTGGGAATCGAACCCAGACCTCCAGCTTAACACACAGGTATTCCATCCGCTGTGTCATGAAGGGTGATGAACAAAGCGAGAAGGAAACGATATATATTTTGTACTATTCGCTATATACAAATCATTTGCTGTACATCCGTTGAGATAACTACTCGTTATTTCAACTACGACATGTGGAAAATACAATGTTTCTCCCAAAATTAAAAATGTGATATTCAAAAAACGTATTTTGTTTTTGTCTGTAGGAATACACAGACAACAACAGCTTCGTCTACCGTAGAGGGACATATCCAGGAAGCGGAAGCAATGGCGAGCTCATGCGGAGAGATCTCTCTCCAGCGGAGATGGAGGTGGCGGAGACGAGAATGGAGATGAGAAGAACGCATATGGAGCAGCAATGCAGGAGCTTACCGCAGGGCATAGCGCAGCCCAATGCATGGGAGTTTCTCATCAATAAGCAGTACCATCTCATATGGTGAGTAAACATTTTGATTTACCATCCTGGATCCTATCTGAATCCTGGGACGCGATTCACATTCTTCTTCTTAAGGCGACTATTTAAGGATACATTCGCTTAGTAAGGATGGTATCACAGGTACAAAAAAGGTATAAATAAGGACTTTAGCCTTACCATGCGTTGTAAGGATCATCTTTAACAAGAAAAGATCAAGAATCGAACTGTCGTTAGAGACCATGCGTTGTAAGGATCATCTTTAACAAGAAAAGATCAAGAATCGAACTGTCGTTAGAGACATCTTTCGCAAGCGATAGTATCCTTACGTAAGGGCGCCTTCACTAAGGTACGAAAAACAACCAGAATTCCGCTCCTGGACTACAATAATTTAATTTTTCATTGTAATATGGAGGTAACTTTAAAATATTTTTCTGTCACGTAAATTTACACTAACTACTACTATAGGCACTATATCATATTCTCATTTATCCATGTTTTGAGTCTGAGGGAGATAGTTTTAATTTTAGCTGAGCAATCTTGCTTTTTCTGTCGCACTTCTTACTACGCCTCTAAGACACATACATACATCTACTTCCCCGTCTATCCTTGATTGGGTCGGGGGCCCAAAGCATCTGTATATCTTAGCCAGAGGCCCCTGTCACTCGCAGCTTCCAGGACCTCTGGCCACGAAGACACAACAACCCCAAATCAGACTTTTGTCGAACAGATTTCAGTCTGCTTGCTCATAACCAGTACCGAAGCATTTGGTAGCAAAATTTCTATGAATATTACGTTTTTTTTTTATATTTTACATACTTAGATGAAAAATTCGCTTTGATACAACAATTTGATACATCGTGCACACACATACCACGGTGGGCAAAAATTAAATACCTAAGTTTTATACACGATGATCTGCAATGCTTAAAAATCTGTAATGCTTAAGAAAAGACCACACAGATAATCTGTAATGCTTAAGGTTCCAAGTAATTTCCCAAATTTTCCATAACGTGTTTAAAAATAATTGTTTTTTTTCTCAGGTGCAATGTCTTCAAGGCTGCATCATCATCATGGATGTACAACTTCAACCTGATGGCCAACTATTCAGCCAACTTTCTGGAGAGGAGTAGAGAAGTGCCTTTGGTCTTGGCGAGGAAACGCTACCCGAGACCAACAGTTCAGGAGCTGAGAGACGCCCAGAACTATTCCACGACCTTTCTGATCGTCAGACACCCGTTTGAGAGGTTATCTTCAGCGTATAAGGATAAATTACAATTCGCTTTGCCAAACTCTTTGCACTCCCGACTAGGGATGAAGATTATTTTGAAATACCGACCTGGAGCAAAGGTAAGAGTGCGGGTACGAAAAATTTATTGTTTAAAAAATAGTTTTAAGAGTAAGTATGCATATACATTTCAAAAATTTCTAAAAACCTTAGATCTCAAGAACATATGCTTTAGAAAAAAATAGGGATAGTTTTCTCAAAATAAATTGTGAAGAACAACTCTGACCTTTTTTCCGAAAGACAGAAAGCCGTTTCCCGAAAGTCGCGGAGGTAATTTTTTTTTTGTATTGATAATATGCATTTAAATCTAGGGAATGACCGTAAAAGTTTTTTGGCTTAAGCGAAAAAAACATATTTTTACCATTTATCATACGATTTTGAACCTTAATGCCGTGGGAAATGACCGTGACGTCATAGTTGGGTTGGGAACTTAAGTTTTCGGGAGCTATTTATTAAGGGAACCCTTATGGTGAACTCTGAACCCTCTCATCATAACAAAAAGGTTTCGATTTGAAAGAAGTGTGAATCTGGATCGGTCATCCTGAATAGTTCCTCAAAACCGAACTCGTTTTAATTAAGAAATTGGAGAATGTGAGTGAAAAATGGTGTAGATACGGCGGTCTGACGTTCTATCCTCTCTGCATACCCCGCACGGGACATGGCGTGAAAAGATTGCGAAGAAATAAATTATACCGTAATTATTATTGGACATATTATCGCAATAAAATTATTTAAGAATGCACCACCGCCATCTATGGAAAGTTTCTGGAAGCATTTTGTCATACGTATAACACAACTAGGTAGAATTATATGTACCTTTACTATCATACAGCGCCACCTATAATATTTTTTCACGCTTTTATTTGGCGTCATCTGTTGGCATCTGAGTCTACATTTTCCTCATCGAATTTTGATAACCCTTCAATGTCCCAGCTCCTTAAAACTTGCACACAGATTTTGCTTCAGCCGATAGTTTAAAATTGTAGTACTGTTTTATCATAAACACCTTTCAATTGGTACCTATTCACGATAATTTTTGCTTACTTATTTTATTTTACCATGTAGGTAGGTACTTCAGTGTGTATTTTGTGAATATTTACATAGAAAATACATACAATATTGATTTAATGTGATTACCAAAAATTACACAACAACAATATAATATGAATAAAAAAACAATTGTTTTAATAATGTAGAGGCAAAATGGTTTCAAAACACGAAAAGTTAATTCGCAGACCACGCATTAGAATTGAATAGGGTTTTTTCAACCTTTTCAGAAACGTGTCATAGCAGAACCTCGCTGGCCCAGCTTCGAAGAGTTCGTCAGATATCTCCTGGACGAAGTCAAGTCTGGAAACGAACTGGACATGCATTGGGTGCCAGTAACGACGTTCTGTACTCCGTGTCAAATTCACTTCGACGTGGTGGCCAAGTTTGAAACCTTGCAGGTGAGTAAATATGAAAATTCCTACTTTTTTTCAGCCGGTAACCGCCCACTCCAGAACGTAGGCCTCCCCGGTTCCAGAAGAAAAACGCATAATAGATAGGTATTGCTCAACATGAATAAATCCCAAAAAAATAAAAAAACTCTTCAGAAATATCCTAAACGGATAAAACTTTCTAGTTGGATTCCAGTAGATGAATTGTTTTTTACAAAGTGTTGGCTATTTTATTGTCTATCCCATTTTAGATCCGCTTATTTATTTTCTAATCGATTGCAATTTCTAACACACTGAAAGAAATCGTATGCTAATAGATACAATTAATATTATTTTCAAAATCCAATTAGATTTGAGGTTTTGTCCCTTGAGCATATTATTTCTAAAGGGTTTTTGTCTTTTTTGGGATTTATTCATGTTGAGCAATATTCATTATAGGTTTTTGGGGAAATGTAGTTTAGAAAAATATTGTCATTATTTTACGAAACGTTTGAAGTACTCGGCTGCGGGTACTTCAAAAACATGACGCAATTATTGTCTATAACGAGTACCGACTGCTAAAGCGGTGACGTAACGTAATACCAAAGGTAGAAAAAATATCTCAATGAAAATTTTCGTTACGAAAACTGACTAACACATTACTTTTTTTTATACACTATTAAATTTATGCACGTAATAGAAAATTACGTTGTATATAAACATAAAAGTGAAAAAAAAAAAAGAAAAAAAGATGGGCTCGTCCGGGATTTGAACCCGGGACCTCTCGCACCCAAAGCGAGAATCATACCCCTAGACCAACGAGCCACACGGTCGCCGCGACAGAATAACGGTATATAAATATAATCAGCTGACCGCGATACAGTACGGAACCACGTATCTCCCATTCACTTTCGTTTAAAACGTTTAGGTACCTATGTTACATAAGTAGGTGCCTACGAATCAATTTGTTGATAAGAAAATATGTAGATTTGGCAATACAGTACGACACGCGAATACGTTCATTTTTAATAGGTGTTGGAGGTGTTGCCTATTTCATCCAAACACTTTAGTATTGTATTATTTTATTTATGTATCTAAAGAGGGTAGGCCCGGAGAATTCGGAAAAAAAAATTGTATTCAATGTTGCCACATATGTCGAGCTGAAGAGAGCTGCAGAAGGCAGAGAAGGGTGGAGAACAAGATGTAGGAATTTGCTGCAAACCAATCCGCAGGATTGAAACTAGAGAAGAAGAAAACGTATTTTTTGGACGCATCGTTTATTTGCCGTATTTGAATTGAATGACTATTACAAATTAAAATACTTTTTTTGGTGACAGGATAGGCGATCGCCTTTAGCCGGAAATTGAAATAAATTTAAACAGTGCTGCCAGATAGGACCCGCTTGATTTTTAAATCCTTTTTGAACTTGGGCTCCCTTTTACCAGAGAGTTAATTAATATTTCTAATATAATATACGTAGATGTGGCAGAATTTTTTTATTGTAGTGCCTACCAATGTTGAACAAAAACTCGTAAATAGCGCCGCAGACAAATTTTTTGTGAGACCGAACAAAGAGTGTACGTGGTGTAAACTGATTTATTTTCTAAAAAATAAAGAATAATAGCAGAACCATGAGAAAGGTAAATTTTTTGATGAAACGGTTTAATTTTAAATCAGATTTAACGGATTTTCATATTATATAGGTTGGGAGGGGACTGCCCGGTGATACTTAAGCCACTGTCTCACCACCCAGTCTGACCCGGAGATATACGATGCTTACCCGGAGCCCGGAGAACATCATTTAAGAGTGTTACAGTAGCAAAATGACCTTCAGCTTAGGGCGTGGCATAAAAATTAAGGCGGTCTCTCTCCCCCGCCCGCTTCCCCAATATTGGAACGTATGAATTAGCAAAGTTAGGGGTCAGTAATCATTGGAATACTTACACTCTACAGTTAGTTGTGTATTAAATAATTTTGGGCCATGAGATTTCTTTTTGTTTCACCGTTCACGAGCCTTTCTCACGAATTCTCAACATTCATAAATTAATTATTAAACCAAGAGTTCGCTTTTTTTTTCTAAAATACACATACTATTCAGATTGCCGCTCCCTTCTTTATAAATAAAATGGGAATGGGAAAATATAAACATAAATATATAAGTAAGTACTTACTTATATTTTTTAATAATATTTAAAAAAAAAATCGATACAGTATAAAAAAGGTGTAAATAGCGCCGCAGGCGAAATTTTTTTGTGAGACATGGTGAATGAGGTCGTGATGTTTGTTTATTTGAAAATATATTAATGTATTAATTATAATGCTTTAGACAATTATATGTACTTACTAAAAATGTTTTATGTAAAAAAGTAATTAAAAATAGCGCCGCAGGCAATTTTTTCTATGAAACTGGTGGTGATGCGATTATGGTCCGATGAGATAATAGCTGAGAGTAAAAAAAATACAAAAAGCTAATTACTCGAATTTTGACACAGAGGGATCTGTAAGGGTCAGTGTTGGTCGTAATCTGGCAGTTTCACATGCACCGATATCATCTGAACCTAAACCATTGTTATACTCTGTTGGTTTTGATTAAATAATTTTACAGTAACTCTAGACGTAGAAGTAGGTCCATTTTTTTTGTTCCAATTTGTGTATGGATGGTGAAGTAGGTCCGCAGTGGAACCCAAAATCAGTGGAACCGTCATGTATCAAAGTACTCCAGAGCCACTAAAACTCACAACAGTCTGGTGGCTCTGCATAAAGGTACGAAGGCATACTAAATAATGGAATAAATTTTTGTGTGTAGGAATGAATATAATATGTATTTGTTTTACTTTACCCATTTTCCTGAAAAACTGCGCTCAGGCTCTGACCGTTCCCCTGACTTGGATATTCAACAAGTCCCTTATGACTGGGAGCTTCCCCAGCGCGTGGAAGATGGGCAATATTATACCTATCTTCAAAAAGGGTGACAAGGGCGATATCTCGAATTACAGACCTATATGCCTCCTTTCTACGTTGGCTAAATTGTTTGAGTCCCTAGTGCTGGAGCGTGTCATGCCTTCCGTTCAGGGCGTAATTGAACCCCAGCAGCACGGATTTGTATCATGTAGGTCTACTTTGACTAACTTAGCGGTATACGAGAATTACATAGCTAACGCTCTATCGCGGGGTTTCCAGGTCGACAGTATCTATACTGACTTTAGTAAGGCTTTTGATAAAGTGTCGCACCGGATCCTTCTTGAGAAGCTGTCGGCACTTGGGTGTGGGCCAACATTGCTAAAATGGTTTTCCAACTATCTGTCCAATAGAACATTACGTGTCAAGGTGAAAGACGTTTGTTCCTCCAGCTTTACGGCAACCAGCGGCCTACCGCAGGGTAGTCATTTCGGTCCCGTGCTCTTCTTGATTTTTATTAATGACATTGCTTCAGAATTCCAAAACGTAGAATTCCTATTATTCGCAGACGATTTGAAGTTGTTTCGGGCGATTGGGGACACTAGTGATTGCCTGGTATTGCAGGATAATCTAAATAGATTGAATGAGTGGTGCCACAAAAATGACTTGTTCCTAAATGTAGATAAGTGTCAATTCATCAGGTTTGGCAGGGTCAAGCGAAAGGTATGCTACGAGTATCACATTGACGGGATAAAGTTAAAAGCAGTGCAGGAAATCTGCGACCTAGGGGTTATTTTTGACGACAAACTCTCATTTGTAAGCCATATCGTTGAAAAGACGAGTAGGGCAATGCGTTCGTTGGGCTTCGTGCTTCGTACGGTAAGGGACTTCAATAATGTGCATACTATCACACTGTTATACACCTCGCTGGTGCGCAGCCACCTCGAGTATGTCTCCTCCATTTGGTCTCCCAATTACAACATCCACATACAAAACATCGAAAGAGTACAACGAAAGTTTTTGAGATTTGTTAACTATAAATTGGGTATACCCAGAGATGAAATTGATTATAATATGTTGCAGTCCCACCTGCGAATAGAGGGTCTAGCCGAGAGAAGAATCCTTAACGATCTTATATTTTTATATAAAATTCTAACAAACAGTTTTGACAGCCCTGAATTGGTTGAATCTATCGGATTTCGTGTGCCTGGGCGGAGTACGAGGTGTCGCGTATTGTTTCATTGTGACAATCACACAACAAATTATATTAGAAATACAGTCGCACCTCGATTGCACCGCCTAGGCAACGAACACCTGTCTAATGTTGATATATTTTATGTCCGTAGTCTGCATGCCTTTAAAACTGAAGTGAAAAGATGCATAACGGAGAGAAATATTGTATGATTTTATTTTACATTATTTTATTTTGTTTTATTTATTTTATTTTATTTGACTTTCATTGCTTTCATTGACTGTCATTGCTTTCATTGACTTTCATAATTTTTATTTTTCTCAGACTGGTTACTTTGTGTGCCTGAGTGGCTATCTTTTTGACTGTTTGACTATTTTAATTTATTGCACGATTTTACCAACTATAGAATCTATGACGGAATGATTTCATTTTATTTATTATCTGAGTTGTGATGTGGTTCTATCTTTGTTGTATGCTCGTTATATGATTATTTTTTTTCGAATTATTGATTTATGTGTTTTGTTTTTTTTCTTTATATATACTTATAAATCAAAATTAATTTTGTTCAAATTTGGTTATTTTGTGTACATATGTATCGGTTTGACTATTTTAAATTTTGTTGCACGATTTATCAACTATCGGATTTGTTCTGTATGATTTTATTCTATTTATTGCCATTTATTGAGTTGTGTTTTTTTATTTTTTGTTGTATGATTTTGATATTTTTTATATCTGCCTGTATATATCTTAATTTATTGCACGATTTTAACAACAATCGAATTTATTCGAGTGATTTTATTGTATTTATTGTCTGAGTTGTGATTTTTTTTGTTCGAAGTTAATAATGCTAAAATTGCTAAACGGATCGCCGTGCACGGCGGTGTGATTGTGTCCATCATAATTAATAATTGCACGTGCCCTTAGTAAGTACCTATGTAGGTACCGCACTGAGTGCAAATTCGGTACAATTCGTTCGCCGTCATGGCGGTGGGTATGTAACGTACACTGTACGGACGGCTGTGTTTTTGATATAATTAATTATTATTGCCACCAATTCCCTGTGCAGTGTGCGTGCATGCTAGCTAAACCTACCTATAATTTAATATAATATATATAATTTAATTTAATATTAGCATTGATCCATTATTGATATATTGTATACTTCATGCAACTGTGTTATTTAGATATTTATTTGATTTTGATATTGTTATACATATGCCTACCTATTTCTGTGTATTGTTTTCTTTACTTAATGGTGAAAATTATATTTTTTGTAATATGTTAAAGAATTAAAGAATGAATTAATAAATAAATAAATAAATAAATAAATTACTTTATTCGTTCCACCCCTCCCCCGTGCCCCCTCAACCTCCCTCCCCATTATTCCCGCGGATATCGGGAGGGTTACTATTCATCTTTTTGAGACGGAAAACTACGGATTTGACAATAATATAACTTTTTACATTCCACCCCCCCCCCAGCCCCCCTTATTCTTGCGTATATCGGGAGGGTTACAATTCATCTTATTGATGCGGGAAACTATGAAACTAATATCACTTTTTTCATTCAGACCCCCCCCCCAGCCCTCTAACTCCCTCCCCTTATTCCTGCGGATGTTGGGAGGATTACTATTCATCTTATTGACGTGTAAAACTATGGATTCGATACCAATATCACCTTTTTCATTCGGACCCCCCCCCCCCCAGCCCCCTAATTCCCTCCCCTTATTCCTGCGGATGTCAGGAGGGTTACTATTCATCTTATTGAGACGGAAAACTATGGATTCGACACTAATATCACTTTTTTTATACCGACCCCCCCCCCCCCTTAGCCCCCCTTATTTCTGCGGAAGTCGGAAGGGTTACTATTCATCTTATTGACGCGGAAAACTATGGATCCGACACTAATATCACTTTTTTAATTCCGACCCCCCCTCAGCCCTCCCCCCCTTTATTCCTGCAGATGTCGGGAGGGTTATTATTCATCTTTTTGGCACCAAAAGTTATATGGATTCGAAAAAAAAACGTTTCCCCCCCCCCCCCCCTTCATACGTACCCCTACCCCCATAAAAACACTCCCTGGGGCAAGCACAACAATTTCCCAAAGTTTCATCTCAATCGGACGAACGGTTTAGGAGTCTATTAATGATAAGGTGAAAAATGTTACATACATAGATATGTAGGTACGAATACGAACTAAAATGTTTATGTGGGATTTCGTCCAGAAATTTTGTGCAAGCCAGAATTTATCCTAATAGGTAACTGCACCAAATAGAATTCGGTATCTACTATCTACTATTAATAGGCACGCACATTAAAGTAATAAGTATGTAAAGAATCTACAAATCACTAAAACATGCGGAAACTACCTACTCCTAATATTATGTGAAAATAATTTAAAATATAAATCAGTGACCAATGTTTGCCGTCCTCTGTAATACACGAAATTTCGTCGATAAGAATAAAGTATGGAACGACAATTCAACTAGCACAGAATCCACGTCTTACCAGTCCACAGTCTTGTGGGTGTCTGAATCCTTGGCGAAACGAAAAACAGTGCGTTCCTTGTAATTTCCGTGTTATAAGTGTCATATTCGCGTGCACGCTAAAACCGATAGAGTATATTGGTACGAAGTCTTTTTATGAAATTGAGGTTTTTTGGGTTTTGACGCGAAACAAACAAAAAATATTTAAGTTTCTTTCTATAACGCGCTAGATTTTTTAGTGTTCTTTAAGACAAAAAAAGAATTATTTAATTCCGACGGACGAATCAGTTGGAATATCAAAAAAATGATGAAAAACGACGTTTAAAATTTTTATTATTTACAAGAAACTATATAGTATATTAATTATATTACTCTATAATGCGCTTCGCTAAAGTTCAATCTATATAATATATTTTTTTCATCGAAATCCGACAATAAATAACGCGGAAATATCGATTGAAAAATCACTAAAATCGCCATGTTTACTACTGTAGCCCTCTTAAACCCGTAAACCCCGGGTTAAACCCGGAGTCGTGGCAGACCTAGGTATTAGGTCAAGCAATAAGAAACAATGACATTTGTTCACTAGGGGCAGCTTATCGCAATGCTGCGATTTCTGCGAGCTAACCCCAATCACACTACACACATAGATAAGAAAAACAGAAAAAAAGCATCAGCTACATATACTGAAAATTTATGATATGATGGGAAAATGTGTGTTAATATGGTGATTTTGTGTGAGTTTTTTTTATCATTTAGTATGAAGAAGTATATACCTATTAGTGGCGAAGGGTGGATTTCTACAGAAGGGAATCCGGGGCTACCATTTATTATGGAATTACGTCAGATTAGACACTATTATACGGATCATTTTTTTCCAAAAGGTAACTCGATGGGAATCGTGTTCTTAGGTAGCTTCGCGCCCGAACCTATTCCAATCTCTGGGGGGGGGGGGTTAGGGGGGGCAGCTGCATTCAATACGAATATTAATGAATAGCCCAAAAATATGAATAGGAAAATTCACTGAACAAAAATAACAAGACTTTGGTAAAATAAATAAGCGTTATATTGCGACGTACTGTACCACCTAATTGTTGTGACATCATCACTATTCAAAACATCTGTTTTTCGCGAGTAGGCCGCCTGGCTCGTTGGTCTAGGGGTATGATTTTCGCTTAGGGTGCGAGAGGTCCCGGGTTCAAATCCCGGACGAGCCCAATTCGTTTTTTATCAAATAAAATAGGCACCTACTTAATATGATCCTTCTACTATGGTAGGAGACGTTTCCCACGATATGGGGTAACCAGCACCAAGTGCTCGAGTGTGCATTCACATGTGGAAAAATAACCAATCTAAACCCGTGTCCCATTGTATGGCACTAGCCTGGCGAGCATTTCAAGTCTTTTTTGCCCACACATTTTTTTTTTAATTTAACTGCATAAAAAGTAAATTTTACTCTACCGATCTAAACAAACCACAAGTTGAAAAATCGATAATTCTTTTTTAAACAAGAATTCAGTATTTTCAAATTTGTATTGCAATTTGTAAAAAAGTCAAAAGCATTGTGAGAAAATTTGCAAAATAGAGTAATGATTAAAATTACCTTTTTTCGAATATTTTTTTTTCCCAGTATGTTTTATCATTTTGGCGATGGGGTATTTATTTTTGTTTGAGGGCATTGCATTGTACTAGCGGTACTTGCGCCGAATAAAGATTTTCTCGTACATTTTCCATACAAATAGTGTAAGTACCATTCAAAATATTTTTGTAAAAATCAAATATAAATTTGAATTTCGGAGCGCCGTGAAAAATTAGAAACGCTAGATCACAAATTTATTTTGTTATTTTGTTCATTTATATTTCAACTTTCGGCCTGATAAGTAATGTTTCAAGAAAAATAATTTGGTTAACAAACGTGGATAATTATTGAAGATTTCGAATATGTCGCGACGCACTGAGAATAATCGTGCGAAAAGATCTACTAGAGCCGCTGAATCAGAAAATTCCGATAGTGACGATAACATGGAACAAGATCCCGAAAATACCTCAACCAACGAAGTCCCTAGTGATGCAGCAAGGAGGGGAGGATCTGCCGAAGAACCTGAGGATGGCTGTCGCAGGAGGCGAAGGAGGCGCAAGAAGAGTTGTCGCAGGAAGAAGAGGAGGGGTTGCAGGAGGAAGAAGAGACGTAGGCGCCGTCGTAGCTGCAAGAGGAGAAAACGAAGATGTTAAATTCACCATTTTATTCCAAATTCCTGTGAAAATTGACCTTTTTACACGCCTTTATGTTTGTACTATGTTTTGAACCAATAAAAAATGTAACAATGTTTGTTTGGCAAATTCTATCTAGCTTGTTTCATTTATTAGGTAGTCTAATGATGGAAAATCTGTAAAATGAAGAATTCTTGAAATAAAATGGGTAAATGACATGCAGAAAATACTTGCAAAATATAAAAAAATAATAGACATGTAACTATGGTAACAGGTGATGTTGTTTTTAATATTTGATCATGAATTCAAAATGGACATTTTTCATGATTGTTTTACAGGAAAACACAAATAAATGTAAACAAAATGTAGAATGATATCACAATAGCCAATTGTTTATTATTTTTCGTAAATATTTGGTTGAATGGCAGATAAAACAATGCATTATCATTTCCTCATTTTCCAGCGGTTCCATCTTGAATATTTGATTATATTTTCATTATTTTATTTGAATAAATAAAATAAAACAAGCCCACAACAAATGCCAAATAGAAAACTGAATATTTAGGAGATTTCCTTGTCAATCCTTCACTTAAAATCCAATTCCCACATTGCTACCCTTGTTTGCATGTCAAATTATTGTAAATCCAAATGTTCCTCTGCTTCCAGGAGGACCAGAATTACCTTATCCAGAAAGTAGGACTCCAAGATATCATAAAGCCTCAGTGGAAGAACAGTGGCAAGGGCAGAAATACGGCTACACTCCTGATGACACACTACTCCCAATTGACAACCAAGCAAATATGGGGATTGTACAACCTTTACATGTAAGAATTTTCATTAAATTCCAATAAAAATAGTTTAAAAATGAGTTTGGGGCTCTGTAGGGCTCATTTGTGCCCATGTGTCAGTATTCTGATATGATGATAATGTTAGGTTGGGTTAAAATGCTTAGAAAGATTATTTATGAAAATCACAATTTATGTTTTTGTGAGACCATCGGTATTTTTCTACATGTTGTAGTTGAATTCAACAAGTAGTTATTTCTCAACAGATATACAGCAAAGGATGGACCTTCCATCAGGCTTATGACCGATCGTTGGCTGGCTTAATGTGATCACTTTAAACTTAAGTAACAGTCACCAATTCCAGTCCATCCATCGAACCCAGACCTCCAACCTGACAAGCGGGTATTTTACCGCTATGCAATGAAGGCTGGTAGCTGAGTCGAGGTGAAACGTGTATATCTGTTGAGCTATAACTACTTGCTTAGAAAGATTGTTAGCAACCAAAATCACAATGTATCCTGCCAATCTATATGATATTTATAAATGTTGTCTCATTCTAGCTACGATTTCCAACTGTTCAACTATACAATCGACACATTTTTAGAAGTGGCCAAGGACTATAATCCTAATATGCAGCCCCCGACCTGACACATCATTGCTACACTCAAAAAGATGATGATCGAACAGGCTGCTAAAATTGAACGAGAGGAGCAGAAGCAACTGAGGCTAAAGCAGCCGACCACGTAGCGGAAACAAAGAGAAACGAGATACAATTTACAAGAGAAAGGAAGGATTGTGGATTTGGCTTTAATTGCAGGAGGACTAGGTCCAAAAACTGGTCAAATCAATGCCATAAACCAAATAATAATTGGACAATTTTGGGCACCGTTTAGCGATAGAATCGCCCCAAGGGCACCTTACATTTTTCTCAGTTTAAATCACCATATAGGATCGTCACAAACAAAATAATAAAAATGAATCAGTTTTGGCTAACTCCCGTCATTGGCTGACCAGTGACCGACCCGTAGGTACGCACAAAGAGGTGAGTCTTCAGCAACCTCCTGAACTCCTCCAGGCTTTTGGCACACCTAACATCGAGTGGAAGGTATTTGTTACTTAAAATTTATGGTTTGAAATGTATCGTAATCTGTTTGTATTGGATTAAACAATATCTGTATAGAGATTAAAAAAATGTATTACTAATGCAATAATTGATTGTTGAAGTTTAAAAAGATATTCAATATTGTTATAATATTATTAGAGTGATGAGAAAATTATCAGAAGTATTTCATAAATTATTTATTTTAATATTCAAATTCAAATTCAAATTCAAATTTTTTTATTGGGTATAAAATTACAAATTGTAAAGAAAAACAAATGAAATTACAACTCAATATAACACAAAAGAACTACTCTCCAAAATTGAGCAGAGCTCGTGCTTTGGAGAGGAACAAAACATAAGATCTTATAACAATTAGTTTATCTATGCATATATGTATGTATCATTACCAATCAAGAGAAAGCATTAAAGAAATGTACAAAAGAACGACGGAAGGAGGAAACATAAACACAGATACACACATACACACAAACACACACAAATACATACACACACACACACACACACACACATACACCCACATACACAGATCCACATTGCAGACGTTTGGAATCAAATAAGTATTTCTTTAAGTTTGCGCTTGAAATCTCTATAGTTCGTTTGTGGACCATGTCTATATTCTCGGTCCAGCTGATTATACCACCTCACACCCAGAAAAGCGTAGTGATGTTGTCCAGTTGTGGTTCTTCGGAGCGGGATCTTTAAAAGCCCCTCCGTTCTAGGTCTTGTGCTTACGGCTTCCTGTGGGTGAAGGCAGAAGATGAAGTAATCCTTGAAGACTTGAACCAATAATAGTTACAAATTTGTTATTATTTGTTTGTAAATTACTTATTAATGCTTTTGTATGTTGCTAGAAATATTTTCTCATAATAATCCATTCATGAACCTATATCCCAATAATGGGGTAACTAGTAAATGCTGTGCATGTATGAATAGAAATACAACGTTTGTTCCCATTTGACCAACCGTTTGTTCAACCAGTTGAACAAATGGGACTCATTTTTTCCCATTTGACCAACCGCTCGGTTTAACAACTGGGAATCAATATTTTTGTAATATTTTCTTCCCGTCTGACCAACCAACCTTCAGTATGGAGAAATTACAACATATTTATGATATATTTATATTGATTTTCGTGACGTTTCTTACCTACCTGCATACATACATACACATATCTTTATACATAGGTATATCTTGTACGAAAATGTTCGTAGGTAAGTATATAAGATGCTTCAGTTATTTTTTTATCATATTTAAAGGTATAAGCATGGGCATCGTCAGGGGGGTAGGGGGGAGGGGGGGGCAGTTGCCCCCCCCCTAGAGATTGGAATGGGTATATATTTTTTCATAAGAAGAAGATCGAGATATACTATACTATACCCTCCGCCACCTCCCTTGCGGGGTAGGCAGAGAGAACGGATCGCCAGACTTTCCTATCCTTACACACACTTCGAGCTTCCGTCACATTCATGCAATTCTTCATACACATTCTATGATTACTAGGGGGGGTAGGGGGGGCAGTTGCCCCCCCTCTAGAGATTGGAATGGGTATATATTTTATCATACTAAATGATAAAACCTCACTAAAAATCACATTATTACCACACGTTTTCCCATTATAACATATTTTTTTTAAAAATGAGTTTGAAAATCCATCAAAAAAGGGACAAATATTTCATAAAAAAATTGCCTGCTATTTTTTTTTCATAAAAACATTTTTAATTCATATAATTGTGCAAAATATCATACACATTTTCAAATAAACCATACCATATCACGACCCAAAACGAAAGTGAACAAGTTGAGATGGTTGGGACATGTGGAGAGAATGAACGATGAAAGGATAACAAGAAAAATTTACCTGGGTGAAAGAAGAGGTATAAGGAAACACGGCCGTCCAAGAACCACATGGCTGGACCATGTTGACCAGATCCTCAAGGACGGACGTGTTTTGAGTAAAAGTAATCGTAGAATGTGTATGAAGAATTGCGTGAATGTGACGGAAGCCCGAAGTGTGTGTACGGATAGGAAAGTCTGGAGATCCGTTCTCTCTGCCTACCCCGCAAGGGAGGTGGCGGAGGGTATAGTATAGTATATCAAACCTTCTTGTGAAAAAATATATACCCATTCCAATCTCTAGGGGGGGGGGGCAACTGCCTCCCCACCCCCCTACCCCCCTGACGATGCCCATGCTTATACCTTTAAATATGATAAAAAAATAACTTAAGCATCTTATATACTTATTACTTACCTACGAACATTTTCGTACAAGATATACCTATGTATAAAGATATATGTATGTATGTATGCACACTATGCAGGTAGGTAAGAAACGTCACGAAAATCAATATAAATATATCATAAATATGTTGTAATTTCTCCATACTGAAGGTTGGTTGGTCAGACGGGAAGAAAATATTACAAAAATATTGATTCCCAGTTGTTAAACCGAGCGGTTGGTCAAATGGGAAAAAATGAGTCCCATTTGTTCAACTGGTTGAACAAACGGTTGGTCAAATGGGAACAAACGAAATACAACATCATCTATGTGTAGAATTATTGTGATACTCAATTGAGTGAGAAAACTTATTGCTGAATAAGTTGTCTTAATTTTTTTTTAAACAAGATTTATGACTTTACATCCTAGAACTATTCCAATGGCACCTCCACCAAGAATGGCCAGATTCAAAATTTGTAAACAGATATGAGTTGTACTCGTGAAGCACTTTCGTTAGGTACCAAACACGGCGGTATGCGATGACTAGATCCTCTCAATCGCTCGGTGTCTTCCAAAGCTCGAGTTAGACAAGATCCGGATATTTTTTCCAGTGCCCTTTCATACGATACCACACATGACCACACACGACCCTTGGATCCCTTTGAAACCCTTTACATCTTTTTTGTCTCTGGAGTAGGTTGCATGAAGAAAATTTTACTTACTTATTACCAAACAACGAAGCATTTTGTATCAATGGTAGATATTTCCCAAAATGAAAATAATTCCTACATCGAAATTAAATATTGTTTTAATATATTTGTAATATTAGTCTTTAAATTTATGTATCTTATGCTGGATTTAACCAACTTTTTAGGTGAGGAATAGCGGAGATAGGAGCCACTTATCATTATTTTTCAAACAAAATTTGTGCTGACATGGGCGTCGCCAGCCTCGGAGCTAGAGGGGGCAACAAAAATTGAAAAATTAAATATAGTGTAAAAATCGTGTAAATAGTGCCGCAGATGAAATTTTTTTGGACATGGAAGAAGGTCTTATGCACTACTTATGTATAAAGAATAGTAACATAAAAATAGGGGAAGGCAATTAGCGCCTCGGGCAATTTTTTTTATGAAACCATAGCATTTTAATGGATTTTTATACAAATTTTAGAAAATTTATGGTATGATGAGAAATATGTGGTTATAATGTGATTTTTTGTGAGTTTTATCATTTAGTATGAAAAATTATATACTTATTCCAATCTCTAGGAGGGGGGCAGCTGCCCCATGGTGGTGAAGGTTGGTGAAATCCAGCATTAGTGTCTTTAGGATTTTCTTAAAATTGTGTATAGATTTATAAAAAATTGATAATTCAAAATTTAAACTTCGCTAAATAATGGCCAATGCTGTCTTCTTAAGACTGAAGTGTGTGTTGTATCTCTGTAATTATATCCAAATATTAATTAGTGGATTTGTAATTAAGACGATGTACAGTAGACGATGTAAAGCTATGTTATAAAAAATCGAGGATTGTTTTAAACACAAAACGATTCTTGTTTTTTTTACATTGAAATTGGTTGTGTCACATGATGGACCACTGTGTTTTGGTTTACATATTTTGTTGTGTAGATTTGTTAGTTGTGTCTATTATTTTAAACCGATTTATAGTTTGTCAATTAGAGATGGTTTTCGATGAGGGCGCCGATTCTTGGCAACCATAATAGCAACACTTGTATAATTTCAGTAGAAATGTCATTGTTGCCAGCAAGCAAAACTGTAGTTCTCAATTAATCCGAGATCATCTGATTCTTGACAGATTTTATGTTGAATTAATTGTGGTTACCTGGTAGTACTTAATATATTATGTCGATGTAATATATTATGTCGATGGGTTACCTATACATAGTGTTGCCATCCATCCGGCATCAAAAAAACTTTTTTAGCGTCCGGCCCTGGGACCCAAAAGTCCAGCATCTAAGTCCGGCTTTTATAGTGTCTAAGTCCGGAATTCCAATTTTTGGAGATGGCAACGCTACCTATCAGTGGCGGATCCAGGATTGAATTTTGGGGGGGGGCTGAATGTCGTCACATGGTAAAAAGTACTGTCACTCAACATTTTGGGGGGGCTAAGGGGCTGAAACCCCTAGATTTGTTGTATATAAAGTACTGTCACTCATGGTTTTTGGGGAGGGGCTTCAGCCCCCTAGCCCCTCCCCTGGATCTGCTAGTGCTACCTATACAAAAAAAAACTCGTAAAAAATGTTGTAATTTTTAAAAAAAGCTGTGCTGGTTATAAACTGAATCTGATTTCTGTTAAACTGTATGAATAATTTTTAAAATATTAGTGTCAATACATAGGTATTGCTTGCAATTAAGTAATCATTCCCATATTTTTGGCCTATGTGGTACAAATTTGTTAAAAAAAATGTAGTTATAAAAGGGAACAATTTGTCTGCACCACAATAATAACGACATCAACTTATGTGATGTAGATCTTTTTATATACGGGTATGTAATTAACCTAAAAATTTAATATTTTATTGATACGGATGTACATACAATCTTACTTTTAATAAGTCAATAATATTAGTATTGGTTTCCGAAGTGTGAAGAACAAATATAGAACTACTTCCAGATTTTCCTCAACAGAAGAGAGAGGTATCTGCATTTAAACAATGTAGCTTTATGTGAACTCCCTTGGGGATGAAGCAGGACGGATGTTCCGACGATTACGAGTCGGCTTTTGCTGCCTTGATCACTTTATGCCCGGGGCAACGTTTAACTATTCTACGACATCCTGCTGTCAATTGTGTGGATGTGGTGAAATAGTCAGCTTTGGCTGGCTTAAGTGATCGCTTTATGCCCGGGGCAACGTTCACCTATTCCACCACACCCTGCAGCCCCTTGTGTGGATGTGGTGGAATAGTCGGCTTTGGCTGGCTTAAGTGGTTACTTCATGCCCGGGGCAACGTTCATCGATTCCACCACACCCTGCTGTCAATTGTGTGGATGTGGTAGAATAGGTAAACGTTGCCCCGGGAATAAAGTGATCACTTAAGTCAGCCAAAGCCGACTCGTAGGCGTCGGAACATGCATCCCGCTTCCTCCCCAAAGGACTTCCCATAAAGCTACATTATGCGAATGCAGATACCTTTCGCTTCTGTCGAGGAAAATCTATAATGTATATCCATCTGCGCAATGCAGAAAAATCTGGGGAAAAAAATTGGGTTTGTGCGAACGAACCCAGGTCCTTTTTTTTATTAAATAAATAGTAGATAAAACATTTAGTCCAGAACCTACTAGTTCAAAATAGTGTAACTGAATTGATGGAGGTATTTTATAGTACTTATTGTTAATTTATTTTCTAATTAAATATCTCAATTACTATCATATAATTATATTGACTAATTATATTTAATTATATTTGACTATTACTAATACATATTTACGCTAGTGAGACTTGGACATGGCTGAAGAATCACGAATCGGGGCTAAATGCAGTGGAAATGGGGTCGTTGAGAAGAGTGTATGGAAAAACGTTGAGAGATAGGATACGGAATGAGGTTATTGAAATGAATGACTGTAAGAAGGGTGTATAGTGACTGAAATGAAAGTATATGAACTTAGATGGTTTGGGCATCTCGAGAGAATGAATGATGACAGGATGACTGAGTGGTCATCCGAGACTGACCTGGATCAATCATGGTGACCAGATCCTTAAGGATGGATGCTATTTGAGTAAAAAGAATAGGAGAATGTGTGTCACAATTTGCATGAGTATGTTTTGAAAGCAAGGACTGTGTGTAGAGACAGAGCAGTCTGTCGTTCTGTCCTCTCTGCTTATATCGTTAGGGATATTTCATTATTATTATTATAAATGCTTGTGAAATTCGTATTTAAGTATTTGCTCACTTTTCCTACATTTTATAGTTATTTTTTTTACTCTTGTTTTGTTTTGATGTAAAACTATACTTGCTTGATAATACATAATTTTGTGAATTATGTATTATAAAAAGAAAATAAAATTTTATTGTTTTTTGTCTCAATTTACACAAATTTTAACACGTCGTCATTTAGAATAACAAGATTCTAACTGGTAAGACTAAAATGTTGAGAAAGATGGGATCAATGTTTCAAACATTTGTATCTTTTGTATACAGATGGAACTTTATTAGTCTCGTTATTTAAAAAAATACCCACTTTAGAATGTAGGTATTTGTTAAAAGTAGGCATACTGACATTTCAAAAATTTCTTTAAACGGGAGACCTTAGATCTCGACAACCTTACTAAATATGCTTTGGAAAAAAAATAGAGTAGATACTACATTGATAGATCTCGACAACCTTACTAAATATCCTTTGGAAAAAAAATAGAGTGTGACCGTAAAAGATTTTTTTATATCTTGTACAGATTTCTCTAAAAAAATGTGTAAAACACCTCTGATAGCAACTCGTTTCCTGAAAGTCGCGAAGACATTGTATTGATAATAATATGCATTAAAAACTATAAAATTTTATTATTAACCCCGAAAAATGCTATTTTTACCATTGTATCACGTGATTTTGAACCTTAATGCCGTGACGTCATAGTTGAGTCAGAATCTGCTAGTTGGTACCTTTTTATTCTCAGATGACGATATGAAAAAATTGTGATGCATAAATTTAGAAGCTGTTATATTGTTATCATTAGTTATTACTTATTAGGTATAGAAAATGCTGTGATCATTTTTAGAAAGTAAGAATACATAGATTTATTATTGTAATTAATTATTTTTTAATATTGTAGCGATTTAAAGAAATTTATTAATTACTAAATAACAAATTAAAGATATTATATATATTGTTAAATTCTTATTTCGAACACAATAAAAAATGTGATATTTATCATGATAAATATCGAATTTATATCACGATATATAACGTTGAATCCTTTGGTTCATTAAAATCCGATATTTATCAGTGGCAAAGGGTGCTAAGAACACGATTGCTGTCGAGTTACCTATTCTGTTTAGGATCATAATATTACACCTAGGTTGAATCCAACGACAGTATACAAGCCTACATCTACATAAACATCGCCACCATGATTGGTGACGTCACCTTGCATCGGTAACAAACACCTTGTCTCGGTGACAAACACTTGAACTACGGAATATTTTTTCCCATACATTTTCTCCCAGTCTTGGTGACGTCATCATCGTCAAATGTCAGTTGGGCCCGGCCTCCATAAACAATATGGGGACGGCCTCGTCTAACTTAATTCAATAAAAAATGTTAGTCCTGGCTTCCCACCTACATAAATTGACTCTTGGCCATTGATATTTATAATAAATATTGGATATTTATCATGATAAATACCTGTGAACCCTGAAATAAAACAGTATCTCTCATATTCAGGTACAATAATAAAAAATAGCAATGGATCCCTCCATGAAAAATATTTATAGAAAAATAGCCCTTTCAGATTCATAATTTCAACGCATTTAGCAAAATGGTTTGAAACTTTGCTCATTATAAAATTAATATTTAACAGCCATCTACAGAATTTTTTCAAAAGCGAAATAGCAGAATTTTTCAGAAAGCGCCTCTATTGATTTCATTCCAAAGCTGAAATATTCTCTAGTCTTATTTTTAAATCTTTAAAATCGAACTAATGACAATACTTACCTACTTAGTTTATTAGTTAGTACCTACCTATATACATTTATGGGCACTTTTCCACTATTGTGGCCCCACCTGCAGCCGAGCAAAAAAAGTCTATCTATCTACACCTTCACGCTATGTCCCTTGCAGCGTAGGCAGAGAGGACAGAGCGCCAGACAGCCCTATCCTTACACACACTCCTAGCATTCGTCACATTCATGCAATCTGTCATACACGCTCTCCGATTCCTTTTACTCAAAACGCGTCCATCCTTGAGAATCTGGTCGACATGATCGGACCAGGTCAGTCTCGGGCGACCGCGTTTCCTCACACCTCTTCGCTCACTAAAATATATCTTTTTTGAGATCCTGTCATCTTTCATTCTCTCAACATGCCCAAACCATCTTAGTTTATTCACTTTCATTCTTGTCACAACACCAGCCTTGCAGTCACTCATTTCCCTAATACCCAGCATTTGGTATAGCTTGTCGGTTGGGTACTTGATTACAATAGTAGTAGTTCTATTGATAAATCTCATTTCCATTGTGACACAAAATTAAAATCTCAAATTTTCGGAAAACCTTAATTTACAGTTAATGTACCGAATACCAAAAGAAAAAAAAATCATGCAAGGACCCTGTGATGCGAGATATTCCATGACTATTTCTCGGTTGTGGTTGGGGCCACAATAATTGAATAGCGTCCACCATTTTCCATACAATACTGTCGATCTAGAACCTAAATACACTGTATATTCTTATCAAAAATCATTTCTCGTAATCCATTATGTATAATTATCACTGTAAATCATTTAAATTGAATAATTTATAACTTCTACTCTCTCTAACTCTTGTTCTCTCTCTCCTCACAGATAATAAACAATGTATACCAAAAAGTTACAATAAAAATCTTTAAACATTTTCGCTGTGTTCGTGTTTCATTACTATTCATAATTCTCTATTATCTATTTACTATATCTTGGCAGCCGGCGGAGGTTAGCTGCAAGTGGAGTTCAAGATTATATTGTTGGTAGTCCTGATTGTCGAATTTTGTCATACGAGCTGTCAAAGGTTCGCAATATTCTCACATTGTATCTTTTACAAGTAACCTACAATGCCGAAAATATTACGGAGCGGCGCTAAAGAAATCATTTTAAAGGCAAGATAGTTTTGCGAGTTGGAAAATGAAAAAACTCTGATAATCCCTTTAAACCACAATCACATGTTTGAAAAACGAAGTTGCCAGTTTATTCTAACAATCCAAAAATTGGCCAGTTTTTTTAAACACCAGTTATGAAATATAATTCGAAAGTAGAGAAAAATGCAACCGTATCTTATTATCACATCAAGCTACACTAAACCAAGTTTGCTCCGTGAGAATTCTGAAAAAAATAGACAGTCGGTACCTACAGTGTAAAGAGGTCTTTAAAACCAAATGCTACGTTGATTTGGTCAAATTGTAGTTCAGTGACAATTTCAATAACTGAATTCCTGAAAAATACCTCTTTCTATAGGAGTGAAGAGTGCAAAAATATATTTGGAGGTTTTATGTCTCACTCGAAGTGCATTTACATTTCGTTTAACCCGTCTTGTTACACTTTTTGTATAGAATTACTATGTAGCCAGTGGCCAAGTTATATGAAACCAGGAGTAGCCAGCGATTCCAAAGAGATTACATAGTACTTAATATATTATGTTGCTGAGCGATTCTAACATAATATGTGAAAATGTTGCTATATGAATAATAGAGGAACCTACTTAACATATTGGTGATAATAGGTTGGACAAAATGGAATTAAGCAGATGCTGATTGATTAACCAAGCTGTGACGTGTGGATTAAAGAGTATAAGTATTCATAAAACGTGTGTCATCCTATATTTTGATGAAGATTACATCTACACTCCGTTTCACCTTACTTGTCGCATTTTTTCTATAGAATTACTGCGTAGCCAGATGCCAAGTAATTTGAAACAGAGAGTACTATCAATACTACTATTTGATAAAATGTACTAGGTACCTATTTGATAAAACAAAAGACAAACGATTCTGCAATCAGGATTCAAAGGTACTTAAAGCCGAAGTACTTTCCTGGACAATTAATTAATTCTTAGATAACTAGTAAACAGCATAAAAATTAGAATGATTTGCACAATTAGGTTAGGAGTAAAAACAAATTGGAGGGAATATGAGGGAGACAGTTAATTATTGTTAAGAACATGATGTAGTGGACAAAAGAAATAACGCTGACCGCACTTTACCTATATTATGATTTAAATAACATTTGAATAACGTTCTTAATTTATTCGTCTCCTGTTCTTTCTTTCTTATTTCTATTCTTATTATATTATTTTGTATATATATATATTTCTACTAACATGGTGGAGGGAAACCAAGACACGGGACCTATAGGTCCTAAGATGTAAGAAATTAGGTGGTGGTCTTGACGCATGGAGTCGATGAGGCTCGCCACCCATCACGCCGCGTCAAGTACCAGGGAGGGCGCAAAGAGGAGGGCAGAATGCCGGATTGGTGTGTGGAATATAAGAGGAGATATGGAAGGTAAGATGAATGAATTGCGTGATGTTTTGCATGAGAGGAACTTAGATATATTGTGTTTATGTGAGACGAAAAGAAAGGATAGAGATTGTGATGTGGTGAATGGAATGGCAGAGATGTGGTCTGGAGTGCCTGAAAATGAACATGGACGTCAGGGAGTGGGTGCTATATTATCAAAAAGAATGACTGAATGTATGGTGAAGCGTAATGGGTATGGACTGGTAGGACCGAGACTCATCTGGATTCGTTTCAAGGTAGGCATGACCAGGCTGTTCCTTATTATAGGTTACGGTCCAGGGAATGATGCCTTGGATGATGAGAAGGATGAGTTTTGGAACTTAGTGCGGGAGACAGCGTATAAAAGAAGAGCGAATGAAAAAGTAATATTGGCAGGTGATCTGAATGGTTGGGTCGGTGTCAGAAGGAAGAATTTTGAGAGAGTGTTGGGATTGCATGGCGATGATAGGGTGAATGATAACGGGAAAAGAGTGTTAGAAGTATGTTTGGAGTTGGATCTCTTTGTGGCGAACACATTCTTCGCACACAAGGAGATCCACCAGTACACTTGGCAAAGAGAGAGAGTTGATCGTATTGAAAGGTCGATGATTGACTTTGTATGTGTGGACTCTGAGCTCCGGAAGGCGACAAAGGACACCCGGGCATTTCGGGGCGCCGGACTGTGGACGGATCACTTCCTTGTGATAACAAGGATTGATCTTTTCTCCGGTTGGCGCTCGAGGGCTCGGAAGTTGGAGCCTGTCCGGAGAATCAGGGTCGAAAAACTGAAAGAGACGAATGTTAGGGATGAATATGAAAGACTGACTAACGAAAGGCTAGAAGTACATGATGATGAGGAACGCTCGACGAGTGAACTATGGAATGTTATGAAGGAGGTGCTAGTAAAGAGTGCAAGAGAAGTATGTGGAGAAGCGTTGGTAGGAAGGAAAAAAGGTGATGCGTGGTGGGATGATGAGGTGAAGGATGCTGTAGTGAGGAAAAAGAAAGCGTGGAATGATGTGCTTGGTGCGAAACCAGATGATGGAGGTGAGAAAGAAAGAAAGAAGAATATATATAAAGCGTGTAGGAAAGAAGTGAAAGAAATGGTTTGCCAGAAAAAGAGAAAACTTGAGGAAGAGGAATGTATGAAATTATCGAGGAACGCCGAGGAGAATTTGAAAATATTCTGGAAGGAAGTAAAAAGAAAGAGATCTGGAAGTGAGAAAAACAGTATGAATTGCATCAAAGATAAGAATGGTGATTTAGTGATGAATGGAGAAGAAGTTGTTGAAAGATGGAAAGAATACTTCGAAGAATTGTATGAAAGTGGTACTAGTACAAACCAGACGAATGTAGCAGATAGTATGAATGTAAATATTGCTGAGGACGAGGAAATACGTATGAATGAAGTTGTGCTTGCATTGAAAAAAGCAAAGAATGGTAAAGCTGCGGGACATGACTGTGTGGCCATAGAGTTCATCAAGCAAGGTGGCCCGAAGATTCTCGAGTGGTGCCTGAGGCTCTTCAACTTGTGCTGGGAGAGTGGCTGCACTCCTGAGGATTGGAGGAGGGCAGTCATCTGCCCTTTGTACAAGGGGAAAGGCTCAAGGTTGGAATGCGGCAGTTATCGGGCTATCAGTTTGCTGAGCTCTGTGGGCAAACTGTATGGAAAGGTATTGATTGAAAGAGTAAGAAAAGTGACTGAAAGTAAAGTATGGGATGTGCAGGGTGCTTTCATGAGTGGCAGGGGGTGCACCGATCAGATCTTCTCCCTACGGATGGTCGTGGAGAAGCTTCTGGCTAAACACCAGAGGCTCTTCTGCGCGTTCGTGGATCTGGAGAAGGCATACGATCGTGTGGACCGAGAAAGACTGTGGCGTGTACTGTCGGAATATGGGGTGAGCGACCGACTGATTGGCGCAATCGCGTCTCTATATACGGAGAGCTCTGCTTGTGTCAGGGTGAATGCTGCGTTGTCGCAGTGGTTCGCTCTCACAAAAGGGGTTAAACAGGGTTGCGTCATGTCGCCTTGGTTGTTCAACCTGTTCTTCGACTACTGCATGCGTCCTCTGAATGAGCTGAATGTTGGTGTGGACCTAAATGGAGTGAAAGTATGTGCGTTAATGTTTGCAGATGATTTAGTGTTGATGGCTGATGATGAATGTGAGTTACAACGGATAGTATCCTGTGTGTACGAAAGCTGCGATATGAATGGTATGAAAATGAATGTAAATAAAACGAAAGTATTAGTGTTCGAAAGAGAGGAAATAAGGACAAATTGTGTGATAAAGGTTGGTAATGACTGTCTGGAGCAAGTGGATGAGTATGTATATCTGGGAAGTTTGTTTACTAGAGATGGACGCTGTGATGGAGACATTGAAAGAAGGAAGCTGGCCGGTACTAGGACGAATGGTGCGCTCGGTCCGATTGTTAGTAGTAGCAATGTGTCTATGAAAGCAAAAGTGCTAGTGCACAATGCTGTCTTGGTGCCGACCCTGATGTATGCTAGTGAGACGTGGACGTGGATGAAGAAGGATGAATCAGGGTTGAATGCAGTAGAAATGAGGTCATTAAGAAGAATGTGCGGGAAAACGCTGAGAGATAAGATAAGGAATGAGGTTATTAGGGAAATGAGTGACTGCAAGACTGGTGTAGTGACAAGAATGAAAGTAAACAAACTAAGATGGTTTGGGCATGTTGAGAGAATGAATGATGACAGGATGACAAAAAAGATATATCTGAATGAGCGAAGAGGGGTGAGAAAGCGCGGCCGTCCGAGACTGACCTGGTCCGATCATGTCGACCAGATCCTCAAGGATGGACGCGTTTTGAGTAAAAGGAATCGGAGAGCGTGTATGACTAATTGCATGAATGTGACGGAAGCTAGGAGTGTGTGTAAGGATAGGGCTGTCTGGCGCTCTGTCCTCTCTGCCTACCCTGCAAGGGATGTGGCGTGAGGGTATAGATAGATAGATAGATAGACTGTTCTTTATTCAAATTATTATTTAGTAAGTAACATAGGTAGGTACTAACCTGTTGCAGGTAGCCGGTATTCACTCATTCACTGACTCTCTGCAGATCAAATGATGCTTTTTGATATAGATAATGTATTCACATGGAATAATTTGTTCACAAACACTTAACAATCTAATAAAATACGAATTTAAAATCGAATTGCTTTCTTCAAGTCTTTGACACTCCCGCGAAATTGTACAAAACGAAAACAAAACACCGAACACGTGACATTGACATTGTTGACAAAAAAAAAATTGCCACCCTGAAATAGTAACAAAGATGACAAAATAAATTATTAAATTCGGGGAAACAAAGTCGTGGAATTTTGTAAGAGAAAAATACTTTTTTAATTATTATTAACGATTAGGTATTCCCTTAATTTTCGTGCATAAAAATTTAAAAATTACTAATTCCAAATATTTTTTAGATTGGCAATAATTTTGATGAACAACTGTCAAACTAAATCATCAAATTGTCAAAAATCAATTTTCGTGTCGGCGGTCATTCGGCGATCCGGGGGATGTGTTTGTTTAGAATTGTTTTATCAATTATTTAGGATGGAGAATAACAAAAATATTCTATCAATAAAAACAGCAAACGATAGTGTAAATGTTGTAAAGAAAAACAAACACCCGGTAGTGAAATATTCTATGAAAAGATTAAAAAAACAGTTGGCCAATAAGCCTGAAATTTTTCATTACATTTTGAAGCTAAAAGAATGCCTTTTGAAGAGGAAAAGGGAGCTTAAGAAACTTAAACATAAGTTAGATAAATATGTAAGTAATTTATCGTACATTTATCTGTATTTCTTAAGCATTATACTATGGCATTGTTGAGATATTTTGATCTTTTTAGACAACAAAGAAAACTGTTTTGCAAGATGCCTCTAGTCAGACCGATGAAATATTGAATGATAAAGAAGAGACTAGTATTAAGACTGATATTAATAGTGAAGTAACTGATTGGAAGTTGGAGTCTTCTGGTGATAAAGATGTGGAGGGGAGTGCTTCTGGTCTCAGCATTGCTGAACAAGTGAAGGAAGCTGCAGAAAGTGCCTTGCAACAGACCGGGATGGTCTACGAGGCTACCTCGGGGATGTATTACGACTACAATACTGGATATTATTACAATGCTGTAAGTAAACTGCATTTATTTATCGTTTAGCAACGTCGAAGTATTGTCTAGCCGCCTCTAGCCACTGGAGAAGTTCAAGGGACAGGCTGGCAGCACAGTCAATGGTACCGAGGTAAGCACATATGGGGCAATCACGTAAGATGTGCTGCATGGTTTGCTTCGGGTGTCCACAGTCACACTGTGGATCATCCCTCATTCCCCACTTGTGGGGCATGTCACCACAACAACCATGACCCATCCTTAGCCTATTGAGTGCGGTCCACTGCCTGTAGGTATACTCGAAGATTGGTCTGACATATGTTAGGTAAATCTTGCGCAATAGTGTTGGGTTCGGCGAGTAAAATGCAATGTGACTTTTTTTGTTTTTGTGTTAGGAATCGGGACTTTACTATCACGGAACGACTGGATGTTACTATTACTTTGACAAAGAACAAAATCAGTTTGTGTTCCACTCCCAAGCGGACACGAGCCATCATCAGGCCTACCAACATCATCAACCGTCATCCACGCATCTGTCAGGGTCTACAACTGAAAAGAGAAAACACAGAAAGGTAAAGAAATGAATAATGTTGATGTTTACACACGCACTCCATATGTAAGTATGAACATGTCATTAATTATGTAATGCATTTGTAAATGCACAACAAACAATTTGCACTCAATGTACTATACTGTACTGAGATTTTGTCCTCACAAAGTGGGGGGAACTTAGGGAACTATTCTGATGAATCCTGAGCCCTCCCTAGTATAATATACTGATTGCATAAATATAGGAACTAGCATTCCTTTAGTACTTACTTACTTAATGAACCCGTTTACACTAGGCCAACCCACTCCAATACACTGCAGCAGCAACTGCTTTGACTTTGGCCCTATATAGGTCCGATTTATCACACCCCTCTGGCATATCTCGGCAGATGAGGAGGTATTCGTCATCTTGTCTCTCTCCACAGCTACAGGAGATGTCCTCATCCACAATTATGCCCCATCTATGTAGTTTCCAAGGGTCAGTGAAGTGGAGCAATCCTTGCCTGCCAAGCAGATAGTTGCATGTTCGATCCCTGGTATCGATTTACTCCACATTATGACAGAAATGCCTTCTTCTTCATCTTCTTTTAGCCCTATTCTCTCCACTGCTGGATATAGGTCTATTACCTTACATTTGTTTCTATCTTTCTCCCTTCGCATCCAGGTTTTACCGGGTAGTAGAACCATGTTGTCAATATGTTCAGCCCACTGCCAATCAACAAGAATAAATATTATTATGGACGTACATGTTCTCAGGTGGAAATAGCGGCTATATTTTGTGGATCTTTCCTCACTCATTTCCTCAGTGTCATTTTTCTTACAATTAACGTACTTTTCAATTTCTGATTTCAGGTTAACAAAGATTTGTTTGACAGTTTAACGTCTCGCGTTGCCTCCATGACTATCGACAGTAGTAAAAGTTCGAGCGCCCACAGAAGCAACAACTGTCACGCGTTAGGTATGTCTTTATACAAACTGACGAGAGTTTAGACAATCAAAACCAACACGTTATTCTGTTGCCTTGCAGGAGAATCGGCGCGGCAACGCAAAGAAGAGATCGCCACAAGAGAAACTGGAAGATGATTCTTTAAAGAAGAAAGCAAAACGATCTTCTAGTAATAAAAAAGATGATGCGTTAGAAAAGGACAGTGACGCTAACGATTCGAAACATTCGAGTCACAAATCTACCAAAGTTAATTCTAAAAATTCTGATAGTTGTAAAAGTAGAAAGAAAGCAGACATTTTGGACATCTTTGAATCGTCTCCAAAGAACGATAACGCCGATGGTGATGCAGTCTCCCTAGAGGACGGAGAATGTCCGACGACCGACAATGATTCCGATGCCAGTTCCAACTCTTCTGGTTCGGATTCGGATGGTAAAAACGTTTTCTCAAATATGGGGAAATGCTTTTTTTTGTTTGTTTCATGTCTGGCATTCCTCATATTTTGGAAATGTGTATTAGTTTTGTTGTGTATGTCTAATTATTTTATACTATAGAATCAAAAAGCCTACGTTTTTTAATAGGGTCCAGAAGAAAAATAGCTATGTATGTACATACTTAATTGATTGAATGATTACCTAATGAGAATTTGAAGAAAGCACGATTTCTAGCTCCCAAATCTATTCTCTACAAATTATTTAGGTTTGAAACATCAAGATAAGAAGAACAGAATACAGTATCCAAAAATAAATATCCACTAGAGTCACTGTTTATTGTTCTCTATTCATCCGTAAGCCCCATTTAAGGCACTTGGAATTGTCAGGTTTACAATCATTACAAGATTAAATGCGATAAATTAATAGTAAACTGTTACAGCAAAAAAGACTAAAATCAATAAATACATGGTGACTGGTGACAATGCACAATTATAACAGGTGTCTTTCCTTAAACATTTCATCAACCAAATTATAGCATTATAACTAACAAACTATGGGAATAATCTCAAGTTACAGTAAATTTCAACAGCTAGCTTTGGCATTATTTTTTTATTAAGAAAATTTACAAAAATCAAATTTCAAAGTCACTAGAACATATTCTCATTTATCCATGTTTTAAGTCTTAGGATGATATTTTAAGTATTAGCTGAGTAATCTTCCATTTCCTGACTTAACAGGCCTTATAAGATTATATTTCTTTTTATTTACAGAAAGCCTAGCGAACCAATATCCTCCGTGTATGAGAATCATAGTTCAGGAAACTCAAATATCTAAACTCAAGGTTGGATCCTTATTCCTGTTAACCAAAGATGGTGGGACATTGGGAAGGGAAGGGAACACACATTCTATTGTCATCCCAGAGGAGAATGTATCCAGAGTAAGTTTATATTTATTTATTTGACCCAAATCCAAGTTAGTGTGTGTTTATATGCGCATATCCAGTATATTCTTGAAGGAGTTGGTGGTGGGAGCTCTGACAAGTGATTCCTCACACTGCCAGCTCTATTGGTTGTGTGGTGTGTTGGATGTGTAGGTATAATGTTGTCTATAGCTTCAGTTGATGTCCTCTCAGGTGCACATTAAATGGATAATTGCATATAAACACAATACTCGCTGTCTATCAAATAATGTCTATCAAATAAACTAATCAAATAATAATTTTAGGCATGTAGAGAGAATGCTTAATGATAGAATAGGTCTTAATAATTTCTGAGGAAATGTGATCACTCGGAGTGAGCATAATATCGACAAGATATTCATGGACGGACACGTATTGTGTGGAAGAAATCTTAATGAAAATATTCTGATGGGAATGAGAGATCTATATGGGGATTGATGTGTGTTGAGCTCTGTTCTCTCTGCCTACCTTGAAAATATAGGGTGTGATTGGAAAGATTCATAAAATTCATTGTATATATTTTGTTTGATCTAGGTACGCTACTTAATATATATGATTTGTTCCAGCACCATTTGACATTTTCGTACGACGACGGCAAGCATCTGTATTTGGTAACTGACATGGGCTCCAGGAATGGAACGTTACTCAACGGGAAACGGATGTCCGCAGCTCAGAGGGAGAGCGAACCTATGGAGGTATAGTTTAAAAACTAAACTTCTAAACTTTATTAAATGAAATATCATTTATTAAATCATAAACGGCCAGAAGCCTTTGACATATATATAGAATCAATTTGGTCAGTATAAATACTACAAATAATATTACAAACTCAAATAAATGATATGATAAAAACCGGCAAATGCAAAAATTCAAACAATTTAAATAAAAAAAAACATTCACAAAAAAATTTACAAATTACACAATTGATGTACATATATTTATGTATCGTATGGTCAAAAGAAGTATATCACATCCCTCAAAGGAAAAAGTTTGAAGGTTGGGCATTGGGCAATGATAAATTTCGCAAGCAAGCTTGGTCGTCAGAAACTAAACTGAACGTTATTTATATAATCAGTCGCTGGCTCATTCAGGTATAGGAAGTCTTCGAAGCTCCCTTCGTATGCTCGGAAGTCGCACTCAGTCACAATGTGACCCAATTGATGTAAAGTTGATCGAATAAATACAGATACAATGTCAAATTAAATAGATATTAAAAAAAATGAAATACTGATATAAAACAATATAAAAACCAATTGGTGAATGCAAAAATCCAGACAATTCGAGTAAAAAACATTTGTGAATAAAAACATAAAACTACACAATAGATGTAAAATCAAACAATAAATGTAAAATCATCACTTAGTTTTTCTAATTGTCTCATTTCAACATTAATATTTATGTGTTTTGTACAGATTGTCCATGGGAGTGTAATCCAACTAGGAGGAACCAAGTTACTCTGTCACATTCACAATGGAACTGCCACGTGTGGACATTGTGAACCGGGACTGCTTATTAGAGGTCGGTACCCAACTAGCAAAAATTAGTCCTATATCTATTCTAAAGGCAAGTCCTTACGATTATAGAGTCGTATAGTTACGAGAAGGTCAATGAACACATGTTATGAAAGTTATAAAATTCTATTTATCTATATCCTCACGCCACGTCCCTTGCATGGTAGGCAGTGAGGACAGAGCGCCAGACAGCCCTGTCCTTGCACACACTGCTAGCCTCCGTCACATTCATGCATGCAGTCATACACGCTCTCCGATTCCTGTTACTCAAAACGCGTCCATCCTTGAGGATCCGGTCGACATGATCGGACCAGGTCAGTCTCGGGCGGCCGCGCTTCCTCACCCCTCTTCGCTCACTCAAATATATCTTTTTTGTCATCCTTCATTCTCTCAACATGCCCAAATCATCTCAGTTTATTCACTTTCATTCTCGTCACAAAACCAGTCTTGCAGTCACTCATTTCCCTAATAACCTCATTCCTCCCAATAACCTCATTCATTTAATTATAAAATTTAAGTCCTATAATGGTTCCATGACGTCTATTAAAGAACACTTTAATTACGAGAAGATCAATATGCGTCTGTTTAAGAGTTATAAAATTAGAAAATCCAAACATAATTCAAGTAAAAAATAATATTGTTTTTAGATTCCCCACCTCCGTCTGCCAAATGTAAAGAATACAAGTCTACCAACCTGAAGAAGGAGTACAGGAAGGAGATGCAGAGACTGAAGACCAAATATAAGATCACTCCGCCCAAGGAGGAGGACACGGAGGGACCGCAGATGCCCGAGGGGTACGAGGACAAGGCGAGGAAGAGGAGGGAGGAAGTTGGTTCCATGCATCATGGTGCTAAGACTGAACAAGCTAGCTTAGATACGTAAGTCATTCTAATAACACACCTTCACTATTTTTTTTTTTTAATTTTTCTGACAGTTGACATTTTTTTAAATGAACCGTTTACCGGGACTAACACCGGTTTTACGCCTCGTGTCCCGAACAAACCACAAACCTTTCGGAACGCCTAAATGTCCCGGTTTTCGGAAGTGGTATATTCTTACGATTTTTATCATATAAAATTTTCTATTTGAAACTTCTCTCGCCGAAATTTTTTCCACCCTCCCCCCTCCCGCTCTGTGCTTTTTCTTCGCCAAGGTTTTAATCTCCGCTTTACCTGGATGCATTTTTAATTGGATAAAAAAATTTGAGTGCTAAAATAAAAAAAATGCATGTGGAGGAGGTGGAGGGGCAAATGGGGGGGGTGTCCCGGTTTGACTTGGGAAAAATCTGGCAACCCTACGTGTGATTAATAATTTATGATGTTTTGTATTGTTTCAGTTCAATCGCATCCACAAACAAAGGCTTCAAGATGTTGCAGAAGATGGGGTGGAAGGCGGGAGATGGGCTCGGGAAGGATGCCAAGGGGGAACAGGAACCGGTGAGTTGATTTTTTATCTATCTATACCCTCACGCCGTGTCCCTTGCAGGGTAGGCAGAGGGGACAGAGCGCCAGACTTACACACACTCCTAGCCTCCGTCACATTCATGCACGCACTCATACACTCTCTCCGACTCCTTTTACTCAAAACTCCTATGTTAGGTGCCCAAATATGTCCGCCCAGAATCTCCCCAACTAGGAGAGTCGCATGTAGAATTTCATATGAATTTATTGCTTCAAGTACCCTTCATAACTAAATAAATAGAATATTATCTCTGTTTTTGTATGGAAATTTCTTAGGGCTCCCCTTCCTAGGTTAAAGTTGGTGGGATCGGGCATAACAGTTTTTTTATAATATCAAGGTATAAAAATCGGATACATATCTATCAATAATATACATCGGCGAACCCTGATTATGACAGCACATTGCACATTGATACAATGTTACTAGAGGTTATTATTTAAGTAAAGTTTTTTCTGCATCAATACCTTTTTGTTCTTGTTTTAATGTTTTTCGAGTGTTATTATTTTTTCATCGTCTGGTACAGAGGCAGCTTCAGAAATTAACTGCAATTGAAATAAAAAGGTTTAACTGGGAGAAATCGCAATAATATATTTGTTTTTATTTAACTTTATTTTGTCATAGTTGTTGTTATATTATTATTATTAATTTTTGGGCAAGCAGCCTAGGCTGATGGGCCCAAATCAATGTCTGTGCCATCCACCGTTCTGAGAAAGTCATCCAATCTGTTTTTAAAAACATTTGATGGTGCTTGTACCACATTTTCGGGTAAACGGTTCCACTTATTCACCACTCTGTTGCAGATAAAATTCTTTCTTGGATTACTGTGAAACCGTTCCTTGGAGAGCTTCATTCTCTTCAAATTTTAATAACTTTCCAATGTCTCAGCACCTTGAAATTTCACACACATATTTGCTTTAGGTAACAGTTTAAAATCGTGGTACTTATTGTTTTATCATAAACATTTTTCAGTTGGTAATTATAAACATTTTTCAGTTGGTTTTCTGATGTGTACCGGAAGTTCATTTCAGGCAGAAGGCCCCGCTAAGCTGAAAGCTCTTTCTAGATATCTAGGTTTTACCAGCCTACTGCAAACATCCATTCGTTTTGGCACCCTTCACAAATTAAATCCTGGGCAATTCTTTCAAATTGCCACACACTTAGGCCGCCTCTGATTATAAGGATATAATTTAATTAATTATTGTATTGTTGTTGTGTCTGTCTGTCTGTCTGTCATGGTGTCTGACCACTTTTTTGATGTTGAAAAAAAACAACAACTATGTATTATGCAGTACCGTGTATTGAGGTAGGTGGGTACTTAATTACTTGTTATATGATGTCATCATTAGTGGTATAATCAGCTGTTTGCTGGTCTAAAATTAGAATAGGTACTGCAGTGGCGTGGGGTGGATTTCTGTAGCAGAGAAGTCAGGACTAACATTTTTTTGTTAAATAAATCTGCAAATACATCTTTATACACTTCACAGTAAGCTTGAAAATTTTCTGTCGTGAAGTGGAGTAAGTCGGCATCGGGGATGGAACCCGCACCCACTGTTACCAACCAGGCTACCGACCACCTCGATAATTTCGCTTTATTTAAGAAACTTATGATCACTCACTAGATTTTAATGCATAAGCACTACGAAAAAGATTTTTCTTTGAGACTTTCGGGAGACTCAGAGAAAAAAAAAACAGAGGTATTTTTCATAATTTTTCTTTGAGGAACCTGTACAGGATATGACATCTGTTATGGTCAATCACTATAGGAAGGTTCAATGTATTTACCCTATTTTTTTACAAAGCATATTTAGTGAGGTTGTCAAGATCCAGGGTCTGAAAATTCTCTTGTTTTTTAATGATGATATGCCTCCTTTTTATACAGTCATCGTGACCTTGAAACTTGCAATATTGTCTAAAGGTAGCGCACATCTGGTTCCCAGAGAAAAACACATAGGAATATTGCCCCAGTGAGTGAACACCAAAGCCCTTCGGAAATATACTCAACGGATAAAAGCCCAAACTTTCTAGTTGGATTCCAGTAGATGAATTATTTGTAAAGTGTTGACTATTTTGTTGTCTACCCTATTTTTTAATCCGCCTATTTATTTTATAATCTATGCTAGTTTCTAACACTGAAAAAAATCGTATACTGACTTTGGTTATCGAAGTACCTATTCAAATTAATTAGATCCAACAAAATCCAATTAGATTTGAGCTTTTGTCTCTTGAGAAAATTTCTTAAGGGCTTTCGTCTTTTTTGGGATTTATTCATGTTGAGCAATATTCTTATTTCTGTTCTAGACATTTATGTAAGTAAAAATGTTAAGTATGCAGATGAATAATGTGTGGTGAATATTTGTACCATCCATAAATCCTTCAAACATAACCCACTGAATGTTTTACATCCCTGTATTAATTATTTAATCTCTCAAGTCTACCTGCACGACGTTTATTTCTTAACTGGCAACACTAACCCACTATCTTATTTTGTCTGCTAATAAACTGCAGGAATAATCTCAGTGTAAATGCTGTCAAGATATGTGGAGAGATAGGATAAGAAATTAAGTGATTAGAGAGTTGAGTGAACGTAAAACGGATGTTGTGACTGAAATGAAAGTGAACAAATTGAGATGGTTGGGACATGTAGAGAGAATGAACGATGAATGGATAACAATGAAGATAAACCTGGGTGAAAGAAGAGGTGCAAGGAAACGCGGCTGTCCAAGAACCACATGGCTCGACCATGTTGACCAGATTATCAAGGACAGACGTGTTCTGAGTAAAAGGAATTGTACTTCGAGTGTGTATGACGAATTGCATGAATGTGACGGAAGACCGAAGTGTGTGTAAGGATAGGAAAGTCTGGCGATCTATTCTCTCTGCGTACCCCGCAAGGGATGTGGCGTGAGGGAGATAGAATAGAATAATCTCAGGATTCCGCAAACTTCAGTGGTATCTACTAACTTTGGATATGTTTTTTATCAATTAAATTTACAGTACCTACAAATGTCAAAGGGATAACAGCTAGATTTACTAAAACAGCGGTTCTCAAACTCTTTAGGCTCACGGACCACTAAATTCATAAGTGGCGGATTGTTCCAACCCCCCCCCCCCCCCCCCCCCAAGCGTCCGTTTAGATAATCTACCTAGTGGAAAATGCAACTAATAGCGCCGCAGACGTAAATTCTTTGAGAACTACGTTATTATTGCAAATTCGTAAATTATTCTGTACAATTTAATGTTTTTTTTACATATTGTAAGAAGTCTGATCTCATTTTAGGGCCCCCGAATCTCGGAAACATATTTTATATTAGGGAAATGAGTGACTGCAAGACTGGTGTTGTAACTAGAATGAAAGTGAACAAACTAAGATGGTTTGGGCATATTGAGAGAATGAAGGATGACAAAAAAGATATATCTGAGTGAACGAAGAGGTGTGAGGAAGCGCGGCCGCCCGAGACTGGCCTGGTCCGATCATATCGACCAGATCCTCAAGCATGGGCGCGTTTTGAGTAAAAGGAATCAGAGACCGTGTATGACAAACTGTATGAGTGTGACGGAAGCTAGGAGTGTGTGTAAGGATAGGACTGTCTGGCGCTCTCTCCTCTCTGCCTACCCTGCAAGGGACGTGACGTGAGGATATAGATAGATAGATATTTTATAATAAACATAAATAGTTACTCCGCTCCCCCCTCTGGACTACTCCAAGCCCCCCAAGTGGGTCACGCCCGACGGGTTGGATATTGTGTCAGTAGACTAAGAAGTGACTAATTTGTCTGACATTGTTATCTTGATAAGCGAATCAACAATGAATTATAGTCTATGGTTCGCAAATTTGAAATAAGAACCCGACGCGACGTTCCGATGTTTTATTCCTTTTTTGAATTTAGGAATGTCGTTTGCATTTGAGTAAAACGAATTATTCACCTTTTTTTTTTTTTTTTTTTTCAATGGACATTTCATAATATTGGTATTCGTTCATTCATTATTTTAAAAGGCTAATTGTCACCGGAGAATAACAAAGTTTTAACTGACAATACTAAAATTTTGAATTAAATTAGATCATCCCGTCAAACACTCATTTTTTACACACATTTTTAAATTTTATACATATATAATAAGTTGTTATCTCAACAGATACAAAGCAAACGATGGACCTTCCATCAGGCTCATGACTGATGGTCGGCTGGCTTAATTTGATCACTTTACACTTAAGTAACATTCACCAATTCCAGTCGATCCATCTGTAAAGTGATCACATTAAGCCAGCCGACGATCATTCATAAGCCTGGTGGAAGGTCCATCCTTGGATGTATATCTGTTGAGATAACTACTTATTATATTCAACTACGACATGTAAAAAAGTCAGATGTTTTCAAAAACATAAATTGCGATTTCCAAAATTAATCTTATGTGTGACTATTCGGAACGGAATTAACCCTGCTGATCGGCGAATTTACCGCACACCTATAGACACAATTAAGGTCTTCCGGGCCGTCGTCGAGTGAAAAAAAACGCGCCCCTTATTTTCAATAATAATATCGTAAGTACAATAATTAACGTTTCGATAAAGTGCCTTCGGGAGGGCTCGGGCGAAAAACATCGTAACTGCTAATTTATGACTTTATTTTCGCATTATTATTTACGATGTATATTATGCATCCACTGTATTAGTACTAGTGTTTCCTACCCGCTAAATAGGCGACAATGTTGACGTAAACCAGCCATGCCAATCTCAGTCAATGGTGGGCCAAATGCATGAAGACCTTAGGTGGGCCGCATTAAAGAAGACAAAAAAGTACTATTATAGGAGAAGTAAATTTATTAAATTTCCAATAAAAAGGACATTACAAACATTAACCACTACTAGTACCGACTACTTTATTTTCGGTTTTCAACATGCACGCTCGCGGGCCGCATTATCTAGCTGTTTTCAAAATTGATTTGGGCCGCAGGAAAATGCTCAATGGCCGCATGGCTGACGTAAGCGAACCTGCCTGCGTTGCAATTGGGCTGCCGACAATAATAATGCCAAGAGCCCGTTGCCGAGCATGTCTTTATCTCAGAGGAATCGTTGCCACGTTGTTATTGGTCCTGCGCGACGATGCCATCGAAGGTGACTATGGAGGCCGATTCTGTACAAGCACACTCTGTCACACTTTGGATTTTAAGGCCTTGGTACCAAGAATGACGTCACAGTCATTTCCCACGGCAATAAGGTTCGAAATCGCGTGAACAATCGCATGATAAAATGGTAAAAATAGAGTTTTTTCTATTTTTTGGGATTAAACTTTTACGGTTATTCCCTAGATTTGAATTCATATTATCAATACCAATAAAAAAAATCTCCGCGTCTTTCGGGAAACGAGTTTCTGTTTTTCGGAAAAAAGATCAGAGGTGTTTTTCACATTTTTTTTTAAATCTGTAGAAGATTAGATAGAAAAATCTGCATCACTGGATTTTCTTTTGAAGTCATTTTAAAATAAGATGCATTGGTATATTTTTATGAATTTTAAATGTGGAACTTAATCCGAGAAACGCCACCTATCGAAAATTTTCACAGCAGGACATGCACACGCCGAGGACTTTATGTATTATTAGACGTGGCATAATTTTTATCTTATTTTAATAACGCGATATCCCAACGCTAATATATCATACTTATTTATATATTATAATGTTGTATTATTATTAAGTGTATTGTAGGCAGGTACCCCCTTATTGTTTTTCTGATTTATGCCCCTCGGATGGAGCGCGCCATGCTAGAAAAAATGCTAAAAAACCAAACAATATCAACACAAGAAACGCGTTAAAATGTTAATAGGAACACGTCGTGAGTGAACAACATTGTAGCGAAATGCACACCTTCCGCAGTTATGCGCGTGATCGAAATACGCTGTTTCAAATTTACCGTAAACTCGTTCATATGTTCTATTCTATTCCTTGCACACTACTATTGTCATGTTTTGTATTTATTTCATAACATTTTTTTGGGTTAATTTTTGTTCATTTTGTTAAGCTACACGATATCGTTTCGCGAATAGTGTTTATTGCGTTTCTTTCTTTTGAAAAACATCCTAAACAACCTGAAAAGGTGACTGAATTTTTGATGCTCACAGCTGTCTTTTTTAGCCGTTAGGTACGTGTGGACTTTTGAACGTACAAAAGTACCAATAAATTTTACAAACAATCTTGTAGGCTTTCGCAGCGTGATGATTCTATATCTTCGTTGTTGGTTCTACGGGTTTCCTTACTTCGTGTAAATGGTTGCATAACCGAGCTTTCAGCACCAATACTACTAGTCCAAGAGCCCGCTGCTTAATTTATGACGTATCTGTTTTTTGATCGAAATGTGGTACAAATTATAGCTTACCAATAGGGTTTTACATCGCACTAGGGTTGCCTATCAAAATCTTGCCGCAACCCCCCCTGCCCCCCCCCGAAAAGGTCCCTCTTCGCGGTTTTTCGCATTTTGTAGGAATATGGTAAGAGATAGAAGAAAGTAGTCAATGACAAAAATAATCCTTGCTAAATTCTCTACAAAAAATGTTAAGTCAATTTTTTCATAGGACTAGTAGTTTTTTTATTTGTGTGCTGAGACTTCTTTAAATTATACTTTTAATTCTTATTTCTGGGAGATGTGTAAATCTCTGTCGTATTGTAGCCCACATCGCTTGTCTAATACTCGGTATAATTTAGTCCGATAAACACCGTGAAACAGCGATAATACCAATCAGGCCGCGGGAACTGACAGATCATGCATGCCACATCTAACTACACCTATATCTACATACTCTAAACACCCCGGTGGCACAGTGGTGCGTTATGATACTGCACCATCACTGTAATACAAAATACAAAAGGAAATAACTAGCTCTCTCTCTCTTTCTCTCTCTTCAGCCCGTAGCCATCCACTCCTGGACGTAGGCCTCCTCCACCCCTTTCCATGCCAAACGATCTTGGGCCACTTGCATCCATGTTGCACCGGCATACTTCACGATCTCATCTCTCCATCGGAACTGTGGTCGTCCGGGGCTTCTTGTGGTAGTCCTAAGACGCCAGCACAGGAGGCGTTTTGTCCATCGTTGTATAAGCTTTTTCGGGTGTTCTCTTCATCATTCATATAAATCCTACTATTCCATTGATGAGATGTTGTCCGACTCAGTGAATTCATTGTAATTGTACTAGTATTATTGATTGTTGACGAAATACAGTTTTGGACCATTTACATCCAGACCTGCGTTGAATAGTAGTATATCGCTGTCTATACTGATTTCTTTATCAAATTCTGTTGTCATTGACGTAATGTAGTTCTGGACAATTTACATCCAGACCTACATTGAACTAATCCACACCTTTTTTATAGTTTTGTTTTGTCACCATGTGATTATTTTTTGTTGTAACTGTTTATTAATTTGCTGCATTTGAATTTGTAATGTTTGTTCAATATGTAAACCTGACGATTCCAAGTGCCTTAAATAAGGCCTACGGATGATTAAAAACCAATATTGATGGCGATGAGGTGTATTGAGCTTTCGACAACGATTCTTTCCCTATCTTCGGGATGAACACCCGGTACAGCTTAGGTATACATCGATGGATTCAACATGATGCGAAAACTTACGGGAACATCTCTCAAATAAATAGCAACGGAGCTGTCAATATTGTATGTACGACGTAGGTCTAACCCTTCCCTTAGGCTCTGTAATGTAACATATAATAATATAATTAGTTCTGTTTCTTTTCTTCCACAGGTTCCTCTGATCTCCAACGTGGGCACTGCGGGTCTAGGGTGTGAGGCTTCTTCAACGAGTATTCCAGTCTCTGGCCAGACAAAGAATAAAGCCAAGGTGTGGCTGGCCACACAGAAGAGGTTCAGTATGTTGCCAACGCCGAAAGCCTTCGCCGAAGAGGACGATAGCGAGGAAGATGGTTAATTGGGGAAAGACTACAAAAAGACTGAGGATTATCTTATTTGTTTAGAAGGTCTGGGTCAGTATTAACCAACCCAAAGACTGTCTTGCACACAAATCGATTATGTCACGAAATGTATCAGAATCAGAATAATACGTTGTCCACACCAAAATTCGAACCTATGTACATACATACATACATATCCACGTCCGCTCCCTATGTGGAGCATGTGGTCATCACCCAGTTTTTCCAGGCATTTCTGTCCTGGGCCAACTCCGTTGCCTGTTCCCATGTCATTCCACCCTGGCGCAGCTCTGAAGTGAACAGCCTCTGGATGGTCATTGCAGGCCTGCCCTGACGTCTGTTGCCTTCAGGGCGATACTGGAGACAGCCTATGTATTTACATTTAATAGACAAGCCATTAGCATACAATGTTATCTACCTAACTGAACATGAGCCCAATCGTACCAAGGTAGCACGAGCAGTTTTAAACCCCCTGTTTACGTACAGCGCGACGATGGCTATTTACACATCGTCAGACCATCTTGCCTGAGGTCTTCCTACGCTCCTTTTGCTTGTTATAGGTTGCCAATCGAGAATCTTTTTGGTCCATCTAGAATCTGAGCGTTTCGCAACGTGTCCTGCCCAACTCCATTTTTCTAAAGTTTGCGTCATTTGTTATTGATTATTTTTGGGTTATTATTGTATTGTTATATAATTTGGGGTAACCAGCTAATCTACGAGTATATTATCCATTATTAGATGTATATAAGTTATGTATCACAAATGTTATGTATTTTTATCATATTTTATCCATAGTGCATCAAATATTATTATTATATATATGGAAAACACAAATGAATTATTGTTAATAAAATGTTATTTTAATGTTGTTATTATTTCATTATGATTATTTTTCAACCCCCCCGTATCTTCGGAATATCCAAAGAAATCTGAATAAAAACAATTAGGCACATATTTTTGTAAACTCGACAGTGGGTGCATTGTCACAAAAAGAAAAAGTTCTATTAATTATAAAAAAAATGAGGACCTAACTATGCCTTCTTCTAGGACCAAACTGTGGGGGTTTGGGGGTTCAAACCACCCCTGAAATTCTTCATTCCAACCCACCATTTTATACACAGAAGAAATGAATCATATTATTACCACATCGTTTTTTCATCATGTCATGAATTTCCTATAATTTCCATTAAATCCAGTTGTTTCACCCTCTCACTACCACTGTCCTTACTGGAGGACACGAAGATAAAATAAATAAAATCCATTTGAAGCAAATTCTCATACTTAATCCAAGGTAAACTTATTATATAATGTTTATTGTCTATGACTAAATATTTTTTATCAGTAAATTACTACCAGTGTCCTCCGTGGAGGGCATGGGGCGAAGTCCTAAACGGATTTTTTTTTTGAAATCCATATAAACATATATACTCGTAGATATTAAATCCATAGTCAAAAAAATCTATAACCCTTACACTAGCGGATCCAGGGGGGGGGCTAGGGGGCTGAAGCCCCCTCCAAAACCATGAGTGACAGTACTTTATATACTACAAATCTAGCGGTTTCAGCCCCTTAGCCCCCCCCCCCAAAACGTTTAGTGAAAGTACTTTTTACCATGTGACGACATTCAGCCCCCCCCCAAATTGAATCCTGGATCCGCCACTGAACCCTTATATTATATTCTGGTAGTGAGGTGGTAAAAAAAATAGGTGACATTTTGCCAGCTTGAGAACATCTATAAATGAATGAACCTTTTATGAATTAAGTACAAGTTATTGATTAAAAACATTAAAGCAATCTGACATGCATTTAAGACAAAGTGTAGTTTTTATTCGCGGGTTGCATTACGCGTAATGTCATGAATTATAATGTAGGTATATACCTAGTATCACATCTTTATTCATTAGTACAGTAAATTTTCGTTTTACGACCTTTCGAATGTCCGATCTCTAGAAAGTCCATGTTTAAAAATGTGTCTTATTTAGTATGAAAAAAAACCCAGGCCCGGCGTAAACGAAATGTATCTCAAGTGATAGGTAAAAATGATTTATTAAATCCTGCATAGGGGGCATCATCGAAATCAATGGCTTAATGTGTGAAATACCTATTGGAAGTTTACAGGGGTCACATGAATGTATTAGTAAAAGGAGAATTAAACAGATACAATTTCGGTTTAAAAGCGTATATATAATGAGTATAAGGTAGCCCGTCTTCATCAGTATTGCAGGTCCGTCCACTGCTGGATACAGGTCAAAAGAAAAATGCTCAGAAAGTGTGGAAAAAAACTGGTCCGGATTCTCCTTTATAAGTAAAACGGATGCTGTGACTAGAATGAAAGTAAACGAGTTCAGATGGTTATGACATGTAGAGAGAATGAATGATGAAAGGATTACCTACAAAGAAAATATATCTGGGAAAAAAAGAGCTGTAAGACCGGATGCTCAAGGACAGACTTGTTCTGAGTAAAAGGAATCGTAGTGTGTATAAAGATTGCACGAATACGACGAAAGAAAGAAATGTGTTTCAGGAAATGAAATCATGGTGATATGTTCTCTCTGCTTCCCCCGCAAGGGATGCGGCGTGAGGGTATGAAATAGAATAGAATTTTTGTGTAACTTTTACGTAAATTCTCAAGAACTTTCATTTGTAGAATATTGACTGTATATTTTTCTCGATAATAATTTATTATAATAAACACAAGTACGGTGGACTCTCGCCATCAGCCTAATCAATAAAATGATTATTTTATTGATATCATATTAAGATGCCTCCTCAATTTAAACCCAACGCATCTTAACACTTCGGTTTATTAATTTAAGGCTCGTGACCCAACTATGCCGTCATGCTCATTTCCCACGGCATTCAGATTCAAAATCGCATGATAAAATGGTAAAAATAGCGTTTTTCCATTTTTTGGGGTTAATTTTGCTTCAATCAAAAAAGTTTTACGGTCAAGCCCTAGATTTTAATGCATATTATCAATACAAAAAAAAAACCGCGACTTTCTCGAAACGAGTTTGTCTTACGAAAAGAATTCCGAGGTGTTTTTCACATTTTTTTTTTTTGAGAAATCTATAAGTACAAGATATAAAAAATCTTTTACGGTCATTCCCTAGATAAATATTCAATGCATCTACTCCACTTTTTCCAAAGCATGTTTAGTTACGGTTGTCGAGATCTATAAGGTCTCCGGTTTTTTGAAATGTCGATATGCATACTCTTAATATGCCTTCTCAATTTAAACCCAACGCATCTTAACACTTTAGTTTATTCATTTCATTGAACTCCGATATGCCAAATCTCAACCATATACAATTATACACTACAATACAATATACAAACCTACAATGGGAAAAATTTTGCATGAATTTTATTCGCAATGTTTTTTTAATATCACAACTCCCTTTATGACAAACATCAGGCTGGAGATCTGGGTTCGATTCCCGGCCGCGGCAGATGGATGGTTGGAATCGGTGAATGTTACTGAAGTGTTAAGGGCATGGCACCAGGAATGACGTCACAGTCTTTTCCCGCGGCATTAAGGTTCAAAATTGCGTCACAATCGCATGATAAAATGGTAAAAATATCATTTTTTCAATTTTTGGGGTTGATTTTGCGTCTATCAAAAAACTTTTACGGTTATTCCCTAGATTTAAATGCATTTTATCAGTAAAAGAAAAAAAAAATACTCCGCGACTTTCGGGAAACGAGTTTCCGTCTTTCGGAAAAAAGGTCAGAGGTGTTTTTAAATATTATTTTTGCGAAATCTATACAAGATATAAAAAATCTATTACGGTTATTTCCTAGATAAAGGTTCAATGCATCTACCCTATTTTGTTCCAAAGCATATTTAGTAACGGTTGTCGAGATAGAAGGTCTCCCGTTTTTAGAAATTTTTGAAATGTCGGTATGCACAGTGCACACTCTTAAGCACGAATTCACCAAATTTTGAATACCATAGCTTATTCTGCCTAAATTTTCTTAAAAATAAAGTTTAAAATCGATTTGCCATTAATATTTCTATGAAAAGGTATGTAAAATATATTAGGAACAAAGTATAATATCAAAGTATAATATAGTAGAGTATTAGGAACCTGTTCCAAGCATTTTCGGATATATATCAAAAGTTAACAGCACTTAGTTTTCTAGTCATTTTGACAGCTCCCTTGAAAAATGCTTCCATTAAAAGGTGTGTGAAGTTAGCAATAAGTCATCATGCTTAGTGCACCCAGAAAAGATGTGTTTACATTACCAGAAACAAAAAAAATACAAATGAATTACCTATGTCTTCTGGTTAGCAGTTAAACAAAAAAAAAGCGTTAGGCCAAAAATACCCATGGGTAGGCTAAAAAACCCCCGTTGACGGTATCACAACTCCCTTTTTATGACAAACATCAATCTGGACTGGATGGATGGTTGGAATTGGCGAATGTTACTTAGTGTGAAATGATCACAATAAACTGATGGAAATTCCATCCTTTGCTATACATCGATAATCATTAAGCTATACCAACTTTACAACGATGCATATGTCATACGGTGCATCAAAATATCAAGGCTCAGGTGGCTGGGGCACGTAGAAAGAACGGAAGCACTCCTACCAACTAAGAGAGTGCTCAATTTTAAACCAGAGGAGAAACGTAGAAGAGGAAGACCCAAGTTGAGGTGGATGGACTGTGTTGAAAGGGACATCAACGCACTGGGCACAGTCAACTGGAGGAGCGTGGCTGCCAATAGGGCAGTGTGGCGAAAGCTCCTTGTGGAGGCCAAGTCCTACCCCGGGATGTAGCGCCAAATATGAAGGAATGAATGGATAATCATTATTGTTGGTTTCATGTCAAAATCTCAAGTGACAAAATCTCAACTGTCAAAAGGGTAACCTACTATTGACAGAATCGCAACTCAACACCGGGAAATCTGATGCCGTTGTTTCTATTTGTTTTGTTTTTGTGTGCAAAAAAAAAACAACCTATCGAACCTAACCCGGCAATATTGAAATTGGCGGCAACAGGTTTTCCGGCGATGAGTTGCGATTCTGTCAATAGTAGGTTACCCTTTTGACAGTTGAGATTTTTTCATTTGAGTTTCTGTCTGGTCACCTTTTAGAAAATTCATGGCATGATGAGAAAACGATGCTGGTAATAATGTGACTCTTCGGAAACGTCGGAAACTAGTTGTACATAAAGTACTGTCACTCATAGTTTGGAGGGGGGGGGGAGGCTTCAGCCCCCTGGATCCGCTAGTGAGACAATCTACGATTTCATCGAACCGGAATGGCTTGCGTATTACGACCTCTTAAATGAGTTGGTAGACTGCCAAGACACTCGTACATACATTTATGTGGACATAATAATAATTATGTATAATGATTGCCAGTATGCACCTAACAACAAGGTACTACGTGTTAATGGTATGACACTTGCATTGACAGCAAATAGTATCATATACTAGTCTCATACCCTCTATCGTCCGGGGATATTAGATATTTAAATTATTTATCCCAAAAACATTAAACATAATCACATTATCACAATTGTTAAATAGGAATGCTTTTTACGTTTTTGAAGACCATTCAGCTTCAAGACTCGCGACCCGACTATGACGTCACGCCCATTTCTCGCGGCGTAAAAGGTCAAAATCGCACGATAAAATGGTAAAAAAGCGTTTTTTTTCATTTTTTTTGGGTTAATTTTGCTTCAATGAAAAAACTTTTACGGTCATTCCTTAGATTTCAATGCATATTATCAATACAAAAGAAAAAAATTTCTCCGCCACTTTCGGGAAACGAGTTTTTTTCTTTCGGAAAAAAGATCAGAGGTATTTTGAGAAATCTATAACATAAGATATAAAAAATCTTTTACGGTCATTCCCTACATAAAGGTTCCATGTGTCTACTCTATTTTGTTCCAAAGCATATTTAGTAAAGGTTATCGAGATAGAAGGTCTCCCGTTTTTAGAAATTCTTGAAATGTCAATATGCCTACTTTTAATAACAGAAAATAAAACAAATTTTGCTTTTTAAGCCTCAGATGTACAAACATTTACTCAGTTGCACATAAGTATTGTGGTTGCATATACCACTCAGTACATAACAGCAGCTAGTGCCTATAGAGCTAGTCTAGGCTAGGCTAGGCTAGCAACACACCAGTCGACTAGTAGTTACTGATAGTAAAGTGTAGGTAATTATGTACGTAGGTAATAAACCAGCCATCAATCATTACAGTATTCACCGCATGTCACTCGCCATATCACTAAATGGCAATCATATCAACACTACGGTCACCATGAGTTGTCTAATCAAATAAGAACTAAACGCCGAAGGTTCTTGGTGGAAGTTTATTGTAGTATTTATTAAATTAATACTAAAATGCATAAATTTCAATAATAGAAACTCAAAGCATCATTGGGTACAAAAATATTGACGACGGGGGAAGATCGGAAGTCTCTAACTTTGGGGGAAAAAAATTGACGTTTACAAAATTCTTCACTACATGTCCTCTCAGCTCAAGCGACAAATCGGAGTAAAGCAGGGCGAAGCGTAATAGAATGACGTATCAAATCCAAATGATCAGTATAAACAGTGTTGCCAGAGTTGTGTCACTAATTCAATTATACGATCTTACCCCCGACGCACCTTATATCTTTGTACACTTCACAGTTAGCAAGAAAAACTTTTATAGTGAAGTGCAGTAATTCGTCATCGCACAGTAGTAGCAATTAGGGGGATCGGTGGAAGTAGGGCAAAGTATAATTGTGACTGAGGTGAAAGTGAGAACAAGTTAAAAAGGTTTGAATATGTGGTGAGAATGTCTGAAGATAGAATAAAAATAAAATAAGAAAGAGCAGCCTTGTCCAAAGTGTGACAGAGTTTGCATGTCCAGAATCGGCCTCCATACTCACCTTCAATGGCATCGTCGGCAGGACCAATAACAACGTGGCAGCGATTCTTCTGAGTTAAAGGCTCTTGGCATTACATTACATTATCAGTATTGACCATATACTCAAAAATGCACCCGTGTATTTTTTAGTATGGCCAGAGCGTGCGTGACCATGATAGAAGCGAGAGATGGAAGTGTGTGGCGCTCCGTCCTCTCTGCCTACCCCGCAAGAGATCCGGCGTGATGGGATAAATGGATATAAAAATATTCCTTATAGTATTGTGGTCATCCTAGGACCGGAAGCCTTCTCATTACCCCGCCCCCTCCACCTCCTCGCTGCACACGTCTAGTTAATGTCTGGCCTCTGTCTATACGAGTACTACCTATTTTAATAATCAACTTACATAATAATCATTATAAATACATGATACATTAAACCAGTAAAATCACTATACTATACCCTCACGCCACCTCCCTTGCGGGGTAGACAGAGAGAAAGGATCGCCAAACTTTCCTATCCTTACACACACTTCAGGCTTTCGTCACATTCATGCAATTCGTCATACACACTCTACGATTACTTTTACTCAAACCACGTCCGTCCTTGAGGATCTGGTCAACATGGTCCAGCCATGTTGTTCTTGGACGGCCGCGTTTCCTTATACGTCTTTTTTCACCCAGGTAAATTTTCCTTGTTATCCTTTCATCGCTCATCCTCTCCACATGTCCCAACCATCTCAACTTGTTCACTATCATTTTAGTCACAACATCCTTTTTACATTCACCCAACTCTCTAATCACTTCGTTTCTTATCCTATCTTTCAATTGAAATCACAGATTATTGTTATTTTTATTTGGTGTCTCAACAATTTGGCATGATATAATATAGGTACTATTTTGGACTCCACAAACACCTTAAATCACGTTTGTTGACAAGGAGCACAAAATTACTACTATATAAAACATTGCTGCGACCTGTGCTTGTGTATGGTGCCGGGTGCTGGACTTTGAGTAGGAGAGACGAAAACACACTTCTGATCTTTGAAAGGAAAGTGCTGAGAATAATCTTAGGACCTCTCTACGAAAATGGAATTTGGAGGATAAGGTATAACCATGAGCTGGAAAGTCTATACAACGATCCTACATAGTAAAGTACATAAAATCATATTGCCTAAGATGGTTGGGACATGTCCAGCGAATGGAGGACAACCGAATACCGAAGAAGATTCTCAGCACGCGATCAGATGGGAGACAAAATGTGGAGAGACCTAAGCTGAGATGGATGGATGGCCTGGAGATGGACCTCAGGGCAATTGGAGTGACAAACTGGAAGGTGTGGGCGATGGTCCAAATAGAATGGCGAAGAATTCTAGAGGAGGCCGAGGCTCACAGTGATACAGGATCCTGAAAAATATCCTTCCCTTAAATAAAAAGGATCTGGGATGTTGAAAATAAAAGCAATATAAGATGTTCCGTATTTTTTTTAACTGCACAACTTTGTCGTCGATTTTAGTAATAACTATTTTTATAAAATGTACTGGAAATGCAAGAAAATAAACAAAAAAAGTACACATCGATTCTTGCATTGTTCTTGAGCAAACAGTAATGTCAAAAATGCAAATTGAGAAGAAAAATGTCTGCAAAAATGATTTGTGGGTAAAACTTTATAATTAATTTGATATTAAGAGTATGCATACCGACATTTCAAAAATTTCTAAAAACGGGAGACCTTCTATCTCGACAACCGTTACTAAATGTGCCTTGGAACAAAATAGGGTAGATGCATTGAACCTTTATTTAGGGAATAACCGTAAAAAATATATCTTGTATAGATTTCTCAAAAAAAATGTGAAAAACACCTCTAATAATATGCATTAAAATGTAGGGAATAACCAAAAAGTTTTTTGATAGACGCAAAATTAACCCCAAAAAATGAAAAAAAAAACGCTATTTTTACCATTTTATCATGCGATTGTTCACGCGATTTTGAACCTTAATGCCGTGAGAAATGACTGTGACGTCATTCTTGGTACCAAGCCCTTTAGGAAAGGAGTATCGCTAAAAACAAACGATTGCATGATCAAATGTTATTTTTTGAGAGTTTTACTAATACGGTGCTTTTAGATTTCTCGATGGAAAGTTGTGGGGTAGTCTGTTTTTCTTTCATTATATACGTATTTTGGGGTGCTGAATTCGAATCCGAGGTTTGCCAACAAAATATCGTAACGGAACATGGCGAAAAATTAGTAAAATGGCGAATATTTACATTTCCTGGCGAATTCTGGATTTGAACTTAAAAACCATCAACTTTTTGTGGGTCATCTTTTTAGCAGAATGAAAGCACATAAAATTTCCTACAAATTTTGCATATATATTTTTTTTTCTAAAATAACTAGCAGCGGAGCTGTAAAGCTCCAAAAATTAGCCATATTTTCTTGGTATTTTAAATTGTGAGAATGGAAAATGTATGGAGAATAGGTCACCTTGTTCGATATATCACCAAATTTTGACAATTATTCTTCAGATTTATGATACATATTTTACCTCGTTGGAATCAGTAAACATGGAGAAAGGTTTCAGGATAAATTTTATTTAAAAATATAGTGAAATGTTTAAGCTAAAAAGGTTTAAACATTTTTAGCCTAAACAAATTACTATATTTTTAAATAAAATTATTGAAACATGTCTAGCTCAAACATTTCACGGTGTTTTTAAATAAAAATTTCGTTAATAGCTTTCTTTGTGTTTTCTAATTCCAACGAGGTAAAATATGACTCATGAATTTAAATAATAATTGTTTAAATTTGCTTATGAAGGCAACAAGGTGAACTTTTTCAATACATTTTCGATTCTCGTAATGTAAAACAATAAGAAAATTTGGCCATTTTTTGGACCTTGACAGCTCCGTTGCTGTTTATTTTAGAGAAAATTTTATATGGCAATTTTGTAGTAAATTTTACGTACTTTCATTTTGCGCAGAAAAATAACATACGAAAGTTGTCAGTTTTCGAGTTCTTATAAAGAAATCACCAGAAAACGAATATTTTCGCCATTTTTTGTATTTTTCGCCATGTTCCGTATCGATATTTTGTTGGCAAACCTCGGATTTGGATTCAGCATCCCAAAATGCGTATAGAATGAAAGAAATCCCTACTACCCCACAACTTTCCATCGAGGGACTGCTTTGTGTTTAGTTTCACCGGATTATACGGCCATTCACTAGATTTTAATGCATATTATTATCACTACGGAAAATATATTTTTTACACTTTTGGGAAATGAGAAGTTGTCTTTTAAAAAAATGAGTAATAGTAATATATTATTTTTCACAATTTTTTTAGAAACCAATGTTTTATAATATGAAAGATCTGTTACGGTCATTCACTATAGAGGAAGGTTCAATGTACCTACCCATTTTTTTATCACAGCATATTTAGTAAGGTTGTCGAGATCCGAGGTCTGAAAATCTTTTTTTTTAAATAATATTCTATTCTATTCTATACCCTCACGCCACCTCCCTTGCGGGGTAGGCAGAGAGAACGGATCGGCAGACTTTCCTATCCTGACACACACTTCGGGCTTCCGTCGTATTCATGCAATTCCTCATACACATTCTACGATTACTTTTACTCAAAACACGTCCGTCCTTGAGTATCTGGTCAACATGGACCAGCCGTGTGGTTCTTGGACGGCCGCGTTTCCTTACACCTCTTTTTTCACCCAGATAAATAAATTAATAAATTTTATAATATGCCTCCTCTTAATTGAATATAACACCTGATTAAAGGTACGTCACTACCTGATGATAATTTTAATACTTTTTGTAAAATACCTATACTAATCATTCCTTATTAATTATTATTTCAATGCATTCATACTGTGTTTTATAATTTATTACCAGGTGAAATCATAATACATATTAATTAATTGCTTTTTCTTATGTTTTCAGGTGTGACCGTATTAAAGATCGTTTTAAATTTTATTCAAAAAAAGATGTATTAACTTCTACTTCGAATTTATTAAATTTTAAATAAGAAATCGTAAAAAAAATAAACAATGTTTTATGACTTCACGTCCTAGAACTGTTTTAGCGGTCTTCCAAACGATACCAAACACGCCCTTCCGAGGGGCTTGGATTCCATCAATCCAATGTCGCCTCCCACCAATAAAATAGACAGAATCAAAATTTGTAAAAAGAAATGATTTCTACTCGTAAAGCACTTTCATAAGATATCAAACCCGGCGGTACGCGGTGACTGGATCCTCTAAAGCAAGGGTGGCCAACCTTTTCAGCAGCCGGGCCAGATTCTAAAAATGAAATGGGTTACCGGGCCGCACAACCAATTTTTTACAACAAAAAGATAATACATAAGTTTGTTTCGGGGGGTGGGGTGGTAACAGAATTTAAAATGATGAAAAATTATGACCTAAAAGAGCGAAATAGCGCCGCAGGCGATTTTTTTCTTGCGAAACTGAGTGCAGGAGGCTCACAATAAAATGTAAATCCGGCCCATGGATGACAATATTATATTAAATTATTAAAATGACTGCAGGTTCGCCGTGACTCAACTGTAAATATTTTCTTTAATAAATTAAAAATAATTATGTACACAACGGTTCGATATAAATAAAGGTAATTAATAATTATTGCGTACTTAAGTGCCAATTGTCGCACAGAAGTGACTTCTGCCATATTCATATATATCATTCATATAATTTAATCACTTTATTCCACGATGAAGTTTTTCATAATTAATGTGACGGTTCTGTTCCTGATTGCTCAAGTTAATTTTTCATCAGCTTACGACGATTATGCACCACCGCCACCAGATTGTGAAGGTACGTGATTAAATTTTTCTTTCTTCTCCTGGGCATTATTAATCCCACATGCTGGTGGGGTCTGCCTTTCGGGTCTTTCGACGCCACTTCGCTCGATCTTGCACATCTTCCGGTGTCACGTCGCTCTCGCTCATATCCTGCCTCACCACCTCATGCCACCTACGCTTGGGTCTTCCTCGGGACCTCCTACCAGGGACACGTGATTAAATTCTTATTTTTCCTAAATAATTTTCTATCTATCTATCTATCAACACAACAAAGCAATGCATCGTGCTCGTTCTATCGCGTTATTATTATTATTTCCAAATCAACTTTATTAACACAATAGTATACAAAATTTTTCAGCTCTATATAATACATTCATATAAAAAAAAATACAAAAACAAACTAGCTTTAAAATAAAAATAATAATATAAAATTTTAAACATACATAAATATATTACATAGAACTAAAAACTACCTATATACTATTGGGTGTCCCTCTCTCCCATGATGTGCACAAAAATGCACTTATCATGAGAGAGTTTTTAAGAGCTATAGAGAGAGAAACCTTCTAACAATCCTGCAAGATGATAGCAGGACAGCCTTCTGCATGGCGTATCGAAGCCCACCATGCAATCCAAGCTTCTCAAGATTTACTTTGAGACTCTTAGGAATGACACCGTTTGTGGACATCACTATAGGAATGATGACAGTGGAAGGTGTTCTCCACATCTCCATAATTTCATGAGCAAGATCAAGATATTTAGTATATTATTATCATCTAAAATAAAAAAAACTCCACTCTCCGGCATGACAGCCTTAAGACCTTTGCGCCGGAGAATGTGCAGACATGTACAAAAAAGAATATATATCAACACTCAACTACATCAAATAACCAATGAACACATGAACACATGTTGAACTTTCTGAGGTTCGATCTAAAAAACCGGACAGCCCTGTGCCGGTTTTCCAAGATGTTTTCGATCAGACAGATGTAATAAAAACTGGACTATCCGGTCCAAAACCGGACATCTGGCAACCCTAAAACATGTTACCACCCTTGGACAAGGACACTAAAGGAATGTAAGTTAGGGGTGGGGTTTGTCGGGGGGCTCCCTTCTGGCTTACCCCGAGCCCACGTCTTAAAAATATTTTGCCAAGAACTGCAGGTAAAGAGGACGCTATATGCGATTGTGCTACCCTGGGATGCGGAGGGCTTTAAAAGCCCGTGGGAGTTCTTCAATGAATTCCTAAAACAGCCTCGAAGTAGCATCCAATTATATTTATATTTATATTTATTATATTTGACTGCGTTTTGTTCTAGATCCAGTGGACCCACCCCCGCCACCACCCCAATGTGGAGATAACGAAGAATACGACACATGTGGAACTTCCTGTCCACTTACTTGCGCAAACAAGGATAATCCTCCTACTGACTGCACCACGGAGTGCGTGGTAGGATGTTTCTGCAAGACAGGCTTTGTGAGGAACGATGCAGGAATTTGCATTGATCCAAATGAATGTCGTAAGTTTATCATTTATTTTATTTATTTATAATTTACGAGATTTTAATGCATTGTATCAATACACAAAAAAAATCTCTCCACGACTTTTGAGAAACGAGTTTTTGTCTTTCTGAAAAAAGATCAGAGGTGTTTTTCACAATGTTTCCTTGAAATCTATGCATAATACCAAAAAATCTGTTCAAGTAATTCTCTAGTTAGATAAAGATTCAAAGTATTTTCTCTTTTTTTTTCCAAAGCATATTTAGTAAGGTTGTCGAGATCAAAGGTCTCCCGTTTTTAGAAATTTTTGAAATGTCAGTATCATCATCATCATCGTCATGTCAGCCCCCCTGCGTCCATTGTCGAACATAGGTTCCCCCATTGATCTCCACAGTTCCCTATCCTGGACAGACCGCATCCAACCGCCTCCCGCAAGTCGCCTTACATCGTCCGACCACCGTGCTTGAGGCTTATGTCAATATGTCAGTATGCATACTCTTAATAGAAGGAATTTTGCTCAGAGCATCAGCCTATATTTATATCTACATTAAGTTTTGTATATTTCAGCAATGACATGCGGTGAGAATGAAGTATACATGGAGTGTGGAACAGCTTGTCCTAAGACATGCGAAAACAAAGATCAAGTGATTAGCTGCCCTAAAAACTGTGTTAAGGGATGTTTCTGTGCCGAAGGTTACGTCAGAGACAAGGACAATAAATGCATAAGGGAAAGTGATTGTCCCGTCAGTGAGTAATCATTACAAATATATTATTTTTTATTTCGGTAGGTAGCTTTAACCGATTTGACCCAAATCCCGTAGTTAAATGGTGTTTACGTATATGCGCATATCCAGTGTATTCTTGAAGGAGTTGGTGGTGGGAGCAAGTACAAGTGATTCCTCACACTGCCAGCTCTATTGGTTGTGTGGTGTGTTGGATGTGTAGGTATAATGTTGTCTATAGCTTTAGTTGATGTCCTCTCAGGTGCACATTAGAGCTCATGGTGAACCTGAACATTGAACATAGCTGATAGTATCTCACAGGCGTAGTGGCCATTTACTACTATAAATATAGTAGGTATCATCCCAGATAAACGAGAATACGAGCATATTATGAAAATACATATGTGTACCTCTGAAATTTACTGAATTTGTATAGGTGTTTCTTTTGAATAGGCACACTTTTAAAATGAAATTAAACGTATTAAAATCATGGTAATGTCCATAAAAATAGCCTCATTGGAAAGATGGAAGCTTACCATTTATGTTTTAATATGATTTCGGGCATATATGGACGGGTATTTCTTTCTAGGAGCCATTTCTGAGACGCCGTCAAATCCACAAAAACTCACTGTTTAGTGTGGAATCATTGTCTCATATTTCTTCAGAGATGCTGGCGGTTGGAAAGTTACAGTCAATGGAGAGTGCCTAGGTCCATGATTAAAGACTTTTATGTTCCCTAATTAAATGGCATTAATGTGCAACAACTTTGGTTTCAACACGATGGCCAACATGCCACACATTGAACGACACAATCAGGTTATTACGGGAAACATTCGATCGGCGCATAATTTCACGTAATGGTTCGGTTAATTGGCCTCCACGATCGTGTGATCTCACCCCTATGGATTATTTTCTGCGGGGATATGTGAAGTCTACTAGGGGGTCTACACAGATAAACCTGAGACATTGGATAACTAACTTGGAAGCCAACATTCGCAGAGTTATTAGCGATATACGGCCTCAGCTGCTCTAAAAAGTCGTCAAAAATTGGACTTCCTGATTATGCTTCCTTCGAGCCAACCCCGGCGCACATATGCCCAAAATCATATTTTAGCATTAATGGTATAAAATAATCTTTTAAAAAAAGTTATTTTTATAAACATTACCATGATTTTAATACGTTTAATTTCAATTTGAAAGTGTGCCTATTCAAAAGAAACACCCTATAGTTTATTCTCGTAGTTTGTTAGTTGCCAGTGACTCTAGTGAATATTTTTCTGATATTCGATCCCCTTTTTATAAATTACGGCCAAATCAATGTTAAGTTTTACACTCTCATATATAAAATTTGAGAAGATGAAGCAAGAATAGAAAGATTCTTTCTCTGAACATTTCACAACTTATTGACCACCCACGTAAATTATGGACTGCATTAAACAGAATGCGTACAAGCCATGGAAGATATACCGACTTTTTCTCCAAGTGTGGGTGGCTGGACTCCCCTGCCTGCGACTGTGGGGCGAAGAAGAAGACCGTGAGCCACATTGTGACTGAGCGCGGCCTCCGAGCATATGAAGGGAGCTTCGATGACTTCCCATACCTGAATGAGCCAGCGACTGAATATATAAAGAACGTTCAATTTAATTACTGACGACCAAGTTTGCTTTCGAAATTTATCATTGCCCAATGTCCAACCTTCAAACTTTTTCCTTTAAGGGATGTGATATACTTCTTTGGTCCATACGATAAATAAATAAATACACATTTTTTTTCAGCATGCAGTGGCGTCCATGAAGTTTACACTGATTGTGGAGCACACGAATGTGCAGAACTCACCTGCCAGAGTCCAAAATTCCCTGACTATTGCAAGTATAGCAAGAAGTGTGTACCTGGATGTGTTTGCGAAGAAGGATACATGAAGAATTCTATGGGAGTATGCGTTGTGCCTGCAGAGTGTGGTAAGATGATATTTTTCTCCTTATAATTCTAAAATTTCATTAAGGCTCGCGACCCAACTATGACGTCACGGTCATTTCCCACGGCATCAAGGTTCAAAATCGTGTGAACAATCGCATGATAAAATGGTAAAAATAGCGTTTTTTTCCATTTATTGGGGTTAATTTCGCTTCAATAAAAAAACTTTTACGGTCATTCCCTGGATTATAATGCATATTACCAATACAAAAAAAAAATACTCCGCGACTTTCGTGAAACGAGTTGCTATCTTTCGGAAAAAAGAGATGTTATTCACATTTTTTTTTGAGAAATTCATACAAAATATTAAAAATCTTTTAAGGTCATTCCCTAGATAAAGGTTCAATGTATCTACTCTATTTTTTCTAAAGCATATTTAGTAACGGTTGTCGAGATCTAAGCTCTCCCGTTTTTAGAAATATTTGAATCGTCAATATGCTACTCTTATGGGGGCATACGCACTGAGCAAAAATATTTCTATTTTTGCTTTGACTTTTTCAAATTTTGTATGACAATGTTAGCGCGAAATAAGAATAACGTAAGCGATAAAGTGAATTTTATCTGTTTAAAAGAAACCTGGGAAGAAATTTAAAAATATAAAACCGCCGATATGTTAAGATTATTATTACCAGTATTTTGGCTAAATTATATTTTTATATCTGAAGAGCTGAACGGAAATCTTCAGATCCCGTAAATTTTAGGGGTACTTTAGGAATATTTTTATATTCAAGGAATTTCCAAATCCTGTAATTCTAAAAACAGCCGATCTTTAGTCCATACTTTCGTCTATCACTGTCTTTAGTTTTTAGACGATTCCCTCAGTATTGATGGCTGAGAACAATTCAGTGAGCCGAAGCCCAATGACAGCACATAAGACCTTAATGATCTTCTTTATCCTTCTCACAGATTGTTGTACAAAGCCAAACGAAGTGTTCAGTGCATGCAATAATGACCCCTGTCAGAATACGTGCGAAGAACCAGACTTGCTTGCAAGATGCTCAAGACCTGCAGGATGCTTCCCTGGATGCATTTGCAAGGAAGGATTCTTGAGGAACTTAGCTGGAGATTGTATTCCTGAAGATAAATGCCGTAAGTAAATTTTTATTTGTTGGAAATTTTTGTGGTGGTCTATGATCTGTAGGTTTTTCGGTCGTAGAAACGAAACTTTACGGCGAACCTACTGCCGCCTTTTAGTCACGGATTGTGATCACAAAAAAACATAAGTATTGAAATCTCGATGTTTTTGACCGTCGGTACTTGGTGGAAGTCCATTTTTAAAGTAAAAAATGAAAAACTAAATATTTAGATCCACAAAAAAGTGACTTTAGATTTCGCGACTAGTATTCGAGGATTTGCACCCTCATGAATAAAGTTCACAATCACCTGATGATGAGGGTGCAAATCCTCGAATACTCAAACACCGACTTTATTTTGAGACTCAGTTTAAAAAGGCAGGGTATTGTCTCGTGCTTGACCGAATTTTTGACCCTAGTTTAAACATATTTCTGTAAAATAAGTAAATGTTTCCAGCTCCATGTGGTCCTAATGAGAAATACGACAGATGCGGCACCGCTTGTCCTAAGACTTGTGACAACAAGGACCAAGTCATCATCTGCACAGAGCAATGCATCGCTGGTTGCTTCTGCCTTGATGGCTATGTTAGAAACAAGAAGGGCGAATGCATTCAGCCTCAGTTCTGTCGTAAGTAGAATCCTGTTTATTTTCGTTCAACCCGTTAGGTTTACCACCCATTTAAATGTCTCGTGATGTTGCCGATGTGATGGATCGCATTGCCAAATTAAAATGGCAATGGGCAGGTCATTTTATTAGACAGGGAGTGGACAGATGGGCACCCAGAATCCTGGGATGGAGACCGTGGGACATAAAAAGAAGAATAAGCTCAAAGAAGAGAGGATGGGAAAAATTGGAAGAGGCCTACATCCAGCAATGGGAGATGGCTAAGAAATAACAAGATGCATGTCTCTATTTAAGGGTGTAGTGAGGACATGGTTGGCTTAGTTGGTTGAAGCGGCGGTCTCCCAAGCGGGATGTGCCGCGTTTGAACTCCGCGATATATTCCACACTTTGCGACACATGCTTCTAAACTAGTGCAAAATGTGCAGGAATGTATTTAGGTTTTTAATATGCAAGCCCAGATCCTTTAAAAAATAGATAAAAAGGTTATCTTAACAGATATACGAGTACAGAGAAGGGTAGAATGACGGAAACGTCAGGCCATCTAGCTCCCGTTTTCTGTATTAGAAGATTTGTTAGATTAAATAAAGGACTAATAAAAATAAGAAACATCATGTTACTTTCTATAAAATTCCGTGATATGTATTTAGCAGTATCATTTCAACATAAATAAATCTAATGTTTTTTTCAGCTCCCAAGCCAACAACGTGCAAGCCAACAACTCGCAAACCGACAACATGCAAACCTACAACTTGCAAGCCAACAACATGCAAGCCTACAACTTGCAAACCAACAACCTGCAAACCTACAACATGCAAACCTACGACCTGCAAACCTACGACCTGCAAACCAACAACTTGCAAACCTACAACTTGTAAACCAACAACTTGCAAACCCAATCCTTATCGTTATTAAGTGAAAACTTCAGAGTTTCGTAAAATAAATTATTTACTTATTTATTTATTTATTTCGTGTCAAGACTGCAAACAATTACAATGAATAAACCAACAAAGACTCGACAATATGGTCATCACATCGTACAGACAAAAACATAACAAAACAACAACATAAAACACTCAAAATCAACACCCCTACGAAAACAATATTAATATCAATCAAACTTACATACTTACATTATTAATGGCATTTTTTGAGTTGACTGGAGAATTTTTTAAAAAAAGTCCGACCTTTACGGCACAATACTATCTTCTTTTTTTTTTAACTTGTGCAAATTTTTTGGCCAATAAAGATTTATTTATTTATTTTCATGTTTTTATTGAATTTCGTAAATTAGAATTTAGTCCCATGTCTGCTGGGTGACGTGTGTGTTTGACATTAGACCCTGACGTGTGTGCTGCCGCCTGGTGTGCGTTCTTGGAAGCTACTCAGAAAACCACAAGCATTTTCATTGTTTAATTACTGTACAAAAATGGCTCTGCTGGTGGATTCCGTCACATGACACATATGCAACAAAATCAAGTATCAACTATACAAATATCGATCAGATCAAATACCAATTCGATATCAAGTATTATGTGTCTGGTATGACACAGCTGATATCATTTGATTACACAATATGTATCATTTCTCTTTAATTACTTCCGTGAATGATTATATCGCTATCCAATCAACATATACAATATAATCTACTCAGGTCGGAATCACATATGACGATATCGCATGGTAATATGGTAACTTGTCGATCGCTCGGTGTCTTCCGAGGCTTAAGCTAGACAACATCTGACTTACGATCTGTACTTCTTTTGCAACGCCCTTCATACGATACCACACATGACCCCACACGACCCTTGGATCCCCCTAAAGCTTTTTACATATTTTTTGTCTCTAGAGAAGTATGATCCAATCTTGTACAGAAACGTATTGTCACGTAGTTTACGTATGTTTGCAAAGTTTCAGCGCTCTAAGTAGTCAGGAATTGATTGGTAAATAGGTTGCAAGATTTGCGCGTAGACATAAAATAATAAATCTAGTAAAAACACCGCAGTGGAGTTTAATAAAATTATGTAAAATCTAAATGACACACACACACAGAGCTATGGAGAGGTAGATGCTGGGCATTTCTTTAAGGGACAGGGTACCAAATGTTCGTATTAGAGAGAAAACCAATGTAATCGATGTGGCGTAGAGGGCCGCTGGCCTTAAATGGAACAGGGCTGGGCATGTTGTCAGGTGCCAAGACTCCCGATGGATCAAAAATATAATGGACCGTCGGCAGACCCCAGGCAAGGGTTCAGACGATATCAGAAAATGTGCCGGTGGTGGATGGATTCAGTGTGCCCAAGACAGGAAGCTGTGGAGGAGCAAAGGGGAGGCCTATGTCCAACAATGGACCTAAGTGGCTGCAGAAGAAGAAGAATAAAAACTAAATATGCAGTCTAAAACTACTCGTTTGTACCCAAATTTTCGCACTTCTGATGTTCCGATATTCGTAAAAAAATTCATACATTGATGGGACGCCCTAATAAAGATATGATAAATATAAGCATGGAATTGACTCCCACATACATATGTTGGAAATTAATTTGGAAAGTCTGTTAACAACAGCCATTCCATTATATCAGTTGCTTCCAGGAAGATTGCAAGACATTATTGATTGTTAAATGATCGTTACGATGTATGGAAGTGATTGTAATCGATGTCTTTATTGTTACTGAGAAATTAGTCGATATTGAAACATAACATTAACGTTTCGCTAATGTGTCTACTGCGATAAGGATGATTTTATTTTTAAGAAGTCATGCATGAAATTGCACCAGGAGAAGTAAGACTATTTAGCTTATATTAAAGATATCATCCTAAGACATAACAGTAGGCATATTGACTTTAAAAAAATCTAAAAACGGGAGACCTCAGATCTCGACAACCGTGTAATAGAGTAAAAAAATAGAGTAGATACATTGAACCTTTATCTAGGGAATCACCGTAAAAGATGTGAAAGAACCCTTCGATCTTTTTTCCGAAAGATAGCAACTCGTTTCCCAAAAGTCACGTAGATTTTTTTTGTATTGATAAATGCATTTAAATGATCGTAAAAGTTTTTTGAATGGAGCGAAATTAACCCCAATAAAAGGAAAAAACGCAATTTTTACCATTTTTCACGCGATTTTGAACAATAATAACCACCCTAATACCAGCTTATACTTTCTGGGGACCTTTTTTATGTTTTATGTTGTTGTTTAATGCCGAGGGAAATGATCGTGACATCATAGTTCGGTCGCAAATCTTAAAACAAGGATAAATGAGAATATGTTTTAGTGACTCTAGTGGTTAGAAATTTGGTTTTTGAAAAATTTTGCCGAAAATAAATAATTCCAATATTACCCCTGAAATTGACTGAAACATGTGATTATTACCGTAGTTTGTTAGATATAGGTAGTATAATTCTTTTTAAGTAGTGAGACAAAGAGACAGTTAATTAGGTTTGTAGGCAATTTTTACTCATATAATTCATACGAACACATATCATAACTTTGTTTTGAGTAATAAATTAGGTTCCACTGAAACGATTGGTTACATAGGTAAGTAAGTAAGTATTTAGTTTAAGTATGAATAAGATATTTTAACTTTCACAGGTCATCCTGACCTGTCCTTTACAATGTTAAGCAGGGCCGGCAAAGGGATTTCCGCTGCACTAAAGAAATGTCCAAGAACTTCCCAAAGAATGCACTAAGATTTTAAGCCCATAAGTCTGTTGGAATAATTTTAAAACCTTCTCCCCCTTAAATTAGCCGTGTTTCATTTAAATACTAACCTTAGTAACGTCAGCACAGGCAAAATTGAAAAGCTGTTCTTCTGATGCTACCAAAAGTTTTGGAGAATTTTATTTATATAGTATTTGAAGTAAACAAACACAGAAATATGGTAAAAGTTCACCCAATAAAGAAATGAAATTCGTTTCCAATTTCACTCTTTACGACTGGTTTGCATCAAAGCCCCATGTCTCCGTTTCCACTCATCCCTTGTGCGGTTCTTTTTAACTCTTTATATGAGTCGAAGCCCATATCTCATAAACCCGAAACCCAATAGAAACTTCCTTTACACCAAATAGTTGGAAGTAGGTAATAAGATTTTGTAGAAGAATTTATCCAGACAGTAAAGTTGACTAGCCCTGACTTGAAAGAATAACTAATGGATATGTCTGCCCAGTTTCCTGTAGTCTAGAAATTTTATTTATTTATCCTCTGAAGGAAAACTATTAACTTAAAACCTTAATCCCTTTAGATTATATTATCTTCAGTGTTACCAGTGATCATCAAACTTTAATTACTATCACACACCTACGAAAAAAAATTCACTTCTCAAAAAGGCTGCTAAACATCAATATTGGTGGAATAGTCTGCGTTTTTCACAAGGAAAATTGCTTAATTAATTACAAATAATCGTTTCATCAATCGATTTCGAAATTATTAAATAAAATAGACTATGTTAGCCTATGATCCATAAACATTGGCTTATCTGGTTTTAAACGAAGTAGGATTTAAATAAATGTTTATAAATACGAGTATAAGTCATATCGCCACAGCATTGCTTAGCAAAATCTTGCCACTTCACCCCCGGCCTCTGAATAAGTCCCCAACGCGATTTCGTGCATTTTTTAGAATACGGTGAGAGATAGTAGAAAGTTGTCAATAACAAAAATAATCCTTGCTAAATTGTCAAAGTACCTACAACAAATGTTATTTATAATATTTATATTTTGGATAGGACTAGGAGTTTGCCCGCAATAGCTGTTAAAAAAAAGTTTTTTTTTTAACAAAATAATAAATTTGTTTGAATACATTAAATTTTCTTCCATCTCCACAGTAAATAAATCACTTCTAGGTTGAGAACCATTGATGTGTATTACAAAATTTCCAAAACATCATAACGAATTTATTTCATAATTAAGTAGGTACCTACCAAATCCATTTAACTACGATTTTTTTCTGAAAATCCGTCTGTGAACTTGAAATCACCTTTTAACATTGTTATTCATTTTGGGTGATTTAATCCCAGTGGGATACTACACTGTTTGTATTGTTAAGGTCCTATGTGCTGTCATTGTGTTTCGGCGCCCTGAGAATCGTCTTGAAACTGAAGACAGCGACAGATGAAAGTATGGACTACAGATCGGCTGTTTTAGATTTTTTAATTTGTTCCTAGGCTCATCTTAAAAAGGTAAAAATTACATTGTCGCTTACGTTATTCTTATTGAGCGCTTACATTATCATACGAAATTTGATAAAGTTGAAGCGATAATAGAACGATTTTTGCTCAGTGCATATAAGCCCTTAATAACATACAATATTCTCATATACTTACACAACTTCCAAAAGTTACACGATTGACAGCGACGTGATGGAATAGTTGAACGTTGCCCTGATGGGCATAAAGTGATCACTTAAGCCAGCCAAAGCCGACTCGTAAGCGTTGGAAAACCCATCCTGCTTCCTCCCCAAAGGGATCACATAACGCTACATTATGTGAATGAAAATGACTCTCGTTTTAGTTGAGAAAAAAAATTGCAAAATACTATAATTACTGTTTTTGTTGTTAAAATCATACAAATTCTCTCTGCCTTTGTATTCAGAATGGGTGACGAAAGGGACGTGGAAGATGACCATATAAAAATTTTACCTGACTTGTACAGCACACTGGAAAAAATATATAAAAAGGGTGGGGCCTTTTCGGCAACTCAATGTCCCCGCTATATTCCATTTCATCTTTGTTTCTTTCCTCAAAGACGGACGCGTTTTGAGTAAAAGGAATCAGAGAGCGTGTATGACAGATTTCATTAATGTGACGGAAGCTAGGAGTGTGTGTAAGGATAGGGCTGTCTGGCGCTCTGTCCTTTCTGCCTACCATGCAAGGGACGTGGCGTGAGGGTATAGATAGTATAGATCTTTGTTTCTTTACGTATCCATTCGTCCATACCATCTCGACGTTTGCCACAATGTGAGGTAATTAGCGACAGAGACATTACTTCATCAAAAAAAAAACGAAAAAAAAATCCTCCCCGGCGGGGAATCGAACCCCGGTCTCCCGCGTGACAGGCGGGGATACTGACCACTATACTACCGAGGAATGTGCGGGACATTGTCAAATTTTCAGTATAAGTATTAATCTAACGAAATGATTGGTATATGAAATTTTCACAGGTAGATAGCGACTAGTATTATTATAAAAATGTTTTTGAAACGTTGATAACCTTGTGACATTTCGTATTCTATCTGTTGTAAATAGTCTAGATAAACTACTTTGGAAAGCATTTCTACAAATAAAATATTAGGTATATATACATAAGTATGTTGTTTTTACACAAGCGACCAGTAGACCACGGCCTCCAAGCCCGGAAACACCTTAAGATAAATAAGAGCTTGTTTTGTAGTCAAAAATATTATAAGCATTAAAAGTATGCATATACTGACATTTAAAATAAATCTAAAAACGGGAGACCTTAGATCTCGACAACCGTCACTAAATATGTTTAGAAAAAAAATAGAGTAGAGACATTGAACCTTTATGTAGGGAACAACTGTAAAAGATTTTTTTATATCTTGTATAGATTTTTCAAAAAAAATAATTTAAAAACACCTCTGATCTTTTCTCCGAAAGACATAAAACTCGTTTTTCGAAAGCCGAGGAGATTTTTTTGTATTGATACTGTGCATTAAAATCTAGGGAATAACCGAAAAAAATTTTTGATTGAAGCGAAATTAACCCCAAAAATTGAAAAAACACTATTTTTACCATTTTATCATGCGATCGTTCACGCGATTTTGAACCTTAATCCCACGGGAAATGAGCTTTAAATATAACAGATAGGTTATTTTTTAGCGGTCGTTACTCTAGTTATATATTGTTGTATAATTGTATGTGAATATATATTTGTTAATGATATGTAAATGTATACAGTGTCTGTCGTCTTCTTAGGAAATGAACCTGCTGTGAATATATCCTGCAGACATTACTTACCTGCAACATTGTTGCAACCTGCAAATCCTGCAATGCAACTCGCATGTAATCTAGGGCTGCCACCTTTCAAAGAGGGTAGGCCCGGAGATAACGGAAAAATGATTTTTTTATTTTATATTATTTATTTTATTTTATTAACAGAATCAGACAGTTTTTTTTTTTTAATTAACGGCAATTCACCCGTCAACGAGTGATTTATGCCATACACGATATTCTATTGTGCTACAAGTTTAAAAGATTTAAATCGGGTCAAAATCCTATTACATTATCAATAATATATATACTCATACTCTCCTGTTATTATGTTTAAGGCAGTTGACAATGCTGTGGTATATATGAGGAGAGTTTGTGGATAATAAGCATTCGATACTCAAAGGGAAAGCCGTACAATGTTCCTTAATCTGCTCCAGAAACAGAGAGTTATCAATTAACGGACAGTTGAAAAATACATGATTGAGTGATTCCTCTTCCTCTCCACACTCGCACATATGGTATAGTAAATTTTACATAGAAGAAACACATCACCAACAAATAAACCAGCAAAGATTCTACATTTCACCCAATTACAATACCATGAACGGAAAACACATAAAGAAAATATATATACAAAAGCAAAAATTCAATAAACGTATTTTTTATTGTAGTACTAATGTGGAAGAAAAAGTCGTAAAATGAGCCGGAGGCGGAAAATTTTTGTGAGATCGAGCAAAGAAAGTCGTGGTGTAAACTAATTTATTTCTATAAAAATAAATTAGTAGTGCGGAAAAGTTGCAGTTTACTAAGAGTGTTAACCACACCAAATATTAGCATCCTAGGACTTCATCTTAAGGTTCCGCAACGACCTTGAAGTTTTGAAAAAAATGAAAATTTTCCATAAATTTCTAATGTATGCAAGGTCTTATAAAAAGCATTTTGTCTAAAGTTTTTAATAATATTTTTACTTAGGAATGCTTAAAAATAATAAAACAATACTAAAACAGCAATAAATTTGCTTTAGAATAATAATCTATATTGAAAACATACTAAAAAACATGCCTACAAAATAAGTAACAACATTTTATAAAGAAACACTTACGAAGTAAATGGGGCGAGTGAAAACGTTTTAGCGATTGTTTCTGGTTTAAGTTTGTGGACATTATTATAAAATTGTCCAAATTATTCTGTTTTGAACATATCAAGTAGGTATTTTGGTTTGTATAGTTAAGTCCAAATATTGTACTGCAATTAAAATACTCCACATCGATTTTCTGAAAAAGTGTACATATTAATCGTTGCAATCGCGAAGTGATGAACCAATTGAACTTAAAAATTCACAGGGTTCAGTTATTTCACCATTTAACTAAATATATAAGTGCCTTAGTTTCCATGTACTAGACAAATTAAATCATCGAACAAATCACCCTACTTATTTTTCTATATAGCAAAATAATCCCTCCTATTCAAGCGCATCACAATCAATAACTGTTAGATGTTGTAGAGATATATTTTCAGTTTCTAAATTTTGTTCGATAGCCCACCTATAGTTATTATCTAGTGCAAATCCAGTTTCAGGTGTAATATGTGTTATATTATCACTCCCAGGTTTGCGAATCAATGAAAAATGTTCCTCGATTAATGCATTTTGTAGAATTTTCCAACGTTTATTTGATTATTTAATTCGGCTAATTATTAATTTTATTCGACCATCAAAAAATAATTCATAAATCTGAATGTTTCGTGGGTTTTTATACCATAGATTTATAAGGTAGGTACTAAGATACTTAGTATAAAAGTCTATGGTTTATACCGAAGAGCTCAGGGCAACGTGCTTTTGTATCACACAACATAACAGACCAAAACCAACTCTATCAGAAACTTTATACCTATCACGATTAATGATTAATTTAGGTGTGTAATAAAAGCGTTATCCTGTCGAAATTATTTGAATAGTTTTCTGTTTGTGGTAGAAAATATCATATTAGGTGTTTTACGATCAGATGAATCTAATAATAAATTGCTGTAAGTAAATACCATCCAGGTGTCCTTCTTTCTATTTTCTTATCTTCATTCTTGTCACCATTGACTATTATCATTTTCATAGGACCCCTTTGGTCTTATAAGAATAGTTTTCCTTTTAATGACACGTTTAAATCTTTGGAGCACAGGCATGTGATCCTGCATTTACATAAAGCTTCATCGAAAAGTTAAGAGCTATATTAATGAAATTTATTCACCCTATGTTAGAAGCTCTCAGATGTTTATCGGCTTTAAAAAGAGTTTATCCTATTTTTATACTTCAAATGAAAATTATTGATCGTTGATCAAACTCTTGTTTCAAAGAGAGTTAGTGATGAAGCATTCTTCCGTATATATAAAAAAATACTGTCACCAAGTATGTATTTGGGGGTCCTGGGCTCCAAATAGAGGATCATGGGTTCCATGTATTGATTTCCAAGTTATTATTTAATACTCATAACACTTTAATACGTGATCATACGTAGGTAACACATTTTCTTTGAAAATTTCAAAAGTTCCTATTATTGGGCACTTAGCTGTCGAGTATACATATAATTATTTTTTTTTATTCTAAAAAAACAATATTTAAACGCTAATTATGCACTTTGGGCATCTACTGCTACCTACTATCAAAGAAATGTATAAATGTTTCACCTCCGCTAAGATAAAAAAAGTACGAATTTTCAACAATTTTGTGGTCAATATTTTTTCAGAGAAATAAATATTTTTGCGGTAAAAACTATAAAAAAGAGTACATACACTATTTTTATTTGTTCGTAACTCAAAAAAATCATAAAAAAAATCCAAGCAGTATTTAAAAAATAATTTTTAAAAAAGGGCGTTTTCATCATTTTTTCCCAACATAAATGCGCGTTGCGGAACCTCAGGACATTTTTTTTTAATTTTTTAAAGCTGATTTTTATTCATTTGAGACCCAAATGCAACCTTTTGGAACTAGGGAAGATCGAATTTCCCAAGAAAAGGAAAACGGCCCACCCTACTCAGCAGGCGAATTTTTTGATGAGAAGGTTTAATTTTTGATGAGATTTAACGGTTTTTCGTAGTGGGAGGAGTATGCCCGGTGATAGTTAAGCCACTGTCTAACCACCCAGTCTGACCCGGAGATATCACGACGCTAACCCGGAGCCCGGAGAACACCACTAAAGCCCGTAGACTCCGGGTCAAACCCGGAGAGGTGGCAGCCCTAATGTAATCCCTAATTAATTGTAAAGTTCCCATGATACTAAAGTTGCTTATTTTATTACCACGTTTTATTTCATTTCATACGTCGCTGTTAGTGATATCTGCGTCTACATTTTCTCTTCAAATTTTAATTAATTAATTAATTTATTTTAGGGGCTATAACCTTTCATTCGGCTAAGGCGCCCTGAATTTTACTCAGCCAATACTGAGGGAATCGTCTTGAAACTGAAGACAGTGATAGATGAAAGTATGGACTACAGATCGGCGTTTTAGAATTACAGGATTTGGAAATTCCTTGAATAAAAAAATATTCCTAAAGTACCCCTGAAATTTGCAGGATCTGAAGATTTTCCGTTCAGTTTTTCAGATATAAATGTATAATAATTTATCCAAAATACTGGTAATTATAATCTTAACAAATCGGCTGTTTTAGATTTTTAAATTTCTTCCCAGGTTTCTTTATAAAGGTATAATTCACATTGTCGCTTACGTTATTCTTATTGAACGCTAACAACATTCTCACACGAAATTTGAAAAAGTTGAAGCAACAATAGAAAGATTTATAAGAAAGAAAAAAAAAGTCGCTCACAACAAACATGGTATTACAAAAGTACCTATTAATTAATTTCCTAATGTCCCAGCCCAGCACCTCGAAAATTTTCATACATAGTTATTTGCTCGTCAAATTTATATGAGATATCTATTCTGTTTCAGTTATTCAGCAAATCTCAATTTTTTTGCACGTACCTACACCCTCTTCACTAGAGATTACAAAACGGTGGTGCGTGTCTTAAGCAAGTACAAGCAGCGTTTAAAATGATTGAATGTTTGTAGTAAGTAGAAATTTACTTAGCGTGTTGGGTATTGTCATCCATTATGACAAAAAGAAAAAAAAATACCTAGACTTCTGCTATGTGGATCTAGAACCTAATAGCCCCCCGCATAAAAATTGACGTAGATATCTGTTTCTTATCGAAATATAATTTAAATTTTAATTCACAGGTCGCCACAGGGTCACCTAGCTAAAATCTTGCCGAGTCACCCCCTAGCCCCTCTTGGTTCCTGGTTGGTTCCTCTACCGGGTTTTTCGCATTTTTCTTAGGAATAAGGTAAGTGCGGATGCTTTCACGACCGGAGTGATAATAAGCGACCAAAGACCATGGCCTTCAAGCCCGGAAAAATCGTCGAAAAAATCATTTATGGTAAGAGATAGGAGAAAGCGGTCAATGACAAAAAATAATCCTTTCTAAATTGCATGTCAAAAAATAGGTAGGTAAGTAAATTCTTTTCATAGGACAAGAAGTTTAGCTCTAATGGTCCATCAAAATACCCTCTCTTCTCCACACCATATCTCATTTATTTGGGGTCGGCGGCTCGGATCCTCTGTCTTCATTTTTTCCGATCGAGGCAGTCTTCTGGAGTAAGCTCCATGTGTTCCATGTCCCCTCTGTCCTCTGTTCCGACGTCCTCTCTCTCTCTTGGTCCTTCCACTGACCAGTTCGTTGCCCTCCTCAGAGCGGAATCCCCGTCCCTTCTCTGGACGTGTCCATCAAAATAGCGAATTTAAAAAAAATTGATCGTTTTGAAGTACAAATACATACCTTACCATATTATTATCTCTTTGTTAATTTTATTTGTATGTGCTTATTGAGTGTTGTAGAATATATGATGTACCTAGTTTTATAACCATGACGAAGTGCCAATAGAGCCTTTTACACTCTATTTTGCATTGAATTTCCCTGTAAATTTATTGTTTTTATCTCTTTTTTATATACTCGTAAATTACTCGTTAACATGTAACTTTGACGAGTCCAAGTGCCTGCAAATGGTCTAGGGACGATTCAGAACAATAAAAATAAATTTAATAAATTTTATAGATCTCTCCCATATGATAAGATCTATAGAGTCTGAGTTGGAAAGATCAATTGTTTCCTAGAAGAGTGATCTACTAAAGTGATATATATTATTCTCATTAGTTAATGGTACTGTAGAAGGTAATAGTATATTGTAATACTGAGAACTTAACTCATGTAATGTCAAACATTAATGTTTCATATTATTTAATATAATATTACATACAAATAACGAAGTTTTAATACGTTTCTTGTAAAGAGATTATCATTACATGTGTAATTTAAATAATTCATACTTCTGTAGTACTGTAATAAAAATAATTGTCAGTTACATACGTACAAACTCCCGACAACACTTAGGTTATACGTCGGTAGCAAAAGCAATAAGATAATTCTGTATAGTAGACTCGTTGCGAAGGATCGCTATCGACGTTCGAATAGTAGAACTGTGACCGAATATTTGATACAATGATTCGACAATTCGTTTTTTTTTATATATATAAAAGGATCTGGGTTTGCATTCACAAACCCAAATACTTTCCTGCACACCTTGCACTATGCCAAGAGCCTGTATCGCAAAGTGTAGAATACATCGCCACCGCCGGGGTTTGAACCTGGCACCTCCTGCTTGAGAGACTGCCGATTCAACCAACTGCGCCAGCCATGTACCCTATTATGTAGGTATTTTATTTATTTATCGTTTGGCAACGTCGAAGTATTATCACATTATTAAAGTCTGACATCCAGCGCCTCTAACCACTGGAAGAATTCAGGGAACAGGCTGGCGCAGCAATGTCAATAGTACCGTATGGGGCAATCACGCAAGATGTGCTGCATGGTTTGCTTCGGGTGTCCACAGTCACACTGAAATGGCGAATGTTTCTCGAGTGTAAAGTGATCTCTTCAACTAGCTGAAGTCAGTCGTAAGCCCGACAATGTTTATCTTCAATTCTACACTGTTGTAGGAATACTGCTCGAATCAAATTTATAAATTTGCTTGTCAAATAATAGGCTGTGAAATGGTGGCCGAATATTCGGTAAAACGACTGAAGAATTGGCCGAATATCTGGTATTATTGCAAGTGTAATATGTAATGAGCAAGTACATTGCATACCTCTAATAATGTTACAACTATTATTATGATTATTGTTGTTATTAGTAACGTCCGCTCCATGCCCGCCCGTGCTGTGTTGCCGGGCTAGAATCAAATGCAAAATGCACGTAAAGACTTTTTGAACTCTACAGTCTATAGATTTCGCGTTTAGCTTTCTCTACCTACCCCGCAAGAAACGCAGAAAAAGACAGTATACACGATACTACTAAAGTAAAATTATTTCAAACTGTCGAACGCAGTCATAAAATTAGACCGAGACGGGACGACTACCTGCTTTATTCGCACTTACGACAGAGCCATAAGGTGCTCATAATGACCGAAACGGGACGACTACCTGCTTTATTCGCATTTACGACAGAGCCATAAGGTGCTCGGTCACATTTTTATTACTACGTTCGACAGTTATAATTAATTCCATATAGAAACTATAACAAGTAGTTATCTCAACAGATATACAGCAAAGGATGGACCTTCCATCAGGCTTATGACTGATCGTCGGTTGGCTTAATGTGATAAACCAGGGATGCATGAAAATAGTTGGTGCGTACACTAAATACAAAAAAATAATCTCAATAGAGGGTCGGGGTACAATATATACACGTTTCTTTTCGACTCAACTACCAACCATGACAGCACAGCGGTAGAATACCAATTTGTCAGGTTGGAAGTCTGGGTTCGATTCCCGGCCGCAGCAAACGGATGGACCGGACTTGGTGAATGTTACAAGTGTAAAGTTATCACATTAAGCCAGCCGACGATCAGTCATAAGCCTGATGGAAAGTCCATCCTATCCTGTGTGTATATATATGTTGAGATAACTTATTTTATTGAACTACGACATGTAGAAAATTCCGATGTTCTCACAAAACATAAACTGTGATTTTCACAAAATATATTTTGATCTGATTTTTTTTTATTTATTTATTTAAACTTAAAGTGAACAACAAATACTTATAAATATAAAAAATGGACATAGTACAGATTATAAAACGTTGTTCACTAGGGCGAACTTATCGCAGAACTGCGATTTCTTCCAGTTAACCCCAGGAAAAAACAGAAAAAAAAAGAAATTGAACAATAATATTGGAAAAACAGAAAAAAAATGGAATAAACAAATATACGTAGTAGAAAATATATACATACATACATATGTGAGAAAAAGCAAATAAATACAGAATAAAAAAATAATGAACAAGAAACAGAAAGCATAGGTACATATTACATACATAAAAACATATATATAATGAATCTATATTCATATATATTTTTCTTGGTCTTGTCATTTAGAACCTTGTTATTCTCTGGTGACGTAATGGCATTACGCAATGTCTTCCTGATAGGACCACATCTATGATTTGGCCCATTAACATAATGGAGGTGGAGTCGTTCAAATACTCATTCGTTGAAGTACAGCCCAATTGTACGCGCACCAGAATGGGTATTTGACAGTCACATTTTCTAGGAATTACTCACATTAATGCAGGTATCAAAATATTATAATTTGAGAGTAGGCACATTGACATTTCAAAAATTTATAGAAACGGGAGGTTTTTTGACAATATCTCTAAAACCGCTAACTCGATTTTAACAAAACAAAAATCATAGTGAACAATTTAGGCTTTCGATAAATATTTTAATTTTCGGCTTCTGTTTGTTCTTATTTCTCAAGCACACACACACAGACATTGAATACATATAAAAATAGTATGAATTGAAAAACGATAGTCTAAACAATGCCTTATGTAAGGTGCACACATCTGGCCTTACACACAATAATTAAAAGAAAAAAAAAAACAACAAACAAACTACTTACAGTTAAATAAAAATACAAAATGTCATACATAGTAAACAGTAAATAAAAAACTAACCTAAAAATAAGACGTCAATTTTTGTAAACAATGAGTAATTTTTCTAATAAATATCAAATTTGATTTACATGCCAATGAAGAGATTCAAACAGTTTCCAGCTTTCCGAGAAATAATTACGCCGCAAAACCTTTGACTACCACATGTGTTGCAATGTTTTTTTTTTTGATATTTTGTTTACTTAGTTATTGTTATGAAATATTTTGTACTAATGGGCCTAAAAAGCCGTATATGATTGAAAAAAAATAAATTAAGAGTGTGCATACCGACATTTCAAAAATTTCTAAAAACGGGAGACCTTATATCTCGACAACCGTTACTAAATATGCTTTGGAACAAAATAGAGTAGATGCATTGAGCCTTTATCTAGGGAATAACCGTAAAAGATTTTTTATATCTTGTATAGATTTCTCAAAATAAATTTTTAAAAACACCTCTGTACTTTTTTCCGAAAGACGGAAACTTGTTCCCCGAAAGTCGCGGAGTAAATTTTTTTTTTTGTACTGATAATATGCATCATAATCTAGGGAATAACCGTAAAAGTTTTTTGATAGACGCAAAATTAACCACAAAAAATGGAAAAAACGCTATTTTTACCATTTTATCATGCGATTGTCACGCGATTTTGGACCTTAATGCCGTGGGAAATGTCTGTGACGTCATTTCTGGTGCCATGCCCTTAATAAATATAAATAGTGAATGATTATGTAGGTGCATAGCCAGCATAGCTCATAGATGTAATCTTAGTTGATAGAAACGATATGCACTTATAAATATGTTAAAGATAATGAATAAAATGTATTGTTATTAACAAGAGTACTTGAGGTACATCTAATGGGATGATGAGAAATGCATCATTTCTTAGAAACATTACAACGAACTCTTATTGTGTTTCTAATATAATGCATCTATCATCAATAATACCTCAAGTACCTATTACTCCAGTCTACATACATTTCTCAATCTTTAAACATAGCCAGCCTATACAATTCACCATATTTCAGTTTTTCCTCAACAGAGACGAGAGGCATCTTCATTCGAACTCCCTTGGGGAGGAAGCACGATGGGTGTTCCGACGCTTACGAGTCGGCTTTGGCGTGATCACTTTATGCCTAGGGCAACGTTGACCCATTCCACCACATCCTGCTGTCAATTGTGTGGAATGCAGATGAATTCCGGTTCCATATCCATATCTAAAATAATTTGGGTATATCTCAAATCAATTCACCATATTTTTAAATAGAATTTCTCCTGAAAACTTTCTGCATGTTTTCTGATTCCAACGAAGTAAAATGTGTCTTATAAATCTGAAGAATAATTGTTAAAATTTGGTGATAAATCTAAAAAGGTGACCTATTCTCCATACATTTTCCATTCTTAGATTTGTCTTCTTAACTTATCAACTAGGTGCGGGAATACTCTCAAGTTTAGGTGAATTTCAGAGGTATTTTGTAATAATTTTTAATCAAGATAATTTATAACAATCAAATTTCTAACTCCTAGAGTCAATAAAACATATTATTGTCATGTATCTATGATATAAGGCTTAGGATGATATCTTTAGTATTAGCTGAGTAATGTTCATTTGGCATGCATTTTACCAATTCTAACATATGGTATTGAAACCGCGGTTTTAACTAGGCGAATCACGCAAAAACTGCTGGTGACACAAAGAGCCATGGAGAGGAGAATGCTAGGTATTTCCTTGAGAGATAGACGGACAAATGAATGGATACGAGAGAAATCCAACGTCACCGACGTGGTAAAACGAGCAGCTGCCTTAAAATAGAGTTGGGCAGGACACGTTGCCAGACGCTCAGATTCTAGATTGACCAAAAAGGTTCTCGAGTGGCAACCTAGAACAAGAAAAAGGAGCGTAGGAAGACCTCAGGCGAGATGGTCTGACCATGTGAGGCGAATCGCAGGAAGCTAGTGGATGCAGCATACCCAGAATAGGGATCTGTGGAATGGCAAAGGGGAGGCCTTGGAATTAAAACGGCTGACAAAGAAGAAGCATTTTTCCGACTCAATTTTTTGTATCAGTTACTAATGGCCTTACGTATGCATTGATATGCATATTTAATTCATACATAAAGTGAGTAAAACAATGTTATTTTGTATTGTATCCTTGTGTTTCTGATCGTGTAAATGTAATTTAATAAAACCGCCTACTATACGACTTAACAGATTATACCAATTTATCAAAATACCTTTACAACACCTCCATCCATACATAACTATGTTCATGTGCGTCGTCGGCAGGGGATAAGGGGAGATAAGGGGGGGGGGGGGGTAGCTTCCCCCCGTAGATATTAGAATAGGTACATATATTTTTCAGACTACCTAAATGATGGGTTAACTGGAAGAAATCGCAGTTCTGCGATAAGTTCGCCCTAGTGAACAACGTTTTATAATCTGTACTATGTCCATTTTCTATATTTATATGTGTTTGTTGTTTACTTTAAGTTTAAATAAATAAATAAATAAATAAACGATAAAACCTCACAAAAAATCACAATACTACCACACATTTTCTCATCATATAAATTTTCTAAAATTAGTAAATTTCAAAAATTAGTTTTAAAAAAAAATTGCCTGCGGCGCAATTTAATACTTAACTTCTTTATGAAAAGCATTTTTTTTTACAAAGTATTACATACGTTTTCAAATAAAGAAACCACATCACGACCTTCTTCACTATGTCTCACAAAAAAAATTGCCTGCAGCGCTATTTTCGCGTTTTTTATGATGTTTCATTTTTTTTTAATTTTTGTTGCCCCCTTTTGTTGACCCTCCCCCCCCCCTCCTAGCCCCGAGGCTGGTGAGGCCCATGACTATACTCCGTGAATCATAATATTTAGTGGACTGTATACATTATGAAGGTAGTATTATTATTGTGAATGCATGCACAGTACATTATGCATTTGGATAACAATATCCCAACATGACCTTTAGAAGTTTATTATTTTTGTAAAAATTGATAATATTAATTGTGTGCTCCCTCCCCTTTATTGTAACGCCTTCATGGTATGAATTTAAAGTACTTATAGCTGATACTACCACTACAAGAATATGAATAAATATATTTTCCGTGGGTTTCGGCGGGATTTTTCAACCACTTCCTGACTACTAAGAGACCTGAAACTTTGCAGACGTACGTAAACTCGGTGACAATACGTTTTTGTGCAACTTTGAATCATCTTATTTATTTATTTATTTATTTAAACTTAAAGCAAACAACAAACACATATGAATATACAAAATGGACATAGTACAGATTATAAAACGTTGTTCACTAGGGCGAACTTATCGCAGAACTGCGATTTCTTCCAGTTAACCCCCATCTTTCTCCAGAGACAAAAAAATTGGAAGGCGTTTCAGGAGATCAAAGGGTCGTGTAGGGTCATGTGTGCTATCGTATGAGAGAGCGTTGGAAAAGAAGTCCAGATCGTAGGTCAGATGTTATTCACCTCAAGTCTCGGAAGACACCAAGCAATCGAGAGGATCCAGTCACCGCATACCGTCATGTTTGGTATCTCACAAAAGCGCTTCACGAGTAGAACTCATATCTTTCATCCTTTGCTGTATATCTTCCATATCTTCCATCCTTTGCTGTATTAACTGTTGATATAACTATTTGTTAAAACATATATATGACTGGGGGCTTGTCTCTGTTTTTCCTCTTTCTGTTTACTTCCAACTAGGTATACGTATAGCTGTACAATCTGGTTTAGTCTGACAGATAAAAATATAATGTAATGTAAATAAATAAATAAATATGTCTCATTGTGTTTGGCTGCAAAACAACTTATTTGCATAATACAACATTCTTGAGACATTGTTGTAGTTCCGTGGTGCGTTGGTATAGGCACATACCTAGCCCAATCATAGCGAGCACGAGAAATCGGCCCTGCAGACTGGGCGCTGTGATCGCTGAAGGAAAAAGATCAAGTACATTTTTTTTTTCAAATACACAAGATGTCCAGGATACACCTACTTTTGTATTCCCCACTGTTAAGGGTCCTAATCCCCAAACAATCTGTCGCCATGCGGTACTGTCTACTGAGAGCATTTCCTGGATCATATGCAGATATCCACAATGCCACGCCCAATACCCTTGAATGGCTTGGAAGTCTAGATGTTGCTCTGTAGGGTACATGTCTCCTGTATGTAACATATAGCATAATTCTCTTATCTTCTGACGTTGCCGCCCAACGGTGGCAGAAGCCATACGAAATAATAATAATAACTGTCCCCCCGAGGTGTATGGCCCTGTAGATGGAAGGGGCCACCGTAACTTGGTCGGTCCATCTTACAGGTGAGCGTTCTCTTGGTCTTCTTCCAGTGTTTTCCCTATATTACAGTCAATTTCTCGAGACTTTTTGTGATTACTTCTTGAGCACGTACCCACACAGTTAGTGCGAATGACACTGGGGTCTCCTAGTATGGAGGTATCATACATACTGTTGTGTTGTGCTGTGTGTATCAATAACCACCACTGTCTAGAATGCAACATTGTTGCAAGTTGAAATATGTAGTGTGTTTGTTGCAAGTCTCGTTCCAGCGAATAGTCTCCGAAATCTAACGGAAATAACAAAACGTTTGAGTGCATATTATGTACGTGTCAAAGACTTCGAAAGCCTTAGCCATCGACAAATAGCACCATCAGAATACCTATAAGAATTTCCTAGTGAACCTGTCGGTTCAATCCCCGATGTCGACTTACTCCAATTTACGACACAAGCTTTTCAAACTTACTGCTGTGAAGTGTACAAAGATGTATTTGGGTTTATTTCGATAAACCCAGATTCGTTTTAAAAAAAGAAACTCCTCTTTTTTTCCCTTTTTTGTGTTTCCATCGACTGCTAATTGTTTATATTACTATTCTTCTTCTTATCCAGCCATCTCTGTCCACTGCTGAACGTAGGCCTCCCCCGTACTCCTCCATATATCTCTGATGTCTTGCGCCCTCTGCATCCAATCACAAGCAACTCGTTTAAATGTCATCAGCTTCGGCTTGGGAGGTCTGACTTCCAAGAAATCGTGGCAACAATGAAAATTTTAAAGCGAGTATGGAATTGCCATGCAGATACACATACATCAGATTCCAATAAATTGCACAAAAAGTGGTGTGAATGAAGAAGATTGATGAATGAATGAATGAAGATTTTGAATGAATGAATGAATGAAAATGGTAAAGCTTATTTTTGCAGTCTATCCGACATGACCTTTTTCCCTTCCCTTTAACTTTAAGACGACTTATAAAATACCTGCCTCTTATCTATAAGATTGTGATTTTTAGGGTTGACGACATCCACCTACTAATATGTCCCCCGATGGGAGAGAACTGTACCCCTGGGGACCTGATTCTAGGGAATGACAAGGCGATGTATGTCGCCGCATATTGGAGTGACAGGGTATGACCCACCCGGACACTTAAAGTAAGTAAGTAAGTAAGGGTTATTTAGGGTTTTCTTCCCAACACATTGAATCCCTTGCATCGCATAGTGTTTCCTATACGTCTCACTCTAAATGTATGGCTGTGAGTCCAGCCAGGATCACACAGAGATTGCGGTGTTGAGGTCAATTAGATTGGAAGAGGAATCTTTGCCTGTGTCTGTCTGTACCTCTGTCTGTCCGTCTCTTACTTTACTTTATTATTGTATGGAAATTTTCACAACATACTACAAACAACAAACTCTAGGTCGCTCGGAGTTTCGTGAATTACAATCCAGAGGTTGTACCTATTTACCACATTTATATTAACTTAATCTGTGCTTATCTGCGTTTACATATTCCTCTTCAAATTTTCATGACTTACCAATGTCCCACCACCTTGAAATTTTGCACACGCATTTTTGTATGGAGTTTTTTTTTCATATATTTTTTAATAAATGACTCTGGTTTTACAGAATTAAGCTCTAATACATCCTTGTTCACTTTACAGTAAGCTTGAAAAGCTTGTGTCGTGAAGTGGAGTAAGTCGACAACGAGGATTGAAATCGCGCCCGCCGGACTAACAGTCCAGCGCGTTACCAACCAGGCTACCGACCATCTCATATTATTTTATTATTTTTATTTATTTATTTAACATCCACAATAACATACGAAGATCACAACAGCAATGTAAAAACATATATGTAATTTAAGTCAAAATATATAATGTAAAATACACAATTACAAATACATAACAATGTATGTTGCCAGGTGCCAAGACTCCCGATGGACCAAAAAGATAATGGAATGGCGACCAAGAACAAGCCGACAAGCGTCGGCAGACCCCAGGCAAAGTGGTCAGAGGATATCAGAGTATGTGCCGGTGGTGGATGGATGCAGTGTGCCAGGAAGACAGGAAGCTGTGGAGGACCAAAGGGGAGGCCTATGTCCAACAATGGACTTAAGTGGTTGCAGAAGAAGAAGAACAATGCAAAACAACAATACAAATCTAAACATTTACAACAACATATCCATAAAAAGGTTATTTAATTTCTGATATTATTTTTGATCTGAATCTATTCGCGGTTCTTATTAAAGTTTTCTTTACGACTACCTATTTGACGTTTAATCCCACCAATTATTCTAAATCTGATAGTCAATCATAACTCAATCTCTTCATAGCCTCCTTCTTGTCCACTGTCCAGGTCCTTGTGTTGTGCCAATACTTTTGTATTACTTCGTTTATAGGCAATGAAACAAACGTTGATGAACAGATTAGCAAAACTATTTAGAAAAAAACTTGTATAGGAATTTGAATGTCTCACACACAGGTATTTCCAAAAAGAGGTGTAATTATGAATTAATTAGTGTCTTCCAGGTAACCAGGTGAGAGGATGTTCCTTATAGCCTATGTCAGAATATTTATTACCTACACGACGTTATATAATAAAACATATCGCCCCTGGGCCAACGATTCACGACTCATCAGTCAGGGGTCGTGCGAATACGGTGTGAGTGCACAATTTATATCACCAGACATTTATTGTTTAATGTTCTCTAATCATCCGTGGGCCCCATCTAAGGCACTTGGAATCGTCAGGTTTACATATTAAGAGTGTGCATACCGACATTTCAAAAATTTCTAAAAACGGGAGACCTTCTATCTCGACAACCGTTACTAAATATGGTTTGGAACAAAATAGGGTAGATGCATTGAACCTTTATCTAGGGAATAACCGTAAAAGATTTTTTATATCTTGTATAGATGTCTCTAAAAATATTTTTAAAAACACCTCTGCTCTTTTTTCCGAAAGACGGATACTCGTTTCCCGAAAGTCGCGGAGTAAAATTTTATTTTTGTACTGATAATATGCATTAAAATCTAGGGAATAACCGTAAAAGTTTTTTGATAGACCCAAAATTAACCCCAAGAAATGGAAAAAACGCTATTTTTAGCATTTTATCATGCGATTGTCACGCAATTTTGAACCTTAATGCCGTGGGAAAAGACTGTGACGTCATTCCTGGTGCCATGCCCTTAACAAACATCACAAAATAAAATGCGATACATCAATTACAGCAAATAATAATGAAATCAATAAGCACATGGTTACAAAACAAAACGCAAAGCAGGTGTGGTTTAGTTCAATTCAGGTCTGGATGTAAATTGTCCAGAACTACATTACGTCAATTGGTCTGAAAAAATATAGAACAATGGCTGGTTTACTGTCTGAATTTCTGCAAACTAACTCAAAACACATAACAGTGGCAAGATGATAGTAGATGGACACCCAGACTTGAAATGGATACCATGAGCAAACAAAAGAGGAAGAAAAGATGGAAAAACGATGTAACTTCGGTAGCCGTTGGGCAGTGGGTTTAAATGGCACAGGGAGGACTGGAAACGTTTGGAAGAGGCCTACATCCAGTAGTGGAGAGACCAGAGCTGAAGAAGAAGAAGAATCCAATGTACAGATCCAAAAATAACAAAGCAAAAACCGTAAATTTTTTTTATAAATCGAAATTACACCCATAAAATTTCTGTAGCTACGAATTTCCAAAAACCTAGTTTTTTTTCAATAAACCTCAGTCATACGCCAGTAATTTCACCTGTTTAATAGGCTTTTTGAAGCAAAGTTAAATAAAAAATAAAAATAATGTATTGTATTTTTTTCTTCAATCGTAAGTTGAAATCATCAGTTGATGACCCCTGTCCCGGCTAAAGTGAGACGGGTTGGAATGCGGACACACCGAGCTTGTTATTGTACCATACCACAGTCCAGTCAGGGGTAATCAACAACAACAACCACTAACTATTAACTACTACTAAACATTAAACACTAGACTGACAATGTTTTACATTTTATTATTATTTAATCTCATTTTCTAACTTAATCACTTTTTAATAGATAGATCACAATACTCCTATATGGCTGTGTGTTTATAGGCGAGTGTTATACAAATTGTGGTACAAACTTTACAAAATACATAATTACTTGTATTGTGCGTAAAAATTATATATCATTAATTTTAATTATTCCTTTATGAATTCAATGTACAAATTTTCTATATATCTGTTTCTGATTTTTTTATTTTATATATGATTTTTAAATGTTGTATGTTGCTTTTGACTACCCAGAAATTGTAATGAGGTAATATTTAAGTCTTCAAAATTTTTGTGCAAAATTTCAAGGCGCTGCGCTGGGATGTTAGGAAGTTATCAAAATTTTCAATGGTAAATGTAGTCATAAAGAAAACAATAATACCTTACTTATAGAAGTGAATGGAAGTGACGATTATGGACTGCACTAAACAGAGTCCACACTGGCCATGACAGATGTGCCGATTCCTTTTTTAAATGAGGATGGCTGGATTCTCCCGAGTGCGACTGTGGAGCAGAGAGGCAGACTGTGAGCCATATATATAGCCGAGTGTGCTCTCAGGGCATATGGGGGTGAAACATTTGACTTTATGTGTCTAAATGAAGCGGCGACAACATACCTACGGTCACTCAATTCCGGACTCTGACAAACTATTTTCATTGTGCAATATACGATTAGCGTGTGTGTTAATTGTGAACGGATGTTATTGGTCTTGTGTATTGTATATTTTTGTATTGTATATATCACCTGTCAATATTTGTTCTTGTCACTGTATCTGTTCCATGTGCATAAATAAACAAATAAATAAATAAAAGGACGATGGACATAGAAGTAGGACCCAGAAGACCAGGTAGATCTAAAGGAGGCGAGGCTTTGTGCAGAGGATGCGGGGGACAGAAAGGACTTGGAGGATGAAGACTAGGAGAGCAGACCCCAAGTACATGAGACATAGACGAAAGCGATAAAGAAGAAGAAGCTCAGATTCATGTGAAAAATATTGTTTTAAATACAATATTTAGGTACCCACTAATATTATGTTCCAAGCTCGTACTACACATTATCCAACGCAAATTCTTTTATGTCTAGCAAGTATTTTTCTATGCAGACTTATTACCTATGTATTGTTTCTGAAAAAATCGTCTGGACCGGTGATCATCCGCTAATTGTTAAATAATAAAAAAGCATTTTTTTTCTAACTTACAATAATGTTGACTAGGAAATTCTCCTTGGTAACCAAAATACTATGAGTCGTAACGTACATAGTATCCAATCTGATCTCAGACTGATTCAGAGTAAATTGTACAAAAATTTTATATAAATTGTTGTTCTCGACTCTCATAATATATTGCAGATTGGTGTATTTGAAACTAAGCCACTTCTTGTATCACCAAAAATTTATATGGGCTATGGCTGCTTGAGAGACCGACGGACAAATGAATGGATACGAGAGAAATCCAAGGTCGCCGACGTGGTGAAACGAGCAGCTGCCTTAAAATGGAGTTGGGCAGGACACGTTGCCAGACGCTCAGATTCTAGATGGACCAAAAAGATTCTCGAATGGCAACTTAGAACAAGCAAAAGGAGCGTAGGTAGACCTCAGGCATGATGGTTTGACGATGTGAGGCGAATCGCAGGAAGCAAGTGGATACAGCATGCCCAGGATAGGGATCTGTGGAAAGTCAAAGGGAAGGCCTATGTCCAGCGTTGGAATTAAAACGGCTGAGAAATAAGAAGAAGAAGATGGCTGCTTGTTGCCATATTAATATCTTAAGGTGTAGTTTATTACAATAGGAACATTCACAATCCTTCACACAATTTACGCAAATCCATAGATTGCTGTTTACACTCATTATAATTGTACTTATGCAACTGATCCATTTTTCTATGTCAACAAGATTGAAGGTACAGAGATTTGTTTTAACATTACAAATATAAATCATTACATTTGTCCTCTAGGGCGAGCTTATCGCAGCGCTGCGATCTTTATTAGCTAACACCGTGTTTTTTTACGCGTTATAGCACAATTTGCAGGCTTTATGTTGTGAGTGTGTGTGTGTGTGTGTGTGTGTGTGTGTGTGTGTGTGTGTGTGTGTGTGTGTGTGTGTGTGTGTGTGTGTGTGTGTGTGTGTGTGTGTGTGTGTGTGTGTGTGTGTAAACAGTTCTATCCTCCGTCAAAAAATCTTGTACATCCATCACTGATTCAGAGGACCATAATGCATAAAAAACAAACATCTAGAGAGACTTTAGAACTGTAAAACACAAGTGTTGACTTTTTTATTGTTTATCCCATTTTAGATTCGCTTATTTATTTGTTAATTTTCTAATCTATGGTAGTTTCTAACACACTGAAAGAAATCGTATACTAATAGATGCTATTACATTAGAGTTTTTGACTTTTTTGGGATTTTGGGATTTATTCATGTTGACCAATTGACCAAGAGTTTATGTCTTGTCTCAAATTTTGCTATGGGCCTCGGGCAGGCTTAACCCGATTCTGACTTTGTGCTGCTGGGTAATACGATATTTTGGAATTTAGATACTACAATTTGGATAATTCCAAAATGTCTTTAATTTGTCTGCTAACACAGGCACCCCATCTATCAATGGCATTCTGATCTACAAAACCAAAAAAACACTAATACACGTGTGACAATTATGAATTTATTATACCTAGAATCACATTAGGTATATGTAGCTTGACATAGACACCTATTATAGAGATTATACAGAGTGTTATGTTGAGACTGTGTCTCCACACAACCTGTTATGCAGGAAGTTGCTATTTTTGGGGTTTCCCGACCATGCTACACATATGAGATGACATAATACATGGTACCTACCTGACTTTACCTACTATAAAATGTGTCGCGCAAATAATAACATTATTTTGAAATTATCGAAATAATTTATGAAAAAACCGTTGGTCCCGGGTTTCGTTCGTACCCAGGTTGTAGAATTATTACCCTCCTTTCGAGTGTCCTGGTGTTTATTGTTTATTGTTCATTATCGTCCCTAGGCCCTAATTTCGGGCACTTGGACTCGTCAAATTTACATAGTTATAACAATTTTAGTTTTTTAACAGTGACAATGTGCCAGAGAAGTAGAATCAATGCAAACAGAGTGTAAAGGGCTCAGTTTGCATTTCGTCATGGAGATGATAACATAGGTGCTTATATTGGTGTATTCCATACTATCTATCCCAACACGCCGTATTCCTTGCGGGCTAGGCAGGGAGTGCCACACATTTCTACACACATCTCTGGCTTCTATCATGGTCATAACATTTGTCACACAATCTCTGCGATTTCTTCCTCTCAACACGCTATCGTCCGAGTTTCAATTAGTATTAGATGAATTAGTTTTTATCAAGACTGGTGTTGTGACGAGAATGAAAGTGAATGAACTAAGATAGTTTGGGCATGTACAGAGAACGAAGGATGACAAAAAAGTTATATTTGAGTGAGCGAAGAGGTGTGTAAATATGACCTTGTGGTTTGAAAACGTAATAGCGCCGCAGGCGTTTTTTTTTTTTTAGAAAAAGTGTAAAATAATTACATACCTAGGTATGTACATTATTTTACACTTTTTCTAAAAAAAAAAAAAAAACGCCTGCGGCGCTATTACGTTTTCATAACACAAGGTCATATTTGCACGTGACGAACTTCAGCCCCCCCCCCTCCCGAAAAATGAATCCGCCACTGCAAGGGCGTGATGGTATGTTGGATAGAAAAATGTGTAGACATAAAAAAAGTACAGCAGACATACATACGAGTACATTGTAATGTAAATGTGCTCGCACATTTTATATTAAAACTAATTGCATCTTTATAAGTTATCGATTATTATAATGTACGCTACCTACCCAATAATAATCTTTGTTCGTTGCAGTGAGCAGGTCATCATTAATATAAATAAATAAATAAATAAAAAATACATTCAGTCTAGTCATCATCAACCAACACGTCAAAAAAACAATTTGGTAGTATTGCTGTGTTGTGGACGGTGCCCAATAGGGAGGGAAACGATAGATCGATTACGCGGTGTAACAAAAATGTCGATGTTTTCATAGTTTCTCTATTAATCGAATGTGGTGTATGAGTAGAAACCACGTTAAGGAGGTAGTAAAATGTTTTTTTTTTTATTGAAATGCAGCGAAATAATTGTATTTTAACGTTAAAATATCTAATTATAGTTACATTTCGACACTTTGAAAATTGTAAACGTCAAAATTCATCAAATGAATACGGTTTGTTGTCACAGGAACTGACTTCATAATCGTTTTCATAGCGCTGTATTGAAACAAATTAAATACAGCGAATCTAGTTTTATTGTTCTGAATCGTCCGTAGGCCATTTGCAGGCACTTGGACTCATCAGAGTTACATGTTAACAATAATATATTATATAAAAAGAGATAAAACAATAAATTTACAGGGAAATTCAATGCTAAATAAAGTGTTAAAGGCTCTATATTGGCACTTCGTCATGGTCGTAAAACTAGGCACATATTCTACAGCACACAATAAGCACATACAAATAAGTCAACAAAGAGATAATAATATGGTAAGGTACAGATGTGACATTGCAGTACAGACTAGTCAAAAAGAATGAAAATAATTTGATTAGGTACTTCGATAATCAAAGATTATCACTGTCGAAATAAAGATCTACAATAAACGCTAGTACATGATGCAGATAAATACCAGGTTTTAAAATGAAACGTCAATAATTTTATAATAATTATCATCGATGTATATTTACATCCCTTGTGGCATTTACACCAAGCAAGTGGTGATATGCACAGAGATGTGAAGAGAGATCTTGACATTGGAGAGTCACGTAGGTCTGATGTATAACCTCCTCACTCCTCAAGTCTTCAGTTGCCTGCTGAGTGCTGATGTACCACGCTGTGTAGATATCATTAGACTGCAGACACTACATACAATACACAGTAGTCTAGTGAACTATAGGCTCCCTCACCTTGACCTAAAATACATACAGCCGTCCATCTCTCTAACATCAGCTTAGTTGCAATTTGCACTGGGGATATCCAATTCTATTCGGCCAGGCCATGTTGTTCGACATTTATGATATATGTTTTATATTTTACGTAGGTACGTATTCTCGGATAATATGTGAGTACAAATCCGTTGATAATTTTTTTTTGTCGCGTAGTTTTCCCGAGGCGGCCATTTGAAAATCTCAAATTAGACAAATTGTAGGTACTTCGCAAGAACCTCTATAACTTCGTTTTTCATACAGATGTCAGGACAATTCAAATTGTATTGTATAGCGGATAAATTAAACTAAATAACTTATGATAACAGCTTTTTTGATTAATATTATATTATTACAGCCTTGTCCAAAATGTGACAGAGTCTGCAAGTCCAGAATCGGCCTCCATAGTCACCTTCAATGGCATCGTCGGCAGGACTAATAACAACATGGCAGTGATTCTTCTGAGTAAAAAAACATGCTCGGCAACGGGCTCTTGGCATTATTATTATTATTATTAAATATAATAGAAGGGTCCCAAAATGTATATCCCCCCCCCCCCCCACCTCATATCTTTTTTCTAATTTTGAACCTGTCAATTCTTGGTGGGAGGCAAATACTCCATGTCCAATCTGTTTCTATGTGTGTTCAGTGTCTGTGTTGTACTTATGAAATTACGTACTTATTTCATACTAGTTACTAGTTACCGGCCAAGGGTGGCCAACCTTTTTCAGCAGCCGGGCCAGATTCTAAAAATGAGATGGCTTACCGGGCCGCACAACCAATTTTTTGAAACAAAAAAATAAGACATAGGGTCGTCTCGGGGGGGGGGGGGGGGTTAGCAACAGAAATTAAAATATTGTTATGACCGAAGTTGCGCCGCAGGCGAAATTTTGAAGGGAAAATGGGTGAAGTGACGCATCTGATTGTCTTTCTATAACAGGAAATGCATACGGTTATATTGTAAGACGGTTTCGCGGGCCGCATTTAGACCCTCGGCGGGCCGCGGGTTGGCCACCCTAGAGTTACCCCATTATCGGAATATGGTGCGATCGTAGTCTGCTGTAATATTAGCAAATAGTTTGGTTTGGATATTTTGTAAAGTAGTCTAATAGGTACATACATGGGCGTCGTCAGGGGGGGGGGGCAGGGAATACGTATATATATAGTTTTTCAAAATAAATGATAAAACCTCACAAAAAATCACATTATCCCACACATCATCAGGTCATAAATTTTCTAAAATTAGTATGAAACATTCATCAAAATACAATTGTATCATAAAAAATTGCCAACGGCGCAATTTTTTTATTACTTTCTATAGAAAACATTTTTCATACATAATATTGGACAAATTATTATGTACATTTTCTAATAAACCAAACCACATCTTCCATAGACCAACCTTCTTCATTGTGTCTCGCAAAAAATTTTCGCCTGCTGCGCTGTTTACGCGTTTTTCAATTTTATAAATTTTAAGTTGTACCCCCCCCCCCCCCTAGCTCCGAGGCTGACGACGCCCATGAGTACATACTTAGTTATATAATGTAGTTTATCAGAATGAAGTGTTGTGTCTGCGCGACTCAGGAAGTGAATGACCCGTCAGATATGTCCGAAATGTGGTTTATGATTTCGATTCTCAATACATTTTATTATCATATCACATAGTATCATATATACACTCATACAGTTACTATGTATAGGCTCCTATGTGAGAGTACAAACAACGAGAACTATATGGATATAACAATTTATGTACGGTGATGATTTTGTCGAATCTTATGGCTATATCCCACGGTCCGTGAATCCTGCTTCGTCCGTAGATTCGCATGCCGTGGGAAGGAGTGAGTCCGTGAATCTACAGACTTTTTCATAGCGATTTGTATGGCGGTACGTGATATCGAAGACGTGCACGGATCGTGGGAAATAGGTTGCCTGTGAATCCGCGGACACGCCTTGATGAATCCAGATGAATCCGTCTAATCCATAGCGTTTGGATAACTTGCAATACAAGTGTTGAATCCAATATACATATACGTACTACGTAGATATTTCTTTAGGAAACATCCCAAACAGACAGTTTTTTTATCATTTTATTTCTTCTTTTCTATTTTAAAATGTATTTTAATTAAAATTAAACTTTTTTTTCAATTATTTCAATGTTAATTTATAGTTTGATAATTACAAAATGTGTAATATAATTATGTGTGTGTGTGTGTGTGTGTGTGAGGGTGTGTGTGTGTGTGTGTTGATTCTCACAAAATAAAAAACGTTTTATTAAAAAATATAATTATGTATATATTTATGTACCTATTAGCTTATTACGTTACTTCATTTTCTATAGTATTTATAACTATTAAACGTAATACATATATATTCCATTTGTCGCCGCCCACAAGTTTTTTGTGTATATGAGTAAAAAGGCGTGTGGATGGAACGTTTGTCTTGGCTCGTTTACGTAACAGACCGTTGACGCCTTTTTACTCATGAACGCAAAAAACTCGTAGACGCTCGCAAGCGTGTGGCGGCGACATTAACTTTTACTTAAAGTATTATACCGAATCGGTAGGTATTACCTATATAATTGGCACCAGGAATGACGTCACAGTCTTTTCCCACGGCATTAAGGTTCAAAATCGCGTGACAATCGCATGATAAAATGGTAAAAATAGCGTTTTTTTAATTTTTTGAGGTTAATTTTGCGTCTATCAAAAAACTTTTACGGTTATTCCCTAGGTTTTAATGCATATTATCAGTACAAAAAAAAATTTTACTCAACGACTTTCAGGAAACGAGTTTCCGTCTTTCGGAAAAAAGATCAGAGGTGTTTTCCATTTTTTTTGAGAAATCTATACAAGATATAAAAAATCTTTTACGGTTATATAAAGGTTCAATGCATCTACCCTATTTTGTTCCAAAGCATAATTAATAACGGTAGTCGAGATAGAAGGTCTCCCGTTTTTAGAAATTTTTGAAATGTCGGTATGCATACTCTTAACATTACTTACTGTAAATTAATACTGATTCAAAAGTTATTCATAGGTACAAAAATACATAATACAAGAATATGATACTAAATTGATAACATGTAGCTACCTACATTAACTGAAAATAACGTGTTGTAATTTTTGCTAGTCGGGTAATTTGTATATTTTTGTAACAATTTTACAATAAAAATAATTATTATTCGATATATTTTCGGATATATATTCACTAACAACGAGGGTTGTCAACCGTACTAGAGTATAATAATAATATTGAAAGTGAGTTGCAAGAAATATATGGATCGCAAAATACTATATATTTTTTTTTGGCAACATTAAAACTAAGAAAATATCAACCAAATCCGCTTCACTTGTAAAATTTAAACGCAGTTTAAGAATTATATCATTGCCTGCAGTTTTCGACTGACGAATGAGTGTGTAATTTACATTAATTTTAAAATTGAGAAAACCACACTTTTCTAGCAAATCAAAATATTATAATATTCAAGCAGTTCATAAAATGACAGTTTTTATTTAAATAGTTAAGTAGATATTTATTTATTTATTGCACATGGAACAGATACAGTCACAAAAACAAACATTGGCAGGTACATTAATACAAAAATATCAATACACAAGACCAATTACATCCGTTCACAATTAGCACACACGCAAAACAAATAGATTACATTACATAGTTAAAAATATATATCATATATCTATAAAACATTTATGGTAGGGAAGGATGAAGCATGGGAATAGGAAGAAGAAGAGGAAGAAAGGAGGGGATAATGAAGGAAGCAACAAAAAAAGAGTTAAGAACTGATATCAAGAACAATAAGATAATGTGTATGTTTTCTTTTATTTTCATAAAATTATCGAATTACACCCTGATACATATTTGTACACTTCATAACAAGCTTAAAAGCTTGTGTCGTGAAGTGGGGTATGTCGGCATCGAGGATCGAGCGCGTTAGCAACCAGGCTTCCGATAACTTTTTAAAATTACTTATTGATGCAGATGGAATAATCAGCTGAAAAAATGTTGACAACCCTACTTACATGTTTCAGCGCGTGTATACACAACGGTTTCCGAAGAAAAACCCATAGGAGTATTTACGATGATGTAGTATGAACCCCAAAAAACACAAAAACCCTTCAGAAATATGACGTACTTAATGTAGTTCTGGACAATTTACATCCAGACCTGCATTAAATTGTACCACAAATGTGTTATAGTTTTGTATTGTCTATGTGTTTATTGCTTTCATTCTTTTTTGTTGTGTTTATTGATTTATTGCATTTGATTTTGTGTTTGTAAACCTGACGATTCCAAGTGCCTTAAATATGGTCTACAGATGATTAAAAACCAATAAAAAATCCTCAAATAATAAAAGCTTAAACTTTTTAGTTGGATTTCTTTAGATGAATTATTTATAAAATGTTGAAATCATTGTCTATCCCATTTTAGATCCGCTTATTTATTCGTATTTTTTAATCTATTCTAGTTCCTAGTATAATTTACTCGAATACTATTCGATACAATTAATTTTATTTACAAAATTCAATTAGATTTGTGCTTTTATCCCTAAAAAAAATCCTGTGTGGCTTTTGTACGGCTTTTGTGGGGTTTATTTATTTTGAGCAATATGCTTATGGGTTTTGTACTGTTACAATATACAACGAGAGTGAAAGAGATGCACACACCCGCATGATTCGAAAAATTAAAATGAAAATAAATAATGTATAAATTTAGATTCCCCAGTTGCCATAGAGTGGGGAACATTATATTTTCTTATTGTTTATTGAATTAATTTTTCTGGAATTTTGTTACAGCGAATTATAAGTCGATGTGGTGCATTTTATCAGTATGATGCCAATCTTTCAAATGTCTCCCTTGAAAAATTATGTACCTAATCTATTAGTCTAAATAACACACGAATGATAAAGAAATTATAATTTTATTTAAAATGAAAAAAGTTTAAGGTACCAATCATTATATTTTTCTTATACCACGGACCTGAAACAGCACATTTTTGCACTTTTACTGGGCCGGTTTTCTTTTATTCTGATAATATCGACATAAATAATATTAAAATAATATTAAAAATAAATAAATAAATTATTTAATGTGTTCTCTAATTTCCAGTTATTGCAGACATTTTTTTCCGTACAAAATAAATATAATATACACCCTGACACATAATGCGCCCGCTACACGCTCGCGAGTCACCACGACCTTTTGGTGTTCATGAGTAAAAAGGCGTCAACGGTCGGTTACGTACATGTCAAGACAAACGTTCCATCCGCACCCTTTTTTACTTTTTACAAAAACTCCGTGTGACAATCTTTAAAAAATATCACCCACAAACAAGTTTAATTAATGCCGCAGGCAATGCTTTCTTTAATTTTTTTTACTAAATTACAATTAATATTGGTGTAAAGACAATAATTCTCTTACCTGATCGATCTAATTTTTAAACACAAAAACAGAATTAGTATATATTCAACAGTATGACAGAGATAATATTATATTTATTTATTTATTGCTTCAACGGACTCAAGATATTTTCAAAATTTACAACGCTAAAGTTAAAAAGTTAAAAATATTAATACAATGAATTATTATATTATTATAAAAATAGGGAACTATTTCCCCATACCCCGTGCACGAAATCATCCATCCGGAAGGGATTAATCCAAATTCGCGTACGAATCCAAAATCACGGATTCACTTCTCGTGGGAAGGCACCCTTATATCGCTTTTATTTTAAGAGTATGCATACCGACATTTCAAAAATTTCTAAAAACGGGAGACCTTCTATCTCGACAACCGTTACTAAATATGCTTTAGAACAAAATAGGGTAGATGCATTGAACCTTTATCTAGGGAATAACCGTAAAAGATTTTTTATATCTTCTATAGTTTTCTCAAAAAAATAATAATTGAAAAACACCTCTGATCTTTTTTCCGAAAGACGGAAACTCGTTTCCTGAAAGTCGCGGAACAAAATTTTTTTTTGTACTGATAATATGTATTAAAATCTAGGGAATAACCGTAAAAGTTTTTTGATAGACGCAAAACTAACCCCAAAAAATGGAAAAAACGCTATTTTTACCATTTTATCGTGCGATTGTCACGCGACTTTGAACCTTAATGCCGTGGGAAAAGACTGTGACGTCATTCTTGGTGCCAAGCCCTTAAGCATCAACTCTCGTTAGGGTTGCCAGATGTCCGGTTTTGGACCGGAGAGTCCGACTTTTCTTCCATCTGTTCGGTCGAAAAAATCTTGGAAAATCGGACAAAGGGCCGTCGGGTTTTTTCAATCGGACCTCAAGAAGTTCCATACCATCAAGGCTTATCAAGAAGTACCTATTTTTCATAACGTTCTTCAAGGAAATAAAATTATGACTATTTCCATCATGTTCTCATCTTTCATAGGAAGTATTTTTTTATATTTCCTTAAGGAAAAATCACTCTTCACAGATCACCATCAGTAAAAATTTATCCTGCGGCGCAAATTGGGCATGCATGTCAGAAAAATATTTTTATAGGGGAGAGATGGGGGGAATTCAATCTTCTTCAGTTTTTTGTCCAATACATCCGGCAACCCTAACTGTCGTACATATTTTCCTCTTCAAATTATAATAATTTTCCAATGTCCCAGCACCTTGAAATTTAGCACACGTATTGTCTTCATGTGACAGCTAGTTTATAATTGCAGTACTGTTTTATCATAAACACATTTCAATTGCAAAATTTTAATTGATTTAATTATATTTCAGATTCTCATACTCAAGTAAAGGCTGCTTCTGAATATGGGTAGGGGATATCCAGCAGATTTTTTTTCGCCTACTAGTTTAAGAACTATAGACAAATTATCTTCCTGCTAGTTAGCTACCTGCGTATCGTCCGGCAAACATCATACCATACGAATACCTACGTCAGTTGACAAGTTAAACGCTCATCTTGTAAATCACGATACACATTGATTTATATGTATAAGATGCAAATAGAGTACGTACAACTAAGTAGTCCCTCATTTTAAACGAAAATAGATATCGTCTTAATAACCGTGGAAGAGTAAACCAACCTCCTCCTCTCCTAGTAGTTTCAGAATCATCAGCTTCAGGCTTCTAGCAAAAGTTATATAGTAGACAACACGTGACAATAATTTATTAATGCTGAGTGTTTTGACCGAAGGTTCTTTGTGGAAGTTCACTGTAATATTATTAAAATGAAAACATAATAGTATTTAGTTTCTTCCACAGATTTTGAATGTTTTATAAATTCAAAGTCTGTGGAAGATACTAAATACGAGTAATAAAAAATACTAATCAGAGATCACTCGTTCATTATGGGTGGAATGCCGAAAAAAAAAGATACTACCTATTCAATTGTTCGGGGTCACAGGCTCAAATCCCGAGCTTCTTTGTTTAATGGACCTTTTTAACTAATTTATTTGATTTCGAGTTTCGACACAGGATTCAAATCTAAATCAGTTATTTGACATGATTTTGACACAGTTCATCTTATCTTACACAATCCGTCTGACGTGTTTTTGACACCGGAAACTAGAGGTATTTTTCTTCAGATTTTAGTGAGCATTTATGTTTTCCTTTTAGGAGCCCGCGATCTTATGTTCAAATCGCATTGGTATAGAATAACATGAAATCGCGTCAATATGGTTTACAGCAATAACACAGTATGTAACAATATTACATTGTAACGAAGAATTTCCCACGGTAAACGACATTGTATGCAAAGGGACATAGAGTATGATTCTTCGCATCCTCCATACATTTTCAAATAAGTACCATCTGCCTTAGAATTATGATACATACACTAGATAGGTATATAAATCAGTTCCAAAAGGTACTTAGAATATTGACAAAGGTACTTAGAATATTGACATAAATGATGATAAAATGTATACGCTTGAAGCTTCTTTTTCTTCTTCAGCCGTTAGTCATCTATTCCTGAATGCAGCCCGCCCACCTTTTACATACCACCCGTTAACGGTTACTCCCTCCTTCTTACCCTGGATGATGAAGGAACGCTAGTTTTTATTTTGTTTATTTTTTTTCTGAGAATACAACAGCATATTCCCCATAGTCTCCATTTAATAAGTCCATTCTACTATCATCTTGCCTTGCTATGTGCCCTGCCCCTTTCCATTTCAGTCTTGCTGTAAAATCCACAACTCAGATTGATTTCTTCATTACTGAATACTGCTCTTTCATGACCTATGCATATACATAAAGCTCTCACCTGACCTATACCTATACTATACATATTACTGTGGGTGCCTATATAATGATTCACTGTTTACCTGTAGACAGCATGTTTTAATTAATATGCAGTCGGGTCATACAGCTATACCTAATTGAGAAGATATTGTAGCGTTTATAAGAATATTATCATGCTATCAATACCCAACATAACAATGTCCAATCATCTATCTTTATTTATTTTATTCCTTTATAACACTAGGCCTTTCTTCTTCTGCTTCCTTCAGCCATCTCTCCACTGCTGGAAATAGGCCTCTCCCATTTGCTTTTATGTTTCTCTGTCTCGAGCTTTGCTAATGTATATTCTACCCGCGACTGGGATAATATCGTCGGCCCATCTTTTCGGTGGTCGACCTACTCTTCTTTTTTTATCCCTCGGTCTCCATCTTAGAACTCTGGGTGTCTATCGTTTTGTCCCCTGTCTGGCAATATGCCTTTACAAACGATGAAACTAGATCTATCCAGATGAAATCTGTATCTACCTCTCAATAAATCACATCCGCAATAAATCACAACCGCAAGTTGGTGTGGTCAAATACTCCACAGCTAATGGCAGAAGCAGGAATCCTCAGCCCGCAACTGTGTGTCCATCAGTGTATCCTGGAGACATGTCCCTGAAAGCATTCTATGGCATATATAATGACATAATAAGCAACTTCAAATGCCCTGCAGTGGCTTATTGATTTGGATGTTACTCCCTATATAGTGTGTCTCCTGGATGAAACGTGTAAATTATTTCACTTCAATTGTCTTCTGACGATGCCACAACGATTATAATAATAATCCCTTCACAACGCATCTCTTGCAGAGCAGACAGCGAGTACAGAATCCCAGATTGCCCTATCCTCACACACACTACTTGTTTCGGTCACATTCGTACAATTTTTCATACTGACTCTCCGGTTTTTTTTTTACTCAAAGGGTATCCGGCTTTCCGGATCAGAAAGCATTTTATATAAGTTATCAACATTGGTTGTTTTGCTGTGGCACCTACCTAAGATTCCAGATATATTTTTATTGCGTCTAGACGTGAACCTGTGTTTCGTACTACATTGTGATGTGCTGTGCTGAGATAATAACATTAAGTGAGATGTGATGTGTTGCGAACTCTTCTTCTTCTGAATGCCAACGACCATTGTGCAAGAAACGATCTGACGAGAGTCATAAAGTCATAACTCTGTAAGTGTTTCACAGGCATCTCTCGCCCTTGGCATTACTACTTTGATATCCTCGTCGAAAATCTTGATGGTAAATTTCTTTGTAGTACTAAATAATTTTATTTCCTTATTAGGATCAAGCTCTCCCAAGCAAGAGGTGCTGGGTTTGAATCTCGACGCTGACGATATTGTATTCTGCGCTTCACGACACAAGCTTTATACTGTGAAATGTGTATTATCTATTCACTGTATCTTGGCAGCCGGCGGACGTTAGTTGCAAGTGGAGTTCAAGCTAGATTGTTTTGTTGGTAGCCCTGATTGTTGAACCATGTCATAAGAGCTTTCAAAAGTCCGCAATATACCCACATTGTATATTTTACAAGTAACCTACAATGCCGAAAATATTACAGAGCGGCGCTAGAGAAATCATTTTAAAGGCAAGATAGTTTCGAGATAAAGAAAAAAATATTCCGATAATCCCTTTAAACCGCCATCACAAGTTTGAAAAACGAAGTTGCCAGTTTATTTTAACAATCCAAAAATTGGCTAGTTTCTTAAACAACAGTTCTGAAATATAATTTGAAAGTAGCGAAAAAATGTAACCATATCTTATTATCACATCAAGCAGCACAAAACCAAGTTTGCTCCGTGAAACTTCTGATATACAAAAGTGTATGCAAAAGCCTATGCAAAATTTCTTGCAATTTTTTTATTAATTAACTCGTTTTTTAATTCAATTAACATAATATGCATTGCATGAAAAGTTCGTTATGACGTGTCACATCTATATTTATATATGAATAAAAATATGAATTAATTATTTAATTACAAAGTTTATGATTATTTCTTAATAATATGCTTTAGACTTCCATAATTTAACCTTTAGTCTATGACCGCTGGAGACCATAAACAAGTATTATTTATTTTATCGAGACATACGTGAATGTTTCATGTAGGCCTGCACACCGATAGCGACCACCGGAGATACATTTAAAAAATAAGACGTATAGACGTTGTAAGAGTCATCATGAACCAACCGAAGCAGGGTGATAGCGGATGTCAATACCTATAGATTTAACCCCATGTATGCTCAGCGATTTTTTGTAGTTTTCGAGTTATGAATGTTTTTCATATTTTTTCGTCAAACCCTGACTTACAAAACATTATTGGTCACAGAGACATCAATTATTGAGATAAATATTTGATTTAGAAAAATTGATTCAAAGCAAAAAAGGCGGTAACGGATAATTTCCCACAAAAAATTCATAAACTTGTACCTAATATTTTGATATTCGATTTTTTTAATCTTGTAGAAATAAATATGGTTAAATCGACCCTGCTTCGGTTGGTCCGTGATTACTGTTACACCGTGTATATTTATATAATCTTCTTCTTTTCTTCTTTAGTCCGTTCACTCAGGACTCCACAGTCTCATCCTCGGTCCTGTAATGAAGCGGCCCAGCTTTCCCTTCAATCTTTTCCGTGGGCATCCTTCAGGGATCTTTGGCATGACAGGCTTACGAATTCTAGTGTGGCCCATCCATTCAACATAATCACTCCAATGCCGTCTTTCTTGATCTGTTTTTGTGAATTACATACCTATATCTATTAGTAATGATTTAGTATGAGCTATTTACGTTTGTCCCACTCTCTTGTGGGGTGAACAGAGAGAGAATAACACCAGGCACTATTTTTCTTTAAAATGTGTTTTGAAATATTGCTTGTATTTTGTGCTATTTTATTTCCGTTTTATTATTGTTGCACATTTGAGCGATTGACCCAAATACAGGTTGTACCTAGTTGGGCGATTCCTACGAAAACTGTTTTTTGAAAATAAATAAAGAAAAATAATATCACTGTGTAGAGGCCCGTTGCTATTTTCACATCTGTCTGTATGTTATCCAATTCATAGATAATAATATGGCGCCAGAATTACCACCTGTCATTCTACTAAATAAATAAATAAATAATTTTTATTATCAGACATCAACTAAAAAGAAACGCCTCCCGTTTGACAATTCTAATTCATTTGCATGATACAATGTATGGCTGAAGATTGTTTAAAAGATTTTAACAGTCATCCATCTTCAATGTTATTACCCTCTCGGCCTTTGTTGACACGATTCTGTGACCTTGGTAACAGATACATAGGCTTGCCAAAACGTCGTTAGAAAAGATAGTTGCGTCCCCAACTAGTAGAACACAGCCTCCAAGCCCGGAAACACATAGCTTGATAATGATGACTCCGGCAGTGAAAGCCTCCGCACATACCTGATAGTTGCGGAGGTTTTCACGGTCTTTACTCGTATTTTGAGGTGGTCAGTAGACTGGTTAGTAACGCACCCGATTGTAGGAAGAGGGACACTTTTTTTTTGGCATTATCGGATACTAAATTTTTTTATAAATTTATTTTTATTAGTCATAAAATATATACAAAGTTAAAGCAATTAAGTCACGCCAAACCTGACAAGTTTGTCGGCGTGAAAAATCTAATCAAAAGTATTCCAATGAGCTTAATTGTTTTAAACGGATTATCAAGGGTGCTTTTGCTAGTTAATTTAACACATAATTAAACATATCACCTTCTATGAAATAAATAAAATTTCTAAATAAATGTATCTATCGATGCAACGTCCGTTGTGAGTACTGTGACATATCACAAAATGGCGCCAAATAAATCATCATATTATCATTATAGTTATTGAATAATAGTAAAGTATCTCTATGTGTTACTGTCAAACCTCGAACTAGGATAACTCTTGAGATTGTCCAGTAAAACCCCTAAGAATCTGTGTATCTTCGCCAATGCCAAAGCATCTGTGTATCTTCGCTAGAGGCCCCTGTCACTTGCAGCTTCCAGGACCCCTGGCCACTCCAACCACAGTCTCTCTTCGCACACCTTTTTCACCTGCTTCTGCCAGCTATTCCTGGGGCGGCCCACCGGTTCCAGAGCTTTTAACGGAAGCCGCATCTCAGCTGAGACCTCTCTATGAAGAGGAGTGTAGGTACCTCGAGAGCCTCCCTCCCACTTATTCTTACGACACCAATATCTGCTAATCTTCCCTCCTCTTACCTTTACCCTGCCCCGCTGGCCCTTCATAAATACGAAGCAAACTCGCCTTTATTTTTACTTTAAATACGATGTATTTTAGAATAATTCGTAATGATATTATTCTTCAAACAGGGAATTTTGGAGGATCGTAGATTCAACGTCCAAAATCCTCGATAGGCGAGGCAGGAATGATTCGAAAACGAAGTGTGTATGAGAAAACGGCTATGCGCGTTGAAGGAATATTCTGATTTTTTTTTAATGTTTTTAATGAAAAACCTGAAGGTTTATATGTAAAACCTAGATCTTACCAATACGCTGGCTTTAGCCTGGAATATCCTCTCATTTTTATAAAAATCTTACATTTACAAGCACGGTAGATCCGAAGACTTACAAGTAAAACCTAGGATTAACTAATACACAGGGTTTAGCAGTAACATACACACCACATTGACACGCGCCATGAGAAAAATGTTTAACACTGCAAAAAAAAAAGTTGTATGCTAAATCAAACTATTAACATATTTCTTCAAAAAATTCTTAGGAATGTTGTCCAGACAATCTAATAATAACAATCATATATAAAAAAAAACTCGTTATTCCGAATATGTTATAATGTAGTATTAATAATTCACCTGGCTCGATTATAACTGGTTACGTAACCCTGTCTCAGACGCGGCAATCAGGTTGTAGCGGGGGTGTGTGTGTGAGGTGGTGGGGTACAGAGGTCGTTACTGTAACGTATGTAAGATGTGAGGGGGGGTGGTATGTCCAGTCTAGACGAAGACCAGACTAACGCCGGGACAGGGATGGGAAACTGTCGATTCATCTTACGACGACTAATCATCGCTTAATAAAATGATTGATTGTATTTCGTTCAGTGGCGTATATTCGGGTTGACTGTAAGATATTGTTTTTGCATTAAGTCCGCCCTTAGGCACACTGCATTGTCTTTTTTTGTAACTATACATATTTAATGGCCAATAAAGATTTACTTATTTATATAGGTTTTCATTTCGGGGGGGGGAGGAGTTCTAGTATTTGAATTTGGCGAAGGGGGGAATGAAAACTTAACCTGTCTATTAAATCTGAGTAATAGCGCCGCAGGCAAAATTTTTCGTGAAGGTGAGTGAAAAAGATCGTGTTTTGGTGTTAAAATTGTGAAGTAAAGGTAATATTGTAGGTGTGGTGTACAAAAACTACAAAAAAAGTAAAGAATGGCGCCGCAGGCAATTGAAAATGAAAAATGGACGTAGTGTAAACCTGGTTGTCTTTCTAAATGTTTTAAAATAACGTTTTTACATAATTGTTTTATTGTTTTCTATCGTCCGTAGGCCCATTCGGGCACCTGGACTCGTCAATTTTTACAATATTATAGCATGTTATCAAACAAAATAACAAAAACAATAATCATTATCAGATCAATGCCAATCAGAGTGTAAAGGGCTCTGATTGGCATTTCGTCATACATAAAAATCAATTATTCAACATATCGTCAATGGAGTAAAAACATTTCGGGGGAGGGGCTCGCCCCCCCCCTCATATACGCCACTGATTTCGTTATAACATTGAGATTCGATCTTCGTTGTTGTTAGATGATAAACAAGCAATATATTTAGAGATGATTGATGTGAATCCATATGAAACTTAGAAATATTATTTCTAGTTTATTTAAAATATTTTGTCAACAAAATCTATGACGTCTTAGTAAACTCATACATAAAAAGAGCATGTATATCTTTTAACAAGAATTGTATGAAGGATCCAGCTCTAGATCCTTTTGGCTCTGGTCTGAATACTTTTAAAAATAAACTGTTGAAAATAGTGGACGTTTAGCGGGGGGGTCGTGCCGGCGCGTCGAGTGTACCGTTGGGTCTGAGGGTTTCGGCGTAAAACTAAAATGAAAAGAACTATTGTCACTTCCTTTCTCCATTTTCCTTCCTATTCCTGGATCCATTCCTATCCCATTTCTTGCTTATATATAATGTAACTACTTATACTTTTATTAATAAAACGAAGAATACTATAATTGGCGCTATAAAATGTAAATATATATAAAATATTATATTATGTATTTAGCTGTTGTATTCTCGAAATAAATAAATAAATAAAAAAAATAATAATAAAGTACGAGTATACGTGGACTGTAAGATGACTGTACGATATTGCTTTTGTAATAAGTCCGTAGGTACTAAATCCTTGTTTTATTTTATTTTAATTTGTTGTTTTTTTTCTGTTATAATTTGTAAAAAAGATGTGTGATTGTTTTGTTGTTGATGTTGTATATTAGAATTGATGAAAACCCCGGAACTCCCCTCCAATACACGAGGTCTCTTCACATTGGAGGGTTGTATGGAAAAATATAAATATTGTACTAAGTTTTATATGTATGTACTAGAAATGTAAGATATTAGTTACTAATAAATATATTTGAATTTATATCTTCTTCTTCTTCTCTATGTGTCCTGTCGGGTCCCCCCGACGTTGACGACCACTTGGGAGAACGCCTTTCTGTCCTGGGCAGTGCGAAACAGCTCCTCCTCAGTCCTGATCCCGGTCCACTGGCGAATGTTTCGAAGCCAGGATAGCTGCTTCCTTCCGACCCCTCTATTTTATTTTATTGATAAGTGACACACCCACAGAGACATCAGCGAAACATGAATATATTATCATACAAAAAAGAAAGACGTCTCATGTTGGCGCCCGTAGGATACACCAACAACAAAGGCTGTCGAAAAAAAAAACTAACTAAAGCCATCAGTGCACGCAAAAATACCACCAAACAACGAAGTTATTATACAACAAAAAAACATTATTTTGTAGATTGTATGGTTAATAAAGATTTGTACATTTATTTAAATTATAGAGTTGGGCAAAAATTGTCTCGAATAAAAACATGAAAAATCACTTTCGTTTTCAGTTCTATTTTTATTTTTTAATATTCTCCAAATGATTCACAATCTATTTTAAATTAACCTTGGATGAAATCTATAAATTAGTTATATGTTTTACCTATTGAATAATTTTGTCTCTGGATGAAGCACAAACTTTCGGTTATTTGACGATTGCCATTTTCAATATGCTGAGGAAAATCGCAATCATCAAAAATAGCATGCTATAACGCCATTTTCAAATCATTGTGCTATTGCTATTCATGGGCGTCGCCAGCCTCGTCGCTAGGGGAGGGGGGGGGGGGGGGCAACAAAAAATATTCTTAAGAAAACGCGTAAATACCGCCGCAGGCGGATTTTTTTGAGACACAATGAAGAACATCGTAATGTGGTTTGTTTCTTTGAAAATGTATATACTATAATTAATAATTATTATAATTTGCACAAAAATATGTATGAAAAGTGATTTTTTATGAAAAAGTGATAAGAAATAGCACAGCATGAATTTTTTTTTTATGAAACTGATGGAGTTTTATACTAATTTTAGAAAATGTATGATATGATAAGACAATTTTTTGTAGTAATGTGATTTTTGTGAGGTTTTGCCATTTTGTATGAAAAAATAAATACCTATTCCATGGCTATTATATTCCATCACTATACTTGTATGATAGGTGTTACATGTGAGTACAAGAGTGGGTGTGACTATATTATTAAGTATTGTAGGTAGGCATGAATGATTTTGTATACCTATATAATATGTCTTATATATAGACAGAGCTGATTGTTTCGAAGAAGTAATAACGATATTTTTATGTCAGACTCGACAAATGTGCAACAATAAAAACCTTTGAAAGGTACAAAGTTTTTAGTTAAGGGACGTACAACCTGCACAATGTTGCAACTGCAAAACGACGCTGCAAAATCGTGTCTGTTGTACTATGCCAATTTATATTCGGTTTCACTGAGGGATAATAAATTTCGAACAGTAGTGAAGACGCCTCGCTTATTAGTCTTATACTCTGTCGAGGAAATGCTTGAATGTTTTTTTTTATTATTCGTTAAGTATAGCAACATACTGGACTACCACATAATATATATTTTGTTACAATTATAGACATAAACCAATAATCACTTTTAGTAGTAGCCCCAATTACACGCTGCCTGCAATTCTTCTTTAGCCTTCGTCTCTGCTCTGACCTTTCCGCATCCAGGTTCTCTCACCGATTTGGACAATGTCTTCGGTCCATCTCTTTGGTAGCCTTCCGACACTCCTTCTATCTGTCCAAGGCCTTGGAGGGCTGCCTGAAATAGACATACTTAACTAATTAAAATTTCTTCCGCATCACAGCACTAGAAACAAAAATTACAAGTGAAGACAAATAAACGCGTGGAACTCCTCCTGTCCACAGAATTCGCAGGTGCTGTCCTCTTCCCAGTTCTCGTCCCAGTTTTCAGTGGTGCTCCCTGAGCCGACAATTCTATACATAAGACAATTATGCGACGCGCTATATTTGCATAGATCGGTGGTCGTCACACTTTTTGGTCAAGGGCCACATAGGACAATGTGAGGTATCACAGCGGGCCGCACACTTATGAAAGATGATTTTTTAAATACGAAAAAATAGCACCACCGACGAATTTTTTTAATTAAAATCTTTGTCAAGATAAGCAAGCAACCCACCTACATTGAAAAAAGGCGTGATATAAATCTAATCTATTTTTCGTGCAATAAGAAACATGCTTGGGTAACTACTTAAATGTAAAGAATACGTAACACGAGAACAGGGATAATTAGCGCTGCAGGCAATTTTTTTTTTACAAAATAGAACAATTCTATACATAAGTACACCTAATTTTATCATAAAACACTACTATAACAAAGTACGGTTATGAAAATTTTGCAGTTAAGGTGTGATGAAGAGGTTGCGTTACAAACACAAAATCAATTTGCAAAAATTCCCAATTAGCAACCTGGACTCACCATCCTCAACCAAAGTCAAATGTTTAATGGGAATAATATGTGCAATATGTAACCGACATATGCACCAAAAGCATGCAACTTTAGTTCTTACAGTCGGGTGCATAAGGGTCATATTGCACATCGTGTCGATTAGGTTTTGTATAAGAAAACGTTTATTTTGACAAATTATCACAGAGAATATTTGATTATTCTGTTCTGGCGGTGAGGAATATATTTTATTTTAATTATTTACTTTGAAAAAATACGAAAGTCAATGTCAAATACCAAAAAAAGTATGAAAAATACAGCGTCTGTGGTCCCAGTGGCGGACCCCCCATTTACCAGGGATGATGCGAGGCATCTCTACCTTGGATAAAAAAAAAACATCATCTCTAGACCCTTATACTATCTATGCTAGCGAAATATTGATTCAGCGCAGGAATGGCTGCCCTTGAAAGTCCAAAATTGCTGAAATTTCAAGCCAATACCCGCTCCCCATCGGCAATTAGTTAAAAAAGTGAAATGGCTTTTGGCCAGTATAAAAAGGAGAAAAAGGTCAGATCTTGTCTAGCTTAAGCCTTGGAAGACACAAAGCGATCGAGAGGATCCAGTCACCGGATACCGTCGTGTTTGGTATCTCCCAAAAGTGCTTCACGAGTAGAACTCGTATCTTTTTACAAAATTTTGATTCTGTGAATTCTTGGTAGGAGGCGCCATTGGAATAAAAGAACCCAAGCATCTCAGAAGGGTGCGTTTGGTATCGTTTAGAAGATCGCGAAAAACAGTTCTAGGATGTGAAGTCATATAATTTTTTTTAAGAGTTGGCATATTGATATTTCAAAAATTTCTGAAAACGGGAGACCTTAGATCTCGACAACCTTACTAGGTAAATATGCTTTGGAAAAAATAGAGTAGATACATTGAACCTTTATCTAGGGAATGGTCGTAAAAGATTTGTTTTCTTGTGTAGATTTCCCATTTTTTTTTTTGAAAAACACTTATGATATTTTTTCCGAAACACATATATCTACTCGTTTCCCGAAAGTCTAGGCAATCTAGACAATGACCGTAAAAATTTATTAATTGAAACGAAATTAACCCCAAAAAATGGAATAAACCTTGGAATAAACGCTATTTTTACCATTTATTCATGCAATTTCAAACTTAATACTGTGGGAAATGACCGTGACGTCATAGTTGGGTAGCGAGCTTAAATAACTTTTATAAATAAAGAAGTTAAATTGAATTTAAAGTCGATATTTGGATATGTGATGAGAGGCCCATCCAACCTACCAGTTGCGTATATAGGATTTCATTTCGGGGGGGCCCGATCTAAGACTTGACTTTGGGGGGGTGGAGGCAAGAAACATTTGAAGATAGACGTACAGTATAAAAATTATAATAGCGCCGCAGGCAAATTTTTTTCGTGAATGTACTTAGGTGAAAAAGGTCGTGTTTTAGGTTGCGTGCATATTGTGTGCAGAAAACACAAAAAAGAATAGCGCCGCAGGCGAAATTTTTTTCAATAATGTGAACTTGAGTAACTTTCATGTTTTAAAATAACGTTTTTTAAAGAATTGTCCAACATTTCGGGGGGGGCCCGGGCCCCCTCGGCCCTCCCCCTATATACGCCACTGCAACCTACACTCGTACGGTAACTGAGTGTGTCAGTATTCTGATGAGTCATGATAAATCAATGCACATTGTTGCAGGAGATTTGAGTTATTAGAGAGAAGGTTAGAGGACGAGTTTAGAGGTTAAGAGGATCATTTTTCAATTCCTTTTATTCAACAGACAAATGGAGGATCGCCGTGAAACGTTTCGTCACGTTTTTTTTTACATCAAAATGATTAATAAATAAAAATAATATTAGTATTACAGTTTTTTCCTCAACAGAGACGAGAGGTATCTTCAATCACATAATGTAGCGTTATGTGAACTCCTTTGGGAAGGAAATAGGATGGGTGTTACGACGCTTACGAGACGGCTTTGGCTGGCATAAGTGATCACTTTATGCCCAGGGCAAAAAACACATTTTTAAAAATTTATTCCGATGTGCTTTCTGCTGGCGCGCGCTGTGCAGTGTTTGTACTCTTATGATTGAGTAATTAAATAAATTAATTACCTATTTTAGGGAGAAAAAAAGTATGCATTTCAATAATTGGTATCTCTGTGACCAATAACGTCTTGCAACTCGGGATTTATCGAAAAAAAAATAGGAATAAAATACATAACTCGAAAACTATGTACAAAAAATCGCTGAACATACATGAGGGTTAAGTCGATAGGTATTGAGGTCCTCTATCATCCTGCTTCGGTTGATCCACTGGTTGTGTTGCACCGTGTATATTGCAAAATGCAAAGGCAAGGTATCAAATTAATAGTTACATGAATAAAAATAAAGTGTTATTTTTTTAATATAAAAATAATATTACTGCGTTGAAAACATGAGTAATAAAATGTGTATTTTATGTTCAGTAATGTTTTTTAAGGGCCCCTATCCAGGTACAGGTCTCAGACAGTTGTCGACTGTTAAGTTGGAATTCTTTTTAAGCCGACAACTTTTAGGCAGAGCTTTGCAATGTGAAGAAATTGCGGTTTATAAAATCGGTCTGTGCCAAATTTTCTGTAGCTTTGAGAAAAAAATCCTTTTTTACGGAAATAGTCTCAAATTTTTGAAATATGTTCTATTTCTTACACATAAAACGTACCTACTCGTACAATTTCATAATTTGTCTTTATAAAATCTCAATATTAAAATAATTTTTAAAACTCTGTCATTTTTATTTCATAGCAAAATTATTGACACATGCGCCAATTCCATACAAATGTCGGTTTACTAAAGAAATTTTGTGTACAAATTTCAAAATGACTAATAAGGTTCCATCTGTGTCAACGAGTGTTTGAAACTTTGATCTAATTTTCCTCAACATTTTGGTCTTGTCAATTAGAATCTTGTTGTTTTCGAGTGACAATTTATTAAAACAATAAATTAACACAAAAACTTAAGAATGCTAAACTTTATTGTGAATACGCGATACTGTGTTGAACACCCCTGACAAAGGGCAATAAAAATACTGAAATATTCAAGACACTTCATAAGTTTTTGATATTAACTTTTGATATGCTTTTTTGCTGTTTTTTACCTGCTAAATAAAATAATTATATTGATAAAATGAAAGACATTTTTTTGATAAAATTGCTTGTACGTATTTATTCTTACACTTACCAATACCAAACATATAAGTGTGTTTATTACAAGATTTTACTTAAATTTCTAGAAACGGGAGACCTTAGATCTCGACAACCATTACTAAATATGCTTTGGAACAAAATAGGGTTGATGCATTGAACATCTATCTAGGGAATAACCGAAAAAGATTTTTTATATCTTGTATAAATTTCTCCAAAAAAATGTGAAAAACACCTCTGATCTTTTTCCTCAAAGACAGCAACTCGTTACCCGAAAGTTGCGGAGAAAATTTTTGTTTGTACATACTGAGAACATGCACCAAAATCTAGCGAATGACCTTAGAAGTTTTTGGCTCGAAGCGAAATTAACCACAAAAAATGGAAAAAACGCTATTTTTAACATTTATCATGCGACTGTTCGCGCGTTTTTGAACGTTAATGCCGTGGGAAACGATCGTGACGTCATAGTTGGGTCGCGAGCTTTAAACAGAGTAATGTTTTTCAAGGCAAGCTTATCTCAAAAACGGGTATTTATATTCTCGATTGCACTAGATCTTTTTCGCTAATTTTTATGGTCGATTCTATAGGTTTTTCGCGATTATCTCATCTTCAAATTTTTGCCTCATGCGTGGCTGGCTCGCTTACGACGGCAGAATTTTTTAGTTGTCTGCGAATCAAAAAAATCCTATCGTCACCAATAATAATAGTTTGTAGGTAGGTACTTTACATGGACGTCGCCAGCTTAAGACCTAGGGGGGGGGCAACAAAATTTTTGAAAAATGTTATACTTACCAAAAAAAAGAGTAAATAGCGCCGCAGGCGAATTTTTTAATGAGACATTGTGAAAAAGGTCGTGAAGTGGTTAATATGCATTTATAAAAAATGCACTAAAAATAGCGCCCCAGGCAAATATTTTGAGACACAATTGTATTTTGATGGATTTTCATACTCTTTTTACAAAAATTGGTGATATGATGGGAAAATGTGTGGTAATAATGTGATTTTTGTGAGGGTTTATCATTTAGTATGAAACATTATACACCTATTCCAATCTCTAGGGATGCTGACGCCAGACGCTCGCCGACCCTCGCCGAGAATAAGTAAAAAGGTGTGTGGATGAAAATGTTTGTCTTGACGTGTACGTAACCGACCATTGACGCCTTTTTACTCACGAACACCAAAAGGTCGTCATGACTCGCGAGCGTGTGGCGGGCCCATCGGCAGCTGCCCCCCCCCCTGACGACGCCCACGGTACTATATATTCATTTTATAATGGCAGTCCCCATGATGATGATGATGATAATTAAATGAGTCTGCATATTTTCACAATGTAGACAAGCTTATGTTATTTTCGGTTAGGTTAGGTTATGTCTTTACGGAGGAAGGTAGGTCGCCATGCTGTTTGTTTGTGGAGGTAAGGTAGGTACTAGGGTGGAGCTTATTTCTTTTTTTTTTTGGAAATTCGGTTGAGCGGGGTGCGGAAAAGATGCCCTATGGGAACACAAATAAAAAGTTGTATGGAGGCATTTTGATATTTCAGGGTTTAGAGCCCCCTCAAAGAGATCAATTTTTTTATTTTTATATATAGTTAGTACCTAGTATGAATTCAATGTGAAAAATAAAGAAATAAATAAATCTTTATTGGCATTATAAAAAAATCAATACAAAAAAGTTGTACTAATCATTATAGACCGGTGTTTTAACGTTAAAAAAGGGGGTATAGCGTAGATAATTGTCGGAAAGCTGGAAACTGTTTTAATCTCTTCATTAACAAGCAAAGAAGGTTTCCTGAAGTTTGCACCAATTTTACGCTTGTGCTAAGTACAGGGTGTCCCAAAAACAAAAAAAAAGTTGAACTTTTTTCAGTTTTTCATTAATAACTCCTAAAGGAAGCATTCTAGACAAATTGTGTTCTTCTGTGAATTAAAGTAGATAAAATTCTTCGTCCACTGAGCATAAATACTACTCTCTACTTTGAAAAATAACTGAGAAACGGCGATTTAAAATTGTGATGTTTTTGTCAACAAATGACAAATCTCTTAATTTTCTTGATTCGTTGTTGAATATCTTTTAATCTATGCTACTTACAGCAAATTTTATTTTATATGATTCAATGGCCGGTTAATTTTCTATAAACTGGCATTAAAATTTTACCTCTATATTAAATTGTTTAGGATGTAGAGGTATTTAAAGACAGACGAGTGAAATAGAGAAATTTTTTAAACGATAGATTTCGGTATGTGAAAGGTAAGATAGACTTAATTTTGCGGCTCTTTCTTAATAACGTACAATTTTTTTAGTTAAAAACCGAAATTTCGCTATTGATACGCCACTGTGTAACAACTTATATGGAAAAGACTATTTTTTTTACCTTCATCAGTTTTACTAATATAACTCCTGAACAGTTGATGTTAGGGAAAAGATATTTTACTCAAAATATAACTAAAATTAATTTACTATAACTTGATTTCAAAATTAACTCTGTAACTTAAATAATAACTGAGTTACAGTGTTTGAAAAAAAGCGTTACTAAAAAAATTAAATTGCCTCGGCTATTTTTGTTGAATAACTCCTGAACCGTGATATAGAGAAAAAGTTCAAGAGATTTAAATATAAGGTAAATAAATTTTCTATAACACAAGCGTAATAAAATAACTTTAAAAGTTATAGTAAGAAAGTTATGGATGATCAAAGTCAATATTTTGTGTAGCCATTCGATGCTTGTTTAGATATATTTCATACTATATGGCAAGCAGGTACTTTATTAGGCAGACATATTTCATACTACACCGGCTCGGAGGTGCTTACTAGGCAAATAGAATTCATAAGCAAACGTCGAATTGTTACACAAAATATTGACTTTGATCATCCATAACTTTCTTACTATAACTTTTAAAGTTATTTTATTACGCTTGTGTTATAGAAAATTTATTTACCTTATATTTAAATCTCTTGAACTTTTTCTCTATATCACGGTTCAGGAGTTATTCAACAAAAATAGCCGAGGCAATTTAATTTTTTTAGTAACGCTTTTTTTCAAACACTGTAACTCAGTTATTATTTAAGTTACAGAGTTAATTTTGAAATCAAGTTATAGTAAATTAATTTTAGTTATATTTTGAGTAAAATATCTTTTCCCCAACATCAACTGTTCAGGAGTTATATTAGTAAAACTGATGAAGGTAAAAAAAAATAGTCTTTTCCATATAAGTTGTTACACAGTGGCGTATCAATAGCGAAATTTCGGTTTTCAACTAAAAAAATTGTACGTTATTAAGAAAGAGCCGCAAAATTAAGTCTATCTTACTTTTCACATACCGAAATCTATCGTTTAAAAAATTTCTCTATTTCACTCGTCTGTCTTTAAATACCTCTACATCCTAAACAATTTAATATAGAGGTAAAATTTTAATGCCAGTTTATAGAGAATTAACCGGCCATTGAATCATATGTAATAAAATTTGCTGTAAGTAGCATAGATTAAAAGATATTCAACAACGAATCAAGAAAATTAAGAGATTTGTCATTTGTTGACAAAAACATCACAATTTTAAATCGCCGTTTCTCAGTTATTTTTCAAAGTAGAGAGTAGTATTTATGCTCAGTGGACGAAGAATTTTATCTACTTTAATTCACAGGAGAACACAATTTGTCTAGAATGCTTCCTTTAGGAGTTATTAATGAAAAACTGAAAAAAGTTCAACTTTTTTTTTGTTTTTGGGACACCCTGTACTTAGCACAAGCGTAAAATTGGTGCAAACTTCAGGAAACCTTCTTTGCTTGTTAATGAAGAGATTAAAACAGTTTCCAGCTTTCCGACAATTATCTACGCTACAAAGCTAAATTTCCTGGGCTATTAGTACATGTTTTTTATACCACAGACCTGAAACGGTGAAACACCACAATTTTTTCATGTTTACTGGATCGGTATTCTTTTTTTTTTGCGAAATTTTTACGCGGAGGCGGCAGAGGTAAGACTTGCCAACACACTTCTTAGTATTATCAGCGAGAAGAGTCTACAGTACATAATACTATCATTCACGATTGACATATAAACTCATCGGCCTATAATAATGGGAAAAATTCAGCTATCCAGATATCATGGATATCACAGGATTGGGCTCAACGCGGGGCCTAAAATACAAATATCAGTAATATTGTCATGATTTGGCGGGCTTCTTAAATTATTAAATTTTATAATAACACCCCGCTAAATAGTATGGCGTGACATATCGAGTGGCGACCTAGAACAGGCAGAAGAAGTGTTGGTAGGCCTCAAGCACGGTGGTCGAACGGTGTAAGACGAGTTGGGACAGGAAAGGAGCTGTGGAGATCAATGGGGAAGGCCTATGTTCGACAATTGACGCATGGGGGCTGACATGATGATGGTGAAATCAATATTGCAAACTTCTTTTTCCCATACAAGATTGCTCCACCCCAGTAGGTACTTCACCGATGTATAATATACCTAGTACATATAATAATATACCAAGTATATAAAATATACAGCAGGTATAGTGTATAAGTGTCATGAGCCAATCAGATAAGAGACAGGTATATAAGTAATAAAATCACATGATTTGTTGTCTGCTGCGATAAGTTTGACAAGAAATATCTCGGAATTTCTGTACCGATTCGATTGAATGATTGTATAAAATGCGGTGACCAGGCGTTCTGCAAAGTCTTGTGTACATCGTTCTATTGTGCGGAGTAGAAGGACGAATCCTCAAAATTTGTTATAATGGTTGGGTAAGCTGGAAGCTGGAAGATGTCATCCAAAGACCTTGCCTGGGGTCTCCCAACGCTTCTTTAGTCTGTTCTATTCCCGGTATTCGAGTGTGAAAAGAAGCCTGTACTGTTGGCGAGGATCGCCATCAAAGAACACCCATTGTTGAATTAATTATTATTATTATTATCGTTTGGTATCAGCCACTGAAAGGTGGCGTCGTCAGAAGATAAGAGAGTAAAAAAAAATTCGCTGTTGCATCCAGGTGACACTAGAGACTCTAGAGAGCAACATCCGAATCATCAAGCCATTGCAAGGCGTTTGGAGTGGCGTTATGTATGTCGGTATATGTGCCAGAGAACGCTCTCAGAGGGCACGTCTCCACGATGTGCTAGATAGAGGATTCCCGCATCTGCAATCTATAAATTAATAATATAAATGTGTAAGTGATGGTCACCCTGAATTATTAAGGGCTACACACACAATCACACAATGTTCTCTAGACATGTCAACGATCACAATTGTCGCATGCAAGTTGCATGAGCATTATTATAACAAAATTATTGGGTACTTACTTAGGTTATCTACTTACCTTATTACAAGAATCATACTAGTATTGTGACTGCAGGGGTTCGTTCTGGATCTGTTCAAATTCACTCAGTGATTCGCTCGATTGTTTATGGTTCATTGTTTATTGTTGTGAATCGTCCCTAGACCATTTGCAGGCACTTGGACTCGTCAAAGTTACATGTTGACAGCAATATAGGTATACAAATAGAGTTAAAACAATAAGTATACAGGGAAATTCAATGCTAAATAGAGTGTAAAAGGCTTTATTGGCACTTCGTCATGGTCGTAAAACAAGGTACATATTCTACAATACTCAATAAGCACATACAAATAAAATTAACAAAGAGATAATAATTAATTTTGTATATTTATATGTGTTTGTTGTTTACTTTAAGTTTAAATAAATAAAATAAATAAATATTTTTTTTTAGTTCCATTGTTCTCCGTTCTATCATCGGTGCGAGTCAACCGATCGTGCGATTCAACCTGTTCTATGTGCATAGTTGACACGCTCGGTTGTTGCGATTGTCACCCAACTATTTTGTTGGGTGACATTCGCTCGTCATAGATAATAGAGTGGTCCGCACTCACTCTTATTAACACGAGACATGTCTATCCCTTTCTACCAAAGAAGAGTGTTGCGATATCGCTATCCCGATGTATATCTATCAACTCGCTCTTATTAGCATTCTCATTTTATCTATCTCTGTTTGACAATTGCAATTGGAACAATTTATTTATTCAGATAGCACACACACAGACAGAAACATATGTATATACAAGATGGTAAACACAGTACAAAAAAAACATCATTACTGCCCTATTTAAGGTGCACGCATATAGCTAATCATTACAAGTCAATTTATATTATACTATTCTACATTATAACTAATTCAACAAATAAAACTAAAAGGACAGCACACACAAACAATTTTAAATTCTGTTCGTCATAGCAGAGAAATGCGTTCTGCTTCGTGCGATAATCGCTCGTTGACTCGCTGAGTGAAAATTAACGGATGCAGAACGAACCCCAGAATTATCATTAAAATTGTTTGCTTTATGCCAACTACTTACTGTTTGCATCAGGCAACTCGAATCATAAAATGTCAACAATTTTCTATCGTAAAATTTTAATACCATATTTGCATAGGTCAACTTATTCCATATTTCCATCACTATTTTCATTTAAATTTCCATCACTACTTTCTTTCATACTAAAGCACCTTATCTAAAAATGTTTCACATTGACGAAATATTTAAATTTAACTGATTTGAGAAAAAATGGATCGGGAAAAAGTAAGATTAGTCTGCTAATACTAAAGATTTCCATTTAGCGATTGAAGATTAAGAAGTACATTTTAACAAATTTTGTAAAATAAAAACACTGTGTTTTACTTCCACTATTTTATTTGAGTACACACTCCGAAGATCTTTCGATGCTTAGAGCTTCATCTTCAGTGGCTTTTTATGAACTGATTTCATAAAAAGTCACGGAAGATGAAGCTGTAAGCTTTGAAAGATCTTTGGGTGTGTACTTAATAAAATAGTCGAAGTAAAACACATTGTTTTTAAAATTATTTGTAAAAATAAAACACTGTTTTTTACTTCCACTATTTATTTTGAGTACATACACCAGAGATCTTTCAAAGCTAATAAGTTCATAGATAACCACTGAAGATGAAGCATTAGCTTTGAAAGATCTCTGGTGTATGTACTCAAAATAAATAGTGGAAGTAAAAAACAGTGTTTTATTTTTACAAATAATTTTACAATGTCCTTCCACAAAGTTAATCTTCCATCAATAAATAAACATTGTTTTTATTTTACAATTTGCTAAATTTTTCATCCTAAGACTTAAAACATGGATAAATGAGAATATGTTTTAGTGACTCTAGTGGGTAGAAATTTGATATTTATAATTTGCTTTCACGGCAGCATCACCCGTAAATCGGGTGCAGAGCCGAAATAAATAAGTAAAGTATTTTCTCCATAAAAAATAATTCCATAACCACCTTTGGATGTTTATTCTTATACTCGTATTAAGAGTATGCATACCGACATTTCAAAAAATTCTAATAACAGGAGACCTTATATCTCGACAACCGTTACTAAATATGCTTTGCAACAAAATAGGGTAGGGACTTTGAACATCTAGGGAATAACCGCAAATTTTTTTTTTAACATGTATTGATTTCTCAAAATAAAAATTTAAAAACACCTCTGATCTTTTTTCCGAAGGACGAAAACTCGTTTCCCGAAAGTCGCGGAGTTAAATTTCTTTTCTGTACTGATAATATGCATAAAAATCTAGGGAATAACCGTAAAAGTTTTTTGATAGACGCAATATTAACCACAAAAAATGAAAAAAAACGCTATTTTTACCATTTTTTCAAGCGATTGTTCACGCGATTTTGATCCTTAATGCCGTGGGAAATGACTGTGACATCATTCCTGTTGCCAAGCCCTTAGGATGCTCAAACTTTGGAAGGGACCAATGTACAAAACCGCAGTCCAATTAAAACACAGGTTCTATCTATTAGACCAGGGTGGTCACCTGTTTGGCAGACTTTTTAAACTCTAATAATTAAGTGTAGGTATATTTAATGTACTCGTAGTTTGTGGTTTCGTGTGACCATTGCATCGATGAATGATGTTCACCCTAATGAGTAGAGGTGATGTTAGATGTACCTAAAAATAAATTATTAAAACACGTTTATAATATTTGGCTACTGGTTTTACGAATCATACAGAGTGGAAAGTAGCGCGACGGAACATATTAAACTCTTAAACAATAACTCATAAACAACAAAATACACGATTCGTAAGAGAACATATAGAACGAAAACATATGCAAGTACATAAAATAACTAAAATAAAAATTTAAGAGTAAATATAGGCACCTATTACGTAATCGGGAGTTAGTCAAAACTGAGGTTCCATGACAAAATCTCACATGTCAAAAGGGTAACCTACTATTGACAGAATCGCAACTCAACACCGGGAAATCTGATGCCGTCGTTTTTTTTTTGTTTTGTTTTTGTGTGCAAAAAAAAAAAACAACCTAACCCAACAATATTGAAATTGTTGGCAACAGGTTTTCCGGTGTTTAGTTGCGATTCTGTCAATAGTAGGTTACCCTTTTGACAGTTGAGATTTTGTCATTTTGAGTTTTTGTCTGGTTACCCAAAACTGATTAGATTTATTTTTATTACTTATTTGGTTGGTGTCGATCCTATGTGGTGATTTAATCTATCATTTTTACTGCTTATGTCGATCTTATATGGTGATTTATACTCAGAAAAAATGTATGGTGCCCTTGAGGCGATTTTATCGCTAAACGGCGCCAATAAATAGTCCGATTTTTTTTATTATTAATATTTATTTATTTACTTATTTATTTATTTATTATGGCTATATCCCACGGAAGGTGAATCCTGCTTCGTCCGTAGATTCGCATGCCGTGGGAAGGAGTGAGTCCGTGAATCTACAGACTTTTTCATAGCGATTTGTATGGCGGTACGTGATATCGCAGACGTGCACGGATCGTGGGAAATAGGTTGCCTGTGAATCCGCGGACACGCCTTGATGAATCCAGATGAATCCGTCTAATCCATAGCGTTTGGATAACTTGCAATTCAAGTGTTGAATCCAATATACATATACGTAGATATTTCTTTAGGAAACATCCCAAACAGACAGTTTTTATCATTTTATTTCTTCTTTTCTATTTTAAAATGTATTTTAATAAAAATTAAACTTTTTTTCAATTATTTCAATGTTAATTTATAGTTTGATAATTACAAAATGTGTAATATAATTATGTGTGTGTGTGTGTGTGTGTGTGTATGTGTGTGTGTGTGTGCGTGCGTGCGTGCGTGCGTGTGCGTGCGTGCGTGTGTGTGTGTGTGTGTGTGTGTGTGTGTGTGTGTGTGTGTGTGTGTGTGTGTGTGTGTGTGTTGATTCTCACAAAATAAAAAACGTTTTATTAAAAAATATAATTATGTATATATTTATGTACCTATTAGCTTATTACGTTACTTCATTTTCTATAGTATAACTATTAAACGTAATACATATATATTCCATTTGTCGCCGCCCACAAGTTTTTTGTGTATATGAGTAAAAAGGCGTGTGGATGGAACGTTTGTCTTGGCTCGTTTACGTAACAGACCGTTGACGCCTTTTTACTCATGAACGCAAAAAAACTCGTAGACGCTCGCAAGCGTGTGGCGGCGACATTAACTTTTACTTAAAGTATTATACCGAATCGGTAGGTATTACCTATATAATTGGCACCAGGAATGACGTCACAGTCTTTTCCCACGGCATTAAGGTTCAAAATCGCGTGACAATCGCATGATAAAATGGTAAAAATAGCGTTTTTTTAATTTTCAGGTTAATTTTGCGTCTATCAAAAAACTTTTACGGTTATTCCCTAGGTTTTAATGCATATTATCAGTACAAAAAAAAATTTTACTCAACGACTTTCAGGAAACGAGTTTCCGTCTTTCGGAAAAAAGATCAGAGGTGTTTTCCATTTTTTTTTGAGAAATCTATACAAGATATAAAAAATCTTTTACGGTTATATACGGTTATATAAAGGTTCAATGCATCTACCCTATTTTGTTCCAAAGCATAATTAATAATGGTTGTCGAGATAGAAGGTCTCCCGTTTTTAGAAATTTTTGTATGTCGGTATGCATGCATACTCTTAACATTACTTACTGTAAATTAATACTGATTCAAAAGTTATTCATAGGTACAAAAATACATAATACAAGAATATGATACTAAATTGATAACATGTAGCTACCTACATTAACTGAAAATAACGTGTTGTAATTTTTGCTAGTCGGGTAATTTGTATATTTTTGTAACAATTTTACAATAAAAATAATTATTATTCGATATATTTTCGGATATATATTCACTAACAACGAGGGTTGTCAACCGTACTAGAGTATAATAATAATATTGAAAGTGAGTTGCAAGAAATATATGGATCGCAAAATACTATATATTTTTTTTTGGCAACATTAAAACTAAGAAAATATCAACCAAATCCGCTTCACTTGTAAAATTTAAACGCAGTTTAAGAATTATATCATTGCCTGCAGTTTTCGACTGACGAATGAGTGTGTAATTTACATTAATTTGAAAATTGAGAAAACCACACTTTTCTAGCAAATAAAAATATTATAAAATTCAAGCAGTTCATAAAATGACAGTTTTTATTTAAATAGATAAGTAGATATTTATTTATTTATTGCACATGGAACAGATACAGTCACAAAAACAAACATTGGCAGGTACATTAATACAAAAATATCAATACACAAGACCAATTACATCCGTTCACAATTAGCACACACGCAAAACAAATAGATTACATTACATAGTTAAAAATATATATCTTATATCTATAAAACATTTATGGTAGGGAAGGAGGAAGCATGGGAAGAGGAAGAAGAAGAGGAAGAAAGGAGGGGATAATGAAGGAAGCAACAAAAAAAGAGTTAAGAACTGATATCAAGAACAATAAGATAATGTGTATGTTTTCTTTTATTTTCATAAAATTATCGAATTACACCCTGATACATATTTGTACACTTCATAACAAGCTTAAAAGCTTGTGTCGTGAAGTGGGGTATGTCGGCATCGAGGATCGAGCGCGTTAGCAACCAGGCTTCCGATAACTTTTTAAAATTATTTATTGATGCAGATGGAATAATCAGCTGAAAAAATGTTGACAACCCTACTTACATGTTTCAGCGCATGTATACACAACGGTTTCCGAAGAAAAACCCATAGGAGTATTTACGATGATGTAGTATGAACCCCAAAAAACACAAAAACCCTTCAGAAATATGACGTACTTAATGTAGTTCTGGACAATTTACATCCAGACCTGCATTAAATTGTACCACAAATGTGTTATAGTTTTGTATTGTCTATGTGTTTATTGCTTTCATTCTTTTTTGTTGTGTTTATTGATTTATTGCATTTGATTTTGTGTTTGTAAACCTGACGATTCCAAGTGCCTTAAATATGGTCTACAGATGATTAAAAACCAATAAAAAATCCTCAAATAATAAAAGCTTAAACTTTTTAGTTGGATTTCAGTAGATGAATTATTTATAAAATGTTGAAATCATTGTCTATCCCATTTTAGATCCGCTTGCTTATTCGTATTTTTTAATCTATTTTAGTTCCTAATATAATTTACTCGAATACTAATCGATACAATTAATTTTATTTACAAAATTCAATTAGATTTGTGCTTTTATCCCTAAAAAAAATCCTGTGTGGCTTTTGTACGACTTTTGTGGGGTTTATTTATTTTGAGCAATATGCTTATGGGTTTCGTACTGTTACAATATACAACGAGAGTGAAAGAGACGACGACACCCGCATAATTCGAAAAAATAAAATCAAAATAAATAATGTATAAATTTAGATTCCCCAGTTGCCATAGAGTGGGGAACATTATATTTTCTTATTATTTATTGAATTAATTTTTCTGGAATTTTGTTACATCGAATTATAAGTCCATGTGGTGCATTTTATCAGTATGATGCCAATCTTTCAAATGTCTCCCTTCAAAAATTATGTACCTAATCTATTAGTCTAAATAACACACGAATGATAAAGAAATTATAATTTTATTTAAAATGAAAAAAAGTTTAAGGTACCAATCATTATATTTTTCTAATACCACGGACCTGAAACAGCACAATTTTTGCACTGTTACTGGGCCGGTATTCTTTTATTCTGATAATATCGACATTAATAATATTAAAAATAAATAAATAAATTATTAAATGGGTTCTCTAATTTCCAGTTATGGCAGACATTTTTTCCCGTACAAAATAAATATAATGTACACCCCGACACATAATGCGCCCGCTACACGCTCGCGAGTCACCGCGACCTTTTGGTGTTCATGAGTAAAAAGGGGTGCGGATGGATCGTTTGTCTTGACATGTACGTAACCGACCGTTGACGCCTTTTTACTCATGAACACCAAAAGGTCGTGGTGACTCGCGAGCGTGTAGCGGGCCCATAACGGGACTGAGAGAGATTAGCAGCTAATTTGAGAAAAACCGGTGTTGAAAAATAACGCGTGATACAAGATACAAAAACTCCGTGTGACAAACTTTAAAAAATATCACCCACAAACAAGTTTAATTAATGCCGCAGGCAATGCTTTCTTTTTTTTTTTTTACTAAATTACAATCAATATTGGTGTAAAGACAATAATTTATTCTCGTACCTGATCGATCTAATTTTTAAACACAAAAACAGAATTAGTATATATTCAACAGTATGACAGAGATAATTATTATTATATATTTATTTATTTATTGCTTCAACGGACTCAAGATATTTTCAAAATTTACAACGTTAAAGTTAAAAATATTAATACAATGAATTATTATATTATTATAAAAATAGGGAACTATTTCCCCATACCCCGTGCACGAAATCATCCATCCGGAAGGGATTAATCCAGATTCGCGTACGAATCCGGATTCACTTGTCGTGGGAAGGCACCCTTACATTACAAACGGCCAAAAGCCTTTTAAAAAATTTATACAATAAGGTCAATAAAAAAAATATATCAAATTAATTCACAATTCTACACAACCTAGGAAAAAAAAGGAAAAGTAAAAATTCACAAATCAATCATATAAAAAAACATAATATAAATTAAATATAAACAAACTAAAAGAGCATTTTGGTCTCCTACCCTTTTACGTCCTTTTGAAGATGTTGAGGCATTAAGATCGGCGGGAATGTCAGAGTTCTAAAACTTAAAGAAGTGGAAAGTTTTTTTTATTTATTTTTATTTAGGAGCAGGCCCTGACATTTTCGCACCCTCCTCCCGTCGGAATATATGCATCCACTAAATGCATTCAAAATCTAAAAAAATATCCCAGGTTTAAGTCTCCGCAGCTTTTCCTAGGGACTCCTCCCGCCGACAAAAAAATATTTGGATGCATTTTAATTGGATAAAAAAATTAGAGCGCTGAAATAAAAAATGCATCATAAAACTTTTTTGTCTTCAAGAGTGGTGGGGGGTGGGTGTTGTCCCGGTTTTGACTTGCGAGAATCTGGCAACCTTATACTTGCAGTGTATAATTGTGATGTAATTAAGAAAAAAAAATCAACATCCGGGTGGATCTCCTCGGGGCACGGAAGACTCTGTATAATATCATATTGTAAATTAATAGCATAGGTATATTTTAATATACACATAGATAGTTTCATTATAATTTAAAAATAATTCACCTGTACTCGTATGGTGCGCATATTATTATACAGGATGGTGTTTAAGAGTCCTATAACGGTTAATTGATGGGGGTGTACCTACCATAATTATTTTTTAGGTTCTGTTTTTCTCCTGTTTCAATAGTTTGCAGCAAATTCCTACATCTTGATCTCCACTCTTCTCTGTCTTCTGCAGCTCTCTTCAGCTCGACATATGTGGCGCAGTTCATGTCCTCGTACACCTGGTCCAGGTACTGCCGTCGGGGGCGCACCCTGTGGTTTGTCCCCTCAACCATTCCCTCTATATTAAGTCATGTAATTATTAAGATTCACTGGAAGAAATCGCAGCTTTAGATAAGTTCGCCCTAGTGAACGATGATTTTTAATATATTTTATGTCCAACTTTTTATGTACTTATAATGTAATATTACATTTAACCCTGATTCAGTCATTTTGTCTTACTTTTTATCACCCAAATTACAGCATTATATTCACCAAACTACGGGGCTAATCTCATGTTTCAGTAAATTTCATAGTTAATTTAAGAATTATTTTTTAACGAGCTTTACAAAAATCATATTTCTAGCCGCTGATGGGGTCACTAAAACATATTCTCATTTATCCATGTTTTAAGTTTTAGGGTGATATCTTTAGTATTGACTGAATAATCTTACTTTTCCTCCACACAATTTTTCGCATGTTCAGTTACGATACTCCATTACCCCCAACTTTTTTTTTCATTCCTTTCCTTGATTTTTTCACACGAAGTCTGGCGCCTGAGTACTTTTCCACTAGATATTTTTTTCTAACTAAATAGTCCTAGCCATTGGCGTCCCCATGGGGCAACAAAATTTCAAAAATTGGATATAGAATAGAAAACGTCAAAGTGCCTAGTGCATAGTTAGATTTTTTTAGGATAGTGAAGATGGTAAGCGATTTCTTTTGGTTAAAGATTTTGTATATTATTCACCTATTCTATAAAAAAAAAATCAAGTATGTATCTCAATAATTAGTGTCTCTGCGACCAATAACGTCTTGCAAGTCGGGGTTTGACGAAAGAATATATTTCCCCCATAGGGTAGCATATTATATGGCAATTTTTTTTTTGTATACTATTGGGCGGTTGCCTCCCCCTGCCCCCCCATCCTCCCCCTGACGACGCCCATGGTCCTATCTATTGTCCTTCACTACGACTGATATCCTTTAGAATTCCATGATAATGAATGTTTGCTATCAACAAAATGCCTACAATTACCTATTGTCTCGAACTACCTTGAAAACTCCTCAATATTTTTTATATGACATAATCGTCCTTTGAACTGTATTGATATATATTTTCAATCAAAATCACTTTATAACGCTAAATAATATAGCAAACATACACCTGGACACTTTGGGACCGGGACACCAATTGCCCTTTTGCACGTGGAAAACACCGAGTGGATGTCACACGATGTGAAATGGAACTTTTTTTTTCTTTATTTATTTTCAATATAGCTTACAAAACAGTTTACGCCGGAATTGACCAACTAGATAAAACCTGTATTTGGGTCAATCCCTCAAATGTGCAACACAAATAAAATACTTAGTACAAAATAAGATAAAAAGATCGAAACAAAATATAAGAAACCAAAATGAGATCAGATAAAACAAGTAAAATAAAGTAAGTTAAAAAGTAAAAAAGTAACTTAGATAGACGTTGAAGATATTAGGAGCACACTAGCTGATCCAGGGGAGGGGCTAGGGTCCTGAAGCCCCCCCCCCCCAAACCATGAGTGACAGTATAATTTATATACAGCAAATCTAGAGGTTTCAGACCCTTAGCCGCCCCCCAAACGCTGAGTGACAGTACTTTTTACCATGCGATGACATTCAGCCCCCCTCCCCCCAAAATTGAATCCTGGATCCGCCACTGCTCTTGCAGTTATGGAGAGATCTAATGCCAACTCCTCACGCTTGGCAATGCTGCGGGCTGGGCGAGTGTTCATGAGTAAAAAGGCGCGTGGATGGGGATTTTGTCCTGTAAATATAATTCAATAAAAAAAATCTCGCTTATTTCCACCGTCAAGTTTTCGTGTCACTCTTTAGTGCCGGAAAGTTGGGCCCTTCATCAATTTGGTAAAACAAAACGATAATGGAGTCTCGGCACGTGCCTAAATTAATAGAAAAACATTTTCTATTCCACACTCCCTTATTGTCTCTCATTATAAAACTATGTAAACAAATCAGACAAACAAACAACTCAACAAAAAATCTAACTTCTTTTCAAGATCCTTCATGAAACTCAATCTTCGTACTATAGTAGTAAGAAATTTAATATTATATGCCAACAACTTGATAAGGCGAGCATTGTGAGCGCCGAAAGTTCACGGTGGGTCGGACTGTACAGCATCCATTCTGCTATGCCATCTCATATGGCTAAATAAGCCAATTCGAGATAGGCAAATTTTGTCACACCTGGAGCATGGATGCTGTCCCGTAGGTGGGCCTAGGTGTCCTCTCTCCTTGGACGGTAATTATGGATTAAGTGTCTCCACATTTTTTTTAGAGTATGGCCGTTTACACTACAACTGAAACATTTACACAATTATGTCAAGTTATTCAAGGAAAATCTCGCGGGCTTAAGGCCCTCCACATCCTCGGGTAGCTCAGGCGCATTAATAGCGACCTCTTTACCCGCACTTCTAGGCAAATCTTATTAAGAGGTGGGCCCAGGGTTAGCCTATGTAAAATTTAAGCGTAGGTTCTAGTAGACAGGAAATCTGATGTATTGACACTATAGATTTTGAAAATTATTTTATTTCCATTTGACATAGGTAAGTTTAACTTAATTGTTTCAATAAAAGTCCATATAAATTCAAAATGGAGCCAGTTTATTGACACAATAGTGTCAAAATGGTCGCAGATTTTTATATATCTCACTTCACCAACTGTCAACAATCGATCTTAATTGTTATAATAGTGTTAAACCTTCTACAAATAATAGCCAGGTTTGGCAAAAGGCCGAGTAGGCCGGGGACTATGGGCGGCATTCGCTCGCTCAAAACAACAGAAAAAAAACGCTCGTGAGTTTCTTGTATTTTTTGGTTTTCACGAAATTCTCTTAGGTCAAGTTTTTGTAATCTTCAAAATTTTTGGATGCAAAAAAATTAGAGCGCTAAAATAAAAACAATTTCGCCGACGAGGGAAGGGGCGGAGGGGGGCAGGTGACGATTATGTCAGGGCCTAGTCCCGTGAAAAGTGTAAATTCGGCTCTGCTTCTTCACCCATTGAACGGGAGAACTAAGGAATTGAAATTTTTGAAATGACAATATGCCTACTTTAAAAATGGACTTACACCATGTACCGTAGGTAGAAAATCTTAAGAAAGTAGGTAGCGACTTTACCAAAGTACTGCTTTTCTCTTATACGTTGTAAGATAGGGAATACCTACAATAATATAAGTATTTTCTACTCAGGAGTTTGAGGAGGATGTAAAGTACAGGGGATAGTTGGAACTTGTTCACCTTTTGTGATGTTGTTTTAATAGAGAAAATAATACTACCACAACACAATATTATTCTATTAAGTCGGGTTAAAGTAAGAACTCTCTGCAACTCCTTCAAGGGATTATATTAATAACTAGCTGTAACCCGTCAAAAATTACGTGGTTTTCAGGGTAGGTAGAGAAAACAGATCGCCAGCTTCGGAGCTAGGGGGGAGGGGCAACAAAAAATTAAAAAAACGCGTACGTAGTATGAAATGACGATATGAAACGTAGTACGAAAAAGGCTTTTTTTGTGAGACAGAGTAAAGAAGGTTGTGATGTACTTGGTTTTGTATATTCTCTTTTACTAAAAATTTAGGTGTATGTCGTAAGAATTATTCTCTGATGTAGAAAATGTACTAAGAAATAGCCCTGAAGGCGATTTTTTTTTCAGAAGACATAAGCATGTACCCAAAAAAGGTTGCGATATAAATCTAGTTTATTTTCGGTGTAGTAAACAAACACAGGTACCGATTTAAAGAATATGTAACACAAGAACAAGCACAGATAATTAGCGCCGCAAGCAAAATTTTCTATGAAACAATTGTATTTTAATGGATTGTCATGTTAATTATCGAATATTTTTGACATGATGAGAAAACTTGTGATAATAATGTGATTTTATATGAAGTTTTATCATTTAGAATGAAAAATTATACATTTGTTCCAATCTCTAGGGGGGTACTGTATCTGTCCCCCCTTTAGGACGCCCATGCGTCAGACCCTATCCTAGGTGGTCGGTAGCCTGGTTGGTAACGCGCTCGACTGTTAATCCAGTGGGCGCGGGTTCAATCCCCGACCTACTCCGCTTCACAACACAAGCTTTTAAGCTTTCTGTGAAGTGTACAAAGATGCATTTGGGTTTATTTCAATAAACCCAGATTCATTTAAAAAAAAATCCTTCCACGTATAATTATTGTAGGTTTATTCCTACGGTCAATTCAATTTTTATTTAGCCTAGTATTTTCTATTCTACTTAATTAATAACAATTTGTACCTACTACAATATTTACCAATTCAATTTATAAATCAATATATTCGAACAAATTACAAAATTTGCCACGGTCCTGCGTTACATTGTTAAGTACCCGACTTCCAGCAGAATTATGTAAGTAGATAATATTGTGAGGATAGCGTTGTCTGCAAAGTTTCATATTGTCTGTAAGGAGTCTGTAAGTAGTGTAGCCTGGTAGGAACACAGCACCGCAAGAAGCTTACAGAATATTAGGTACCTACCCCTATCTATACCAGTGGCGAAGAGTGGATATCTGTAGAAGGGAAGCCGGGGTTAACATTTTTATTGCATATTAGACATCATGTCAGGCAGGGGTAACATTAATAGGACACCCTAAAAAGTATACATACATATGTAATTTATGTTTGCATGTACACTGAAATGACTGAATAAAGTATCTATCTATCAATAGTAATGCATTTGATGGTTATATTGTCCAACACAAAGGGAATGTAACTAGAGCCGCAGGCGAAAACTTTGTTATAAAACTTAGTAGGTTAATAATTTACTATTCATTCAGATTTCTACCTTCTCGATTTGCTGCCTCTTCAGATATAGGCTTTGCCTTACTTAATCTGATTATATGTAACCTATTATTTTATTTAAAAGGTAACTCGATGGGAATCGCGTTCTTAGGTAGCTTCGCGCCTGCAAAGTAGGGAACGCTCTCACGGAGAGTTGTACATTAGTTTGTGTTGTATTAAGGGTTGTATTTTACCGAACCGTTCAGTATTTCAGCCCTGTATTCGGTATGACAAAAATACTGAAGTGCAGCTATTAACAGCTGTCTTCAATATCTCCCGGAAGGCAACAGACATCTGGGCAGCCCTGCAATGACCATCCAGAGGCTGTACACATCAGAGCTGCGCCAGGCTGGAATGACATGGGAACAGGCAACAGAGTTGGCCCAGGACAGAAAATCTGGAAAAACTGGGTGACGACCACATGCTCCACATAGGGAGCGGACGTTGACATATTGGAGGCAGCTGTTGTTGATGCTATCAGCGGGCGTACGCAGAATGTGCCCGAGCCAGTTTAGCCTACGAGTCTGTAACACTTCGGTGATCAGTGGTGTGTCGACTCCTGACTTAAAACATGGCTGCTTATTTTTTTAATAAACGGGGAGTGGGGCTGACAAGATAGTAGTTATGAAAAAACAGTTTTTTTTTTTTTTATTTACTTACTTGCTAATGTACCCGTAATGTCAGAGACCTGTACTGGAACTTTCTAATGGTTTCTCACCCGAAACACGCAGATAAAATGCACACGAAAAACGACCTTATGTATATCGTCATAAGGGTCATTTTCCTAAAACATTTTATCTACGTGTTTAGGGCGAGAAAGCTTACAAAGTACCCCCCCTGTAAAATGTTTTTTCAGAAATCTAGTATAGCGTTAAAAAATCTAAGTACGCTTAAATTAATAGACATTATGGACAATAAAAAATCACACAGGAAAAAATATCACAGGAAAAAAATCATATGCATGATTATAACCGTAAAAGATTTTTTATATCATGTAAGTACCTATAGTTTTTTCAAAAAAAAAATGTGAAAAAGCACCTCTAATCTCTTTTCCGAAAGACAGAAACTCGTTTCCCGAAAGTCGTGGAGAAAAAATTTTTTTTTTGTATTGATTATCTAAGGAATAACCGTAAAAGTTTATTGATTGAAGCGAAATTAACCCAAAAATGGGAAAACGCTATTTTTACAATTTTATCATGCGATTGTTAATGGGATTTGAACCTTTGAATGCCGTCGGAAATTACCGTCACGTCATAGTTGGGTCGGGAGCCTTAAATTTATCCACCTAATTATAATTTTTATCAATATTATCAATATATGACAACCACATCGCAAAATAAATTTTGAATAAAAAAATGAATGTGATATTTCTTCCATCTGATTCCACCTGTGTGCTTTTATCATGTAACCAATATTATATCCCTACATTTTTTAAGTTCCTTTACTATTGAAACGCTAATTGAAAGAAAAATATTGTTAAACAAATATTATTTACTTAGATGTTTCTTGGAAAAAATATCAAGTTGTAATTACACACGACAACAGACTGAAAAAATCCTTACAAAAAATACTACTTTAACAAAAAAATATTTAATAGTATTTTTTACAATTTACCAAAAAAACTTATACTTTCTATGAATTCAACGAAAAAAGCATAAAACCTAACGTTTTTTTAGATACTTTCATTTTTATGGTATTGCAACGAAAAAAGCTAAAAAGCTTAGAGTTTTTTACATGCCGAAAAACGTTTTAACTTATTTACTAAAGGACTATGCTTCTAAGAAGATGACACAAAAAAATCTAAAAAGCTTATGGTTTTTTACTTGTTGGAAAAAAATAACGTTATTTACCGAAGAACCGTTGTGTAGGCTTTAAAAATTTTATTCGTGAAATTAAGCGAAGTGAATATAGCAACAGATTCGTGAGCCAGGTGAAAAGTTCATTCCTCGCTGTATATCTGTTGAGATTCCTGCTCGTCAAATTTCTATCTCCTAGAGTCACAAAAACATATTCTCAATTCATCATCATCAATATAGGCCCTCCTGTATTAATTGCTGAACATAGGCCTCCCCCTCCCCCACAGATAGCTCCATTGTTTCCTATCCTGAGCAGACACTGCGTCTTGCCTTAAACATTTTATCAACCAAATTGGAGCATCATGTCTAACAAACTACAGGGATAATCTCAAGTTACATTTGAATTTATCTTCATGTATAAAATTTATAAAAATCAAATTTCTAACCAATATAATCACAAAAGCATATTATTCTGATTTATCCATGTTTTAAGTCTTAGGATGATATCTTTAGTGTCAACTTAAACATACATATATATCCACGTCCGCTCCCTTTGTGGAACATGCAGTAGTCACCTAGTTTTTCCAGGCTTTCCTGTCATGGGCCAACTCCGTTGCTTGTTCCCATATCATTCCAGCTCTGATGAGTGCAGCCTCTGGATGGTCATTGCAGGCCTGCCCAGACGTTTGTTGCCTTCAGGGCGATATTGGAGACAGCTGTTAATAGCTGTTAGCTGACAGTCTCAACTCATTAATTTTAATTTTCCCGACGCCAATTTTTCGCCAATCAATTACTATGTCCCCTAAACAAAATAAAAAATAGTTGGTTATTCGTAACATTTATGTAATTAAAAGTTTCAATGTTTGATAAAATGTAACTACAGTACAACAATGACTCATCGGTATCAAACTTAAAACAAACTTTACAGTCTGGTACGTTAGATACAAGCCATGATAGGGATGTCCCATATTTGTCCTTACGTCCTATATTCGTCCGCCCTTGCCCGTCCTACGGCGCGGCTAGACGGGATGTGCGTATGTCCCCTACTCAATAGGGATGAAAATTGTACAGCGATGTTTTTATAAGTATCAATCATCGACGAAATGTGTATAACGAAAACGAGTAAATTTCAAAGCCTTATTCGGTAGACGGTATCTAAATTCTGCTCCCTAAACATTAAAATTATGTCAAGCATAAATGCTGTCGAGATGAGATCGTTGAGAAGAATGTGTGGAAAAACGTTGAGAGATAGGATAAGAAACAAAGTGATTAGAGAAATGAGTGAATGTAAGATGTTGTTGTGACTAAAATGAAAGTGAACAAGTTGAGATGGTAGGCACATGTGGTGAGAATGAACGATGAAAGGATAACAAAGAAAATTTACCTGGGTGAAAGACGTGGTGTAAGGAAACGCGGCCGTCTAAGAACCACATGGCTGGACCATGTTGACCAGATCCTTAAGGACAAATGTGTTTCAGTAAAATTAATCGTAGAATGTGTATGAGGAATAGCATGAATGTGACGGAAGCCCGAAGTGTGTGTAAGAATAGGAACGTCTGGCTATCCGTTCTCTCTGCCTACCCCGCAACGGAGGTGGCGTGAGCGTATCGTACAGCATAGTATTTTTTTTATTAATCAAATATTGGTAGTATCATTTATAAATGAAAACGTGATTATTGGTAATAATCTTGTAGGCTTTCTCAGCGCGATGAATCCACATCTTCATTGTTGGGTCTTCGGGTTTCCTGACTGCGTGTAGAATGGTTGAATACGCACTCGCTCACAAAAGAAGTCGCACTCTCGGAGGGCCCCTACTGGACTCCGAGAAGGAAAGACTACTCGCACCAAGACAGATCGTGAGCTACATGAGACACGTCAGCCTTGAGGACGAGATGTAACATTGAAGGGTCTTACAATAGACCTACTCTGGTCGCAGTGACGCAGGGGATAAACGGTCCCCTGACATAACAAAGAAAAAGAAAATGGTTGAATGGTTGATGACCGAGCTTTCGGAAGCGATATACTATACTGCCATCTTCAGGATGGAGCAGTTTTCGTATGTAAAAGTCCGTCAAGGTATACGGATTTGATCATTATGTTTTATGGCAATATTTTGAATTTGTTCAATGCATGAAACTGAATTCGTATTTAACAAACCATCGATCGATAAGATAATATCAATCGACTGTTTAAATATTAGGTTTAGCATCTCTAATTCCAATATGACTCCAACTCCTATCCCCTTGTGTGGTAGCGCGGGAGACACTGTGTGACCTTGGAGCGTCGTCACTTCCTCTCCGGAAGTGGAGACCTTCTGCAGGAAATAACCCAAGCCAGAGGTTACATGGCGAAGGAAATGGATACAACAGGGCTGGTATCAGAATTTAAAAAGTATAGTCTACTATATTTTACACGTCGCCTTCGCATGAGTTTTTTCTCATAGAATAATTTATTAGACCACAGATATTGCTATAAATATAATTAAGAGTACACATACTGACATTTCAGACATCGCATACTTGTTCACTTAAAGATTAAATAAATAAATAAATAAAAAAGAACTACGCTTATATTCTCCATATAAGTACGAGTAAATATTAAATTGATTAGAATTAACCGATTGAAAGGTGTTTATGAAAAAATAGAACTACAGCTTTAAGATGTCACCTAAAGCGAAGATGTGTGCATAATTTTATGGTTCTGCAATATTGGGATGCCATTCAAATCTGAAAGGGAAAATATAGGCGCAAATAACGACAACTAAATTAAAGCTTAGGTGGCACATGCGGGATTCTCCTGCCTGTGGCTGCGGAGAGCCAGTGCAATTCATCAGGCACATTGCCGAAGACTGTCCTTTGAGAGCATTACCTGGACCATATGCAGATATCCACAATGCCACACCCAATGCCCTTTAATGGCTTAGAATAAGCCTGGATGTTGCTCTGTAGGGTACATGTCTCCTGTATGTAACAGATAGCATAATTCTCTTATCTTCTGACGTTGCCTCCCAACAGTGGCAGAAACCATACGAAATAATAATAATATACCTAATAAATTTATTGTTTTCTTCCGATCCTTACATGTACATTATATATTTCGCTTTTATATATTAGTTTAAGCTGATGTTTGTTGTATTTATTGTGCTGTTGTTATTTTTTGTGTACAGATGTAATTGGTCTGCTTCGTTAATAATTTTTACCCTCATCTTTGTATTGTTGTATATGACTGTATCTGTACCTTGAAATAATAAATAAAATAAAATAAAAGCGTAGTAAAAAGAAATTGCTTATTTTCATTTAGCACCATGATTTACATCACACGGGACTGTGCCATTGACAATGAAACCCTTGAAACCGTCCCTGTATTAATATCTGAAATATTACCATAAACTTTTAACGATACAAGATTACTATATCCTCAACGATTGCCGATTTATTTCATCTACATCCAACATATTGATAAAGCATTATAAACTCAATTTTATTACAATTCAGTAGAGCAATAATGTTCAAAATGATGTGGCAATATAATGGATATTGATTAAAGCATTCAGTAGACTTGTTTAGGTTGAACTAACCGAATATGCAAAGTGTCGAACTTCTAGGTTAAATTATTTTACTAGCAACCGATTTACCCGGTAAAGAATTTGCCCTGCTAAATAAACGTATGAAACATAAAATTAGGAATCCATAATATATAATTATAGATAATGCAAATCAAATGCTGGATTTCACTCACTTTTTAGGTAAGGAATAGCGGAGAGCAGATAGGAGTCACCTAGCACAAAGTTTGCATGAAAAATAATAAGCGGCTCCTATGTCCGCCATTCGACTCACCTAAGAAGTTGATGAAATCCAGCATAACTCTTTTACCCACCGTTCATACGTTAATATTTTTACGTAGGTGCCTGGATGAATTGCTACATATTGTGAATTAAAAAGAAAATAAGTAAGTCGGTAGGTATTATATAAAAAATACTTTCTACGAACCACGTTTATAAGTCCATTCCGTTACAAGAAAAAACTTCGCTAATTCTGACCGGCCAAGTTAAGACGCTTAAAAAAAACAAACTATCAAGAAAAAAAAAACAACTGTCTATCAACCAATCGGATCGCGTCGTTAGAGACTATACCTATATTTAGGAGTTGCAATCGTTGATTGTACAAATCTGAAACATATTCGTAAATTAAAATTTCCCAATTGAAACGCGTTTTTGATGAAACAGTACAACAATATTTCAAACCGTTTCGAGGTGTGGGACATTGGTTCGGACAATTTCGAGGTGATGAACACATATTTTCAATTAATTCATAGCTTTTTTATTAATTTAGCAAAATAATTTTTAAATCCACTTATAGTTAGGAAAGTTATTGAATTTGGCCTAATTATTTAAAAACGGAATTCCGGTATTTTGCCTCTCGATTCTGGAACTGAAAATTTGGGATAAATGTTTCCGAGATTCCGCAGTTACGAAATTACAGAATGAATGCCCTATCCTGATACTGAATTACGTGTGTGATAGTGTCTATATTATTTTACTACACAAGTCGATATTGAAATTCATGCCTAATGGATTTTATGAAAATACTCAACACCAAATAGTATTTCTTCACTAGGTAATTTATGTATCTAATGTGGTATATTATTTTCATAATATCTATGTAGACATTTTCAGATAGAAGATAGTTTGCCTAGCAACAAGACTGTATTGAATGTTTGTATATACACTTTTCGGTGTAGGTATCTATTCTATTACATCCCCTCACGCCGCGTCCTTGCGGGGTAGGCAGCGAGAACATTCCATATCCTTACACACACTTCTTGGTCCCATGACATTAATCCAATTTGTCAAACACTTTCTACGATTCCTTTTTCTCAAAACACGTACGAGAAACTGGTCGTCGAACCAATTGTTTCACGCGCTTCTTTACACCGCCTCTTCTTTCGCCCAAATATTTTCTCTGTCATCCTTTCATCATTCCTGCTTTCTATACATGTCTCAACTATCTCGAATTTTTCACTTCCACTCTTCAGGTTATGAGTCCAAGGCTGGACCAGATTTCCACTTTTCATAGGAATAGGCCCTGACTTTTCGCCCCCTCCCCCCTCCCCCTCCCGCTCTCAATTTTTTTTACCATGAAAGAATGCACCAAATGGAATGAGTATTGGGAATTTGGGACTCTTCTTTTGGGACTTTTTTTTTAAATTGAATACTTACTGGAAATAAGTGTAAGACCAAAAATTAAAGAGATACCTGCCTATAATAAAGTGCCGTTTGGCAATGTCTAATTTCGGGAACTATTTTGGAAAAATGTTTTGAATTTCAATATAATTTTAGATCGTATTTATTATGAAAAAAAAGTGAGATTTGACGGTTGGATCTGAAGGGTATAGGTACTACGAAACTCTCTGTGGTTTGTGGCTTAAGAATGATGCAATTTTCTTGCAGGATGAAGTTTATCGACATTTTGGTTTTGTAATGAAGAGTAAGCACTAGACGGGGCTATAAAACATAACGATGTTGTGATATTTGATATCAGTGATGATAGCGAAGGCGGTATACAATCCTGTTTTACTGCAAATTGAGCAGATTACATCGACAACTGTTGTTTTAATATTAAAGATAATGATAGAATCAACTACTTGCTTTCATACTTGAAAAGAAACTAAGGGACTTTGAAAAATTGCTTTGGGAAAAGGAAGATTACTCAACTAATCAGCATGAATGGCAACAATACGAAGGTACTTAAGGGCTTGGTACCAAGAATGACGTCAAAGTCATTTCCCACGGCATTAAGGTTCAAAATCGCGTGAACAATCGCACGATAAAATGGTAAAAATAGCGTTTTTCAATTTTTTGGGGTTAATTTTGCGTCTATCTAAAAACTTTTACGGTTATTCCCTAGATTTTAATGCATATTATCAGTACAAACAAAAATTTTACTCCGCGACTTTCGGGAAACGAGTTTCAGTCTTTCGGAAAAAAGAACAGAGGTGTTTTTAATTTTTTTTTGAAAATTCTATACAAGATATGAAAAATCTTTTAAGGTTATTTCCTAGATAAAGTTTCAATGCATCTACCCTATTTTGTTCCAAAGCATATTTAGTAACGGTTGTCGAGATAGAAGGTCTCCCATTTTTAGAAATTTTTGAAATGTCGAAAAAAATTCTTAAAAAACTAAATTAAAAACACCTCTGATCTTTTTTCCGAAAGACGGAAACTCGTTTCCCGAAAGTCACGTAAAATAAAATAAAAATTTATTGATATTCGTATAACGATTTTAACTCAGAGTAGGTATATTGCCCCTTAATATGAAAGATGATAAAGATACACATACAATAAAATACTTGTTGTTTTCATACTTTGGCATTATATAAAACTAAATGAATTTGCATAGAAGCAGGCGCATTGTACTGCGTTATTAATTATCTGTAATAGTTACAGGAAATTGATATTTTATGGCCCTAATAAAAGTCAGGATCCTAATCTAGACAACATGTTAATCATAAGATTACCTTGATATTAGATTTTAGCCATCGAGGAAGAAGGATGCCTTGAAGACACCGAAAACCGTGGTCACACAGTGCGTCCCGTGGCAGATATTTGTGCGACCCGCAACATAGCTAACAATTTTTCATACTAATAAGACCTCACAAGAAATATATTATTATCACACGTTTTCTCATCATATCAAAATTTTCTGAAATCATTGTAAATAACCATTATTTTTTTTTTCCATGAAAAAATTGCCTGCGGCGCCAATATACCTATTCTTGTGTTGCAGTAGATACCTATGTCATACTTACATATTATTGTGGAACGTACCTATTGTTTTTTTTTTGTTTTTAGAAAATAAACCAAACTGAATCACGACCTTCTACAATAGTCTCATAAAAAAATTCGCCTATGTTGCTTTTTATTTCGCCCCTCCCCCTCCTTAGCTCCGAAACTGGCGACGACGTATCACACATAATATTCGCGCATGTAAGTGTGCGGCCCGCCGTGATACCTCACATTGTCCTATGTGGCCCTTGACCAAAAAAGTGTGACGACCACTGTCCTAAAAGATGGAAAGACAGCTGGGAGTCCACACCACAAGAGACTGCAGACTTTGCACAAACAAGCAACAGCGGCCTTCGGCCGGTATAAGAAGAAAATTAATCGAATTGTTAATTGAACATCTACCCTACTCCTTATGGATCACCCTCAACAGACTAAGAGTGGGTGTTACGCGCTGTAAAAAGAATCTCCAACGTTGGGGGTACCTGGCTGATGACAACATCCTCTGTGACTGCGGAGCGACCCAGTATGACAGCCACTTACTAATTAATATATCTCCTGATGGGAGAGAGCTGCACCCCTGGGGACCTGATTCTAGGGAATGACAAGGCGATGTATGTCGCCGCATATTGGAGTGGCAGGGTATGACTCACCCGGACACGTAAAGTAAGTAAGTTATCGAAGTGTGACCTATACAAATTATATTTATTTATTCACGGCGCAAGCCTTTAACATGAATAATAATAATAACAAGTACAATATAAGCAACAACAAAAATAAGTAAGTTAAGGTACATCTGAAACATTGACAAAAAAATATAAAATATGAGATCAAAAGTACATGAGAAATGGTTTGTAAAGACTAATTTGCAGGTACAGACAGTCGACAATAATCACTATTAATATTGGTAAGTATCATTAGATATAGGTACATGTTGCTAATGTTGTTATCGCGATTGTATACGTCCTCACTGTCCGGCAGTGTTAGGAAAACAACAGACAATTCCTAGACTGCGAGGAATGTGTTTACCCACTGGTGTTTATGTTATGACGGACGCTGCAGACATCATGAGTTCTTAAGCTAGAATAAGAATAAATAATCATACATCATCACTGTATTATTTCATTTGTATGTTGAAGTTTTTTTTATCATTTAGGTTACTTTTGAATGCTGAAAGAAGAAGGTAATAAACTTTTAGAAATGTGTAAGATATAGAAGAAAATTAGAATTAGAAGAAGATAGATAAGAAATGAAGTGGTTAGATAAATGAGTATTTTTTTAATGAATCTGGGCTAAGCGAAATAAATGCAAATACACCTTCGTATACTTCACAGTGAGCTTGACAAGCTGGAGTCGTGAAGTGGAGTAGGTCGGCATTGGGGATCGAACACGCGCCCACTGAATTAACAGTCGAGTACGTCACCAAGCAGGCTACCGACCACCTATATATAAGACATTAGATTTTTTATTTTATTTATTTATCGGCATTCCACCCATAAAGAACGTGTGATCTCTGCCGTGAACTATTCAAGAGTTATCAGGAAACGAATCATTTACATTATACAATCACACAACCAAATCCCGAACACAAATGGTGTGAAAAGCTACCCTCGCAGGCACACAAGTTCAATTAGTATCATCTCGGAAGCACGCAAAAGTGCTGAACAATCTCATAAAGATATTCAGACATTAGATGTTTTAACTACAATGAAACAACCGTCGCAGAAAAAAATTACTAAACATAGTTACAGAATTATCAGGTAAAATAAAAAAAATATTCGGCATTATACATAGGCAGAGGTGGGCACCGTTAATCAAAAAGTTAACTTCGTAAATCGATAATCCTAAATAATAACTAAAAAGTTAACTTCGTTAATCGTTAAAGCGTTACATTTTGAAAAATGTTATGGAAGTTAACGTTAATCCGTTAAAGCGTTAATGTAAAAAACCGCAGTTAAATGGCATGAAATAGAACTACATAAGTACAACTACTATCACATTTACACTATCGCCATGTATCCCAACAAAGTGAAATTTCTTTTCCAACTCCCAACCCACATACGATACTACACATAACCCCATACAACCCTTGAATTATCTAATGCCAGCGCCTCCAGTGGATGATGTCTATGCAAAAAATCAAATATTAACGGACTTAATCAACGGAAGTTAAATAATCCGTTAACAATTTTTGGAGGTGAGAAAAGCGTTAAATCGTTTACCAAAATTTTAACTTCGTTAAATAACGATTAACGGATTAACGCTTTTCTGCCCAGCTCTGTACATAGCTCGTTATACAATGACATAATCGTGTTAGCATTATCAGCCACAATACCAAAATCACTAAGAAATAAATGAGGTTTCCTAGAAAATCTGTTCACAAAAATCCAAGACAATTACGAAATACCTAATGATATTTCAAGCACAATGCTTGTATTTAATATATAGCAGTATATCTGAGACTAATCGTTTGATATCTACGATTATTATTATTAACTAAACTAGAAAATTCCACTCTCCGGGATGACAGCCTTTAGGCCTTTGCGCCGGAGAATGTGCAGACATGTACAAAAAAATATCAACACTCAAATACATCAAACTACCAATAAACAAGGGATGAACACATATCAACTACCCTCATAATATCTCTCCAACGAGCTGCCCCAGCACTGTATTAACAGCATCGATTCAACACCCACAATGAGGGACAGTACGAGTAATTCGGCTTCAGTGGTAATCCATTAATTTCACAAATCCGCCGTAGCTAACGGTGAAAATGTCAACATGCTGTGACAGCTCGTTGGGACAACGGATCGCTTTACCTATCGGAGAATCACGTGATGATATCTGGATAGGTGAATGTTTCCCAGTATTGGGCTGATGAGTTCATATATCAATCATGTATATATGTAGTCTTGCCTCTGAGTAAACATCTAATATTGTGAACATATGCTACTAAAACATACAATGAAATTAGACACTCGTATGAGTTCTCTGAATTTTCTAGTAAATATTTCATAAGAAGTTTAATTTCCTATTTACAGACTATTAAAGTATCGTATGTTACTAACCTATCATAACATCAAAAATGTTTGGCATTCCTACCAAGATAATAAAGTTCAGAGTTAGCTTTTTGCGTGAATATGGTTTTATGGTTATATTAAGTTTTTTCCTCAACAGAGACGAGAGGCATCTTCATTCACATAATGCAGCGTTATGTGCACTCCCTTTGGCGGGCTTAAGTGATCACTTTATGCCCAGGGCAACGTTCACCCATTCCACCACACCCTGCTGTCAATCGTGTAATTTTTGAAAGTTGTACATATGCTACAGCTCTCACCAAGAGTACAATTTAGAAACCACCTTTTTACAAAAAATTGCACAAAATATTTTCCAATCCTTATTAGCTCAGTCATTTTATAAAAATCACCCCATTCTAAGGTATCATCCTGCATTGGTTCCAAATTGTTATTAATCTTGCCGACTTAGAACTGCAATATGACTGAGCTATGTATAGTATGCTAATCTATAAGTCATCAGACACAGAATAACATTACTAGATCTGTTAAACGGTTAGAGTACACACATTGCCTATAACATGCAGTCATAACATGAAATTACATGGGACGAATTATCAGACATGATATCGACATGTTAGATTAGTATGCAATAACCAGGGCCGAATTTAGAGGTGTGGAGGCCTCGGGACTACAAAGGATTGGAGGCCCCCTGGCCCCAAATTATTTTCCAAATAAAATGGTCAATTTTTTTCAGTCGAGTTTTCCAATAAATAATTTGTTGTGAAACCAAGTATACATTATTTTTTTTATTTAACAAACATATAAATATATTAATCGGAAACAAGAATGGCCTGAAATTAAATTTTAGCGTTGACGAACGGACCCTTCGGAAAAAGTTGTTTACTAGTCTGCATTTGATTTCTTTTTCCGAAGTCTCTATTGTGGGGGTTCCTTTTTTGTGGAGGCCCCGGGCAGTAGCCCCGGTTGCCCTCCCCTAAATCCGGCCCTGGCAATAACATTACCTATAATACTAATCCATACATAATTTGCTATACCTACTATATCTAATCATATAATCTCTAATCTACTCGTACCACCGCTGATCATTAAATAACGTATCTATGCTGAATGAGTGCACTCGATACCCGCTGAGAATGACGGGTTAAGTAATAGTTCAACCAAGTTCAACTTCACCATAAATGATCGTAGTTAGAATGGTTTCTGGACCGTGCAAGAACATTGCGGAAAAAAGTATCTGGAATTGTATACACTATCCCAATTACTTTTCAGCACTTCCAAAAAATTCTAAAAACGGGAGACTTTAGATCTCGACAACCGTTAAGTACTAAATATGTTATGAAAAAAATAGAGTAGATACATTGAACCTTTAGCTAGGGAATGACCGTAAAAGATGTTTTATATCTTGTGCAGATTCCTCAAAAAAAATAGAAAAACACCTTTGATCTTTTTTTCCGAAAGACAGAAACTCGTTTCTCGAAAGTCGCGGAGATTTTCTTTTTATATTGCTAATGTACATAAAAATCTAGGGAATAACTGTAAAAGTCTTTTTAATTGAAGCGAAATTAACTCCAAAAAACCGGAAAAAACGCCAATTTTTCCATTTTATCATTCGATAGTTCATGCTATTTTGAACCTTAATGCCGTGTAAAATTACCGTGACGTCATAGTTGGGTTGGGAGTCTTAATATTGACACAGAGGTTGACGAAACATTTATTAGATTTTCATTATTTTTTTCCTGAAACAACGACGATTATTCAAATTACTTACAAATACTTACTATAGTAAACAATGACAGATATTTTGTCCAAACCCACGTGAAAACACGAATGTTTTCATCCCCTCGTACCCGTAAGTACATATGATATGAGTATAAAAATTCCAAGAATTCGTTGCTATATTCACGTGTTACATACAAACATAAAAACAGTTCATCTTATGGAATGATTGTATTGACATCAATGATATTATAATAAAGGTGTTACATACAGAAAGAGATTGGAATATAATATAGCATTTCTGCATCTTGCATGATGAGTGTTGGTTGGCTGGAAGATCTAATATAATTGTAATGATACTGTGGTGTATAATGATTAGAGAACGGATTATATGCATTTGCATATTTGCATATACATTTGCATATTTTGGCATTTTATTAAAGATTGTGTATATTTCGACCAAAATGTACTGAAAATGCATATTTGGGACATATGGGTATATTTTCTTAAATTTTAACTGTACTTATTTGTAAAATAGTCTTAAAAAATGTTGGTGTCTAGTTTAAAATGCAGTAGGTTAGTAAAAAAAAATTCCTAATCGTAAAAAAAAAAGTTTTTTTGACTTCAGACCGTGGAACTGTTTTTCGCGTTCTTCCTATAAGTAGTATAAGTAATATAAAAATATATTAAATAAATTTTAATAATAACGTTAATTTGTTGTATTTATTTAAATATTTATTAATTTAATTAATTAATTTAAAATTTTAATAATAACGTTAATTTGTTGTATTTATTTAAATATATGTAGCAGTGCTACTATTTGGTGATTTTGTTGCATATTTCGAGCATTTATGATGCATATTTGCATGCATATTTCAACAATTTTAAGTTGCATATAATCTGGTCTCTAATAACGATCATTAGACGATGCTCATTCTACGACAGTCAGTCATGACGGTAAAAAACATTTGCAGTAATATTTTGTTATTATTATACTTGATTTCCGTTATGCAAAATTACTGCATGACCGCATGCAAAAATAATCTATTTTCACTGGTTCTAAAAGAGGTCTTTAACGGGGATTATTTCTACAGTGTTCTGTCAGCTTCCGGTGCGCATTCGAACAGAACATCATCAACGTTTCACTCTTTCCGAAGGCAGATTACTGGTCGCTAGTCTTCAATGAATCCACTACTGTCTATTGTTATTTCTGTTTTTTTCTCAAACATCCCTTTTCCATACTTCCTCCCCCTCCAGTCCTCTCTGATTATCTCCTTTCTCACCGGCCTCTATTATCCATCCTTTGCTGTATATCTGTTGAGATAACTACTTGTTATATTCAACTACGAAAAATTGAAACTAGAAAATTCCGATGTTCTCACAAAACATAAATTGTCATCATGATTATTGGAAATTTCCTTGATAAAAAATATTCCACAGATACCCTTGAAAATTCTCATGTCTCCTGTGTATGGGTTCGAATTTATTTCGTAATTTTTTTTATTGTTTTTAATGAATCTGGGTTTATCGAAATAAACCCAAATACATCTTTGTACACTTCACAGAAAGCTTAAAAGCTTGTGTTGTGAAGTGGAGTATGTCGGGGATTAAACCCGCACCCACTGGATTAACAGTCGAGCGCGCTACCAACCAGGCTACCGACCACCTCAATTAAATCATCTTCCTATAAAGCCAAATATAATGAGAGTTTCTGCATCGAGCTTAAAAGCATTTTGTGTCCTTGACTTGAACGTGCGAAGGACCAAGTACAATAATTATACTCGAAATATAAAAGTGTTACCTTTTATATATTATATATTATGTCTTATATATCGTAGATGTCTGCCCATTTCGAGTCTGCATAAACTTACAAAGTATTTATATAATGGTCACTTTTGTTTCTTTGTATGAAATTACCTTCGCCACTTCCGGTGCAAAAATGACAAACATCAGGGTGTTTCATCGGAGAATATTTCAATCTACAATCAAAAAATCTACATCTTAATTTGTCAATTGACCCACACACGAGACTTGTCTCTATTGGGGAGGTATCTCGAAACATGTATAGCTTTAAGTAAGCGTATTTGTATGCGTAAAATATTGAAAAAAAAATAAAAAGAATTTTGAAATTGAAATTAAAAAGAATTTGAAATTGAATCTATTAATAATTATTCGTCTTCCGAGAAAAACAAGACTAAAATGTTTAAAAAAACTAGGCCAAAATGTTGATAAAAAAGAGAGTTTAATGCTCCTTAAACTAATACATTCATGTGAGCCCTGCAAACTTCCAATAGGTATTTCACACATTAAGCTATTGATTTCGATGATGCCCCTATGCAGTATTTAATTAATCATTTTTACCTATCATTTGAGTTACATTTCGTTTGGGCCGGGCCTGGGTTTTAGTATTTCCATAATGAATGAGCATTCCCCTTTGAGATTTAGACTGTTTGCATGAAAATGATTCTAACCGATATAAACTGAGTAAAATAATTAAAAAAAACACCCTAAAGTAGTGTCTTTTTGTAAATAACGAGACTGATAATGTACTACTGTGTGTGAAAAATATGCGTTATTCGTACATTTGATCCGATTTTTCTCAATGTACCACTCTTATTTCACTCGAATCTTATTTTTTTTGAGTGAGGAAAGGTCAGAGACCAATGAAAGTGCTAGAAAATGTTTCTCATTATCATCACTGCGCTACAGCTCACTGTGAGCCTTGGCCTCCTCCAGAATTCTCCGCTATTCTATTCGGTCCATCGCCCGCACCTCCCAGTTCGTCACTCCAATTGCCCTGAGGTCCCTCTACACGCCATCCATCCATCTCAACTTAGGCCTCCCCAAAGAAGAAGAAAATGTTTCTAACCGACGTAATTTCTAAGTAGGCTAGTTACATAACAAACAGGGTTGAATGTTTGAAACTTTATTCTCATTTTTCCAATATCGTTCTTAGTATTCTCAGACATCGATCTCAATTTTGTCAGACTTTAATTACAGTTGGTTACAGGATCATTCGTTCAGAGCGATTGAAATATATTTAATCCACTATGAAACAACCCTACGGAGACTGCACTTTCTTGTTCTAAATAAACACGTTTCTTTCCCTGTGACGCCCGAAACCATCGACAATCTTACTCACAAAAAATCTTATTATGATCACACGCATCAAAATGTCATTAACTTAACTTCGTAAATAAAAGGGCGCAATTAATATAATGGTGATTTTTTACAAAATGCTCTTGAATTAAGTAGCACAATCAAATAAATTGGCAGGTTCAAGAATGCGGCGAGGCTCGAATTTTGAGAAAAAGTGCAAGTCAGTGTTATTATTGTGAGTCACCAAAATAATAACACTGTTTAATTGGTTCTTATAAGATCACTCGCAGACGAGTGGATAGCCGTAAAATAAAATACGCCTTAATTGGCTCTTAAAGCTCGCGACCTAGCTTTGGCGTCACGGTCATTTCCCGCGGCACTGAGGTTCAAAATCTCGTGAAAAATTGCATGATAAAAATGGTAAAAATAGCAGTTTTCCTTATTTTGGAGTTAATTTTACTTCAATCACTTGTATAGATTTCTCAAAAAAAAAATGTGTAGCTAAAACACCTCTGATCTTTTATCCGAAAGACAGCAACTCGTTTCCCGAAAGTCGCGGAGAAAAAATGATTTTTTGAATTACAATATGCATTAAAATTTAGGGAATGACCGTAAAAGTTTTTTGGTTGAAGCGAAATTAACCCCAAAAATTGATAAAAACGCTATGTTTTCCAAAAGTCGCGGAGAATAAATGATTTTTTGTATTGATATTAAGCATATTACAACAAATTTAGGGATTAACCGTAAAAGTTTCTTGATCGAAGCGTAATTAATCCCAATAAATGGAATAAACGCCATTTTCACCATTTTACCATCAGATTGTTCATGCGATTTTGAACTTTAATGCCGTGGAAAATGACCGTGACGTCATAGTCTGGTTTCACAAAAATAATTCTATGACTTGTTACTTGTATGAATGGATTTACCTAATAATAACTATATGCTCTGATTTCTAGAAAGTATACGTATATCTGCTGTTATACGTATAGTGTTTGTAAACATACTGTACCAGGGATCATCAATTAATTTCATTGGGGGTCCGCGTTTTTTAAAAATTATAAGACTGTCGCGCTCCATTTGGTAGTTGTTGATAAGCATCCAAGGTCTTCTTATGTTTTATGACTGTCTAGAGACAATCATAAAATATTTGAAAAGCTTAATTCTCTATAAGTTTTTTTTATTTTTATTTATTTATTTATTTAAACTCAAAGTAAACAACAAACACATATAAATATACAAAATGGACATAGTACAGATTATAAAACGTTGTTCACTAGGGCGAACTTATCGCAGAACTGCGATTTCTTCCAGTTAACCCCAGGACAATACAGAAAAAAAAAATTGAACAAAAATATAGGAAAAAACAGAAAAAAGAAATTGAATTAAAAAATATACGAAGTAGAAAAAATATACATACATACTACATAAACATACTACATACAATACATACTACTAAATATACATACAAAATAAAAAACAAGATACAGAATGCATGTATACATAAAAACATATATAGTTGAAACTACAATTAGTCCTAAGATTCGGATTTATGCATCGCATATCGTGCTTCATTTGTATTTAATCTAACGGAAAATTGTGAAGAGCCCAAGGTCCAAGGTAATTAATGTGTTGAAACTTTGTGTGCAGAGAAATTGTCCTAGACACGTTTGTATTTTGTATACACCAAGGTTGCTGTGGTAGTGATATTTTACCAAGAGCCTCGAGTCATGATTACATAGAAACCATCGACTTCATGACACTAGGACAACGCCCGCACATGTGTTAATGACAAGTGACAATCATAGGCGAAAGATGGCCGGTACAAGGCAAAAAACTAAGCAATTATTTTTAATGAAACAATTGTGATTTAATGGATTTTTGCACAATAATTATTAAAAAATCTAACATGATGAAAAGCGATGTTATTTTGTTTTAATTATATTCTAAAATACCTATTGACGTATTTAAAAATTATTTTACTGTTTTCTTAAGTGCACATAAAATATACCAGTGACGGTCCAGAGCGGATCGCGGTCCGCCATTTGGTGACCCGTGCACTACATATATCTACGGTTGTAGTATAGTGTGTTTATAAACAAACTTGTCCCCATTTTCCTGTCATTAGAATCCATCATTAACATTTGATATTGTCCATGGCTTGCCATGTTGGTTGGTTCTATAATAAGAATATCGTGATTATATAACATTGTTATTATGTCAACAATCAGGCCATTGAACTGAACTCACTCTACTCAGGTGTACCACACTCATCATTGTTTATGTTTATATATTGTTTATATTATTCGTGTTCAATGACAATAGACAGGTGAGCCGATCGCTACACACTTGCTGCATAATGCAGTTTGGAAAAACTGCTAAAGTCCTATATGCTGTCATTGGGCTTCGGCGCCCTGAATTGTTCTAAGCCAATACTGAGGGAATCGTCTTGAAACTAAAGACAGTGATAGATGAATGTATGGACTACAGATTGGTTGTTTTAGAATTGCAATATTTGGAAATTTCTTCAATAGAAAAATATTCCGAAAGTACCCCTGAAACTTACGGGATCTAAAGGTTTTCCGTTCAGTTTCTCAGATATAAAAGTATAATTCAGTCAAAATACCGCTTAACAAATTGGCTGTTTTAGATTTTTTAATTTGTTTCCAGGCTCTTCTTAAAAACGTAAAATTCACATTGTCACTTCTTATTTCGCGCCAGGATTCTCATACAAAATTTGAAAAAGTGAAGCGAAAATAAAACTATTTTCGCTTTGTGCATATAGGCCCTTAAGAGTATAGGCACACTGACTTTTCAAATAATTTCTGAAAACGGGAGACCTTATATCTCGACAACCTTACTAAATAATAAATATGCTTTGGACAAAAATAGAGTAGATACATTGAACATTTATTTAGGGAATAACCGTAAAAGATTATTTTATATCTTGTATAGATTTCTAAAAAATATTGTTATAAACATCTCTGATCTTTTTTTCCGAAAGACAGCAACTCGTTTCCCGAAAGTCACGGAGATTTTTTTATAGTATTTTAAGCTATATTTTGGTATCTTATATTAAGTCATAAAGGCGTGAATAATATCGAGAATTTTCGAGAAGTCATGAAATATTTCAAAAGCTATATTTTGTTCAACGCTTTAAAAGTCATATTAGGTACCTACGTGTTTTTAGTTTAAAAGGTGTGCAGACTTTTTAAAGTCACCAGCCACACTCGGATCCCAAGACCCAAAGTGAATATATGCAAAAGTATGTAGGTATTGCTTTTGAAGGAATCAATTACTTACTTACTTTACGTGTCCGGATGGGTCATACCCTGGTCATACCCTGCCACTCCAATATGCGGCGACATACATCGCCTTGTCATTCCCTAGAATCAGGGGTGCAGCTCTCTCCCATCAGGGGACACATTAGTAGGTGGCTGTCGTCCTGGGTCGCTCCGCAGTCACAGAGGATGTTGTCATCAGGCAGGTACCCCCAGCGATGGAGATTCTTTTTACAACGCATAACACCCACTCTTAGTCTGTTGAGGGTGATCCATAAGGAGTAGGGTAGATGTTCGCCTACTTTGATACCCTCATATGGGTCCATCCACGGCCTGTCTCGGAGATCCTCTTGCCACAGAATTAAGCTAAAAACAATAAATTCTGTTTGATTTAAGTAATTGAATCGTAATGGTTGCATAAGTTCATTATCATTTCTTATAATTACCTACTGTTTACTAGCATGTCTACCTTCTGAAGGTATGAGGAAAATTAGTATTAATTTAATATGTGCACAATTTATATACATGTATGAATACTATACAAGTTATATACTCGTATATTATCTATATATATAAAGTAAAGTCTAATTTTTGTAAGTGTTTGAATAACTCCCGTATTTTACGAGGGATTGCTGCGAAAATTTATTTAATTTTATTTTTAGTAAATTTTTACATTAGAACAAACACATCACCAACAAATAAACCAGTAAAGATTCTACATTTCACTAAATTATAATACCATGAACGGAAAACACATTAAAAAATATACAAAAATAAAAACACAGAATCTAATCAGTGAACAAAAAGCAGATAGACAAGTAAGTGAACAATCCATCAACAACTGAACAACGAAATGATTAATTAAACGAATTTAGAATAAAATTTTGCGATAATATAGGCTGTGTCCTAACGTCACCGGTTTTTTGAGAAGACTAAAAGCTTTTCCTAGGAGATGCCATGATGATGAGTGGATCCAAGGGTTGTGTAGGGTCGAGTGTGGTATCGTATTCTTCTTCTCTCGTATGTGAGCGACCATTGTACATCAGTGTATCTGAGAGTCAAAGCTCCGCGTCAATATTTCTCAAATATTCTATTGCCTATTGCCCTTGACGTCACCTCATGGATTTCCCCAAAATCCCCTTGGAACTTCTTGTTAGGACAGTGCCCCACGATGTGATCAATCGACTCGATCTCGCCACACTCGCAGTAAGGATGTTCCCTCTTTCCCCACCTGTGGAGGAGGAGTCCACTTCTTCCATGTCCGGTTCGAATTCGATTTAGGGTTGTCCATAATCTGCGAGGCAGACCGAAGCCGGGCTGTCTCACAGTGGGGTCTCGTACGAGTTGTCTGTGGTCGGGGTTCTGGGAATTCCACTCGTCTTTCCATGCTTGTTTGGTGTTTTACCCCTCCTCCCTCCAAAGGGCGTTTGAAAAGAAATTCAGATCTTAAGTCAAATTTTGTCCAGTTCAAGTCTATAAAGTATGTCGGGATGGTTTGTTAAATTTGCCGTTGCGAAGCGCAGGTAACTCAGCTAGTTTTATAATAAAGGTAATATAAATATTTGTGTAAACACGCCACAACAATACACACATATATGCATTATGTTATATTTATAATAATTTATGTAGATGTATGCGTATGAGAACACATGAATCTAATCCTTGAAGAAGGAGTAAGGATAAATAAATAAATCTTTATTGGGCTAAGAAAAATATGCATAGTTACAAAATCAAGACCAATTGTAGTGTGCCAAAAGGCGGACTTATTGCAAAAGGAATATCTTACAGTCAACCCGAAGATAACGCCGGAATGAAATTTGGGTATTTATTTATTACACTTTTATTGAACAAAATACCCACAGCAATATGTCAACGTCACAAGTAATAAATGCAAAATCGTGTTTTCACTTGGTCGAGCTTAACACAGTGCTGCGATCTCTGCCAGATAACCCCAAAATTTAAATCATAAACTCAAGGTATGTTGTTTGTTTATAGTGTACGATGTTCTGTTTTAGCTTTATGTATGTTTCTTTTTGTAAAAAAATACTTTTTAGAGTTCTTCAGAGTTTTAGAGTATAGAGAGTTTTAGAGAAAATCTATCTATTTCATCTCGCTGTATCCCTTACGAGGTATTCGCAGAGAAGGCCAGGCGCTATGATTCAGATTACAATGACTTCGTATTATAAAAAGGACCAAGGCTCCTCCACTGTTCCCTGAACGATTATGATTATATGGCCTTCACTGGTACTGGTTCACTTTCTGTGTTTTGTTAAATTTTTTGACATGTGCTGTAATAACTGTTTGTGCCTATGTGACTATCGTATGGTCAAAAGAAGTATATCACATCCTTCAAAGGAAAAAGTTTGAAGGTTGGGCATTGGGCAATGATCAATTTCGCAAGCAAGCTTGGTCGTCAGAAATTAAATAACTAAATAAATAAATAAAGACATATCCTGTCATAATTTGATGGTAATTCATGTGTTGAGCGCATGCGAGTGCAAAATACAGAAACACGTAGGAAAGATGTATGAAAGAGAGAGCATGAAGAGTGCAGAGGGAGACAGGGAGAGAGTAGACTGGAATGAGGGGAAGAGGGGGGAGGGGGGGTAGACAACTACTTGTTGAGTGCTGCGGGACACCACGTGGTAATGGAGCACGTGCCGGACAATGATTCTGAATTTAAAAATAACAAAGTCTTACGAAACGGCGCAAACGTTTACCAGTAAAGAAATGTACTTACCACAAATAAAATCAGTAGAAGGTGGTCGGTAGCCTGGTTGGTAACGCGCTCGATTGTTAATCCAGTGGGAGCGGGTTCCATCCCCGATGCCGACCTACTCCACTTCACGACACAAGCTTTTCAAGCTTACTAATGAGAAGTGTACAAAGGTGTGTTTGGGTTTATTTCGATAAACCCATATTATTTTTTTATGAAAAAAAAAACTAGTTTGTACATCTGTCCCTCCTCTCACATTGCGTCACTTTTGGGGTAGGCAGAGAGGACAGAACCTCGCGGTCTTTGTAGGTACATATTTGTATGAATGACTTGGGATTGCGTATTATTCTATTCTTTTCTATCCCCTCACGCCACGTCCCTTGCGGGGTAGGCAGAGAGAACAGTTCGTCACACTTTCCTCCATCCTTACATGCTTCGTGTTTCCGTCAAATTCATACAATTTGTCATACATACTCTGCGATTCATTTTACTCAGAACACTTCCGTTCTTGAGAAGTTGGTCTACATAGTCGAGCCATGTGGTTCTTGGACTATTACAACAAACCCAAATACTTTCCCTCGTAGTAAAAGCTTGTGTTGTGATATGTACAATAAATTTTCAACCCCGGGATTCGAACACAACATCTACACATTGAAATCCCACGCTCCGGCCAACTACCCCAACCACGTCGTGTAATATTAGCCTTCTAAAAACTATAAAAAAACTAAGTAGAAACCCTTGGGTCCAACAAAAGTGAAAAAGGAAAGAACTGGAAAATCCTCATATTTTCTTGTAAATAACAAGACTAATAAAGTTCAATCTGTGTGTAAAAAATAAATCTTTATTGAAAAAAAAAACCAATGGCGGGTTGTAATTTGAATCTGCGATACACAAACTTCGCTACTTGTTTCCACGCATCCTAAGAGTTTACACAGTGTGCCTTGTCCAAATGATTAACGTATTTTTTCTACTTGAATCATATTATAAACTATTCCTTCGGCCCCAGATGAATAAATTGTCGAACTAACATAATATCAAACTATGATGAAAAACTATACACCTGTTTTTATGCAACCTAAGTGGAACAACAAAAAACTGAAAAATAAGAGATCTTAAAAAAAAATACAAATCAAGATTATATTACTTAACACATCTTAGATCCGTTGTTCACGGTCTTCCAAACGATACCGAGAACGCTCTTCCGGGGTGCTTTAGTTCCTTGATTCCAATGACGCCTCCCACCAAGAATTGACAGAATTAAAATTTGTAATGCGAACCCCCCCCTCCCAGCCCATGAATTCTCAACATAATAATTACTGATAATGCACTCGGTCTTATAAGAACGCAAAATATTGATCAATTTTGAAAATCACAATTTATGTTTTGTGAGAACATCGGAATTTTCTACATGTCGCAGTTGAATATAACAAGTAGTTATCTCAACAGATATACAGTAATGGATGAACCTTCCTTCAGGTCCTACCGTCGGCTGGCTTCGGTTGGCATAATGTGATCACTTAATTGACACTTAAGTAACATTCACCACCCCCGGACGACCACAGCTCCGATGGAGAGATGACGTCATGAAGCATGCCGGTGCAACATGGATGCAAGTGCCCCAAGATCGTTTGGCATGGAAAGGGGTGGAGGAGGCCTACGTCCAGGAGTGGATGGCTACGGGCTGAACAAGAAGAAGAGTATTCACCAATTACAGTCCATCCATCTGCCGCGGCCGGGAAATGAACCCAGTCATAAGTTTGAAGGGAGGTCCATCCTTTGCTGTGTGTCTGCTGAAATAACTACTTGTTACAAAATATTGATATTTTCTTACTGAGGTCGTTAAGAAGAATGTGTGAGAAAACGCTGAGAGATTAGATAAGAAATGAGGTTATTAGGGAAATGAGTGACTGCAAGTATGGCGTTGTAACTAGAACGAAAGTAAACAAACTAAGATGGTTTTGGGCATGTTGAGAGAATGAAAGATGGCAGGATGACAAGAAAGATATATTTCAGCGAACGAAGTGGTGTGAAAAAGCGCGGCCGCCAGAGACTGGCCTGGTCCGATCATGTCGACCAGATCCTCAAGGATGGACGCGTTTTGAGTAAAAGGAATCGGAGAGCGTGTTTGACAGAGTGCATGAATGTGACGGAAGCCAGGAGTGTGTGTAAGGATAGGGCTGTCTGGCGCTCTGTCCCCTCTGCCTACCCTGAAAGGGACGTGGCGTGAGGGTATAGATAGATAGATAAATAGAAGTCTGATTTTTGTAAGTGTTAGCATAACTCCCGCATTTTACGATGGATTGCTAAGAAAAATTAGAATAATATTTGCGATAATATAGGCTGTGTCCTAACGTCACGGGTTTTTGGAGAAAAAGCTTTTCCTAGGAGATGCCATGATGATGAGTGGATCCAAGGGTTGTGTGGGGTCGAGTGTGGTATCGTATGAAAGGTCGTTGAAGGAAAAAATCGGATCTTAAGTCACATTTTGTCTAGCTCAAGCATATAAAGTATGCCGGGCTGGTTTGTCAAATTCGCTGTTTCAAAGCACGGGTAACTCAGCTAGTAACATATATACAAGTAGGTATGTACATATTTTTTTATAATCCGTCTAGCTTTTGTTTCTTTTAAACGCACAGGTTGTATGTAATGTTGTAGTTATATTATTATGGTGGCATAGTAGACTAAACTTATATATATATTTATGTATATATATAAGTGAATTCCTACATAATAGGTAGACTTACCATGTTCTGGAGTTTTTCTTAAGTCAAACAACTGTATAGTTGGTTCGGTTGGCCAGTAGTGAAGTTGTCTTACGGCGGCTCATACACCAGACCAGGCAGTTAGTCCCTCGCGGGAACGCTTACAGTACTGTCGTGTCAGAGAAGACGCGTCGTATTTATACTCTTTATGCGGTGTGAAATTTTCAAATCGCGAACGGTGTGATTCTGTTTTTAAAATTTTTAAAAACTTAAAAAGCGCGGTAAATATAAAATCGAATCATTCAAACCAAATACAAGGTATTTAAATTTAGAATCGAATGCTTTTCCTTTTTTTTTTAAAATTCCCACTAAGTTTTTTAAAAGTTTTCTTTCGTTGGTGATTTAAAAACTTCGGTTATACTTACCTATGCTGTTTTTATTTAATTATTTTATGTTTTTTTTTATTCTCTTGTCTTATTTTATTTTTATGTGTTTTTTTATGAGTGTGTGAATATGATGTAAGTATTTTTTTTACTGCATTTTCATTCCCGCATTATTTTTGCAGTAGCATAAAATTTAAACATCCTTCTTTTACTTTGTAGCGATAACATAATGAAATACAGTCCACTTTTTTTTCTTATGTTGGTTTCAACAACTTTTTGCTACAACTGTCAAAATATTGGGCACATCTATGATAAATAAAAAATCTTTTTTTTTCTAATTTACGGTCGTCCTTCGACGCCACGTGCTTACTATTGTTATGCACATTAAAATGACAGGTACCCACATTCTAAAATTCAAAATTTCAAAAGAATATCATTCTATGCAATGTGGAATCACTTCGAATAAATTCAAATTCAGTTTACTTCTATTGGACGTCATTGAAAACTTTGTTATATTTTTCCCGCCTATTTTTTAAAACGGTAACGATATGTTATTTTTTCAAAATTTCTTATATTTAACGATTAAGGGAACTTCAAATCGTTATTTAATAATATAAAATTCACTCATTACCCATTTTGTACCCGTACAGTTCCGTTCGGGAACATAGGGAGGCCACCATGCAAATTTTTCAACACTTTTGTGAAATATGCGTTGTACTTTGTATACAGAAAGACACATAACATTCTCTTTTCGTCAACATTTAAGTAATATAAATATTTATAATAAACCCGCCATTTTTTAATATCTGGGCTTGCATACACAAACTCAAATACTAAAGTATCTGGGCTTGCATACACAAACTCAAATACTTTCCTGCACACTTTGCATTAGGCTAAAAGCCTGTATCGCAAAGTGTGGCGAATACATCGCCAGCGCCGGGGTTTGAACCTGGCACCTCTCTCTTGAGAGACTGCCGCCTCAATCAACTGCTCTAACCATGTACTGAATTTGAAAATGTATTTTTATTTTCAATAAAGTTTTATTTATTTATTAATAGTACATTTTTTTTTAACGCATATGGCAATAGACCCGGCAATTACAAATTCAGAGGTAAATCTCTCAGCCAATTGGCAGCGTCAGCAGTGACCCCGTGGATTTCAGTTAGACCGCGCTCGAAACCAAAAATTCAGAACGTGAAAAGATTTACGAATTTTCAGAACAGTCGAAAAAAGTGTCAAAAAAGAGTGGCACCTTTACCTGTTTTGCGATCCGCGCATCCCACTCCAAACGATAGATTTTGAAGTCACATAAAAAAATATGCTCGTTGTTTGCCCTAGTGTATGTAGGTAAATTATATTTTTTAGAACGCAGTGCCTTTTATATTTTTCCATAACTTTTCTTATATACTAATGCTACAAATCCTTTCGTTTCCTTGTCGACCCTCGCCTGCGAGTATCTGGTAAGTATATCATAAAGTGAGCACCTTAGTAATTCTTACGTTTTTGGCCCAATTGTTTCCCTAATTGGTCCTAATTGAGTCATGGTTTAGTAATTTAAGGTTTATAATTTGGATATAAAAAAACCCTTCTTGAGAACCTCGAGTTACATTACAGAATAGGCCCTGTACTTGGTTAAAAGCTCGTATCGAAAAGTTCAGAATAGGTACATCATCAATGTCGGGATTCGAACCCAGCACTTCCCCCTTGGGAAACCCGCCGCTCCAACCAACTGTGTTAACCATATACCTTTTGCAATAAGTCCGCCTTTGGCGCACTACCATTGTCTTGTTTTTGTAACTATGCATATTTTTTTGGCCAATAAAGATTTATTTATTTTATTGTTTTTTACCTTCTCATTTTTTTTAATTGAAAGAAAACAATTTCACTAGGGCGAGCATATCGAAAAGTTGTGATATCTTCAGTCAATCATAACATCTGCCTTGAAAAATGTATAGAAACATCAAACAATAAAAATGTCATCGGATTATAATGCAATCGATTTCATAATGAATGTTTAAAATTGGAAATCGAACGATTAAATTCCATATTTAAAAAAACAACAACCATAGAGGAATGTTGCGAGAAAATAACATTCTTCTGTTGTTGTTACGTTTGCCAACTCTATTAATAATACGCGGGCATGAATGAATGAAATTATTTGAAAATAGAATTCTAAATATTATTATATTATTCTATACTGGCAACATTCACTTCATAAGTTACTAGCACCTACTTGTGATTATTCACGGAGGGTTTGTTAAATACATAAATTGTCTATTCTACAACTACACTTCATACTAAACAAATTGATTTTCGGATTGACTGTATGACATTGCGTTTGCAATAAGTCCGCCTTTTGGCACACTTATTTTTTACGTCTTATTTTTGTTATTAATATGCATATTTTGTTTTGGCCAGAAAAGATTTGTTTATTTTTTTACGCGGAGATAAGACTTGCCAACACACTTCTCAGTATTAACCAGAAGAGTATTATCATTCATGATTGACAGATAAACTCATCAGCCTGGGGGAAATTGGAAACTTGGAAAAATTCACCTATCTAGATATCACAGGATAAGGCTCGACGCGAGGCCTAAAATACAAGCATTGTGCTTGAAATATCAGTATTCAGAAATCGTCTAACAATATTGTAAGTATAAACAATTAGGTAGGTACCGATTTTTAATTATGTAAGTATAAATTTTCCGGTAAATCTATTTTTTTTTTATTTATTAGCGATGTTGGTACTACATATTTATAAATAACCATTATTATTTCATGTTAAATGCAATCACTATAGGTACATATTTACTGTTACATTAACTACATCGACCCAAGTTACAAAAAAAAAACACTATTTAGATATACGAACCACCGCACAAAACAAAATTAAATGAAAACTGTAAAAAAGGCGAGACATAAATTCTTAGACAAATAATTTTCGATGATAGCTGAAGTTGCAGCTAACGCAGTACCTACATACGTATTCGAACAATTTGCAAAAACTCCCGCAGTCCTGCGTTACGACGAGGATTATGTAAGTTGATTATTATATTTCAATCATCAAGGAATGCAGCGTTCCATTTTTTTCAAATATGTGTTGTTAGAATTATGCACGTTCCAATTTTAAAATCGTTTTTAAAATTATTCTGTCAAATTCCTATCGAACGAACTAGATTAAAAACTAATTGCACCCCCAAAAGAATTTTAATCGTTATTCGTCTGAAGTGCATAGTTTAATTTTTTATGCTATTTGATATTAATTACGTACTTAATTCAGTCGGGAATATGTGAACTATAAACGAAACAAGTAATAGCTGATACTTTCATATTTGTTCACTAGGGCGAACTTATCTAAAGGTTGCGATTTCTTCCAGTTAGCCATTTTTTATTGTTCATTATCGTCCTTAGGCCCTAATTTCGGGCACTTGGACTCGTCAAATTTACATAGTTATAGTCTATTAGCAATCAAGAGGAGCAATAAGAAAAGATAAGCACATCAATGCTAACAGAGTGTAGAACGTCTGCTAGAATTTCGTAGGGAACACATAATACAATTTTAAACAATAAATTCGATGCTGAGATGTACCAACAGTGTACCAAAGGGCGGACTTATTGCAAAATAAATATCTTCTAGTCAATCAGTATTATGTATAGGTACTAATTTAAAAACTGTTCAATTGACATTAAATTTTATAATTTGTATGTGTCTGTAAAATTTATGACTATAATGATAATTTATATTTAAAAAAACAGTTTTTTTACACTTATTTTTTTCTTGGATTAGGGAGTAGGTTATAGGAATCTCCGGGTTGTAAAATTGCCCTCCACTGTTTATTGATATTTTTTCGAATGTCCTGTAAAAGTTGGGGATTCCTATAAAGTCTATGAATCATTTCAAATCTTTTTCAGCAGTGGTGTTCGCCACCCATTCTGATTGCCACGTATAATTGTTGGCGCAAAGAGAGTGTTTTTTGTGTTTTTATACAAATACGGCATTCACTGGTTACCCCATTATTGGGGTATAGAGGGAAATTAGAATTACTTCCCTTGGCAATGTAAATCTTGATTTATCAAAAAAAAAATTGTGAATAAATTAGTGTCTGTTTTTAAATATTAATTATCATTAAATTTTACATTTGTACCTTTTGTATAAAATAAAATAACACAAGAGACATAAAAAAGCATAAAAACAGCATTTAATTAACATTTCTTGTCGGAATTCTTAAGTTCCGTGTCGCAAACGAGAAATTAAGCATTAAATTGTGGATACTTAATAATCGTTTTTTTTATTTTTTTTTTTTAATATTACAGAATAAATAAGACAAGATTATGTCCCCTTTGAAATGAAAAATTGTGCAAAGTGGAATGTGAATGAACCTTTACATGACAGATATGGAGGCAATATACTTAAAGGAGTGACGTAGATAATATACTAAAAGAAAAAAGTGCATCGGCCTTTACAAGCTTTTAAAATTATCTTGGACGTGTTATGTGAACATTAAATATCATTATTTATAAACCGAATTGTCGCAGAAAAGTTCCGAATAAAAAATAACACAACAAAAAAAAGAGGCGACAGACAAAAACAAAACAATTAATATAAATCAAAATTGCGCGCCGCATCTCAAATCTCTGCGGAATTTGAGAGAATAATTTATCGTCAACTTAAAAATAAACACATCTGATAATACAGTTATAATCGTTAAATTATTATATTAGAATGAATGCAGCGAACGCACCCATAAATCAATCTGAATTATTATTACAGAAGCCGATAATAATAAACGAACATCCAAAAACAAAAGATAATCAGAATTGATAAAATTTAAACGACAAAAGAATTAGAAGAACGCGCAAAACAAACAAAATAGCACGAGTGATATAATTTGTAGGACTTTTTGTTATTCAGGTAATAATGATGATATTTGTTGATTGTCGTTTTTTGCAATGCATGAGGAGATTGGATATCAATCTTGAGCCGATCTAGTCAAAGAAAGATCAATAAAATAATAAGATATTTTGCCGAAGAGATACTGATCTAAGAATTGGTTTAAAAACGCAATGTCCTCCGACTCATTCCGAATACTTTCCATCGACACAATTTTGTGTATTAGCAGTGATGACAAACAAAATGTAAATAATAAAAATAACATAGTTATAAACGACAAACGGAAATCGGTAATAAGAATCGATGATTTTAATTCATTGACATCGAAAGATGAAAAAATATTTAATAATCTGAATGACGAATATAGAAGTAACGATGATAATTTTAATAATAATAATACAAACAACACTAAAAATGGATATGTGAGCATAAAAACAAGTTTCGTAATAAATGGTGATGATATTAATAATGTAAAATATAAACAAAATAATAAAAATAATAAGTGTGTAGCCCAAGTAGCCCAAAAGTGTGTAGTGCAAAAAAGAGTGTTGTCTTCTTTGGAAAGGCGAGACAGGGAACACGTTAAGGCAAGGACAGGATACAGGAATATAAGAAATTGCAAATTTCGAGGAGGGATTCTGTCCATGTTGCATGTTCTGATCGCAGTCATTATTTACCAACTTCTTATGATTGAACGCGTATCTGGTGAGTATCAATTTTTGTATTTTATTCTCCATATATACCGTCGTTGATATGCCAAATTGAACCTAATATGTGCCATGTGACGAAAAGTCAAATTTTCATGTTGTCTGATTTTAATCGTTTCGACACTCTTGCTGGGATGGTACTTTCTAAGGTTTCTCACCCGAAACACACAGATAAAATGCAAACTAATAACGCCATTATGTATATCGCTGTAAGTGTCATTTTCCACAAACATTTTATCTATGGGTATTTTGGGTGAAAAAGCTTAGAATGTACTACCCCTGGTGTTGTGTCTTTTCTTCTGTCTTATTATCTGACTTGTTTTTTTATTTCTTTCTTTCTGAAGAAAAGGCCACCAGCAAGACAGTCAAAACTTCGATCAAAAGAAAACTGCACGCAGTTCGTCCGAAAATCAGAATAAGTTTTCGCCGACGAAAAATCCAGTTTTCAGGAAAGCGTAAAATGTGAATATTTTTTCATGACGTTGTTTGATAAATGTACATCGCGATTGTAAGAAATCCAGCTTTTTAGCTTTGATTTTGGTGGCTTATGATTTCTCAGTTTATGCGGTTTTATACTTTTTAGAACATATTGAGCAGAAAAAATAAAAATTGTTTTTTTTATGCGTACTGCTATCGACGAGTCAATGCATTATCACATTCGGCCTTATTTTTGTACCAGCTTAAGACTTAAAATCAAAAACGTTTCACGTCAAAAATTTACGAAGAATATATTAGTGAGGTATATATTATGACTTCACGATCATTTCCCACGGCATTAAGTTTCAGAATCGCCTGAACAATCGCACAATAAAATGGTAAAAATAGCGTTTTTTTCCATTTTTTGGGGTTAATTTTGCGTCTATCAAAAAACTTTTACGGTTATTCCCTAGATTTTAATGCATATTATCAGTACAAGAAATAAAAATTACTCCGCGACTTTCGGGAAACGAATTTCCGTCTTTCGGAAAAAAGGACAGAGGTGTTTTTAATTTATTTTTTTCAGAAATCTATACAAGATACAAAAAATCTTTTACGGTTATTCCCTAGATAAAGGTTCAATGCATCTACCCTATTTTGTTCCAAAGCATATTTAGTAACGGTTGTCGAGATAGAAGGTCTCCCGTTTTTAGAAATTTTTGAAATGTCGGTATGCACACTCTTAAGCTTTCTGTGAAGTGTGCAAAGATGTATTTGGGTTTATTTCGATAAACGCAGATTCATTTGTATTATTAAAATTTAATTTAATTTATTATAAAGTACTAGACAAATTAAAACATTAGTTTTTACTAAACATCAGATATTTGCATAAGTGCATATCGCATAATATGCAAATGCATATTCTGGCACTTTTTCCTCGTTTATATGCACGTCAACCTATTTATTCAAATGTTCAAAACTCGCATAGAAATATTTACTAAGATCACCAAAAAATTACACAAAATTAGGTACATGGTAGGTCTACTAATCCTGGAAAATCTCGTAAGTCCCCGTAAGCATACTTTGATTGAGCACTATAGTGCATATTTTAGGATTTCTAACTGCATATTTTAGACGATTGATAGTCAGATTACGTTGTCTGAATTTTAATACATTATTTTATCCGTATCTACTCGTTCGTGGTAGTATAAGTTTTAATATCTTTGTATTTTTGGTGCTAACTTTGAAGGGCTCAAATATTTTTTTCAGGTTAAGCCTAATAACTTTTTACATACAGTTTATCTATGTTTACCACTAGTCGTGTGGATTTTAAGTATAATAATATTACGTCTTAGGAGTCAATTTTTACTACAGTGCTGAAAATCTTAATAACGTTGCCTAATCTTCGGCCATTTGTTGCTTAATAGAAATCATCTTACGGGCTTACTAATTTTAGTGTTTTTTTTTTGGTATTTTATTTCGTGTTAAGTTCAATAACCATAGCGGTAATAACTACCTAATAATTTCTTTAAAATTCTCGATACTTATCAAGAATATGTTGAATTTTATGTATTTTTTAGTATGTTATGATGTGATTAATAAAAAGCTAAATTAATTAACGAAATAAGATTTGTTGATAAGGATTCAAACAGATAATAATTTTGAAGATTTTATTCGTGGTGACATCACTATCATGAAATCGTATCCTCTAACTTGGCCGCCGACGGATGTTAGCTGCAAGTGGATTTCAAATTGTGCTGTCGGTAGCCCTGATTGTCGAATCTTGTCGTGAGAGCTGTCAAAGTCCCACATTGTAGTTTTTACAAGTAAGCTATAATTTATACCTCAACATGAAGATCAGCAGCAAAATTAAAATTTATAAAACTTGTGTTCGACCTATCATGACATATGGAATTTTATTTTATTATCTATTGTAGGGAGTATGAACATCCCCTACCTATGTATACCTCTTAAGGTACATTAGATCCTAAGACATTTGTATCGTATATATCCTTCTGTTTATCATTTTATAAATTAGTCCACAATAAACCTTGGTCCCAACAACACGCATTTTACTTATAACAACCTTCTGATAACTATATAGTATCGCCTTACACTAAAGTGGAGACATCCCGACGTGATATACAAAAAAAAAACAGTGCAAAAAAAGTGTTGACGAACTTTATACCTGACTCTGACCCTAAACTCAATAGTGATGGGTGACCGTGTTCAATGTGTTCATATATCTATCAACATAATAGAAAAATGTGTCTTGAAACTAATACTGACGACAGGATTCACGAACAATGCAAACGACCAAGTATAAAACTGATTCGGGAACGCCGTGCCAACATTAACGACAAATTAATCTTGGAGGACTCCACGGTATCTGAAGAGTGATGTGACCAACATCCTCTCAACTTCCCGGACCACAACAAGCAGACGAACCAACATCCAACATGACATCAGCCTGCTTCATCAGCACACTCAACGTGCTTCAACAACTCAACATTCTTAATTCGTCACATCGACTGATGAACAACAGCATCTACAGCATTTTCATCACCTCTTTGAAGATGGTCAACACCATGATGATGGTCAACACCACGACGAACATCATCATCATCGAACGAAGATCATCATCAGGACACTGGAATGAATGGAACTTGTACGGAAGGCTACGCAGCCACGCTACACTCCAGTCACGACCACGGCAACTAGCCGGTCGGCAACTAGCCGGTCTATCCAGCCACTGATGCATCATCATCACACTCGACAGCATTTGCGAAAGGCATGCTCGTCACCATGCGATCTACGCACAACAACGTCTGCAAATCAGACAACAACAAAACACAACGTCTGCAAATCAGACAACAACAAAACAACAACGTCTGCAAATCAGACAACAACAAAACAACAACGTCTGTAAATCAGACAACAACAAAACAACAACGTCTGCAAATCAGACAACAACAAAACAACAACGTCTGCAAATCAGACAACAACAAAACAACAACGTCTGCAAATCAGACAACAACAACAACAACAACGTCTGCAAATCAGACAACAAAATTATGTGCAAATCACATATAACAACGTGTGCAGATCACACGGCTCAATCATCTCAAACCAGCTCACATCACTAAAGCTGAATTTTCGCTTCAAGAACGAAGAAAGGCTCGAGAAGAAGACGAAGACTTACTGATGCTAACGAAGCAAGAAAATCTTCACTTTCATCATGCCTCAAATCATATTACGAAGCAACAACTACGACATCCAATGAAGACCATTTTATTTTATTTCAAACATGCAAAGTTTTAACTGTATCAACTTCCATTTTTTTTGTATACATAATATGTTAACCAACATTTTTATCTACCTAATATTAATAATGTTAACTAAAATGCTTATTTCCTTGTATCCAACTCTGGATATTGTGCAACCATATGTGAATTATTATTATTATTACTGACCCTTATTTTTGTCAACGTGACCAAACTATTTGTCTTTTAACATACGATATAACTATACCTACGCATTATAACTATTATACACTGATATATTATACACCATTTTTTTATGTGCAATTCTTAAAATTTGTGTATCGATTGTATTATTTCATCTTAACTATGAATTTAAATGTGTTATGTTACACTCAACGATTTTTTGCTATTTTGTTATATAAATCAATTTGTTTTTGGAAGGTCACAAAGACCACACATATGTTTATATTGGACCTACATGTTTTGATCTGTTAATAATTATTTACAAAATTTATTATCTTTCTCAAATGTGATGCATCTTTATTACCTACTTTTGGGTACAAATATTTTTATGTCTTATGTTTTTACAAAATAATGTTATAATTTGACCATTTTTGCCTCAATGTAAATCTTTTCAAGTTATTTTTTTGCCATGTGTTACAAATACCTACCTACATTTATATTTTTAGGACCCTTAACATGTGATTTCTTATACTGATTTTTTTAATGGTTTATCTTTGAATTATTTATTACCTACTATGTTTTTAGGATCTCAAATATCTTATGTACCTATACGATATCAACAAGATGTTTTACTATACAAATATGAATACTGAACTAAACAATGTATTATGATAAGTTAGTTAGCTTATTCTTTAGCGACTAATATTTCATACAATTTATTTTATAATCATGCTTTTTCTAAACTTTATGTAACGTTATCACTAGGCAGGGAGGATTGTAGGGAGTATGAACATCCCCTACCTATGTATACCTCTTAAGGTACATTAGATCCTAAGACATTTGTATCGTATATATCCTTCTGTTTATCATTTTATAAATTAGTCCACAATAAACCTTGGTCCCAACAACACGCATTTTACTTATAACAACCTTCTGATAACTATATAGTATCGCCTTACACTAAACTATTCCATTGTAGATCCTCTAATTTATTCGTTTATTTTCTAATCTATGGTAATTTCAAACATACTGAAAGACATTGTATACCTACTAATAGATACAATTTATTTTATTTTCAAAATCCAATTAGATTTGAGCTTTTGTCCCTTGAGCATATTTCTAAAGGGCTTTCGTCTATTGTTGAGCAATATTCTTATGCAGTATTTCTACAACAGTGTATGAGAATTAAGGATGAACATTGTCGGGCTTACGACCGACCTCGGCTGGCTTAAGTGATCACTTTACACTCGGGAAACATTCTTAGGGGGTTTTGTCCGGTCACGGTGCCAGAGAACGTTCCTAGAGGGCACGTCTTCACGATGACTCTTCTCAGTCTGTTATTTTGTGGGTCTTTCAGGAGTTTCAGGTCAAACAGTGATTTTTCACAATTGTTCATCTTCCGTTGACGATTTTTGACATACCCCTTTTTGTCCAACCACGAACCTCATTAGTTCTTACTGTTTTATTGTTGTGTTATTTTTTTGTTTTGTTCAACATCTCTTTATTCAAGTATTATTATTACGGCTAGTGCGTGTTTTTTTTTTAAATTTGGCGTCGTTCGGTCTGCCATATCGATGCTGGGCGCGTGCACATATCTTACCATATTTGTAAAGCATGAATCAGGATTATTATACGGAATAATACACAGGCCAATGCCCGTCAGATAAATGTTGCAGAAATCGCAAAAAAATGTATAATTTATATATAATAAAACGACAACGGACAGATTTCTCTATAGGGAACTAACAGATGAGCACCTGTTAGAGATCTAGTGACCATAGAAGACGCAAAAAGGTCTTAATGTACGCTCTAGGTGAAGAAAAAAACGCTACACAAAATTGAGATGAAATAGAATCCATAGAAATAAGTACCTATAAGTAAAAATAATAATTTAAAAACAAGATTTTATGACTTCCCATCCTAGAACTATTCCAATGCCCCTTCCCACCAAGAACGGCCAGAATCAAAATTTGTAAAAAGATATGAGTTGTACTCTGAAGAACTTTCGTGAGATACCAAACACGGCGGTATGCGGTGACTGGATCCTTTCGATCGTTCGGTGTCTTCCGATGCTTGATCTGAAGAAAATCTGACTTACATACGATCTGGATTTATTTTCCGACGTCCTTTCATAAGATACCACACATGACCTCTCACTAACCTTGGATTCTTGCATATGGAAAATGTTATCCTGACTCCCTTAAATTCGTAGGTACCCAATTTTATAATTCTCTGTAAAGGCGAAATGCTTTTATAGTTTCATGAACAATAGTTGCTATTTGAAGTTATGTAAACAATATCTATCAAATGTTTATACCTAATAGCGTTTTTCTGGACAAAAAAAAATGATAATGTAGGTATTTTTAATTTATTTTAAGATTCATGAAGTGAATTAGTATATGTGCATGTAATGTGTATATTGAGTTTTTATCTCGAAATATTATAAAGACAGGAAAAAGTCTTCTTTGTGAAAACTGTGTAAAATACATTATTGAAATAAAAAACTTAGAAATTGTAAATTTTATTCAAAAAAACCTATTGATTTGACGAACGAAATGCCGGATTTCCTGTCTCTAATCAGCAAATTCAATTATTCCACAATTTCCCTAATAAAATCTCATAAAAATCAACGGTGTTTTTTGCTAGATAAATTTAAATATTATTTCTTACTGATAATTCAATCTAATAAGAACCTGAATCACCATAGAACAATTAACTTTTCAAACGGTAGCCAATTTCTCAATTTATGAGATGAGTCAATGCGTGAAATTTTTTTAACTGTAGCACATTGCTTATCGTCACTAATCACCCTTAAGTCTCGCGACCCAACTATGACTTCACGATCATTTCCCACGGCATTAAGTTTCAGAATCGCCTGAACAATCGCACAATAAAATGGTAAAAATAGCGTCTTTTCCATTTTTAGTGGTTAATTGCGCTCAAATCAAAAAACGTTTACGGTTATTCCCTGGATTTTAATGCATATTATCAATACAATAAAAATCTCTGTGACTTTCGGGAAACGAGTTTCTGTCTTTTGGGAAAAAGGTCAGATGTGTTTTTCACATTTTTTTTGAGAAATCAATACAAGATATAAAAAATGTTTTACACTCATTCCCTAGATAAAGGTTCAATGTATCTACCCAATTTTTCCTAAAGCATGTCTAGTAAGGTCGTCGAGATCTAATGTCTACCGTTTTTATTAATTTTTTGAAAGTCAATATGCCTACTAGCTTTTTGGGTTGATTGGCAGAAATCGCCAACAGGCGATAAATCCGCCCTTTGTGTGTAAATTTATGTGCAATAAAGTTTTCATTTATTTATTTAAGGTAGTTATGGATCTTATTCCTCATTCTCGCGTTAAAATTGTGCGGTTGGACGATTTAGGTTTAATTTTTTTAAGAATTTTCTTACACGACTTTTTCTTAAATTCGATTAGATTTCGTCTGCTCTCATTCCCCTTTAAATTACAAGACAAAAAATTAAATAGTATCGATTGAGGCGGTACTGGAATTATTTGGGTGAAATATGGCGATGATTTTATTGTACCGGAAGGAGACAGAGGGGAGGAAGAAGAAAAAGTCGCTGAAAAGATTCGGAAATTAGCATTAGATATTTTGACAATTATGTACTATAGTCTCTTAACTAACGAACAGTGTAAGATGAGCATCGTCAGTGGGGGGGACAGGGGGGCCGCTGCCCCCCTCCCCCCTAGGGATTGGAATAGGTATATATTTTTTCATGCTATTGATAACATCTTATAAAAAATCACATTATTACCACACGTTTTCCCATCATATCATAAATTTTCTAAAGTTAGTATGAAAATCCATCAAAATACAATTTCTCCATAAAAAAATTGCCTGCGGCGCTATTTTTCGTAACCATTTTATGAAATACATTTTTCACAGATATTACTGGGTAAATTGTTACATACCTTATTAAATAAACTAAACCATATCACGACCTTCTTCACTCCACAAAAAAATATTTAAGCTTGTTTCAAGCTATATCATTTTTTTATTTTTTCGTTGCCCCCCTCCCTCGAGCTCCGAGACTGGCGACGTTCATGCGACCAGCCATGAGCTGGTTTAGATTTACTCTAGAGATTTTTCTTGCATAGTTAATATGTATTAAAAACTGGGGAATGACCGTTTTTTTTATTGAAGCGAAATTAACCCCAAAAAATGAAAAAACAAAACGCTATATTACCATTTTATCATGCGATTTTAAACATTTATGCCGCGGGAAATTACCGTGACGTCATAGTTGGGTCACGAGCCTGAATTTCATGATTTTTTCATTTTCAGGAAAATATGACATGTTGATATATGTATATTGCAAAATCCCTTCTGGCGATACTCAGCACCTTAGGCAATTCCTACTTGTTTTGTATTTTTAGGGAATTATATAGAAGATGTAAAAATAACTTTATATTTTCATATTTTTTAATAAAATCTTACTTTCATACGGAGATACATGGGCGTCGCCAGCCTCGGAGCAAGGGGGGCAGTAAAAAAATAAAAATTTGATGTAGTATGAAAAATGCGTAAATAGCGCCGCAGGCCAATTTTTTTTGTTGAAGGAGGTCGTGATGTGGTTTGGTTTATTTGAAAATATATATAATACCTCGCACAAAAGTGCGAATTAAAAATTTCTTTTACAAAAAAAGCAATAAAAATAGAGCCTCAGGCACTTTTTTTTATAGAACAATTCTATTTTGATGGACTTTCATGAAAATTTTTTATATGATGAGAAAACGCGTGCCAATAATGTGATTTTTTGTGAGGCTTGTATGAAAAATTATATATATATTTCAATCTCTGATGGGGGCAGCTGCCCCCCTGCCCCCTCCTAACGACGCCCATGCGGAGATACTTCAACCCACGCAGCTAAAAAAAAACCTTACATTTCTACTCATGTGGCGATATAAATAGAAAACTACTCTTAAAGCCTTTAAAATTATATTTTTAATTTTTTTGCCTTAGTGATATATTATGTTCCTTAATGTTTTTCCAAATATTTTCTGAGAAATTATGCCTACTATGTCACGTAGTATTTTCCTCAGTACAGTCACTCCTTGCATGTTGTTTAATAAAAAATGCGTTACTGAAAATATCGTTTTCCAATCTACAGTAGCTATAGACAAGCACGTATCCAAGGGGGGGGGGGGGGGATAGTTGAGATCTATCCCCTCCCCCGAAATTTGGCGCATACACGACACAGGACGGACGGGACGATTTTTCTCTGCTATATCGGCGCGCCCCGTTTTTTTTATGCAACGACTTTTTATGTAGATATGATACATACAAAATTATGTAAAAAAAAAATCGCCAAACAACCGGTTGATCACTTCACCCACTCTTCTAAAAAATTTCGCCTGCGGCGCAAGTTATTTGGTACAATTACGATAGGGTAAATAATGGCAAAAAGTCAGTGCCTATACATAGGAAATTTCTTTCACATATTCGTTTGATTGAATAAATGCCCCTCCCCCTCCCCCCGAACCATGCTTGGCTATAGAGGAATTTCATGTATAGGTAGATTTAAGAGTATGCAAACTTACATTTCAAAAATATATGTTTGTATGTATGTATGCATTTATTTTCTTACTTTTTTCTTTTATTTTCTCGGGTTGACTGTAAGACATTGCTTTTGCAAAAAGTGTGCCCTTTGGCATACTACTTTCTCTAATGAGATTCATTTGTGATATTTAAAATTGGTTGACGTTCTAGCGGTTAACAAAATCTCTGATTCCAGTAGCCTTCTCTCCCAAGTGATCAACGTCTGACTGGGGAAATCGGACGTGATACAAGAAGGTGATGAGTGTCGAGGTTTGCCTGTAGTTTTTGTATAGGTACTTTTAAAACCATTATTCGCTCTAACATTAAAGTCGCCACCTACACAAAGTTAACTTCACCTGATATCCTTAAATCCTGGAGACATATTCCTCTAATATTTTATTCTAAAAATATTATTGTAACACGTATAATTAGTGTCTCATGAGTGGGCGATAACATATTATAAAGCTATTTCATTCATAACGATATTTTATTACCAACAGCTTACAGCCCTTAAAAGCTGAAAGGGATAATTATTTATATACTAAGTTCCAGATGTGCTTTCTGTACCACTATTTTAAACTATTTAATTTGACATCATCTGCGTCTACATTTTTCTCTTCAAATTCTAATGACTTTGCAATGTCCCAGCATATTGAAATTATGCACACGTATTTGCTTTAGGTGACAGTTTACAATTGTACTACTGTTTTTTCTTAAACATCTTTCAATTAGTAAGCCTTAATCAACTTTATTTTTTTATAGAGAAATATAATATGAGGTGGTCGGTAACCTGGTTGGTAACGCACTGGACTGTTAATCCAGCGGGCATGGGTTCTATCCCCGATGCCGACCTACTCCACTTCACGGCACAAGCTTTTCAAGCTTACTGTGGAGTGTACAAAGATGTATTTGGGTTTATTTAAATAAACCCAGACATTTAGAAAAAAAAATCGTCGTTCTTAAAACTTTTGTCATGATTCAGTACCTACTTAGATACATATTTTTGCAACAAACTTCAGAACGTTTTCGATCGTATTAGTTCTCCCAATCTTCTTCAGTGAGGGTTTTCTTCGACTGAGTCTCAGAATCACTTAGGTAATCAAATTGAAATTCTAATGATAATAAATAAATCATTATTGTCCAAAGGAAATATGCATTGTTACAAAACAAGACAATGGTAGTGTGCCAAATGGTGGACTTATTGCAAAAGAAATGTCTTGCAAGCAACCCTGATCTATCTAACAAATTTTCAGATATTATATTATGTATTTACTTATATTTTTCGCTTTCATGACATAGTTTCCACGACATTTTCGATTATCATCAGCACCAGAAGAAGATGTTTCTTACTTCTCATTAGCCTACAGCCCACAAAACAATGTCTCGGGCTATTTCTGTATTCAAGTGTATCCCTAAGTGCCATTCAGAGAGTCTCGCCACTCCAGCAGGCCTCGTCAACGTCTTGGATATATCTTGAGATGATGTTGTCTAGGCTCGAGTATTTCTCAAGGACATCAGGGGACCAACCTACTTCACAATTATTTTAATATCAAAATATCTACGTACAGAATCTTACAAACACTCGGTTTTCCACTATCCAGTTTCCACTAAAAAAAACATGACATCTAAGTTTTAGGAAGAATAATAACTGACATAATATGTATCAACTATATTTTTTTCGTGTACTAGTAGTCCGAGAGCCCGCTGCTTAATTTATGACGTATCTGTTTTTTGATCGAAATGTGGTATAAACGATAGCTTACCAATAGGGAATTACATCTCACTAGGGTTGCCTATCAAAATCTTGCCGCAACCCCCCCTGCCCCCCCCGAAAAGGTCCCTCTTCGCGGTTTTTCGTATTTTATAGGAATATGGTAAGAGATAGGAAAAAGTAGTCAATGACAAAAATAATCCTTGCTGAATTCTCTATAAAAAATATTAAGTCAATTTTTTCGTAGGACTAGTAGTTTACCCGTAATGGCCGGTCAAAAAACAGGATATTTTTTGAAAAAATAAAAAAAAAGTTTGATTTTTTTTCGGGCGCTATATCACTGTTTTATGAAAAACTAAATTTTAAGAATTTCCGTCACTGAGTTTTATTGTAATAACTCCGAAATTATTAGATGTATGAACATAATTTATAGCTCGTTTTGTAGCTAAGACTATGGTAATTAATTCGTTCTCTGACTATTTTCCTGTAGCTCTTATCAATTTTCAACCAATTTAGTTTAAATACATTTTTTTTTGTATTTTAAATGAATTTCGGTTTTGGACCGGCCATTGCGGGTAAACTGCTTTTTTGACTTAACATTTTTTGTAGAGAATTTAGCAAGGATTATTTTTGTCATTGACTACTTTCTCCTATCTCTTACCATATTCCTATAAAATGCAAAAAACCGCGAAGAGGGACCTTTTCGGGGGGGGGGCAGGGGGGGTTGCGGCAAGATTTTGATAGGCAACCCTAGTGAGATGTAATACCCTATTGGTAAGCTATCGTTTATACCACATTTCGATCAAAAAACAGATACGTCATAAATTAAGCAGCGGGCTCTTGGACTATAGCCATTTGCGTCGCCAGCTTCGGAGCTAAGGGGGGGGCAGCAAAAAATTAAAAAATTGGTATATGAAAAAAAACGCGTAAATAGCGCCGCAGGCGAAAATTTTTTGTGAGACATAGTACTGAAGAAGCTCGTAATGTGGTTTGGTTTATTTGAAAATGTGCATAATTATTTGCACAATATTATGTATGGAAAGTGTTTTCTATAAAATAAAGATAAAAATGTCACTTTTGTTTGATGTATGATACAATTCGTTAGCGCATTACATCATACGTTAAATAAAATTTACATTCATTAGTTACCACACAGTGAAATAATCACTAATTTATCGTAATTAGTTCCAAAGTTATTCTACTTTGTAGTATTATAAGGGCATTCTTTTTCGGTGACCCTTTATTATGCCACTATTGACGCCCGTTTAAAGGCTTTTTAAACCCAAGTTATAATCTTGAAATTACAGATACTTTTCGAAAATCGAACACACGTCCGGAAGAGAAATGGACCAATGAGAATATAAAAATAAATAAAGGTGAATTATGATTGGCGGTGTTCTGGAGATTTGAAATTCGGTTTATTTTCGAATGTAAGTTCTAAAACAAACATATTAAATCCTAAATTACACATGTTTATTGATTCCATACTCCGTGCAATGGGGTATTATCGTGTGTTATTCAAAGTTCAATGGGAATTGGGAAATTGTAATGTGGGATATGGACAGTTTTTGGTTAAGATTTCAAGATATCTGCGATTTTTTTTTTTAAGTTTTCCTACGATTTTTTTCGAGGTATTGTTACAATTTTAAGACATTCATTTTTTCCAAAATTTGGTAGCGAGAACAAGTTTTTTTCTTGAATTATTTTTGATTTACAAATTTTTATTCTTGTAAAGCGTTGGATTTTTTCTACAGCCGTAGTAAATACATTGAAGTATTCCCACAACAGTATAGAAGAATTAAGAATGAACATTGTCATGGCTAAAGTTTCTCGAGTGTAAAGTGATCACTTAAGCCAGCCGAGGTCGGTCGTAAACCCGACAATGTTCATCCTTAATTCTTCTATACTGTTGTGGGAATACTTCAAAGTTTTTTTCGTTTTTTTTGCAAGATGTGGGCTTACAATATTATTAGGAACTCAAATAATGCTGCAATATTTTTGTACAGTTTTAAAAAACATAACCCAAAATAAATTCAATAAATGGCGATTATTGTCAGTCTGTCTGTGCCTACAAATTGGTTTTTACAAACCATTTCTCATGTACTTTTGATTTGGTATTTCATGTATTTTAATGTTTCAGATGTACCTACCGTTACTTACTTATTTTTGTTGTTGCTTGTATTGTACTTGTACAAAACTATTGTTAATGTTAAAGGCTTACGCCGTTAATAAATAAATAAATACACACTGCACTGTAAAAAAAATATCGTCTAATTTAACAAGTATTAAAAAGTTTCTAGGGTTCTGAAATCAGGAAAGTTTATGACTGAAAATCTGAAAGTGTATGAAACCAGTTGGTTGTAAGACGCCTATGCCGCCCGCATGGATGTCCTGAATTGTCCAACCAGCTGTTCCAAAATTTCATTTTTCATTTCATTTATTTAATATCCACACAATATAACAAAGTAAAAAAATATAAGTAAGAAACAAGTATTGGATTTTATTGCCCCACTAGGCGAAAGCCTGTTCTGGGGCAATACTAGCTACAATATAGTCCAAGGCTACATGTATGGTGTGGACTAAAAAAATAACAAAAATACTGGAGAACAAGTAATATACTCGTAAATGATTCAATAATGTTGTAGACTGATTATGGTGCAATGGTTAAGGATTAGTTAGTTAGGTCTGTTTATTATAATGCAGTAAGTTCATTAGGAGGTGTACACTGTACAGCCGTGAGAGATCATCCTTTTTCTTAAATTTATTGCAGAGTAAGTTGACGTTAAATTCAATCAAGATTTTTTCTACTCAGTCTCCCTAGCGACAACCTTCAATTGCATTATGTGAGATCAGACGTGCACACTACACATTGCACATTGCATTTAACAAGATGCATAAGCTATAAAACTCACTCCACTCTCAGAGTATTATTTAGTATAAAGTCATAATTGTTAGGATGAGTTCCAGATGCAAGGAAAGATAACATTATTAATAATTTACTATTTGATATACTTATTAATTATTTAGAGGTGGACGGTAGCCTGGTTGGTAACGCGCTCGACTGTTAATCCAGTGGCGCGGGTTCAATCCCCGACCTACTCCACTTCACAACACAAGCTTTTAAGCTTTCTGTGAAGTGTGCGAAGATGTATTTGGGTTTATTTCGATACCTATATCCAGATTCATTTACTTAAAAAAAATATGTTAATATTTCAGTCCACGATTTGATTTTTAAAGGCTCGCGACCCAACTGTAAAGTCACAGTCATTTTCCGCGGCATTAAAAGGTTCAAAATCGCATGAACGATCGCATGATTAAATGGTAAAAAAAGCGTTTTGTTTGGGGTTGATTTCGCAGTTATCAAAAAACTTTTATGGTCATTCCCGAGAATTTAATGCGTATAATCAATACGAAAAAAATCTCCGCGACTTTCGGGAAACGAGTTGCTATCTTTCGGAAAAAATATCAGAGGTGTTTTTCCCATTTTTTTTTTGAGAAATCTATACAAGTTATTAAAAATCTTTTACGGTTATTCCCTAAATAAATGTTCAATGCATCTACCCTATTTTGTTCCAAATCATATTTAGTAACGGTTGTCGAGATATAAGGTCTCCCGTTTTTAGAAATTTATGAAATGTCAGTATTCGTACTCTTAAGGTTATAGAACAGTCTGATGACATTGTGTTTTCTGTGCCTATTCCACACAGGTTGTGAGAGATAAATAAATATAAAAATATAGATGAATAAATCTTTCAGAAGCGTATAGAAATTAAAATGTGTTCAGCGAGCGATGGAAAGACAAATGTTGGGCGTCAGTCTTCCAGATAAAACTAGAAATGAGGAGATCAGACGTCAAACAAAAGTTGCTGACATCGCAGAAAGAACAGCAAAGCCAAAATGACAGTGGGCGGGGCATATGACAATACAGGACAGTGTCAGATGGACACCTAAAATCCTGAAGTGGAGGCTCTGGGAGAACAAAAGAGGCGTAGGAAGACCACATGAAAGGTGGACAGATGACATTGTCCAGCTTACGGGTTGTAGATAACAGCAGATAGCCCAAGATAGAAGACAGTGGAAGAGTTTAGAAGAGGCCTATGTCCAGCAGTGGAACGCAAGTGGTTAGCAGTAAGTAAGATAAAGATTGGTAGTTAGATAGATATCTACTGTATATCGCTACTTAGTTATTAAGATTTATTTTATATTATAGCTAACCCTATAATTAGTATAATCTATTTAAATGCAGTCTGCAGGTTCAGTGAATGCTACCAAAATGGTGGTACTACACAACACGATCTTTTTACTTCAATTCTCTTTACGAATACATTTCAAAACAATTATAATATGTTGGTTCTCATTCAGTGTTTCTGTCAGACAGATTGCTCCGGGGGGGGGGGGCATTTTTGTTACAGGGGGGCACTGGAGCTCCGGGGGAGGGGGCAACACCCCAATAATTAGTGATTATTAATTTAAATCATATAATAAACCTTTCCTCAAGGAGGAAGGTAGTAATTAGTAATAGTATCTGAAAGGAAAATTCTTCTTATTGCTGAAGGAAGCGTAAATTGTTGTATGGAAGCTTGACAAATACCTGAGGACACTCGAATATTTTTTAAAAAAAATGTTAACACTATAGAATGTGTTCAAATTAAAATCTTCTCTTCCTATGACAACCTTTCCCTTTCTTTCCGTCTTCTTAACTTCCTTCAGTGATTGGTGCCATATGCTATTTTCATATATCATATTCTTTCTATTTGTATATAATGTTTACGATACGATCTCTATACGATCTCCCTCCGAATGCTCTACTCTAGATATCACGGAATCTGTATTTTCTTATGTCGGTGGTATATCCTAAACCTTTTGATAGTACCACAATTTTTAAAACGTCCTAAAACATTCAGAAGCGTCGAGTGGGTTAGATGATTATTTTCCAAATTGGCCCATGGCCCCTGCATCCTATAATTAGTATAGTCCCATCTTATATCATTTATAATATCTATTCTATCTCACTATCCTATTATTATATCACAAGAACGGGTGGTTACTATCCAATGCAACGGAGATGCATGTAAACAAAATCTATCCGCTGAGTTTTAATGGTATGACTATAATGACTTCATAATTGCATAAGTAGTGTAAAGTTGAGGTGGACTGTTAATCCGGTGGGCGCGGGTTCTATCCCCGATGCCGACCTACTCCACCTCACGACACAAGCTTTTCAAGCTTACTGTGAAGTGTACAAAGGTGTATTTGATTAAAGATTCATTTTTTTAAAGTTGCATGGGTAGAAGTTTAATTTAAATTTTCATTTCGGTTTTCCGTTTTCTCTGATGAATTCAGTTTCTAATTTCAATCATAAATTATTCATTGGCGGAAATCTAAAACAATGCAACATATAGTTTGAGACAATAGTGCCAAAGGGCGGGCTTATTACAACCAACACTACAATACACTGCGATGATAATTATTTACTTTGATTAGAAAAGACTTTGATAGATTTTGTTTACATGCAACGGAGACGTGTTCATTTAAAATGTTATAAAAACTATTAGCTTGTGGCAAATCAGTGGCTTAACCAAATCTTAGGATATTCTCTCTATCTTTTGAGTTATTAAAACATATATTTCCTCAGAAAAGTATGAATTATAAAAACAATGACAAATTATTTCACACATTTCCTAAATTGACCCGGCATTGTAGGATTTGTATACAATTCCTTAATTTCATACATTCCGGTAGTATAAATAAAAATGTAAGATCAGTAAATGTTGAAGGTTTTCACGGTGTGCGTTTGACATATTGTTTCTTTGTTTTTCGAGTGAACCGTGTGAAAATTAACTTGATCGACGTTTCGACACTCCTACTGATGTCTTCCTCTTCGGATCTATGTGATATATGTGAGGAGCAGCCTTGTCCAAAGTGTGACAGAGTGTGCAAGTCCAGAATCGGCCTTCATAGCCACCTCCAATGGCATCATCGACATGATCAGTAATAACGTGACAGCCATTCTTCGGAGCTTGCTCGCATGCTCGGCAACGGGCACACGGCTATTATTATTATGTGATCCTAAGAGGAAGACACCAGTAGGAGTGTCGAAACGTCGATCAAGTTCATCTACACGCGGTTCACCCGAAAAACCAAGAAACAAAAATGTAAGGTATTTATGCTTAGATAAACTTATTTGAATTTTCATATATTGAAAAGACTCGGGGCTTGACTCTAGACCGGTGACTTGAATACAAATCCAACACTGATAATTAGTGTTAAAATGTACGACCTGGCAACACCATTAATTTACATACTTTCATTCTTGTCACAATCACAACACAACAGTCCGACCTGGCATCCACATTCCCTTCATACTAAACTCGTATTGTATAAATACTATGTCTCCTTCATTATCATATGCATTAAGATTCCACGATAAGGAATGATACGCTCTTGATAATGTTAGCGACAAATTCAAATAACAGTCGCTGCTATATTTATAAATATCTGTGATTTGTGTGGGCAACAGAGACCGTCTTTGTGAATGTGGCCAGATCGAGACTGTAGATTGTAGACCATATAGTAGAAATATGTCCTGACAAGAAGTTGGCAGGGGTTCTTGAGGAAATCCATGATGTCTATCTCTCACGGCGTGTTCCTTGCGAAGTTGGCAGAAATTATTACTTTATTTTATTTATTTCGTATGGCTTCTGCCACATTGGGCGGCAACGTCAGAAGATAAGAGAATTATGCTATCTGCTACAAACAGGAGACATGTACCTTACAGAACAACATACAGGCTTTCAAGCCATTCAAGGGCATGCAATTTTTTCTCTACTCGTTCTTGATTATCTCATCCTGTCACACAGATCTACAATGTATAGTTACAAGAATTCCTCATTGCGATTCGCACCAACTTTGTATTTTGTCGACAAAAAACGAATGAAAATGCTGTGATTATATCTGGACAGTTTACATCCAGACCTGCGTTGAACTTAACCACACCTGTTTTAATTTTGTATTATCACCAGTCATCATGTATTTATTGATTTCATTCTTTTTTACTGTAACTGTTTATCAATTTATTGCATTTGATTTTGTATTATTTCTTTAATATGTAAACCTGACGATTCAAAGTGCCCTCAATAAAGCCTACTGATGATTAGAGAACCCTAAACAGCAATATTCACTGATATTATTAACAGTGAAATTTACTGCTACTTTCCTCGCTCAGGCATCTCTACTTTTCACCACTTGCTATGTAATGTACGGAGCAAGAATCTCTCTTCTATCATCATCTGATGCAGCCAGGTACTCTGTAAGTAAGTACTGCTGCAGCCGAGTAATTCATGGACCTACTCCCGCTAATAAATCCTCTTTCATTCATTAGTTGGACCGTACACCGGATGGTCATCGCATGAAGCGAGCACCATCCAACTTAACCACTAATAAACGAATACATAGATCTTCCACCAACTGAACAAATGTAAAACTGGGAGAGGATTTCTTTAATCAGTCGTTCTAGACAAGTAGAAAATCGGACATTGTCAAATTTTCTATACCTCACTGATTTGCACTGACTTTGATTTTTTTATGATTAAGTAAACTTTTTTTTACAGAAAACTATCGAATAATTCAATTTAAAAAAAAAAATACATAATTTTAAAAGAATTTTTAAAAAGCTGTTGTTTTTATTTCATAGTAAAATGACTGTCCCACGCCTTTGTATACAAATTTCGTTTTCGAGTGTTTGAAATATTGATCCCATTTTTCTCAACGATTTCGTCTTGTCAGCTAGAACCTTTTCCTTCTTGGGTAACGTTATTAGTAGATAGTAGAGCTTATTTGATCGCGAATTCACTTTGCGATATAGACTTTTAGCCTAGTGAAAGGTGTCCAGAAACGTATTTGGGTTCGACGGATACAAGCCCAGATTCTTTTTTAAAAAATCTCTTGTTTGTGTCTTACAAAAATGTGAATTCGGTGTTTCATGTTTGTAGAGTCGAGCGGTCGATCCTATTAAAAGGAATCTATTAGGTAGCCTGGCGTATGAATCTATTCTAGATAGACCATTAGGTATGTAGGATGTATGACGGCTTGTATCGAGTGAAGTATGTAGGAAGGTGGTAGTCGGGAGTACGAACAACAAGTGCTCGGAGAGGTACAAAGGAACCCGGCACGCTGCTCACTGCACTACCGAGTAGCTTCCTGTGAGCGATGTCTTGAAATAACAGTCGCTGATATTTTCACTCAATCACATTAGAGTAGAATGAACCGTTTCAATTTTGCCGAAATTGATTAACAAAGCTCCGAAAGAATTAAAATTCATAAAAATAACTTGAAAAAGAACTAAAAGGATGGTTTGCTGAATTATTATTATTATTTTTTTTAAAATGAATCTGGGTTTATCGAAATAAACCCAAATACATCTTTGCACACTTCACAGAAAGCTTAAAAGCTTGTGTTGTGAAGTGGAGTAAGTCGGGGATTGAACCCACGCCTACTGGACCACCTCATTGTGGTCAAATAAGAGTTTCAAACTATGCTATGGTTATTTACAAACCTCGATGTTTTCGACCGTCGGTACATGGTGGAAGTCCATTTTAAAGGAAAAATGAAAAAACTAAATATTTAGATTAAAATTCACAAAATTTGACTTTTGAGTTCGCGACTAGTATTTGAGGATTTGCACCCTCATCATCAGGCGATTGTGAATAAAGTAAGCAGGAATACAGAGACAGTGATAGTTACAGTTGCCGCAATTATTGCTGAAATGAGTGACTGTAAGAGAGGAGACTAAATAAATAAACTTAGATGGTTTGGGCTTGTTGACAGGATGACAAAAAATATAGGTATACTTGAGTAAATGGAGAGGTATAAAAAAGCGCGGCCGTTTGAGGTTGACTTGGACTGATTCTGTCAAGATTCTCAAGAACAGATACTTCTTGAGTGAAAGAAAGCAAGGACTATGTGTAAGTATAGGGCAATCCGGCATTCTGTTCTCTAAATAGATCACTGAATTAGCACTGTGTGAAACAGCTTCTTGTCCAGCCAAGATTCTAAAAATATTATGTCGCCACAGCATTCCAGTTTCAAATATCAGAAAGTGTCGACACGATAACAGTTTTCACAGTGGTAACTGTTATTTTCGTGTAAAATGCTACTGTTGCTTTTTCTTTCTTGTCCAAGCACATCACTAACGACTTCACGATTGGTAGTAAACAAGTCGAATACGATTGTACCTGGATGTATTAGGAATGAGTAGATTGTCCTTTCTGTACACCCCGCAAGGGATATGGCGTGATGGTATAGATAGATAGACAGATACTGATGATCCGCTGTGCTGTGTGTCGACTAGTAAATGCATCTTATGTAGTATATCGTTTCAATGCTAGAGGACTTATAAATTACACGTCCGTGACATTTGTACTTGTGTGCCTTCTATCATAGATCTTATACATCCGTCTATCATTGGTTATGGCATGGGCGTCGTCAGGGGGGGGGGGGGTAGGGGGGAGCTGCCCCCCTAGAGATTGGAATAGGTATTTAATTTTTCATACCTCCTCTAAAACCTCACGAAAACCACATTGTTACCACACGTTTTCTCATTATATCATTAACTTTTATGAAAATCCATCAAAATACAGTTGTTTCATTAAAAAAATTGGCTGTGGCGCCATTTTATATTATTTTTTTATAAAACACGTTTTTTATACATATTATTGTGCACAAAATTATACACATTTTCAAATAAACCAAACCACATCACGACTTTCTTCACTATGTCTAAAAAAAATCACCTGCGGCGCTATTTGAGCTTTTTTCATGGTATATTGAATTTCAAACTTTTGTTGCCCCCCTGGCTCCGAGACTGGCGACGTCCATGGGACTAAAACCTACATAAAGTCTTTCTACTAGTCCACATAATGGGTGGTTTTGCCTCGCAAAATGTATAGCAGTTCTGGTTTTTGGATATGTTATATAGGTTGATCCCGTGGTTCAAAATCCAAGTTTGTGACCTCCCCACCCTTGTGCGAGCCAAAAACTGTCGAAATTTTGGTCATTTTTCAGTTTAATGATCATAACTTTTTAAGAATGCCCTGACCATTGCCATTTCAGTCTATCTGTACGATCCATGACGTCCACAACTCTGATTTCCCCATTTCTTCATTTCGCATTAGATATGTAGGTATATGGCCTTTTTTTTCAAAAGTCTCACGAAAGCAAACATGATTTAGTGTTGCTTGATGTGATAAAAAGGTATAGTTACACTTTTTTAACTACTTTCAAACTATATTTCAGAGCTGTTGTTCGAAAAATAGCCAATTTTTGGATTGTTAGAATAAACTGGCAACTTTACTTTCAAACTTGTGATGGCGATTTAAAGGGATTACCGGAGTATTTTTTCTTAAACCAACTCGCAAAATAATCTTTCCTTTAAAATTACTTCTACTAGTGCCGCTGTGTAATAATTTCGGCATCATAGGTTACTTGTAAAATATACAATGCGAGAATATTGGGGACCTTTGACAGCTATGACAAGGTTTGACAATCAGGGCTACCAACAATACAATCTTGCAACTCCACTTGAGCTGACATCCGCCGGCGGCCAAGATATAAAAAACACACTGTAGTTCTAAGATTTTTTTAAAATCACATATTTATATTTTGTGAGACCATCGGAATTTTCTACGAGTCATAGTTGAATGTAACAATTATGCAGTTATATCTCTGGATGGACTTTTTACAAAAATATGAAATTGTGATTTTCAAAATAATCTCGTGAACTCCATCAGTACTTGTAGGTAAGAACCAAAAAAATGGCATAATCTGTCTACCGCCATCTACCCCCTGATGTAAGACTTCAGGGAAACATAAAAATGGTTGGAGAGTACACTGAATACCAAAAAATAATCTCAATAGAGGGCCGTGTACAATATAATATACACATTTCACCTCGACTCAACTACCAGCCGTCATAGCATACATTGAAGGACTCCCACGGGCTTAAGGCCCTCCACATCCCCGGGTAGCTCAGGCACATTAATAGCGACCTCTTTACCAGCACTTCTAGTAAAATTTATAAGAGGTGGGCTCAGGGTTAGCCAGAAGGGAGCCTCCCGACCACCCCTAACTTACATTCCTTCAGTGTCCTTGTCCAAGGATGAAGACATATTTACAATTATTTACAGATACATACAAGAACACAAAAAAAGTAAAAAAAACAGTAGAATTAAAAGGATATACTTACACAATTTACATCATAGCATAGCGTTAGTATTCTATTGCCATGTTGGAGGTCTGGGTTCGATCCCCGGCTGCGGCAGATGGATGGACTGTGATCACATTAAGCCAGCCGACGATCAGTCATAAGCCTGATGGAAGTTCCATCCTTTGCTGTGTATCTGTTGACTGTTGAGATATAACTACTTGTTACACTGTAGTTATGATTGTTATATAATCCACTAAGGTAATGCATATAGATGTTGATATAATATAATAACAATATGTACCTAAGTAGGTATGTACCTAACAAACTAAGTATAAGTACATAGATGTACCAATGTCTGTCTGCATCTGCTTGCAACTTGCGCGATGCACAAATACAATCAGAGCTTCTACAACTTTTAATTGGCTAATGTCTATTCGCTCTTTGGTAATAATTGTTGTCTATTGTTTATTGTTCTGAATCGTCCCTAGGCCATTTGGAGGCACTTGGACTCGTCAAAATTACATGTTAACAATAAAATATTATATAAAACAATAAATTTACAGGGAAATTCAATGCCAAATAGAGTGTAAAAGACTCTATTGGCACTTCGTCATGGTCGTAAAACTAGGAACATATTCTACAACACTCAATAAGCACATACAAATAAGTCAAAAAAGAGATAATAGTATGGTAAGGTACAGATGTGACATTGCAGTACAGACTAACAATCAATTTTATCAATCAAAAAGTTTCCTCAGAATCACAAAACTTCATCATAGACTTTTATATTATGTAAGTACCTATTTAGATGGCATACTCAATGCTAGTAGTGAAGTAAACTGGTGCCTAAAACTGTCAAATCGTATGGAGAATTTTGACATTTCGTAGGCAACGTTTTCGAAATTTTGTTCTTATAGTTAAAAACCAGGCTATAACGTATTTAGGAATCCAAAAAGTGCCGAAATTTAGTCATAAAACATAAAAAGGTAGATAAAAAAGAATAGCTTAAAAGTTCAGCTCTTTTTCGTAAACAAACCCCGACCCCAAATAGATTAGCGCCGCAGGCGAATGTTTTTCACAAATTGACGAATTGATGAACTGCTCTTTCAATAATGACGCATCTATCTGTACTTATATATTACTGGGTTAAAAATTTGGTAAACGACAATCGAAAATCGTGGCATAAGACATGTAAGAAAGCAGAATAAGCAGGTGTATTTTTTTAAAACAAACCGTCAATTCAATTAGAATAGCGCCACAGGCAATTTTTTTTAATGAAACAACTGTTATTTAATGGATTTTCACAATTGCTGAGAATTTCGGGGGGGGGGGGGGGGGCATGGGCACCAGTTTACTTCACTACTAGCATTGAGTACGCCATCTAATGTCATTGAGGACTATATTTTGAGGTTACGTACCTAAATTTTAGCAAATGGCAGTTGTGGAAGCAGTGTTATGATGTTGCACTGATGGAACACCTGTCTAGAGGTTTTATTGCCCGGGTGATGGGGGGCGGGGGCCGGGTGGGGGGCGGGGGCGCCTCCCGCGCGTCTAGACGAATCACAACATACAGGGGTACGCGTAATTACTGTACTCACTACTCCACACTGACAACATTACGTTATTTGTTTGTATAATTATTGCCTTACTTAAGGGGACACCGACACACGCGGTCTTTCAATCAAAACATTCAATAAATCAGGTGAACAAACACCTTGCTGCTAGTGATGGGCAATAGTGCCAAATTTTACAGTAGAAAATATCGAAATAGATTGCAATAATCGACTTATTGTTTATTGTTCTCTTATCCCATTTAAGGCACTCGGAATCGTCAGGTTTACACATTAAACGAATATTACAAAATCAAATCCGATAAACTAAAAAAATCACAACAAAAAACAGTGAAATCAATAAATACATGGTGACTGGTGATAACACAAAATTAGTGTGTATGTGAATGTGAAACTATCGAATAATCGACGAACGTCGTAAATTGATATAAGTCGATTATTTCGAAATCCTTTGTGAGTCAAATAGTTTAATTTATCCATTTCAGTAAGTCATATGGATCGCCATTCACCATGCATAGGTACAAAATTAGATAATAATAGTTACTAAGTGCATTTCAATCAAGTACCCAATAATATCGATTTTTATTTATTTATTAATTACTCTTTAAGTTAACATTAGATACAACATGATTTGACTTTGACAAGATGATACACATTTATGATAATAGTAAGTAATGTTAAGTAGGGTGAACATATCGTTATATATCGATCTCATCGAGCTAATAACCGGATAGTTGCGACACTTTACTTGTATATTATCAATTTGATCGAATGTGCTGTCGATTATTCGCCCCCTCACTATAAAAAATGCCCAGCTCCTGAAGTGAAAAAGAAGGAGGCGTCAATGAATTTTTCCGTTCCCTCTTAATTGTTATTATTTTAGTTTTGCATTGTTTGCAACACTGATCACGACGACCTTACAGTCGTCTCCTTCACCACGAAATAGCGCAAGAACGTAACCGTAATTATTTATACATTAGATGTCTATTTATTATTTTATTTCATTCGTACAGTTAATTTAGGTCCGTATTATGTGATCACTGTTTTTTGTTCCTACTAAAATGTAATGATTGCTAGATTATACAAGTCATACACCGGTAGTGCAGTGTACCATAAAAGGAAAATTTATAAGGCCTCGTAATGAAATTAGATTACGAAAAAGAAGAAATACGAAAAAAGGACGCCTTGTCTCGCCTCGTCCAATTGTCGTGCGTCCTTTTCCCCGCGTCCTTTTGTCGTGAAACCAAATTTTTTTATAGGTATAAGGAACGTAATGATTATTTTTTTGAAATGCCAAAATATTTGTTCACTAGGGCGAGCTTAATGAACTAAGAATGTTGTTTTTTCTTCTTCTCTCTCAGCCGTCTCTCCACTCCACAGTTCACTAGGGCGAGCTCACTGAACGAACTAAAAATACGGTCATCTTATTCCAATAAGTTGCTACATTTACATTTTTTTCATTTATGTAGCTAGCATAGTCGGTACACGGTGGAAGTCCATTTTAAGGTAAAATGAAAGATTAAATATTTAGTTTAGAATCCACAAAAATGAAAGCCATCTAAGTGATTACATCAAGTCATTTTTGTGGATTTTAATCTAAATCTTTAATTTTGTCTTTCATTTTACCTTCATAAGAAATTGTAATAATTAGAATAAATCTCTGTGGTTGGTATTAAACGTTTCACCCTGTATATTATAATATTGTATTGTGAACAAACAAGAAGTGCAGAGAATTAAGTATCGGATGCACTTTGGTTGTGTCGATTTGGTCAGGTGTACTGTATAGTGTACAGTCTCCCTACATACTAATATATGTACTTGTATTACCTGCATCCAGGGATGCTATGTTCGCATTCGCATATGCGAAAGACGCGAATGTTTAGCGAATGCGAATGTCATACGACAAGTAGTACCTATATATGAGCCACTAGAAATCGCCTCATGAGCGAAAAAGCAGCCAGGCTATTATTTTTATTTATTTATTTAATCTTCAAGTGAACAAGAATATAATTTAGCACTTTTAAAATTTTATTGTAACTCAATTAATTAAAAAAATACGATTGAAACCAAAATTATGTGTTTTTTTTTGCCTTTCCTGAATGTTCGCATTCGCACATTCGCATTTTTATTCGCATTTGCGAATGTCTGAAATATGACATTCATAACATCCCTGCTGCCTACATAGCACTGAGTACCTGCATACATAGCATTAAGTACCTGCATACATAGATAATACGTACACAAAGTGCCTGCATACATAGATAATACATGCATTACTGATTACAGTCTGTCAAGAAACAGATGGTCCCGGTTTAATTTCGAATTACATTTTTATGTGCTGGCAACAGTGACATTTCTATTGAAATTCTACAAGTGTTGCCACTATGGTTGCCAAAAAGCTACAAGTGGCGACCTCACCAAAAACCATATCTTATTGATAAATTATATGAACCTGCATATATAGATAATACATACATTAAGTATCTGCATACATAGATAATACATACATAAAGTACCTGCATACATGTATAATACATACATAAAGTACCTGCATACATATATAATACATACATAAAGTACTTGCATACATTGAAGGACTCCCACGGGCTTAAGGCCCTCCGCATCCCCGGGTAGCACAGGTGCATATAGCGTCCTCTTTACCCGCACTTCTTGGCAAAATTTTTTAAGAGGTGGGCTCAGGGTTGGCCAGAAGGAAGCCCCCCGACAAACCCCATCCCTAACTCAAATATGTTTCCATCCTTGGACAAGGACACTGAAGGAATGTAAGTACTTGCATACATAGATAATACATACATGAAGTAATAAATAAATAATAAATAAATAAATCTTTATTGGCCAGTAAATATAAATAACAACAAAAACAAGACAATGCAGTGTGCCAAAAGGCGGACTTATTGCAAAAGCAATATCTTACAGTCAACCCTGCATACATAGATAATACATGTGTAAAGAACTGATGTTTTTCTGAAATTGTTCAGGTTAGTAAAAAAAATTCTTGAAGATAAGTGACAAAGATTCTGTTTTAGGTTGGCATTATAAGAGTCGTGTTAAAAATGTAACAAAATAGAAGCGCCGCAGGCGAATTTTTTTGTAAAATGGGTGAACGATGAACCTTGGATCTTTCTGTAGCAGATGGCACATCATTATTTTACATTTCGGGGGGGGGGACGGACCCCTCGCCCCCCCATACGCCACTAAGCCTATGCCTATGTTTGAAACAGTTGAGCAATTTATCCACCCATCCATACCCACAAACTGAGCAATTTATTGTATTATAATAATGTATAGATTGGAAATCGTAATCAACACACTACACCTTGGGTCAAAAAACTCAAAGTCATCATTCTGATATTTTTTGTGTAGCCAGTGAATCAGCAGAATCCATCTTGTCCGTTTGGAATCTTGCCTGTCATGGAGTGGTTGGAATAATATTATGATTGGAAGTTGGACGGTGCAGTCAATCTGATCTGATGCAAATTATTTGATATTGAGTGCATACTGCATGCATTAATAATTGGGAGAGTTGCAAGGATAATTATCGAGTCGCTTAAGTTCTTGTTTTGGTCACAGACCATTTTTGTCAAAACTGAGTTATGAATTTATTTATTTATTTATTTCATAAGTACAACACAGACACTGAATACACATAGAAATAGAATGGACATGGAGTATTTATATATAGTTCAAACAGCGACCTAATTAGTTTGTACAAGTTTAGTCAATATTATATCGTCAATAAATAAGAAATTAAAAGCAAATCTACGATTAAAAATTGAATTAAATATAAAAGTCAAAAGGAGAGAACAAAAACAAAACAATACCTAAAATTAATATGACAAATTAAATTATAAAACTACTTACACAAATACATTAAAAAGAAAACAATGCACCAATCACTAGAAAGGAGGGAGAGGATAGTATGGGATAGGGAGAGGAAGTGTAGGATAAAGGGAAAATCATTTCAAATTTACATATTACCATAGATGGAGCGATATATGTAGAAAATCAAATTTCACACAATATCAGCATTAAAAACACCCAAGTTTTTTGTGTTTAACACGTATTTTTTTCACATTTTTAAAATTGCCATATCCAACATCGTAATAAAGTTTATCTTTTGCTCATATCCGCTATGCGTTGGGCCACGGCCCCCGAATTGAACTGAAGTTTCGTAAATGTTGGTCATATCCATACAAGAATTAAAATAGCAGCTTTAAAGCTCGTGACCCAACTATGACGTCACAGTCATTTCCCACGGCAATAAGGTTCAAAATCGCTTGAACAATCGCATGATAAAATGGTAAAAATAGCGTTTTTTTCCACTTTTTTGGGGTTAATTTTGCGTCTATCAAAAAACTTTTATGGTTATTCCCTAGATTTTAATGCATACTATCAACAAAAAAAAATCTCCGCGACTTTTGGGAAACGAGTTTCCGTCTTTCGGAAAAATGATCAGAGGTGTTTTTCACATTTTTTTTTTAGAAATGTATACAAGATATAAAAAATCTTTTTCGGCCATTCCCTAGATAAAGGTTCAATGTATCTACTCTATTTTTTCCAAAGCATATTTAGTAACGGTTGTCGAGATCTAAGGTCTCCCGTTTTTAGAAATTTTTGAAATGTCAATATGTCAACTCTTAAGTACTTATTAGTTTTTGATTTTGACTACAATGTACAGTGTACACCTACTTACACAGCATGTATTGTTGCGCATATTTCGCGAAAATGACTTCCTTGCTACATTCCTAACGGTACCGCCGACGCACCACCGGCCAGATAAACGATGACCTTATTGTATTGTATTGTGATACAGCGCTTCTCAAACATTTCATACTCCAATACACCCGGGGGCGTGCCTTCCTCTCATCATGACGTCACTGCTACACGTAGGGAACCTAAATTTGACCGCCGCCATTGCCGCTACTAGCCTTTCCGCTAGGAATACGCCATTTGTTCTCGACATAAAGTACGCTAATTTACCATTTAATTAGATAGGCTATATTCCAAAGGTAATTTCTCCACTGATTATACATAATGAAGCTATATAAAGGAGAACTATTGAACATTGAGCCCCTTCTATTATCTTTAACAAATCTATGGTGGACGCCATAGGAGCCACAAACATATGATTGGGTGTCATATTGGTTGTCCACAATTGCATGAAACCTGGTGATATTACAGTGATTTTTGCGACTTATTATGTATAATCAGTGTGGAAATTACCTTTGCAATATAAACTATGTAATTAAATGGTAAATTAGCGTACTTTACATCCCAAAAAAATGGCGTAGACCTAGCTGAAAGGCTTGTAGCGGCAATGGCGTCGGGTCAAGTTTTTGCGATTTTTTTATGAGACTGAGTGAAAAAGGTATCTAGTAATGCTTGTTCTGTAAAATGTTTTGTCATAAAAAACACACCCCAAAGTATTTAGTAGGCGAATTTTATTTCGAACTGTTTTTATTAATTTTCTCATTTTTTTTAAATTTTCTCGTGAATCCCACACCCAATCCCCTCAAATGGCTTGGAAACTTAGATGTTGCTCTGTAGGGTACATGCCTCCTGTATGTAACAGATAGCATAATTCTTTTATCTTCTGACGTTGCTGCCCAACGGTGGCAGAAGCCATACGAAACAATAATAATAATAATATTTTTGGTACGTGTCCACACGTCTACATTTGAGGAGCACTGTGCAATAAGTATACCTATGTACATAATATGATATGGTTTGTTTACATGAACCTACGCAGACTGCAGGCAATATGTAATAATGTGTACTTATATTATATGCAGGTATTTATGTATTTGTGATTTTTCTTAATCCATTTCATGAAAGTGGATCCAGTCCCAAACCAAACAATACCTTATACAGATTGTTTACATCACGCCTCGCTATTTCGCCATCACTATTTCCGGACCGTCCGGACTCCGGAATAGTGATGGGCGAAATGATCAAAGTTGCAATGCAAAAATCGAATCGAGCTCAGGGCCCAACTATGATTTCACGGTTCGGCATTAAGATTCAAAATTGTATGAACAATCGCATGATATAATGTAAAAAAAAAGCGTTTTTTTTATTTAAGGGAATTTCGCTTCAATCAAAACCTTTTACAGTCATTTCCTAGATTTTAATGCATATTATCAATACAAAAAACATTTCTCCGCGACACTCGGGAAACGAGTTGCTATCCTTCTATCGAAAAAAAAGATCAGAGGTGTTATTCACATTTTTTTTTGAGAAACCAATACAAGATTAAAAAAATCTTTTAGGGTTATTCCCTAGATAAAAGTTCAGTGTATGTACTCTATTTTTTCCAAAGCATATTTAGTAAGGTTGTCGAGATCTAAGGTCTCCCGTTTTTAGAAATTTTTTAAATGTCAATATGCCTATACTCCTTATATTGAAGTTAAACTAGGCGGTCCCCGCGAAGGTTGGCAATAGTTTCAAAGCAGCCCTTGGTGCAAATGCTGTTGGACACCACTGGTGTTGTAGATAATACAATATTAAATTAGTAGGAAGATAGTAATATCAAATCTATTCAACAAACTAATCTCCCGTATTGTACTTATCAATGGAGTGGGAATCAAAACAACAACATACCTATTATCTATTACAAACACGCGCGTACACACATCAATATTCATTATTAAAATATCATTTTACTACACGCTTCTTACTACGAATAATAACGATGACTGTCTTGAATAGAACAAGCATAATATTCGTAAGAACCTACACTATAATCATTTCCCAATTCCCACACTACTGTAGGGAGTATGAACACCCCCTACCTAGGTATAACTATTTAGGTACACTAGATCCTAAGGCATTGGTATATATTCTTCTAATTATCATTTCATAATTCAGTCCTGAATAAACCTTGGTCCAGTGTTGCCATATATACAGATTTATCTGTATTTATACAGATTTTAGGCAACGGGAACAGAGAAATACAGATGACAAATTTTACTCTGTTTTATACAGATTTTTGGGATTTTGGAAATTTTCTATGATAAATCAGAAGAATAAAGTAAAAAGAAACAGATTCCATCACATTTGTCATTTGATAATAAGTAAATAGATGAAAATCTCATTTGTAGAAAAAATAAAAATATGTACAAAAAGAAATTAGTATATTTTATGTAAGCATGAGTACTGTTATTTTCTCAAAAAGGTTAGTTTTTCAATAAACTACCATATTTTATTTGTTTTCAAATTTCATTTATACAGATTTTTTGCCTTTTTATGCTTTATTATACAGATTTTGGCTTATTATAACCTCATACAGATTTATACAGATTTCTTGACTTTGAAATACAGATTTGTATTTTAAAAGTGTGGCAACACTGCCTTGGTCCCAACAACACGCATTTTATTATTCAACCTTCTGATACCTAAAGTATTGCCTTACACTAAACTACATACATCATTTTTTTTAAGGATCTAGGCTTCTGTACGCACTTCATGTAAGCTAAAAGCTTGTGTCGTGAAGTGTAGAATGCATCGTCTGCACCAGGGCTGGATTTACAGTTTTCATAGAAATAGGCTCTGACATTTTCGCCCCCACACGACCCTTTAATCCCTCTGAAACGCTTTGCATTTTTTTTTGTCTCTGGATAAAGTTGATCCTTTTTTGCACAGAATCGTATGTATTGTCACCGTATTTACGTATGTTTGCAAAGTTTCAGCTCTCTAAGTAATCAGGAAGTGGTTGAAAAACCGATTACAAGATTCTGTATAGACAATCCAAAAATCTAGTAAAATCAACCAACGGATTGAAGTTAAGTAAAATTTTGTAAAAAACTATTCTTCTTCTTCATTTTCTTTCTCAGTCGTTTTAATTCTAATGCTGGACGTAGGCTTCCCCTTTGACTCTCCACAGATCTCTATCCTGAGCATGCTGCATCCACTTGCTTCCTACGATTCGCCTCACATCGTCAGACCATCTTGCCAGAGGTCTTCCTACGCTCCTTTTGCTTCTTCTAGGTTGACACTCGAGAATCTTTTTGGTATTGAAGTATTCCCACAACAGTATAGAAGAATTAAGGATGAACATTGTCGGGCTTACGACCGACCTCGGCTGGCTTAAGTGATCACTTAACACTCGAGAAACATTCGCCATTTCAGTTCACCCCGGCTGGGATTCGAACCCATACCTTCGTCTCGCTTAGTAGGGATCATATCCACTACACCACGAAGAGCGACGGCTGTGTTGTCGAATTTCATGTACATTAAGTACCTATGTATTGTTGCATTTCTTATTATATCTAGAATTCGTGCATTTGTGCATTTCTTATTATATGCATTTTTTCAATGCATTTCTTATTATATGCATTTTTTCAATGCATTTCTTATTATATCTACATTATATCTAGAATCTGAGCGTCTGGCAACGTGTCCAGCCCAACTCCATTTTAAGGCAGCTGCTCGTTTTACCACGTCGGTGACCTTGGATTTCTCTAGTATCCATTAATTTGTCCGTCTATCTCTCAACTAAATACCTAGGATTCTCACACTCGATGGCTCTTTGTGTTACCATCAGCAGTTTTTGCGTGATTCGCAATTAACTTTACAAAATTAATTGCTGTTTCTATACGAACGTAAACTTGACACTTTGATATGTCACCATATAATTCATGTACTATGCTACAGCCTACAATACCGTCTGATAGGATATAGGAATATGAACAACACAACTATTTATTGTATATGTATTATGTTATATTTGAATGTAACACAAACACTACAATAACAATTACATTAGTGTTAGTCATTTAGTTTCATTCAGTCATTTCATATAAACACTGCGCGTCTTTACAGATTTAAATAGGTATAGAATTTTTCATACTCAACGATTAAACATTAAAAAAAAGCACATCTTTATCACAAGTTTTCTCATCATATCAAAAATATTCGAAAATTTGCATGAAAATCCGCCAATCAAGCCAAAAATCACAAACGGGATTAGGCATTATTAAAAAAAGAACACGAAAATTACGCACTATAGAAAAAAAATCTCAGGACAAGAATTTATTTTATTTTTATTTATTGTATTAATCTTAAGAGTGCATACACATGACATATAATATGAACAATCACAATATCATCTGCAAATAAACCAGTGAAGACTCAAACATTACTTAATTACAAATCCTGGGCAGTCAAAAGCAACACACAACATTTAAATATCATATACAAAATTTGAAATCAAAAAATTAAACAGATATAGAGAAAACAAAAAAAAGAGAATAAGGAATATTGAAGAAAAATCCCGCGGGCCCTCCACATCCCCGGGTAGCTCAGACGCATTAATAGCGACCTCTTTACCGGCACTTCTAAGCAAATCTTATTAAGAGGTGGGCCCAGGGTTAGCCTTAAGGGAGCCCCCGGCAAACCCCATCCCTAAATTACGTTAAAGAATAAGGAACAACAAATTTCCTATGAATTAACTTTTTGTATCAGATGAATTGTTTGAATTGTATACGAAAGCCACAAGTTTTCGACTAATGCGGTTTCTGCTATCTCTCAAACCTACATCTACCAAGAATTACACGTCTATCTCCACGATTGTCTAAACACGATGTTTATTTATTTATTTATTTGTTTGTTTGTTCTGCTCATCTTCCTTATTATCATTAGGTATTAGTATACATATTATCATTATCACAATAGGTATTGAGAAATTGACTCATTTCATTTCTATATTTGATATAGCATGTTGCATTCTTAGTAATTCTGTCAAAACCACAGAGATAAAAACAGCTGTGAAAATTACGTAATTTCCTTACACTGCGTCTTCGAAAGTCCCCCGTCATGAAAGATGGTTATTGATGAGGGACCTACTTGCAGCTTTTTGTCAACCATACTGGCAACACCAATTTCACTAGAAATATCATTGTTGCCAGCAAACAAAATTGTAGTTTTTGTTTGTGTGGAATACATCGCAAATGCCGGGGTTTGAACCTGGCACCTCCCGCTTGAGAGACTGCCGCCTCAAGCAACTGCGCTAACCATGTACTCTTCCAACTTGTTCTGAGACTATTTGTTTTTTGACAGACTGGGCCAGGTTTTTGTCCGCCTAATCCAAAAAGAAAGAAATCCTGCGATAATTCTATTAAAAGTAGGCATATTAAGATTTCAAAAATTTCTTAAAACAGGAGACCTTTGATCTCGACAACCGTTACTAAATACGCTTTGGAAAAAATAGAGTAGATACAATGAATCTTTATTTAGGGAATGACCGTAAAAGATTTTTTTTATTTTGTATAGATTTCTCAAAAAAAATGTAAAAAACACCTCCGATTTTTTCACCAAAAGACAGAAACTCGTTTTTCCCGAAAGTGGCGGAGAATTTTTATGTTATTGATAATATCATTAAAATCTAGCGTCTAGGGAATTACTGTAACGTCAAATAACACCAAAGTTAGGATTCTTAGAAATAATAATTTTGTATATTTTGTATATTAAAAGCTTTAGCTGTAAATAAATAAATATGGGACAAGAGGTCCAATTATGCAATTTTTATTTTATTTTCCTATGAAATTATTAAAAAAAACGTCTTATTTTATTACAGAATTGACTCCAGACAGAGAGCACATTTGTAGCAGTCATAATATTTGCGATTTTCTTGTTATAAAACGAACATACTACTAACTTAATAACAATGCTATCCTGGATTATTTATTTATAGGTTTTTTTTCGTCGAATTTGGTTATCGCGATAAAAGAATATAAACATTTCACTGTATACTACACTGTAGTTTCTTACAGTTAAAGATAAACACTATCAGATAAATTAATAACAAGAATGTCTACACTTACCATTTTCAAGGTTAACATCATGGGTAGCTTATCACTCTTATCACTTTATAATATGCGATAGTATTTAATGCCACTATTGACTACTTGATACAAAATCGAGTGACCAATCCATGCAATGGATTAAACAGCTTAGGAGTACGCATATTGACGTTTCAAAAATTTCTAAAAACGGTAGACTTTATGTAAATCTCGACAACCGTACTAAATATGCTTTGGAAAAAAATAGAGTAGACACATATTATATTGACCCGTAATCTAGGGAATGAGGAATTATATCTTGTATAGATTTCTCAAAAAAATTGTGAAAAACACCTCTGATCTTTTTTCCTATAGATAGCTCGTTTTCCCGAAAATTGCGGAGAATTTTTTTCGTATTGATAACTTGCATTAAAATCTGGGGAATGACTGTAAAAGTTTTGTGATTGAAGCGAAATTAACCCCAAAAAATGGGAAAAAGGCTTTTTTTCGTTTACTTACTTTCGTGGGATACCAAACACGGCGGTACATGGTGACTGGATCCTCTCGAACGCTCGGTGTCTTCCGAGGCTTGAGCTGGACAACGTATGGATAACATATGACTTACGATCTGGACTTCTTTTCCAACGCCCTTTCATGCAATACCACACATGTCTCCACATGACCCTTAGATCTCCCTCAATCATCTCACATATTTTTAGCCTCTAGAGAAGGATGATCCAATCTTGTACAGAAACTTATTGTCACCGAGTTTACGTACATTTGTAAAGTTTATTGTAAAATACTATTAAGTATATATGATATTTGAAGGTTATATAGATAATAAATAATCTGATATTGGTTCAATGACCCCCAAGTTGATCCTATATATGTATATCATGATTTATATCATGATATATATCTGATCGGCGAACACTGCTTATATATGTATTATCATTATCAGTATTGGCTACTTATTATCACATTTGTGGTAAATTATTATCAAATACTATACCTAGTTAGGTACCTACTTCTATTGCACATAGTATTACATAATGTGCAGGGCCGTCTTTAACCTACTGGGGGCCCTGGGCACGTTACTCTGATAGGGCCCCTATGCAGAGCCGGTTTACAAAAACTAAAAATTGTCGACGGGGGGGATATATTTGTGTATATCTTACTCCCCATTGGCTGATCCAGGATTCAATTTTGGGGGGGCTCTAGGTCGTCACATGCAAATATGGCATTGTGGTATTAAAAATGTGAGTAGCGCTTCTTTTAGGCTGAGTGAAGAAGGTCAGGATACTATCGTTTGATTTAATGGGAAAGACGGGCATTGTTTGTTGGGGCCCCTGTTAATTAGAATACCAAAAAATCTGATAAGTTATATCATCAATTCGTGATCTAGGCAGGAACTAGGGGCCCCGTGGATCGTAATGAGGAAGACAGGCATTGTTTGTTGGGGCCCCTGTTCATTAGAGTTCTAAAAAATCTGATAAGAATTATAATTTATAGTCAGTAATTATTGTTTGATTTTCGGGAAATAATGCAATATACTAGCTTGGGGGCCCCTTGGATCGCGGGGCCCTGGGCAAGTGCCCACCGTGGCTAATGAAAGAGACGGCCCTGTTAATATGTGGCCACAGTATGTTATCATATTTTACAACATTATTTTGTTTGTCCACGATTTCGGGTTATTTTCCATTCCTAACTGCGGCTGCTCGCATAACAATGATTTAGTTAAACCATCACGGTATATCCCGATAATGGGGTAACCTGTGAATGACGTTTGTTTATAAAAACACACAACATTTTCAGTGCGCAAACAATTATATGTGGAACTGGAAAATTTTGCCATAGCGATAAAACGAACTTATTCGCGAATTAATAGTGCTATGATTCCGATTTTTGGGTTTTATGTAACTGTGAGGCAAACCGAAGCCTGACTGCCGTGGGGTCTCGCACAGTGGCGGATCCAGGATTAATTGGGGGGCGGGGGCGAGGGTAGGTTTCGACGAGCTATTTTAGTAAATAAAATTAAGTCCAAATTTTGGTTAAAAGGGTATGTGATTCATAGCCCACCCCTTGTATCCTCACGTGCATATATATGACCTCGTGGTATAAAGAAATAGAATACCGCCGCAGGCAATTTTTTTTTAATTTTGAGACTGAGTGAAGAGCGTCGTGATATTGTTTATCTATTTGAATAAAAAATGCATAAAAAATAGCGCCGCAGGCCAATAACTTTCAGGACATTTGTAAAATAAGGAACCTGCATGTCTTTTATTAGCGCCGCAGGCAATTGTTTTTGTAACGAAACAGTATGGTAATTTTATAAGGAAGACTTAACACTGTATACTAAAAACTACTTGTTGAATAACTTAATAAAAAAACAGTAAAAATTTTATAATACCGCGATGGAAATGAATAGTAATATTATTGTGATATAAAAAAATCCGCGTGTGGTCTATATGGGTATGGGTATGGGTATTATGGCTATATGGGATGATGAGTGGATAGAGATATAATAATAATAATAGACATAGACACAGAGTAGACAATATTAGGTACATGATAATAATAATAATAATACACGTTCATAGACAGCCATGCAGACATTGTAAACAGAAATGATCAATGATTCTCGTACTGTTTTTACAAAGAATCACAGTTTTGCAATGTATGATTGCAATGCACAAGGGACCCAGTTTAATACACCAATGGAAGCCCTACCCCCAGGACACGATCTATCCTGGCCAGCGTAGGAAACGCTCAACAGGATCCGATCTGGGGTCGGCCGAGCTATGACGAACCTCCAGAGATGGGGAGTAGCTGAGGACGCGACGTGCGACTGCGGGAAGCTACAGGACACTGAGCACCTCCTGGGCTGCTCAATGGCTCCTGGGTGGTGCACGTGGGAGAGTCTCGCAGATCGCTCTCCCTTGGAAGATGATGCAGGAGAGGTTGTGGTTTTCTGGGAGCGGATGGGGATATAATATGGGCTTTCTTGGTCGTCTGGATCCATCAGTTGACCAAGAATGTGTCCATTTTGACTGAACGTAACGAGGGCGTCTTGGCGTAGTTTCGTTCATCACGATACGATGCGTACGGCATTTTCACAACAACACAATCTTACACATATAATAAAAATGGATGTACCTATGTATGTGGGTATGTATGTATGTTTGTTCTACTATAACTCTAGAACTCTTGGAGCTATTTCGACCAAACTACCTTGCTATCTGGAAACGAATACTGTGTGGTAGAAACTTCTGGAAAATCAGAACCTTCTGAGAATTTTTGCTGATGAGGACGTCCAAGGGTTGTGTGTAGTATCGTATGAAAAAGCGTTGGAAAATAAATTCAAATCGTAAGTCATATTTTGTCCAGCTCTTCCATCTGGAAATTTCCGGAAATTTATCGAACATTGTAGAACCTTCTAGAAACTTGTGAGAATGAATAGAATTCGAACCTTCTGGTAGATGAAACGATAATTGTAGAACCTTGAAGAAAGTTATGGAGATTAATCGAACATATTCTTCACAGTTTGTACTTCACTGATAAACAATTTATCATATAGATATTTACATGTGCAAATAATTATGTACATATGTATGTAGGTATATTATGTTGGTGCGTCTAGACATGCGTATTCTCACTACAATTCCTACACTGCGCATCACGCTACACACACACACACACACATACTTACACATTTCACTCACCAATACACTCTCACGTATTATATCATAATAATCAACACTTCAATATTGAAGTCGCAGATTCTGTTTTATTTACGCGGAGGCAGGTTCTGCCAACACACTTCTCAGTATTATGATGTATAAAAGTGTACTGTATATAATTTTATTCATGAATGATCGAAAAAACTCATCAGCCCAATACTGGGAAACATTTTTTTTATATCTTGTATAGATTTCTCAAAACAAAATGATAAACACCTCTGATCTTTTTTCCGAAAGATATCAGCTTGTTTCCCGAAAGTCGCGGAGATTTTTTTTTTTGTATTTGTATGATGAGCCCAACATTATAAAATGTATCAAAATAGGAAGGCTGAGGTGGGCTGGGCACGTGGAGAGAATGAATGAGGAAAGAGTGCCAAGGAAAATCCTCCATACAAGGCTACAAGGTAGGCGTAGTGTTGGAAGACCCAAACTCCGTTGGATGGATGGAGTACAGAAGGATGTGGATGCATTTGGCATTAGGGACTGGAGGAGTGCATGCCAGGATAGAGGGAGATGGAGGCGAATGCTGGAGGAGGCCAAGGCTCATAACGGGCTGTAGAGCTACTGATGATGATGATGATTGATAATATGCAATATGCATTAAAATCTAAGGAATGACCATAAAAGATTTTTGATTGAAGCGAAATTAACCTCGAAAAATAGCAAAAACGCAATACGAATATTTACCATTTGCATGCAATATTGAACCTTCATCCCGTGAGGAATGACCGTAACGTCACAGTTGGGTCGCGATACTTAAGGAAATTTAAAAATCTAAAACAGTCGATTGTTAAGATTATAACTACCAGTATTTTGGCTAAATTATACTTTTATATCTGAAAAACTGAACGGAAAATCTTCAGATCCCCTTTAAGTTTAGGGGTACTTTAGGAATATTTTTTTATTCAAGGAATTTCAAAATCCTGTAATTCTAAAATAACCGATCTGTAGTCCATACTTTCATCTATCACTGTCTTCAGTTTCAAGACGATTCCCTCAGTATTGGCTGAGTACAATTCAGGGCGCCGAAGCCCAATGACAGCATATAGGACCTTAAAAATAGACGATCTATAATAAAAAACGAAAAATATTTAAAATACAAATGTCTCTATTAATACGAGTACATCAAAGATGGTTGAAATTTGACTTGCACGTGCACTCGTTAATATTCTATTAGTGTTTTGATAGATCTTATTAGAGATTCAATGCACTTATCGCCTAAATGTCTCATTAAAGAGGCGTATTACCGTATGAATAATGTTTTATTTAATACCTACTAACCGTGGCCCAGACGGTTCCCATGGTTTATAGAGAGGACGCTCAAATATTTCGGGGAATCAAAACTTGTGCGTGATCTGTAAATTTAATCAATGGGCTGAGTTTTAATAGCGTCTTTCCCGAATCTGAATCGAAGAAAAAAATATTCTCTCTATCTGTCTTTCCCCTCACGTTGCATCGCTTGTAAGGCATGCTGAGAGGACAGACACTTGTTGCTTCCGTCACAATGCATATACCTATTTAGAAAACTATTATAGGTACCATGAGCGTCTCCAGCCTAGGAGCTAGAGGGGGGCAAGAAATTTTTAAGCCTGGTATATCATGAAAAACGCGTAAATAGCGCCGCAGTAAATTATTTTGTGAGACATTGTGAAGAAGTTCGTGATATGGTTTGGTTTATTTGAAAATGTTTATGCTATTTTGCACAAAAATACGCATGAAAATGTTTTTTTATAAAACAGATAGTAAAAAATAGCGCCGCAGGCAATTTTTTTATGAAACATTTCTATCTTGATGGATTTTCATACTCATTTTTAGAAAATTTATGATATGATGAGAAAACCCGTGGTAATAACGTGATGTTTTATTATTTAGTATGAAAAAATATATACCTATTCCAATCTCTATAACAAAATGAATGGTGAAGTATGACAAGTTGCATAAATAAATAAATAAAAACTTTATTGCTCATAAATTTACACACAAAGGGCGGATTTATCGCCTGTTGGCGATTTCTGCCAATCAACCCAACTTTGACATATGAAATGAAACATAGATTTAAAAAAAATAACATACTAATGTACTTAATGTACCCGTTAATATAATACATATACAGAAGCAAAAAAATTTCATATAGACAGGGAAGTGTGGTGTTCTGTTCTCTCTGCCTATCCCGCAAGAAACGCGACGTGAGGGGATAGAATAGAATACCAAATTAATAAATAATTTATAAAGGTTTTTTTACTAAACTTTTTAAATTTATTTTAGACGTGTAACTTTAAGTCACGACGGACATTACATAGACAATAAAACCATTTCACATTCTTTCATTCTCTATGGAGAAGTGCATTACTTTGTTTATTGTTTTTTTAATTGTTTTAGGTTGAACCATGACGCATACAAAATAGAAAAAAAAATACAAATTTATTTAAGAGTATGCATACTGACATTTCAATAATTTCTAAAAACGGGAGACCTTCTATCCCGACAACCGTTACTAAATATGCTTTGGAACAAAATAGGGTAGATGCATTGAACCTTTATCTAGGGAATAACCGTAAAGGATTTTTTATATCTAGTATAGATTTTTCAAAAAAAAAAAAATTAAAAACACCTTTGATTTTTTTCCGAAAGACGGAAATTCGTTTCCCGAAAGTCGCGGATAAATTTTTTTGCACTGATAATATGCATTAAAATCTAGGGAATAACCGTAAAAGTTTTTTGATAGACGCAAAATAAACCCCAAAAAATGGAAAAACTGATATTTTTATCATTTTATCATGCGTTTGTCACGCGATTTTGAACCTTAAAGCCGTGGGAAAAGACTGTGACGTCATTTTTGGTGCCAAGCCCTTAATAAATAGACGCATGCGCGGGACGTCCATATAAATGATATCCTGGACTCGAACGGACGTGGAAAAATTTATAATTAGTTTTTTTTTATGCCTATCTATCCATTTTTCTATTTTGACTAGACAATGCACTCGGATCTATTTTGTCTGTGATCATTGTATATAAAAGTCATAGATAATAATTCAATTAGTTACTTCCGATTCGAATGAGATTTAAAACATTCAAAAAGGAATGTTATTCATTTGAAATGGGGCAATTCCGGTCTATACTCGATAAGCGGAAGTTGCGGTAAATAGGTTCGATGTATATATTATTAACTAGATTAATAAGACCCCATTCTCGTTACCCATCAGCATGGGCGTCGCCAGTTTCGGAGCTAGGGGGGTGCAACAAAAATTAAAAAAATGATAAAGCATAAGAAACGGGTAAACATCGCCGCAGGCCAATTTTTTTTGAGAGGCATAGTTAAGAAGGTCGTGATGTGGTTTGTTTATTTGAAAATTTATATAATACTTTGCACAATAATATGTATGAAAAATGTTTTATTATAATATAAAGATAAAAATATCTCTGCAGGCAATTATTTGTTTTTTTTTTACAAAAATGGCTACAGTGATAAATCTAGATACAGTAGACATTGTGTAAGGTTCGTTATATGGTGTTTTTGTATTTCTTCAACAGTAAATAGTACGGAGAAATTAAATATAGTCTTCTTCTTTGCCCTCGCCTTTGTCCCATTTACTTGGGGTCGGCCCTCCTAGTCCTCATCCTCCAAGGCCTTCTGTCCCCGCATCCTCCGCACGAAGCCTCGCCTCCTTTAGGTCTCTTGCGATTGTGGACATCCATGTGGTCAGGGGTCTGCCCGGTCTTTAGAAATTAAATATAGTACAATACTATATATTATAGTACGGTTGGCAACCTTAGTCCGGACATTCTGGCAACCCTAACTATACGTTAATGCTTGTAGGTATTGTAATGTTAGTGCATACTTGTAACATGCAATAGTCGGTCACTGTCTAGTAAGCATTCCTTGTCCTGTCTTATAACATACTAGCTGAATTACCCGTGCTTCGCAACGGCAAATATGGATGGTGAAGTATACCGACAATATGACCCGAAACGCGTCCATCCATCTGTTAACGGAAATAGCAGCTCTATACAGTACAACTGTCAACTCGGCATTTTCTATGCTTTGACTAGATCCTCTCGATCACTCGATGTCTCCCCATGGCTTGAGCTGGAGAAAATATGACTTAAGATCTGAATTTCTTTTCCAACGCCCTTTCATACGACACCACACATGACCCCACACAACCCTTGGATCCCCTCATCATCACGGCATCTCCTAGGAAAAGCTTTTTCTCCAAAAACCGGCGACGATAGGTCACAGCTTGTTATTCTAAATTTTCACAGAATTCCATCGTAAAATGCGGGAGTTATGCGAACACTTACAAAAATCAGACTTTACTTTATATATATATATATAGATAACACACTATAACACATTGTAAGAACACTCTACAGCAAGTGTATTAACACCAGGAGTCAGGTCAAGTATATGAACCGAACTATGACGTCACGGTCATTTCCCACGACATTAAGATTCAAATTCGCATGCACTATTCGAAAACTATTTCTTTCCTAGACAGTAGTAATAACAAAGTGGGATAAAAAAATTCCTTTGGCACGCCACAGGCATAGGTAGATTTCAAGTGATTTATTAATTTTATTAATTTTAAGAGTACATCTGTACAATAAAAACAATCACAATATCATCAGCAAATAAACCAGCGAAGTGATGAAGTAGTATGGATGTAGTTTATTCTTTGATTATCGAAGTACCGTATGACGAAAAAATATTTGATTAAGTACTTCAATAATCAAAGGAAGTACCTAATCAAATAATCAAATTATTTTCATTCCACACATAATATGGATTGGTACCGGTACCTTAGCACTAGAAATTTGAAAAAAAGATGTGAGTTCTTCTCGTATCGTGAAGCACATTTCTAAGACAACAAACACGCTAGTACCTATGCGGTAACTACTTAACTAGATCTTTCGATCGATCAGTGTAGTCCGAGGAATTGAGCTAGACAAAATCTAACTTTTGATCTGTATTCCTTATTTAATGCCCTTTCATGCGATACCAGACACAGACCCTCACAATCATTGGATCCCCTCAGAATGATTATTTTTTAATTTAAAGCCTTAAAAAGTGAACCTTCCTCTTAATGGATTTCACCCAATCTCCTATCAGTTCATCTACCACTTACCAAAAATCTACCACCCAAGTTTCACGTTTCTGCGACGCATAGGTTGGCCGCAAACGTGCGCACAAGAAAAGGGACATATATATGGCTTATATATATAAACTTTTAAACCAAGGTCGGATTCGGGTTCTCCTGGTCCTAATTAGTGATACTGAGTAGAAATTTTTCAATTCTGCGACATCACGGGAGAAACGAATAGGTAGAGTTCCTTTTGGAAATCTACCTAAAAAGAGCAGTAGATCGGCCACGGAAAAGATGGGCCGAAGATATTATCCCAGTCGCGGGTAGAAGATGGATTGGCAATACTCAAGATAGAGAAATGTGGAAGCAAATGGAAGAGGCCTATATATTCAGCAGTGGAGAGATGGCTGAAGGAAGAAGAAGTAATAAGGTTCTAACTGACTAAACCATAATGTTGAGGAAAATAATCGAGATCGAAGGTTTCAAACACTCATATCTTTTACACACAAATGGAACCTTGTTAGTCTCGTTATTTACAAAAAAACTGCTCCACATAGTTATCTCAACAGATATACAGCAAAGGATGGACTTTCCATCAGGCTTATGAGTGATCGTCGGCTGGTTTAATGTGATCACCTTACATTTAAGTAACATTCACCAATTACAGTCCATCCATCTGCCGCGGCCTGGAATCGAACCCAGACCTCCAACCTGACAAGCCGGTATTCTACCGCTGTGCTATGATGGCTGGTAGTTGAGTCGAGAAGAAACATGTTTTCGTTAGTTTGTACAGATGATGAAAATGTTGAAACTTTTGAGTTCTACAGAGTTGAAAGTTGTCGATAAATCAACTGCCTTTAAAGGTAAAAAATTTGCGTTTTTATTCTTTCTGAGAAAGCCCTATACTTTAAACTTCATGTACCTAATAGAAATCATACTTGTAAGTTTAGTAAATTAGCGGATTTTTCGACATTTATAGTAAAAACTGAAACAGCATGGTCAAATCAAGTAACCCCCGTTACAGTACTAAATTGTAAATTTTCAGTAAATGTTCATATTTAGCGTATTTTTTAGCATTTGATGAAAAAGTTTGTATAAAATGATGTGTGTTTTGTGATGTTGATATTAAATCAAACTATTCTTAAAAAGACATTCAAATGCGTAAAGTGTAACACCCGTAGTTTATGGGTTCGCCCTTTAGAGACGAAAAGGCGCGAAATTTATTAGAGGTGTGTACAATACAATATAATATTATCATAACTAATTCGTTGGTAAAGTAGGTACCTGTATGTAAAAGTAGGTAACGTACTCGTATGTCGACTGTCGACTGAGACAATCATAATATTTTGGTGTCACATTTCCTGATTCGCCTTAACCCGAATAACTCGACATGACCTGTCCTTGAAGGAGGACTGATGGGTTCAAGGTTACTATTATTAGGTATCCACTGTACCTCGTCATAATAATGTTACATTGAGATCATTTCGCAGAACTTTCCAGTCATTAGTAGGTATATACATTTATATCGAATAAATCTTATAGAAATAATATAATTTAAATATTGTTCATTATCGGCCTAAGGCCCTAATTTCGGGCATTTCGTCAAATTTACATACTTACTGTAGACATGTGCGCCGGCTGCAAAAAAGCCGGCGGCGGCGCCCATGTCTAAAATAGCCGGCGGCGGCGCCACGCCGGCGGCGTGGATCCAAAGTGGGGGGAAGCATTGGATTTTTTTGCAATATTGTTTTAAATGATTAAATACGTATATGTGAAAAGGATAATGATAAAATCGATTTATTTATTTTGAAAAACTATGATTATTTCAATAATAAAGTGAAATAAAAGCTCATATTTGAAAAATAATGGAAAAATTCATTATTGCCTTTTTATGGTGCTGGAGGGCAGGTCAAAAAAACCAAATCCATAAAGTCAAACGCGTCAGAATGAGCCTAACTATGGGCAGTAGTGCAGTCGAACAGGTTTCTCATTTGGCAATATTTGGGCTGTTAGCTAAACGGTGAGTGGAATTCAAACTCTGAAATAAAGTCCAGAATTGCGATGACGAGGTCGACCTTCCACAAAATGCAAAATTCCTATGTAACCAAGAACTACGGTTCAGCATAAGCTGTAAAAACATATGTGTTATATGTGCTGTTGCTTGGAATGGAAGGGTAATTTAATAAAATTATCTAATTTAAGTTTTGAGGTGGTCTGTAGCCTGGTTGGTAACGCGCTCGACTGTTAATCCAGTGGGCGCGGGTTCAATCCCCGACCTACTCCACTTCACAACACTAGATTTTAAGCTTTCTCTGAAGTGCACAAAGATGTATGTGGGTTTATTTCGATAAACCCAGATTCATTTTATTAAAAAAAAACTTATTTTGGATGTTATTTTAGGTGTAAAAATAAGGAAAATAAATAAATAAAGATATATTGTGGTGTTTTTAGTCGAAAGGTGCATAAATTAATAATGACATCAACCAAAATACGTAATGATTACCGGTGGAAAGATAAATTACATTTTGAGAGTAGTCTGTAATCACAGTCCGAGAAACCACGTTAGGGGATAGTAATTTTTTTTTTTTTATTAAAATGCAGCCTTGGATGAGCGAAATAATTGGATTTTAACGTTAAAATATCTAATATCAAAATATAATCACTTTTTGACACTTTGAAGATCGTAAACGTAAAAATTACCAAATGAATATCGTTTTTTGTCAAGAGAAGAGGAGTCTTAACTATTTCTACAGTACTTATTGTATTAAAATAAATTAAATATAGCATCTCTCTCTCCTGTCGATTTCCTCACTGCTGAGGGTCGCGATCTCCAAACCCAAACACCCGTTGCTTGACCAATCCCCGCCACGCAGCTCTGTCCTCGGCAAGATGCACTGCCCTGTAGATGGAGGGGGCAACAGTCTGCGTAACTTGGTCCGTCCATCGCAAAGGTGATCGTCCTCTGGGTCTCCATCCCGGCGTGTTTCCCGTGATTATTAGCTTCTCGAGACTATCTCCCCCTCTGCGAGCAATGTGTCCAAAAAATTGGAGAATTCTTTCTAAGCATAAAGATGACAATCTAGATGTGATTCCAAGTTCCTGAAGGATAGAGGCATTTGTCCTTCTTGAAGTCCATGGGATCCGCAGCATGCGCCTCTAACACCACATCTCGAAAGCGTCAACTCTAGCTTTGTCCCTCGCTCGCAAGGTCCAAGATTCCACCCCATAGAGGAAAATAGAGAACACAAGCGACCGCACCAATTTAATTTTTAGCCCTCTGGATATTCTTCGGTCTTTCCATATTTTATCAAGGCGTGTCATAGCGTTTTTTGACATCGCAATCCGTCTTCTGATCTCCGCCTCGCATCCTCCTGCGTCATTTAGCACGGATCCGAGGTATGTGAAACTCTCGACAACCTCCAGGTCAGTGAGTGCACCTGTTATCTGGAGAATAGCGAATCTAGTCAAGTGGAATGAAAATAATTTCGATTAGGTACTTCGATAAAATCAAAGGTTAAACTAATGAAAAGATAGAACGGTTGACCGAAAAGACGAAAGGCCGCATATTTTGGTCAGATATTCCTGGAAGAAAAATATAGCCTTCTGCTAAAATTTACGTGGTTTAAAAATTTCAGCGTGGTATGATAAAATCGACCGGTGTCCTAAAAATCGATCAACTATAAATTCTGAGTTTTCCTTGTGATTCCTAGTTAACATAGAATAACGTTTGTTCATTTAATTTCCACCATGAAGAACCAAATTATTAATGCCTCCGTCCCATCCTATTTCTTGTTTTAGAATCAAATAAATAAGGTACAGAAAATTCCCCGATTTTTTTTTATTCCAAACCAAATGAACGAAATATGTGAGACGTAGGAGTGGGTTAACAATGCATTAGTTATTATTCGACATCTTATATAATTACTGAATCCTAGCGTCGCCACAGCTGAATGCTTCATTTTTTACATGGAAAAGTACTTATTTCGATTTCTGTCTCAAAAAACACAGGATAAATATTTTTGGTCACGCAGTTCCCACGCCGCCGGCGTGAGCGTTTTGTCGGCGGCGGCGCGCCGACCATGATTAGCGGCGGCGCGCCGGCGCGGCGCTCATGTCTAATACTTAGTTTGTTTATTTATTTAATAATCTCAATATTGCAATTACATGAATAATATATACACCAATACATCTAGATCTGTACACAGTATAGTATATGATTGCCAACCCCACTAGGTTATGGCCTGTATCGGGGTTGACAATCAAAATATGAAGACATCTTCATTCTTCATTCCACAAATGCACAACAAAAAAAAAACAAAAAATATATGATATTCCTCATTATGACAAATCAAGACAGAAATACTACATAGGTTGCATATCGGCAGAGTTGGGTACTTGGCAAATTTCTGCAAGAACTTCACCAACTTCTTAGGTGGAGAATAGCGGAGATAGGAGCCACTTATAATTATTTTTCATACAAAGTTTGTGCTAGGTGGCTCCAATCTCCGCTATTCTTCACCTAAAAAGTTGGTGAAATCCAGCATAAGTCTGTTAAAAAGAATTAGTACATACCTGGTTAAAATGTCGTAAAAGCTCCCAGGATAAAAAACACGATGATCATGGATGTACAATAATGATATAGATTGAGGATAAAACTAATGATTGGTGTCCAAGATAATTCCACGTATAGCGACTATAGAATTATTGAATAATATAATTACGCTAGATTATTTTAATACAATAATGATTGTGTATTATGAATTATTTGTCTCCTACGTGATTTAATGCCTCTATAAATCAAACTGTAATCACTGCTTCTGATAGCTCCCTCATTATATATATCTACCTCTCACATACAGCGGGATTCAAAACTTAAAAATAATATTTAATTTATTTATTTATTAAAAAAAATGGATATAGTACAGATTATCAATCGTTGTTCACTAGGTTGAACTTATCGCAGAACTGCGATTTCTTCCAGTTAAACCCAGGAAAAAATTGAAATGGAATAAAAAACATATAAAGTAAGAAAATATATACATACTCGTACATATGTGAGAAAAAATAAAAAAAGGATAAAAAATAAGAAACACAATGCATAAATACATACACTACTGTGTGAAAAATAATTTATTTTGTCTATTCTCATATCTCATAATTTTCTCTATATCTGTAGCACTTGTGTCTTGTTCTTGTTGTTTTTTTTTACTTATTTGCGTGCAGCGACATAATATATTAAGTACTACCTAGACAGAGTACTCAATGCTAGAAGTGTAACAAAACTGGTGCCCACAAACTGTCAAATCGTATGGAAAATTTTGACAGTTTGTGGGCAACGGATTCGAAATATTGCTCTCATAGTTAAAAACGGTATTATTTTCAACGTTATTTAGGAGTAAAACGACAGTTTTAAAGATGTTTTAGTTTTTATTATTGATATCTTGTTAATAGTGTGAGCTTTGCGACTCTAAAATACCAAAAAGTGCCGTGCGTGAAATTGCTACACTTCCGTTCTATTGAAAATACATAGAATCAGATCTCTAGTACTTAATATGTAATCTCTTTGTTTGCGTGTATACTTGTGTGTTGCCATAGTGAACCTTGTCTCTGATTTTTAAATTTTAGAATGTGTTACTTTTGACTACCCAGAAATTGTAATAAGGTAATCTTGGAGTTTTCGCTGGTTTGTTTGTTGATGATATTAAGATCGTTTATATTATGTGGTAATAACTGTTTGCACTCCAAAGATAAATAAAAAAATTGAAAATATTTTTAAGCACCATTGATAAGTTATCGGTCCACACGACCATAGATAATCATAGATATAATAATATTATATTGATAGTTTAGCTTGCATCTGTGATTAACATGATTGTCCTCATCTATACAAAATACTACCTCATCTATGCTTCACCATATATCATCTGTGTACCTGACCACGATAAACTCTCAATTATCCGATATATTTTTAAAACCAGACAATATACGAGTGTGTATTGCAATATAGTATTTTAATGGATAGAATGAGTAACATTCAAACCCAAAGAGAAGTCCTCTGGCCAGATAATAATTATACAAAGTTTACAAGGGTCCCATGAATGTATTAGTAAAAGAAGCATTAAACATTTTCAATTTCGGTTTAAATGCATGTAATAAGGTAGCCCGTCTTCATCTTCTTCATCAGCCTTCGTCCCTCCACTGCTGGATAAAATTAAGAAATAATAATTTTTAAAAGATCGTTGCAATATACTCATTCCTGAATTTATACAATCTCTGTGTCTCCTGAATTTCGAATAGGTATTTCACACATTTTGCCATTGATTTCGATGATACCCCCTATGCAGTATTTAATTCCTCGTTTATACGTATCATTTGAGTTACATGTCGTTTGGGCCGTGCCTGTTTTTTTTAGCATTCTTCTTTCATTAGGCTGCGAAAATTTTAATTAAACTGTGTTGCTTTAATGTTAACACCATAGTACGTGTCTAAGCTCTACTTACATGTTTGTGTTTTGGTTTTACATGTTTCGGCTTGTAAGGCCATTCTCAAAAACTTATCACCACAAGTAGGTATACCATATCAACACTCTCAATCAATTTACATTCTCCTCTTAAATAAAAAACACCATGTCATCACTGAAAATTATTTTAGAAAAGAGTGTTGTGATGGTATAGTTGTGGTGATAAGTTTTTGAGAATGACCTAACAAGCCTAAACATACCAAAAACATAAATATGTAAGTAGAACTTGAACACATTCTATAGTGTTAACATTAAATTAATACTGGAGTTCTACAAAATAAATATCCAATCAATTAATAAAAACTGTGTTGGATTAACGGTTCTCCACTGTACTAGTATGTGGTCTGGTTTGAACGTGTTGAATTTTTATATGATTAATATTTATAAGGTGCACACAGTACAATATAATGCCAATAATTTTATTAATATAATGCTGCATTGATTTATGGCTTCACTGTGACGCCGCAGGGGTATACAACTAGTTCATAACAGAGGGCCGCACTGCACTTACCATACCTAGTAGGTGTAATTAAAATGCACACAAAGAGCTATGGAACGACAAATCTTAGGAATGAGTCTAAGAGATAGAGTTAGAAACGAAGAAATCAGACGCCGAATAAAGGTTACCGACATAGCAGACCGTATCTTCTTCTTCTTCTTCTTCCTCAGCCTTCCTCCCTCCACTGCTGGACGTAGGCCTCTTCCATTTCCTTCCACTCATCTCTGTTTCTCCCCCTCCGCATCCAGGTTCTTCCGGCTTGCTGGACTAGGACATCAGACCACCTCTTGGGTCATCAGACCGTATCGCTAAGTTAAAATGGCAATGGGCAGGTCACGTTGCGACACCCAGAATCCTATAACATGGCGACCATGGGAAAACAAAAGACCAGTAGGACGACCCCAAAAAAGATGGGTAGATGATTTGAGCAAAGCTCAAAGTTGAAGAATTTGGAAAACGTTAGTAGAGGCCTATATCCAGCAGTGGAGGGATTGCTGAATAAGAAGTAGAAGGTGTGGTCAGTCACATTATAATACGTATTAAGGCTCGCGATCCTGCTATGACGTCACGGTCGTTTCCCACTGCATTAAGGTCCAAAAATGGCATGAACAATCGCGTGATAAAATGGTAAAAATAGCGTTTTTTCCATTTTTGTGGTTAATTTCGCATTAATCAGAAAAAAATTACGGTCCTTCCCTAGATTTAAATGCATATTATTGCATTCTATTTCTTTTTTTTCATTCTACTATTTTATTTTTTTCTCATAGGTCTGTATGTATTTTCTTACTTTGTATGTTTCATTATTTTTCATATTTTTTCCTGGGGTTAACTGTAAGAAATCGCAGTTCTACGATAAGTTCGTCCTAGTGAACAATGCTTTAAATCTGTATTATGTCCCTTTTTTATATGTACCTACTATATGCTTTGTTCACTTAAAGATTATTTATTTATTTATTTAAACTTAAAGTAAACAACAAACACATATAAATATACAAAATGGACATAGTACAGATTATAAAACGTTGTTCACTAAGGCGAACTTATCGCAGAACTGCGATTTCTTCCAGTTAACCAGTTAAGATTAAATAAATAAATAAATAAAAAATCCATGTTTTTTTATGGCAACCGTTAAACGTCGCGGCATTATGTTTTATGGGGGGGGGGGGGGCATGAAACGTGACGAAACGTTGGCGTTTGACGCTTTGTTTCCATGGTAGTAATGTTATCACCATGGCAAAAACGCGTAAAACATCAACGTTTCCGTCGCGTTTCGTGGTTTGACTCAGGCCCCTGGTCTTATTTGGACTGCGACCCGTGGATTGTGCAGTCCTGGCGAATATTATGATGATATAATAGTACACTCGTTCAGGATTATGCAACACAGCAAAATTTCCATATGCCCTTGATGACTTAGCGGTCCAATGCCATGCATCACTATTATATGAAAGTCATACGTTAGTAATTTATATCGTGAGACGCGCACATAATAGCACCTAATGATTCCTCTAGGGGTGATATGCTCTGAGTAAAAACCGTTCTTTAAAACTAGGCATATTGACATTTCAAATTTTCTAAAAACGGGAAACCTTAGATCTCGACAACCTTACTAAATATGTTTTGGAATAAAAAACAGAGATAGGTACGTTGAACCTTTATCTAAGAAATGACCGTAAAATATTTTTTATATTTTGTATAGATTTCTCAAAATAAATTGTGAATAACACCTCTGATCTCTTTTCCGAAAGACGAAAACTCGAATAAACGCTATTTTACCATGTTTATCATGCAATATGTTCATGCGACCTTAATGCCGTGGAAAATGTCCGTGACGTCATAGTTGGGTTGCGAGCCTTAACTAGCTATTCATTACCGATTACCGTAACGATCATTTCTGGGATCCTCAAGGAATCCTAATCCTTAAAATAAGAAAAACCTTCTAACGTTGATTACATGAATGAAACTAGGAAATGAATATAGGAAAGAAAAAGGAAAGGAAAATATAGAGACGTGTATGACCATAAAATACAAGACTTATGCCCGATCCCACCAACTACCACCTAGGAAGCAGACCCCTAAGGAATTTCCATACAAAACCACAGATAATTTGAGTGATTATTATAACTGTCATAACCTTTAAGATATAAATCCATACAAAATACAGCATGCAGCTACTTAAGTGAGGGAGATTCTGGGCTGAGATATTTGGCCACCTAACTAAGTAGAGCTGCATGCTGTATTTTGTATGGATTTATATCTTAAAGGTTATGACAGTTATAATAATCACTCAAATTATCTGTGGTTTTGTATGGAAATTCCTTAGGGGTCTGCTTCCTAGGTGGTAGTTGGTGGGATCGGGCATTAGAGTGAATTTTGAAGATCAGATTTTTGTATGACGAGTCTCCCAGGTGGGAAGTGCCGAGTTTGAATCCCGGCGCTGATGAACTTCCAATTTTAAAGATATAAAAAATACCACCCTCCTTCCTTCAACAGTAAGAATGGCAACAATACGTGGGTACTTAATGTATACGGAATTCGATTACACAGCCGTCGCTCTTCGTGGTGTAGTGGATACGATCCCTACTATGCGAGACGAAGGTCTAGGTTCGAATCCCAGCCGGGGCCGGGGTGAGCTGAAATGGCGAATGTTTCTCGAGTGTTGGTCGTAAGCCCGAAATGTTCATCCTTAATTCTTCTACACTGTTGTAGGAATACTGTATACCACCATTGATTTGCGTAGAATAAAAATACTGGAATCTTTAATCCGTGTACTTGGCAAAAAAATGTCTGTCTAGGTCTCTGCTTAATGGAATATTAAATCAATACACACGACTACATATTAAATAGGTACACTTAATTAACTCACAAAGTTCCGCATTCTTTGCAACTTTACTTTTCATTCATTCATTCATACGTTTGTTCTTATGTAATTACGTTAGTCTGTTACATAATCCTACATACACATTTTTTATAATAATTATCGCATACATTACTTCTCTTCTTCATAAATATATACAAATATGTAGATCCTGTTAAATATGTAACTTTGTTATTGACTTGTATTGACAAATTGACGAAATGCTGGTCGGAACCTTTTACACTCCGATCAGCATTGATCTTGGATCATATTTTCTGTTCCATTGATGTATAATTCTATATATTTATATACTAATGTACAATTGTTTATATATAATTATTTTTTACATGATATGTTCAAATGACGATTCCAGGTGTCCGGATGGGCACCTGGAATCAAATAAACAACAATAAACAATATAGAGTCAAAAAATCTGCTAAATAGGTGTCAATATAGACATAATATAGCCTGTATATTTGAATAATGTCTTGGAGACAAAGATCAACCATTTAAATGTACAATTTAATAGTACATGGTTGATGCAGTTGGTTAAGGCGGCACTCTCTCAAGGGGGATGTGCCAGGTTCAAACCCCGGTGGTGGCGATGTATTCCACACGTTGCGATACAGACTTCTAGCCTCGTGCAAGGAGTGCAGGAAAGTATTTGGGTTCTGCGTATGCAAGCCCAGATCCTTTTCTTAAATTTTTCTTCTTTCTTCCGCAGCCACTCAGGTCCATTGTTGGACATAGGCCTCCCCTTTGGTCCTCCACAGCTCCCTGTCTTGGGCACACTGCATCCATCCACCGCCGGCACATTTCCTAATATCATCAGACCACCTTGCCTGGGGTCTGGGGTTGTTTTAAGTATATAAAGTAATTTATGGGAATCATGGATAATCACACAAGTCAATTTTATGTGTTTGTTCCCTCCTCTTATAGAAATATTAGCGTAGATTTTAAGAACTATTTTTACAATTACTCATTTTTATTGTTCTTTGTTCCCAGGTGGCATTTGCTGGGCTTCCATGCAAAGGAACGGCAGATGCAAAGAGTTAACTGCGGAGAATGTGAAGACCAAGGAAGAATGCTGTGCCACGGGGCAGGGTCCAGGGACGGCGTGGAGTAACGAGGACCTGAACTCAGGGACGCTCTTCTTCCACAGAGTCCTCGGGGAAGGAGTTCCTTGCAACACTTGCAGAGGTAAGGTACACAATATATTATGTTCTTTGTTCTACTAACAAACTAACCTTGTAGTTAGATTCTGTTTTATAGCCCGAGATCCCACCACAAAAAATTGACCTATCTGTTTATTAACTGATTGGATATTTATTGTGTAGAACTCCACACTGTATAATGTGTTTTAATAGTGTAAATAAATTTAATGTAGCCATTTTTTTAGGATTTTTTTTTCATTTATATTTTAGCATAAATATCCTTTTGCACATATTTTATTTTATTACTAGCTGTATTACCCGTGCTTCGCAACGGCAAAATTTGTGTATGGATGGTGTAGTAGGTCGGCAGTGGAACCCAAAATCAGTGGTACCATCATGTTTAGTTAAAGTACTGCAGAGCCACTAAAACTCTCAACAGTTTTGGGGGGTCTGCATAATTTTTTTTTTTCAATTTGACCCCCCCCAGCCCCCTAACTCCCTCCCCTTATTCTTGCGGATGTCGGGAGGGTGACTATTCATCTTATTGAGGCGGAAAACTATGAATTCGACACTAATATCACTTTTTCATTCCGAGCCCCCCCTAACTCCCTCCCCTTATTCCTGCGGATGTCGGGGGGGGTGACTATTCATCTTATTGAAGCGGAAAACTATGGATTTTATTTTATTATTTTATTCAATATATCAACATACAGGACTACCATATAATATACATTTTGTTACAATAGACATAAAACAGTAATCAACTCCAGCAGCCCCAACTTATAAATGAAACATAAATAAACAAATAAATCTTTATTGAAAATATATTTTTCAAATGGCGGGTTTATTACCGTAGGCAATGTCTGCCAACCAACCACTTAGGACATTCATTTGATATACACAATACATACATATAAGCGTATGGAAAAGAAGAAAAATATAAATAAATAATAATAATACATCGCTTGTCAATTTTTTATTATAAAACCAATGGAGATTTTTCTCCTGAATTGGCCTTTTAAGCAAAATTTATTTTTTATTCTTGAACCGCCCTAGTGAACAAGAAAAACATACATACATAAAAAAAATTGACGCAGTACAGATTATAAATCGTTGTTCACTAGGGCGAACTTTTCGCAGAACTGCGATTCCTTCCAGTTAACCCCAAGTTTTTTTTAAGTTATGTGTATCCATTTATAAATGTTGATGATTTAGTGTACTCTCATCACTTTATAAAATAACCAGTCTCCTTCCAGACACATGCAGCGGAGTCCAGTGCGGCGCCGGGAGACGCTGCGCGATCAGACGCGGGAGACCCAGGTGCGTTTGCGCGCCAAGGTGCGGAGGAGGCCGCGCAGGTCCAGTTTGTGGGACAGATGGGAGATCCTACAGATCGCTTTGCAGACTCAGGAAGAGAGCCTGCAGACGGAGAGCGAGAGATCTGACGCTGGACTACTATGGACATTGCCAAGGTGAATATTGTCTTTCTTCTTTGTTTCAGAGAGTCCACATATCTATAATGTGTGTCTTCATTTCCAGTACTACTTCTTCACTACGTTTGTTCCAGGATGTAATACATAGTAGTCTTGAAATAAAATATCCATGTTCGAAGTGGTCGATTCTGACAGTTCTCTAGTCACTAGTGGTCAGTTCAGTTATATAGTGTTTTCTGTAATGAAGCCTTCTGTGTTGGCCCGATCACAGTTATTGTAGAAACTATGCATTCGACATTAATATCGATTTTTGCATTCCACCCCCTCCTACTCCCCTACTGTCACCCTTGATAATTACCACGCGCCCCTGATCCTGGGCCTTCTGCATCCAGATCGATCTTCAGATCAATTGCATTTTAATTGAAAAATTGCATATTTTTCAGATTCCTGTGCGAAGATTCGTTGTGGCAGTGGTAGGCACTGCCTCCTGGACCAGGACTCTCGAGCGCACTGTGTGCGTTGCACCATATCCTGCCCAAGAATATCCCACGTAGAGTTTGAATCCAAAGCCGTGTGTGGAGCTGATGGAGTAACGTACTCGTCCACATGCCATCTGCGAGCTGCTGCGTGCAAGAAGGGGAAGAGCATTCCGTTGGCGTACAAGGGTCCATGTGATCGTAAGTTGATTTTTTTTATACATAGTCAATATTTTGGTTACTATTCCATTACACAATACTGATAGAATCCAAGTTCGGTATTTTTGTAACGCTGGACCATTAGCAAATCTTGCAAGTTCTATGAATATGTATGTAAATTTATAGCAGCGTCGCGTTTATGGGTGGCTAAAAATTTTCGTCGAAGTCTCACTTTTTGTGTCCCACGTTTGCATAGCTTGGTGAAATCGAATAGGCACGTTGTAAATAATGGAACTGATATCGGTTTTTTTTGTTTGAATATATGTTTTTTTTTTAATTTACTATACCATCAGCGCCTTAAATCGGTCAAGAAATATTGGTTGACCAATACGTCTCTGATGATTTATATATTTTTAATGTATTCTTGGGCCTTATAGAATAATTATGTCACTAGACGACAATTCAGCTCACCTACGTTAGGTGCAACATTCAGCTCACCTACGTTAGGTGCCCTAATATCTCCGCCCAGAGTAGGTGAGCTGCATGTTCACAGAACACATATACTCTAACGTGCATGTTGCATTTCATATGGAATTAGACTGCAGTTTAAATGGAAGCTGATGTTCTTTATTCAATAAATAGAATATTCTCAATGTTTTTGTATGTGAATTTCTTAGGGATCTCCTTCCTAGGTGGTAGTTGGTGGGATTGAGCATTAGTCTAATATTCTGAAAGGAGGTGTGACTGGCAATACTGCCAGGCCTTCAGACGTTAGCTATACCTACGTACCCGTATACGAGTATTAGTACAAGCGTTAGATCATAGTTGAATGTTGAAGGCTACATTTCCAATCTGTAGGACTAGGAATTCAACATTGCAATGTCCTTGTCTGTCTAATCTACTAATATTATAATTGTATGTCTGTATGTATATCTGTATGTCTGTATATTGTGTTGTATTATAAGTCGCTAACTAATCAAAGCCGGATGGTGACTCATTCTAATAACAATTCATTCCACTTTTACACAATGGTTCTCCAAACGAATTTTTATTATTATTTGCGAAATTGCCGGGTATTGTGCATTCGTAGTTATTTTTGAATGATTATGTAGGTCTGTCAACTAATGTACAGGAAAAACGAAAAGAATGTATATTAACATTACCTTTAAAAAAAAATTTAATTTTGTTTTTTTAAGCTCGCGACTCCACTTTGACGTAACTGTCATTTCCCACGGCATTAAGGTTCAAAACCGCATGAACTGTGATGAAATGGTAAAAATAGCGTTTTTTCCATTTTTTGAGATTAATTACGCTTCAATCAAAAAACTTCTACGGTTATTCCCTAGATTATAATACACGTTATCAGTACTAAATAAATTCTCCGTGACTTTTGGGAAACGAGATTCTGTCTTTCGGAAAAACGATAGGGATGTTTTTCTAATTTTTTTTTTTTGAGAAAGGCATACAAGATATAAAAAAACCTTTTACTGTCATTCCCTAGATAAAGTTTCAGTGTATCTAGTCTATTTTTTCCAAAGCATATTTAGTAAGGTTATCGAGATATTGTAAGGTCTTCCGTTTTTAGAAATTTTCTGCCTTCTTTTAGTTTCATGCATGTGAAGTTCTTTTGTTATCCTTTCCTCATTCACCGTCTCTACGTTCCTCAACCGTTTGAATTGAAATTCATTCTACAGTTTGACAATCTCTGTTTCTATTATTAAACACATTACTGCACGATGCAAATGAAGTACCCACGTTTTTCTATCTATGATACTATAATTGTCAAGATAAATCTGATGTTTGTATGTTCCAGGTAATTTAATTCTTTTAACAATTAGACAGTTGCCCAATCCCACCAACTTTTACCTAGGAAGGAGAGCCCTAAGTTATTTTCTATACAAAAACAGAGATAATATTCCATTTATTGAATAAAGAACATCAGCTACCAGCACCACCACAGCCTAATTCCATATGAAATGCAACATGCAACTCACCTAGTCTGGGCGGAGATATTTGGGCACCTAACGTAGGTGAGTTGCATGTTGCATTTCATATGGAATTAGGCTGTGGTGGTGCTGGTAGCTGATGTTCTTTATTCAATAAATAGAATATTATCTCTGTTTTTATATGGAAATTTCTTAGGGCTCTCCTTCCTAGGTGGTAGTTGGTGGGATTGGGCAAGTGTGTTACGGAACTTTTCCCGAATATTTATTGCATACTTTAATTTGGTTCCCTTAACTACCAGAGCCATTGGAGAAGTGAGAAAAGTAGAATGACACATTTGTTTTTTGCTAAATTTGCCCACCAAGAACGGCCATAATCAAAAATTGTAAAAAGATGTGAGTTGTACTCGTGAAGCACTTTCGTTAGATACCAAACACGACGGTATGCGGTAACTGGATCCTCTCGATCGCTCGGTGTCTCCCACGGCTTGACCTAGACAAAATCTGACTTAAGATCTGGATTTCTTTTCCAACACCCTTTCATACGATACCAAACATGAACCCACACGACCCTTAAATCTCTTTGAATCCCTTTACATCTTTTTTGTCTCTGAAGTGGGCTGATCCAAAGTGGTACAAGATTGTATTGTCATCGACTTTACGTATGTTTGCAAAGTTTCAGGTCTCTAAGTAGTCAGGAAGTGGTCGAAAAATCCATTGTAAAATTTGCGGACACACCAGAAAAAGCAGATAAAAAACCCCACTGTGAAGTTATTTTATTTTATTTACTCATGTCAACGGCGTGGGCCTTTTACACAAATTATGATACAATAATCAAAATTAACAATGTTTATATTAATTAAAATTAACAACAAAGTTATGAAAGAAAGAAAAAATAAACTTTACAGATTATATACCCAAATGCATACAAGTAAAGTGAAATAAGACAAATCTTGTAAATATATAAATAAAATCTTGTAAAAATGATGGGTACAGGACGAATATGGGTAAATTGCTAGTTATGCTAAATATAATGCAAACGCAATTAGATACCTACGTACTTGTTACCACCTTTATAATAGACTAGGTATATAATAATACAGTACACCTATACCTTCCTACATTAAAGTGTGGAAATGACATTAAATCTAAATGCACAATAGTATCGTACATAAGAATTACATATTCCTAGAGAGAACCTCGAATATTTGCGAGGTTGAAGTCTGGAAAAGGTCGCGAATTCGGGCTGCCACCTCTCCGGGTTTGACCCGGAGTCTACGGGTTTGAGTGGTGTTCTCCGGGCTCCGGGTTCGCATCGTCTATCTCCGGGTTAGACTGGGTCGTGAGACAGTGGCTTAACTACTACCGGGCAGTCCTCTCCCAACCTATATATTATGAAAATCGGTTAAATCTCAATAAAAATTAAACAGTTTCAACAAAAAATTCGCCTGCGGTCCCACCTTTTTGATGGATTTAGTATTACAAATCAGTTTACAGCAAACCCTTTCTTGCTCAATCTCACAAAAATTTTCCGCCTGCGGCTCAGTTAGGAGTTTTCTTCCCCTGCAACAAAAAATACGTTTTTTGCCGAAATCTCCAGGCCAGCCCTCTTTAAAAGGTGGCAGCCCTATCGCGAATAGCTTTTCATTTCGGAGGAGGCCGATCCAGACGCATCAAAACAGTCATTGCGCCACAGGCAAAATTTTTGGTGAAGATGAATGAAAAAGCACGTGTTTTAGATATATAAGTTCGCCCTGGTGAACATATGTCATGGTACTTGTTGTGTTAACTTATTGCTGTATTTTGATCACTTATTGTGTAAGTAAATAAATAAATATTGTTTTTTTTTGACAAATCGAATTTTTCAGTTTAGAGCGTGCATACCGACATTTCAAATATTTCTAAAAACGGGAGACCTTCTATCTCGACAACCGTTACTTAATATACTTTGGAACAAAATAGGGTAGATACATTGAACCTTTATCTAGGGAATAACCGTAAAAGGTATTTTATATCTTGTATAGATTTCTCAAAAAACAATTTTGAAAAATACCTCTGATCTTTTTTCCGAAAGACGGAAACTCGTTTCCTGAAAGTCGCGGAGTAAAATTTTTTTTTACTGATAATATGCATTAAAATCTAGGGAATAACCGTAAAAGTTTTTTGATAGACGCAAAATTAACCCCAAAAAATGGAAAAAACGCGATTGTTCACGCGATTTTGAAACGTAATGCCGTGGGAAATGACTGTGACGTCATTCTTGGTGCCAAGCCCTTAACAAAAATTATGCAGAATTTTATTTATTTAATCTTAAAGTAAACAACAAACACATATAAATATACAAAATGGACATAGTACAGATTATAAAACGTTGTTCACTAGGGCGAACTTATCGCAGAACTGCGATTTCTTCCAGTTAACCCCAGGGAAAAACAAAAAAAAAAGAAATTGAACAAAAATATTGGAAAAAATAGAAAAATAAATTGAATAAAAGAATATACGTAGTAGAAAATATATACATACAAACATATGTGAGAAAAAAATACAAATAAATAAATATTTTCAGATAAAAATCACCTTGAACTTATAAGTTTCAAGTGAAATTTTCGTGAACTCGGAAACGCGAATGCGCGAAGGATTAAGTCTGTATATTATATAGCCCGTTAATTTCCTCACAACCCGGACCTAGGGTAACGCATATCTCCTTAACCTAGTACACCACGACCTACTCCTAAATCATGTACCTACCTACATATCTAATACAAATGTATATTGAATAGATTCGGCAATAAGAACCCTAAGGCTAAATTGTAAAATCAACTTTACATGTTTATTTTTCTTTCGCGCCGCAGGCAATTTTTTTGTGAAACAATTGTATTTTAATTGTTTATTCTGAGTATTTATATGAAGTCAAATTCTAGTGCCTTATTATTAGAATTTTTGATTTTATTGTTTTATTTATTCGAATAGCATTGTTGAATGGAGGACTGCTTATACTTATGGTGAAATTAGTAAAATGATCTTAAACCGTGTGGTGAGATACAGAGCAATCAGCTCTAGTTCACCCACGGTAATGCTATTAAACATAGATGAGCTGTTCGCGTATTAATGTATGTAAACACAAAATGAATTTAAATGCCTATGTTTTTATAGTACAGGGTGTTTGATAGATGGATACAGATATCTTCAGGAGTGATAGTAGAGGTCATTTAGCATCTTTTGAGCCAAACTTAGCTTTGTCAAAAGTCGCACGGTTCTCGAGATATTCGAGATTTTAACTTTTTATCGAAAAACCCCGAATTACTCAAGTTTAACGCCGATAGCTTCGTAAGCAAAGGTACCTACTTAGTTCTATCATTATTTTTTGTTACTAGAATATGTGTTTAGTCTATTTTAGCCATTAGTTTCAATCTGAAGAAACAATAATGGTACATAATATCCCATCAAAGTTTCGAGAAAGAGATATTTCAAAAACGAGTCGAGAGTTTGGAGGGGATTTTCGATAAGAAAAAAAATGTCTACAGATTCAGAAATCTGGAAAAAACTTCTCTGATTTATGCTCTTTCAAATGATATACAAAACATTATAAAAAAACATTAGTTCCATAAAAATACGATACAATAACTTAAAGAGATCGCTACTAATTTAAGCTAATTTCCATACAAATTCGGAAACGGGAAATTGAAAGGAAATGTATCGTTCATTATGCAATCAAAATATGTATGGAAATTTGCTAAGATTAGTAGCGATCTATTTGAGTTATTGTATCGTATTTTTATGAAACTAATGTTTTTTATAATGTCATTTGAAAGAGCATAAATCAGAGAAGTTTATTCCAGATTTCTGAATCTTTAGACATTTTTTTTCTTATCGAAAATCCCCTCCAAACTCTCGACTCGTTTTTGAAATATCTCTTTCTCGAAACTTTAATGGGATATTATGTACCATTATTGTTTCTTCAGATTGAAACTAATGGCTAAAATAGACTAAACACATATTCTAGTAACAAAAAATAATGATAGAACTAAGTAGGTACCTTTGCTTACGAAGCTATCGGCGTTAAACTTGAGTAATTCGGGGTTTTTCGATAAAAAGTTAAAATCTCGAATATCTCGAGAACCGTGCGACTTTTGACAAAGCTAAGTTTAGCTCAAAAGATGCTAAATGACCTCTACTATCACTCCTGAAGATATCTGTATCCATCTATCAAACACCCTGTATGTACACTATATAATGACCAATAAATCTATCTAAGAATCCATTGATAGATAGATAGATAGATTTATAATATAATTATTATATTATTATATTATAAATCTATCTATCTATCTATCAATGGATTCTTAAACTAATTTTAGAAAATTTATGACGCTATGAGAAACTATGTGGTAATAATGTGATTTTTTGTGAGGTTCTATCATTTATTATGAATAAAATATATATCTATTCCATTCTCTAGGGAGGGGGCAGCTGCCCCTAACGACGCCCATGGTTATATGTTTTATAAATCGGTCGGAAATATCATATTTTTAATCCAATTAGGTATATTTTTATTTATGTTACCCCAGGCATTTAAGTTTGTGGGCATTGGCATAACTTGTTTTGCCGAATAGCGCGTGCCAATACCGTTACAATACCTGCCTATATGTGATAATCATATATCGCAAATAATACCTATGGTACCCATCCATAAACATGTTACACACGGTGATTCCATGCAGCAGTACCGAGCATTTTTCTTGGAAACTAGATGTTTTTCGAATCCGCGTAAATAATTTCATATATTCTCTTGGACAGCCTTGTTCCCCCATACCCTCTATTCACACTTTTTTCATTTCATTTCATTTATTTATTATCCAAAGCATTTTACAAAGTAAAAACATAAACAAAAACTACTGGAATTTTTTGCCCCACTAGACGATAGTCGGTTCCGGGGCAATACTAACCAAAATATAATAGCTCAAGGTTACATGTATGCAGAAAGTGACAAAATACTGAATGATAAGCAAACGATTAAAAAGAGTTGTATAGTACTTAAGTATATATTTTTCTTTATCATTCTATCCTCAGACATTCTCTCAACATGCCCAAAGCATCTCATCTTGTTCACTTTTATCTTAGTCAGGACCAGTGCCGGATTTACACTTTTCATAGGTATCGTCTCAGTCACTCATCTCTCTAATTACCTCATTTACTATCTGTCAGTGATACCTTAATCCTTCTCAACGACCTCATTATCACTGCATTCAGCCCTAATTCGTCCTTCTTCAGCCATGCCCAAGTCTCACTAGCATACATTAGGGTCGTCACCAAGACAGCATTGTGCACTAGCACTTTTGCTTTCGTAGACATATTGCTAATACTAACAAATGCTCTGAGTGCACCATTCTTCCTAGTATCAATGCGTCTCATCGCAGCATCCTCTTCTTTGTCCTGCCCTTCTTTCCCGGTTCATCCAGGGTCGGGCCTCCTCGTACATAGACGCCAGGATCTCCTGTCCTGGGTTGTCACTGTTGGGATTCTCTGCGCCGCCAGCTCCTTTTCAACATTGGACCACCATGTTGCCGGAGGTCTACCCCTTCCTCTAGGTTTCGTGGGGATGCTGAGTGCCGTCTTCACGGAATAACTCTCCTCTCTACGCATGCCGTGTCCGTACCATCTCAGTCTGCCCTCCCTCAGCTTTTCTGTTATCGGGACCGCCTTAAACGATCCTCTGACGTACTCATTGCGGATTTTATCCAGGCGTGTCACGTTGCCTGCCCATCCTAACATTATCATTTAATTTGTATGGAGCTGTTTCTCATGCTTCTTTGATGTTGTCCAGCACTCCGCTCCATACAACATTGCAGGTCTTACGACTGTCTTGTAGGCTCATCGCAGCGTCCATAAAATGTTTTATCAATTTACTCCGATCAGTCTTAGATCAGATTGCCTTTCAAGTACCATCTATAATATTATCTCTACCTAAGTTACTTATAGGTGTAGGTATGTATGAGAATTATTAGTACCTATGATTAGTACGTTTTAGTTAAGATCTGGGTCACCCAGCAATTAGCTACTCACGTTTATTAAATTAGCTGTGCAACATGCCATCAGTAAACAGTCACATTACATTATGCATATGCAATATATGCAGCTGTACCGCATGTTATGCACTTAACTATTTACCTACGACTATAAGCCATTACGCGACAGAAGTCCACGGTGCAAACTTGGTTTAGTGTTGCATTATGTGATGTTTTTTATTATGAATCTGGGTTCACATCTTTGTACACTTCACAGAAAGCTTGAAAAGCTTGTGTTGTGAAGTGGAGTAAGTCGGGGATTGAACCTGCGCGCACCGAATTAACAGTCGAGCGCGTTACCAACCAGGCTACCGACCACCTCAAGAATAATAAGACATTGATACATTTTTTTGCTACTTTCAAATTATATTTTAGAAGCGTTGTTTAAAAAAATGGCCAATTTTTGGATTGTTAGAATAAACTGGCAACATTGTTTTTCAAACTTGCGGTGGTGGTTTAAAGGAATTATCGGAGTATTTTTTATTTTTTCGATTCGCAAAACTATCTTGACCTTAAAATGATTTCTCTAGCGCTGCTCTGTAATATTTTCGGATTGTAGATACAATGTGAGAATATTGTGGATTTTGACAGCTCAGGCCTACCAACAATACAATCTTGCAATCCCACTTGCAGTTAACGTCCGCCGGCTGCCAAGATATAGTGAATAGATAATATGTCTAGCGTCTGAGTAATTTGTATTAGCAATTATATCTTACATCTATTAGGTATAGTCTTATCCGCTGAAGTGTAGACAATACGTCACGTAGTATTATATTTAATTAATGTCATAAAGTCAGAAACCTATATATTGTTAGAACACGCGGAGATATATATATTTTTTTTACCACACATTGTTTTTGTGTCCTTTCATTGTCAACTTGACGATCTCTCACTGTTGTGCACCTGTGTCCTAACCTAATAAACAAATCTTTAACCATTGCACTATCCACCAACCACTCCTTCCGAGCCTTCAGCTCTGCTGGACCGTTTATGTGGAATGATCTTCCTGAACAAGTGCGTAAGACACAGTCTCTTGCTGGGTTCAAGTGTTTGTTAAAAACTCACTTGTTCGGTAGGTCATATAGTATATAACTAGGTTATGCTATGTATGTATTAATATTAATATTTAGGAGGCGTCCTTGAGTAAATCCAAAAAACGGCGCTTTATAAGTTGTCTATTATTATTTTTATCATCAGTCTAATACAACGTTCCTTAATCATTTGCTTATGTTTCAGTATTTACGTTATTTTTTTTGTTCATGCAACCTTGATTGTATAATAACCCAATATTGTGGTTAGTATTGCCCCAGAACAGGCTATCGCCTAGTGGGGAAATAAAATCCAGTACTTGCTTTTTTTTGCTTATATTGTACTTTATTAAATACTGTTTTAGATAATAAATAAATTTTAAAAATTAAAAGATTACTCATTGAATTATTCTGCTCGCCACGCATACGTTAAACATTTTTACTCATCTGGACGTTCATTGAATTAGTAGGGAATGTACTCGTAGTTGTAATTTGGTAGGACTTCATATTTTTATTCATAAAATAGTAATCCTCTCTCTCTGGTGTATTTATACCGAAACGACGACTTCATGAACTTTCTATAGTTTTGAATGGTATGCATTTTCTATCAATTGTAGTATGCTACGCTGAAATTATTTTGATACCTACTTAAGAGTATGCATACCGACATTTCAAAAATTTCTAAAAACGGGAGACCTTTTATCTCGACATCTGTTACCAAATATGCTTGGGAACACAATAGGGTAGATGCATTGAACATTTATCTAGGGAATAACCGTAAAAGATTTTTTATATCTTGTATAGATTTCTCAAAATAATATGTAAAATAAACACGTCTGATCTTATTTCCGAAAGACAGAAACTCGTTTCTCGAAAGTCACAGGAGAATTTTTTTTGTACTGATAATATGCATTAAAACCTAGGGAACGACCGTAAAAGTTTTTATATTGAAGCGAAATTAACCCCAAAAATGGAACAAACGCTATTATTACCATTTTATCATGTGATTGCGATTTTGAATCTTAATGCCGTGGGAAATTACCGTAACGTCATAGTTGGGTCAGGAGCTTTAAATAAATAAAATCTTTATTGGACACATAATTCCATTTGGAGAAGTCTGTATCATGTGGGTAAGTAAGGTACATGGATTACATTATAATATAGAAGGTACCTAACTTACCTAGAAGCTACAAGAGAGTATTAGTGCAATGATCTCATAGATCGGTCAATGTATTCCGTGGGAAATCATTATACAACACATTACCTGAATCTTATGTACAGTAAAGTCCTTTTTAATAATTCTCATACATATTTCCTCAATTATTTCTTTGGTAAGGTATATCTGCTGTGAGTAAAAATCTTTCTATTATCGCTTCAATTTTATTAAATTTTGTATGCGAGAAAATAATTATAAAGTAAGCGAGAAAATCGGTTTTCACTTATTGTAAAAGAAGGGACCGAGTATAAAAAGAATATCCACTAGAGCACGAGTTGCCAACCGATAGGGCGCGCCCCCCATATGGGGGCGCGGAGTGGTCCAAAAGATGGCGCGGAATAACGGTTTGTTTAATAAATTGTATGTTCCCGAGATCTGGGGTCCTTAAAATGAGGTCAGACTTCATACAATTTGTAAAAAAAAACTTATAATGTACAAAAAATTCACGTATATTTGCAAAATATTAACTTAAAACTCAAAAAAAATTCGACTGCGGCGCTATTCTCTTGTATATTTTACTATGTACTTTTTTAAACGTACGGGTGGGGCCCCTGGATGTCTTAATCCGCCGTTGATAACAGGCAAGGGGGGGAGGGGCGGAGTGAAAACAAAATACGGAAATAATCTCAAGTTTCAGTAAATAAAAAAAAATATAATCATTATTTATTGAGATAATTTACAAAAATCATATTTCTCATCACGAGAGTCACTAATTCTCATTTCTCCTTGTAAGTATTACTGACATATAACCGGAAAACTCTCTTACTGATAATTTTATTTTTACTGTATTGCATATTGCTGCATATAACGCGGGTAGATGATTATTTAGCCACGTCGCGGTGACCACAGCTGATAATGCAAGCATCTTTCACAGGAAAAGGGAAATTACTTTGATTCTATAGAGGAAATGAAACACATTATGAGACTATTTACCAGTAGAATGTTTCACTGCAGTTGACAGTACAAATGAAATTAACAATAATATATTATGCTCAATCTGTGTCTAGTTTATATATCTATGGTTTACTATGTTGGTTTATTCTTATAGTAGCGTACCTAATACATCGTTTTTGCAGTTTTATCTCAACAGATGTACATTAAAAGATGAACTTCTAGGTATATTACGATCACTATCACGCGAAATTCCCTGACTTAGCGCGTTCATACCTTCATCTGTACACCTCTTTAAAGACTCCAATTGGTGGAAAAACGTTTTTGGCCGACGAGGACGTGAACAGGAGGTCTTGAACTGGAAGAAGGAGATGGCGGGAAAATTATTTGAGGAGCGCTTAAAAAAGCTCTGCCACAGCTCATAACCTACATATATTGGGATGACGACTACGTGGAAAAATAGCAGAAATGTGCATCTACAAAACCTTTTAACAAGCGATTTTTTTTCAAGTACCATTTTTCAAGAAAAAATTACAGGGTCAGTACTCTTACTTTCTGGATAACCCTAGTAAATTAGATTTACCGAAAATTTGTGCATAAAAATGCAAAATTCGGTAATTATTAATACTTGCAATATTGTAACTTGTAAGACTATTTCCAAATACTGATATTTCAAAAACTGGTGGTCGGTAGCCTGGTTGGTAAAATGGTAACGCGCTCGACTGTTAATCCAGTGGGCGCGGGTTCAATCCCCGACCTACTCCACTTCACAAAACTAGCTTTTAAAACTTTCTGTGAAGTGTACTAAGATGTATTTGGGTTTATTTCGATAAACCCAGATTCATTTTATAAAGAAAAAATATTACAATCTTTTACATCGTGCAATGTTCATTACATATTACAGGTATGTCAGCTCCATAGGGGGTATCTTAATGTAATTTTACAAACATAGGCAACGCATTCATTCGTCAAATACTTGAGTGGAAATCAGCTAAGCGCCAAACATTCTACGCATTGCTGCGTTGCCTTCACTTCCATTTAGGGTAATTCCTATCATACTATCAACTATTTCTTGATTATAATGTATTTTATTCTGGTCTATAAGACAGATTGAAATGCACAAATCAAGGTCATCTTATTAAGATAATATTTCTACGGTTTCAAGAAAAAACCCATAAGAATAAACCCCATAAATGACATAAACCCTCGAGAAGTATGTTCAACCGATAAAAGCCCATCATTTTTTTTCATAATTCCTCAAAATCCAATTAGATGTGAGCTTTTGTCATATTTCTTTGCTTTATGCTTTGTTATATTTTTAATGCCCTGAAAGAAGAACCAAGTTTTCCTCTTAGACGTTTTTCCACACACACACTCATATAATTCACTGGTTGCCCCATTATGGGATATATGTATCGTGGTGATATAGGTCTTAAGAGGTAGGCAGAGAGGACAGAATGCCAGACTGTCCTATCCTTACACACACTCCTGTAACCTCCGTCACATTCATACAATCTGTCATACACGCTCTCCGTTTTCTTTTACTACAAACGCGTCCATTATTTTTCTTTAGGATCTGGTCGACATGATCGAACCAGGTCAGTCTCGGGCGGCAGCGAAAAATATATAAATAGGTACATATTATACTATACATACAGTAGAGGGAAGAGGAAATGGCGGGATAGGGAACTATGGACTGCTCGCTGTGAAAGCATAGCACTACTGTTGTACCATCATGGATGTAGATTTATTTAATTATCGTTTGGCAACGTCGAAGTATTGTCACATCGTTGAAGTCTGACATCCAGCACCTCCAGCCACTGGAGGAACTCAGGGGACAGGCTGGCAGCACTGTCAATGGTACCGGGGTAAGCACGTATGGGGCAATCGCGCAAAATGTGCTGCATGGTTTGCTTCGGGTGTCCACAGTCACACTGTGGATCAATTTAATTTTTTATTTAATTTTATTTATTAATAAAGTTACAAATACAAAATTTATAACTTAAAATTAACAGTTACAGAATACAGGGCACTAAGGATAGACAAGCTCCGCGCGCTGTTCCTGGTTAACACCAGAAGTCTATCCATTTGGTGGACGGACAGTCCATGACCTTTCGTCCACGTCGAACGTCACATACGAATAGGAAAATGATGTAGAGATAAGTTTTTTTTTTTTTTTTAATTAATGTTGCAGTGTTACTAGGTACAATGTATTATTAAGATGCAACGAGACGATCCAATATGTTGGTCATAACATAATAACGTAATGGGACTTGGCTGGATGCCAATCTTTCAAGGGAACGTCAACCAGCTGAGTATTTTGTCATGTCGCTTTGTCATAATATAATGATCGCATAACTGCGATGGATATATTGTATCTAATATTATACTGTGTGGCAACATATAATAATATAATACCGATGCATTTCGTTTACATAATTTCTATCTATCTATACCCTCAAGCCGCGTCCTTTGCATGGTAGGCAGAGAGGACAGACAGTCCTATTCTTACACACACTCCTAGCCTCCGTCACATTCATGAAATTGTTTTATTGCCTCCTATCGTCTGTAGGCCCATTCAGGCACCTGGACTCGTCAATTTTTACAATCATAGCATATTATCAAACAATAACAAAAACAGTAATCATTAACAGATCAATGCCAATCAGAGTGTGAAGGGCTCTGATTGACATTTTGTCGTACATAAAAATCAATTATTCAACATATCGTCAGTAGAGTAAAACACTATATCAACGAGGTACTTCTTCACTCATCCGCGGAAGACCGGATCATCTAGCGATTTTAACTCTCTATGAAGCACGTTTAGCATCCGCACACTGAGACACACGAAGCTTTTAGACATCTTCGCTAGTCTGTTCGTCAATTCGACAAATAAACTACTAATTACAAAAAAAAATCTACAAATACATCGCGAAATCCAAAATTTGAAGTAAATAGGTACACTATAATGAAAACAGGTGTGGTTTAATTCAATGCAGGTCTAGATTTAAATTGTTCAAAACTACATTACGTAAATAACATTAGAAATATATAATGAGCATATAAAACTTCGATAACTACTATTATAAATAAAAATTGAACCAAGCACACAAGTCTGTATAGGGGGCTTATTTGCATATGCCATATTGTTATACACAAGTGTGCCCCTATGCAATAATTGTACAAAAACACATCAAACAATTACTAGTGTTCTGAGTGCACTTAAATCATTCTAGTACCAATGTGCAATGCGCATGCAACATTCAAAGAGTTTGTACCACAATATAGACTTGCAACTTACAATGTGTATTACGACTATTGAAGCGAATTTTAAGTGGCATATCGACCAGACATTCATACAGTCACTTTCTCTAAAGAATTTCAATTTCTATAAAATTGTATTTGTCAAGATAGTAAACTGCATCTACATAGGTACATATCATCACCCGGAAATGACATGGTTCTATATCTTAACTAACAAGACCGAAATGAGATCAATGTTTCAAACACTCATATCTTTTACACACAGATGGAACCTTACTAGTCTCGTCTTTAACAAAACTACGCCACCACTTTTGACACGCAAATCAAAAAACCTCGAATATCTCTAATATCTCTCAAATATCTTTAAATTGAATAGATATTTATATAGAGAAAAAAAAACAAATAGGTAGGTAATTAAAAATTCCTCATACGATGTAGTTTAGATGACTCTTCATTATTAGCGTCAAGTAATCCTAGTTTTAGTGACAAGGAACAATTCTCTAGAAATAACCAAGTGGGAATTGAGTATGGATCACCAATTTGAATTCAAGGCACCATATAGACGTACACTCTTTCTAATGAAATACAAACTCTTTGTTAAACTTCAATCTCCATACTTAGGTAAGTATGGTATTTTAAAATCTCTTATAGTGTGTAGTGTATACTTAACCAACTACAGTACTTATGTATTGTGGTGAAAGAGGCTCGTGATCCCTCCGTTTACACGGTTAATAAGAAGCAAACGTTTCCGTTTTATACTGAAACTAGGGTTAAAAATTGTTATCAAAGAATTGAATGAGGTTAATTATGGAAACAGGTACATAAACTCTTCATTTCCATGTATGTTTGTATTCCGTTTGTGTCTGTCTGTTATTGGTTTTTTTTTATTCGTTTGTTGTAATCATATTAATATTGTTAACCTAGCTGTTGACAGTCCATCTATTGGAATGTAAAATAAAATAAAATAAAGTAGGCATATTGACATTTCAAAAAATGGGAGACCCTAGAAAACCTTACTAAATATGCTTTGAAAAAACAGAGTAGATACATTAAACCTTTATCTAGGGAACGACCATAAAAAATTCTAATATCTTGAATAGATATCTAAAGAAAATGTGAAAAACACCTCTGATCTTTTTTCCGAAAGACAGCAACTCGCTTCCAGAGAGTCGCGGAGAATTTTTTTTGTTGTGTTGATAATAATATGCATTATAATCTAGGAATGACCGTAAAAGTTTTTTGATTAAAGTGAAATTACGTTTGGCGTATATCATTGTTCATTCATTCATTTCCGGGTCGAGCTTCTCCCCACTAGGCCACCCCACTCCAGAAATTAGCAGCCATAACGGCATTGTCAGTGACCATCACCAGGTCCCTCGCATCGCACCTCACTGGCATGTCTCATTGTTGAAAAAGGTAAAAAAAACGTTTTGCCAAACTTTTACGGACACCTGACTCTTACGGGGCGCTGGAAAAAACCTAAAAAAAGAACGGGGACCAATTCTATGTACAACCCAGGGATCTCGCGAGGTAACGCATATCTTAAAAAAACAATTCGCAGACGTTGAGAGATAGAAAGTACCCAGCGAGTACGTATGTAGAGTGCACATAGTATAAGTAGTTAGGTAGGTACCTCGGTTGACCCATGCGGTCTCGCGTCCTTGGGATGTCCTTGACTGCACTCGAGGTCACGCCGTCCGAGCGTCAAATTCAAATTTTCTCATTGGTCACAAGACGAGTACTTTCTTATATTGTGTAGTATAGGTACCTACCTACCTGCCCGCAGTTGTTGTGTCGAGTAGGTACTCGAGGAAATGGCTATATATGTAGTAAATGTAATAGTGGTCAATAATCGTCATCCAATATAACTGCAACGGCGAATGTAAAATCGTTGTTTTTTACGAGGATTTTTATTTTATTATGCCTACTAGTTTTAACGCCGGGTGTATTCCGTGTAAATGAATATACAAATAAACAATGTTTTCGTACAATACAACGCGTCCTGATTTTTTTAAACCTCTTCATCTTTTTTTGAGCTCTCTTTCAGTTTCTTCTATAGGCCTATTTCAAACGTTTTCAGTCACCTTACTCACACACTCCCCACCCGTTACCAAGGTTGCATCGTCTACCCATCTCTTCTGTGGCCTTTCGACACTTTTTTGTCTGCCCATGCCCAAATTAGCATAGTCACAATTATTCTGGGAATATTTACTCTCAGAATGAGTAGAAACGGCTCCTGGGGAGCAAGAAGGTTCTAGATTAGCATACGTCACAACCATTCTGAGACTATTTACTCTCAGAATGGTTAGAAACAGCTCCTGGCGGTGACTATTCAACATTGTTCTAAAGATGCATTGCTAGTGCGAGTAGTAGAGAGTAATTACTCTCAGAATGGTCATGACCTAATGGTTTTGATGGAGTATGTGTAGGGTGGGCCCTTTTGTACTACATGAAGTTCTTTAGCTGGCTACAAGCAGCATTTCATGCTTACTAGACTTAGCCATAAAGCAGTTCTAGAACCTGAATTTGACCAATCTAGGAGCTAAGTTGTTTCTTGGGGTACTACGGAGTGTAGTTCAGTCCCAATATCTTTTCATGCCAAATCTAAATTATTACCGTCCTCTCTCTCCGTACTGTTCTACGTACAATATGGCCATAGGACTTGCCCATGATTTTGAATGTTATTAGTAGTATCCCATCTCAGCAGAATGAACTTGGTCGAAAACTGCGTGATTTTCAGGGTAATTAAAAAGGACCAGGTAATCTGTTTTGCCTTTCCATATTTGGTCCTTCCCACACATATTACACTCATCTTTGCGTCCACCCTCATTAACCACAGGGGGCGCCCCCGACGGCAGTACCTGGACCTGGTGTACCAGGACATGAACTGCACCACATATGTCGAGCTGAAGAGAGCTGCAGAAGACAGAGAAGAATGGAGATCAAGATGTAAGGAATTTGCTGCAAACAAATCCACAGGATTGAAACTAGAGAATTGAAGGAAAATCCCGCGGGCTTAAGGCCCTCCACATCCCCGGGTAGCTCAGGCGCATTAATAGCGACCTCTTTACCCGCACTTCTAGCAAAATATTATTAAGAGGTGGGCCCAGGGTGAAACTAGAGAAGAAGAACGCGCTTGATGGGTGGCGAGCCTCATGGTTCATAACATCAGTTTTTCCATCTTTTCAGCGACAACTTGCGCCTCCCAACGGACGAATATCGAATCATAATAAACTTTCGGTATGTGACCAATCTGTCACTGCATATTATCAAATGTTTGACTTATTATGAAACATTATTGTCGCATATTGTACAACGTATGCATTTACGAGTACACATATTATTATACACCCAGGTGCGAGCGCGCGCTCGTGTGTGCGTAGACACCTAGGTACCATAACGTCTATGTGCGTTTTCTATATCTTGCCCGACGGCGGACGTTAGCTGCAAGTGGGATTGCAAGATTGTATTGTTGGTAGCCATGATTGTCGAACCTTAAGAGCTGTCAAAAATCCGCAATATTCTCAAAAAGTAAAAATACAAAACGCTATTTTTAACCTTTTATTGTGCGATTTTGAACCTTTACATTATGGGAAATGACTGTGACGTCATAGTTGAGCTTAAATTGAGCTCCTAGCTTTAAATTATTGTGTGGCGTTAAAATATTCCAATCTGGATGACCTGGAAAACATATGCCGCCGGTGAACGCCCTCTTGGCCTTCGTCCCGATAATCTGTCATCGTCAACTTCTCATCAACACACTCTGTCACCTCACTTTAATTCAATATAATAATTACCCCAAATATACTGCAGTTACTGAGTAAATTCAGCATTTTACGCTAATTATAAATTATAAATATTCAAACAAAAATTTATTCAGGTGTGGTACTCCGTAAGAAACACGCTGCCAAAGTGTTTAAGGACTTGGCACCAAGAATGACGTCTCAGTCATTTCCCACGGCATTAAGGTTCAAAATCACGTGAACATCGCATGATAATATGGTAAAAATAGCGTTTTTTCGGGGTTAATTTTGCGTATATCAAAAAACTTTTACGGTTATTCCGTAGATTTTAATGCATATTATCAGTACAAAATAAAATTTTTACTCCGCGACTTTCGGGAAACGAGTTTCCGTCTTTCGGGAATAAGATCAGAGGCGTTTTTGAAATGTCGGTATGCTTACTCTCAAGATATAAAGCAAACTAATAATTTTGTACGCTTTCACAGTGTGATGAATCCATATCTTCGTTGTTGGTTCTTCGGGTTTCCTTACTGTGTGTAGAGTGGTTGAATGAATTAGCTTTCGGCAGCGATACTACTGCCGTCTTCAGGATGAAGTAGTTTTTGTATGTAAAAGTCCGTCGAGGTATCAGTAATTGTGGGGCTCACGCTGCGACAGTAAATTTAAGCAAAGAGATTTCAGCAATTCAAGCTCAAAAAAAAAAACTCAAGCTTGGTCATTCAACCACTGCACGCAGTAAAGAAACCCGAAGAACCAACAACGAAGATATGAAGTAAACTAATTGCGTTATTCTATTTTAAGTAGAAAAACCTTAGCTTCGAAGCTAGGGAGCCACTAAATTTCGATATTTTATGACACAAAAATTAATAAATAGCGTCGCAGTCAATTTTTTGTGAGACCGATGAGTAAAGACTGAGACTGATTAAAGAACGAAAGGGAAAGAAGGAATATAGCGCCGCAGCCTGTTTTTTTTTCTTTTCTAAAGGGGGTGAATCGATGAAACAGGTTGTCTCTTTCAACTCAAAATTATTGTATTTCAGAAAGTATATTTTTTTGTATAAAGCTAACCGCTCAGGCAGAAATTTCTTGTCCTATCTGCCTATAAGGCATGAGACCTGGCTTAAGAGGAATATACAGATTTATCATTAAGTGATTCCGAAAAAATGTATCTAATTTGAATCACTCTTATATTTTTAAAGATGAATATTTTGTGGTTGAATCTTCTATGATGAATCAATGTAGACATGGGGGTCGCCAGCCTCCGAAATTTAGAAAATTGATACAGGATGAAAAACGCGTGAATAGCGCTGCAGACGAAATTTTTTGTGAGCCATGGTGAAGAAGGCCGTGATGTGGTTTGGTTGATTTGAAAATGTATATAATACTTTGCACAATATTATATATATACGAAAGATGTATTCTATAAAAAAGCTATAAAGAAATAGCGCCGCAGGCAATTTTTTGTGAAAAAATTGCATTTTGGTGGATTATCAATAAAATTTTTAAATTTATAATATGATGAGAAAACGTGTGGTATTAACGTGATTTTTTGTGAGGTTTTATCGTTTGCTATGAAAAAATATATACCTATTCCAATCTCTAGGGGGGGAAGCTGCCTCCCCCGCTGCCTCCCTGACGACGCCCATGAGTTGAATCTTGTATGATGAATCTAAGTAGATTGTAGATACATCTGGCACACGAATTGTGCGAAAATGGCGCCTGGATAACATGTGCCAGAATGTCCAGTCATTTCGAAACAATTCTTCATAGAAATATTCGTAATAAATATGTACTAACAAAAAAATCATATTTCCTGTCACTAACTGGCATCTATCTCATTTACACCTTGTGATTTATCAAAAGCTCCATCGCATTCGTGCAGAAATAACCCACAAAACGCCACCCACATACTGTCGACACTAGTGCACTTCAAATGTCAATTTGGATCACTGAAGAAATTTGACACCAAAATCATTTTTCTTTCATGAATTCATAGTTTAGTGATGGGCAAAATGTATCTTGGTCCTCGATAAAGATGTCAGCTAACCGCCTTGCAGGATCAACAGAGAGAACCGAATACAACAACGCATGTGCTTATACACACACTCCTGACTTCCGCCACGTTCATGCAATTGGTTTTTCAACCACTTTCTGACTCTTTTCAAACATACGTAAACTCGGTGACAATACGATTCTGTGCAATCGAGCGATTGAGAGGATCCAGTCACCGAATACCGCCGTGTTTGATATCTCACGAAGTCTTTTTACAAATTTTAATTTTGTCTATTCTCGGTGGGAGGCGTCATTGAAATGAAGGAATCAAAGCGCCTTAGAGGGTCGTGTTAAGTATCGTTTGGAAAACCTCGAAACACGGTTCTAGGATGTAAAGTCAATCTTGATTTTTTTTAAATACGAACATTTATTTATTCATTTTTCCAATTTTTGGTTCAATATTAGTCATAGTGACTAAGAGTTGGATGAAAATAACTAAATTAGGTGATTAAACAGATGACTTATGTCTAAATCAACATGGTTCATCTTTAAACTACTAATTTATTTATTTATTCACAGTATAGTCTTAATTGTAAAAAATATACAAAATATTTACTTATATAAAACAGGATAAATAAAATATCCATGGAATAATGGTCTCTAATGAATGTAGTCATCAATAAATAAAATTTAAGGGCTTGGCACCGCTAATGACGTCACAGACATTTCCCACGGTATTACGGTTCAAAATCGCGTGACAATCGCATGATAAAATGGTAAAAATAGCGTTTTTTCCATTTTTTGGGGTTAATTTTGCGTCTATCAAAAAACTTTTACGATTATTCCCTAGATTTTAATGCATATTATCAGTACAAGAAAAAAAAATACTCCGCGACTTTCGGGAAACGAGTTTCCGTCTTTCGGAAAAAAGGTCAGAGGTGTTTTTAAATATTTTTTTTGAGAAATCTATACAAGATATAAAAAATCTTTTACGGTTATTCCCTAGATAAAGGTTCAGTGCATCTACCCTATTTTGTTCCAAAGCATATTTAGTAACGGTTGTCGAGATAGAAGGTCTCCCGTTTTTAGAAATTTTTGAAATGTCAGTATGCACACTCTTAATTGAAATATAATAAATATTCATATGGTAATGGTTATCTAAAAAAACACTGGCATATCTATGCCGGCCACACACACCACGGTCCACCGGAGAGGTCTACCTGTGCAGGTTTACCTCACAGGTAGGGACAAAAAAAAACTAAAGGGACAAAAGCTAAAATCTAATTGGATTTTGAAAATAAAGTTAATTGTATCTACTTATTATCATTAGATTTCTTTCAGTGTGTTAGGAACTACCATAGATTATAAAATAAACGTGTAAATAAGCGGATTTAAAATGGGATAGACAATAAAATTCTCAACATTTTATAAATATTTCGTCTGCTTAAAAAGTTTGCGTTTTTATCCGTTGAGGATATTTCTAAAGTGCTATTGTCTTTTTTGGGATTTATTCATCTTGAGCAATATTCTCATGGGTTTTTCTCCGGGAACCTAAACAGATACAGTTGGCAACCCTGCGTGTGACTGATTAGGGTTGCAGCAATCGTAAAATACTTATATGGTATAATACTTAAATAGTACAAATAAGTGCATTAAATGAAGTACCTAGTTAAATTGCTAACAACCTAATTAAATAAATAAAGTATAAAATTTTACGATCTCACTAGTGCGGTATTCTATAGAAAATAAAATAATTAATTGCAAACTAAGTTTAATTAAAACAGTTTTATTAAGAAAATTCTAGTAATTATGTTATGTATGGGGAATTTCTTAAATATTTTTGCGTAATTAATATGTCTGCATGGTGGGTATATTACCATTAAACAGATGTTGTCAACTTTTTAATTAATGGGGCCGAAAGCTGTCATAATATATTATTTTTGAAAATCACAATTTATATTTTGTGAGAAATTCGAAATTTCACGAACAATATTGACATTTCATAAATTTCTAAAAACGAGAGACCTTAGATCTCGACAACCGTTACTAAATATGCTTTGGAAAAAAACTAGAGTACACATTGAATAGGGAATAACCGTAAAAGATTTTTTGTATCTTGTATAGATGTCTCAATAAAAATTGTGAAGAACGCAACTCTAATCCTTTTTCCGAAAGGCAGAAACTCGTTTCCCGAAAGTCGCAGAGTTTTTTTTTTGTATTTGGAATATCCATTAAAAATGTAGGGAATAACCGTAAAAGTTTTTTTTGCTTGAAGCGAAATTAACCCCAAAAAAATGGAAAAAACGTTATTTTTACCATTTTATCTGCGATTTTGAACCTCAATGCCGTGGGAAATTACCGTAACCTCATAGTTGGATCGGCAGCTTTAACTGTAGTAGTTTATACACTAAAAGTCTACATTGCAATGTTTGGTTTTCATTACAACTGTTGTCAATCGGACGACCACCCGATTCACTCTATGCATCCTACCCCAACGTTTATTACCCCTGTCCTCATGTGCCTACAGACAAAAGTCTTCATCATGAGTTTTATAGAATTTTAATAAGTACATAATTATTTCAGAATTATCTGGTAGCATTTTTAGCATTTCAATTAATTATATTTTCCCTAATAGCCTACACACGGCTCCCTGTGGAGTCTAATATAACATACCTATACTAAATAACGACTTCTAGGTTTTATTAGACGTATTTTTAAGTGTGTATGAGCTGGTTCCCGGAGAAAAACCCATGAGAATATTGCTCAACATGAATCCCAAATAAGACGGAAACTTTTAAGAAATTTTCTCAAGGGATAAAAGTTCAAACTTTCGAATTATTTGTAAAATGTTGACTATTTTATTGTCTATCCTAATTTAGATCCGTTTATTTATTATTTGTTGATTTTCTAATCTATGCTAGGTTCTAACACACTGAAAGAAATCGTATGGTAATACATAGATACATTTTATATCCGCGACTTTCGGGAAACGAGTTTCTGTCTTTAGGAAAAAAGATCAGAGGTGTTTTAAACAAGTTTTTTTGAAAAATCTATACAAGATATAAAAAATCTTTACGGTTATTCCCTAGATAATGGTTCAATGTATCTACTCTATTTGTTCCAAAGCATATTTAGTAACGGTTGTCGAGATCTACGGTCTCCCGTTTTTAGAAATTTTTGAAATGTCAATATGCATATACTTTTTAAGTGCAACTAGCATTGATTGTGAATTGTGAGTTTAAACCACTAGCCTACCGAGTAATTATGAACTACGATTACGAGTATGATGATATTATCAAGTTTGGTGTGTATGCATGGCAAGTGTGAAGCACGCGTGCATATGCAATATGCATGTAGTAGTGTATGCATCCAGATAGTTGCATGGTGCATGGGGCATGACCACTATGGGAAAGTTACAGGGATGGTTCTGGAATACAACATACACTAGTATCTATTAGAATGTCAGGGTATCAGTTTTATACTATAAAATTGATTTCCATTGTAAATCCGGCGGGCGCGGGTTCAATCCTCGACTTACTCCACCTCACAACACAATTTTCTCAAGCTTTCTGTGAAGTGCACAAGGATGTATTTGGGTTTATTTCGATTCATTTTTATAAAAAAAAATGTCAAGGCTGACCATATCATTAGGTTTAACTATGATTGAACGGAAATTAACCCCAAAAAGTGGAAAAAAAACTTATTTTTACCATTTTATCGTGCAATTTTCATGCGATTTTGAACCTTAATGCCGCGGGAAATTACCGTGACGTCATAACATTGAAGGAAAATCCGCGGGCTTAAGGCCCTCCACATCCCCGGGTAGCTCAGGCGACCTCTTTACCCGCACTTCTAGGCAAATCTTGTTAAGAGGTGGGCCCAGGGTAAGCCTTAAGGGAGCCCCCCGGCAAACCCTACCCCTGAATTACATTCCTTCAGTGTCCTTATCCAATGAGGTTACAATTCACACTTACACCTGTCTTCTCGCGCATATAACATAAAGAAACACAAATTTTTATTCACTTAATCCCAATACAGTACTGATGTAACGAGTGTACAATAAAAAGCACAACCCGATGGTTCGCAAGAGGGTCCGAGTTATTCAACCTTGAATTTACATGGAATAACAAGATATTTCAACATGCTTTTTTTGACCACCCTACACCGCGCTTCATCCATGGTTTATAGAGCGTTAAGTCTCGGCAACTTTTTCTAGCCATCCATTACCATGACGATCATTCCAAGGATCTTACGGGAATCCTAATCCAAAAATATTAAAAAATATCCTCTAGCATAGCTTTGTAGATTTTCACGGTCCTTGTTGATCTCTTCTCCATTCTTCTCGGGTGCACCGTGTGTAGATTGTCCATGTTGTCGAACTTGAGGCCTACTTGCTGAGGCCATCTTCAGGCAACAAATAGACCGAAAGCTCTTTTTTTAGAAAAAATAAAGATTTGCTGCCTGAAGATGATAGCCTTAGCAAGAAGCCGAAAGCTCGACAACATCAACAAAACACATGCGGTACACCCGAGAAGAATGGAGAAGAGATCTTATAGCATCAGTTTGGGTCATCAATCTTACAGTGTGTATGACGAATTGCATGAATGTGACGGAAGCAAGAAGTGTGTGTATGGATAGGAAGTCTGGCGATCTGCTCTCTCTGCCTACTCCACAAGTGATGTGGCGTGAGGGGATAGAATAAAAACCGTCTTATTATCGCTTCAACTTTTTCAAATCTGGATGAGAGTGTGTTAGCCCAAAATAAGAATAACGTAAGTGACTAAATCGATTTTGGTTTATTGCATAAAAAGGGAACCGAATATCAAAATAATATCCACTAGAATCACTGGGTCCTTAAAATTTTAATTACAGCATCATATCTAACAAACTACGGGAATAATCTCAAGTTTCAGTAAACTTCAGAGGTAACTTTTGGAATGATTTCTTATTTATTCACAAAAAGTCGAATTTATGACCGCTAGAGTCACTAAAACATCATTTATCCACGTTTTAAGTCAGGATGATAATATCTTTGTTGAGGCGTCTTCAATTTTTTTTGTATCGCTGTGCGGAGGCCTATTTAAAGCTCGCCACCCAACTATGACGTCACAGTTATTTCCCACGGCATTAAGGTTCAAAACCGCATGATAAAATAGTAAAAATAGCGTTTTTTACATTTTTAGGGGTTAATTTTGCTTCAGTCAAAAAACTTTTACCGTCATTCCCTTTAATGTACATATAGGTATTATCAATACAAAAAAAATCTTCGCTACTTTCGGGAAACGAGTTTCTGCCTTTCAAAGAAAAGTTCAGAGGTGCTTTTCTCATTTTTTTTTGAGAAATCTATACAAGATATAAAAAATATTTTACGGTTATTCCCTAGATAAAGTAGCTTCAATGTATCTAGACTATTTTTCCCAAAGCCTATTTAGTAACGGTTGTCGAGATCTAAGGTCTCCTGTTTTTAGCAATTTTTAAAATGTCAATATGCATACTTTTAAACTATTTTTCACATCAAGCGGGCTGAAACAATTGGTTGTCTAGATTTGATTACACTACTCAAAAAATTAATCAATTAATAATAATAATAATTAATAATAAACTGGGAAAGTGTAGGAATGGGATGAGAAGGGGAAAACTAAAAGATTCCCATTACTTTCCCATCTAATTCATCTTCAACTAGTTCCCGTATATTTTAAATAGAAAATATACAGAGTGTTTGGTTTCCGGAACTATATATATTTTTTATATTTCTCCGCGCTTTTTAATTTCTTCTACACATATTATTTGCTTTAAGTGTCTATTTTTTAAATTGTCGTAGGTAGGTACTGTTTAATGATAAATAGGTGAAATTTGTAAAAATTTTTTAGCAAAAGCGTGATTAAAATCTATCAGTTTTATAAAAAATATTGCCTGCGGCGATATTTTATATTGCTTTTTTTATTTAAAACATTTTTTATACACATTGTATTTATTATTTATTATGACATAAACGGCCATACGGCCTTTGAAAAATACAAAATATAATCAAAAACAATAAAAAATTCTCACAATTGGTAGTGTAAGCCATTGTAGTGCAAAGTATCATATACTCTTTCAAATAAACAAATCACATCACGACCTCCTTTACTATGTCTCACATAAAAAATAGCCTGCGGCGCTATTTACGCGTTTTTTTTTGCTACTCGTATATCATCTAATGTGCACATAAATGTTTTTATTTAAATTTAATTTGTTTTTCAGTGTTCTCTTAGTAATATTTTTCTGGTAAAATAGACGGGCCTTCACTGGTTTGCTTTCTGTTTTTGTTGATATGTGATATGTGCTGTTATAACTGTTTGTGCCCCATGCGAGTATTTTTTAAATTTTTTGTTGCCCCTATCTCCGAGGTTGGAGACCCCCATGACACTCGTTATATGTAAAGATTAAAATAATTGTTAGAAATAGAAGGAAGACTTTTAATTAAACTATTCAGATTGTTGTGAGATTAAAAGTATTAATTAGAATAAAATAATAGAATAATTATAGAATCAGAAAGAAAGATGGTGCGGGAGATTCAGAATCTAAATTTACAATGGCAATAATTTTCGTGAAGTAAAACCCAATTTCTGTACGTAACTTTTTTTAGGGTTACGCCACTGCCTCCTAGAGTAGGTACTCTAGCCATGCTGTAACAGTTGGCAACATAGCATAATGATCAAACAGGACCACCACTCCTGTCAAATCTAGTACCAGAATATAATACGTGGTCCATCATACTCGTTGTTAAGGGACTGTTATTCCATATATTTCCTTAGCGACGGTGATGGCAACCTCGCCTATAACGATTTATGTATTAATCTTACATCTTGGCTAGAGTAAGAGACAAATGTCTAGGTGGCGGTGGCTAGGCACATCAACATTTAAAAATTTCAAAAATCTGGAGACCTTAGATCTTGACGATCTTATAAAATAAACTTTGGAAAAAATAGGGTAGATACATTGAACATTTACCTAAATAGTAAACTAAACTACACTATATTTTTTTTTCGTCGTTCAATTTCATTAAAAAAAATCGCCTGCAGTGCTATGCTTTCAAAACATGTATTTATCTAGTTCTTCATTTTGGGGGTCCGCGGGCAATTTAGACTATAAAAAAGGGTCCGTGGGGCAAAAAGTTTTGGAGCCACTATTGTAAATCTATGTGATGAACCAGTCCGTCATTTTTGGGAGTTATAGCTAGTTAGGGGTAGGATAAAATAGGGTAAAGGAATGAGATTTGGAATAGATAAATAGCTAAGCAGTTTATTTCGTATTCCTGAATCCTTGAATATTAATTGATAGAAGATAGGATTATTTAACTAACTAAACCTTGTATTAAGATTTACTTGTAGTACGAGTAAACCTGAGAGTCTCTCATTTGCATTTAAATTACTTATTGTTTTAATAAACTTTAGCAGGATGGGTGTTCCGACGCTTACGAGCGGTGGAATAGGTGAACGTTGCCCTGGGCATAAAGTGATCACTTAAGCCTACAAAAGCCGACTCGTAAGTGTCGGAACATCCATCCTGCTTCATCCTTCGGGAGGGAGTTCACTTGCTTCCTCCTCAAGGGAGTTCTTAAAATATTTATTACTACACCGTTTTTTTTTTCATCGTGTGCCGTAAATGTTCTAATTTTATCGTGAATTCCAATAAAAACACAAAAAAATGGCTGCGGCGCTAATTGTTCGATTGTTTATAGTGATTAAGGTAGCTAGGTTAATTTGGCTTTACCTTGCGACTCAGGCATATGTGGTGTTGCGGGTGTTGCCCACGGCGGCGCTAGTTGATGGTAACATTGCATGTAATTCATAATGCTTTCTTATTGTTTGAACTGTCAAGATGCGTGTATGTATTTTTGATTCTGTACATATTGTATTCTTCTTTCTTCTTTTCAGCCCCTTTCCCCTACTGCTGGATATAGGCCTCTTCCTGTCTCTTCCACAATTCTCTGTTTTGGGCGCTCTGCCTCCACCCATGTCCCACCGACTCTATGATATTTTCGACCCATCTCCTTTGTGGTCTCCCTACACTTCGTTTATTTTCGTAGGGTCTCCAGCTCAGTACTCTGCTGGTCCATATGCCGTCCTTTTGCCTCGCCACATGACCACGGCCATTTCAGTGTCCCTACTCTCTCCGCAATGTCTGAGACCCTATTCTATTAATGGTCTTAATATGCGAAATATTTCGACCATATATCATGAAAAATAAACTAGATTTACATTAAAACTTGTCTTACGACAAAATTTTCATCTGCGGCGCTAGTTACCGGGTCTCTTGTCGCGTATACCATAACCAGATGTGTAACTATATCGAAAGGCAACCGGGTTCATCAATTCACGCATTTTTTCTAAATAATTGCCCTATTAACTTTTTTCTGCCACGTCTAGAATAAGAATGGAATAAAGACTGCGTAGAATTTAATCAACTTTACTTTAGAGTGCTTTCACCCTCTAGTTTTTGCTTCATTAATATAAAAGTTCAATGGTGTTATAGACCCCTAGAACATTTTATAGTCTATTCTACTGAGCATAGATTTCCTTTTATGTTTCTACCTAGTAACAAAATAATACTTTAAATTTTTTATGCCTAAGTTACCGGAATGTATGAAATTCGGGAATTGTGTACAAATCCTACGAAATGTAGGTATGCAATTACGGGTCAATTTAAGAAATATGTGAAATAATTGTTGTCACAGGTTCTTTGATTCATATTTTTAGAGGCCTGAGTAATTTTAGGAGGAATGTCGCCTCCAACCTAGGAGTTTTTAATGAATAAACGTTCACATATATTACTTACTTGTATTAACATGAACTTTGTATTGTTTTTTGTTGAAAAAATTGTCATAAAACGTAGGAAAGTAGATAAAACAGTATCGTTTAAAAGTCCAGTTTTTGTGAACAAACCCTCAATTTAATTAGATTAGCGCTAAAATTTTCAATGAAACAACTGTGATTTAATGGATTTTCACAATAATTATTGAAAATTAGTTATGTCCCATTTTGGTTTCTGTTATGGGTTGGCTGGCAGAAATTGCCATTTAGCAATAAGCCCACCCTTTGTATGTTTCTGTACAATAAAGATTATTTATTTTATTTTTTATTTATCATGACATGAGGACAAAAACGATGTGGTAATAATGTGATTCATATCTCCTATGTATAAAACGGTGGGTTGGCTGAGGAATTTCGGGGGGAGGGAGGAGGGGGGGGGTTGAGACCTCAAAACTAGGTTTATTTCGATAAAGCCCAGACCCTTTTAAAAAAAAACTTTTTATCATGTACATATGTACTATGTAGTTACATATTTTACTCTCTAGTGTTTTGCAATATAGGATAGATGATAATTGTAATGAAACTTAGAAGACGTTAAAAACTTAATATAGAAACTTTACCTAAGTATTAAATACTTAGCAATGTACTAATAAAACTTTAAATTACTCCTAACCTTCCTATCATTATAACGTGTGTAACTAGAAGACATTTCACCAAGTGGTGTCTGAAACTCAACACTTCATAATTACTTTCTCATCTCTTCAACAGATGGCAGTGGATAAAAATAAATGGTTGGCCTCTATAATTGGGTTTCTTCGCAGTCAGTCTGAGACGGCTTGCGGATTAGTGGGTAGAATACTTGCTTCACAGCCGTGGAATGTAGGTTCGAATGCCAACCAAGGTGCGAATTTTTAGTATTATATACTCTGAAAAAGGTGTAAGCATATGTAATAAAAAAGGTGTTAAGGGTTGAATCACCTAAACCAACCGATGCGATGGCTGGTCCTACATAATTGTTATAACTTCATAATTGTCTGAATGACAATTGAGTTCTGAAAGACAATTGAAATCCGGCATTAGTCTTAGGCTCTTCACACACGTCCGGAAGTTCAGTTAACTGGATCGACTGTTTGCAAAAAAGCTCCGACCAAAAACGCTCTCTGACTTCAGTGTTACTCTGATTTTGAATTCAGAAAAAGGTTTTGGTCGGAGCTTTTTTGCAAACGTCGATTCAGTCAACTGAACTTCCGGACGTATGTGGAGAGCCATATACGGTGTCTATTATGAGATAATTTAGCTTGTTGGGTCGTCTTACAAATATACATTCAACAGAAGCGTACTAATATTATCATGTATACCAAATAGGAATACCTTCGATAGGACGTAACCTACTAGTCCAGTAATGACATAGGAAAATATATTACCATGGATGCACCCGCCATATCAGACGGAGGTTTTATTTTAATTACATACGGAGGCAAAACATAAAATATTTTGCACCCAAAAAATAGATTTTTCTAACCACTAGAACACTGCTTTCCTTTTTACTATAAAGAAAATCAATTCACTTGAAAATCCACGCAAGTCAAAAAGTACGGGTATCTTTCTATCTAGGTATGAAAAGTTCTCAGAAATTTGCTATTTTCTACAAAACGCAATCACGATTAATCCGTTTTATCCAAAAACATGGAACTTATAAACATTAAGCTTATGAAAAAATAATGTAAAATATATGTACTTACTTACTTTTTTCTTTCTTTTATAAAAAAATCTGGGCTTGTGTAGGTACTTAAACCCAAATACTTTTCTGCACACTTTGTAAGCCTGTATCGCAAAGTGTGGAATACATCGCCAGCGCCGGGGTTTGAACCTGGCACCTCCTGCTTAAGAGACTGCCGTCTCAACCAATTGCGCCTACCATGTAACCTAGGGTGGCCCTTATTTTTGAAATCCAAATTTTTTGACGGGCTACCCCCTAGGATGGTGATATGTCATGAAAAAAAAAATCCTTAAAAGTTTTGGCCCAATTGATCAAGGACAACCCGTGCCGCAAACATGTCCAAGTTTTGTATGAAAATATGTATGGACTAGTATGAAGGTAAGCATCATAAGTAATCTTCTTTCTCTTCTTTCATCGTTTCCTCATTGCTGAGGGTCGTGATTTGTGGAGCTGCCCACGGACAAAACAAGACGTCAAAAATTAATAAGGATAAGAAATTACCAAAATTTCTATTTATTTTGTGAGATACTATTTTCATCGGTGCGTGAACTTGGTGATGATCCATAAATTTGCGTCTGCGGACCCAGACTCGTTATACACACCCTGAACTCTAAAGAATCGTTTCAAACTTCACAGCGTTATAAAGATTAGAGTTTATATTAATAGAAGTGATAAAAATCTCATGAAAAAACGTTATTACACAGCCGTCTGGAAAGTTGAACCTTAAATTACCATAGTTCTGTTCTGCTTCCACCGTAAAACTTTACGTAATTAATATTAGAATGGCGGGAATAGAATAGAATAGAATAGAAATAATAGACACACTACTCCAGTGCCTCGCTAACCTGTATATTGTCTAATGCCTACCTATTAACATTATCCATATCCTACAGTCTGTACCCTGTTCTAGGGATGGCAACGTGACAGCATCGATTATGCAAAAATCTTCTCAGTTGGCGTGAGGTTTTAAAACTTGCGACCCAACTATAACGTCACGGTTATTTCCCACGGCATTAAGATACAAAATCGCATGGGGGTGGGGGGCAGCCGCCCGCCCCCTAGAGATTGGAATAGGTTATATTTTTTCATATTAAATGATAAAACCTCACAAAAATCACATTATTAAGACACATTTTCAAAAATCCATCAAAATACAATTGTTTCGTAAAAAAATTGCTGCGTCTGCGGCGCTATTTACACGTTTTTCGTGCCATATTTTTCATGTAAATTTTAAGAAACCCTCCCTCCCCTAGCTCTGAGGCTGGCGACGCCCATGAGCGTTCTTTCCATGTTTTGGGGTTAATTTCGCTTCGATCAAAAAACATTGACGGTCATTCCCTAGATTTTAATGCAAATTATCAATGCAAAAATAAAATTCTCCGCGACATTCGGGAAACGAGTTTCTGTCTAAAGGTTCGATGTATCTACTCTATTTTTTCCAAAGCATATTTAGTAAGGTTGTCGAGATCTAAGGTCTCCCGTTTTTAGAGTTTCTCGAAATGTCAATATGGCTACTTTTATAGGAAGGTATTATTAGCATATCTGGGTTAATAATCTATTTTTCACACTATCAACATAATTGCTTTCATTCTATGGAGTCATTTAGTGTTCTTTCTCTCAACAGTATACCAACAATTCAAAAGCTGTAACATCGTCAATTCTTATTGATCCGCGTCTTAAGAGTAGGCATATTGATATTATTTAAATTTCTAAAAACGGGAGACCTTAGATCTGGACAACCGTTACAAAACATGCTTTGGAAAAAATAGAGTTGATACATTGAACCTTTATCTAGAGAATGACCGTAAAAGATTTTTTATATCTTGTATGGATTGCTCAAAAAAAATGTAAAACACCTCTGACCTTTTTTATGAAAAACAGCAACTCGTTTCCCGAAAGTCGCAGATTTTTTTGTATTGATAATGTGCATTAAAATCTAGGGAATTACAGTAAAAGTATTTTGATTGAAGCGAAATTAACCCCAAAAATAGAATAAACGCTATTTTTACCATTTTATCATGCGATTGTCATGCGAATTTGAACCTTAATGCCGTGGGAAAAGACTGTGACGTCATTCCGTGTGCCATGCCCTTAAGAGTAGGCATATTGATATTATTTAATTTCTAAACACGGGAAACCTTAGATCTGAACAACCGTTGCTAAATATGCTTTGGAAAAAATAAAGTAGATACATTGAACGTTTATCTAGGGAATGACCGTAAAATATTTTTTTATATCTTGTATAGATTTCTAAAAAAAACGCCTCTGATCTTTTTTCTGAAAGACAGAAACTCGTTTCCCGAAAGTCGCAGACATTTTTTTTTTGTATTGATAATGTGTGTTATAATCTAGGGAATGACAGTAATTTTTTTTTTGATTGAAGCGACATTAACCCCAAAAATGGACAAAAACGCTATTTTTACCATTTTATCATGCGATTAATGCCATGGGAAATGACAGTGACTCCATAGTTGGGTCGGGAGCTTTAAAATGTGTTACAAATAAATTCACTGAGATCCAGATTTTACGTGTAGATCTTTTGGCATATAAAAGCGGTAATTTGGCATCAGTGTCGTCGTTAAATTTGAAGTACGATATTATAAAATGCTAGTTATTGAAATGTCATCACATTATTTCATACAAATGACTCAATTTATTATTCATTTCCCGGTACTTTGATGTTTTAAAATGTATTTTTTATAGTTCATTTACATTTTAATGAGCGTCACTTCTAGAGAGTCACCGCGTCATAAATATTTGACATTCGCTGATGCGAGACTGTACTATTAATACTAAGTAAAATTATCTAGTCGCTCTATTAAGAGTAAGTCTGTGTACTCACAATGTTTCTCAGAAGTCAGATGTTTCCTTCCGTGTGAAGAATCATTATAGTCATATTTGCGACGATTTCTAAACCAACCGGAAGAACCGTTGGTTGTAGGTATCTGGTAGCCCGTGATCCGACTGCTAAAATATGATGCATGTGTTATTTGATCGAAATGTCTCTCAAGCGTCCCAGGTTCAAACCCCGATGCTGGCGATGTATTTTACACTTTGCGATACAGGCTTTTAGCCTAGTGCAAGGTGTGCAGGAAAGTATTTGGGTTTGTACATGCAAGCCCAGATCCTTCTCTAAAAAAAATGATAGCTAAACCAATAAGGTAATACATCGCACGAGGGTTGCCTTTCAAAATCCTGCCCTCTCACGTCCTTTTGGAAAAGGTCCTCTTCGTGGCTTTTAGTATTTTTTAGGAATGTGGTAAAAGATAAGAGAAAGTAGTCTTTAACAAAATAATCCTTGCTGAATTCTCTACAAAAAATGTCCTGTACGTTTTTTCGTAGGTCTAGAATTATGTGTGTAAGAAGAGCACATTAGGTACTACTCTAAATTTGAAATTCACAATTTGAAACAAAAATATTTGAGAAAAACAAAAAACGCCATTTGTAAGATTTTTCAGTGGGTTTGGTGTGGATCTTCTTACTTTCAAAGCCACATTACTTTTAATAATGTTTCAATTACGATGTTTTCCAAAATAAAGGTCGAAATTCGGGGCATTTATGCGAAAATTCGCGTTACTCCTATAAAATAATGGTGAAATTCGCATTATATGTATAAAAAACACGAAATTCGAAAATAAATTCGTTTAATCGCTATCGCGAATTTTTCCAGTCTCTACTTATTAGGTACTCCTATGATCGATGTTTCTACAGACAACGATTAAGCTTCCCTTCATGAATAGTGTTTAAAAAGCTTAATTTATCTCATAAATCACTTCACGCTTCTACTATATAGCTTTCTTCATGAACTTTTAGTGTTGAGTTAAAATGTACTTAAACCTTCAGATATTTTAATTGCCCTATATTCGGTTTATCCCCTTCTTCTTCTTCTTCTAGTTGTAAAATAAGTTCTCCATTTAGGCTTTTCATTTTAACACCACCTCGTAGTTAGGGTTGCCACAACTCCAATTGAAAATATGGTTTATTAATTTCAACGGCGTGAGCCTTTTAACGCGGAGGCATGACTTTGCCAACACACTCAGTATTATCAGCCAGAAGAGTCTACATATTATCATTCATGATTCACATATAAACTCACTCACTCAGTATTATCAGCCAGAAGAGTCTACATATTATCATTCATGATTCACATATAAACTCATCAGCCTAATACTGGAAAAAATTCACCTATCCAGATATAACGGATATCACAGGATTAGGCTCAGATGCGTGGGGCCTAAAATACAAGCATTGTGCCTGAAAATAATATCAGTATTTAGAAATCGTCTTACAATATTGCAAGTATTAATAATTACCGATTTTTGCATTTTTATTTATAAATTTTCCGGTAAATATTTTTTTAAATTATTTATTAGCGATTTTACACAAAAGTATTGTTACAATAATAGATAATAAAAATATTACTTAAACATACCATTACACAAGTACACATTTGATATAAATTCGTAATTCATATTACATGGTTATGGGTTAGCTGGCAGAGATCGCAGCACTGCGATAAGTTCGCCCTAGTGAACAAATGTTGTGATTTATATTTGAATTTTTTACATGTTTCTGTAGGTACATCTTGTTCGCCAGAAGTGTAAATAAATAAAATAAGATGAAAAAGTTCAACACGATCGAGCTTATTTTATGTATTTAAAAATAGGTACTTACTTAAAATAAATTTTCAAAAAATAAAAATTATCAATGAAAAAGTCACATTTCAGGGCACACAAAGAATATAGCAAATTGGAAACGTAGAAAAAACTTTTTTATTCTAGGTAAGGCAAGGGGTAGCAAAAATTAAATCTTGTTTAGTTTTTTTGTGGCAACCCTACTCCTAGTATGTAAATTCTATTTAATTTATTAGACAATATTATAAATTTTCTTCTCGCGTTAACTTTAGAATAGTCCTACCAAAGATAGTTCAAGATACTTGAATCTGATGTGAAGGGATGAGCAGTAAACCCGTCAAGATCAATGTGGCTTTGGTCGCGGATAATACGGAAGCTAAACTTGTTCCTTTAGGGATCCGGACAAACGGCCGACAAGACATACGGCCGACAGGACGAATGGCCGACACGGACAAATAGCCGACATGACCAATGGCCGACTGGTACAAATTGCCGAAAGACGAAAGGCCGAAATCCAAACGGCCGACATGGACATATGGCCGACAAGTACAATTGGCCGACATCCAATAGGCCGACACGGACAACTGGCCGACAAGGATGAATGGCCGACAGGACGAATGGCCGACAGGACGAATGGCCGAAACAAAAAAAAGATTGAAATAATGATCACATCACAAGTTTGAAAAACAAAGTTGCCAGTTTATTCTAACAATCCAAAATTTGGCTAGTTTTTTAAACAACAGTTCCGAAATATAATTTGAAAGTAGCGAAAAAATGTTACCATATCTTATTATCACATCAAGCAATACTAAACCAAGTTTGCTCCGTGAGACCGAGGCCGTCGCCATATTGTTCATGAAGGCCGGGCCCAACTGACATTTGACGATGGTTACGCCATCTAAATTGTATGGGAAAAAATATTCCGTAATTCAAGTGTTTGTCACCGAGACAAGGTGTTTGTCACCGATACAAGGTGACGTCACCACTCATGGCGGTGATGGAATTCGAGGATGTAGGCTTGTACTCTACTATCGTAGGCTTCGGTGAGACTTCTGAAAAAAAAAAGACAACGGTAACACTGTTTTTGCCAATAGCACCCAAGGTTAAATAGTATCTGCTCCTGAATTTATGTAACCACTGTATACTTAATAAGTATAAGACATACTTGAAAGAATTACCTACTACTAGCGCCGCGAGTAGCCGCTACACGAATTAGATCAAAAACACCAAGCAGACATGGGACATTACTTTTTCAACTTTCCAGCGAACATACAGGTTCACAATTTTTAGGCGTTAAAAACGGTTTTTCATTTGTTTCGGCTGCAGGTGCCTTTTAGCGCTTGATTAAACCTTACTAGTATACATAAAAAACAACATAACCGGTCAACATTATTTTTTTACAGTAATGTCCCATGTCTGCTGGGCGATGCTTGTTAACTATTATCTTGATTGAAAACGTCATTGTCGGCCATTCGTCCTGTCAGCCATTCGTCCTTGTCGGCCAGTTGTCCGTGTCGGCCTATTGGATGTTGGCCTATTGTACTTGTCGGCCGTTTGGATTTCGGCCTTTCGTCTTTCGGCCATTTGTACCAGTCGGCCAGTTGGTCGTGTCGGCCATTTGTCTCTGTCGGCCGTTTGTCCATGTCGGCCGTTTGGCATTCGGCCATTTGTAGTAGATTCGTTCCTTTAGTAGCTGTGTTCTACAAATCGTCAGCAAATCAACATTATACATAGAATGGAGAGGTATTTCGTCGAGAAATAGACGGACAAGTGAATGGATATGAGAGAAATCCAAGGTCACCGACGTGATAAAACGAGCAGCTGCCTTAAAATGGAGTTGGGCAGGCACGTTGCCAGACGCTCAGATTCTAGATGGACCAAAAAGATTCTCGAGTGGCACCCTAGAACAAGCAAAAGGAGCGTAGGAAGACCGCAGGCAAGATGGTTTGACAATATGAGACAAATCGCAGGAAACAGGTGGATGCAGCATGCCCAGGATAGGGATCTGTGGAAAGTCAAAGGGGAGGCCTATGTCCAGCATTGGAATTATAACGGCTGAGAAGGAAGAAGAAGTAGATTTTTTTTAAGTCCATCAATGATCAAAGCTATGTGTGCGATTGACAAAAACACCATAAAGTGGTGTAGTTTTGTTAATAACGAGACTAATAAGGTTCAATCTGCGTGTAAAAGATATGAGTGTCTGAAACTTTGATCTCATTTTGAAACAAGTATAATTTACTGTAGAATTGATTACTAAAAATAATTTGGTCTTGATTTCCTGTTACAAAATCAAGACTTTGAGACATAACCGTTATGAGCGCATCACTATTTGAATCTCTTCACGTGCGAGAGTTCAAGTCATAGACCCCTTAGGTTCAGGGTTGGTCTAATTTGGCTATTACCCCGTATTACCCCCTTGCTGAGGAAGTGTAGTCTTGGCAACAATTATTTTGGGAACTTCGTATTATTTGATGTACCTAGTTATTATTAGGTAGGCACTGAATTATCATTCTTTAGAAAATTTGGGAAATAGAAAAAAACAGGAAATAATAGGTCCAATTCAGTACCTAATTACGAGTAAGTGCGTATCTACTGACTAGAAAAAGACCTTCTTTTTATTTATTTTGTTCATATTTGTATAATTATTATTTGGTACTGAGTAGGAAAATCGATTTAACCCAAATCCCAGTTGGTATGTGTTTATATGCGTATTCTTGAAGGAGTTGGTGGTAGGAGCAAGTACAAGTGATTCCTCACACTGCCAGCTCTATTGGTTGTGTGGTGTGTTGGATGTGTAGGTATAATCTTGTCTATAGCTTCAGTTGATGTCCTCTCAGGTGCACACTACACATATAATTATTCTTTCTAATATGCATATTTTCTTTTTGCCTCAGCTAAAGCCTCATGCCTGACAATCCGCTGTCGTCCGCGGCAGGAGTGTCTGATGGACTGGCGGACAGACAGCCCTCGATGCGTGACGTGCGGTGTGCGATGCCCTCGTGCCAAGCGCACGCTGTGCGCGTCCAACAACCGCACGTACTCCTCCTGGTGTCACATGCTGAGAGAAGCGTGCGTCACGGGGTACGTGCTGGAAACCAAGCATGCTGGGATTTGTGGAGCGGGTAAGAAATTTGATTTTTTTTTGACAAAAATATTTATCCATTACAGTTTTTCCTCAACAGAGACGAGAGGTATCTTCATTCACATAATGAAGCTTTATGTGAACTCCCTTGGGAAGGAAGCAGGATGAGTGTTCTCATTGGGTCAATGTGAAATAAGTACCAGCAGTAGCATATATACAACTTTAAAAAAATACACAATTGACAGCAAGATGTGGTGGAATGGGTGAACGTTGCCCTGGGCATAAAGCGATCACTTAAGCAAGCCATAGCCGACTCGTAAGCGTAGGAATAGCCATCCTCTAATTAGGTATATAATATTTATCCATTTAAGGCTTGCAACCCAACTATGAAGTCACGGTCATTAAGAGTCAAAATCGCGTGATAAAATGTAAAAAATAACGTTTTTTTCCATTTTTTGGGATTAAGTTCGCTTCAATCAAAGGACTTTTACGGCCATACCCTAGATTTTAATGCATATTATCAATACAAAGAAAAATTCTCGGCAACTTTCAGGAAACGAGTTGCTATCTTTCGGAAAAAGATCAGATGTGTTTTTCACATTTTTATTTTTGAGAAATCAATACCAGATGTAAAAAACCTTTTTTATATATATACATTTTTCATTACGTGAGTACTGGAATGGTACTACCTAAGCATTCTCACGTGAAACACCCTTTAGAAATAGGTATTTAATCAAATCTAGTAGGCAGATCCATTTTAAGAATTTGAGGTTAATTGTATGCCCGTCAAAAGTGACTCCTGAGAAAAGAACTGATATTTAATTTGTATTCTTTTTTCAGGTGATCTCAACGACTTTAATTTGGTATCCAATGAGGACGAAGGAGAAGAAGATACTCTCAACATTTCCTAATTGTCTTGCAGGCAACTTCACGTGTAACAACTAATCATAACTATTATTACAAACTAGCTAATGTCAAATCTCCATTTTTCACAACCAGATTCATCTATTGATCTATCTTCAATCTACATGTCCTTCAATTATATTAACGCTGCAAAACTTGTCGCACAGATCACTCGACTGCGAGTGAATTTCAAGAAAAAAATGGCATCTTATAAAACGATAAAATTAAGTTAAGCATAAAATTCTGTCACACAATTGTTCTGTCTTGACTTAGTATTTAATTCAAATAAATTCTAGAATATATTCCTATTTTAAAAAAGTGTAGTAAATTAAAAAAATTATGACAGTGATGATATTTCAAACGATGCGCAAATCTAAACAATCAAATTCATACAATTTTTATCTAAATGTTTAGTGTATGTTAAATTACCTAATTAATTAGTTATTAAATTGATCTCTTATTGGATAAAGAAATTTTAAAATTGTTGTGTTGATTTGTGATTAAATTTAATAATAAATTATAAATATTTATTTAGATAAAAAAATCTTTTTGTATTCTTGAAAAGGGACAATGCGGAAAATATATGGAGCTTGGACCATGACACAAGTGGGAAATGAAAATATATACTTGTTTTATCATTCTGGAAAAATATTATCAAAATCTGTCCCGGGAGAGCCTCGTATTGGTCATGTTTGTTCCAAGTTTGCCCATTGTCATTTTGCAGATAAATTCAAAATGTCGAGGAATATGTTCTTTTTTTAAAATTGTGTATTAGAAAATGCAAGTGTCTAGATTGTGGAGTTGTTGATGGTTTATCAAATAAAAAAATGAATGGACTTCGATAGGAAAAAATAATGACAAATATTAGGTAAAAAAAATATGTGGGGTAATTTTTTTCATAATGGCAATACTAACTTTCCTAGGATTCTTTTGAATGGATCTCGAAAAATAATTTATTTTTAAATTATATTTTTGTTATTAATTATTATTATCTATGCTTACCTACAATCTTAAGTATAAATTAATATTTTTTTTAATTTTAAACAAAGGACTGTGTAAAATTACTCATAATTTTTAATACTTTTTTTATACCCATTTGAGGTACTTTTTGTGTTGTTTCGTGTCTGTTTTGTACATTCTATATAAATGAATTTAGTTTGTTTATTCTTTTTTCATAAATTATTTACATTTATAAAAAAACTAGTGCTTAAAATTATTAATGTGCAATTTTTTTAACGCTGCCAATTACATATTCCAATATTTTTTTATTAGAACAGGGCTGAACTGGAAACAAAGCATTAGCGTTTTTTTTTTTCATTTTGTTTAGACTGCTTAGACTTTATTAATTAGAATTTCAAAAAAACTTTGTTTCGCAGTATCGTTTTAAAGAAGTTTTAGAAACATCAGTCCTCCTGAGAATGCCAATATTAAAATTGTGCAATAAAATTGAAAAATTTGAAATACTAAAATCAAAAGTCAATATAAATATTTCTTAAAGCGTTTTTAAGTAGGCTAGGATCTTGAGACAAAATTATTTTTCAAATTTTCTCAACAACTTTATTGTTACTATTTTGATGTTAATTTTAAGAAAATTTTATGTTTTAGGTATTTTTTTAAATTAAAAAAATTGTTGTTTTCAATGTTTTTTACGGGTCCGTATTGTATTTAATTTATGTCGTTTTGTTTAGGTTCGAAAAATATATAATATATTATTATTACTAGGTATAGAAAATAAAAATTACCTAGGTACTTTAGATTAAAAAATACCTAAATTAATGTTTTTTGTAATGTTCAAAATTATGACACAATTTATATTAAATAAATAAATAAATATATTAATTCGAATATTTAAATTTAAATCAATAATTATGTAATATTTATAGAAATAATGGGGAGTTTCACAAAAGGTTTCAGAAAATAGCTTCGGATATTTAAAAATAGTGGAGATATGCATTTTTACATTCTTGTAAAAAAATCCCATCAATAAAAACAAAGTACTTACATTATTATGTCAAACCAGTGACCCAAAGGTACCAATGACCCCCATACAAATATCAGAGTTTAAGATCTATGAAAATCCTCACATTTTCTTTGTTTTAATCACAAAAATAATGTATCTTCATGGTAAATAACAAATGTGACTTACAGTATAAAAAACAGCAATCCGTCGATTTGCGGAAATGTTCCAATTATTCTAAAACTACACATTTTAAGATATTAACATGGCAACAAAAGCAGCCATAACCATACAAATTTTTAATATTAACATGTGACATGGTTTCAAATACACCAATCTGCGAGTCAAAAACAGCAATTTATTCGTAGATAAAACGTATTTTCAAATTAACCAGATTGCTGTTTTTAAATAAATTTATGAATTTATAGAAAAGCTGTTGATAGAAGCTGTATGATTGGTGGATTTTGAAAAAAGAACTACTAAACCGAATCAATCTGACATTTAACACCTTTCTTCTTACTTTTTGAATACTTTGTAGTTGCAAAATGTTTCAAAATATGTGTTGATTTTAAAGGACAAGATAAATCATTAGAAATATTAAGTATTTACCCACACGTTGTTATGTAAATTAGGAGAGGAAATGTTAGTCCTTTGTCCCACCAAATGATGACTAAAATAAAATATAATATTAACTAGTCATTTCACATAACAACTTTATTCATTAAATAATAATAAATTAAGATTATATAAATTAAATATTGTTGTAGCTAATTAAAATTTATATAATTAATTAAATAAAACAATGCTTGTTATATTTTTTATAATTTTTCCATTATTGTATTGTATAATACCATAAGTTAGGAACCTATATATTCTGTTACAGTTAAAGCTTAAACTGCCGTTTATGTATGCATTCACTAGTCAATAACTGATATTTTTAGTCAAAGTATTAACTCAAATACAAATTAACGTTACAACTAGTGAGTGTACACATTCATTAGCCATAATGTATACGTTAACTACTGTGGATTTGTTAATTCATAAACAACAACCGGAATAGTATTTTTTATAGGTTTAAGATGCATTTTCGAAGAGTATTCTAGATTAACATGAGAGTTGCATTTAAAAAAATGGATATTTATTGAGGTAATCCTGCTAAGAAATGTGAAACCAATCAAATTATCACTGACAGCTGAAAAGAGTGCGTATAGGATAACAGTTGTTTGCAAATGGCGACCATTTTACTTGTTAAAAAAATTGTGCCCGCTTTGATTGAATCTCCTTCGTAAAAGTACACACTAACTAGTCAAAGCGTAAATAAATAAATTCAATTTTGAAACTCTACAATTTTGTAAAAAAATAGGTTCCTAGCTTTATGATCTAATGTATTACTTTATTTGCCATCTTCTGATAATATTTTTTTAAACTTTTTCTTAATCTGTATCCGTCCTTCAAGTTTATTATGTAATTTATTATATTAGTATTTATTGAAAACAGCATTTTGAGGTTAACTGTCCCCAGGGCATAGACAAGTGTCACTTTTGATAAACGGCAACACTTTAAATTGCTGGCTAAAGACGACCACTAATCCAAACAATATGTCAATTTGTATTTCTAAAAAAGCCGTTAGAAGCATTGGTTTGTTATAATATGGTAATTTTTTGAATAAATTTTGCAATTTTATTTGCACATACTCAAAAGTGACTCTTGTTTGGCTCTAAAATGTTTTTTTATGTATGTGTTGGACACAGTAAACAAATGTCGTAAAAGAAATCTCGTGTTCAAACGAGGTTCAAACATAGAATCTCAATGCTGATGATATATATATTTTTTAATGAATCTGGGCTTATTGAAATAAATCCAAAAACATATTTGTACACTTCACAGTAAGCTTGAAAAGCTTGTGTCGTGAAGTGGAGTAACTCGGCATCGGGGATTGAACCCGTGCCCGCCAGATTAACAGTTGAGCGTGTTACCAACCAGGCAACCGACATTGATGAGAAAATGTATTAAATTTCTTTCGACCATTATGGAATGAAATTTGTGAGATTTCTTTAACGACATTTATGGATCAACTGGGTACAACCAACGACTCTTTACCTTCATTTTGACTTGTATTAATTCTTATGTCCCTATGTATGTATGTGGAATGTATGTAATATAAATATTTTATGTATTTTGTTGTCTGTTTTATGTCTAGAATAAATAAATAAATAAATATTATGTAGGTAGTTAAATTATTCACACTATACTGAATCTGGGATAGGTTTGCATACGATACGAGAAACGCCAGTGTCGCTTGTGTTGAAATTGTGACGCCATCTTTTTTTAGTTCGCAAAACCACCACCATGTGCAGACTTATCCTGGTACGGGTATACCTGTCAAACTTTTTATTATATAAATTTATATTTAAAGAAAATTAAAGAAAAATCTCTCATAATTTGTAGAATACATCATAAGAAAGATCTAATTGTGCTAAATTATTTTCAATTTACCATATGTTTTGATATTAGAAAATTATTAATCCACTAGTCAAAAGTGTTAGAAAAAAAAGTGGACATATTAGGTTCAATTCTGAAACTAAGCAAGTGCGTACTAACTAAAATAAGACAGCTTATTTCCAACTATTTCATAGCAAAACAAATTTAAAACACACTTATTTTAATCCAAAAAACCTACAGAATTGGACCTCTTTCTGTGTATTCTTTATTGTACAGTTCCTAGAAATTGAAAATTTATGAACTTGATTTGTGAAAATGTTCAACTCAGATGAAAAATAGGGTGAAACTTGATATCCATAATGTATTGATATATTTAATTGCGGAGGCCAACACACTTTTCAGTATTATCAACCAGAAAAGTCTACATATTATCATTCATGATTGACATATAAACTCATCAGCCTAATACTGGGAAACATTCACCTATCCAGATATCACGGATATCACAGGATTAGGCCCAAATGCGTATTGTATTATTTTGTAAGTTAGTTATTTTTATTGAAATTGTTCATTTGTAGAAAGTATTCTTGTACATTGTTAATTTTATTTGTATATTTTTTTATTATTAATTTATAAATGATATACCTAAAAATGAAAATATTTTATTTATTTTTAATTATTGTAATGTAATGTTAATTTAGTTAACATAGTGTTTTCCCAATGTTCTGTTTATTTGCGACCATCTCTGACTTTATCTAAATGTCAAATGACGTTCGATTCGTTTGAATGTTGCCATATGAATTAAATAAAACCTTTTATTTAATAGGGTTGCTTGCATTTTTTCTTTCGTCGATTGAAAGATATATATATAATCGATAGTTCTACTTACTTAAATCACAAATCAGATTATGAAATGTTATTTTAATACACTGTCAATTTATAATAATTAAATAAAAAATGTATTTTCGATAGTTGTTCTGAAACACCCTTTCGTGAGTTGTCTTTGGTTAATGGGGCCATGATTCATTGACGTCATGAAGTTCATAGTCAGAAATTGGATTGCTTGTGGGTTAGGTAGGGACGAGGTAGGAACGTGACGTCACAAAAAGTCAAAAACCTGTTTTCGCACTGGAATCGGATATGAGACTTTATTTTATAAATATATCCACAAAGACACAAAATTAAAATCTCAAATTTTAAGAAAACCTTAATTCATAGTTATTGTACCGAAAAACAAAATAAAAATAAAACTTGCAAGGACCCTATTAATTCAACGGACAGAGGTACAGAAAAAATGACACTGTCCGACATATATTTTCATATGGCAACATTATAGAACGATAAGATCTAATTTCGAAATTTGAATAAATTCCATTTTATAAAAACAAAATAGATAGTTAAAGCTTCATGAAGATGCAATTTAAATATTCTTTTTTGAAAAACGTTCTAGAATCAATCATTACATTTCGTCATGTTTTTAAGATAAAAAATTTCATATTAAACAATATATAAGTAAATGAATTAAAAATATATTTAATAGTCAAATTATAGTAGCCAATTTATGTAATAGTTTATGAATAATTAATAACGAAATTATAATAATACCTTCTAGTTACAATTTTTAAACAGTATTTTTGATTTGTGTTTAATCATTGATATTTTAGTGGCGGCAACATCACTGTATTACAGATTAACTGTTTGGCTAAAGGTAATCGGCAAGCTTGTCACTGAAAAGTGACTTAAAAAAAACATTGACTGGGTAAGGTGATTGCCAAGCCAACATAGTTTCACTGTAAAAAGTGAATATAAAAAAAAACAGATTGATGAAATTATATAACTTGGCAGTTGGGCACTTGATTATATCCCTAGTAACTCTATTGTCAAATCTCAATAATCGAATCTGCTCGGGCAAAGTGATCTTTTAAACCAGCCTATAGATAAAATACACAATATAGTTGAGTCTTCACTGGTTTATTTGCTGATGATATTTTGATTGTTTATGTCCCATATTTACATGTAACTGTATGCACTCTTTAAAATTAATAAACTTAATAAATAGTAAATAAATAGTTGTCAGTAATGTTTCCCGAGTGTAATGTGATCACTTAAGCCAGCGGAGGTCGGTCGTAAGCCTGACAACGTTCATCCTTAATTCTTCTACACTGTTGTAGGAATACCAATTATTGTCTGTTTACCACTCGCTAAAATATCATTGTATGAACACAAACAAATGTATACCTACTTAAATAATTACTTAATTGCATGAAGTTTTACTAAATGTCTATTTAACACAATATAATAGTGACTAACTTAAATAAATAAATAAATAAAGAAAATAAACAGAATAGTGGAATGATTAATAAAGACTGGGTACCTACAATAAAATTGTATGATTCGTTTCAATAAAATAAGTGATCTTGATCTCATGCCTTTTTATTCCATCACACGTTCAATAAGTAAACACATTCAAATCAATAAATTACTACTCGCAGTACTGAAGCCGAGCAATGAAGAGACAAATGATAGAGATGATGTCCTTGAGAGACCGGATAAGAAATGAAGATATAAGACGACGGTCAAGGGTCTCAGACATTGTGGAAAGAGTAGGGACACTGAAATGGCAGTTGGCAGGTCATGTGGCGAGGCAGAAGGACCCCCAGAGTACTGAGTTGGAGACCCTACGAAAGTAAACGAAGTGCAGGGAGACCACAAAGGAGATGGGTCGATGATATCATCGAGTTGTTGGGGCATGGATGGAGACAAAGCGCCCAAATTAGAGAATTGTGGAAGACACAGGAAGAGGCCTATATCCAGCAGTGGAGGGAAAGAGGCTGATAAGAAGAAGTATTGAAGCCAAATTACTGTCCCTCATTGTGGGTGTTGAATCAACGCTGTTAACAGTTCTGTGGCAACTCATTGGAGAGATATTATGAAGGTAGTTGATGTATGTTCATCCGAATAGGTATTTTTGATACTTTTAATTGTTTACATATTTTTTGTACATGTCTGCACATTCTTCGGCCCAAAGGCCTAAAAGTTATCATGCCGGAGAGTGGATTATTTTACTAATAAATAAATTCAGCTTCCTCGAGGTCCACTTCTGAAGGAGACTGACATTATAGATATTCATTGAAAAGGCTGCAATTAATAAATCGAAAATGTTTCATTTAGTGAAATGTAATTTTTTTTCCAGTAATATTAGAAGCAGGTAGTGATGTGAATATATCTCACATCATAAAATATAGTAAGACTTTATTATAAGTAATTATATTATAACATACAAACATGTAATTTATTTCACTAATGACAGAGACTGTGTAGCCTTAGGGACATAATTCTATTGTCGGGACAGGGGTACCACACCGAGCACTTATCATATTTGTCTCAAGGCATTATTATTATTATGTGTGTAGTCAAGCAGGCAGCATAAAGCTGATATGCTTGAGCTCAAGAGTTTATGACATCACAGCAATCTGTCAAGTCCATTCTTAAAACCATTCACACTCTCAGCAACAACCATATCCGGGGGCAGCCTGTTCCAAGCGTCCACAACTCTGTTACTGAGAAAGTGTTTATGTGGATTCTGAGCAAACACACTTCTGTTGAGCTTCAGGCTATGGCCACGCAAAGTTCAAATAATTAAGGATTTTGCCTTACAAATGGAGAAGTATTTCTGATTTTAGGATATGTTAAATAGGTCAGTCTTGTGGTTCAGAATCCAACTTTGCGACCTCCCCACCCTTGTGCGTTCACTAGGGTGAGCCAAAATCTGTCGAAATTATGACCGTTTTTCAATTTAATGATCATAACTTTTTACAGGTGCACTTTAGAGAAAAAATATTTAAGTAAGAATTATAGAATGTTAAATTTCCTATTACTACTTTATTTTATCGAGTTTTTTTGTAATGTTATTATTTTCAAGCAGATTACAGAGAAAGTATTATGTTTGGACGTGGGCGTGTGAAATCTAATCCTGAATCCTATCCCTATCCTCTCCACATCTTCCCTATCCAATCTCTGACTCCTGTACAGACATTTGTATACAATGTTGATTTGTGTGTGAATAATTCCACGTAACTTGTATCAGCGTGCATTATGAAGGTAGTATTAACAAATTTTGCGTAGTAAATAAACTGTATAATATTTTTGTTCACTCTACGTCCCTGCACATCTCCTAGTCCCAGGTACCTAGAGCATTGAAACTCCCGATGCATACTCAGTAACAAAATAGTTTAAAATGTTGTGCACCCCTGAGTTTCAATAATAATAGTACATTATTTTTGGCATTTACATTTAAGTTGTAATAACACTAGCATGAGTGGGCACACATTACAACAATCCATCTTTAATAAACTGAAATTACAAGTTAGCAATGCTCGTAATAAGAAATACAGTCGGATATAATCGTAATGCAAGCGTGCGGTGCGCGCACATACTCATTACCATAATGCAGTCATTAAGGTGCGCCTATGGGCAAACTAACCATACAATTGATATATGTGTTCATTATTATATTTCCGTTGCATTTCAAAATGCAAAACGGTGTAATTATTTTTGCAGACCTATCACCGTAGAATTAAGAATGCTGTATCATTTACAATTGATAGAATTCAATAACATTCAAAACCAAGTGCAAACGTAAGCCCTGTGACCATCCTCAGGAACACCAGTTTTACCTGGGGTGAATTATTCATTTAAAATTGAGTACATGGTTGGGTGGCAGGCAGACTTCTAATCGGGAGGTGCCAGGTTTGAATATGAGTGCTGACAGTGTTTTCTCCACTTCCACGATCCAAGCTTTTAGGTACAGAGGCATTCAGAATGGGTGGTGAACCTCCTAACTCAATTCTTTGAATGTTGTGTTCTAATATAGGGAGCAACTATTATCATGTATCCCCTAAGTATTTATTATATTTTATTGAACTTTACTATCAAAAGACAGCATATAGCTAGCGATCATATGAATATTTTGAAGCAAAGACTACATATGTAGTTTCTACCAAACTGTCTCCATCCTGCTAAGATAAGATTCCATCCCTCAGCATTAAACTGTAGTGAAACACTGCTTAATGGGCCAGTCAAATATTATGTATCTGAATTGGCACCCCAAGTAATCTAGCATTGTATCATCAGCATTCTTAATCAGATAGCATTATTATTTGAAACCAATTTTTTTGATCAGTAGTGTAGTAATTAAAGATTCAGAGGACAGATTACAAGAAAAGGGTTAGTTATAATAAAAAAGTTGCGTTTGTAGAAAAGTCAATTTATTAGAATAAATATTCTTTGTACAATGAAAAACTTTACTACAAATTGTAGTGTGTGCAGTTTGATATTCTTTTTTTATAACTTACAATAATATTCCACGATTTGATTGCAGATAACTTGAATGGATTCTGACAAATGCATTTCTCCAGTATGTTCCTGTGAATTAAAGAGCAGAAATGGGAAATTAATAGAATGTTTGATAAATAATCTAACTTTCTTTGGATTACGAGTATTTTTCAGTCCTGTTGAGCTTGTATTGTATGCCGTCATGGTTTCATACGGAGTAGAAATTGTATCATCATTGTATTATTAGTACATACAGCAGAGCCTCGATAATCCGAACCCCAGTTTATCCGAACGACCCCGCAACAACAATTAAGGGATAAAGCGTTTTCTATGTCGCCAAACACTACTCCTCAAAGCACTATATTGGGATTCCTTAAAAAAGTGTGATTAATAGCCTTGTAGTATCTAACATATGTACTTAAATAAATATGCTATGTATAACGTAAAATATTTTTGTTCTATTTCGAAAAATGCCTTTCAAAATGTCTACATACCATAATCCGAACGCTTCGTACATCAGAACAGGGTATAAATGTTTGGTGTTCTGATTACAGAGGCTCTGTTGTAGTAGTATTTAGTACAAAAAAAAATTTAAAAATGAATAATTATGTAACAGAAAAAATATATTCATAGACTCACCTTTAAAAAACTGAATGCCTTGAATGAATGAACACGATTTCACAGTTCCGTATGACGGAACGATGTTCCATATCTTGGCATATTGAATCTTCATTGAAAACACGTTTCTGTAATGAAAGAAAAATCATTTATGAAAAGATGTGAAAGAGATTGCCAAAAGGCAATTCATTAGACGGAATACATCAGTCCTGTTGAGCTTGTATTGTTTGCCATCACGGCTACATATGGAATAGAAAGGTTATCATCATTATAATAAAACATCCTTTGCGGGGTAGACAAAATAACACAAAACACTGCAAACATTCATTCAGTTAATATCAGGGTTTTCAAGCTTACTGTGAAGTGTACAAAGGTGTATTTGGATTTGTTTCGATAAACCCAGATACATTTATAAAAAAAATGTATCGGCGTACACTTCACAGTAAGCTTGAAAAGCTTGTGTCGTGAAGTGGAGTATGTCGGATAGGGAATCAAACCCGCGCCCACTGGATTAACAGTCGAGCGCGTTACCAACCAGGCTACCGACCACCTCACTATATCCCTAGTAACACTATTGTCAAATCTCAATAATCAAATCTGATTGGCACAAAGTGATCACTTAAACCAGCCTATGATATAAATCTGATTTTATACGTTCTATAGCAAATATTTTAATTAGTCCAATTTTTTTGTTCAAATCCTTGATTTTGATGCATTGTTACATGAGTAGACAATCATCTACACAAGGCACACATTGTGTAAGCTCTAGGAGAGTGTACGAAATCAAGTAGCAAAGTTAGTATCCCGAAGAATTTAGGCAGGTTCAAATACCAGTCATCCCACGATCCCTTTTTCAGGATCTCAATCTGCCTTTTTATTATCGTCTGTCATATATGTACTCATATAACACTCACCTGCACATTAAAATCCATAAAATAACCAATTTCGTTTTATAAAAATCAGGTTTCCATTGATATAAATCAATTTTGGATATAAATCTAGATATGGTGTATCGACTTTTGATACATATCCGATCTATATCGTAAAGACTGGATTTTAGCGAACCCTGGTTTATATTCTATCTAGTATTCTTTTATCTCCTCGCCCCAGTAAAATAAACTTGATGAATTTACAATGCATGTGTAAACTTACCATAGAATAATAACTCAGGAATCTGGCTGACTTGCTTATGACCTCCTACAAAAGGATCTGTAAAATAGAAAAAAAAACAATCAAAATACTGCATGAAGTAATACAGATTACACCTTTTTTATGCATTTGTCATCAGATAATCGTTTGCTGCATACTTATATATACTCAGATCAGGTCTGTGATTAACAATTTTCATCATTATAAATATCCTATGGGACCTCCTATTCGTCAGGCTATATTTTGTATAATACTGCGGGACCTCCTATTCGTCAAGGTATCTCATATTCGTTAAACCCTATCTATAGTCGTCACATGTTAATTACAGATTGAAACAAATTAAGACTCACCGAAAACTGAAGTTCTGAAGATAATCCAACGATGGTATTTTACGGCAAATTTCATCCATCGGGTTCTGTGAATTAAAGAAAACATTATGTTTTTAGTACAAATTGTTTGAATAAGTTGATAAAATATAAAATGCATTATTTTATACATCAGATAACAATTAGCTGCATACTTATATATACTCAGATCAGGTCTGTGATTAACAATTTTCATCATTATAAATATCCTTTGGAACCTCCTATTTGTCAGACTACATAAATATCCTTTGGGACCTCCTATTCATCAGACTACATTTTTTTACAGTACTACAGGACCTTTTATTTGTCAGACCCTGTAATCGTCACATTATAAAGAAACAAATTAAGACTCACCGAAAACTGAAGTTGTGAAGATAATCCACGTTTTTTTACAGCAAATTTTGTCCATCAGGTTCTGTGAATTAAAGAAAAATTATCTTCAATATAAATTGTTTGAATTATGCCACAATTTGCTTAATTGTAGAATTATCATACATCAGATAACAATTAGCTGCATACTTATATATACTCAGATCAGGTCTGTGATTAACAATTTTCATCATTAAAAGTATCCTATGGGACCTCCTATTCGTCAGGCTTTTTGTACAATACTATGGGACCTTTTATTTGTCAGAACATGTAATCGTCACATTTTTATTACAGAAGGAAACAAATTAAGACTCACTGAAAAAAGTTGTGGAGATAATCCAATGGTTTTTTACAGAAAATTGCATCAGGGTTCTGTGAATTAAAGAAAAATTTATGGTTAATACAAGTTCTTCCAATAATTTGTTTAAATATAAAATGTCTAATTTTTATACATCAGATAACAATTAGCTGCATACTTATATATACTCAGATCAGGTCTGTGATTAACAATTTTAATCATTATAAATATCCTATGGGACCTCCTATTCGTCAGGCTACATTTTGTATAATACTGTGGGACCTTTTATTCGTCAGGACTGCTTTATACACAGAACCTAATATTGGTCAGATTCAATGTATGTTAGATTTAATTTTTGTCATATTTTCAATCTAGATAACTGCTCAAGTGTAATAATGCAAAATTGTAACAATAAATAAAACTTGACTTACCGATTTGACAAAACAGCACAACCACATCACAAAGTGGAGCTGTAAAATGTTACAAACTGTTAAAGACATGTAGGGACAATAAAAATGTATTTGCACCGCTTTTATTTTTTTTTTAATGAAGTTTTGAGTGACTATACATTAATGACTGCAAAAATATGGAATTTTGGAATAACCTTACAAATGTTTAAAACATGTGCAAATCCAAAGTTTTAATGTCTACAAAGAGTATTTACTTACAGAATGGAATAAAAAACACATCATTTAACTCACCGATTTATAATCATCTTCTGTTGCGGAAGCTCCGAGCATAGATTGAATAGAGCATGATAGGCAGCAGTACTGCATCCGTTTGCTACCATTAGTCTATTCTTTCTTAACTTACCATTTTAACCTGTATCTTATTGTATCTAAATAGATTTACCATAAAAAATTGTTTTAAAAGGGTGTTGTTTCAAGAATTATAAATACCAGTCATCAGTAAAACTGTAGTTTAGAGTTGATTCTTTAGGGCAGACCTTAAAATCAGAATGTTCTCTGATTGAAAACCTTTGTAAACTCACATTTGGTGGGAGCACTTGTCTGTAACTCAGCTACAAGTGACACATCCGTTTCGAAAATGGCAGAGGCTGTGGAGGGAGAGTTCTGCAATGCATTTGAAGAACCATTGGGTAAAAGTACCCTAGTGAACTGCCATTCACTTTCTACTCACGTATCTGCGTCCAGACATTCTCCCCACATGTGGAATCCACATTTTAATAATCAGGTAGCAATAATGATAAGATGAAGTGTATAAAAAAGAATTAGTTACAAAAATAATATAAGATGTTGGTCATGTATTTATTGAGTACACAAAAAAAAAGTCGTAAATAGTATTTATTATACACAATATTATATGTAATGATTCTTAAGATGTTCTCACTCCATTACCCAACCCGTACGGGCATATAATAAAAAAAATGTTTAGGACTCAACATACATATTCATATTATATAAAGTAAACCCTTGATGTTGCGTATGTACAACGTACGCTCCCGGTTCCACCCAACGCACGGACAATATTAGTATTAAATAATCACAATTCTCTCTTCTCTCACGCTCGACGACGCGTCTCTCGTATTCAAATAAATTATAAATTATTACACAGATTTGCTTAATATAAAAACTTTTATTTGCTTTTCTTCTGAGGCAGTGATTATTAATATTACTGTATTGTTTTAATATAACCGTATTGTTATAAACATTTCGTGAGCTGCGTATTTTCCCAAATAGTAAAAAACATTTATTAATAAGACACAGGCGCAAACAATAAACTGCCTTGCATAAAAAAAACATTCAAATATAAAAAAAAAAATGCAAATCATATTTGAGGTGTATTGTTTTGCCAAGTAGTAGTGGTGCATTAATGATTCGGTTCTATTAGGTTCCCGACACAATATTGAGTATAGTAATTATTTATTAGAATTAGATTAATTAAATAGAATGTATATAAATTGTTTGGAATTAATATGTCTATGATACATAATAATAATACATCCACACAGAGACAGATATTAATATGGATTACAACTTGTCAAGGTACTGTGTAAGATCGGGGAGACCCTCCTTCAAACCTTTCCTCTTTCTCGTATCCTGAAAGATAAAAACACACAAACCTCATTACAAGGGGGGCAAATGCTAATGCTAAGCGAACAGTCTAATTTTCTTAGGCATAATTCCAAATATTGGCATGGTTCGGTTCGATCAAAATCGTTCCGTCACACAAACAAATTTATGAATTATCTATCCCCTCAAATGGCATGGGACAGGGACTATCCTTACTCACATTTTTTTTAAATGAATCTGGATTTATCGAAATAACCTTTGTACACTTCACAATAAGCTTGTGTGGTGAAGCGGAGTAAATCGGCTTCGGGGATCGAACCCGAGCCCACTGGATTAACAGTCTAGCGCGTTTCCAACCAAGCTACCGACCACCTCTTCACAACATTAATCATTCACAATCTGCAATTTCTCTCATTTCAACACACATCCAACCGTAAGCATTTGGCCAATACGTCCACTGCAAGTGATTCTTGTACCAACATATTTTCTTTGCCATTCTATCCTCTCGACACTCTCTCCAGATGCCCAAACTACCTTGAAAAATTACCCTATAGGAACGGACAAATGAAAAACCAGTATTGATGTAAGAATGACAAATTACCTGCACGACACCATATGGTTTGGTTCCTGGCTCAGTTGGGTCTCCGGGGAGAATCTGCCAGTGATCAAACACGCACTGTGGGAAGGCCTGTCCGCCAGTGTTGGAACGAAGGTCGGCTGTGAAGCCGAAGGACTCGTTTACAGGGAGGTATGCCTTGACGAAGAACATAGGTGTGCCGGCCACTTGCATTTCTTCAAACACGTGTCCTCTCCTGCGATTCAACACTCCGTAGATACCGCCCACGGCAACCTCGGGACATTGGATCTCGCAGAGGTACACTGGCTCCATGAGGCGTGGGTGGGCTGTGATGAGACAAGCGTACAGGCAACGACGAGTGGTGGGAATGATCTGACCGCCACCACGATGGATAGCGTCGGCGTGGAGGGTCACATCATAGATGTTGAATCTGAAAATAATACACATCATTTTACTATAAACCGAGTATAATACTAAAGGATTAAAGTGATTGGGAGATCTTATTGAGATATACTGTGTGTATGTATGAGCACTAGGTAGTGCTGTGAGATACTACCAGCTATGTTCACCATGAGCTCTAATGTGCACCTGAGAGGACATCCGTTGTACTTGCTCCCACCAACTCCTTCAAGAGATTTGAGACAAATCAGACGAAGCTGTCTACCCAATACCAAATAAGAAATGTGAATGAAAGAGGAAAGTCTCTAGGAAAGCCTTACCTGACACCTCTCAAGTTCTCCTCAGACAAGACTCCTTCCTTGGAAGCCCATTGGAAACCAGCAACCATGGAATCCTTGATTTCATTGAGGTACTGCACTCCCTTGGTGCAATCTACCAAGATGTTGGGGCCGTTACCATCGGGACCAAAGCACCAGATCTTACGGGCTTCAGTCACATCATAGTCGTACTTCTCACCCAAGTAACGGGCACGGGTCTTGAAGTCGTCACGTGGGTTGACGTGGCCATCATCAATATCCTCTGGGAGACCTTCAGGCATGGGACAAGCCTTCATGTACAGACGGTTGTGTTTGTTGGGAGACTTGGACAGACACATTTGATCAGACTCATCGGCGACTGTCTCACGGTATGATACAACAGGGTCGGATTTCTTGATTGGGATGCAAGCGTGGTCCTCCTCCAAATCCTTGAGACAGATCTCAAGATGCAATTCTCCGGCACCGGCGATGATGTGCTCACCGGATTCTTCAATGATACACTGCACCATAGGATCTGACTTGGCCAAACGTTTCAAACCTTCTACGAGTTTTGGCAGATCGGCTGGGTTCTTGGGTTCTACGGCGACACGCACGACAGGCGACACTGAGAACTTCATGACCTTCATGTTGTGGGCATCCTTGTATGTTGTGATGGTACCAGTCTTGACAAGGAACTGATCGACACCGACCAATCCGCAGATGTTTCCTGAGGGCACATCCTCGATGGCTTCTACGTAACGTCCCATCATGAGGATTGTACGCTGGATGGTCTTCTCACACACATCTTCCTTCTTGCCTGGCTGGAAGTTGGGGCCCATGATACGAGCCTTCTGTCCAGTGGCTACCTGTAGCATAAAGAATACAATATTATATCACCATTCAACAGAATACAACAAGATACTACTGGGATGAGATAAGTAATCAGAGCCAGATACAATCACAGACACAGACATGTAATAGAATAGAGTAGACCATTTAGTGGCACAGAATGCACACTAATGTCGGTAAACTCGTTAAAGTTGACTGTGTGATGTGTCAGGTGTGATTTGTCATCATGTTATACATCCTAACATCTAACCTAAACAACAATTGCATAATTTTTCGATCACATCTCAATCTGTTGAGGAATTGATGTGACATTTATTTGCAAGTGACTTGTTAGCCCTAATTGTCGAATCTTGTTATAAGAGGCTGTTAAAGGCCCATAATATTCGCATTATACATCAGAACAGCACTAAAGAAATCATTTTAAAGGCAAGACAGTTTTGGGAGCTGGAAAATGATATAATAATACTCCAATAATCCCTTTAAACAAAACGGTATTTCATACTACCGAGGTTTGAAAAATATCTTGCCAATTTAGAAGCGATCGATATTGGATAGCCTCTAGCAATCCAATAATTTCCACAACAAAATCTAACAACACCAAACTCAGTAATACCAATTTGTGTATTATCATAATTGCAATGAATGGATGTTACCTTTCCAGAGAAGACACGGCCAAAGGCGTAGAATCTGCCCTTATCTGATGTGGGTACCATCTTACTGATGTACATCATGAGGGGTGCGTCTGGGTCGCAGTTCTTGATACCGATGGCGCCTTCGTCGTCATGGGGTCCCTCGTACAACATCTCCATACGGTACTTCTGTGCCACCACTGGGGAGGGCAAGTGGATGGCAATCATCTGAAGCAGAGCCTCTCCAGCTGGCAACCAGGTCCTCATCACAACCTGAAAGACAAAAACATTGTTGAGATAAGATTGCTAAGGGATTTTTTTTTTTTTTATTAGATGGGGTGTATTTACTAAGGGATAGGATAATAAAGTGATATTTCACAACACCGGCGTGGTCTGCTGTGATAATAGAGAGAGACTGTAAGACAGATGTTGTAGTTAGAATAAAAGTGAAGTTGAGATGGTTGGGACACATAGAGGACGAATGATTGAAAAATTTCAATCAAAATATTCACAACTGAAAAAAGAAGTGTAAGAAAATGCAGTCATTCAAGAACTGATCGGCTCGACCATGTCGACCACATGTTCGACGTTTTTTGTATCGCAGTGTGCAAGGGAAAAATAGTCTTGGCTCTCAATGGGCATGGCCCGCAAGGGACATGGTATGAGGGAATAGAACAGAATATAAATTGTTAGACTGAAGGTGGATTTTACCAACTTTTTTAGTGATAAATAGCAGAGATAGGAGCCACCTAGCACAAATTTTGTTTGAAAAATAATAAGTGGCTCCTATCTCCCTATTCCTCATCTAAGAAGTTGAACGTTCTAAAGAAGACTGTGTAAGAATCATTCAAGTAGTGTTTACCTTCAACAATGGTTTGCCATCCTTGTCTTTATCTTCGTGTTTGAGGTTGACACCGATCTTGATGAGCAACTGGTCCACCTCCTCCTTGCGGTAGTTCATGATGGCATCAAACACTTTGTAGATGGGATCCAACACGTACATGCAGAAGGAACGCTTGTTGTCAGAGTCCTTCTGCTTGGCCCACTTCTTTGTCTTGGCGTTGAAGAAGTTCTCACCCCACAGCCTGGAAAAATAATTAGAATAAATAATTAGATTACACAAATCAGAGGACTCATTATGAACCACCTCAGTACAGGCTTTACCTAGTTGGGTGGCTCCAATTATATTGTCTTTTTTTGAGGTCAAATGGCTAGAGATCCAGATAATAAGTGGCCGAAGAGGGTCTTAACCTGGAAACCCAGAACGACTACCAGGAGCATAGGAAGACCACCACTATCGTGGAGAGGAACTAGTCGGGTACATTGGTGCCAACTAGATCCAGAGAGCCCAAGATAGAGCAGTATGGAAGCAGATGGAGGAGGCATTCGTCAAGGAGTCGACGGGAGTAGGCTGAAGAAGAAGGAATATTGCAACAACTGCTACGAGTACAATACTTTCTAATCGTCAAGTTGGAAAACTGTGGCAACACACGCTAGCAATGAATTTGTACTCACTTGTTCATTAGTTTCACGACGTCGATCTTGAATTTCTCGGCGTACATCTCAGAGAACTGCTTGAGAGTGAAGGCCCATCCGTGGAGACCAGAGCCGAAGCCTACTGATCCCTTGCTGGGGTCCACACGCACTTCCCCCATGGGGCCAGAGTCGTCAGAGTAGGTGGCGATGATGACGTTCACGTTCTCAACGATACGTTGGAAAGTCTGGTAGAGTTCTTCAGAGTCCAACTGCAACTCCAAGAGGGCGCGGTCCATCTTGTTCATGAACAGGATTGGCTTGATCCTCTCGGCGATGGCTTGACGGAGTACAGTCTCAGTCTGCACGCACACACCTGGAATAAAGGGAAATTATTTAAATTTGTAAATTACTACTGACAATGATCGTTTAACAAGTTCGTGTATTTAATAAGGTTTTTTGTATCACTCCCGACTAGCATACCTCGCTGGGACATAAGGATAGAGGTCCCGAGGCAGCGCAGTGCCGGGAGTGTTAGTTCTCTACTTCCATGTGCACCACCCACACCATCACAGGATCTCAGCTAGTGTGTATCTGTATACTACAAACACACACCCACTCAGATTCCTAAGGAGGGGTACGGAATGTGCTGGAAGACACCATGATAGCAAATTATCTGATTCACATTTAATAATACACATACCTAAGCTTGTAACATGGTATCAAAAACAGCAATCTGATTCTGGAAGGGTTCAGAGTAAATAGAACAAATGTTTTATCTAAATTGCTGTTCTCGACTCTCATTGTTGTATTTGAAACAGAAACTATTTATGATGATAAATTATATGGGTTTTTACTGCAATGTACACAAAATCGACATATAAACAGATGTAATATTCTCTATGTATATGTTCAATAATTTTCATAACTTATATACGAGATTACTTTTTACAAATAAAGATACCTATGAAAATGGCAAAGGTATCTAGGTATATGACTGCCTTTGAGTAACTTTTGGATTTAGGATGATAAAGTAATAGGTATAAGTATGACATAATGCATTAAAAAACGACAGTCCCGGCATTCCTACTACGGAAATCCTCTCTTCGCCACTGATGCCAAATAACATTGCAATATTTTATTCTATTCATTTTCATAGAAAGCAAACCTATTAGAATGATACCTATACGCAAGGTTGCTAAGCTATAAAATGTATTGTTTCTGCTACACAAATACGTGTTCATTATTATAATTATATAAATGTGACAACACATGTAGATAACCCTCTCTATAATAAAATATAATACTGATAAGATTATATGTACATACTGTTTAGTATAATATAATATGACGTGGATACTGCATGTCATGACATTGTACAACACAATGTTGCTAAACACCAGTGGTTGAAATATGTATGACGATTGAAATGTTGGAAATTTTTAGCTTCAGGAAACTCAAACTAATTTTCATCTTGATATCCTTTTAGCACATAGAAAAAAGTATGTCAAAATGCCATTAGAGAGATGAGTGATTGTAAGATGGATAACGTAACTAAAATTAAATTGAACAAGCCGAGATGGTTACCACATGTAAAGAAGATGAACAGTGAAAGAGATGTCCCCAGATGAACCCAGCAGTCCACGAAACACTTGGCTCAACCATGTTGACCAGATGCTCAAGGACGGATGTTTTTTTTTTTTTTTTTTTTTAAACGGCAATCCACCCGTCAACGAGTGACTTATGGACGGATATGTTTAAAGTAAAGGGAATCTTAGAGTGTACAGGACGAATTGCATGAATTAACAGAACCACAAAGTGGGCCAGGAGAGTCAGTCATTCTGTTCTCTGTGCCTACCCTACATTATTTGCGGTAGCGGCGTACCTGGAGTTTGTGAGCAAAACTATTCTACACTACATCATAACTGTACAACTAAATTCTACACTCAAATAATTGAGATAATAATCTGTAACTTACCAGAGACACAATCTACTACGACGAGGGCTCCGTCAGTGACACGGAGGGCGGCTGTCACTTCGGACGAGAAGTCCACGTGCCCGGGGGAGTCAATCAAGTTGATGAGGAAACCCTTCTCTGTCTTCTCGCGCTGGTCGGGGTGGGTGATGAACACGCAATCCTTCTCTTCCAACTCAAAGTACATGGAGATGGCCCTGTGCAAAAAAATAACAAGTCAATTATTTAATCGAGTACCTAGTTATTTCAACAGATATACAACAAAGGATGGACTCTCACTCAGGCTTGTGACTGGTCGTCGGCTGGTTTAATGTTTTTTCAGTCATGTTCAGTCCATCCATCTGTTTCTCACAAAAAATAAAATTGCGATATTGAAAATACATCAATTCTTGAAAACTAAGGTTAGCTGGCAGAAATTGCAGCTTTGCAGTAAGCTCGCCCTAGTGAACCAATGTAGTATCTGGTACTTGTAATATTAATATATTTCTGTATTTTGTTCACTAAACTTACATTCATTCATATCAACTCTACAAGCTTGATTGGAATTTTCACTGCTGAATGCATGTGAAAACTCCTTCCAGTGTGCACTACAATCCATAGTACTGGAGCTGATGTCATATAGGTGTGGCTCCTCCTACATACTAGTAGTGTAGTAGTGAGGCCAGGCATACCAGAGCAGAGCCACTTGGTAACTGACCACCAGGGGACTAGGATCTCTCACAGTAAACTGTGTAAAATGAATGTTGTACTTACGTTGACTTGATGGTGATGCAACGGTCCTGTTCATCCTTGCGGGTGTCGGTGAAGCGAGTCTCTCCTGCTTTGGCTCCGGCAATGATTCCGGCCTTTGAGACCAAGGAGTCAGTCAGGGTTGACTTGCCGTGATCCACGTGAGCGATGACGGACATGTTGCGAATGTTTCGCTTCTTGTCCATCATGCCACGGATCTCGTCTACGGTGAAGTTCACCTACAACAAACAAATATTAATAGCATGCAATAATATACAATGCCCCATCACTACGGGTCGATTGCTTTTGCGATAAGTCCGCACTTTGGCATACTTCTGTGTCTAATAAGATTTGTTATTTATATTTGGTCTGTGGCTAATAAAGATTTATTTATTACAAAATGAAACGCCCATTCTGCATCCTCTCCAGGGGAGTTCACATAATAATGCATTGTGTGAATGTAGATTCATCTAGTTTCGATTTGAGGAAAAAATGCAATAAGTAACTGTTGAATATAATGGAAATGATGTGGTATCTGAAACTACGCGAAACTACCGTACAACAAAAGGTTTACAAGTATATTCATAGTCTGTTCTTATCCTTGGGCATGTATAGGTCGAGTAAAACTCTCTTTCACGTTTACAAAAATCCGATAATCACCAAACCCTCTTATGAAAATTTGCTTTTTTAAACCCTGGTTTAGAATAAACAATACATAGAATAGAACGTAAAATACAATATTGCACAATGCATAGAAATATTCCAAATCTCTCCTCAATGGAAAGTATGTATTGCGAAATAAATTGCAATACACACCACGCGAAAAGGCCATTTCATACTCATTGTGCAATATCATTTGTACGTTTTTGAAATGTCCAGACAGATGTGATACGACTATACAAAAGGCTGATAATTGAAATTAAATTAAAGATTGGCTAATATGTTGCAATATATTTTTAAAAAAATCTGATAAATATAATGTATGACATATTGCTACCAAATAAAACAATAGGAAAATTTAAAATCGTGAAATTTAATACTTTCACAATTTTTTCGGATGTCAATAACCTCAAATTTTGTCTCATAAAGGGGGTCACGCAAAGTTCAAGCAAATAAATATAAAGAAATAAAATAAATTTCTAGGTTATTGTCAAGGACTTGTCACAATCAATAACATTTTTTCAACTTTAAAGTCTAGCAGCTGGGTGGAAAGGCTTGCTAATATAGTGCGACCTTTCAACATATTTGTGAAGAGTTTAATGGATATGCGATCACATATCGATAAAATAATCATAAGTTTCCTATAAATTTACTGTGTTTAAGCGTCCATCATCAAAACAAACACGTGGAGGTTGACAGTTATCTAATTCGTCACTACGAGACAATATTTGGACATATTGACTCAAAATGCAATGTTGTCTTGTCATCAAAATGAAATATCCTCATTTCACTCGCATTTTCTACACATAAAGCGATTAATTATACGTGTATTGGTTGTTGTGAGAGATATTTAACTCCTAGGGCAGAATATACCGTTACTGGAGATAAGTATTCTCACAACATGACGTAAATAGACAATGTTGGCGACCTCGTGTCATTACAAACCGCGCATCGCAATTGAGTAAAAATCTATTTAACTTGATACATTACCATCCCAGACACTTAACAATTGAATTATATTCAACATATTAGCCATATTTACAATCACATTCGTCACAAAAAGCCGATACTATGTCACTACCGAAACGACTCCGATTTTCGCACAACGTATTGCACTTCATGGTGTAACACTTATAATACGCACAAACCACAAAAACTATTTCCACCATATTACAGAACGCAGTTTAGTAAACATTTTGCGATGAATTTCGTCGCTGTAGATGACTTACCATCTTGGATGATTTAAGATTCCGCTGGCACTAGTTAAACTACGATACGCCAGCAATGGCGCTCACCTGGGAAAGGAAAAGACTGAAGGATTGGGGAGGCGAGAGGTATGAGGTAAGGGAATGGCCGCTGCATTAACCAATCACGACACGGGAAATCAGTGTTGCAATATTAGCAAATTAAATCGCCACATCAAGGATGTCAAACATATTGGCCGAATGTTGATGACAAAGAATAATGAATTATTAGTCATAGCAGAGCCGAATTTGAAAAATTTTGTGTGAAAAATAATGATATGGTGGCTCCTATGTCAGCTATTCCTCACCTAAGAAGTTGGTGAAATTCAGCATAAGGCCGGGTTTCCACCTGCAAGAAAACTTCTGTAAGAATTAAGTGTCCAACAGTTTGTCAGACAGTAGGTATCTTGCAGGTCTGTGGAAACTCCGATGAACCGGGACAGAAGGGCATGACAAAGAAGAAGCAAGAAGACTTCTTCTACTACTCTGGAAGGGATGAGAGACCAAGGGCGTATATTTATAAGGAGGTGGGTGAGTCACTTCCGCCCCTGCCCCCGAAATGTCTGGCCTTCACGAAAAATTTCGCCTGCAGCGCTATTACTACTTTTAAACCGTCTGGATCGGCTCCCTCCGAAATGAAAAGCTATGCAGCCTAGGTATGCTACTGTGAGGGACGCAATATAAATGGGAATGTTAGAGATCAGTCTTACCCAGTATAATCCCTGAGAGACATGTGATCGATGGAATTTTCATGCTGCGAAAACCTACAAGAACATGAATAAATCTTCTTCTTCTTCGATGGCTCTGCGGCCCATATCGAGCCTTGGACTCCATGAGACTTCTCCTCCAACCTCTCCTGTCCTCTGCTGCGACCTTCCAATCTGTTTCCTGGAGTAGTTCGGCTGCTTCCTTCCTGACCTCGTCTTCCCACCGTAGCCTTGGCCTCCCGACCCTCCTTCTTCCACCTGGGTGCCTTTCCAGGATCTTTTTTGGGACCCGTGATGGTGGCATTCTCTGCATATGTCCGTTCCAACTCAGCCTCCTCAGTCTGGCATGCACAGATAGCCTGGGTGCCTTGGACTTCTTCGAGAAGAAAATTGATGACATCCGACTGGCATCAGCACAGCAGACAAACTCGACAGATGCTGAATTTCCAGAGCCCTCAACCATCACCCCAACACTCCACCTCTTTCACCCAATACCAGATGAAGACTTAAAGAAGCTAATCACAACTTGACAAAATAAACAATCGGAACTCGACCCAATCCCAACATGGCTGCTAAAAAAGTGTATAAACGAACTCCTCCCCATTATCAGAACCATAATTAATAAATCATTACACGACGGCACTTTTCCTGACGAATTTAAAAAATCAATAGTAAAACCTATACTATACTTAAGAAAGAAAAACTAGACCCTAATAGCCCCGAAAATTACCGCCCTATAACAAATCTGTCATTCTTATCGAAAGTTTTAGAAAAAGCTGTACACCATCAAATAACTGCCTTCCTGAATTCGGTAAACAGTCTTGCCAGAAACCAATCTGCCTATAGGAAGTTTCACTCCACTGAAACCATACTGACAAGAACCGCATCGGATTTGATCACTAGTATGGCGAATGGTGAGCTAGTACTGGTATCCTTTCTGGATATGAGTGTAGCTTTTGACACTGTTGACCATAACATTCTAATAGCGAAATTGGAAAACGAGTTCGGCTTCAGAGACAATATCTTGAGGTGGATCTCATCATACTTATCAAACCGTGAGTATCAACTAAAATTTAACAACTCCATCCCCGAAAATCGTCGCTCCCTACACGGAGTTCCCCAAGGCTCCCCAAGGGCCAATACTGTTTAATCTTTACACCAATCACCTCGAATCCTTAATCCAGAGTCTCGGTTTTAGAACCTACTGTTACGCAGATGATCGTCTCTTTTTCAAATCCTGTCTACCTGGATCTGAAGTAGATCTCAAACAAGATGTAATCTCCTGTATCATGAAAATCTCCTCATGGATGTCAAGCAACATGCTAAAGATCGATCCCACGAAAACAGAATTTCTATGGATAGCTTCCCCAGGAAGACAGCATCTTATAAATTCCGACCCGATCTCCATTCAGGATGTAAATGTATCCCCTTCAAAACATGTTAAATTCCTTGGTGTGTATCTCGACATTCTCGACAATGCTCTTTCTATGGAAAAGCATGTATCTTCAACAGTCAGTCAAGGTTTTTACATTCTCAGACAACTCAAGAACATAAGAAGTTGCCTATCACTCGAGGGAGCCAAGACCCTGATCAATTCCTTTGTAGTGTCCCGGCTAGACTATTGCAACAGCATACTAGCAAACCTACCGCAAGTCCAACTCTTAAGAATTCAATCCATCTTCAATGCTGCTGCACGTTTCATCTACCAAATGGATCGTTCCTCTCATATATCCTCCACACTCCGAACCCTTCACTGGCTTAAATGTCCACAAAGGATTGAATTCAAGCTTTGCCTTTTGATCTTTAAGGCACTTCAAAATATGCCCCCAGAGTATATTTCAGAGCTCTGTCTCCGACAACCCATAAACCGCAGGCACGCCACTAGGGAATCCAATCCCGCAAACGCGGGATCCCGCAAATGCTGGATCCGCGCCTTTTTTTGCGGGATTCAAAACGAGGGATTAGTCATGCGGGATCCCGCATGTTTGCGGGATCCAAAAAGTTTATTGTTTTCCATCGTTCGTAGGCCCATCCGGGCAGCTGCCGTTAGTTTTTACAATTATCAGCATATACATTACTACTTCTTCTTCTCTCGTATGTGAGCGACCATTGTACAGTGTATCTGAGAGTCAAAGCTCCGTGTCAATATTTCTCAAATATTCTATTACCCTTGACGTCACCTCACGGAATTCCCCAAAATCCCCTTGGAACTTCTTGTTAGGACAGTGCCCCACGATGTGATCAATCGACTCGATCCCGCCACACTCGCAGTAAGGATGTTCCCTCTTTCCCCACCTGTGGAGGAGGTGTCCACATCTTCCATGTCCGGTTCGAATTCGATTTAGGGTTGTCCATAATCTGCGAGGCAGACCGAAGCCGGGCTGTCTCACCGTGGAGTCTCGCACGAGTTGTCTGTGGTCGGGGTTCTGGGAATTCCACTCGTCTTTCCATGCTTGTTTGGTGTTATACCCCTCCTCCAAAAGACGCCCACCCATTTGCTACGAAGTGCGAAGGTTTCCTTGATCTCAATCGTAGGACGGCATTCGGTTGTATGTCTTGGTGGAGGGGTAACTCCGGGTTGGCATGACATTTAGACCATTCCCTCATGGTTGCCTCATTTCTCCGAAGTTTGGGTGGGGCAATATTGCTGAGAACGGCGTGGCCACTCCACAGGCGTGGACTTAATTACTACAATTCATATCGTAAACAAAAAATTAACAAAATCGCATAATCACTATCAGACATAAAGTTAGGAAGCTAAGAGATTCCTAATTTTATTCAGATTAGTGCCAATCAGAATGTAAAAATCAATCGTTTTAACATTTCGTCAATTGAGTAAAATACTTTACGATTGAATTCTCTAGGAAGCACGTTTAGCATCCGCACACTGAGACACACGAAGCTTTTAGACATCTTCGCTAGTCTGTGCCTTAAGGGTCTTATGTCTTCTTTTGACCTGGTACCTTTTGACCTTTGAGTTGTGGGGAGTGTTATGTATAAACACTCTAATATGAAGATGCTAGGGATGGTGAGCACTGGTGAGGAGTTCTTTAAAGGAATCTCTGGGATTCGTGCCCAGCATGGTTCTCACTGCTCATTTCTGCAATATAAAAACACACATCTGCCCCCCTCCCCCAGACATAGGACATAATGCTGTGGAAGTATATAAGTAAAATGTACAGACTTTTCAAGTCCACAGGTAGACCGGTGTATTAACATTAAAAAAGGGGGTATAGCGTAGATAATTGTCGGAGAGCTGGAAACTATTTGATTCCCTTCATTAACATGCAAATAAGGTTTCTTGAAGTTTGCACCAATTTTCCGCTTGTGCTAAGTACAGGGTGACCCATAAACCGAAAAATTAATGTACTTTTTTCAGTTTTTCAGTAATAACTTCTAAACGATGCTTTCTAGGAAAATCGTGTCTTTTTATAAATTAAAGTACATAATATTCTGCGTCGTTTGAGCATAAATACTTCTTAGTACCTCAAAAATTATTGTGATACAGACACTGCCAAGCACATATTAATTTTCGGAACAAATTGAAATATTCGTATTTTTCACTTTTGTTGTTGAATAACTCCCCAACTCAGGTATTTACGGTAATATTTTACTAAAAGTATTTAATTGTGGGTTAATTTTCTCTAACTTGTGATTAAAAGTTTAGACCTACGGCACACAGTTCAGGATGCACAGGTGTTTAAAGAGAGACGAGTGAAATAAAGAAATTTATTAAACGATAGATTTAGATATGTAAAAGGTAATCTAATTTAAATTTTACGATTTTATTTTATTAAAGTATAGTTTAGTTAAGTAAAATCCAAATTTTCAATAATGTTACGCCACTGTCTAATATTTAATATCGAAAAGAGTATTTTTTTTACACTCATTAATTTTATTAAAATATCTCATAAACGGTTAGTGTTAGGAAAAAAATATTTATGTCGGAATTTATCTAGAATAATTTCTCTATATTATACTTGAAAAATAATTTATCTAATTTAAATACTAAGTGAGGAAGAATTGATTAAGAATGGTATATATAAAATAAGTTCATACATGCCGTCACTTTTTGTTAAATTACTTCTAAACCAAGCAGTTTAGCGTAAATCCATTAAATTACATTTAAAGCTAAATAAATTTCCTATAAAATAAGTGCAATAAAATAAATTTGGGAGTTATAATGAAAAAGTACTAGATGATCAATATCAATATTTACTAAAATAATTCAACGCTTCCCATACAAAATGTTCTTACTTAGCAATGTGTCTCTACACAAAATCAACTTTGATCATCTAGTAGTTTTTTATTATAAATCACAAATTAATTTTATTATACTTATTTTATAAGAAATTTATTTAGCTTTAAATGTAATTTAATGGATTTACGCTAGACTACTTGGTTTAGAAGTAATTTAACAAAAAGTGACGGCATGTATGAACTTATTTTATATATACCATTTTTAATCAATTCTACCTCACTTAGTATTTAAATTAGATAAATTATTTTTCAAGTATAATATAGAAAAATTATTTTAGATAAATTCCGACGTAAATATTTTTTTCCTAACACTAACCGTTTATGAGATATTTTAATAAAATTAATGAGTGTAAAAAAAATACTCTTTTCGATATTAAATATTAGACAGTGGCGTAACATTATTGAAAATTTGGATTTTACTTAACTAAACTATACTTTAATAAAATAAAATCGTAAAATTTAAATTAGATTACCTTTTACATATCTAAATCTATCGTTTAATAAATTTCTTTATTTCACTCGTCTCTCTTTAAACACCTGTGCATCCTGAACTGTGTGCCGTAGGTCTAAACTTTTAATCACAAGTTAGAGAAAATTAACCCACAATTAAATACTTTTAGTAAAATATTACCGTAAATACCTGAGTTGGGGAGTTATTCAACAACAAAAGTGAAAAATACGAATATTTCAATTTGTTCCGAAAATTAATATGTGCTTGGCAGTGTCTGTATCACAATAATTTTTGAGGTACAAAGAAGTATTTATGCTCAAACGACGCAGAATATTATGTACTTTAATTTATAAAAAGACACAATTTTCCTAGAAAGCATCGTTTAGAAGTTATTACTGAAAAACTGAAAAAAGTACATTATTTTTTCGGTTTATGGGTCACCCTGTACTTAGCACAAGCGGAAAATTGGTGCAAATTTCAAGAAACCTTCTTTGCATGTTAATGAAGGGATTAAAACAGTTTCCAGCTTTCCGACAATTAACTACGCTACAAAGCTAAATTTCCTGGGCTAAGGTGGGCCTATTTTTTTTATAGCAAATATAGCCGGATTTATCTTCCTTCAAAGTACCTCAATGTGCGGAGACCACTGAACCGTTTGGTCTATTATAATAATAATAATAATAATAAATAAATACTTTATTTCATAAACAGACATAATAAATACATTCACAATTTTGCCACCTAACTAGGCAAAGCCCGTACTAAGGTGGCATTGCATTTCCATATTATGTATTACACTTATATATTTCATTCATGTATTTCACTTATATATTTCATTTATGTATTTCATTTATATATTTCATTTATGTATTTCATTTATACATCTCATTTACCCAAGTATATAAAATTAGTTATTTTCTTTATGTAATTATGTTTTTTGTTTTTCATCCAATCAATTGTAGCAATCCTTATGCAATACGATAACACATACAACACACACACACACACACCCTCACCCTCACACACACACACACATACGTACACATATACACACAGATATTGTTAATCCAAGAAACTTATTTTAGTCAACTGGTTCAAAAGATGGACTAGAAAGTGTGTCCATCACTGGATCCACCCCCAACGGCCGCTTAACAGAGAAGTGAATATCCTCGGTCTTCGTCATATTTATTTCGAGACCGTTGTCACTAAACCACCCTCTCGCCCCGTACATTTTTTTACCCCGTTCAATTTCAAGGTCTTCATCGAGGCATCCTTTTTATTTGGAATATTGTCTTTTAGTAACAGGGATGTATCATCCGCAAACATTACAATAAAATCATCCTCATCAACACTGTTAGGCAGACCATTGATATTAATTGGCCCAGAATTGACCCCTATAGTAGTGCAAATCCAAATGCACTAGGAGCTGTTATAGATCTGACATTGTTAATTTCAAGGCACGACTAAAAGAAGGGTTTTTTCCTTATCACGTACCCCGTAAATATCTAGTTTTCTATTAGAATCGAGAGATCCCGCAATCCCGCAAATCCCGCGGATCCGCGGGATTGATCACCTCAATCCCGCAGGCTTGCGGGATCGCGATTTTGATGCGGGATTGGATTCCCTACACGCCACCCTTAGATCCCACTCGGATAAAACCTCGAAGCTAGAAGTCGTAAACCTAAACGCGAAACCCAATTATTTGAGCCGCGCATTCACTGCGGCAGGTCCTTTAGCCTGGAATGGACTTCCTGCAAACATCAGAGAGGCAAAAACGTTAACCGGGTTCAAAGGTCAACTAAAAACATTTTTGTTTAAGAAATCCTTCCCAACAACGTAGGGAGGAACACAGAGCGCCCTTGAGGTGGGAATACCCACAAAACGGCGCAGCATAAATTATCCAAATTATTATTATTATTGTAGATGTTATACAACTCATCGTTGTAGCGCACTCTCCAGGCTTCGCCATCATTCACGGGTCCCAGTATTCTACGCAGCACTCTCCTCTCAAAGGTGTCCAGTACCTCCGCAGACTTTTTTGTCATCGTCCACGCTTCGAACATTAAAAAATAGATGATACTAATAATCTTGTAGGCTTTCGCAGCGTGATGAATCCATTTCCATGTTGTTCGTTCTTCGGGTTTCGCTGGGGGTCAAGTGGTTGAGTAACCGAGCCGAAGTGAAGTGAAGACTTCACCCTCAAGATGGCAATTAACAGTATCGCTGCCGAAAGCTCGGTTACTCAACCACTCGACCAGCAGATGATACTACTTAGATAAATCCAAGCAACATGTGCGTCAGAATCATTGATCCGCGATTAAAAAATCACAAACATGTCTTAACAATCTCGTCAAAAACTAATTTATTTTGGCGAAATTTGTCAAATGTTTATAGCCTGGTAATAATAAATGCCACGAAAATTTTAGTTACCCAATAATAACACTAGATGGCAGAATAATCGACCGCAACAGCCAATCACGACGCTAGTTTTAGTCATAGACAATGCAAAATTTTTATCATAAGCAACAAAATACCGCGAAAATATTTATTAATGGTATTTTATTATTTTTAACCCCTGACGCCATGCCATATTATTTTTTCCCCTAATATTAAATTTTATTTATCCATTGTTTACCTAAGGTTTTAGGTTTCATACCGATATAAACTACAGTGCCTTTCAACCTTGCACACCCATATTGATTTCATTAGCATGCACCCTATTATTAACCCTGATGCCAGTTTACCCTACTTTTACTTATTATTTGTTTTTTGATTATTTATTTAATTTACTGTGAAGTATGCAATCTTCGAAAATAATATAGCTTTATGTATAAGACAAAAATGGATTAATATTGTACTTCGTGGCACATACCATGTTGTTGCTAATTTTCGTTGTCCATTCATTTTGTTATGGGGGCTGTATTAAATTTGCTATCAAGAGTGAATTTTGTTCTCCGATGCTGGTGATCAGATCACTGGCAAAATCTTTTCTCTCCTCTGCCATCCGAAACAGATCTCTATCCAATCCACAGAACACATAAACTCTATCCAATCGTATTTAAGTTCTTCTCCTTTATATGATGTACCCAGGCCAATTTTATTCCTTGATAACTTACGAGTAAGTTATGTCACAAATTGTAATTATTGTTCCATTCAGACTATTTTTGCGCCACATGAGGACATGATTTCCGGCACTCTTTTAAGCAGTGTAATCTTATTGAAGAGGTAGCATTTCTATTCTATCCCCTCACACCATGTCCCTTGTGGGGTAGGCAGAGAGAACAGATCGCCAACTTCGTGCTTCTGTCACATTCATACAATTTGTCATACACACTCTGCGATTCCTTATACTCAGAACACAACCGTTCTTGAGAATTTGGTCTACCTGGGTGAGCCATATGGTTCATGGACGGCTGCACTTCCTTAAAACTCTTCTTTCCCCCAGGTATATTATCTTTGTTATCCTTTCATCATTCATTCTCTCTGCATGTCCCAACCGTCTCAACTTGTTCACTTTCATTTTAGTCACAACATTCATTTTACATTCAATCGAGGTAGCGATAAAAAAAACAATGTTTTGTAATAACAAAATGAATTATTTATTTTCATGTACATTTTGATAATAAATGATAATATTATAATGTAGTTATCATGTAATGTTAAGTTAAAAGTGCAACACTAATTTATTTATTTGTTTTATGATAATTTATTAACATTTTATACAAAGAATGTATGATAAACATTCCAAATTATACACAATAAAATTTATTATTAGCGTGTATCGACAAATATCTGCAACTGAACTGTCGTAATCTATGGCTTGAAATAAACAAAGCAGTTGCAGAAATTTGTCAATAAAGTAACATATTTTTTTGCTAAAGATGCAGAAAAAATATTAGTACAAATATGATACATTATCATTCATTTATGATAAGTTATCATTGATGTAAAATATATTTCACACATTTACGATAAGTTATCATTGATGTAAAATACATATCATTCATTGATGATAATATATCATTGATGTAAAATACATATTATTAATTTATGATAAGTTATCATTGATGTAAAATACATATTATTAATTTATGATAAGATATCATTGATGTAGAATACATATCATTAATTTATGATAAGATATCATTGATGTAAAATAGATTATCATTCATGATAGATTTTTGGTAATATTTATGAACATTTCCTGCATGATAAAACCAAATAATTTGCTACATTACTACAATAATTTAGACGTAACTTATGAGTATGTATCACTGCCCAAAGTTTAGGCGTACAGTTCTCTACTCAACTAGCAACAAATAATTATGTATATTATAATAATACAACTAGCAAAACAATGCAATCTGATGATATACATTGGGAAAATATAAAAGGTGTGTAGTGAAGTTAGTGACACTTTGACCGATAAACTGACAGTTATCATAGATGTAAAGTGAAGTTAGGCACAAGAAGCTTCACTGTACACAAAATTATAGCGAAAATTTGACTATTTATCCAATTATCAACAATTTACGTTTGTCTTGAAGTAAATATTTATCCATTCTTATATATTATGAGAAAATGCACATTGAGTGACGTTACTCCGGAAGTTGAGGCACAAAAAGAGAATCATCCATCCAGTCAATCAGATTTATTTCCATTTCATTGATAATATATCAATCAAATGATCAAACCAATGCAGAGAAAAATTTCTCCAAAAAAGACTGTATTTTAAAAACAGCATGTAAGACGATTTTTACACAGTAAAAATTGATTTTTTAAGTACAATTTGTTATTGACAAGACAATATTCTTTAATATACTGTGCATGTAATAAAAAAAACAGTAAGAAGTACAGTGTTTTACACAACATAGTTTATTGGTGAGATTTAAAATTCAGTTTTGATTTTAGACAAAGTGGTACGTTTGAGGGATCAAAATATTGCATGGTGGGAGTTATATTTTAAATTACTATATTAGTACTCAGAGTTCCTATAATAATTATTGTTAACTTATTTATCCATATAGATCGTTAAGTTAAGTTTGTTTTGTGTCAAAAATACAGTAATTGTAGAATTAATTGTCCAAGTGAATCTTTTCGTACAAAACCAATATTCTCTATGCTTTTAAGCGTAGGATTTTCACTTATAAGATATACTATTGCAAAATGGCAGGCATAGATGTCTTATTAGGAACTATCAATATTTATTTGTTTATTTAATTTTTTTATGATAATTTTAAATCAAAGTGACATCCCACTAGGCCATGGCCTTTATTTAATATTGTTATACCTATTTTAAATTTGTTGTTAACTAGGTGTACTGTAGTTTGGCAAAATGTATTTCATATCTGTAAAAAAGTATTTCATATCTGTAAAAAAATGTAAAATAGAAATGTAAAGATTTAAGCTAAAGATTTAGAATAAAAGATTTGGGTCGTAAAATCTTGATGTGAAAGAATTTATTTTTCAAAGAGTGAAAGAAGAGGTGTGAGAAACTGCAACCGTCCCAGACTGGCTTGAACCTATCATGTCAACCGGGTCCTCGGGGACGGACACATTTTAAAGCAAGGAGTGTGTGTAAGGATAAGGTGGTTGACATTGTCTGTGCCTATCCCGCAAGGGACACAATCAATAGATAGGTGAAAGAATGAAAGATATCCATTGCTTAACAGTTTTGGAATGCTTTTATTTTGTTTATGTGCACAAAAAGATTGAGAAACATTGTAAATAGTGTCTAGATTGTGAAATGTCTTTAATTTATTTGAATATTTTAATTTAATTTAATATTTCTAGTTAAATTACTTACAAATAATTAAATATTTACAACAAACTTAACACTTACAATAATTTACATTGTAACAAATGATTTTATTACACGTTTTTTTTTATCAAAAATATACAACGCTATAATAATACCAGTAGTAAGCTGACAAACGTTGCCGCAATCGTAAAATAAATTGCCAAAAATTTATTTTATAAATATATGGACCTGATCAGCTGTGATAGCTAGCATATTATTTTCCATGACCAATAATTCTATGTAGTATTCGACACAATATTGAAAGAAAAAACAATGAAATCAGGAACCTATAAGTCCTGTAACTGATGGAGAACGCAATTATATATTTTATTGTTCTCTGTTCTACCATCGGCGCGATTCAACTTGTTTTATATGCACAGTTGACGCGCTCAGTTGTTGCGACATTCGCTCGCCATAGATAATAGAGTGGTCCGCACATGCTGTTCACTCACTCTTATTAACAAGCAATATGTCTATCCGTTTCTAACCAAATAAGAGTGCTGTGATATCGCTATGTCTATGTATCAACTCACTCTTATTAATATTCTCATATCTCTATCTCTGTTTGACAATTCCAACTGGAACAATCACCCAAATGCGTTCTGTCTTCGTGTGATAATCGCTCGTTGACTCGCTGAGTGAAAATTAACGACAAAAAACGCAGTCCATGACCCAACATATCGCTGTCAAAACCTAGCAGTATTCAATAAGTGATAGTTGTTGTACATATTTCGCTAGGTGTATTGGTTCATCATATCTTTCTAAAAGTTTGTTAGCTTTACTGGATCTTTCTACAAGTGCTTAGAATTTTTTTAGCTTAGCTAAAATTATGAGGGATGTCCAGGAATTAAAAACCTCTATTCACTTTGGCGATCGGAGAATATTTCGGTTCGGTAGCTGCATCGGTGTAACGAGAACTGTGTCAAAAAAACAGCGGAGATAAGTACCTAAAATTTCATATTTTTATCAAATTGAAACGGTCTTTAATTTTTGGTCAACCCTCGTAGCTGTGTTTTTTGAATTGACTAAAACTAAAATATAAAATAAATTAGTGAATATTATAGTACAAAGTATAAAAATTATGTCTTTTATAAATCTAAAACGTTCAAATAAAAGTACATTTCATTATATTTTAATGGAATTTGGTACATATTTATAAATAATATCTATTTTATGGGTGGATAAATAATATGATACATACATGAAATGTTATGTACAAGACAGAGAAGAAAACAAAAATAAGTATAAAGCACCATCTATGTGAAGTATTATTTAACACAATTTTCGAAATCGAAATAAGAACAAGTAAGGAAAATGGCGGCATTATTCAATTAAGTGATGTTGTAATGTCAAAATCTGAATATTTGCTTATGGATTAGCTTACACAAAACCATGAATCTTGATATCTTACCTATTTCTACTGTAGTCTGTAAAAAGAGATGGTTTTCGATGACGGCGCTACCCGTATCTTTTTGGCAACCATGGTATCAACACTTATAGAATTTCAATAGAAATGTCATTAGTGCCAGCATACAAAAAAAAGATCTAAATTAATCCAACACCATTTCTTTCTTGGTACACTGTGTATTTTTGCAAACAGGGTTTCAAGAATGGAAAAATAAAATCTGTTGAACAATTTATAAAACGTGTATTTATTAATGAACAATTTTTTTTTAATACATTTTATATAGTTTCTTTCGCGTACTCGAATATTGATTCTCGAACATAACACGGTATTGCAAAGGACTATATCGTATTAATTTTCATACGTTGCAATCGCAGACATTTTCAGATTCTTCATTTTCAGGACTGGAAGAAAAGTAATAGGTATAAGGGAACAATAAGGGAAAAAAGGATTGGTTGGAGTGCGGACTTCAAATCTAGAAGTGTCGAGCTCAAATTTCCCAACAATACAATTAGGGCTGCCACCTCTCCGGGTTTGACCCGGAGTATACGGGTTTGAGTGGTGTTCTCCGGGCTCCGGGTTAGCATAGTGTATCTCCGGGTCTGACATTTTTGTCAGGACTAAAAAAAAAAAAGGAAAATACTCGGGGTCCCGGTCCCCCCCCCCCCATAGAAAAACTGGGTCTCCGGGTCAGCATAGTAAATCTCCGGGTTTGGAATTACGGTGTGGACCAAAAAAAAAAAAAAAAATAGGGTCAACATGGTCACAAATTCGTTTTTTCCGAATCTCCGGGTCTACGCTCTTACAAAGGTGGCAGCCCTAAATACAATATATGTCAAATTACAGTCCGTCAAGAAAAAGATAGTCTCGGATTAATTTGGAACAAAAATTTTGTCTGATGGCAACAATGACATTTCTACTGTAATTCTAAAAGTGTCGCCACTATAATTGCCAAAATGATACATGAAGCGCCCTCATCGTAAACTATCTCTTTCTTGATAGACTGTATGCGAGACCTTCAGTATATCCATTTTTTGTACATATTTTTTTTTATCAATGAAAGATTCTGTGTTTTTAGTGGCAGAAAAATGGCCACATATTTGACCATTAGGCTGGCATATGCAGATTGGAAAATATATCAAGCAAGAGTCGAATATGTTTGAATGTCAAACCCAAATTATGCATACGAATATGTGTTATCGAGGTTACGAAACGATAACAAAAATAGTACCATATGAATGTAAAAAACATAAATAAATATGGAGTAAAGTACATTGTAGTTAAATGATATAATTTTATGCCTAAGATAGAGTAGAAATTAATCTACTGATGGGACATTACCTAATGGCAATATCAGATATTGGAATGTTAATATTGGATGGCTGCTGAGGTTCCCGACTGTTGCTGTGTGTGCTCTCCTGGCTGGCGGTGGATTGGACTAGTCTATATTTTAAAGGGTTTATGAATTCCCAGCCGTCATCACCATTTTTCCGGAATAACTGTAACAAAAAAAAAAGTTTAAAAAATCCAATCTTTTCAAAGTTTTACCACAACACTTTTTCGTGCCCTTTTTTCATCATATTACCGTCAACTAACCTTTTGCCCTTAAATATTCCCTTATCATTCTATCCTCAGGCATTCTTTCCACACGACCTATACATCTCAACTTGTTCGCTTTCATCCCAGTCACAAAATTCGTCCTAAATCCACTCTACTCTTTCAAATATTTTTACTGGTCTCAAAAATTGTATCCTCATCTCCTGTGAGGTAGGCAGAGGGGACAGAACGCCAGACGTCCCTATACTTAAATACACTTCTTATTTCTGTTACATTTTTGCAACTCGTCATATATGCTCTCTGATTTCTTACTCTCAAAACTTGTCCATTCCTGAGGATCTGGTCATCAGGAACAGTCCAGGTCAGCCTTGGATGGCTAAGGTTCCTCACATCTCTTCGTTCACTGTGTGTTCAGTGTAATTCTTTAAATGCAACTCACAATCTGAGTACCGTTTGAGTATGGGAGTTTTAAGAATGATAACAATACAAAAATGAAATTTTTTGACTTGTGTGTTTTAGCACTACGGTGGTGATGTATCTTTTTGGTCATTCTGTAGTCATTCATTCCCTCAAGATGCTCAAACCATCTAAGTACCTAATTCATAAAAAAGTACGTGGTTGGCTCAGGTGGTTGAGGCGGTAGTCTCTCAAGCGAGAGCTGCCAGGTTTAAACGCCGGCGCTGGCGATGTATTCCACACTTTGTGATACAGGCTTTTAGCCTAGTGCAAGGTGTGCAGGAAAGTATTTGGGTTTGTGAATGCCACCTTTTTATATATAAAAAAAAATCTACTTACAACTGTCTCCCACGGCTTATTATTGGCCTCCCTAAACTTGACGGCCTCCCTCTGCGTTTCTTCTATTCTACACTTGGCCCTGGTGGCCCCCTCAATATCTTCAGACTTCAGTCCGGCCGTCACATCCTTCCAGACCTTCCTAGATTCGTTGCTTGCCTGGGATTCAACCGGACGTACGAGTTTCTTGTGGGGCTTCATGTGGTTGGAGTCGAACAAGACCTCAGTTCGCTGAAAAAAGAATAATATAAAAATATGGGTATTTATTTACTAGGGATATACGAAAACTGGTCACGGACAAATGGTCGCACAACATCTGGTCGGTGGTAAGACGGATGTCATAACCAGAATGAAAGTAAAAAATTTGAGATGGTTGGGACATGTAAAGAGGATGAACGATGAAAGGATAACAAGTGGTGTAAGGAAATGTGGCCCTCAAAAACCAATTGGTTCGGCCATGTCAACCAGTTCACTATAGAATTTTTCTATGGTTGCATTTTGATTTAAATACTTAAATTTAATTTATAGTCAAAAGGCCAATTAGGCTGTTCACAGATCGGCCGCCTGAGACTGGTCTAGTCCGATCATGTCGACCAGATCCTCAAGGATGGATTTTGAGTAAAGGGATTTGGAGAATCTGACAGAGGCTAGGAGTGTGTGTAAGGATAGGGCTGTCTGGATCTCTGTCCCCTCTGCCTACCCTGCAAGGGACGTGGCGTGAGGGTATAAATAGATAGAAAGATCTAGCAAAAAAATAACATACTCCATTTTCAGTCCATTTCAGATCCATTTTGGTATTCCACTCCCCTGATGCCGTGACAAAGGGCCTCTTCTCTCCGGCTGCAAAGATCTCGCAGGTGACTCTGTTCTTACGGCCTCCATAGAATGGTTTGGTAAGGAAGTCTATGGCGGCTCTGTAGCCTGTGGCCGCACACTCTATGGACACTGGGCCACCCAACTCTATCCACGGAACGGTAAGAATGGACCTAAAATTAACAACAAATTACAATATGAGTCAGATAGTCCCAAAATCAGCATTCGATTTTGAGTAATAGTCCAGTCAACATAGGTTTCAAATGAAGAACCTTGCAAAAATTCCCAAGTTATTGAAACTTTCGGATTTGTTTATGGAAGTCCGCCGGTGGAGCTACACTGTGCCAACTTGGAACGGTACAAAAGTCTGCTGAAGGAGAATTGACTAAAATTGACAAACCAATTGGATATTCATTAACACCGTAAACTATGTACGTATGTACAGGCCTCCTCTTAGTGCCAGTATGTGTGGTCAATGTTAGCGCTGATTACTGTTTGACGTGAATGCTGACCTGATCCTTATACACTCAGTTCAGCATTTGATTCTGTTATCGCATCGTCTGCCTCTGACGAAATGCCAATTGGAACTCTTTACGCTCCAATCGGCGTCGATAGATTTGATGAACTCTTTGATAGAAGTGTTTGCTCTGCCATGTTTAACTTTGTGCAATGATATGTAAAAATTGACGATAACAGGTGCCCATCTCGGGCATACGTACGATTGAACACAATAAACAATAAACTTTAAAGAAATGTCAAGATGATATTACTAGTTACCTTCCATATCCATTGGGGAATGTAAGGACGTACTCCTCGTTTAGTCCAGTGAGAGTGACCTTCCCCTTCCCTATATTGTGCACTCCTATGGACAGCCCTAAGAACTTGCTCTTGGTCCAAACCCACGCGTCAAATGATATGCCCTTATTCACATGCTCCGCGTAGAACGCTGAAACTGAAACATAACCATACATTATTTAAATCCTTGTCACAATTATTGTCTACTAGTTGTATTGCCCGGCGTTGCCCGGAATAATATATTTTGGTCCTATCTAAAGAAACCGTTTTTAGGAAATTCCTATGAAATAATTTTAAACATTAAAAATTATCGCTTTTTTTAAGTCCATTTTTATCCCTTTCTAGAAACTTCGACTTGACCGTGTCGATAATGGCATACTTTAAAAAACTCTTGTGTCTTTACAAATGAATTGATAATTGAGTCAAAAAAACGGGGCAAAGGGAAAGAAGGGTAATATACTTGTGTATGGAGCATTTTGTTCGTGTTCAACGTTCGTGAGTGGAATCAGGAACATCGGCGAGGTGTTCCGGAGTGCGGCAGACAGGGATGCTTTCTCCATAGTGATCGCCAACATCCGGGGGACCCGATAGGGCACGAAGAGAAGAGAAAAATATCTTGGTAATCTTTTTACTTACTTGGCGGATGATGCGACACTTGCTCCGCGACAAACGTCAACTGATTAGGACTGCACCAAGGTACGGGACCGTCAGTGACGAATTCTGCATTGCTAGTATTACTGGAACTATTGGTGACGACGGACGTGCTGCTACTCGAACCATTGTGGTGCCAGTAACATCGGAACACTTCCCCCAACACGGGATTGTAAGGCTTCTTGGCTACAGCTGACTTGCGGCCGGCGTGATATGAACTCAGATACCACCGCACCACTTGGAGCATTCTATCTCTAGGAGTGGGCAAATCTACAATTCTGTAAAAAACAGTAAAAATATTCATCTACCTATCTACACTCTTACGTCATGTCCCTTGCAGGGTAGGCATAGAGGACAGAGCGCTAGACGGCCCTATCCATTTTTTATCTTGTTGATGGGGCGTAGCTTTAGGGCTACTTTGGCATCTCGACCCTTGGGATCTTTTATGCCTTCCCCTCCTTATCCTACTGTGGACTTTAGATAGTTTATGGTGCTACCCCTTGAAATGAAGTCGAACTCTTCTGGTTTGGGGTAACCCATGCCCAGTATTGTTTGTCTTCTTCTTGCAAGAGCGTTACAGTCACATAGGAGATGTTCCATTGACTCTACACTGGTGCCGGCCCTATCCTTACACACACTCCTAGCTTTCGTCACATTCATGCAATCTGTCATACACACTCTCCGATTCCTTTTACTCAAAATGCGTCCATCTGACCAGGCCAGTCTCGGGAGGCCGCGTTTCCTCACACCGGTTTGTTCGCTCAGATATATCTTTTTTTGTCATCCTTCATTCTCTCAAAATGCCCAAACCATATTAGTTTATTCAATTTCACTCTAGTTACAACACCAGTCTTGCATACATGTCATAAAAAATTCATACATGTCACGTAACGATATCAAAAAGATGTGAAATGGTAAAAAGGATAAAACTCACTTTAGAAACTGATCGGGATGTGCAAAGTAATCTGCGTACATTTCTAATAGCGACCTCCTTTCCAATATAAACGTGGGGAGTACAACCTGAAACAGATGAGAAATTAAATTAAAAACAGTGAAGAGTCAAAGAGAAAACATTGAAATATCTTTTGATGGAAAACGGTTGAAGCAGTTGGGATTATAAAATGGTTAGAGCAGTTGTGCTTATAACTGAAAATGGTTAGAGCAGTTGTAACATAAATATGAGGGATTGTGGGTAATTGTGCTTATGAATGAAGGTGGTTAGAGCAATTGTGCTAATAACCGAATGTGCTTAGAGCAATTGTGCCTATTAATGAATGTAGTAAGAGCATTTGTAATATAAATGAAGGAGGTTAGAGCAGTTGTAATATAAATATGAGAGATTGTGGGGAATTGTGCTTATTGTGGTGAATTGTAGTTAGAGCAATTGTGCCTATTAATGAATGTGGTAGAGCAATTGTACTAATAACTGAAGATGGTTAGAGCAGGTTGTGCTAATAACTGAAAATGGTTAGAGCGATTGTGTCTATAAATGAAGGTGTTTAGAGCAATTGTGCTTATAACTGAAGGTGATTAGAGCAATTTGTGCTAATAACTGAAGATGGTTAGAGCAATTATGCCTATAGATGAAAGCAGTGGAAGATTATTAAGTCAATGCTGTTAGTTCTATTATTTTGAAAGACGAATAAGTGGATGAAAGAGTGGTTGAATGAATACAAAAGCTATGTAAGTGATTTCCAGATGATTACAAAAGGAGTGAGTACCTTAGTGAGATCCATGCCAATTTTAACTTGTGAGAGTAGATGTGTCACCACTGAGCCGTGTGTCTCCATGGAGCCAATGTCACTATCACTCTCACACTCATACAATGCTGGAACCAATACAATTAAGTTAGGTATAATGTCAGTCAGAGCTAGTGGATTTTTTTTCTTGTTAGGTCAGGGGACCGTTTATCCCCTGCATCACTGTGACCAGAGTAAGTCTATTGTGACTGGGCTAGTGGTTGGGAAGGATGTTAGTGTATGAAAGACAAGGTATATATGGTACACAGTATGTAATTGTTTAGGCTTTTACTTTTTGGAGTGTGGTCCTCACAATCCGAGGGACAATAATGCTAGATTTCACCAACTTCTTAGGTGAGGAATAGCGGAGATAGGAGCCACTTATCATTATTTTTCATACAAAATTTGTGCTAGGTGGCTCCCATCTCCGCTATTCCTTACCTAGAAAGTTGGTAAATCCAGCATAAGGGTAGTAGTAGTTTTAGGGAAGGTCTTTTTGAGGAGGACCTTTGATGAACCCTGAACCTTCCTAGGATAAAGTCTGGATGGCATAGACAGGCAGTTACTGTTGATGGGCCTGTTAGATTCTCATAAAATTTAAACTTACCATCATAGTCTACAGATCCATCGGGCTTCCTTGGCAGGTTGTCCGTGGGCGCTGGGAGGCTGACTGCGGGTGATGAGTTGGGGGAGTACATCACCTCCTCGCCCCCCTGGGCCGCTCCGCCGCCGACCCCCGGCGACATCGTCGTCACCGAGGTGTTGCCCGTCGCCTGCCGGCTGGCACTGGAATAAAGGAGACAACACACATTAATTAATTGCGCAAACATGGGCCAATTGACACAATTTTTGTATGAAAGTTTTGGCCCTTATATTCTTCACTTAAAGTTGGAGAACTCCACGGTCAGTTTACAATTTTTTTTTTGTTAATGAGGGAGAAGGAACTCATATTTTACATTCGAAAGTTGTGAAAACAAATTCAGGTCAGAGACAAAATTTGTTCGCAAACACAATCCTACACATTTTGCGATACACAAATTCTATAAGGTTTCTCAGCCGATGTACATTGTAAGACGGGTACCTATCGTACTCACGACCGGTCATCAGATGGTAGTAAAATGGTGCCTCATATGTATTAGAAGTTTACCAAAGCAGTCTACAGGCAGCTGATGACATAGTTGAGAAAAACCTTTGCTTCAAGTCAAAGGTTCGAATCCCATCTAAGGAGAGATTTTTCAGAGTGTAATTTATCCCATGTAAGTAAAGATTTTTCAGAGTGCAATTTACTCAAAAAATGAGTTTTACTATGTTTAAGACAGCATACAGTTATTCAGCGGCTAACTGGTGGACGTTTTTAGACTGTAAAGTAATTTGAGTTAACCAGTGACCGGTCGTAAGTCCGATAGATGCCCATCTTACGTTGTACATCAGTTAGAATACAATACTATAAATTAATTTAGGTTGTTTGTACCTGAAGGACTCCCTCTTCCGCGCCCATTTCGCAGAAAGGGCGCGGATCATGTTGAGAAAGATGCACTTTTAAAAATAAACAACAATTTTCTTAAATTTTACAACACTTTGAAATACTAAACACTATTTTATTCGCAAAACATTCAGTCAAAGAAAGGGTGCACTCTAATATAAGTTACATTGTATTTAAAGCTAAAAACAAACAAACACTTTTTACACCGGGCGTAAGTTTATTTTTATAGTGCTTTTATTCTAGTTATTAAGTGTAATACCTGGTAAAGGTAGGGTTAAAATGAAAATAAATAATTATATGTACGTAATTATTGATTAGCTCATAATGTCACAATTCACGCAACTTACTTAATCATTAAAATATAAATAGTTCACATAATAATTTATTGCACGCAGAAAAATCGACATTAACTATTAAACTCGCTTACAGGAAGTCAAAATCCTGTACCTATTATATACTTATAGCAAATAATAACAAAAATGGCCATAACATTTGCGTCAAGTAGCAAATGCATTGAATCGCCTATTCCGGGAATCAGTTACACACAGGAAAACTCTCGGACCACATATTTTGAGTAACGATAGAGCAGAGTCATGGCTAGGAAAAAACTTTATTAAAAAACTACCTAAGGCCGGGTTTCTACCTGCAAGAAAACTTCTTGAAGAAGTTATCTTGCTGGTGTAAACTCCGTAGTTTACACCTGCAAGATGACAGACTGTCGGACACTTCTTGCAGAAGTATTCTTGCAGGTGGAAAACCGGCCTGAGAGAAAAGTGACTTTAATTGAAACAATTTGCATGTAATACTGGTTGCATAAAAGGTAAAAACCAAACAAAAATAAATATTCATCAGCCAGGAAAAAACTACAAAAATTATAAACGAGACAGCCCTTGTACCGAAGGGCGGACTTATTGCCAAAGCTATATCTTCCAAGTTCCAACCAGCCCGGAAGACAGATATTTGTTTTCGATTAGATGCTTCAATCAATCCAAAGAAACATTTGCTCATCAGTTTTTTAGAATTCTGTACAGTGTACAAAATAGGTACAAAGATGAAGTTGTTTTGTAGCAAATAAGGCTGTCTGGTTGCCCGGGTCACGCCGGGTACAAAAGGCTTAGCATATACAATATTAGGTAGGTACCTACGTTTTTATATTTAAGGCTAACCTTGATAAAATTAAGTACTTACCTACTTAGCGATTTACATAGTACCTACCCATATTATTTTTAATTACACACATATTGGGTACTTAATTATTCGATTTGCCATCGAGTGGCAGAGAATGCCTGAAGAGAGGGCATACCTATACATTTTTTTTGTCATTCTATCATCAGACATTCTCTCTACATGCCCAAACCATCTCAACTTGTTCACTTTTGCCCTAGTTTCACTCAATACTCACCTTAGTCCACTAATTTCTCCAATTAGGTGCCTCACTCCTTAGCTTGTCTTTCAATGTTTTCACACACATTCTTCTCGACGATCTCATTTCTACTAGGTACATTCAACCCTGATTGGTCCTTCTTCAGCCGCGTGCAAGCCCCACTAACATACGGTACCCGGAGAAAAAACCCATTCGAATATTGCTCAACATGAATAAATCCTAAAAAAGACAAAAGCCCTTCAGAAAAATCCTCAACGGATAGAAATTTCTAGTTGGATTCCAGCCCAAACTTTCTAGTTAGATTCTAGTAGATGAATTATTTATAAAATCTTGACTATTTTATTGTTTATTCCATTTTAGATCCGCTTATTTATTTGTATTTATTTGTTTTCTAATGTATGCTAGTTTCTAACACACTGAAAGAAATCGTATGCTATAGATACAATTAATATTATTTTCAAAATCCAATTAGATTTGAGGTTTTGTCCATTGAGCACATTTCAAAAGGGCTTTTGTCTTTTTTAGATTTGTTCATGTTGAGCAATACTCTCACGGGTTTAAGTCCGTTCACGCTGGCACACATAAGGGTCGGTACCAAGGTGTGCACTGGCCTAAGAAAAACAGACTGATCAAATTATATTTCAGTTAATTAAGATTGAATCTGCATAAAAATATAATTATTTTCTCGGGAAATCCCCGCAGTGAGGAACATTAATAGATAAATAATTAATACTAAGTATATTTTTGGAAACGTTTCTTCAATATCTGACGCACGATACAAACGCAATATTATTAAATTAATAGACAAAATGTATAAAAAATGAAGACAAAAAATATGGCATTACATACCTACCCAACTACCAGTATGTAAACATACCTAAAACGCGTGGATACAAATTTGCCATTGCTAAATTTGGTGTTTATCACATGACGCCGCATCCCTTGCAAAGTAGACAGAGAGGACAGAGCCACACACACTTCTCACTCATTTATCTTTCGCTTCCAACCATCATGTTCAGGGAATTGTCATTATTGTAAGCGAATAGTACTAACGAGTACTATTTCTAATCGACATTAGTGTCTAATACATAGTTTTCGGTATCGATGAGATGAATAGTGACATACCCGGCACCCGCAGGAGTGTATATTCACTGAAAGGGCGTTGAAAAAGATATTTAGATCTTAGATCACATTTTGTCCAGCTCTAGCCAACGGGAGACACCGAGAGATGTCATGATGACGAGGGGATCCAAGGGTTGTGTTGTGTGTGGTCATGATTGGTATCATATGAAAGGGCGTTGAAAAAGAAATTGAGATCTTGAATATTTTTCCACGGATGCACAGATTTCTGTGGCGTAGCAAGATACGTTGGGTCAGCTAGTCGAATATAATATCATCAGATGAATAATTTTATTAAATTATTTAAATTGCCTTTACTTTCTGTGTTTATACATGCATAAGTCAAGATTCATTTTATTATAAGAGTAATGGTTTTCTTGTTGAGCGCGGGGCACTGCTATATACGATATTTGCTACTTCTAACCTAAAAGGTAGTAAAACTCACTGAATGTGAATTATTACAAGGTGAGGGGGTGACTGCATAAGTAATAGTGGCGGTTGACAAAGTAGGCACCCACTAATCAACCTGTTTAATAAGAGAATAGGTAAGCGGGAGGTAGTAGGTACCCGATAAGATATAATTTAACGACGTTGGCGTCATGAAAATAATAAATTATGTCATTATTAGGTATAACAATAATGCGAGAGTATCAAACTCCCTTAACGAGATGACCCGTCAGCGTGACGGAATGAAAATAAAGCTGGAGTTCTGAACGAACTTGACGTTACGGCAGTTGCCCAACAACGAGCGGTTATGAACCTTGTACTGCTCGTTTTAGTCCAAGAGCCCGCTGCTTAATTTATGACGTATCTGTTTTTTGATCGAAATGTGGTACAAATGATAGCTTACCAATAGGGTTTTACATCGCACTAGGGTTGCCTATCAAAATCTTGCCGCAACCCCCCCTGCCCCCCCCTGCCCCCCCGAAAAGGTCCCTCTTCGCGGTTTTTCGCATTTTGTAGGAATATGGTAAGAGATAGAAGAAAATAGTCTATGACAAAAATAATCCTTGCTAAATTATCTACAAAAAATCTTATGTCAATTTTTTCGTAGAACTAGCAGTTTACCCGCAATAGCCGGTCCAAAACCGAAATTCATTTAAAAAACTAAAAAAAAAATTTAAACTAAATTGGTTGAAAATTGATAAGAGCTACAGGAAAATAGTCAAAGAACGAATTAATTACCATAGTCTTAGCTACAAAACGAGCTATAACTTATTTTCATAGATCAATTAATTTAGGAGTTATTGCAATAAAACTCAGTGACGAAAATTCTTAAAATTTAGTTTTTCATAAAATAACCAGCGATATAGCGCCGCAGGCCAAATATTTTTTTCCATAAAATGTTAGTGATAATGGGTGGAAGAAAGTTAAAGAAAAAAAATCAAAAAAAAAAATTTTTTTTTCAAAAAATATCCTGTTTTTCGACGGGCCATTACGGGTAAACTACTAGTCCTATGAAAAAATTTACTTTACATTTTTTGTAGAGAATTTAGCAAGGATTATTTTTGTCATTGACTACTTTCTTCTATCTCTTACCATATTCCTACAAAATGCGAAAAACCGCGAAGAGGGACCTTTTCGGGGGGGGGGGGGGGGGCAGGGGGGGTTGCGGCAAGATTTTGATAGGCAACCCTAGTGCGATGTAAAACCCTATTGGTAAGCTACCATTTGTACCACATTTCGATCAAAAAACAGATACGTCATAAATTAAGCAGCGGGCTCTCGGACTATTTTGTAACACTCCGCTTTCAGAGAGCATACGTTAAACTTTTTGGTTGCTCTGCCTTTTCCGTACCGGCTTGTCAGGTTGGAGATCTGGGTTCGATTTGTCAGGTTGGAGGTCTGTGTTCAATTCCCGGCCGCGGCAGATGGATGGACTGGAATTGGTGAATGTTACCTAAGTGTAATGTGATCACATTAAGCCAGACGACGATCAGTCATAAGCCTGATGGAAGGTCCATCCTTTGCTGTATATCTGTTGAGATATAACTACTTGCCTTTGAAATGTCTAGTGAGAGACTAGCTAGCACCTAAAGAGACCGAGTAGGAAATGACACTCCACCCGTCAAGCAGTTGGGCACTCACACACCCCGAGGCCAGTCTATAAATACGTAGCCGGGCCAGTGTTGGACCTGACTTCAATCTGCAGATGCTCGAGATTGTTTTTCTATAGTTATTTTGAGATTTTGGATAAAAATTGAGTTTATTAGACTATGTAATCAATCACTTTTTGTAAACAAAATTTGTAAAACACGCTACCACGATTTCAACGCTTGCGCGTCATTTACGAGCGTAATTTTTTTAAATTAAAAAATCTAATAAACTCAGTTTTTTCAAAATGTCAATAAACAGTCACATAGTTAATGCCGAAAACATCAGTGAAATAGTTATATTGAGTTCCAGAAAGCGTGGATTTTCGGGAGCATCCTCCTGAACATCTTTGCAATAAAATTTTTGGAGGACGGCTACAGCAAGGAGAAATCTTGAGTTGTTTACAACTCAATTTGGTGAAAAGAAAGGTTCACTAATTCCAATTCTATCGTTACGACGGGACACAGGCTAATAATATTTTAATATTATGACACTTGTGCTGTTGTTATGATGTCAAGCGAAATGGAGGAAGGGAAAATAGGCGCCAAAATTAAGTGTCCCCTTGCGAACTGTAAACACAACAGACTGTATGTACTCGTATATCTGTTACTGTAACTATGTTGTTACTGTTACGTAAGCAGACTACAAGCCTACATAGTTACAGATAGCCGTAGATATCATTTTACCAATTACTGTAATTACTGGTAACTCCTGGTGGTACTGTAATGTTTGAGGATGAAATATAATAGTAAGTCTAACGGTCAACATTTATAAATATTTACTAAATTTATACAAAGTCTACGCCAAAGTAAAAGAGAAAGAAGATAATAGAGTGGTAATTAAAAGTATAACTTTTTGTTTATTATTTTGTGCTATTGTTTTTTCTGCACTTGAAAAAAAAAACCTTATTTTGACCGGCCGTTGCGGGTAAACTGCTGGTGCTATGATAAAACGGATGAAACATTTTTAGTAGAGAATTTGGAAAGGATTATTTTTGTCACAGACCACTTTCTCCTATCTCTTACCATATTACCAGCACACGAGATTTATCTTAGGCTGGGGAGAAATTACAAATCATATTTATTTGAGATAATTTCTGATTGTAATAAGTTGCAACCTTTTGTATTCTTTTACTTCTATTATTTCTAAAAATTTTAAAAAACCGCGTAGGGGGCTATTCAGGAGGCCTGGGGGGTGAGACTGCAAAATTTCGCTTGGCAACCCTATGTGAATGTATGATTAAACATTCATTTAAATCAAATTTCGGTTGAAAAATAGAAAGGTCGTTTTTTAGCGGTCGGCTATATCATATCATAAAAAAATAATGTGGTAAAGTGCCTACAGGAAAAACGGAAAAACTAATATTATTACTATATGGGAGTGTATACTATGTCGACAGTGTAAATAAATAAAGCAAAGTAGTACTACGTATAATATAGGAAGACTGGTGATGGAAAAGTAATTAAGATAAACAGATTAACCGCCGTTTCCTCAATGGCCGGATAAACTATTTCTCTATTTATTTATTTGATAGATTTCTGGCAAAACAAACTCGCAGTATTCGTCTAACGACGTACGTAATTGAATGATTCCAAGAAAATATAGAGTTCCATTCCCAATAAGGAGCGACCTATTCGAAATTCAGGAAATAAATTGATAGCTTATAATATTTTCTGTAAAAAGGAGTAAAAATGATAACTTTGCAGTATATTTTCGCGTATTTTCTCGCTGTAATAAGGTTATAGATGGACTTCCAAACTCAGACCTCTCTGAGACATGTCCGACGTCCGTGCCGTCCAAACAGCTAAAATGAAAATGTTGAGACGGATGTGTGGCGTCACCAGGCTACACAGAATCTTTAATATGAATATACGTGGAAGTCTACGTGTACGTGACATATCCCACAAAATTCAGGAAAGCTGATTACGATGGTACGGGCATGTGAGTAGAAGACCACCCGAATACACTGGTAACAGGGCACAGTCTTTAGTTATTCCTGGTAGGAGTACTAAAAATACCTATTTATTGAATGAAGTACGTACTTAAAACAGAATACAGAATCGAGTTCATGGTTGGCTCTGGTGGGGAAGTTTCGGGTTCGAATCACGGCGGTGACGATGTATTCTGCTAATTACAACACATCAGGCTTTAAGCCTAGTGTAAAGTGTGCAGGAAAATGTGTGGGTATCTGAATACAAGCTCACATCCTTTTTTATAACAAAGTAGAAATATGTGTAAATAATTTCAGAACTCTAGTAAATTCGGAAGTTGGTGATTTTAATTAATCCTGGCAGATCAAATATACAAAACAAATTGAGTTACAGCGGATTGATAAATGATAAAATAGTGCCAAAGGCCAATAATATCGAATTAGTCATCGTCTTAATGTTTCTCCATCGTATATACGACCTAATTCACTACACCTACTGCATATATACCAAACCACTTCCCTCAGGTCAACCAGCAGGAAACCACCAATATATGATTAAAGTAAGTATTATTTTATTAATCATACATCATCTCATCATGTACATAATAATATAATGTTATTTCAAATGTCAATGCAACATGTTGACATTTGTGTATAAACAACGGTCACGTAGCATCGTAGTTAGTGGTGTCACGCAACTTTTCAGAAGGAGCTAAAAACTTCAGATAAAATACAGCGTAGGTATCCCGAAAACATTTGCAGTGAAAAGCTTGCGACGTGAAGTTGAAAAAGTTGACACTGGGGATGGAACAATATTGCCCAATCCCACCAACTACCACCTAGGAAGGGAATTCCTAAATAATTTCCATACAAAAACCGAGATAATGTAATATTTATGTGGGTTGTAAAGAAGAAGCACGAGTAATCTCATGAAATTCTACATAAAACTCTCCTAGTTGAGGAGATTTTGGGCGGAGGATTTTGGGCACCTAACTTAGGAGAGTTTTATGTAGAATTTCATATGAGATTACTCGTGCTTCTTCTTTACAACCCACATAAATATTACATTATCTCGGTTTTTGTATGGAAATTATTTAGGAATTCCCTTCCTAGGTGGTAGTTGGTGGGATTGGGCATATGTCCTGTACATTTTTTTGACAATTTAGGTAGGCACTTCATAAAAAAAAAGTATGTTAATTATAATTTTAATGCATATTATCACAACGAGAAATACTTTTTACTCTACGACTTTCGCGAAAGGAGTGGGGGTATTTTCTTTGGAAAAAAATCACAGGTATTTTTCAATTACTTTTGACGAAACGCACCGCCCTAATCGAGTCTCCACATTTTCGAACTAAATAGTGACCCCCTCCTTCCATACCGTTGTATCCTTACTTTTCTTTAGTTTTGTATGTTATTCATTGTAATAATATGGTATTCATATATTTTGTATGATTATAATGAATAATGATGACTCAGTATATGTGATTTGTATTAATTTGTTGTTTTTGGCGCCCCCAACGTAAACAGTTTATAGAATACAAATGGAAAATTAAATCGTCTATTTACGACCGAATTTTCTCATCATATATTGTGGGAAACAAATTTGACAAGATAAAAATATAGCCGTAGGTATAGTATTCATAAACAATATCAATTTCTATCGATTTGTGGTATAATATGAGTACTTATAGATGAGATGAGGTCGCTTTAGCGCACTAGGCGAATCACGCAAAAACTGCTGGTAACACAAAGAGCCGTAGAGAGGAGAATGGTAGGTATTCCTTTGAGATATAGACGTGACGGAAGCTAGGAGTGTAAGGATAGGGCTGTCTGGCGCTCTGTCCTCTCTGCCTACCCTGCAAGGGACGTGGCGTGAGGGTATAGATAGATAGATACATATATGTATGAAATGGAATTTATCCTACTGGGAAGCTTAATATTTCCAACGTTAAGAGGAAGGAATAACATAAGTGAATAAGTGGAATAATAATGTCAAGGAGCTTACTACACTCTCCAACCCAAGTTAAATACGTTAGTGTTGGGAGATAGCAGCGTTGTATTATATTCAAGTCACTAATCTCTCGAGTCAAGTCTAGAGTCTCTGAGGCCGCCATTCGTTCGAGTCGACTCTCAAGTCTTTTATATATATCGTCACTGTAAACCTTTAGTTGACAGTAGTAGTAATATCTCAACAGATGCACAGCATAAGATGGACCTTCCATCGGGCTTATGACCGATCGTCGGCTGGCTTAATGTGATCCCTTTACACTCAAGTAACATTCACCAATTCCAGTCCATCCATCTGCCGCGGCCGGGAATCCTTTGCTGTGTATCTGTTGAGATAACTACTTGTTATATTCAACTACGACATGTAGAAAATTCGGCAAAACATAAATTGTGATTTTCAAAAGTAGTGCTGGGGGGGGTTCGTTGGACAGATATTTTGATAGCGGTTGTACCTACTGTGTACACTCTTCGGCCCAAAGCTGTCATACCGTAGAGTGAAATATTGTAGGCATAGCAATAATAGTAAGTCGTACACCAAATAAAAGAAACTAAACAAAATTAGTCAATTAGTCTCGATTCTAGACGAGTCATACATCTTCCATTTATAAAAGGTGTACGCAGGGCGAGTCACACCTTAGGGGGATATACACATATCACAGCAAATGGACTAGCCATTTTGTTTTTCTTACAGGCAATCCACCCGAATGTGAGTGATTTATGCCATACACGTGATTTAATTATGCTAGAAATTTAAAAGATTTAGATCATTCACACTTTCCTGTCATTATTTTTAAGGCAGTTTACATTGCTATAGTCGTATATGAGGAGAGTCATTTACACGGTCTATTTTCGCCGTAAGACTAGAGTCATTTGACTCGAATCGACGATACTGGGAGATAGTAACACTAACTTAATAAATAATATACGTACTATAGCCAGTACATTATTAAATAGAGCAGATATCACACATATTATATACTGGTACATATAATAATATAGAAGTTGTATCTATGCAATAAAACTAAGAAAATTGGATTGAGCGCTCTTTAGTATCTACGTGCTCCTAAGGGAAATACCTAGCAAAATAGTGGAAGAATTTTCGCGAAAATACCTGATAAGAAAACGTTTCATGTGCATAATTTTTTTTTTCACAAAAATGCAATCCACCCGAAAACGAGTGTTTTTTTTTTTTATGAATCTGAGTTTATTGAAATATCACTTCACAGAAAGTTTGAAAAGCTTGTGTTGTGAAGTGGAGTAAGTCGGCATATGGGATCGAACCCGCGCCCACCGGATTTACGGTCGAGCGCTTTACCAACCAGGCCACCATTTGTTTACTATTTCAGTGAACAATTTCATAAAATAATTCGAATAAAGAAAAAGTCCTGGCATCGTCGTTTCAGAAGACAGCAGAATGGAGAGTGGGCAACTATTAAGTATGAAAAAATATGGTGATATAACCTACATACCATCCACCTAATTCCACATAGCTACATTAAATATTACCGTGCAGAGGGTGAAAGCTTCCAAAAAACTCACATTTTTCTGAATGAGAGATAACAGTACTATCACCCTATCGACAAACTAATAAAAAACAAATGGAAACGATAAAATAGTTCATAAAATTTGAACGATTTAACCGATATAACTTGAAAGTAGTTAAAATAACCGTTACGATCACACAACAACCTATAAGGGACTGGGAAAATCGGTGTTATTTTTCGGGAAATGTGACGTTATTTTTCACAATTTTGGCAAAGTGTGGTGTTATTTTTCAAACATTTATAACATTAAAGTGGACAATTTTGCAGGTTTTAATACAAGAATATAAAAAAAAATGATCGTGAACAATATTATAGGTATAGTATAAAAAAAATACCTAAAACAATATTTTTTTTTTGAGATAATCATAAAACGCTTTTTGTAAGATTTTTCCAGTATGGTTCTTCTTACTTTCAAAGCCACATTCCTTTTGATAATGTTTCAATTACGATGTTTTCCAAAATAAAGGTCAAAATCTGCGTCAAATATGCGAAAATTCGCGTTATTTCTGTACCAGAATGCTGAAATTTGCATGTGTAAAAAACACCAAATTCGCGTTATTCGCGTAAAAATCACGAAATTTGTGAATAAATTCGATTTATTGCGATCGCGTAATTTTCCAGTCTCTACCTATACCTAAATAAAAACCTTTACTGGCCTGCGTATCTCGTTTTTACTCGCACATTTCTACTCTATGATAATTCCCTCACTATTGGGATACATCAGGAACTTGGAGGTTTGAATATTTCATTAGGTCTGTGAACAATAATTGTCACAGAGTGATGGACGGCCAGGCGCTGCTGAATAAATAATGGAAAACTGGAAAAGTTGGTGGCACGAGTGAAAAAGTTAGAGGAGCAAGAGATAAGGAGCTAATTTTAGAAATTGTTGCCAAGTCGACTCTTTTAGAAACTACATAGTACATACCGATACCCCTTCACGACAAAAATTTTTTACTTTTGTGGAAGATGGTATTATAAATTCTTAGCATATTTAAGTTTGTCACAGAAACTCCAGGTTCCAATTAAATTCTTCCATTCTATCACCTCATGCCGCATCCCTTGCGGGGTAGGCAGAGAGAACAGATCGCCAGACTTTCCTATCCTTACACACACTTCTTGCTATAATCACATTCATGCAATTCGTCATACACACTCTACGATTCTTTTTATTCAGAACATGTCCGTCCTTGAGATTCTGGTCTACATGATCAAGCCATGTGATTCTTGGACGGCAGCGCTTCTTTACACCAGGTATATTTTCTTCGTTATCCTTTCATCATTCGTCCTCTTTACATGTCCCAACCATCTCAATTCGCTTACTTCAGGTTTAGCTTAATATTATTGTACAACTACTTAGTACTGTATCTTTTTTTTTAAATGAATCTGGTTTTATCGAAATGAACCCAAATACACCTTTGTACACTTCACAGTAAGGTTGAAAAGCTTGTGTCGTGAAGTGGAGTAGGTCGGCATCGGGGATCGGGGATCGGGGAACCCGCGCCCACTGGATTAACAGTCGAACGCGTTACCAACCAGGTTACCGACCACCTCTTCCACGCTATATTTCTCCATACACATTGAAATATTCCAATTAAAAAAAAGAGTACCTACTACAATTTTAAATGTCACCTAAAGCAAATAGGTATGTGTGCAAAATTTAAAGTGCTGGGACATTTAAAGTTATTAAAATTTAAAGAGGAAAAACGTTGACGCAGACAACAACAACAACAATGAAGAAACAATACATAAAAACCACACAATCGTCATGCAAATAAATACACGTCGACAACACAAAGAACAGCAAAATTGCATACGTCTATGTATAACAATTAAATCGATGGACGAAATAAAGTCATGTGGTGCACTCATAAAAATAGAGATATATGAGATTGGTCCAGACTGGACGTCATATGGTGACGTGAGAAGAAGTGCATATGCATATACATTTACATACACAAAACAAAGAAAATAAATCTTGTGATATCAAAACAGATAAAAATAATATGGGATGAGTCTTATATGCAAGTGATAATCAAAATCAGATCAGAATTCAATCGATAACATATAAATAAATGAAATTCGCACAAGATCTAATAGTGTGAATTATCGAGATAGACAAAAACATAAGTGGGTATACAAAAACACACAAAACACAGACGAATTGAGAGTGGAAACGTTTACTGACTACAGAAAAACACAAACAATACAACACCACACGTTAAAACACCTAAAAAAACACGCTGTCGAAGGTGAAAAATTACGACATTCAAAAAGATTTGCAGATATTTTTTTACGTTTGTGAAATGTCACATTGGGACCGAATATTTTGCTGTCAAATACGTTCGCGAGCACGGCGAAATGCTGGTGCAATTGGAAGCCAACTTCGCACTGAATCAGATGTCGGGTGAAAGCTGTCGGGGTGGAAGTGGGTGGTTGGAGAGACGACGTGTGGTGAACACATCGGCGCGCGACGCCGCGGCGCTTTGAACTCTTGGTGGTGATTTTTTCATTTCGTTGTAGTATAGTTATAGTAATAATTATTATATTTGCTGTTGAAAATGCAAAATGGGGGAAATAGTTTGCGTTTTTTTGTTTCATGCTGCTGAGATTTAAATAATGCATTAGTACCTAACCTACCTATCTAGATTGTTGACCGCAAAATATGTTTCAGCGAACAATACTAAATTTAATATATTCACATGCACATTGACCTGACTAATTACTAACATTTAGCGGGTTAGCTGCGAAATATGTCGCAGTTGGTTGAAGTATGGGTTTTTAATCAGGAGATGCCGGATTTGAATCTAGCTTGTGTCGTGGTGCAAGTTTTGGGTTTGTGTACACAAGCCTTGATCCTTTTTTTAAACAAAAAAAAACACAAAACAGCAATAACATCAAATTACTGAATTTTTCGAGGGGTTGTGGAATAGTCATCCACTCTTCACATCATATATTTTTGAAAGCGTCTTGTAAGAATCAGGTAGTTGTACATAAAAAAATCCCAAGACGTTTTTCATATTGTTTTCAGTGTCAGAGCTTGAGATTCAAGGAGGCCTCGTATCAACCAACTTTTTTTTTTTTTTTAATTTTAGGCATTCCACCCATAAAGAACGAGTGATCTCTGAAAGCAACTAACCTTTTCAAATCCGTAAAAAAGAACACTGAAATTTATTCTAAAGAAATAATTCTGAATTCAAAATTCTAGCCTTAGGGAGGACAATTCATGATTTGAATAGCTTTTGTTAAAAAGGAACTTATTTCGAAAAAAGATTCCAAGATAGAGAAAGTCAGTAATTTAAATTTTAAATTTCGTTATTCAAATTCAAATCTCAGAATAATATAATTCTCATGGTCTCTGGTTTCGCAACAACTACTGTCCCAGATTCGCCCGGTGCCAAAACATTTCATTTTTTCAAATATAATCCCACTTTAAAGCAATCAGTCTATTCTCTTCCCAAAATCACAGCATCTTTCTCCACAAGCAAAACTTGAATAAATTATGGCATAGAGATACCCAGTCAATTTTTTTGATAGCATTTGTCTATATTTTTTAAATTTTATACCTATTAAAAAAATACGCTTTAATTTGCTAGGCTGATGTCTGTAAAAATTTAATGTGCTAGGACATCGGGAAATTACTAAAATTGGAGAGGAAAATATAACGCAGACAACAACATAAGACGAAGTTAAATAAAAGAGTGGATAAGGAACGCGATGGGTTCAAAATTGAACATCCAAGAGGCTTACAAAGGTTAATTTTTTAACCTACTGAATCATACATAGATCACGTTAATATAGGAGCAAAAAATTTCAAACAAAAAAACTAGTTGGAGACCAGATCCTTAGATGAAGTGCACAAAAAATACTCAAAATAAGAGGTACAAATGTCTAGCTGTAGGATTTTACTAGAGAAATAATTGTAGTAGGTATGTAACGTATTTATACTCGTAGGTATGTGTGTTTGCATTGAGGTTAAGTCTAGTCTAGTACTATAGGTATTCCATTTCATGTCACCATTCAAGGAGGTACAAGATGGACCTAATAGTGAAGAGCAGTATCAACATATGAATTTTATGTAATAATATTGTAGAATGTTTCAAACAACTTTGAGTGCTAGGGCCATAGAATTACAAATGCTACTAGCTGTAACGCGAGAAAAATGACGCACTTTGCGGGGTACGTTGAAGGACTCCCACGGGCTTAAGGCCCTCCGCATCCCCGGGTAGCACAGGCGCATATAGCATCCTCTTCACCCGCACTTTTTGGCAAAATATTGTTAAGAGGTAGGGGGTAGGTTTGCGGGGTAGGTCGAAAGAACAGCTCGTCAGATTACCCTATCCTTTATGCAGTTTGCGGTGACTGGATTCTTTGGATCGCTCAGTGTCTTCCGAGGCTTGAGCTGGACAACATGTGACTTACGATCTGAATTTATTTTTCAACGTCCTTTCATACGATACTACACATGACCTCAAACGACCCTCTGGAACGCCTTACATCTTTTTTGTTTCTGGAGAAGGATGATCCAATTTTGTACAGAAATATATTGTCACCGAGTTTATGTACGTTTGCAAAGTTTCAGGTCTGTAAGTAGTCAGGAAGCTGTTGAAAAAACGCTTCCAAGATTTGCGTACAGACAAACAAAAAAATAAAGAACGGGCTGAAGTTAAATAAAATCTTGTCAAAACTCGTGATGAAATGTCTTCGACTCGAGTAGATCTGCGAAGAGTTATATGAATTTTCAAGGATAAAATACTCTGACGCAACGCGAGAATAAAAACTAATAAATTAATAGTTAGAATAAAAATTAATAAGTGGCAATTGATGGAGTAGATTGGCGTAGATATTTCATCATGAAGATGTGAGATATTGTCTATGAGTTTTAATATTTTAATTGGTATGAAGATTAACCTGCTCTTCACTTAAGGCACTAACAAGGTTAATTAGCTGTAGTGAATCGAAATGTTTAGCACATAAGTTTCCCCATCCTACGCGACACTCGACAAATTTCTCAATATTGTAGCATCTGCCTTAAAATTATGGACCAAAAAGGTTCTCGAGTGGCAACCTAGAATGAGCAAAAGGAGCGTAGGAAGACCTCAGGCAAGATGGTCTGACGATGTGAGGCGAATCGCAGGAAACAAGTGGATGCAGAATGCCCAGGATAATGATCTGTGGAAAGTCAAAGGGGAGGCCTATGTCCAGCGATGGAATCAAAACGGCTGAGAAAGAAGAACTGTGTACATCTACAAAGTTAATCATTATAGTCAACATCGTACACTGTCAAGCGCTGAAAATGCGAAATATTACAAAAGGGGGTTATCAAGCTGCTTGACAAATTTTAATACGTAACGGACAACAGTGCCGACCGTGAATGTGCTACAACGCTTAACGGAATCCGTTAGATAACGAACCCTTTCGGTAGAGTTAAGCCTTCAGCATTAGGTTCGTTAGTTTATAGAACGTACGAGGGGAGTTCAAAGTATTCTCGGTATGGATATGAAAGAAAAGGCAGAAAAATCTGAAATAATTCTATTTTTTAATGTAGTCTCTTGCAATCTCGATACACTTCTTACAACACGAAATTATCTTCTCAATAGCCTCAAAAAAAAAACTTTCTTCCTTCTCTGAAAAATGAGCGTTAATGGCCGTCTTGAGTTCTTCATCGTCGGAAAATCGCTTTCCACGAATCTTTTTTTTCAGCTTCCGAAACAAAAAATAGTCACTAGGTGTCAGGTCTGGGCTGTAAGGTGGATTATTGATCTCTCGGTAACCACACTCCTGACTTTTTACAACATTCAATTCGCACTTGCTTCTGCGGTGGTTCGAGCATTCGTGGCACCCATCTTGCACTGAGTTTTGAGGGGTTTAAAAAGTCATGAAGTATTGAGTGTATGGTACCAAAATATAGCTTGGTGATCTCTGCTAATGAATTGATTTTTATTTGAGCATCTTCGAGTACAAGTTTCTGGACTTTTTCACGTTTTCTTCCGTAGTGGCAGAAACAGGAACAGGGTCATCTTCAATGCTTTCTCTGTTCCTTTCAAATTCACTTGACCACTATTGAATGGTAGACAACGAAGGAGCAGAATCCTTACAAACGGCTACCATCTCTTCGTGGGAGTTTTTTTTGAGTTTTTCCTTGTTTCGTCAAGAATTTAATAACGGCGCGGTGTTCGATTTTGGTAAACATTTTCGCGTCAAGACATTTTGTTGCACTCAAAACACGATTGTGACAAAACTAATTATGGTAAACCGATGAAATTTTCAAATGTTCACCTGAGAAAGTACCATAACAGAACCATAGAAAAAAATATCCCCATTACTAACAAAAAAGTTGCCATACTGAGAATACTTTGAACTCCCCTCGTAGAACGGAATAATAACGGTGGGCAGGCGTTACTATATACCTAAAGTATAATCGTTAAACTGCAAATAACCACAAAGATCATATCGCCCAAAGCTCTCTCTCGTATTTTCGACTATAATGTAAACGAATTATTAACGGTTAACTTAGCTACATGTGAGATAAAATGAAAAGAATTTACCATATGAGTATACAACAATAAGTTAAGTACGTATTGACAATGTCAACTACAGAAAGGTTTCAAGAAATAATGAAAAAAAAATTACAGTATTCCTCTGTATAAAATTATCGTTCATTTTAGATTTTTAATCCTGACTTACAAAAGTTGTCTGAATACTAAAATCTTGTGCTGTCTTACATGGTCCTACGAAACACTTATTTAAGTGCAATGTGCAAATATTGCAAAAGAATGAATTGTAACTATGTCATACATCGTAATAGTAAGTAATACAAGCGTCATCGAAAATGCTTGACCCCTTTTTAAAAAGGTATTTAACTTTGGAACCATTTACGTTAAATAAGTAATTCTTTGACTGTGTGGTAACTGGTAAATGTAAGTTTTGTTTAAAGTATAACAAAATGAAAAGTCAGATTTTGTCTAGGTCAAGCCTCGGGAGACACCGAGCGATCGAGAGGAGTCATCGCATACCGTCGTGTTTAGTATCTAACGAAAGTACTTGACGAGTACAACTCATATCTTTTTATGCCTCATCCACATGCTGTCCGACCTTCCACGAGTCCCGCGCGAATGAGTAAAAAGGCGTTAACCGTCGGTTACGTATACAGTTCAAGACAATCACCTCGTCCGTACGTCCTTTTACTCATTCACACAAAACTCATGGAGGGATGCCGAGCGTGAAGCGGCCGCATTACAAATTTTGATGCTGGCCGCTCTTGGTGGGAGGCGACATCAAATAGTTCTAGGATGACAAGTCATAAAATATTTTTTTTTAAATACGATTACTTATTTTATAATTTTGACGATCCATACACTATCGAAACGATTCGAACAAAAAAACATTTAATCGAATCGTACTGTACAGAAAACTTCCGATATTTTGGTACAAAACGATTCGCATTTATCCCAATTAACCTTCTGCTTTACTATTTATTTCAATATACAAATCAAAATATGCGATGGCGAAACGTTTAATATTAAATTTATTTCATTACATATGAATAACAGACATAAATAAGCTATGAATATAATATATACCTAATCTAAACACATCAAGTTCATTTAATACGCATCTATTTAAAATATATTAGATACTATTGGCGATACCCATTAATAGATGAGTGGAACATTTATATAAATCTACCTAGAATATGGTTTTATGCATAGATAATTGAAACATTAAATATGTTATGATGCAGAAATACGAGCTTTTAAACATTAATGATGAAATGAGAACTTTAAGGCCGTGTTTCCACCTGCAAGAACACTTGCAGAAGTTTCCTGCAATACCGTTTGCAGATCGTATAAATTTTTGCAATTTTTTTCTCAAATAAGTATCTTGCAAGAAGCTTGCTCGTCACTCTTCTTGATCTTTGTTTTTTAAATTCGTTCTGCCATTGGCTTCTTAAAATTATGAAGTTTTCTGGACACTTCATTCTCAGTTGTAGAGAACTCTCTTGCGATGTTATTAAGTGTGGATTTTTTTAATTCTATTTTTATAATCTACATGCCTGTTGTCCCGCAAACAAGGGCTGCACTCGTACAACCCTACTAGGTACTATCTTCTCGAGACCATTCGCGTGTCTGTCGACTCATTTTCATTTATCAAAAACAAAACTACCCAGTCGCGAGTGCGAGATATATAATGTACGAAACTAATCGATGACCTGTGAGATCTGTCGCGAGTGCATGTGAACGCGTTTAGACTTGTAATCCATTGCACTCGCAACTACTCGCAGGAAACGCTCGACAAACTGTCGCGAGCGCACTTGATACGGAGTTTACACCTGCAAGACACTGTCTGATAAGACTGTCGGACACTTCTTGCAGGTGGGAACCCGGCCTTAGTACAAATTTGCGTTTAGTTCTTTTTGCCTATCTATGTACACATGGGACGCAATGTACGGAGACTGATTAAATTAAAGCGGTATACAACGAAAGAGGGTACACAAGCTCGCTGGGGACCTATTTTTAATACTTTATTACAATACGAGAGAAAATGATATTAAAAACAGAACGAAAAACAGCGATTCAATGTCGATATAATCTAATACATTTTATTATTGACTAGCTGTATTTCCCGTGCTTCGCAACGGCTAAAATTGTGTACGGATGGTGAAGTTACATCGTCTTAGAATTAAATACCTAATGCAATACATTTTTGGCATATAGGAAGGAATATATTTGTTTTACCTAGTAAAATTATTTTTTATGTATATAGGATTCTGCTCAATTCAAATTTCACAAAAAGATAGTAAAAAAAAGAAGAAAAAAACGTTGGGTATGGAGTGGGATCGAACTCGTACCCTCGCATCACTCAATTTAAGTTAAGTACGCTAGCCCCTACACCACGCGAGTCAAAACAGATGACGACAGAAAGCGCCGCGGAGCAAATGTCAAAACTATTTTTTAATTATTATAGACACATTTTTAGTCATACAGAAGTATTTGTAGAGCAAAAACACTGTATAAAAATAATCCTTAGATGTATATCCTAGTTCTAGATTATGTAACGACGCAAACAAATTTAAAAACCATATTAACGGGACTACTTTAAATGGCTTCTTTCATTTTCATACTAACTTGATAGAATTCAGTATCTTGGGAAAATTGATAATATTACCAAACCACGATACAAATCATATATTTTAATAGCCTATGTTGAAGCCGAGATTCCATTTGTAAGTTTATTTAATAGATGGATGTCTAAAATCGTCTGGTATTAATGTTTACTCTGGACGCGAATCGTCATTTTTTTCAGATTCTTTCCCGGGTCATTTATTATTCATAGATGGCGGTAGTGATGTTTTATAAAATCAGAAATGAAATAAAAAATCATTATAAATCAATAATTCCCTTTGTTGCACATATTTTTATCCAAAATATAAATACAATCTCGTGCAAAATCAGTGGCGTATACGAATATCTACTTTTTGTATTGTACGTATATAATTAAAACAAAATTAAATTAGGTGCAATGCGAAATGTTTTTTGTAAACAGTATATATACAGGTTTCAAAATAACGTTCTGATGTGATTGTGACGGCGTTTTGTCAAATACTCAACGCTGCCGAAAATCCACAATTATTAAGGAGATTTGGGTCACAGCGAACTGAGAGACGCATTATTGAAATGGAAATAGAATTAAGAGTATGCATACCGACATTTCAAAAAATTCTGAAAACGGGAGACCTTATATCTCGACAACCGTTTCTAAATATGCTTTGGAACAAAATAGGGTAGATGCATTGAACATTTATCTAGGGAATAACGGTAAAAGACTTTTTATATATTGTACAGATTTCTCAAAAAAATATTGAAAAACACCTCTGTTCTTTTTCCGAAAGACGGAAACTCGTTTCCCCGAAAGTCGCTGAGTAAAACTTGTTTTTTTCTACTGATAATAGGTATGCATTAAAATCTAGGGAATAACCGTAAAAGTTTTCTGATAGACGCAAAATTAACTTCAAAAAATGGAAAAAACGCTATTTTTACCATTTTATCATGCGATTGTTCACGCGATTTGAACTTTAATGCCGTGGGAAATGACTGTGGCGTCATTCTTGGTGCCAAGCCCTTAAATGTATCTACATATCAATGCCGTATTCATTCTCAATGTGTTGTGATGGCAGCGAAGAGTGATATATGCATACGCTAATATGTGTTCACACCAAATTAAATTATTACTTAGTTAGATTCTGTACATGTGTTGTTTTAAATAGTTTATGCATATTTCAATTTAAAATCAAGGTCACGATGTACCTACTTGAGTAGTTGGTTTTTCGTTACAATAAAATCTTAAAAGTATGCATACCGACATTTCAAAAATTTCTAAAAACGGGAGACCTTAGATTTCGACAACCATACTAAATATGTTTGGAAAAAAAGTGAATACATTAAACCTTTAACTAGGGAATAACCGTAAAAGATTTTTGATAGAAGCGAAATTGACCCCAAAAAACGGAAAAAAACACTATTTTTACCATTTTATCATGCGATTGTTCATGCGCTTTTGAACCTTAATGCCGTGGGATTACCGTGACGTCATAGTTGGTTCGGGAGGCTTAAAGGGAAATAACATAATGTTAGTAATACGCACATGATAATAAGATTTGACTTACAGAGTTGGAGTACCGGCGACGCTGGACAAGCTGAATGGTTCATCGTCTGCATCATAGAAGTCATCCTCTTCTTCTGAGCTGGAGTATGACGTGTCGGGCACCACGAGGGTCATACTGGGAGCTGTGGAAAGACAAAAATACTTGTGAGAAAAAAAATGACTCTACCGAACACCCAAGGGATGCGGTGTGAGGGGACAGAATAGAATAGAAAGAAACCTATTTGTACACACTTCACAGTAAGATTCACCCGGGGCTTGGTGCAGGGGGTGGGGGTACCGATACCCGGCTTTGACCTCCCGAGGCGTCAATGGGTAACCTTAAACCGAATCCGCACGGAGCATGGACAATGTGCTCAAATGCTCCACAGAGAGCCAGTGCAATCCACCAAGCACATTGTCGAAGACTGTTCTCTGAGAGCATTCCCTGGACCATATATGCAGATATCCACAATGCCACACCCAATGCCATTGAATGGCTTGGAAGCCTGGATGTTGCTCTGTAGGGTACATGTCTCCTGTATGTAACAGATAGCATAATTCTCTTATCTTCTGACGTTGCCACCCAACGGTGGCAGAAGCCATACGAAATAATAAAAAATAGTAATAGTAAGATTGAAAAGATTATGTCGTGAAGTAGAGTTAGTCGTCATCGAGGATTGAACTCGCGCCCACCGGATTTACAGTCGAGTGCTGCTGACCACCTCAAACTACAGTATTTAAATACATAGCCTATTAATTCGACATTATCTGGGAATCCCCTTCCGTTTAGGAACGCAATTAATCAATATTTGGCGCCAATTAACGCGGATGTTAATCTGTCAAATTGCATGGTTAGATAACCAACTATAGTGTCATCGGTTCGTGACTCAGAAGAGCCTATTTAGAATACAACCAACATGCAATATTACAATACAATCAGAGTAAGTATAATATGAATATTAAGAAAACTGAAATGTGACTCATGCTCGCTTTGTATTATACAAGTAAGTACTACAGTCTACGTTGCTAGCATGCCGACTCGGAGTTGAACACCGAGGAATACCTGTTGCGAATTTTAAGTAGGAACCCTCGCTACACAGAGTGTAAGATTGGTCTCACACATCTGGAATACCTCTCGAAATGAGAAATGTTAATAATCCGAAGATGACTCAAAACATTTCAAAAAACGTAAAAATACGCACAAAAAAAATACTTGTGTTAAAAATATTCTAAAGATACCCCTGAAAAATCCCAAATTTTGATTTTTTTTAGGCTAATAACTTAGATACAAAACTCGAATAAATAAATAAAAACTTTATTGCACATAACTTTACACACAAAGGGCGGATTTATCGCCTGTTGGCGATTTCTGCCAATCAACCAATCAACATGAAGTGGAGTACGTCAATATGTCAAATTTCACATATTTCATCTCCCTTTTCTTTTTAAAAGCAAATACACATTTTATTTTATTTATTTTATTTTATTTTAAAGAATATACGGCGCAAGGCCACTAATACACTAAGCTAACAGATGAAAACACCAAATGAACACACGAAAAAAAAAAGCATGGCAAAAAAACAAACACTCAACAACTCGCTCACACCCATCACACACACACAGACACAACCGCAAAACAAAGACAGATACATGAAAGCACAAGCAAAATAAAGTTACATATATGAATGCACATGCAGCAATGGAATAAAAATATACAATATATATATGAGTGTATAAAGCATGATAAAGCTCAACACATACAGTAATTATGAGCAGAATAATGAAAAACACAGCAGTATAGCAATAAAACAAATACATGTATAGACATATACAGCACAGCACCCACTCGACATAGATAACAAAAAAATAAGCAAGTATTATGAATCAGGTTGACTCTAGTACCGCTTTCTTAAACAGGGGCAGGCTGAGATAAAATATATCAGCACTAGTACTATGCAAATTGCCCAGTCTGTGTAGCCTGGGGAGTGGGGAGTGAAAATGATAGTTGGTAGTTGCAACTATTTCGGCAAACAACACCGACTGGCGGGTGTTTCTAACTGGAACATGATAGTGGATCAACTCCACCAGCTCCGCACAGTCCACCGCACCATTTACAATTTTATGAAGAAATGATAAATCCATCATTACGCGACGATCAGAGAGACTAGTCAAACGGAACTCCCGCATCAGGCCCTCATAATCTATATCCTCAATTCTTATTCCCTTCTTGTAATTAACGAAACGTAGGAACCTGCGTTGAACCTTTTCAATAGCTGTGGAATGGACTGCATAATTGGGTGACCAAACCACGTTATGTCCACTAATTCGCATATTTGAATGTAAGTACATCATTGGTGTTACCTAGGTGCACTAGCGAAAAGCAACTAGAACTAGCTAGCATGCATGCGCATAAAAGGAAAACTGAACGTACATATAATATGTTTTTCACTTGTAACTAGTTTTTAAAATTTAGTTTGTTTTTTGGTGTTTTCTTAGTAATATTTTTGTGGTAAAATCGACGGGCCTTCACTGGTTTGCTTTCTGTTTTTGTTAAATTGTTGATATGTGCTGTTGTAACTGTTTGTAGCCATATGACTACCTAAATAAATAAATAAGTGATAACATTTTTTAAATGTCTCGTGAGAACATAAAAAGTTAACCATTTGGTAAACACTTTACTTGCTCCAAATATGCATGAAATAATGATAGACAATGACTGAAAATGCGTAGAAAAAAGCGTCGTAAAAATAATTATAGTTCTGCATTTAGACAACAGAATACGCTGTATGCTGTAGTTAAGAGGAAAACGATTTGAATATTTTTCGAGTTATTGGCCTTTCAAAGAAACATTGTAAACATTGTTTCACACTCACTACGGCCGCACGCAGTAACAAGGTGAGTAATCGTATTTTATATGTTCGAATCCCGAGTTCAAGTCACTAACTACATCTAGGGCTGCCACCTCTCCGGGTTTGACCCGGAGTCTACGGGTTTGAGTGGTGTTCTCCGGGCTTCGGGTTAGCATAGTGTATCTCCGGGTCTGAAATTTTTGTCAGGACTAAAAAAAAAAAAAAAGGAAAATACTCGGGGTCCCGGTCCCCCCTCATAGAAAAACTGGGTCTCCGGGTCAGCATAGTAAATCTCCGGGTTTGGAATTATGGTCTATGAAGGTCTACTATGGTCACAAATTCGTTTTTTTCCGAATCTCCGGGTCTACGCTCTTACAAAGGTGGCAGCCCTAACTACATCAGTCCATTAGGTAAATAGGATCCGAGTAATAACCAATAATTACTTTTTTTTATATAAATATTTATTTTGCAACGCGTTTTTTGTGGGGTAGGCAGAGGAACAGAAATCCAGTCTTCCCTATCCTCAGGCCGGGTTTCCACCTGAAAGAAAACTTCTGCAAGAAGTATCAGACAGTGTGTCAGACAGTAACTTTCTGGTGTAAACTCCGTAATTTATGGTGTAATTTAGGGTGTAAATTACGGAGTTTACACTGTCGGACACTTCTTGCAGGTGGAAACCCGGCTTACATACACTTCTTACTTCCGCAACATTCATGAAATTCGACATTCACATTCTTTGATTTATTTTACTTAAAACACGTCCATCCTTGAGAATCCAGTCGACATGGTCGAGCCATGAGGTTATTAGACAACCGCCTTACCCCACGCCTTTTCTCTCCCATTTATATTTTCTTGGTTATCCTTTCATCATTCACTCTTTCTACGTGTCCCAACCATCTCAACTTGTTCACTTTCATTCCAGTTACAATATCAATAACTAGAATGAAAGTGTCTTTTTTGAAAATATCGATCAGGATGATTTTGAAAATCATAATTTCCATTTTGTCAGAACATCTGATTTTCTACATGTCGTAGTTGAATATAACAAGTAATTATCTCAACAGATATACAGCAGAGGATGGACTTTCCATCAGGCTACTTATCATCGATCAGACTCTTAAAGACAGCCACGTATTAAGGAGAGAAATCTCAGGTCAAAGTTACAAATCAAAGATTTAGTACTTTGGTTAATTGTCATACATTTTCCACAGACGGCGTGACGCTATGTAAAAAAAATGAGATTACGTCTTTTAGACACAAAAACACTAAATTCTGGCACACGCGTACATATATTATCACAATCTTTCTTATCAGATTGGACCACAGTTGGTTAGGCAATAATACCTACAATATTTGAATTTAGAATAATATAAGTAAACAAACAATTGAACACGTGACGACTACACCGATACGGACTAAATTTGGAACAGTGTTGCGGCTCCACTTTTTGTGAAAAACTTTTTTTTATTCAAAAATGCGCTAAAAACGGTATTATTTCGCTCGGCTCGTCTGCGGGTGGGGCCGGACGAGCGCACAGAATTTCAGAATGTGTTTTTTTTAAGAATTTAGGATATTTACGATGTTTTGGACTTGAAACACCACTCCTGTCAAAAGTTTATCGTGTTGTAAAAAGGTGCTAAAAATTGTATATGTATTACGCGAATGAGAATAAACGAAAAAAAATTAAAATTACCTGTTAGAAACACTTCATTCAAAATCATTGCACCAAAACACAATTGTTCTAATTATGCATAATCTTCTATACACAAAAAATCACAGCAATTAATGTCACTTAGCTACTCACGAATTTATGTTTTCGTAATGTGTCATTCGACAAACACACAGACACTCATCTGGTTACCCTATTTACGTCACACGAAAAGTAGAAATACGTTTTTCACACAACTATTTCTAATTAGGTTACCGCAATTTCAAAACGACGGAAAAATTACGCAATGTCAAAACAGTTGATACAGCCCTTAGTTAAATGTTCACTAGGGCGAGCTTTATGCGATTTTCACTGAAATTCACAGAACCAACTACTATTCAATTAACAGTAATAAGTACAAAAAAACATACAAACTTTTACGGAACATGTATTTTTATTTCAAATTGTAATAGCGCACATAAATAATTTTAATCACGCAAGACTGGGTGGTTGGTTGGCAGAAATTGCCGAATGGCAATAAACCCACCCATGGTTCTATTTTTTAGAACAGTAACGATTATTTTATTTAGCACTGTCTAATATTTTTTTATTAATTTATTTAGATATAACTTGTTAATTGTGTTGTTTTAACGAGTGATTGTTTTTTTAATGACGATACTAATTACAAGAGACGCGAATGATGTGCGTGTTAACGTGTGAACGATTACTAAACCGCGCTAAACGCACGAGACTCGGACGAGAAGTGAATTAGAGTCAGCGAGTGATTTTATCGGGATTGTAACAAGTAGTGTTCAATTTAGACATAAGAGCGAATCGGTAGTGAAAAATAACAGTAGCATTTAAATGTGCGATCTGAAATGGAAAAGCGAGAAAATTAACAGTGAATTTTGCTATTAGGTACTATCGTTTTCAAGTACGAAATTATGTTGATCACAGAAGAAATGTGTTAGGCGCTGTGAAAAAAAGTTGTCTTCTAGACGATAACTGACAAGACCAAACGATGTTAAGAATAATGAGATCAAACTTCCAAACGCTCATATCTTTTACACACATATTTTTTACAAAACTACCCCATTTATGGGTAATTTTGTTAACTGTACCCATAGATTATGTCGTTTAGAAATATTTTCAAAGTCAAAATTTGTCAGTTATAATAACTTTTTTATGCTCAGACTTGATTGTGGCCAATGACAAAGCGATGAAAGTCACGGCTTACTGGAGTGGCAGACTATAGACCGGACACGGAAAGTAAAGTAAGTATGCTCAGACGACGTTATTATGTGAAAAAAAAAATCATTAGAATTTAGATCACATTTCAATTTTTAACAGGTTCTTTTTCACGTGTGTGACTGATATGAAAAAGCACAGCGATTATAATTTTAGGACACGTTTAAAACAAAGAACTGCCAAGTGCCAAGCCGTGTGGTGATGTACCGAATAAATAAGTAAGTATAAAACAATAATGCCCAATCCCACCAACTTTTACCTAAGAAGGAGACCCCTAAGAATTTTCCATACAAAAACAGAGATAATATTCTATTTATTGACACTCAGGCCTACCAACCACACCCTAATTCCATACGAAATGCAACACGCAACTCACCTACGTTAGGTGCCCAAATATCTCTGCCCAGGCTAGGTGAGTTGCGTGTTGCATTTCGTATGGAATTAGGGTGTGGTTGGTAGGCCTGAGTGTCAATAAATAGAATATTATCTCTGTTTTTGTATGGAAAATTCTTAGGGGTCTCCTTCTTAGGTTAAAGTTGGTGGGATTGGGCATTAGTCTTATAGACGGTACTGTATGTAGATAGGTGCGCTATGTGCGATTAGGTATGTATTGTGTGGTGGACTATACTTGCAATACCTACCGGCTGAATCATACCCCCCGCAGTTAGTATGCAATTATACTGTGGCAGAAATATCTAGTCCGTAACATGAATATGGACTAATTTTATTGATTTTATATATGACATAGGCTTTTTGTAGATTGCGATTAGATTGAGATTACGACAGTCATTCACAAGAACGTGCAAATAAAGTTCACAGTTGTTAATCGTTTGATGATGAGGATGTGAATTCACGAATACTAGTCGGGTGTAATAAAAGTCATTAAGAGTAGAAAATTAGACATTTCAAAAATTTCTAAAAACAGGAGACCTTAGATCTCGACAACCTTACTAAATATGCTTTGGGAAAAAAATGGGTAGACTACAGCCTTCTAGACACATTGAATCTTTACTAGAGAACGACTGTAAAAGATTTTTTAATATCTTGCATAGATTTCTCAAAAAAAAATGTGAAAAATACCTCTGATCTTTTTTCCGAAAGACAGCAACTCGTTTCTCGAATTCGCAAAGATTTTCTTTTTGTATTGATAATATGCACTAAAATTTAAAATCTAGGGAATGACCGTAAACATTTTTTTGAATGAAGCGAAATTAACCCCAAAAAGTAAAAAATAAAAAGCTATTTTTAACATTTTATCACGCGATTGTTCATACGATTGTGAACCTTAACGCCACGGGAAATGACCGTGACGTCATAGTCGGGTCCCTAGGTTTAAGTACGTGTGAAATTCTAGCTATGTACTAGTCTTCAATTTTACCTAAAAAATGGACTTCCACCATGTTCCGTCGGTCGGAAATCTTAATACTATTTACAGTGACTACACAAGTATTTCGAAGCACGTGTACGTACGAAATTTTGGCCAAGTTATACTACTCGTGTGACAATGATTAGTACATACTAAGAAAAGATTATAGTCCGCACGTGTGCCAAGTTAACTAGTGTCTACTGTAGGTACAGTAAATACCTATTAGATTGTCCGTATAACGTAATATTATGGATGGAATACAAGGGAAACCAGGCGACTGCTTTCTGAATACAATCCTCATCCGATTTCCGAACAATGAAATCTTATGTAACTATTTACTATAAAACTTGGAGACTTTAAACTTCAAAACAGCCCGTCGTGGGAAAGTTTGGGGTAGTCTGGATTTCTTTCATTCTATGTGTTTTATGAGGTGCTGAATCCGAATCCGAGGTTTGCCAAAAAAATCGGAACATAACAAAACATGTAAATAACTGGAAAACTATCGACTTTTTGTAATTGAGTATTTTGTAAAATGAGAGCAAGTACATAAAATTTCCTGCAAATTTGCTACATAATTTTTTTCTCTGAAATAAATAAAAGCGGAACTGTCAGGCTTCAAAAACAGGCCAAATTTTCGTACTATTCTAAATTGTGAGAATCGAAAATGTATGGAGATTGGAGAGAAGTTCACTTCGATAGATTTTTAACTCAATTTTAGCAATTATTTTACAAAATTTATGAGACATATTTTACCTCGTTGGAATCATAAAACATTGAGATTATTGGTAAAGTTTTCAGGATAAATTTACTTAAAAAATATAGAGAATCGTTTAGGCTAGAAATGTTACCGCGTCTGAAAAACACAACCAAAGTGCTAAGAAATGAATATCGGAGAACGTGTGTATTTCGACGACTATTATTGTAGCCTATAGCTTATTAGAGTAAACAGCGATTATTTCTTCGTTTGAAGTTTATGAAAGGGGTGGCGGTTATCTCGGCCAAGCTATATTATAAGACGCAGCAACATACCTAGATAGCTTGAGGGGGGCATATGCACTGAGCAAAAATCGTTCTATTTTCACTTCAACTTTTTCAAATTGTGTGTGAGAATGTTAGCGCGAAATAAGAATAACGCAACCGACAATGTGAATTATACCTTTTTAAGAAGAGCCTGGGAACAAATTTAAAAATCTAAAACAGCCAATATGTTAAGATTATAATTAACAGTATTTTGGCTAAATTATACTTTTATATCTGAAAAACTGAACGGAAAATCTTCATATCCCGTAAATTTCAGGGGTACTTTGGAAATATTTTTTTGTTCAAGGAATTTCCAAATATTGTAATTCTAAAACAGCCGATCTGTAGTCCATACTTTCATCTATCACTGTCTTCAGTTTCAAGACGATTCTTTCAGTATTGGCTGAGAAAAATGCAGGGCGCCGAAGCCGAATGACAGCATATAGGACCTTAAGATACTCGTAATTACATATGTATTAGTGGGTAAAGAGAGACATGTTGGTGTTGGTAGTATATTGCGTCATACATAATGCAGTGGTGCAGTAGTTCAATACATCCCTATTAGCAGCCTTATCAATACCTATACTAGCCGACATACCCGACATTCACCAGGTATTATTAAAGACGACCCAATTCTTTTCTTTATCTATCAACGTATTCTTAACTTCTTCATAAATGAGGAAAAAAGGAACATTCTCTTTGCCAATTTGATGAGGTCAAAACAATTGGTCATATTGCCGGGTATATCTCTCGTAAACAAAATCATATCAACAGAGTGCATATTGAAATTTTAAAACTTTCTAAAAACGGGAGATCATAGATCTCAACAACCTTACTAAATATATATATAGGGTAGATACATTGAACCTTTTATTTAGGGAATGACCGTGAAATATTTTTTTATATATTTAAGTACAGATTACTCAAAAAAAAAACGTGAAAAACACCTCTGATCTTTTTTCCGAAAGATATCAACACGTCTCTCGAGGAGAAGTCAAGGAGTTAATTTTTTTTGTATTGATAATAGGTATGCATTAAAATCTAGGGAAAGACCGTAAAAGTTTTTTGATTTATGCGAAATTAACCCCAAAAAAATGGAAAAAACTATATTTTTACCATTTTATCATACGGTTTTGATCCTTAATGCTGCGAGTCTTAATTGCCACGATATCTACAATCCCGTTCATTCAGAGGACGTGAACGTCACGTTTCCTTGCATGTTTCAAGAATGCGAAATACAGTGAGCATTATACATATGACAATGAAATGAGAGCATTAAGAATATTTAGCGTTATTATAAGTACATAAGATCCTAACCATTTAGTTTGAGACTAGAATGAATGATTAACGTGTAATTCCATCCTACCTACACGCAGTACTGTAGACTAGAGTCAAATGATTCTAAGATGTGACTCGTCTATACAAAGATGCTTGAGACTTTTTGACAATTATGTCATCCATCACAAATTTCCGTAGACTTTTATATTAGGGTCCTATATGCTGTCATTGGGCTTCGGCGCCCTGAATTGTACTCAGCCAATACTGAGGGAATCATCTTGAAACTGAAGACAGTGATAGTTGAAAGTATGGACTACAGATCGGCTGTTACAGAATAACAGGATTTGGAAAATTCCTTGAATAAAAAAATATTACTAAAGTACCCCTGAAATTTATGGGATTTGAAGATATTCTGTTAAGTTTTTCAGATATAAAAGTACATTTTAGCCAACATACTGGTAATTATAATCTTCACAAATCTGCTGTTTTAGATTTATAAATTTCTTCCCAGGTTTCTTTTAAAAAGGTATAATTCACTTTGTCACTTACGTTATTCTTATTTCGGGCTAACATTCACATACAAAATTTGAAAATGTTGAAGCAAAAATAGAACGATTTTTGCTCAATGCATATGCCCCCTTAGTAGTGCAGTAACGAGAGCAAATTTAATGGCATTTTCAGGAAAAAAATACAGTAGTCTACTTCCCTTTCATACTTTACGTATTTGGGGGCGCTGAATTCGAATTTCAACTTTGCCACCTCGTAAATGTGATGCGTTCTGAGATATTCGAGAAAAACTCAGAAGAAAACGTTCTTTTTAGAGACTTTCGCTCATAACTCGAAAAGTATACATTTTAGAGAAAAGAATCTCGAGACAAGAATAAACTAGAGTAAATTTCCTACAAATAGTGATGATATTCATTTTTCTGAAATAAACCGCTTACGCGCTACTATGCGCTAAAAAGGGCATAAATTTCACTCTTTTTTAAAAAATATTTTCTCTTTTAATTTATTGACTATAACTCAAAATATATAGACTTTTTTGGAAAAAATTGTTGTACATAAATAAAGTACACTATATTTTCTACAATTAATGCTACGAAGGTTTCTGAGACAGACTAACCTCTATTACGTTAGAGCGCATTGAAGTTCACTATAGTACATTAGAAGCAAATTCTTCATTATTTAAAATGGATATATAACATTAAAAAAAAATAAAAATCAACTAAACTTCCTTGATGCTATAAACACAAGGCTGAAATTTTTATATTTAAATGTTTGTTACCCCTCAATAGCGATAGGTTGGTAGAAATTTGAGAATTCCTTAGAAACAAAAGCTCATTCTCCAGTTTTCTGTCCATAATGTGAAAATTAAAAACAATAGGTACAATTATACTTAGACAAAAATAAAGTACATTTTATTATGTATGAACTACCTTAATAACTTTTTTTAGTCAAATAGACGATTCAGCAACCAGAGTTCGTTAAAAATTTTCCATATCTCGAAAATATTCTAAAATCTCTACGTATTTTAGTTTACCGCCTGCAAATAAGAAACTAAATATTTTTAAGAAACAAAATGTGAAAATTCATTAAATTTCCTACAAATTATGTCTCTTGCGTTTTCGCTCAGGCGAACTGGTTCGCTGTTAAAATGCATCGAAATTTGGTATAAAATCGTATATTAATTAAGCGTTGATAATACGAACTACGACTATGGTATGTGTGTAACGTATACATAGGCGGTAAACCAAAATAAGTAGAATATTTAGAATATTTTCGAGATATGGAAAAATTTTAACGGACTCTGGCTGCTGAATCGTCTATTTGATTAAAAAAAGTTATTAAGGTAGTTCATACATAATAAAATGTACTTTATTTTTGTCTAAGTATACTTGTCCCTATTGTTTTTAATTTTCACATTATGGACAGAAAACTGGAGAATGAGCTTTTGTTTCTAAGGAATTCTCAAATTTCTACCAACCTATCGCTATTGAGGGGTAACAAACATTTAAATATAAAAATTTCAGCCTTGTGTTTATAGCATCAAGGAAGTTTAGTTGATTTTTATTTTTTTTTAATGTTATATATCCATTTTAAATAATGAAGAATTTGCTTCTAATGTACTATAGTGAACTTCAATGCGCTCTAACGTAATAGAGGTTAGTCTGTCTCAGAAACCTTCGTAGCATTAATTGTAGAAAATATAGTGTACTTTATTTATGTACAACAATTTTTTCCAAAAAAGTCTATATATTTTGAGTTATAGTCAATAAATTAAAAGAGAAAATATTTTTTAAAAAAGAGTGAAATTTATGCCCTTTTTTAGCGCATAGTAGCGCGTAAGCGGTTTATTTCAGAAAAATGAATATTATCACTATTTGTAGGAAATTTACTCTAGTTTATTCTTGTCTCGAGATTCTTTTCTCTAAAATGTATACTTTTCGAGTTATGAGCGAAAGTCTCTAAAAAGAACGTTTTCTTCTGAGTTTTTCTCGAATATCTCAGAACGCATCACATTTACGAGGTGGCAAAGTTGAAATTCGAATTCAGCGCCCCCAAATACGTAAAGTATGAAACGGAAGTAGACTACTGTGTTTTTTTCTCCGCGAAAACACCATATGACTAGACTATAGTACTATTTACATTAGTTACTTATGTGAGGGAATAGATAGATAGATAGAGATATATCTATTATTAAAAAGTCTTGAGACTCGACTCGAGTCTTGACTCGCGACTAGTGACTCGAAGACGACCTGCCTAGTGCCTACATATTGTACGGAGTTAGCAATTAGGTACTAAATACTTTAAATTGACTCTTAGACATATTGCCCATCTAATATGATGACACTCAATACAGGGTCATCGAAAAAGAATGCCCCTATTTTAAAGTGGAATAACTTTGGAACCATTTAGGTTAAATCAGTGATTCTTTCACTGTATGGTAACTAATGAATGTAAATTTTGTTTGACGTACGACATGCGCTAGCACATGCGTAGAATGGCTGCGCACTCAACAAAGTCAACCGACGCTTTTCATCTACCGCCTCGCAATGTAATGGTGATCGTGCAACAGTAAGCAATGCGTTATTTGGTTCGCGAAGTCAAAGTCAATTGTCAGTGTACAGCGAATCTTTGTAGGTACTAATCAAGCTGAAACTGCCCCGTATAGAGAAACAGGCCGGGTTGTAAAAAACAGTTGACTGACCGGCTAAGAACGTCAGAATATAATTTTGAACGTATCCGCCATTTTTGTGTTAGAAACCCACAAAAAAACATTGTCTTGACCAAATTCCAAGAAAATCAACGCACTGTACTTTTTTATGTTGCACGATCAATTTCGAGTATTGGACGACGTAGATAGTTAACGCGTTTGGCTTTGTCCCCTACGGAGCAATTCTGCGCATGCGCTAACAATCGTATCGTGCATAAAAAAATACATTAATTATCTACCACATAGTGAAAGAATCACTCATTTAATTTAAATGGTTCCAAAGTTATAGTTCTTCAAAATGAAGGTATTACTGTTCACGATCACGATTACATTGCGAGGCGGTAGACGAAAAGCGTCGGTTGGCTTTGTCGACTGATCAGCCATTCTGAGAATGTGCTAGCGGATTGTTTCGTACATCAAACAAAATTTACATTCATTAGTTACCATATAGTGAAAGAATCACTCATTTAACCTAAAAGGTTCCAAAGTTATTCCACTTTAAAATAGGGGCATTCTTTTTCGATGACTCTGTAGATATAATGTTACACAATGAATTAAGAAGATGTATGTAAGTAGTAATAAAACAAATTATTGTTCACTATGTTGCTAAACACCCTGTAGGTAGCTATTAGGTCCATGTTGTGAGGTCATACTTTATAGGTAACTACGGAAAAAATACCTACAATGTGTCAAATACAGTATGTCAAGAAAGAGAGGGTCTCCGTTTAATTGAAAACTACAATTCTGTTTGCCGGCAACAATGACATTTCTATTGAAATTCTACAAATGTTGCCACTACGGTTGCCAAAAATATACATGTTTGGAATGTTAATAATAGAACTTGAATAACATTCAAAACTATAGAAGAGTCCTGACGCCATCGTTTCGGTAACAAGAGAGGGGGAGTCAGTTTTATGTTAAACTATTCAATATGTATAGATCAGGGTTGCCAGAAGAAATGGGCAATTTATTTTATTTATTTTACAAAATGAATCTGGGTTTATTGAAATAAACCCAAATACACCTTTGTACACTTCACAGAAAGCTTGTGTCGTGAAGTGGAGTAGGCTGGCATTAAGGATCGAACCCGCGCCCACTGGTTATCAAAAGTCGAGCGCTTTACCAACCAGGCTACCAACCACCTCAATACCGAACATAACCGAAAAAAAAATTGTTTACGGGGGGAGGGAGAGAGTTCATTTGACAAGGATAGAAAAGTGTTGAACTTGGCCCAACAAAGTTCGGTATTTGTATTTTCTTCATACCGAATAGTTCGGTAAAATACCAGACACTTAATACTTATAACTATGTAAAAGGTAGCCTCAATACAGACGCAAGTCAAGTGAGGCACCACGCATATTACAATAATGAACTTAACTATATTTGACAAGTGAAATATTTATATCCTTAAAGTGAACAATTAATGAAATAAAATTATTTATTTATTTATTTTATTTATTTAGATATGATGCATCAAGGTTACCCCAAAACGGACACGATTTTGAACACTTCCCTTTTTCAGCCACATAATCTTTTTGTCATCCTATCATCACTAGTTCTTTCAAAATGCCCAAACCATCTAAGTTTACTCTGGTAAATCACTCATAATATAGGTAATTAAGTAAAAGTGGTGAGTAATTAGTGAATGACATCATTGACAATAATGAGTTTTACTCGTAACAAGAACGTTTCAATACATTAACCTAGAAATTATAATACACCAGCTGAGTTACCAGTGCTTCGCAAAGGCATGGTGTCACCCGATGGTTTGAGCTAGACAGAATATGACTTACGGTCTTATTTTCTTGTTCAACGCCCTATAATATGATACCACACATGACCCCACACAACCATTGGATCAGCATGGCATCTCTTAGAAAAAGCTTTTTCTCCAAAAACCGGCGACGTTTGGGCACAGCTTATATTGATTAGGTTTAATTACAATATATGGTCTGTAACATCGGAAGTCACCTATCTACTAATAATAATCTATGGTTAGAAAATAAAGTTCAATATGGATTCCAAGATGGCAGCCTTGTTTTGGTGTTCTTCATATTTAGATTTTACAACACAAAATCTCTTGAAAAAAGCTTTATTTTTCATACATGGCGACGTTAAAACCTAAAGCAGAACGGTAGAAGTTTTTATGTGAATTTTCACAGCAATCCATCGTAAAATGCGCGAGTTTTACGAACAATGACAAAAAAACTGACTTTGTTTTATTATATACATTGTGTAAAGAACTGACACTGGCTCGTGTAAGATATAAGGAAGTTATGCAATAGTAATTAACACAAGGAAAATTTTTTCACCTAGAATATGTAACAAATACTACCAAATCTTCTTCATTTAAGTATGTAATTCTGATTCACTGGTAACTCCCCATGTGACTGTTCCTTTTCCAGAGTTTTAAAAAATACCGTCAATAAGGTTTTTTTATTGAAAATTAATATGATGGATTCATCGAAATAAACCCGAATACATCTTTGTACACTTCACAGTAAGCTTAAAAAGCGTGTCGAGTAAAGTGCATCGGCATTAGGGATCGAACCCATGCTCACGGATTAAAAGTCGAGTGCGTTACCAACCAGTCTACCACCACCAACCAATTATAATTCCCTAATTAAGATTCCCAGGTGACCCAACCAGCTTCCATGGAGCGGGGCAGGATGTTGCGGACTGGCTGCAGCGGCTGGACTTGAAATTGTAGAGAGAGAAATGACGCAACCATAATCGGTGAAGAATCCTGCCCATTTGCCGTACGAAAAGTAAAGTAAAAGTAACCAATTATAAAATCATGGTTTGATTCGAACTGATAGAAATACAGTTTAAGCGATTTTGAGGATGAGACCCAAAGAAATTTGAGGAGATATTAGCTGGCAGAAAGTAAAAAAAAAACAAGGGTATTTTGGGGAACAGGCAGAACACAGGTGGGAAATGATACAAACAGTTATGGGGGAATGGAACAAGTAGAGATAGGTGAACTCACCTCCTGTAAGTTGTATGCCAGCGTGTCGTCTCTCCAGGCACTCGGCACCCTCCTCTATCCCAGCCACGATGGAGGAGCTGGTCATACCTACAAACAGGAGGTCGTCTGACCAACAGGTTATTACAAATGTGCCATCTACACCTTAACAATAACAACGCAACAATATAACTTCATGCAGACAATACGAGAGGGCGTGGAGATGACGAAAAACAATGAAGACATCCTATGATTTAAGATATACCTAAATTATTTTAGGTACTTATTGAGAAATGTTTGAAGTGGAATGAAATTACGAAAGAAGGTGTAACGATATTTGGTAAAAAAGAATTAAAATTCATCGGTACTTGTAGGTGAGTACATAAAATTGGCATAATCTGTCTACCGCCATCTACCCTGATCAAAGATTGAAAAAATGGTTGGAGCGTACACTAAATACCAAAAAAATAATCTCAACAGAGGGCTGTATACAATATATACACGTTTCCCACGACTCAACTACCAGCCGTCATAGCAAAGTGGTACAATACCAGCTTATCAGGTTGGAGGTCTGGGTTCGGCAGATGGATGGACTGGAATTGGTGAATGTTATTTAAGTGTAAATTGATCACATTAAGTCAGCTGATGATCAGTCATAAGCCTGATGGAAGGTCCATCCTTTGCTGTGTATCTGTTGAGATATAACTACTTGTAATAAAGAGACTAGTAGATAATATAAATAAATACCATCAGTCGGTGTGGCTGGCGGTATCTGCGAGGTGCTGATGACAGAGGCAGGTCCTTGGTAGACTCCGTTGACAGGATTCACAGTGTTCTGTATAAAGTGACACAAATAACTAATTAGCAACAAGTTATCCATAGTTGTTTATTCAAAGTCATTGCGAATAACGCAAACTTAGTATAAATGTGTGAAAATTAATAAGAACAGAGACAGTAAAGTGATTTAATAGTGTATTCCAGAGCCATCTGTTGGTGATACTCAAAAGCTTTTCCTTGCATAACATCTTTTCCAAATTACTGAAGTGTCGTGCTGGTTTAAAAATAGTATTACTTGGTACCACTGGCCAACTACTAATCACTCCTGCGGGGAAGGTAGAGAAAATGTTTTACTAATGTCGCTAATGATCATTTGCTCACAAATAAAATGTTGTAGGAATATCTGAATAGAATATTTTCCATTATACATAAATATACTCACTTTGGCTATTTGTAAAAGAACTATGGAGTGTTTGATATTTTCCAGCATTGCCTGTAACAAAGAACGAAACACATTAAAGAAACGCAAAAGTTATTTAAGAGCATGATCTTATAGAGATATGCTGTGTGTGTATGTATGAGCACTAAGTAGTCCTGTGAGAGCTGTGTTCACCATGAGCTCTAATGTGCACCTGAGAGGACATCAACTGAAGCTATAGACAACATTATACCTACACATCCAACACACCAAAACACAACCAATAGAGCTGGCAGTGTGAGGAATCACTTGTCAGAGCTCCCACCACCAACTCCCTCAGGAATACACTGGATATGCGCATATAAACACAATTTAATTGGGATTTGAGTCAAATTAACGAACAATAATAATATTAATACATACGTTAGCTTGGTCATGTATCCCCTGGACTTTGTTTCTACTCTCCTGGTCCGAGATATCTGATATTCGATCTTCTAGTTTCTGGAATATAAACAGACCAAGTATTATTTCGGGTATTTTGTACCTCATTTGTATTACCCTGACGATGGACACGGAAGTGTTTAAACTAAAGCAGTGGTTCCCAAACTTTTAATTTCGCGTACCACACACGAAATTATAAATCAGTAGCGTACCACTGAACTGTAACCGTTAAAAAAAACCTTCAAAATTGTAAAGTAATAAAAACTGCAACAACTGTTTATGACAACATTATCACTTATTAATTATAGGGAAAAAAATACAATATTCTTAGTGCGAAAAATGGTGCTGCATGTTCGAGACAAGATAGGAAATATCTGGCTTAAAAACGTTTTGACTAATTATTTACTGTGTATGTCCTATGGCCATGGCTGCTTGTGTACCACCTTAATAATTGTCGCGTACCACCAGTGGTACGCGAACCATAGTTTGGGAATCACTGAACTAAAGTGCTAAATGCTGTAGTTATCTCAACAGATATAAACCAAAAGATGGACTATCCGTCAGGCTTATGACTGATCTTCAGCTGAGATAATGTGATCACTTTACATTTAAGTAACATTCAGCAAATCCAGTCCATCCACTGTAGTAAAAATCAAATTTTCTCACAAAATATAACTTATGATTTTCAAAATAATTAAATACTGTCTCGTCTCCATTCTTCTCAGGTGTACTGTGCGTGGGTTTTCGATGTTGTCGAGCTTTCGGCCTACTTGCTGAGGCCATCTTCAGGACTAATGTAGTCGACAATCTACACACGGTACACCCTAGAAGAGTGGAGAAGATATTAACAAGGACTGTGAAAATCTACAAAATTAAATACTGTGTCTGAATTCAATACTATTACAATAAACTTCCACCAAGAACCTTCGGTTTAAATATGTGTCATGTGAGTGTTAGGAATCAAAGTAATGACATATGCCCACCTTAACTTGATCAATCATAATTTGTAGATATGCATCGGCTTCAGTCACTCGCCTCTCAAAGTCTTTGGGTCTGGATCCGGCGGGCACCGTCCCGGCGACGGACGGCGTCCCACCGCCACCTCCTCGGCCCGCCCTGTGATGCCGGGAGATGGTGTCTTCCAAGGCGCGAACCCACCTCTCGCGCTCTTCAGCGTCTCGTGCCTGCAAATTGTCAAAACAATCAGTAAACAGATGGCGATAAAAAGTAAAAAAAAATGTCAATGGCTTGAAGCTTCCCAAGACCCATAACAAATCATGTATATGGTCAATATAATATAATATAATCATGTGCAATTGGGTGGAGCGCCGGCCTCCCAAGCAGGAGCCGCCGGTCCCAGACCTTTCCACTCCAACAATCCACAGCTCCTATGGTTTAGCGTTGGCAGATGCAGTCAGCAGAAGAGGAGGGAACTTATCTAGGTTTGACTGAAGCCAAAGTAAAGTCTGGATGTTTGGGACAGAGTTTATGGAACAAGTTCAACCTATTTGACAGGTAACCAAGGCTATAATTCCCGCCGTTCATGATGTATTTTACACTTCACGCTACAAGTTTTTAGCTCACTGTTAATTAAGTGTGGCAAGACAGGACAGTGTCAGATGGACACACAAAATCCTGAAGTGGAGGCTCTGGGAGAACAAAATAGGCGTAGGAAGACCACAGAAAAGGTGGACATATGACATTTATTTATTTATTTAGCTTAGCTTACGGGTCGTCGATGGCAGCAGATAGCCCAAGATAGAAGACAGTGGAAGAGTTTAGAAGAGGCGGTGAGTGAGTGAGTTAAGTGTACACGAAAGTATTTGGGTTTCTGTATACTATTCTAGGTAAGAGGTTACTTACTTGAAAATGGAAAGTCTTATGATCTACGGTGATGGTGAAGGTGGAATCGTCCTCATCGTCTATTCCAATTACAGCTGCCCGCAACCTGACGCATCCTCGCCGGACCCCACGCATCATCTTCTCCTTGGACTGCGGAGCAAAGAGACAAACACGAGTTAGTCAGAATCCATGAGATAAAACCGAAATACGGCTTAATTGAATAAAAAACAGGACTCAATCGCTGAATTCAGAATTGACTTATTCATAAATAAAAGGGTCTTAAACAATGTGACTTTCAGCATTTAATGTTTTGCCGAGTAAATTACTTCAGAAAATACTCATTCTTCTCCTTCAGCCTGTAGCCTCCCACTCCCGAATATAGGCCTCCTCCATTTCTTCCAATGCCAAACGATTTTGGGCTATTTGCATCCATTTCGCAATATCATACCTCTAGTGGAGCTGGGATAGTTTACGGTTTCTCACAGTTTGGTCCTGGGACGCAGAGGCCATCTTACTATCAATTAAAAGTGAGTGCCTCCCAGAAAACCATGGAGCGAGCGATGTTTCAGAGATAGAGTAAGGAATGATACAATTAAAACCAGAACAGGATTTTTGTAAGAGTTGCAACGCATTGGGCTGGTCATGTGGCCCGCAACTCATATGATAAATGTATGAAACACCTCCTGTGTTGGCGTCCTAGGAAATCACTCCTACTGATGCAAAAACATTTAGAAAAGATCGCTCATTCACACACAGAAATACGAATGAAGTTGTATTATTTATATTGGGTAAAACCATGCAGGAAATATTATTGGATTTCAATTCAATTGCCGAAACTTGGAATTATTAGGTTATTGATACACTTTCAGGGCATTGAAATCCACAGTGAAAGGTCATTGAAACCAAACTTAAACAAGAAGTGCAAAGTGTACACATAATTAATATATTTGATTTCAGGAACGTTCAGATAAGTTGGTGATATGAAAACATAGCCCTAGAACAACCAAAAAATGCAAAAGGTAAAGGGTAGTAAAAGGTAGGCGGGGAGACCCCAGGGGAGATGGACTAAAGATATCGTGAAACTCGCGGGGCATGGATGGGACCATACATTATACATTGAAGGACTCCCACGGGTTTAAGACTCTCCGCATCCCTGGGTAGCACAGACGCATATAGCATCCTCTTTACCTGTACTTCTTAGCAAAATATTTTTAAGAGGTGGGCTCAGGGTTAGCCAAAAGGGAGCACCCCGAGAAATTCCACCCCTAACTTACAAGCCTTCAGTGTCCTTGTCCAAGGATGGAAACATATTTACAATAATTTACAGATACATACATGAGTACAAAAAAGAAAACAGTAGAAGTAAAAGCATTATATATATAAAATTTATATAAAATGGATGGGACCAAAACGCCGAAGCATGGAAGAAATGTAGAAGAGGTCTGTTTCCGGCAGTAGTAGGGAGAAACCCAAAAGCCAAAAGAAGAAAATACTGGTGAATTTGGGTAACGGATAAACCTTTCAAGCATTGCAGTGACGAAGACTACTGACGTGCGACAACACAAAACGCGGGTTCGATTCTTTGATGGATTCAGTACGTTTACTGTATTTAATTTTGTAATATCACTGTCAAAGTCAAAGATCACCGTAATGAATTCAAATTACTTGCAAGAATAAATACGATTCTTAAAATATGAATAAAAAAAATACCTATACACTTACTATACTAATAATTACAGAGTCTATAGAGAAATTTCAGTCAGCTTTAGAAAAAACAAGCAGCTAGCTCAAGAATTTCAAGCAGGAAATCTCTCTAAAATGCTGAATGGCGGTGGAAGATAAGAAACACAAGGCTCACTCCAATGTGGGAGAAGTTTCGCTGGGAAAAGGAAAACTGAATTGAGACATTGAGAAGATAAAATAATATAAGTACTGCAACATTGTTCCCTTAAGGAGAGAGATGGGTCGTAAAACTCGTAAATATTTCAAAGCCATAATTAAACTGCTTAACAACCTCGATTGCGTGGATTTCGTAAACTGCGTTCAGACGCTTATTTTATTAGATGGGGTGTATTATGTACTGCGACCTATAAGATCTATTGTACTCCCCCTACTCTGCCCATGTGGTAACTACCCAGTTAGAGCAGCCCCTCTAGTCCTAGACGTCTTACGAAGTTCAGCACTCGGAGGGGGTCTAGAGTGGGAAATAATTCCACCTCTATCTAGTGCTTGCCCAAAGTTCTCATCCTCATGTATCTTACGGCATCGCAGTCTGCCAGAAGATGGCGAGGAGTTCCCTCCTCACAGAATCTGCAGGTGCCGTCTCAAGTCCCAGTTTACGGAGATGTCCTTGAGCCGTTTAAATCGAATCTATATCTAACGAATTCTGTGGAGTATAAGCAATAAAGCAGGAAAATAAAATTCAAATAAGACGGTAATTTGATAGCATTTTCATTGAGAGGCTGTTTGGATCAGGTGGGATACTTAATTTAGTAATTATCTACCCCTTTATCACAGCGTCTATTTATGGGACAGGAATTAAAAGCACCCATCGGAATTTTACAGTTGCGTGAATCTTTTGAAACAATTATTGACTATTGCAAGTGTAACGCTCCATTTAATTTTTTTCTAAACTGTAATTTTTCAATGTCCTTTTTTTGTAAAAACACCGGGTTTCTACATGTCGTTGTTGGATAACAGTTTCATCTCTCTTCAGTCGCTAGCCTACATAGCCCAGCGAGTAGAACACCGGTGTGTCAGGTTAAAGGTTCTGGGTTCGATTCCCGATAGACGTCTAAATAGACTCGGTGAATGTTGCTTATATGAAAAGTGATCGCTTTAAGTCAGCCGACAATCAGTCATAAACTCGATAGAAAGTCCATCCTTCGCTGTATATCTGTTGAGATGACTATCCGTTTTAGTAAATAAAATTCCACCTAGCAGCTGGTTCTCAAACTTCGCTGCGAATAAATAACTAGGCAGGTTCTAAAATATTTGCATAAGAATCAATCAGGTCGAATTTACGGATAACCTAATCAATATTTTATATTAAGTAGGTAGAAATAACTACAATGTAAAACTGAAATAATCCATTTTATGAAAAGGCAAATAATGTATGTTCGCTTTGGTACTTGATTCTTACATAATTATAAAGATTCATACAAGTTTCACTTTTAAAATAAATAAGAACATTTTTTCGCAGTAAAACTTTCATATTCATTCATTTCCGGGTCCGAGCTTTTCCCCACTAGGCCACCCCACTCCAGAAATTAGCAGCCATAACGGCACTGTCAGTGACCATCATCAGGTCCCTCGCGTCGCACCTCACTGGGTGACCAGGGTCTAAGATGATGATGATGATAATGGATAACTTATCGGCGCCGTTTAACGGTACTCCATCTCAAGGGCGCTGGAAGCTGGTCTTTAAACTCGTAGTTTTCAGCTTGCTCCTGAAGCTGGTGATGAATTGGTCTTTTCGGAGTTCGTCCGACAGTCTATTCCAGGTAATTGGTCCCACGACAGAGAAAGCTCTCTCGAATAAACAGGACTTGTTTGCTATGTTCCGCTCTCGGAGTTTGTTGATGGTTGTGGCTGATGAGCGCGATGACCTTCTCAAGGAGTTGTCCTGTAAGGCAAGGCTTCGCTCAGAGGATGCGAAGGACAGAAGGATGAAGATTAGGAGAGTAGACCCAAGTAAATGGGACAAAGGCGAAGGCAAAGAAGAAGAACTACGATTGTATCAACACCCATCATTTTCAGTAAACTGGATTTTATGTTTCGCCAAAAAAACGTGCTCAATCCACAACTAATTCCTCGGGTAGGTACGAACTAGTGTCCACATAAAATGAATATGTAATTAGATTCAAAAAGTGGGTACCTGTCTAACACGACAATGGCGACAGTCCACTTCGGGTGGCAATAGAACAAATTAACAATCATAGGTAGCGAGTACTTTTAATAATCAATTTCAAAGTCCCGAAGACATGCACCAGTCAATGTGAATCGGGCAACAAGTGGGGTCGGACATTACAAAATTACAATTAATTAAATTTAATTTTTAAAAATAGCTATTCAAAATTTATGCCCGATTCATCATTGAATCAATAATACAGCTAGTAATTATTTTAAATACACGGTCGGACCTTTAAACAACTTTGAAACAAATTAAAATTCAGACAACATTTGAAAGGCTGTAATTTTTCTGACTCGAGTGACTCGTGGTTGACAATCAGTTTTCATGTTATTTCTACCAAAAATATCGCTCGCTGGTAACTCCGAAGTGGACAACTCTTGGCCTGCAGTGATTCTGTTGTTCATGGTGTTCGTTTTCCTGCCGCACGCAGTCACGCATCTGATTTCCAGGGAGGAGAAGAGAAGTCAACTGGATTAAGTCCAGAACATTGACATTTGTATATTTTGAGATTCATACAGCGGTAAGTCTTGTAAAATTATAATTGCCATATCATAATTATATTTTCCAGAGTGTCCGGTAAGAGCAAGGTGTTCGTAAAAGTTCCATGAGGCCTTTTTTTGGGTTGGTTGTATTACGAGTATTTCTCTTCGAATTTAAATTACGGGAGTTTCCACCTTTACCTGAATTCTATACAATCATCAATATCTATAGGGGAATAAAACAATAGTGAAGTGTAAACAGCAAATTCCACCTAACTTGTATCTGCGTGCATTATGCAGGCAGTACCTGTTAACAAAATTTGCCAAGTAAATAAACTGTATAATATTTTTGTTCACTCTACGTCTCTGCACATCTCCTAGTCTCAGGTAGAAAAGAATTGGATCTCCCGATGTATAGATATTAGTGATACATCGGGAGATTTGATGCCCTAGGTAGATTGATCAAAAATATTATACCGTTTACTAACTTCGCAAATTTTGTTAATACATATTAGCTGCATAATGCACGCAGATACAAGTTTTATTTATTTATTTATTTATTGACTGAAGCACACACACACACATTGAATATTTATAACAACAGTAAAGAATTGGACACAATAATAGTCAAAACAATGCCCTATTTAAGGTGTACACATTTGGCCTTCGTATATGGACACACAATATTAATAATAAAAGAAAAACAACACACAAATAAAAACTAAAAGTCATGGTAAATAAAACAAAAAGCTAACCTAAAAATAATACGTCAAAACTATTAAAAGCATAAGTACCACAATAAGTTAATAATTAAATTGTTCATTGTACCAATCACTAGAAGGAATTAAAAGGATAGGATGTAATAGGGAGAGGAAATATAGGATGAAAGGAAAAATCGTTACATGTTTACACATTCGTTTGAAGAATACTTAGTATGATTTTTTTCATTTGGTACGGAGTGACATTAAAGATGTCAACGTCGCAAAACTTGTCATTGAAATTTCTCGTTGCTCTGTGTAGGGGGTTCCTCCAACCAGCATTAGTAGTTACGTGGAATTTGTTGTTTACACTTCACTTATCGTTTTATCCCCCTATAGATATTGATGGTTGTATAGAATTTAGGTGAAGATGGAAACCCCCGTAATTTAAATTCGAAGAGAAATAGTACTTTTGGTCACGAGGCGTCTATGGAGTTAGAGGATTAATAGAGTTTTATTGCACCTCAGCAGGTCAAAGGAATTCGATTTCCCGATGATATTACATACGTAATAACTAATAAGTTCGCCCATTGCCACTATCGCTTTAAATTGTACATATGTTGCATTGTTTTCGGTTTCTCCCAATAAAGTTTTATTAATCTTTTCGATCTATTAATATCGTGGAATATTATTAGTTAATTTATTTACAACAATTATATTCGAAACCCACTCTAAACGTTATACAAAGGTTTGCTCAGATAATGTTTTGTGTTCTTTTAGACACACAGCATTCACTGGTTACCACACAGCATTCACCGGGATTTACCGTGTAGTCGTAATTCGTAAATAAAACGAAATTTTGACCGCATCTAAAGACCTTCATTGGAATGTTAAATAAACTTGCAGGCACTTTGTTTGCCGTTATATGATGATTGCTTCGGTGAACAGGTATTATTACATATAAAATAATGATTACTCTAACGAAATTTCTCTACAAGTTCTGTTATGATTAACACAAGGCATGTATCACTCGACAAAGGGTGCTTTGCCTATAAAAAAGGGCTAAAAGCCTTGAGAATTCAAGGATTGAGAGATGTAAACACGTTACAAAAGCTTATTTTAGCTCAGTTGTTCGTTCGACGTTCTTCGTCTAAGTTTTTCTATCTACATTTTTTTTAATAAAGAATCTGGGCTTGCATATACAATCCCAAAAACTGCACACCTTGCACTAGGCTAAAAGCCTGTATCGCATAGTGTGGAATACATCGCCAGCGCCAGGGTTCGAACCTCGCATCTCCAGCTTGAGATACTGCCGCCTCAACCAACTGCGCCAACCGTGTACTTGTACTACATTTCTTGAATAACTTTTGCTGGATTAGGTAATCGAAGTGAATAAAGCAAATATACAAGTGGTAAAACTAATGGATCGATGTCTTTTTCAGAACAATTCAAGATGGAGGCGCTGTATAAGAATTACGTTTGGCTATTTCACGAAATTTCAGGTAATACACAATCAAATCATTTAAAATCTTATGTTTGTAGAGAATCATTTTTAGTCGCAATTAATACCTAATTGTCAATTTCTCCAATAACTAAAAAAAATGATTCGTGTAAAGAAATCAGAAGCAATTCGTAAACATCATAACTAAAACAGCACTGCTTAAATTCAAAAATCAAGTGCGAAAAATACCTTCTCTTTATTGCTGGATTTCACCAACTTCTTAGGAGAAACAGCGGAGATAGGAGCCACATGTCATTATTAATCATACAAAATTTGTGCTAGGTGGCTCCTATCTCCGCTACTCTTCACCGAAAAAGTTGGTGAAATCCAGCATAAAACTCTTGTATGCCTATTGGATAAGAAATTTGCAGGATCATTTTTAGATCATTTTTTCATCAAGAAAATTTCCACTCTATAAAAGGGGAGTGGAGGATGTTTTAAAAGGGGGAGGAGCATATAGATAGAAATAGACATACGAGAGGAAATAAAGAAATTTGATAACCAAAAAGACAAAATCTAATGTCTTTAAAAAATCCAGCGCTCAAAATCCAGATTATAAAAAAAACTTTGCATTCTCGTTTACGTATTAATGTAATAAATATTCGTTTAATAATGATGATATGCTAATTGAATAATAATGTATTAGAACTACGATTTAATGTACGTCACCTTGTGACCTTTGACGTCAAAACTGTGAACACAAAACAACACAGGTGAAAGCATAATAGGGAAGTAATTAACAATGGAATATTAATTACTAGTTGTAACCAAGTAGCATGATAATACATTTATTGACACCGACACAATCGTAATTAAAAAATCGATAACACAATAACGGTAATACATTGTTGGGTCAAATAAAACAGGGGTAAACAGTGGGTCAAATGATTGTAAACGATACGATGAAACCCTTGAAAAGGTGAATGAATGTAGGGCAAATGTGCCCGACTAATTAATTAAGTCACATCAGAACCTGAGCAAAGTCAAACAGTAAGGGATTACTTGTTTACTTAACGAATCCGTCAACAATAGGCTAACCCACTCGAATACACTGCAGCAGCAATCGCTCAGCCATATCAAATAAAGGAGTGAATCTGTGTGTAGGAGACTAAACAAACTAAAGAAACAGACAGATAAGGACTTGCAGACTTTTTCTTTGGATTTCTAATACAGTCCTTTAGCATCGACAATAGATTTTAAGTAAACAGATAACGTAGAATACGAGCCAAGTCAAAGTGATTGAAAACTTGTGTGAAGGAGAAAATAGACTAAAACAAACTAAAGAAATAGACAAAGAAGGACTCAATTTTTTTTTCTTTGAATTTATTTTTCAATCCTTTAGCATCGACAACGTTGAGCAAATAAAATACGTTCTTTTTCTTTCGTGTGTGAACGACCATTGTATAGTGTTCTGAAGTCAAAGCTCCAGGTCAATATTTTTCAAGTATTCTGTTGTCCTTTGCTTCACCTCAAAATCCCTGGGATTTCACTCGTCTTGCTATGTCTCTTTGGCGTTATACCCTCCTCTGTAAGGGGTCCACCCAAAGACCACAATGGTTCGTGCCGAAAGGCCACAGAACAGACAAACCGACGACGTCTTCAAGAGCGGGTGAGAATGTGGACTGACAGAAAATAATGGAAACGTTTGGACGAGGTCTACATCCAGCAGCAGACATAGCCAGGCTGAATAAAAAGAAGATCTTTAGAGAAGAAGAAGCGTTTCGGTACCTGGGCTCTCACAATCTAAATCTCTAACGGCCTCTCTGTAATGGCCTACTAGTGGTAGTTATAAAATACTTCTAAATTTCAAGATTTGCAACGATTTCATTTTCAGATCCAAGGATAAAAGGATGGCCCCTGATGGATTCTCCTATTCCAATAATGATTTTACTTACTGTCTACTTGACCAGCATTAAGGTGATCCTCCCGATTTATATGAAGAACCGTCCTGCCTACAGTCTGAAGGGCGTCATCAGGTGGTTCAACGTCTTCCAGATCGTTGCCAATTCTGTTCTATTTTATGGGGTGAGTATAAAGACATAGATTCTTAGTATTGTTGTCGATACTGCAACAGGTCTGTCAAAAGAGGTGAATTTTTAAGGGGTACTTTCTTGATGATTACTTTGGATTATGTTGATGAGCATGGGATTTTCTATTATTTATGTAAATAATTAAATCATGATTTCCCTAAATTTCGTGCCTTTGGACTTGTGATTAATTGCATCGTAAAATTAGTTACTAAATTATTGATTCTATACGACTTGCTTCTGAATACTTTTTGGCATAGGACTGGTATTTTTCAACGCGTAACTATGTATCACAGCGATCTTTGACATACTACAGACAGTTTGGAACCTATGATGTGAAAGCTGGAAATTTGGATACTTTTCCAATGAAAACACAAAATACGATTCTCTTTTCATACGACCTATCGCAGTATCAACCAATGCATGTGTGAACTAATTTTCCCTAATAGACCCTCTCTCAAGTATTCTATTGCCCTTGGCATCACCTCATGGATTTCCCGAATATCCCCCACGAACATCTTGATGGTACAATGCCCCACAATGTGATCGACCGTCACAATCAGGCCGCACTCGCAAACGGGATGTCCCTGCATGCTCCATTTATGCAGGATTTATCCACATCTCCCGTGGCCAGTTCGGATCCTATTCAGAGACGCCCATAGTTTTAGAGGCAGGTCGAAGCCAGGCTTTCTAGTGTGGAGTCTTGCATTTATAGACTTATCGAAAAAATGGTAAAATAGGTGAAATAAATAATTCAGCCGTTTCCACTTGACCTGTTAGAGTAATAGAAAAGTATACGATGATAGTAAAATAGATATGAGATGGTGGAATATGGTCATACAAAATGCATGGAATTTTCTCAGCACAACCAATAAACCACCTATATTTCGAAGATATAATTTTTATAGCGATTCAATATTGATTGGCTCTGCCGTAACTCGAGCGAATTACTGAACGGTAAAATGCGGAATTGCGAAATAAGTATTTGACCAAAATTTCTCTCCCAAACCAATTTAATCTTTCTGCAGTATGTTTAATAAATTCGTTTTAGAGTTGCACGTGGAACTGCATTCGTCGCAGAAGTTTTAGGGAATTAAATTTTAGACCTTTCTTCTCCAACTTTGTGTGAAAAAAAGTGGCGTAAGAAAACGCGACCATGCTGGACTGACTTGGATAGGCGATGCCGACAGATCCTAAAAGATGGACGTGTTTTGAGTAAAGAAATCGACGAGCATGTATGACAAATTGCATGGATGTGACGGAAGCAAAGCGGAAAACGTTCTGTCCTCCCCGCCTACACAGCAATGAGTGTGAAGAAAATGATAGATACATTGAAGGACTCCCACGGGCCTACACAACGTATTAAGACCCTCTGCATCTAGCACAGGCGCATATAGCCTCACCCGCACTTCTTGGCAATTTTTTAAGAGGTGGGCTCAGGGTTAGCCAGAAGGGAGCCCCCCAGATGGATAGATAGAAGCCCAATTCATTTTTTTTTTAATTCCAGATTCTAACGTCGGGCTGGCTCACAACCCTCACACTAGGTTGTCACATCCCAAGCCACGAATCTCAAGACGCCGAAAGTCTGAGCATGCTCAAGTGGATGTACTTGACGACAATGACGCGGATAGTGGACATGTTCGAGACGTCATTCTTCGTGCTGAGGAAGAAGGACAATCAGGCGTCATTCCTCCACATATATCACCACTGCGCCAGTTTCACTGTCATGTGGATTGGAGTCAAATATGTCGGAGGTCAGAAATATTTCAATATTATCCCTAATTTTTGAGGCACTACTTTGTGGCGACATACTTCATAAAATGAAAACACAATCACTTTGATAAATATAAAATACAAAGTGATCAAAAACCAAGTGATTACTACAAATTATTTAGCGTTCCACAATCGAATTCATTTTTTAAATTTAGTCCGAAATTCATTTTTCTCTTCTTTTTTCAAAACACGCGTGTTCTAAAATAATTAATTTGATTTTCGAACGTCAAGATTGAGTGAACATAGAATTATGTAGGTGTTTCCTACGATTACCAATCGCTATTATCGTTTACACTTAATTAACATAATTAATAACGGATAAACCGAAAATATATGAATAATGCATAGGGGTCAAAGGGGGCGAGACATCGTCACGTTGTAAATCTATACATATAAAGTAAAGTCTGATTTTTGTAAGTTTTTGCATAACTCCCGCATGTAACGATGGAATGCTGTGAAAATTTAGAATAACATTTGCGATAATATAGGCTGTGTTCTAACCTCGCCGGTTTTTGGAGAAAAAGGTTTTCCTAGGAGATGTCGTGATGATGAGGGGATTCAAGAGTTGTTGGCATCGTGTGTGGTATCGTATGAAACGGCGTTGGAAAAGAAATTCAGATTTAAGTCACATTTTGTGCAGCTGAAACCTACGAAGTATGCCGGGATGGTTTGTCAAATTTGCCGTTGCGAAGCGCGGGTAACTCAGCTAGTAAAGAATAAAGTGATTCTCAACATAAAATAGAGGCAAACTCATTGAATTTTATTTTAAAGCTCGCGACCCAACTATGACGTCACGGTCGTTTCCCACGGCATTAAGGTTCAAAATAGCATGAACAATCGCATGATAAAGTGATAAAAATTGCGTTTTATCCATTTTTTGGCGTTAATTTCGCTTCCATCAAACCACTTTTACGGTCATTCCCTAAATTATACTGCATATTAACGACACAAAAAAAATATCTCCGCGACTTTCAGGAAACAAGTTTCTGTCTTTCATAAAGAAATGAGATTTTTCATATTTATTTTTGAAAATTCTGTAAAAGATATTTTAAAAAAATACTGTTATTCCCTAGATAAAGGTTCAATGTATCCATTTTATTTTTTCCAGAGCATATTTAGAAACGGTCTCCCGTTTTTAGAAAAAAATAAAATGTCAATATAACCAATATGACTACTCTTAATTCTGACGATTCATATCCACGGTTTTTAATTCCATCAGGTGGAATGGCTAGTCTGACGATGCTGATCAACAACCCAGTCCACGTCATCATGTATTCCTATTACCTCATAGCCGCTGAATCCAGTCCGAAGTTCAGAGCCAAGATGAACAAATGGAAGATGTGGTTGACGGTTATACAAATGGTAAGAACAAATTTACACAATTTACAAAAAGGTGAAACCTAATAGGTCTATTAATTTAAGTTGTAATGAAACATACAGTGCGTTTTCTACATCTTGGCAGCCGGCGGAGGTTAGCTGCAAGTGGAGTATTGTATTGTTGGTAGCCCTGATTGTCGAACCTAGTCATAAAAGCTGTCAAAGGTCGGCAATATTGTCACGTTTTATATTTTACAAGTAACCCACCATGCCGAAAATATTACAGAGCGGCGCTAGAGAAATCATTTTAAAGAAAATATAGTTTTGCGAGTTGGAATAAGAAAAAAATACTCCGATAATCCCTCTAAATCCCCATCACAAGTTTGAAAAACAAAGTTGCCAGTTTAATCTGACAATCCAAAAATTGGCTGGTTTTTTTAAACAACAGTTCTGAAATATAATTTGAAAGTAGCGAAAAAATGCAACCATATCTTATTATCACATCAAGCAGTACTAAACCAAGTTTGCTCCGTGAGATTTCTGAAAAAAAAATAGACTGTAGTTATACTAACTGTTCTTATTCTTCTACAGATACAGTTCACCGTCCTGTTCATCCACAGTCTACAGGGATTCCTTCCATCTTGTCCAGCGCCGCAGGTCATCGTGTGGATCTACATCCCTAACGTCGTCCTCATCTACTATCTCTTCTACGACTTCTTCAGGAAGACATACATCAAGGCCCCGGCGGCGGCAGCCAAGTCAAGCCCGAAGGCCGAAATCAACGGAAACGTTGTGGGCAAAGCGAAGATCAAATAATTCCATTAATGCACAGATCCATACACAATACACTTAGTAATTAGGCTATAATAAATTTAATGTAATGTCTCCATACGATTGCCATATTAAAAAAATAAATACACTTTACTTAACCTACAAAATTTGTCTACTTTATTTTTTTACGAAACACGAGTCAATGTTGAGATTTTCGACCGACGGTAAATGGTGGAAGTTCATTTTATGGTAAAGAGATGAAATATTTAAAAATTCTTTAAAGGAACAAAATATTGGGGAGATATGTTTTGCACGCGATCTGAGGCTGGCCAATGACTTGATAGTGGCGAATAGCTATCGTCGCGTTGCATGGAAACAGGTGTTTAAAAGTAGTTTGGTACGGTACGGACCTCTACCTTGGTACGGGCTCATGCCCAGTTAGGCAGATAAGCATAAATGAAATGAAATAATCAGGTGGATGTGATCTGGGCTGTCTAAACACGGAAAGTAATTACGAGTAGTATACTAATTACTATTGGAAAAAAAGCCATTTCATTTAGTTTTTCCTCAAGTAGGGATCTAATCTAATTACTGTAGGTACGTAGAGGTAATTATTAATTACGACGAACGATAGAAAAATAATGTACAAAAACTACGATGATAAATAACAAAGCGAACATGAAATGAACAGGCAAATATATTGATAAGTGAATTTTCCCGCTAATTTCCCGCTCACAACATGCCCAAACCATCTTGGTGACATTTTTCATACATTTTTGTAATTTAAGTAAATAATTTTACAGCTTTGAATACAAGAATAAAAAAAAATACAACGTGAATAATATTTTATAAAAAAATCCCTAAAACGAGAAAATATAACAAAAATACTCGCAAAAAAACAAAAAAGAGAACCCAGGATTTTCGTTCTTTCTTTCTACGCCGTCCTGTCACTCGCCAATCTCTTCACTTCCGTGTATGTAGGTGCTACAGCGCACGATCTGCCTGTTATCCTATTTTTAATATCCTAATTGCTCAGAGATCACTCGTTCTTTATGGGTGAAATGCCTAAAATTAAAAAAAATATATATATCCTATTTCCGAATTATATACAACACGAAGTTAATAGTATAACATAAGTGAATAGCATTGGGGTTAGCTGCCAGAGATCGCAGCACTGCGATAAGCTCGCCCTAGTGAACAAATGTTATGTTTTATATTCGGATCTAATGTCAAGATATCTCTGCATTTTATCCACCAAAAATGAAAATAAATAAATAAATAACGTGGTTTCAAATGAAATATTTTCTTTACCGCATTTTTATTAACTTCATCTGTCGTTAATGTCTGAGTCTGAGTCAACATTTTCCTTTTCAAATTTTATTAACATTTTAATGTCCCAGCTCTTTCAAATCGTACACACCACATTTTTGCTTTAAGTGACAGTTTAAAATTGTAGCACGATTTTATCGTAAACACGTTTCAATTGGCAAATTTTAATTAATATGCATGCTGGACTTACGACCAGCCATCGACTGGTTTAGGTGATTACTTTGCTCTCGAGAAATGTTCACCATTCAGCCTTTAACACCTTTGAGTGCATCTTTATCATCTCTTAGTAAGAGTAAGAGAAGTGTTTATACCAGACTGGTACTGCGTTAATAAATTACGGGTGGTGAGATAACTGGTAAGTTGAAAGTGAATATTTTTTTCAGTAACCGTGGATAAAATAGGGAGAATAGATACAGGACGAAAGTTTACGTAAAGCAACTCTGGTCGCAGTGACAAAAGGGATACCCTGTCCCTTGACCTTAGTACCTACTTCAAAGGTAAAATTGAGTACCTGTACTTTTCTCACGTATAAAATATACCTAATGTAGTTAATACAAGTACGGTAGGTATAAAAAATAATGTGTCCCCTTGAACGTATATTAATCGCGCGTGTGAATGTGTGTACTATGCACTACACAGTACACATTCACACAGTACATATTATTAATATAGGTACAGGTAATAATAACGTTGCTACGAAGGTCTAACACAGCCAGTAATGTGGATACAACCTTCATAAGGTAATAGTGTGTCACTACACACCTATACACCCCCTTGCACCGGCTAAGTTCACACCGACGAGCTTATCTAGTTAAGTGCTTACGTATCACCATCAAACAACACACATGTATATGTATCTTCTTATCAGCCCTCCCTTATTCATCCTTATGATCTATGTCACCTCTGGCGAGAAAGTACTGGGCCCACATAGTTACCTCCAATGGAGGGAATGGCAGCTGGCCACAGCCCAGTAGGTACCCAACATGGAGGTCACTCAATAGACTGAGAACAGGTGTCTCCCGTTGTTACAGCAACCTCAAAAAATGGGCTTTCAGAGAGGAAGACACCTGTGAGTGTGGTGCCAAACAGGACTACAGTCACCTGTTTTCATGTCCCCAAATAGGTGCGACATGCACGCCCGAGGATGCGCTACTGGCGAACGCCAGGGCTATCCGGGTGGCTGAATATTGGGGGCTACAAATTTGATGGTCTTCCGGACACGGAAAGCAAGTAAGTATCTATGTCATTCACAAAATACATGCATACAGCGCGACGATAGCTATTTACTCTATTTTTTAACATTCGCAGTCACACGACATATTCACATACACACAACTATATTTTGATCAATGTCTCAGTATTTCTGCGACCCAATTGCAGTAGCCACGAAAAAGATAATAAAAATATGATATTTTTCTTGACCTCCCTGTAAACTCGACTTTTTACGACAAGGCCCATATTGTCATATCACAGACGGAAGAACCAGGCCGGTCTCAGTTTAATAACGATAAAACTCAAAATATAAACAAACTTCATTGTGGTACAAACTCAACGAGTACTGAGAAAATGTATTACAGAGATTTGAAGTAATGCAGTAAAAATGTAATAAGTTTAGTTAACTTAAAGCTATCATGAAGGACTTAGTGCGCCTCAGTGCGGAGCTTTCTACATTACTCTTAATAATAATAACAGACGGTAGAGCTTTCGTACAAACGGAATAGGATATCGGCTTAAAAGTTTACGTGTGGAATGAAAAGTTTGTCAAAAGAGAAACACAGTTAATAGTAATATGTGCAGAAAGTTACACACAGTGCAAAAAAGCTTAATACTAACTAATAATTAATGAATTTAACTTTACAGTTTTTTCCTCAACAGAGACGAGAGGCATTTTCATTCACATAATTTTTTATTTTATTTTATTGGTCTTAAGGGCACAAACAGTTTTTAGAGTATATGTACATGCTAACATTATCAGCAAACAAACCAGCAAAGCGTTATGTGAATTCCCTTGGGGAAGAAGCAGGATGGGCGTTCCGACGCTTACGAGTCAGCTTTGGCTGCCACATAACGCTAGATTATGTGAATGAAGATGCCTCTCTTCTCTGTTGAGGAAAAAACTGTACGATAAATTCCGGTTTCATACGTAAAATAATTAAGGTAGATATATCTCAAATTAAACTTTATTTACAATGAACTTCCACCAAAAACCTACGGTCGAACGTACTATTAAAGAATGAAGAACGATAGTACCTTCTCATTACACTCGTATAGAATTGGTGACAGAGATAATCTTGTAGAAGAGAAAGAGGATTAAGATCACCATAAAGAAAATTATACTCTTTTGCAAAATCATTTTTAAATATGATTGAAACAACGCGGTAATAAAATAAAACTAAACCCGGTGACTGAATATGGGAAAATATAGCGAAAGACTAAAGAAAATTCAAGAACATTGCTATAATTGAATCCAACTATACTAGTGTTGTCTTCACGTCAATAATCTCATTCAAGTCTAGAGTCTCTGAGGCCAGACTCGAGTGGTGTCTCGAGTCATTTAAATAATCTATATACTCGTATATAAAAGAACGTGTCCTGAGAAGGAAAATCAACGCACAGCCTAAACCGCTTATCCCAGGACGTTGAAATTTAAGCGATGTATAGGTTTCACGTCAAAATCGTACACTAAGAAGAAGGGAATTTTGAAAATTCCATCCCTAAGGGGGTTAAAAATGCGTTTCGCTGAAATCGGTTATATCTATGAAACTTTACAAGTGACGGAGCTGAAAATTGGTGTACAGAGTTTTGAACGAAAAAAAAAACAAATTCACATTCTTTATTAGGCAAAACAAAAATACAATCAGGCAAAAATTAATGAAACAAATACAATTCCCCAAAAGTGAGCAGAGGTCGTGTTTAGAAGCAATTTTTTTTTTATAAAAAAGGATCTGGGCTTGCGTACACAAACCAAAATACTTTCCTGCACACCTTGAACTAGGCTTAAAGCCTGTAATACAAAGTGTGGAATACATCGCCAGCGCCGGGGTTTGAACCTGGCACCTCCCACTTAAGAGACTGCCACCTCAACGAACTGCACCAATCATGTACTCTGTATGTATTTGGGTTGACTGTAAGATATTGCTTTTGCAATAAGTCCGCCTTTTGGCACACTGCATTGTCTTGTTTTTTGTTGTTATATATATTTACTGGCCGATAAAGATTTATTTATTTATATTTAGTTCTGAGACAGTTGACATGTATACTACTTCTAATACACTTTAGAGTCACGTCGTTAGACTCGACACAGAGTCATTTGACTCGAGTCCGCAGCACTGGTGCGAGCGCTAACCAGGCATACTATTAGTAAGTATGATTAATAATAAGCCTAGGTATTTATTATAAGGCAATGTTTTCTACTGATGTGTACTTGAATACTATTGTAGTGATAATGCAAGCTCTCCGAAGGCTGTTGTTGTATTCAATATACATTGTCCACTGATCATTCGTGATAATAAAACGCTAAGCGAACGTACGTATGTGTGTCACGTTGTACACAAATCTACGGATCGCCACTCGTGAATAGCGAGATTTTTATTTTGTTAATTAAGCAATCTACTTACACTTGAACACGTGAACAAACTACAGCAGTAATATGTCTAGTTTATGTCTGATTGCTTATTATACCTTTTGCTCAGTTTTGTTATTTGTAATTTTGATAAGTTAAACTGTTGTCTCGTAATATAATATATCTACGTGCATGCTGTGGACGCTCGTAATTGGGGGGTTGACCGGAAATTTGTGTTTGATGTTTTTAATTTATGTATATCTGTCAATCCTCTGTGAGTGTCTCAATAAATAAATAAATGTTTAAAAAATAAAGCAATAAGAAAACATACGTTTATTCTCTAGGGCGAGCTTATCTCCATGCAGCAATCTCTTCCAGCAAACCCAGTAAAAAATGAGCTGGACAACATCTGACTTACAATTTGGATTTATTTTCCAACGTCCTTTCATCACACATGAACCCACACGACCCTTGGATCCCTCTCAAACGCCTTACATCTTTTTTGTCTCTGGAGTAGGCTGATACAATTTCGTACAGAATTATATTGTCACCGATTTTACGTATGTCTGCAAACTTTCAGCTCTCTAAGTAGTCAGGAAGTGGTTGAAAAATCGGTTACAAGATCGGCACAGACAAAAAACAAAAAATCTAAACACCACTGTGAAGTTGAATAAAATCTTATTAAAACCGCGGTCTCAAAATTTGCGTGTTATTCTTATACGGTCATTGTCCCTAAAAAATCAGTTTTTCGAAATCATTCTACAATATTGCATGTTTTTTAACGAACAAATGCACCGAGTTAATATGGGTGAATTCCTAGTGAGTCAGTATGGAATTTCATAAATACATTATAAGGTGAAAAGAAAATGAATATATTATAGAATAGGCGAATACAATATGTATTACTGCCTATGATTTCCCACAATACTGACGTGCGATAGACCAAACTCTGGAAAATAAATTACACAAAAATCTTCATTGATAGCGAAGCTTTTGAAGTTCAATCAAATATGGTGCAGGAAGCCGAGGGTGCAGGCAGGAAACCGGTGGGCCGCCCCAGAAATAGCTGACAGAAGCAGGTGACAAAGATGTGCGAGGAGAGACTGTGTTTGGAGTGGCCAGAGGTCCTAGAAACTGCAAGTGACGGGGGTCTCTAATTAGCCATTTAACCAGCCGAAGATCAGTCATAAGCCTGATGACAGGTCCATCCTTTGCTGTGTGTAATCTGTTGAGATAACTACTTGTTATATTAAACTACGACATGTAGAAAATTCCGTTGGTCTCACAAAACATATATTGTGATTTTCAAAATAATCTTGTAAGAAGAAGATATCTTACTTTTCCCAAAGCAATTTTTGCATGTTCAGTTAGATTTCTTACAACTCCCCGCCCTTTGGAACCAACTGACTAGTGATAGTTCAACATCTCCAGAAAAACTTTTACAAGAGAACGCATCCCTCGTATGATAAGTTAGACAGTTGTTACAGTAAGCAATTTATCAGATTAGCGAAGTTACTACATACTCGACGTATCTAATTAAGAGGAAAATCCCTCATAACTTATAATTAACTAAGTTACGATATAGTTATTAGTTGTTAACTTTGATAAATACCGACTAACGGCCGGGCAATTATTTCCCAGAAAAATTACCCACTTACAAACATCCCTCCCCATCCCTTGTCCCCTCCCATCTCTTATCAATCAATGCCACTAGAATAAAAAAGAAAAAAATCCATTCGCAGTCCATGTAAGAAATAAAATAAAAACTCACATATTCTTCCAACCGCGTAATTGGATCGTCACATCGTAAACAAATACAGGGTGATTGGTTCCGCTGTTCAGATATTTGGGGAAGTGATAGAGGATGAAAAAATATGAAAAAAGGTTAAATGGATGCATATCCAAAAATCAACCATTTTGGAGATATGGCCTTTTGAAAATTGAGGAGTATGAAAATTTCTCATTTAGGTTTTTTGCCAATAACTCTTATGCCCGATCCCACCAACTACCACCTAGGAAGCAGACCCCTAAGGAATTTCCATACAAAACCACAGATAATTTCAGTGATTATTATAACTGTCAAAACCTTTAAGATATAAATCCATACAAAATACAGCATGCAGCTCTACTTAGTTAGGTGGCCAAATATCTCGGCCCAGAATCTCCCTCACTTAAGTAGCTGCATGCTGTATTTTGTATGGATTTATATCTTAAAGGTTATGACAGTTGTAGTTGGTGGGATTGGGCATTAAACTACTGTCTCGATTTTGACAAAACCAACGACAAATCATAGTAAATAATTTTGGCTTTTGACTGAAATCCTAATTTTTGGGTTTTGATTTAAAATGTAGTGAAAATTTTGTTATTAAACATAATTTTTGCGGAAAAAATTGGAATTTTTTCTAATAAATAGCAAATTTCTTTAAAAAATGCCCTATTATGTATCCATTTTTACATTCTAGAATAAGGCCTTAATGTATTTTAAATAATTTGGATTAGAAAAAGTCCAATAAATTCCGACGCTGGGACCACAGCATCCGATCTAATGATGTCCAAGTGTATTCGCGAGAAGGTTAAAATAATACTATCGGCCTGAGAGGCCACTGCTAACTAACTGTTAGTTAATCGGATTGGGATTTAAATGAAGATTTTCACACAGGGTCATAGTTTCCCACAGGGTAGCTTAGAAAAATCTTGCCGCGTCACCCCCCTGGCTCCCCAAATTGGTCACCCGATGATGTTTTTTGCATTTTTTAGAAATATGGTAGGAGATAGGAGAAATTCATCGAGGGCAAAAATAATCCTTAATAAATTCTCTACATAAAATGCCTGCACTATTTTTTTGTTGGACTAGCAGTTTACCCGCAATGGCCGGTTAAAACACTGAAATTTAGGTTTGAGGCAAAAAATGATCAGTTTAAACCATTTTTGCAAAAATTGGTCATTGAGAATTTATTAAGGATTATTTTTGTCCTTGACGAATTTCTCCTATCTCCTACCATATTTCTAAAAAATGCAAAAAACATCATCGGGTGACCAATTTGGGGGGCCAGGGGGGTGACGCGGCAAGATTTTTCTAAGCTACCCTGTGGTGAACTATGACCATGTGTGAAAATCTTCATTTAAATCCCAATTCGATTAACTAACAGTTAGTTAGCAGTGGCCTCTCAGGCCGATAGTATTATTTTAACCTTCTCGCGAATACACTTGGACATCATTAGATCGGATGCTGTGGTCCCAGCGTCGGAATTTATCGATTTTTTTCTAACCCAAATTATTGAAAATACATTAAGGCCTTATTCTAGAATGTAAAAATGGATACATAATAGGGCATTTTTTAAAGAAATTTGCTATTTATTAGAAAAATTTCCAATTTTTTCCGCAAAAATTATGTTTAATAACAAAATTTTCACTACATTTTAAATCAAAACCCAAAAATTAGGATTTCAGTAAAAGCCAAAATTATTTACTATGATTTGTCGTTGGTTTTGTCAAAATCGAGACAGTAGTTTAAGAGTTATTGGCAAAAAACCTAAATGAGAAATTTTCATACTCCTCAATTTTCAAAAGGCCATATCTCCAAAATGGTTGATTTTTGGATATGCATCCATTTAACCTTTTTTCATATTTTTTCATCCTCTATCACTTCCCCAAATATCTGAACAGCGGAACCAATCACCCTGTATACGAGGAGTATGTGTATTATTGTGTATGTATGCCTTTCAAAGGGCTCACAAAAGCAATTATATTAAAGAAAGGAAAACGAAAACACGAGGGAACATCTTATCAAGCTCAGCAACGTAGTTCGCCACTCGTTCTGAACGTTGTATAAATGTTTCACAAGGAGAATGTTAGGTAATCTCGAAGTTTTTGACCGTCAGTACACGGTGGAAGTCCATTTTTAAGACAAAATCAAAAATCCACAATAAAGTATTTATTCACAATCGCCTGATGATGAGGCTGCAAATCCTCGAACACTAGTCGCGTAATCTAAAGTCATTATTGTGGATTTTAAACCAAATATACAGTCTTTCATTTTACCTTAAGAATGTTAGGTGTTTTTGTGATCGAGGTGGTCGGTGGCCGGGTTGGTAACTCGCTCGACTGTTCATCCAGTGGGCGCGGGTTCGATCCCCTATGCCGACTTACCCCACTCACGACACAAGATTTTTCAAGCTTACTGTGTAGTGCAGAAAGTCGTATTTGTGTTTATTTCGATGAACCCAGATTCATTTAAAAAAACTGATTACCCTATTATTGGGATAAGCAATGTTTTTTTTTTTAAGAAAATGATCTGGGTTTGCACGCACAAACGCAAATACTTTCCTGTACACCTTGCACTAGGCTAAAAGCTTGTGTTGCAAAGTGTGGAATACGGTGCCGGAGTTTGAACCTGGCACCTCCCACTCCAGAGACCGCCGCCTCAACTAACTGCGCCAACCATGTATCTACTCAGTACTCATGGTATAGTAGCAATACAATTTTTAGATTACTATGTAAGGTTCGTTAAAGTCCGATATTTCTAATAAATATCAGTAAACCATGTTATTATTATGTTCGAAGAATCTATAATATTTTTTTGCGTAAGTAATTGAACCCAGTGGACGATAATGTCACGTAAATTTATTCAATTAGTCTACATTTTATATCAGAAACAAAAACGTGGTTCCCAAGTCAACTTCAGGAGGGTGGATTTCAATTATACCTAATTTAAAAACTTTTTGTAATAATGTAAAAAACGGGGCAAAAATATACTAAATACATGGACAGTTTAAAATATTTCCATCTAGCGCCTCATTTAAGGTTTACATACAACCACTGTAACACGAATTTGACGCAGTTTTTCTCATAAATTATACATTTTTGCGATCCCACAATTTTCAGAGGACTACGCTATTAGTATCAATATTTTAAAAAGGTCAGCCCGTATTCCCCTAATCCGACATTTGAAAGACGTGTGCTAGACGTGTAAATCAATAATTAATTAACCAATTCTGGCAATTGCCGTAGGCACAGTTAAAAGTAAATAAATTCGACGCCAATATATGAACAAAGAATGTTAAAAATTTAATACTGTAGGTACTACAAAAAATACCGAATATAGTAGTATCGTTTGTTGGTTGCTTGAACGACAGCATTGGGAAATGAAGTTGTTTCCCAAAGGAGTCTTATACAATACGCCAATTTTCAGCTCGAATACGACACGTACAGGAGTTTTTTCATTATCCGCTCCAATTTGTCCGGATGACTTATTCAGACGACTTCAGACGCGGGAGATAGGCAGTTTTGAGACAGTGGTCAACATAGCGACGAAAAAAAATTATTTGAACAGTAGACCTCTGGAATGATCCTCAAAGAGCCTACGTATAAGTACATTTATGCTGGATTTCACCAACTTCTATCTATCTATCTATACCATCACGCAACGTCCCTTGCAGGGTAGGCAGAGAGGACAGAGCGCCAGAAAGCCCTATCCTTAAACACACTCCTAGCCTCCGTCACATTCATGCAATTTGTTATACACACTTCAATTTGATGTCCCATAAGATGTATTAATATAATTATATCTACCTTAGTTTTATATAAACATGTACTTATCTTATATTCACCCGCTTATGTATTTCAATGTTTATTCAATTTAATTGTATTCTGTCCATGTTTTAAACATACTCACTGTGGTTTGCTGGAAGAGATTGCCTCTCGGCAATAAGAACGCCCATTGTGCGTATTTTTATATATGACAATAAAGAGTTTATTATTATTATTTCAAATCAATTTCGTTAAAAAAAATTGTGGGAATGGAGACAAATAGGAATATATTTAGAATTGTGGGGAAAAATTAATTAAGACTCTGCCAAGGTAAAATTATGTTCATACTTAGATAAACCAGATTACTGGGAACTCTTGATTTCGATGGGTCTACTGTGTACAGTACCTGTATTTAGTAATGTACCTAGATATATTTTAACACAGCAGCATTTACGAAATCTTGTGAAGAACATATGTTCTCTACATGAATGCGTAAGCGTATGCGAGTGGGTAAATGAAAAATCAATAATATTCCATGTGTGCACAGGTGTGTCAATAATTTCTATGTCAAGGCAAGGGAAATGTGACTCTACATATGGACAAACTTATATTACACACTCTAGAATACCTAAATATCGTCACCCAAGATTTCTTTTTATCTAATTGGGCATTCCACCCTAACTGGGTGATTTGTGTCGGTATACATTTAAGAAAACTTATAAAATGAAATTCAAATGTTCAAATCTGTTCAATTTTAAGTCGAACCTCTTCAGAAATCGCGCGATCACGCGATATGATTCCTTAGGCTTCATTGATAGAAGCGAAACAGAGCTCAAGGGTCTAGGGAAATCATGTTGGGAGAAGTCCTCACCACAACCCCGCAATGGACTAGCAAATAGGAGATGGTTGTTGAGAATGTTGAGAAAAATGAGTTCAAAGTTTCAAACACTCATTTTACGAGTACACTCGCAGATGGAACCTTATTAGTCTAATTATTTACAAAACTACCATTCTTTGAGAGTGTTTTTGTTAATTTTCCTATCCCCCTCACGCCGCATCCCTTGCGGGGTAGGCAGAGAGAACAGATCACCAGACTTTCCTATCCTTACAAACTCTTCTTGCTTCCGTCACATTCATGCAATTCGTCACACACGATTCCTTGACGACCCCGCTTCTTTCTACCAAGTACATTTTCTTTGTTACCCTTTCATCATTCACTCTCTCTACATGTTTCAACCATCTCAATTTGTTCACTTTCATTCTGGTCACTTGTTAATTTTATTCACATTTTATGTTGGCTAGAAACATTTTCATACAAGATTACGGACAGCAATAAACAGAATCCGCACTGGCCATGGCAGATGTGCCGATTTTTTTTTAAATGCGGACGGTCGGATTCTCTCTAGTGCGATTGTGGAGCGGAGAGGCAGACTGTGAGCCATATCTTTCCGAGTGTGCTCTCAGGGCATATGGGGGTGAATCATCTGTCTTCATGTGTCTAAATGAAGCGGCGACGACATACCTAAGGACACTCGATTTCGAACTCTGACAAACAATTTTCATTGTGCAATATACATGTAGTGTCTGTCTGATTATTATGTATTGTTATTATATTGATGTGATGTACTTTGTATGACTATACGATAAACAAAATAATTTTCATACATAATGCCCTCTAATCTAAACATTTTTTTTTTAGAAGACGAAAAGTTATTTTTTCCCCCTGTAATATTTTCTTTCCTATTGTCCCCACATCAGAAGCGTCTCCTATTATTATCAATTCTTGCTGATGTCTGACGTGACAGCAGGCCATTAGCCACGTCACCCCGTCACCTTGTTACCCTGTCACCTTGTCACCCCCAACTCCTTGTATTCTCTCTGAGGGATGATTAGCAAGTTTCGAGGTCAAATATCACTCATAACTCTCAATAATAATATTTTGTTACATGCTTTTTTATATAATTTAATATATAAATAAATAAATATATAAATTAAATAAGAGTAGGCATATTGACATTTCAAGAATTTCTAAGAACGGGAGACCTTAGATCTCGACAACCCGACTAAATATGCTTGAAAAAATAGAGTAGATATCGATAGATCTTTTTTCCGAAAAATAGCAGCTCGTTTCCCGAAAGTCGTTAAACTTTTTTTTTGTATTAATAATATGCATTAAAATCTAGGGAAAGACCGTAAAAGTTTTTTGATTGTAGCAAAATGAACCCCAAAAATGAAAAAAAAAACGCAATTTTTACCATTTTATCATGCGATTTTGAACCTAATGCCGTGGGAAATTACCGTGACGTCATAGTTGGGCCGGGAGGCTTAAGCCATCCGACGATCAGTCATAAGCCTGATGGAAGGTCCATCCTTTGCTGTATATATGTTGAGATAACTACTAACCTATGATGATGTTTAGGATAGCGTGGAGTCCCGTCTTTATAACTCGCTATACATTGGCTCAAAAGAAAGAGTTCGTAAAGAAAAAAACGCGACAAAGTCTGAGAACCTCCTTATGGTTCTAAGGACACTTGAAACTTTGAGAGGTTCAACGAGGACAATGGATGTATGGGACAGGATAATACCTAATGTAGAAGTCAGAGACTACAAAAGTGTCGAGAGGTGTCGAGAGGTGAACAAAGGGAGAATATACTGAACTAAAAAAATAACAAGGATGACAAGGTATTCAAATAGAATCTAGAAATCCATCTATTGTTTTATTGTTTTCCATCGTCCATAGGCCCATTCGGGCACCTGGACTTGTCAATTTTTACAATATTATAGCATATTATCACACAATAACAAAAACAATAATCATTAACAGATCAATGCCAATCAGAGTGTAAAGGGCTCTGATTGACATTTCGTCATACATAAAAATCAATTATCCAACATATCGTCAATTCCATCACGCTGTATCAATTTTTTTCGTAAAACATAAGAAGGTTTAGACCTTACTTTAATGAGATTAGCGCCGCAGGTGAAAAAATAATGAAACAACTGCTATTAAACGGATTTTTACAATAATATATTATTAAAAATTCATGACATGATGAAAAAACGATGTGGTAATAATGTGATTCATTTCATCTGTGTATAACACGGTAGGTTGCCTGAGGAATTTCGGGGGGGTTTGAACCCCCAAAACCCGCCCTTCCTACGCCCATGCACACAGAATTCTTTTCCAGATAGTAAGGCAATCTTGTTACTCCAGGCGGTCCAGAGTTATGGTGGAACAAACATACCCACATACTTATATGCATCAATATTTATTATACGTATTTATTTATTTAAGGGACACACACACAGAAAGGCGCCTTTTTATTCGCTCTTTCAGCCCAAAGTTACTCAGACGGCCCCGGGGTTAGCCGGGTTAGTGCACTAAAAAAAATAACAAGTTGATGGTACCCACTACCCACAAATAATATGAAGAACAAAATAATATTTAGATAATAATATATAAATAAATAAATCTTTATTGGTCAGTAACACAGCATAGTAACAAAAACAATGCAGTGTGCCAAAAGGCGGACTTACTGCAAAAGCCATATCTTAAATATTATGTACATTTATTTATTATTTTATTTAAATACATTCAACACTAGAAATGCTGTACAATAATTATTTGTATAACCATTGCATGTATATTGTATAGCTATGCACATCACACCACACAGAGGTGGTTAGCTGCAGAGTGCAGATTGGAGATAATGGATGAGGAGGGAGAGGGTGATGGAGAGGACAGTGTCAGGTGAGAGAAAACAAAGCAAATATTATAACTGGCGATTTGACATTCAGTTGGGTGACGATAATAATACCTGCTGCATACTATACGGTATACCTACCTAATAATATCATCTGTATTATCTTATACTAGCTGTATTTGCTTGCATTATTTGTTAATTCCCTCTTATCTGACATTGCGAAACAATGCCAATCAAAAAAAAAAGTTTTTATTTTTTCAAGTCCAACTTTGCTAAAATCACTTGTTTGCTGAGAATGACCCATATACATAAACAATAAACATACAAAAAAGAAAACACAACAAAAATAATGCTGTTTGCGGGGTAGGCAGAGACAACAGATCGCCAGACCCTACCCTCAGGATGACTGTAAGATATTGCTTTTGCAATAAGTCTGCCTTTTAGGATACTACTATTGTCTTGTTTTATAACCACTGATAATTTTTATGCTAATAAAGATTTATTTATTTATCCTTACATATATAATTAATTGCTATACGTTTATTCTTATGGTAAATTTAATTTCTATTTAATTGGTTATTTTATTTTGCTTAATAACGTTTTGTACTACGACACATAGCAATTCAATTTATAAATAAAAATGTGCTAATTTAATATAAATGAGTTCGACATCTATCGATGACTGCTCTAAACATTTTGTGGGCTCGTATAATGTGAATGAATACCAAAGGTTGTGGACAAAGATATGTACATATTATGTCAATGAAAAGTAGTATTAGCCTAATACTTTTCAACTTTAACTGAAGGCGTAGAAATCGCGAAGTGTTATATTCGAACAACTTGCAAAAGTTGTCACAGGACCTGTGTTAATTAAAAAAAAAAAGGATTTGGGATTGTGTACACACATACCCAAATATTTTGCACTACAAAGTGTGGAATACATCGCCAGCACCGGGGTTTGAACCTGGCACCTCCCGCTAGAGAGACTGCCGCCTCAACCAACTGCTCCAACCATGTACTGTACTCGTTACCCACTTGTTACCCGATTTCCAGCAGAATTATGTGAGTTGATTAGGTCATTCAATTATAAGCACATAACAATTATATTTAATTATATTTATATGGTAATAAAGATATAACATACTTAATTATAAAATGAATTAAAGTATGATACTAATTGGGAGTAATATAACACAATGCACTGATGTGCATACATTTATTTGTACTTATATGTACGAGTATCCAAGAGTGAATTAATTGATTTACTGGCTACCTCATAACTGGGATATCCCAAATGCTGTGTGTATAAAAAACACAGACAATCTCTTGACTAAAAATGATATGACATTCAGAATGAGTGGCAAAGCTGCGGCACTCGGATAGGAATCGGTGAACAAAAGTCCATCCTTCGCTGTATATCTGTTGAGATAACTACTTATCTTACAATGCAGTATTCTTACAACAGTGTAGAAGAATTAAGGATGAACATTGTCGAGCTTACATCTGACCTCAGCTGGCTTAAGTAATCACTTTACACTCGAGAAACATTCGCCACTTCAGTTCACCGATCACAGATCTTCGTCTCGCATAGTAGGGATCTTATCCACTACTCCACGAGGAGCGCGGCTGTGTTGTCGAATACCGTATACATTAGATGTTTTACCAACGTGTGACCCTTGCAGGATACTCGAAAAAACATGAAATAAAACGTGAGGGACCAATCTAAGACCCGAGCAAACAGAATCCAAGATTTGTAACTTATTCTATCCTATATAAGATCATTTACATTTATCTGGCATTAAACTGATGCTCTGATGCTTCAATAAATTCTGCCACATATGAATAAACATACATAATATACAATGATCTTGAGTGTTGGTTGGGACAATGTTATGAACTATTTTTACATGAGATGAAACAACTACATTGCATTAGAAGTAGGTAGATATAATTAGACAACAATATAACTCTTTAAAGATGTTCGAGAAGCAATTAATGAAGTCATTAATATGTAAATTTGATCTAATTGACATTATACGTATACGTTACTAAGTAAGAAGTAAAGAATGAAGAAGTGACATTAGTCAAGGTTGCGCTTTTGTATATAAACATTATTTTTAAGGTACGCAAGTCCCTGGAAACAATATCAGATGTAATGGATTATTTAGAAAGTAAATAGCGGGTAATTATGACAAAAAGATCGAGGTTATGGAGCTGTCAAATGCGATGTATCATCATACGAAGGTGCGATAGATAATAGTTTTACATTGACACAACTCACCGTGTAATAAGATAATAAGCCGGCATTGTAATCCAACACAAACCACCGGTACTGCCATCCTTTCATCACATTTGTCCATTTACTCAGCGAACCCTCCATCACTGACATTTTACACACAAATTAACAACAAATTATTTATTGCACATCAACTAGACATTACACAAACACGCAGCTGCGAACCGGCGGCCATTACATCGCAAACTGACAACGTGTTGCCATATGTTATTAACCAATTCTCCACGAAAACTGTCAAAAAAGTTAGACTTCTTGAGTTTTATCAATATAAAATTTCGCAATATTTTTCTGTTTCTGTTTGTTATTAGCGTTACCTATCATTATTTATGCTTTTTGTACATTGGTCCCTGAAATTTTGCAGTTTTTGTGTGAGTTAACAATACATTAACTGATAACGATGCTTAATTACAATTTTCTATTCCTCCAAAAAATCCATGTTATGAGATATTTTTGTGTTGCTGGCAGCATTGAATTACACTAGACTTGATCATGATTGGTGGAGATCATGTAAAATTATGTAAGCATTCCACCAATCATGTAACGATTTATAATTCTGTAAAATGTCAGAATGTTTTTACTACTCTTCAAAAGATGTCTCGTGTCTTGTATTATTTTAGAGAATATTTTTAAAAACAACTCTATTTATTATTTCTTAGGCGACAAGCGTGCGGATTGGTGAAGAAAATTGTAAAAATAATTACTTATTCTGTGAATATCGCGTCAAAACGGCCTGTCTAATATATTCATTGGACATTTTTCTATCCAATCATAGATGGCACTGCAAACACAAACATTTTTGTGCGGTTCAAACCGTTGCTATTTCCGCTTTCAGTATTCTATACTTTTTCTGATCAACCATAGATGTCTCTTTATCCCAGAAATTTTATTTTGGGATATTATTATTTTAATCAGTTGCTAATTTTGTTTACAGGATAAAATAAAATGAATTCTTTAATAATTTTATTATGTTGCAATTTGTTTAGAAAATCTAGAATACTCATATTCTCCATTTCCTTTTTTAAGTACATACTTTTTTTTTAATTTTCAACTGTCGTTTCCCGTTGTCTGCTTGTCGGTGTTTAAATTTTCCTCTTCAAATTTTAATAACTTCCCAATGTCCCAGCACCTTGAAATTTTACACACATATTTTAGCTTTATTACAATTAAACTGTAGATAGGTACTGTTTTATCTTACTTTTATATATTTTAAATAACTAAACGAATTCATACCCTGAATACCATTTATATACTTACCTGCCAACAGTTTGTCAAAAAAGATATGGTTTTCAATGAGGCGGCTAAAGGTAACTTTTTGACGTCCATATAGTTGCAACACTTGCAGAATTTCAATAGAAATGTCATCATTGCCAGCAAACAAAATTGTTGTTCCCAAATAAGATGAGACATTATCTTTTTTTTTGACAGACTGGCATATAAGCTTGACTTTAGCAGCGCTTTTAACTCCGTCGATTTTGATATACTGCTCGCCAGACTCAGATATTACAAATTTTCTGACCCCACCATCTCATGGTTTAACTCCTATCTGAGAGACAGGCGGCAGTGTATCAAGTCAAGTAATAACTCAACTTCCGACTGGCTACCTTTGGAGGCAGGGGTCCCACAAGGCGGCATCCTTTCGCCTCTCCTTTTTTCACTCTTTATCAACTCAGTTAGTGAACATGTGAATGCTCACTATCACCTCTATGCTGATGATCTTCAGATATATTCACACTTCGAGTTGGATCAAGCTTCGCTTGCAATTAATCAAATGAATGGTGAATTGGACCGCATTTCCCACTGGGCGCAGCAAAATGGATTAATCCTCAACCCATCTAAATCTCAATCTATTCTGGTAGGTAGTTCGAAACTACTTCCCAAAGTTAAGACCATCTCTTTACCTACTTTATTTTTAGACAATACTCCCATCCCTCTGACAAATAAGGTCAAAAATCTGGGTATCTACTTCGACCAGTGTCTCTCTTGGGTCCCGCAGGTTAGCGAAGTCCGCCGCAAATTCTTCTATAGATTTCATTCTCTCAAACGCCATCAAAATTTTCTTCCCAAGCCTACCAAAATTCTTTTATGTCTTACACTTCTTTTACCTCTCCTAGATTATGCGGACATATCGTACATCGACATCACTAAGGAGCAGATCATGAAAATTGATCGCCTGCAAAACATCTGTATCCGTTTCGTGTATGGCCTGCGGAAATTTGACCACATCTCAGAATTCAGGTCTGAACTTAAATGGCTAACCATATTTCATCGCCGTAATCTCCACACCCTCTCTCTTCTATACAATGTCCTATACAATCCCTCCTCACCTGATTATTTAAAGTCGAATTTCACTCCACTGGCATCTCATGGTCTACCACTCCGTTCTGGTGCACAACGTACGCTTTTAATCCCTATCCATCATACATCGTTTTTCACTAATTCTTTCACCGTACAGGCTGCGCGATTGTGGAATGACCTTCCATTATCCATCAGACTCGCACCAACTATTTCCGCTTTCAAGAGTAGACTGAAGCAGCATTACCTTTCTATTTCAAATCCCACTACCAGTCCCTCCTGAACCCAGCATCCCTCCTTTACCCTATCCCATCCCATATACCATTTATGTATATATTATTTATATATGTATAATATGTTTATCTGTGTATGTATGTAGTATTCAATTATTGTTAAGTTAAGGTACCCTTTTGGTACTTATTATAATTAGATATATCTCAATTTTATCTCTGTTATGGGTTGGCTGGCAGAAATTGCCATTTGGCAATAAGTCCGCCCATTGTACGATTGTTTTTTTGGTACAATAAAGATTATTTTATTTATTTATTTATTTTTATTTTTATTTATAAGCTTCTACACCCTATTTTAGGTAATCTTTTCAATTATAGAAAACGTTTTTCATGCATACTATTTATTGTTAATCTTCTCCACTCAGTTTTGCAAAAAAAATCGCCTGCGTTGCTATTTCACTTTTTTAGGCTATGACAATATCTTACTTTCTGTTGCCCCCCTCGAAATAATGCTACATACATATTTATTTTTTTGTTTTGTAAAACCAAAAGATTGGTTGTGCGGCCCGGTAGGCAATCTTATTTTTAGAATCTGGCCGGGCTGCTGAAAAGATTGGCCACCCTTGCCCTACACAGTATTTCGATTTAAGTTAAAAATTGAAATCAGGTCAAAAAGTAAAACAAAATGATTTATTCAAATGGCTATTTTATTTATTTTATCAGCAGATTTCGTATAAAGAAATAAAATAATATTCAACACAATATATATAACTTTCACACTCCACATTCATACAATATGATAAGTATTTAAAACACATCGAAGATACATACCAATAGCATATTTTTTATTTTACACATTTGACATCTTTACAAGAAGAACATTCACACTAAACTAGAAACGTTCATTAAATGTATGTCAACGAGATACATGCCATAATATTTCCGATAGCCTAACAGTAAAACCAGCAAACTGCCAATACATAATACTCATGAAGATAATTTGAAGATGGCAAAACACAATCGGGCTTAGCTGGCAGAGATCGCAGCGTTGAGATAAGCTCGCCCTAGTGAACAAATTAACATACCTAACTCTGTATTTTAAAAGTTTTTTTTTTTAAAGTACATCGGAATTTTATACATGTCGCAGTTGAATACAACAAGCCTCCATCTTAACAGATATACAGCAAGGGATGGACTTTCAATCAAGCTTATGACCGATTGTCGGCCGGCTTAATGTGATTACTATATACACTAGAGCTCTTAATATGAAATCTATTGAGTCTGGGTTCGATTCCCAGCCGGAGCAGATGGATGGACTGGAATTGGTGAGTGTAAAGTGATCACATTAAGCCTGCCGACGATCGGTCATAACATAAGCCTGATGCCTGTTCATCCTTTGCTGTATATCTGTTGAATATTTCAAAAGAACATTTTATGAAAATAAGCCTGCCAAAATAAACTTGCATGGTTTTACCACTGAGCCATCGATTTTTTTATAAAGCTGTAATTTTTAATTTAATTTAAGTATTTATTTATACAATATTAAAATAATAGTCCATTCATCGTAATTATACATTAACCTGCTTAGGCACATTCCACCAATGATAAACATATTATTTACAAAAGTTCTCGAATCATTAAAACTAAACTTATTAATTAATTATACAAATGTTATAAATTAAAATTTAATTAAATGCCTAATAGACTCGGGAGCAAAATGTTTTTAGATGATGAATGAAAATATGTATATTTTACGAGTCTTTTTATAGAGTATATTTTAAAATCGGTTGTTTCAACTGAAACATTAAAAATATATTTATTTTCACGTGAAACATTTTAAAACGTTGTAATTCTCCTTGTAAAGTGAATAATGCTGGATTTCTCGAACTTTTTAGGTGAGGAATAGCGGAAATAGGAGGCAACTAGCACAATTTTTGTTTGAAAAATAATAATAAGTGGCTCCTATCTCCGCTCTTCCTCACCTAAGAAGTTGGTGAAATCCAGCATAAATCGGTTAATGCAACCGAGTTGATCGGTTACAAATACGTTAAATTAACTGAGCAAATGATAACAGTGACGATATGATACAAAATGAAAATCTTCACACTCCTTCGAGCGCCGGGTGTGTTACTATTCATCGTATCAACACCGAAAACTATGGATTCGACACTAATATCGACGTTTGCATTCCAACCGTTTTCTAGATAAAACGTATAATTTCGTCAGTTGAAACAACCGTTTAGAATTTTTTTATATGCTTTTTTGATAAGCGCATTTTCGTAGACGTTAGTTGAAAATAATCCATTTGATATTAAAGATAGTCATTGGACAATTTCTCATATGGTCTGATGTGGTTTATTTTTTACTATTGCCACACCGACAATTGCCTTTCTATAAAAGGTCATCTTTTCTTTTTTCTTTTTTATCTTGATACAGTTAAAAATGTTCCGGGGACGGAATATGAATGAAAAATCTCTACAATGATTTCTTAATTTATGCAGGTAATGTTCTCTTATAACAAATTAATATGGCAGTATTGGTTATGATGTATGATTTTATGACTGCATGAAGAGTTTGTACTATCGATAGTAAGTGTGTATTAATTTTCAACGACATTATGCTCCCCTAATCATTATATTATTCCGTTCGTCTTAAATTTCTCCCAAGCTTCATCCGACTATATCCTGAATTGATTAAGACTTGATTCACATTTTTATCCTCTCCTTCTCGTCTTGAAATTGAGGGATCAAACACATTACTACTTTTCACTGATTGTTCAGAAGAAGACTTTTTCTTGTCGCTTTGTTTCTTTGAATCAATTTCTGTATAAACAGCTTTATGGTTGTTGTATTTGTGTTTTTTCGTTGTCGTTTCGACTGGTGCGAGTCTCATTGATGATTCGACGATTCCAGAATCTGATACGGCGATGTGATCAAAGTCCTTGCTGTGTGCGTTAGTTTCAGCAACTTCTACGAATGCTGAAGAAAGTTCTCCACTAAGTTTGCTGACTGTTTGACTGGTGATGTCATACATGAAGATCTCCTTGTTCTTATCGCTTCCGTCTTCAGTTCTGGAAAGGAAATAAACAAACAAGATTAGTCCATCAACCTCAACCAATGAAGAGCTCAAAATTATAAAATTGCGGGCAGTTAAGTGGGCGGGTCATGTGGCAAGGCAAAAGGACGGCAGATGGACCCCCAGAGTACTAAGCTGGAGACCCTATGAAAATAAACGAAGTGTAGAGGCTGATGATATCATCGAGTCGGTGGGACATGGGTGGAGGAAAAGTGACGAAAACAGAGAATTGTGGAAGAGACAGGAAGAGGCCTATATCCAGCAGTGGAGGGAAAGGGGCTGAAAAGAAGAAGAATAGAAGAACAATTTAAGATACAAAAATTACTTATTGCCTTACCCAGTGACTAATAGAACAACTGATTGTAAATCTGGTGATGTCGTCTTTTCCTTCTGTAACCATTTTTGATAATTCTCCACTGTCGGTGTCTTCACTAATCTCTTCAGTGCATCACCGGCTACAAAGTTTATCCCTTTCTTATTTGGTGCAGCTCTTTCTGACCTTCCACCGTCCTTTTCAGTCTTTGTAAAATCGTAATCCACTGGAGCCAGTACTACTACGGAAGTCACCTTCCTGCCTTTCAACTCTGGAACATCCGGTAGAGGGAAATGGGCTCCGTTCACTTTGAGTGGCAAATATCTGTTATATTTTTGATCATTCAGGGATACTGGATCGACTTGTTTAGCGTCATCTTGGACATATTTTCCGGCGACTTGTTGCCCTTTGACTGTAGATGGATCAAAATGCACGACTTTCATTTCTACTTCCTTTTTATTTCCCTTTGTGTCCACTACACTTTCTGAACGAATCGTTTCACCCACAACAGAATCGTCATGTTTCTTGAAATTCTTGATCCTTTCACCATTTGGTCTGACGATACTTGCGACTGGTGCACTTCCTGATATTTGAAGGCCTCCACCGGCACCATAGAAATTGGCAAGTTGTTCTGGCGGTAGAGACTCTAATGGGATATCTCCAACTTTGTCGTAATCTAATACACTAATTTGTGCATTCTCGAGGATACCAGATGACAAGAGTTGTTGCCTCAACTCATCTGGAACTTCGTCAGGTAATTCAAATTCAATTGGTTTCTTTGTCTTTTCTTTCTTTTGTTCGGGTTTTTCAGTGATACTGTTGGCAGTGGAAGATATAAATCTTGTTGTGGAGGATACTTCTTTGGGTCGAATGGTTGAGGAAACTAGCGGAGGTCTATTTGTATTGTGACCAATGTATTGTTGTTGTTGTGGTGTTCTTCCACGTATATCTTGGATCTGATTGTTCGAGCTCTGATAATTCTTATGTTGACCTTTGCCGGTTACATATTGATCATTGGGCGCAGGTTTGACTGAGGCATTTTCTTGATTAAGTAACTGATTCTGCTCTTGTTCGCTTAGACGCAGCCTTTCTTGGAGTTGGAATATTTCTTGTTGATTTTGTTCATAAGCTGAAATCAAGTCAGCATTGGAGATACCTGGGGATTGATTTCTGACGTCGATTAGAGGTTGCTGATTTCCTTGTTGATGATATTGTTGACTAATAATTTGTTGATTTCTGTTGTCGTTCAAGGTTTGTTGGTGGAATTGTTGATTAGAATTGAATTGTGGTCTATTTTCAGTCAGAACTTGCTGGTGTATTTGTTGACTCGGTTGAATTTCAATTGTTTGTGGTCTATTCTGAACAAGGTGACTCGCTTGAGGCACGTTTTGGTTTTGCTGGTTTGGTCCATTCTGGAATGTAGGCTGTGGACTTGGTGGAATCAATATATGCTGTTCGTACTTGGGAATGGACGCTACGAGTTCACCTCCTGGGGGTATGAATTGAGATCCTGGTTGTTCTTGATGGAAAACTTGTGCTTGTTGAGGATGTGGAGGTTGTGGATGAAGATTCTGTGGTTGAGGCTGGTTAAACTGAGGTTGAACATTTATCTGCTGAGTCAAGTGCTGTTCTGATTGTAAATGTTTGAATGGAGCAATATTATTTTGAGGTGGTCTTACTGGGAATTGATTTGGTGGTTGTCTTATTCCAGATGGTGGAGGTTGATTAGGTTGAGGTCCTTGTCTTTGGCCCTGTTGTTGTAGTAATCTAACTTGTTCATAATATCTTTGATTGTATTCCTCTTGTGAAATTGGTATGGGAGCTTGAATTGGTTTTCTTGGTGGTTCTCTGAAATTTTGTGGGGGTTTGTTCGGTAGATGCTGCTCTCTAAATCCATTTGGCCTTTGTGTTTCTTCTAACTGTTCAGTTGTAATAGTGTGGTAGTTTTGTTGGAGATATTCGTGTTCATTGAAGAATTGTTGAGGTGGACCTCCTTGATGGAGAGGCCTTGGTGGGAATGGACTCCTTGGAGGTCCGTTGGATGGAAAATCTGGTCGTGGTGCAAACTGTGGGGGTGGTCTTGGATTAGGAGGACTTTGAGATGGGAAATTTGGTGGAGGGAAATTGGGTGGACCCTGTGGAGGGAAGTTTGGTGGAGGTCTATTTGATGGGCCTTGCGGCACTACAAATGTTGGTGGAGGTCCTCTTGGTGTTTGTGGAGGGCCATGTTGTTTATTAGGTTGAACCAGTTGTGGATTACTGAAAACAGCAGCTGTTGGTCTGGAAAAGGACTGGCTTGATTGTGATCTAAATTGATTATTGGGGCCAGCAGCGTGTGGGAGTTGCTGATAATTTTGTGGGAAGGTATTTTGTTGGAATTGAATCCTTTGCTGGGCATGTTGATGTCTATTTTCTTGAAAATTAACACTCTGTTGGAAAGTCTGCGTGGGTAGAGGTTGTTGATCTCTAGTATTCAATTGTTGTCTTTTTTGGAACTGTTGTGATGGTTGAGGTTTAGGCAATGACTTTTGAGGCAAAGCAACAGAAATGTGTGGAGCAGATTCCTCATGACCTTCTAATGAATCGTGATAAGAAGACCCATGTGATTGATGTTCAGTCCCGAAAGTGATTCTGATTCCACTATTACTGTGGTAGTCTTCTGAATCTGGTTTGATCACTGCTCTGAGCGTTGTGGATGGAGGAGGTGCAACGGTAAGAAGTTCTGGAGCAACGGTTGAATAACCTTCATGATGATCAGATTCATCATTTGTTGGTGGTGTGATGGCAGGTACAGGAGGATCGTAGATAATATCTTTGCCTTCAGGGTCATGTGGATTCTGCTGGTATTTCACATAAAATACTTGAACCGGTTCCTTCTTTCTAGGCCTGACTAAAGGTTGAGCAACAGGCGCCGGTAGTGACTCATTTGATTCTTTGATAATGATTTCGATGATGGGTTCAGGATGGTCATAGTATGGTACTAGGAGAGGCCCATATGGAGGTCCATGTTGACCTTGACCACCATGAGGCGACGAATATACTGGATCAATTAAAGTGTTGTCTGTTGGTGGATCATGGATTGTTAAAATTTTTGGTTGAGCTTGAATTTCGTTGCGAGTTATAACTTCTTCGAAATGATCACTATTGCCATCGTAAAGTGGATCTTTTTGAGAATATTGAACCATTGGTTCCATGGCTACAGCATACGGAGGAGCTTGGAAGGGAGGGCGTTTTCCAGATCCATATCCGGGTCTTCCCTGGAAGGTGACTGCCTTTTGTGGAACATCGTGCGGTGGCGTATTTGATATTCTCCTTTCTGATCTGAAGGATGCCACCCTCGAGTGAGGAAGATTGAGCGAATATTCCAGATTCCTTCTGTCTCTTATCTCTTCTCCTAATTCCTTAATAGTCTTCTGTTTGGTTGGTTGCTTGTTCTCGATGGCTGTCACGCTGGATGTGACCGCGGCCAGAATCAGCATCTGAAAATAAAAGAAAAGAAACCATTAATGAAATGGTGATGTTTTTTTTTTGTACTTATGTATAATTCGTATTTAAGTCTCTTATTTGTAAGAATGAATTGTAACCTCCTTGGATAAGGACACTGAAGGAACGTAATTTAGGGGTGGGATTTGCCGGGGGGCTCCCTTAAGGCTAACCCTGGGCCCACCTCTTAGTTTAGATTTGCCTAGAAGTGCGGGTAAAGAGGTTGCTATTAATGCGCCTGAGCTACCCGGGTTTGTGGAGGGCCTTAAGCCCGCGGGATTCCTTCAATGTACTTGAAGATAAGAAAAGATAAGCACATCAATGCTAACAGAGTGTAGAACATCTGCTAGAATTTCGCCGGGATGGTTTTTTAAGATGAAATGTAAAAAAAAAAAATTATCGTGATGATGATACAGTAGTAGATTATATACTAATAAGATAATAATCATAAGATCATGTAATTACATCAATTCTCAGTATTAAGAAAGCTCTTTACAACCAGTATTTATAGTAGTAAAGACGAACAAGTAATCATAGGTACTATCCTTAGATTCATTTATATCTAGCACTAGCTGAGTTACCCGTGCTTCCCGATGGCAAACTTGGATGTTGAAATATATCGGCAGTATAACCCGAAACGCGTTAATCCATCTTTTAGACAAAATAGTGAGTTTTAGTGGCTCGATTAACAGTATAACCACAAACTGAAAAATTTCTGATTTTGTACTTCTTAGATAGATTGGACCTCTCGGATCACTTGATTCAGCTAGACAAAATGTGACTTAGAATTTAAATTTCTTTTCCAAAGCCCTTTCATACGATATCACAAATGCGCGAGTTTTACGAACACTTACAAAAGTATTTTCTCCAAAAACCAGTGACGTTAGGACACAGCCTATATTATCGCAAATGTAATTCTAAATATTTACAGTAGTCCATCGTAAAATGCGCGAGTTTTACGAACACTTACAAAAAAACGGACTTTGTTTTATTATATAGATTACATACGCAGTCCATATTATAGATTTCCGTGTAATGTTGTGTACTATGTAGTGTACTAGCACTAGCATGCTAGCTAACTAACATGCTAGTAGCTGCTGGTGCTAGTAGATAGTAAACGACAATGTTGTACAATGTATGGAACAAGAGTTTTATCACTTCTCTCCGCATAGCAACTGTTATGAGTGTAAACGTTTCTTATTTGACATCATGTACGTGTTAATGGTGCAATATAATACAATCTATATGTTATATTATATGCAGTGGCGTGAGATATGGTATATTGGTGCGTATAAGTGGTGGAAAATAGCGATATCCGGGAAAATCTAGGCCCAATTTCAACAACTTCCCGATATCGTAGCACCTTGAAATTTTGAAAACATGTTTGCTTCAGGTGGCAGTTTAAAACTGAAGTACTGTTTTATCATAAACACGTTTCAACTGATAAATTTCAATTAATTTATTATTTAGGTATATGGAGAAATATAAGAATGGTTCTAAAGGGTTTTTTACGATTTACATAAGAGTAGGCATATTGACAGTCCATGAAATTTCAAAAAATGGGAGACCTTAAAATGAATGACTGTAAAAGAATTTTTATATATCTTGTATAGATTTCTCAAAAAAATGTGATAACACCTCTTATCTTTTTCCTGAAAGACAGCAACTCGTTTCCCGAAAGTCGCGAATATTTTTTTTGTGTTGATAATATGCATTAAAATCTAGGGAATGACCGTAAAAAGTTTTTTGATTGAAGCGAAATTAACCCCATAAAGTAAAAAAAAAACCGCTACTTTTAACATTTTACCATATGATTGTTTATGTGATTTGGGACATAGAAATGTAGGTATAAATAATAAGTCCGATTCTTTGACATTTTGAACTAAAATAATTGCGTTTTGAATGGATTTTACTGTGAAATAATTGAGAAAAAAACGTCTAATTTTAGTTAGTACGCACTTAATTGACCTAATTAAATATAAGTTCCTATTTATTCTTAAGAAAATATGTGTTTTCCGATGTATTATATTAAAATATTTTACGGATATAATTATATTATAACACGCGATTGTTTCATATTGCCGTTTCCGGGTGGAAGGAAACTAAATCAATAATACGTATTATCTTCACTACTCCATCTCTACATCAGTAACTTTTCTATATAGATACGCAATAATGTGTAATAGTGCAGTAGATGTTGCACATCTTATTGCAACACTTATGTACATCATTACATTACAGTTGTGAAATAATCTTCTGCGTATTTGCGCAACATCATCATACATTTACTCTATACCCTCACGCCACGTCCCTTGCAGGGTAGGCAGAGAGGAAAAAGCACAGACAGCCCTGTACTTACACACACTCCTAGCCTCCGTCACACTCATGCATGCAGTCATACACGCTCTCCGATTCCTTTTACTCGAAACGCGTCCATCCTTGAGGATCTTGTCGACATGATCGGACCAGGTCAGTCTCTGGCGGCCGCGTTTTCTCACCCCTCTTCGCTCATTCAAATATATCTTTTTGGTCATCCTTTCATCTTTCATTCTCTCAACATTACCAAACCATATTAGTTTATTCACTTTCATTCTCGTTACAACAGCAGTCTTGCAGTCACTCATTTCCCTAATAACCTCGTTCCTTATCTTATCTCTCAGCGTTTTCCCACACACTATTCTTAATGACCTCATTTCCACTGTATTGAATCCTGATTTGTCCTTCTTCATCCACGTCCAAATCTCATTAGCATACATAAATTATTTCATAACATAAATATAAATCACACTTCTATTATTTCTAAAAGTTACAGAATTAGACCTACAAAATCCAATAAACCGAAGTTGGTTTATAAAAACGCTAATTCTGTGTTGTGTCTGTGTATACTTGTGATTTTTTTATATAACCTATTCTTTATATTTTTATTCAAAGATGATAAACCAGATCTACATCACCACCTTCTTCACAATGAGTCGTAAAACAATTTTCTGGACAAGCGCGAAACCGGAGTTTTTAAAACAAAGGGAAAATAATGACAGGAAACATAATTATATCTGAAAGATGGGTGAAGTGATGAACCTGGGATCTTTCTACAGTAGATATCAAATCATTGTATGACATTTTGGGGGGAAAACTTGAAACTTTTTTAAACACGTGACATAATCTTGAAAACTTTCAGCCCTCCTCGGTCCCCCTATATACACCCTTGACATATTATGATATGACATAAAGTTCGCGATATTCAAATATGATTCTATTTTCAAAATATTTTAAATAATGATGGCGCGTCATTGTAACAATGACTGTCATAGAGAATAGACACACGGTATGAGCATAGACAATAATCCCAGACGTAACCATAGAGGTGAATGCCATGGTCTATTGTGAAAAACTAGACAATAATATAAAGAAATATGTATAATAATGAAGTAATTGTTACAATTAATAATAAAATCATAATATTAGGTATAATTAATAATGCATATTATTCGAGTATCAAAAGATCCGACAATGTATGAAGTATTGTTCTCTGGGTAAACCATTTCTCTTCCGTAATAGTCTGAGTTCTATTTCCAGGCAGACGTCCCGTGTTTAGCGGATTTTCGTTGTTTGCAGGATGACGTTGTCAACGTTTCCTGTTGCACATTTTCCCGTTCAAATTTAAATAATTTCCCAATGTCCTAGCACGTTGAAATTTTGCATACACATTTGCTTTAATTGTAGCACTGTTTTACCATAAACATATTTCAATAGGTAATTTTTCTAGTAATCTCTCTCTTTGAAAGAAAAGTGTTCAGAAGAATATGTGAACGCGTGAAAGAGGGGGAACAGTAGCGCATCCGGCACAACAAAGAACTGTACGATATCTATCAGGCCCCTAGAATCTCAACCCATATGAGACTACTCAGGTTGAGATGGGCTGGGCACGTACAGAGAATGCCGGACACACGCGCCCTTAAAAGTACTATGACTGGACACCCAGGTGGAAGGAGAAAGGTGGGAAGACCCAGACTGAGGTGGGAAAACGAAGTGAGAAAGGATGCAGCACAGCTTCTCCAGACAGCCAATTGGAAGTCAGCCGCTGAGGACAGGAGGAGTTGGAGGCGAATGTTGCGGGGGGGCAAGACTCGATATAGGCTGTAGCGCCATCGCAGAGAGAGATCTTGTAACTCACCTCACGCCACTTACGTACAAAGATTGAATATTCTATCAACGGAATGACGTGACTTCCAATGACATTAATTTGTGACGATAAGCGAAAATCTGGTGTAATTTGAAACGTAATTGTTATTAAAACAATTAGTAAGTACAATAATATAATATGCAGGCATTGTGTGATACTACATATAAAAATGTTTGCAATAAGAGGTTATGGTATTGTCTTTGCTAAAACAAACAAAAAAAGATTATTTATTGTACATTAAAAAATACAAGCTGAACTTGTGAACACTGTACAATACATATAAATTCATTTTATTTTATTTTACATTTATACATTTATTTTACTTTATGTCTGTATAATACCTATGTACATATCAAGAAAGTAAATATTCATTCATTAATTCATTCACATACTTTGAGGTAAGCAAATTGCTTGTGCAAAATGTTTGCGCAAAAGTAATGTTCCCCTCCAATACACGAGGTCTCCTCACATTGGAGGGTAGTATGGGAAATTGTAAATACATATTGTAATAAGTTTTATATGTACCTATACTAGAAATGTAAGACATTAGTTATTAATAAATTTATTTGAATTTGAATGTTTTCACACACACATACAACATTCACTGGTTACCTCTTTTGGGATACACCGTGATGGAATAGATTATAGCGGTATTGGTGGTATATAGTAGGAAAATCTTATGACTCTTGGATGATCACTTGGACATGGGTTAGCTGGACGAAATCGCTGTAGTGTATAACGATAAGCTCGCCTTAGCGAACATTGCTTATCATTATTGTAAATGGGAATTACACTTTTTTTACCTATGCCTTTTATTTATTTATTGGGAACTTAAAGTTAACAAACATACATAATGACATACACAAAACATATAATTCACGTTACCTCCCGATTAAGAGTGTCCACAGCATGCACGCATGGTAGGTACATGCAATCAATCAAAGAAGTGAATATAAAACAATTAAATATACTAACACGTAGGGACCCATATATATGTGCAGGTAAATATTCTATTAGCAACAAGTACCAACACACCAACAAAACAATAATTCAATGGACTCAAAAAATAATAAATTGATGGTACCCACAATTAATAATATTATCAAGATCAAGAATGTCCTATTTCATAATTTCATAAGGGACACAGAATTGTATACCTTATACATTCATAGACCTATAAATCTTTTTTTATTAATCCCTTTATTTATGACTAAATCTTCCACGGTCCACTTCTAGGGCGGTGTGGTACCAACCTGCCAGTGGGTACTCTGATTATCTGCCCAAGTTTCTCTCGAAGAATGACACTGCAGGGAGAGTGTGACGAATCTTTGAGATGCTCTGGTGTTGTTAAAACAGATTAGTTATGGACATTTTATATCATACAATCGTAATACAAATATTGCATAGTTTCCCAAACTTATTTTATTTTTTTAACTAACTAAGATGGTTTGAGCATGTTGAGAGAATGAAAGATGACAGTATGACAAAAAATATATATTTGAGTGAGCGAAGAGGGGTGAGGAAACGCGACCGCCCGAGACTGACCTGGTCCGATCATGTCGACCAGATCCTCAAAGATGGATGCGTTTTGAGTAAAAGGAATCAGAGAGCGTGTATGACAGATTGCACGAATGCGACTGAGGCTAGGAGTGTGTGTAAGGATAGGGCTGTCTGGCGTTCGGTTTTCTCTGTCTACCCTGCAAGGGACGCGGCGTTAGGGTATAGATAAGATAGATAGATATATATAGATCAAATCTAATTATAGCATGTAAAGTTTGGGAATGTATGTTTTAACATGAATCCAGTAGAAAAGTAATAGAAATAAAATAATGTAGTTATGTATAGTATAGGCCTAGATCACATTATAATAAAATAATATAGTACTTACCTGTACGTTCATATTATTATTTGTTTAAATCTCCGAATCACTATACAAATGTACAATAGGTCGGCTGATGGGACCTACCGAGAATAATCGTTTAAGATTACATAAATAATTGTAATACTCTTAATAAAAGGTGGTATTTATTACACTACTAGCTTACTTACCCTAGATTTTTTAAGTCTGTATTGTACGATTTTTATTTACTGTTTTTTGTCAATATTGTGTGTTAACATACTTAAATACTAATTGTGATTCCTTTGTCTGTTTGTTACTGTGTATTGTATTGTATTGTATTGATATTTCTTAACTTTTTTTGTATTGTAACTTTTCAAAGGCCTTGTGGCCGTTAAAACAATAAATAAATAAATAAATAAATTCACTCTGTGACGTTTATAAAGTTTTATATCTAAATAATGAAGAGCATATGGAAGGGTTAGTGCACAGATATTCTGTGTCCACTTGACGAAATGTTTGTCTGCATCTTATCTTTATGCTGTAAAACACTGTTTATCCGAATAAGTTATTTTTTAAGATACAACCTTATTCAAATATCTACGAATCTACGTAATGTCACCTTTGCACTAAACTTATTATTATAGTGTTAACTTAACAATTTCACATTTACTAGAAAAAAATATGAGCAGGTTCTCAAGGACGTGCTTGTTTTCAGTAAAATGAATCATGAATGAATAAATGTGACAAAAGCAATAAGTGTGCGTTTGGATAGAGAAGTCTGGTGAACACCAGAACTCTCTGCCTACTCTTCACCTTCAAAGGATGCAGTGTGAAGGGATAGAATAGATGTTTGATATTATAAATTTAATTTACGCCCCAAAATTGAGCCTCTTCTATATGGTGGAAATTGCCATGATGGTATATGGCTGGGTAGATAGTAAAAATATAATTATAGTATGTCTTCACATTTTCATAGTAATCCACAATAATGAAATGATAGAAACAAAAAAACACTTAATTGATTTAGTTCCCAGCCACGCATGTCCAATTATTATAAAGTCATTAAATTTAATAAAACATCCACGTCTCTCATGTCAGCCCGTCATTCCAAATGTAACCCTCATCACCAATTTGTTTCGTTCTTGATAATTTTAATAATTACAGGTTCAAGTACACATGTGTAGGTAATAAACCTGGCCATCGCCCGCCTTATATTTATTCAGTCAGTATTTTTAAGTAATCTTTTTTTTTTGCCCAAAACAATCAGTATTAATTGTTGGGATAATATCCCAACAATTAAATATCCCAACAATTAATACTGATTAATACTAAGAACAGATTGCTTTGTAGATTTTTACAGTCCTTGTTAATCTCTTCTCCATTCATCTCGGGTGTACCGTGTGTAGATTGTCGATGTTGTCGAGCTTTCGACCCACTTGAAGATGGCCCCAGCAAGTGGGTGGAAAGGGCAGAAGACCGATAGGCTGCGCCCCAGAAATAGCTGGCAGAAGCAGGTGACAAAGATGTGCGAGGAGAGACTGTGGTTGCAGTGGCCAGAGGTCCTGGAAACTGCGAGTGACAGGGGCCTCTGGCGAATATACACAGATGCTTTGAGCTTCCGACCCAACCAAAAATAGGAGGAGAAGAAGATGGATGTATGTAGAGTAAAGATTTTATTTAATTATATAGAATTCGATTGCAAGATTTGAAGGCAATAACGCCAAATGAAACTAAATAAAAGCGTTTAAAAATGTCAAAGAAGCATACAAGCACAAAGCTCAAAAAATACTGACCGAAAAATACTGAACAAAACAATAATGAACCCTTTCTATTGAATTCTATTAGAGAGGTGGACGTATGTACCTCATAGTCTAATTACATTTACTTTCTGTCAGTTATTATACAAATAGTATAGGAACCCATCAGATCAGTATTATTTCATGAATATTGATGAGAATTCGATATGTATGATTAGTCGTATCTATCTGGCCTAAGCGATGACACACATAGTACCTTATACAGGTCGTCGAGAAAGAATGCCCCTATTTTAAAGTGGAATAACTTTAGAACCATTTTTTTCACTGATATTTTTATTTTTTAATTATTTAAATCAAACCACATAAATAAATAAATAAATAAATAAAAACTTTATTGAAGTAATGACATGCATTAAACAAATGGCGGGTTTTTTGCCATGGGCAATATCTGCCAACCAACCACTTGACAAAATAATGAAAAACATAATGTGCGTACAAAAATGTACCTGAAATGTCTAAAATTAAATAGTTATAATAATATTTACAACATATCAAAGAAATATATATGCAAAAACTAAAAATAAATAAATAAATACAGTAAACATATAAAAAAATATATAATATATACATATAAAAAGGTATGGGGATAGTGGAAGGGATGGGATAATAGGAAAAAAAGGAGTTATTGCACACATATGTATGTATGAAAATGTATTCAATTATTGTTAAGTTAAGGTAACCTTTTGGTACTAAATTTATAATTAGTTATGTGTTATGTCTCATTTTGGTTTCTGTCATGGGTTGGCTGACAGAAATTGTCATTTGGCAATAAGCCCGCCCTTTGTATGTTTCTGTACAATAAAGATTATTCTATTTTTATATACATAAAATAACACATAAAAGTACAATAGGTAATAATTAAAAATCTCCCCTCAAAATTGAACAAAGCTTTGAGGAGTTATTCAAGATTTTATTAACAAGCTATTAGAGATCAGTTACATTGCGAAAACGTCTGTTGGCTTTGTCGACTCTCCAGCCATTCTGGACGTGTGCTAGCGCATTTTCTCATACATCAAACAAAATCTACATTCATTTGTTACCATTTAGTGAAAGAATCACTCTTTTTACGAAAATGGTTTCAAAGTTATTCCACTTTAAAATAGGGGCAGTCTTTCTCGACGACCCTGTATTAGAACCATAGACTTTTATATTAAGTACTTAATATAAAAGTCTATGATTAGAACTAAGAGACGATACTTAGTATTTGATCTACTCTCACCTGTATGTATACTAATTAATTATACATGTCGACCAGATAACAACTATAGATAGGTGATGTTTACTAAAGTGAAATACAGTGTTTTTCTCTGTGAGAATAAGGTCAGCGTGAGCCCTCCCTGTTCTAAACTAAGCCCATATAATTCATTCAATTTTTATCGATATTTTTTTCAATCAATAATTAATCTATTCCTGATCACACGTCCTTGTACCTAATTACGAGTATATTGTTCAGGAATTTTTTTGTGGATTATTGTCCCGAAAACAGAAATAAGGATCAAAGAAATTGTAAGTTCTATCTATATATCTATAGTTCTATACCCTCACGCCACGTCCCTTGCAGGGTAAGCAGAGAGGACAGAGCGCCAGACAGCCCTATCCTTACACACACTCCTAGCTTCCGTCACATTCATACAATTTGTCATACACGATCTCCGATTCCTCTTACTCAAAACGCGTCCATCCTTGAGGATCTGCTCGACATGATCAGACTTGTAAGTTTGCAAAAAACAAAATGAGGTCAAAGTAATCAGTAATAATATGTAGCCAAAATAATATTTAGTCAAATGATGGAAGTCAGACAGAAAACTAAGCAAATCATTGAATATATACGGTCAAACATTGATGTAAGTCATAAACAGTTATTTGGAATGAGAATATTGTCAATAGAAATAAAAAAAACTACACCACAATCCAAAACATCGAAGATTTTTTCATCATCAACAACGAAGAGTGGATCTGTGGCAAGAGGATCTCCGAGCGAGGCCATGGATGGACCCGCATTAGGGTATCCAAGTAGGCGAACATCTACCCTACTCCTTAGGAGATCACCCTCAACAAGCTAAGAGTGGGTGTTACGCGCTGTAAAAAGAATCTCCAACGTTGGGGGTACCTGCCTGATGACAACATCCTCTGTGACTGCGGAGCGACCCAGAACGACAGCCATCTACTAATATGTCCCCTGATGGAAGATAGCTGCACCCCTGGGGACCTGATTCTAGGGAATGGCAAGGCGATGTATGTCGCCGCATATTGGAGTGGTAGGGTATGACCCACACGCGGACACGTAAAGTAAGTAAGTATCCAAAACATAAATTGAGCCGGTAATAAATTGACCCGGCATTATATACATTTCCCAAGATTTGTATACAATTCCTAAATTTCATACATTTCCGGCATATACATTTGATACATTTCATATGTTGAAGAGAGAATAGTCAACTAGTGATCTACTTATTAGACAGAATAAACCTGTCTAGATGTTCAGTCCAAATACAGTCCTCGACATGTCGATCATGATCATGATCTTACTTCACCGCCTGACTCTAGGTCTACCCGAGCAGTCACCTTGACCCTGTACCGTGGATTTAATTACCCGGAGGCCTAAATACATATTCATTGTCTAACTTGTGATGGGTGCTAAACCATTGATCTTCGAAATTATACGAATGTAATGTAGTATTCCCACAACCCACAACAGTGTAGAAAAATTAAGGATGAACATTGTCGGACTTACGACCGATCTCGGGCTGGCTTAAGTAATTACTTTACACTCGCCATTTCAGTTCACCCCGGCTGGGATTCGAACCCAGACCTTCGTCTCGCATAGTAAGGATCATATCCACTACACCACGAGGAACGACGGCTGTGTTGTCGAATTTCATGTACTCATATATTAAATACCCATGTATTTTTGCATTTCTTACTGTTGAAGGAAGAGGGTGGTATTTTAAATACGAATGTATTTTTTTGTACATGTGTCTTCCATTATCATTCATTAGTCATTACAACCGTCTATTGCGGGTAACTGCTAGTTTTATAAAAAAATGTGTCGAAACCATTTTGTTGAGAATTTATTAGGGACTATTTTAGTCTTTGACAGTTTTCTTCTATCTCTTGCTGTTTTACTAAAAATTGAGGAAAACCACGTAGGGGGACCTATTCGTGGAGGCAGGGGGGGACGCTTGATATTCTGAAACACCCTATCCTAAGGTAACATCCTGCATACATAGGTTCCAAATTGTTATTAATTTTGCCGAGTTCCCCATACATTGATTTTCTAAAAGGACTGAGCTAATCTGAGCTGAGATATTCTGCAATCAAAATTAAAATATCTCAATAATAATAGGTGGAAAATTATATTTTATAAATAGCCCAGGTACCCAATATTATTTCATCCAGTCAAAAATGACTATTTACAAAAAGTCGTATTATCCATTAAATTATTTGGGATGTTACAAAAACATTCATTAAGCAATGATTTTGTCATTATTAGATCTCAGTGACCGTAATGTAGATCGAAGGTTGCTGACCCCTGGTTTCCTAGATATGCAAAACAAGCTCCATTTGACCTGACACCTAAACCATTCTTAAATATACCATCAGACACCATAAAATATATACAATACATATAATATATACAATATACATAAAATATACAGTATACATAATATACAAGATTATATGTGATGACCTTTGCCTTATCGATAGGCGGTTCAAGAAATACCAGACAATATATAGTGATACAAGTGTAACATGGCTCGTTTAATGTTTATTTAGTAGCCATTGATTTCATTCGCATATCATCTCAACAATTACAGTGAAATTTCTACACTTTTGAGCGGAGTTTATATCTTTCCAGCTATCCTCTTACGCAGAGTCCTTTCCAGAAAGCCCTAATTTTACACACACTCCTTGTTTTCGCCACATTTATGCAATTATGTATGCAATTCGCCATACATGAACATGCACTAGGTCACTCTCGACGGCCACCCTTCCTCACACCCTTTCATTCACTTATTCATTTTGTAAACGTGCCCAAACCATCTAAGTTTATTTACATTCAGTCACTCATCTCTCCGATTAATTAAGTAGGTATGCCTTTTTTCTTCTGCCATGATAGTAGGTTCGACCTGTAGAATATCTACATATCTTTATGTTACCATCAGGTTTGGAAAGGTTATTGGTATTTGGATAATGTATTGTGTTATGTATACTAAGTAGACATCCATTGGTAGATAATCCTATTTAAGTTTGACCTAGAGCGAGGTCACACCAGACTGTGTATGAAACCAATATTATCCACTTTTAATATGGTGATTACAAATTTCCAAGTTCTAAATAGTTCCCAATTTTTTGAGTTCAATCATAGTTTAGATAACGAAATTGCCTAGTTTACTAAATAAATTCTCTAGTTTACGAAATAAATTAGCAAGTTTACGCAATAAATATACCTAGTTTACGAAATAAAATAATGACATAGTTTACGCAATAATTAAAATTTGTAAATTGAAACACGTTACCATTTCCAATATTCATTTTAAACGTCAAACCTTTCCCCACGGGAAACCCCGAGTTGCGTCAAAGTCAGGTGTTTGTAAAATTTCCATACATACACATAGTTTTTACAATAATCATTTAAAATTCATGACATGATGAAAAAACAATGTTGTAATATGTGATTCATTTCTCTTATATATAAAACGGTGGGTTGGCTGAGGAATTTCAGGAGGGGGGGGGGGGTTTAACACCCAAAACTCTACAGTACACAGCACTCTCTGGTTACCCTATTATTGGTCAAAATCCATTGAAATGATTTTGAAGTAGGAATGATCGTCAACTTAAAATCATTATTTCCGAAATGCGTCGACATTTTTGGCTTTGAGAAGAGACTCAAAACACATATAAAATAAAATAAAATAGTACTAAGTTGGTTCTCTATATAATAATTCAATTAATGGCAGAATAGAAATTGTGCAGTGTTTGCCATTATGGTAATGGCAAGTAATCAGTTGTTTTCAAGTAGAACACCAGCCGTGCACACAGCACGCGAATGTCAAAGATCATTCGTGCATTCTTGTATAGTCACAGTGTCATGCACATGCAAGATGTGCATATATAACACAAATAATAACAATCTATACCTATGTATGTGCCATGAAGATGTATGTATGTAGGTCAAAGTGTGTAATATTGCCGTTAGACATAATATACTCATATATGTGACAATCTGTAATGCTAATTCTGAAAAGTATTGACATTTCAAAAATTTCTAAAAACGGGAGACCTTAGATCTCGACAACCCTACTAATAATAATGCTTTGTAAAAAAATAGATAGATACATTGAACCTTTATCTAGAGAATGAGCGTAAAATATTTTTTACATCTTGTATAGATTTCTCAAAAAAAAAAAAAATGTGGAAAACATCTCTGATCTTTTTTCCGAAAGACAGAAACTCTTTTCCCGAAAGTCGCGGAGATATTTTTTTCTCTTGATAATACGAGTATGCATTAAAATCTAGAGAATGACCGTTAAAGTTTTTTAATATTGTGTCTCTTTTAAATATTATTATAATGAACATCCACTACGAATCTTCTGCCAAAACATTCGATATTCTTAAAAATGAATTATAACATAGAAAATATTTAAATTGAAATTTTACATATCATTTAATATGACGACTTTCTTTTGCAAATATAATTTGAACAACAATAGATCATAATACAGTCTTGGCAATATAATAATATTACGCAATGATTTAGATTGCATACGAGTTGCGTAATGTAAAGTAGATATTATTATAATAACTGTAATAACATTCTCTACATAATAACATATCATTTATTATACTGAGAAGAGTACTACAAAAGGTCGTTAAATTTGTCATTTTAGTTTAAAACCTACGTATAATATTATGATGAAGAATCGTGCATATTAAAATGAAGAATGTTTAAAAAAAATCTAATCCGCACGGAGCTAGCATGGACGATGTGCTCAAATGGTCCACAGATGCGGCTGCCTGTGACTGCGGGCAATCCATCACGCATATTGTCGAAGACTGTCGAGTTATTTTCTTTGAAAAAAGCTTCAGATGTATTTTGAATTCTTTTTCAGGTCTATACAAGATAAATAAAATAAATAAATATATTTAGCCACAGACCAAATATAAATAACAAATAATCTTAGGTGTTAGACGCTGAAGTACGCCAAAGGGTAGACTTATTGCCAAAAGAAATGTCTTACAGTCAACCCGATATAAAATATGTGTTAAAGTAACGTACTAGAGAGATTCAATGTATCTATGTTAATTTTTACAAAGCGTATTTATTAGGTTGGGTCATGTGGAGAGAATGAACGATGAAAGAATAACGAAGAAAATTTACCTGGGTGAAAGAGGAGGTGTAAGGAAACGCGGCCGTCCAAGAACCACATGGCTGGACCACGTTGACCAGATACTCAAGGACGGACGTGTTTTGAGTAAAAGTAACCGGAGAGTATGTATGAGGAATTGCATGAATGTGACGGAAGCCCGAAGTGTGTGTCAGGATAGGAAAGTCTGGCGATCCGTTCTCTCTGCTTACCCCGCAAGGGAGGTGGCGTGAGGGTATAGTATAGCATAGAATAGAATAGTATTTATTAGGTTGTCGAGATTTCTGTTCTGTTCTGAAAAAAAAAACTCTTTAGGTGACGCCTACTACTTAAAAAAATTCCTTGTTATAGTACAAACATTGTTATAACTATGTAAATTTGACGAGTCCAAGTGTCCGAAATTAGTGCCTAGGGACGATAATGAACAATAAACAATAAATAAACAATAAACAAACACTTAAAACAGGCCTCTAACACATCTAAACAGGTCATAAAGAGTATTTTTTAATATAGGTACTATCGTACTCGTAGTTTTGGTTATGGCTTCGATTGCCCGACTGCCTTGATTTAGATTTCTTGTCCTAAAAACTAAAAGGATGCCCAATACGGCATAGATTCTTTCACAATTCACCTTAGACTTTGAAATCTTAACTAAAAATGGATATCATGACCAAAAATTCACAAAAAAATACACAGATGAATCAATTGAAAATAGTGTATTTCTTAGACATTTCAACACCTTGCTATATAAAAAACATATAAATCTCCACTTAGAAATTTCACAGACTTCATTCCTTTTATAGAATTCAATGTACTGAACTCTGAACTCGCTTAGTATAACTCACCATTCACTTCAGTTCAACATAACATATGACTGATTGATTCTTTCAAGTAAATTGTTCAATTGATTTGTTAATAGGAATGACATATTGGTTCGCATTATTCTCTACTCTACAGACAAATTATTTTAACACATTACAAATTGAGGTTGTTCGAATTTCATTGTACCTGTCATCCTGGATTTATCATTTACAGACAGTGGCGTATATAGGTTTTCATTTCGTAGGGGCCGACCCAGTATTTGACTCCACGGAGGAAGTTAACTAAGATTTTAACATAAACGTAGTAAAAAAACATGTAATAGCGCCGCAGGCTAAAGTTTTCAGTGAAGCCGAGTGAAAAAGGTTGTGTTTGACATTAAAATTATTGTGTACAAAAATGCAATAAAAAAAGCGCCGCGTTTTTTTAGAAAAATGGGTGAAGTGATGAACCTGGAATCTTTCTATAGTAGATGACAAATCATTGTTTTACATTTGGGGGGGGGGGGGGGGCTTTTGGTTCGCTGCCTATTCTGAATAACATAGATATACCGAGATGTTAAAGCTGTGTGTTTTCATATACATAAATAAATAAATAAATCTTTATTGGCCAGTAAATATATATAACAACAAAAACAAGACAATACAGTGTGCCAAAAGGCGGACTTATTGCAAAAGCAATATCTTACAGTCAACCCGAGAAAAGAAAGAAAAACTTAAATACATACAGCATGCACTGGTTACTATTTTAGTGGGATATACAATCATGGTATAATATTTATAGTAGATGGAATAAGAACAACAGGAAAATATCTAGATATATAGGTATGCTGTAATTTCCGGATTACCAAAAATTAACATAACATACACGTAGCTTAAAATACAATACAAAAATTACGTGCTATCATTTCTTATGCTCTTTTTTGTAAAAATACTATTGTGCAATATATAAATAATATGGGTAATCAATAATTCCAGGGCCGAATTTAGGGGAGGGCAACCGGGGTTACTGCCCGGGGCCTCCACAAAAGAGGACCCCCACAATAGAGACTTCGGAAAAAAAATCAAATTCAGACTAGTAAACAACTTTTCCTTTGATATTTTTTCGCGTTTTACCTTTACCTACAGTACTTTGTACAAACATGATTATATTAAATACTAACAGAAAAAAAGCTCGGAAGGTTCCGTTCGTTAACGCTAAAATGTAATTTCAGATCATTCTTGTTTCCGATTATATTTATATGTTTGTTTCATAATAAAATAATATTTACTCGGTTTCACAATAAATTATTTATTGGAAAACTCGACTGATAAAAATTGACCATTTTATTTGGAAAATAATTTGGGATCAGGGGGCCTCCACTCCTTTGTTGCCCCGAGGTCTCCACACCTCTAAATGCGGCCCTGAATAATGCATTCGATAACTTATGTTATTAACGTATATGACTCAATATTAAATATGTATTGTGTCATACTTTCACCTCCAAAAAAAGAAAGATAAAAACTGCAATATAATCATAAGTAACTAATTAAATAGGTAAATATGTTATTAAAGCTGCGATTACAAATTAGCATTACAATGTTTGCTTAATGATTGAAATATTTTTAATCAGATTGCATAATATGATGTAATCAAAATGAATTAATCCTCTGAATTAGTATTTCTGTATGAGGAAGTATTTGTTAAGAACACGTTAGTAGAGTAGTTTTTAACAATGTAAGAAATAGGAAATTAACAGTGAAAAGATGGTTATTTTGATGAGCTGCATAGTTATCAATTATTGCATTAGGTATACAAATAAAATGAATTATAATTAAGAGCCTATATGCACTGAGCAAAATCGTTCTATTTCCCCTTCATTTTTTTCAAATTTTGTATTTTAGAATGTTAGAACGACTGGGATTCGAACCCAGACCTTCGTCTCGCAAAGAAAGGGATCATGTCTACTACATCACGAAGAGCGACGGCTGTGTTGTCGATGTACATCATGTACATTAAGTACCTATGTATTTTTGCATTTCTTACTGTTGAAGGGAGAGGGTGGTATTTTTGGTATGTAGGAATACTGCATTGCAAGCAAAAATCCAGCGCTTTACAATAATAAATTTGTAAATCATAAAATCCAAGAAAAAATTCAAGGATGACTTCAGCATGTCATGTGCGGTCAGTGACAATGTGGTTTGACACCATTTTAAACAAATATATAACATCTTTATTATTACAAATCTTAATTTACACAACTCGCAGAATAGTATTTTCGGCAGAAAAACACAGGTAAGTACTAAAATTCGGTTATAATTAACAAACAATATGACCATGAGAAAAAACTACTTATTATAATAAAGAAAATCATCAGTGGATAATAAAATAATACAATATTGCCATAGAGAAAAAATCACACAATACTGAGGAAAATTACATGAGTAATATAATTGTTATGTTGGTAGTACAATACACCATAATTATTATGTCTGTATTGTGTTATGTCATCTTTATAATAATTCAAATTTAGAATAATCTCAATCTTGTTTTAAATGTGGAAACTAATGTTGCCACACGTGATTGAATATTGATTTTTTTGCCATTAATTTTCATTAAGATGATATAATTTATGAGTGACTATTGTTATTTTTATTACCCACTTATTTAGATAGGTATCCATTTTTTCTTCATTACAAGATGGTGTGGTGTACAAAAACCCAAATAAGTATTTCACAAAAACCTAAATTTATTATGTCAAAAGAGAGTTGATCTCGGATTAATTTGGAAATACTATTTTGTTTGTTAGCAATATCGACATTTCTATTAAAAAAAAAAACAACCATATGGTTGTTAGAAAGCTACATAAAGCGCCCTCATTGAAAATCAACCCCTTCTTGGTGGACTGTAGATTCGAATTTGTTGAGTAAACCATGTAGGTACATACCTACTAATTTATCGTAGAAAGGAATGCAAATATTTAATTTAGGCATTCAAATGCAATAATTCTACCATGGCAACACTGTACCAGATTTAGAACACATTGGTAAAGATTCGATTATTCAAATTTCAAATGCGCGGGTGATTTTGCCACCTATTTGTTATAAATTGGGTGAATTGGTATAGACAAAAGAATAATAATATCGATTAGTTTGTACGCAGTGAGATTTAAAATTGGAATAGAATTTATTTGTCATGATTTTATAAAATGTAATTTAGTCCATCCGTGACGATTTGTGAGCCATATTTCAATCATCTTCATGGCGTAGTGGTTAATCGTGTAGTCTTGAGATCAAAGATTCTAATCCCACGGATGTAATAAGTATTTATCTAATTATTATGTTTACATATTAATAATGTACGTTGACATTTCTGCCGTGAATGAGGCCAAGAGAAATTATTCCACGTATTTGAGACTGTGCAATTTCTTGTTATTTTACACAGAAACGTTTTTGACATATCGCTATCTGAAAATAATTAGGCTCTAATTAGCGAATCTTCTTTCTGGTAGGTACTCTGGTGGTGATTTCGGGAACTAAAAATTCCGTACTAAAAATACAACGTCACATTGTCCATACAAAATATTCCTAAGCGACTCCAAACCCACCGTAATACTAGTAATAAAATTCCTTTGTAACGAAATTTATGCACGGTTTAAGTGATCTTGTTTTACCCAAAAGCGTGTTTTCTATTTTCGTGCAACAATTAGTTGATTGTTTACAATTTTTTTTTCAGACTTCAGAGTAAGCTAAAGTTTGCATTGTGAATTCATTGAATTATCAATCTGTTATTAGAGATTCGAACTCGGTACCTTCCGCATGGAAGATACACCGGACACCGGTCGTGTCTTCAAATTCTCATTGTTTTTATAATTTTCGAAGGGAATGCAGTAGATAAATCTACTCCTATCGATTCTTTTAAAGAACGTTTTGGATTGTTACTTGTATTATTGAAAAAAAAAACGAAGTGATACTATGGTAAATTGAATCAATTTTACTGTCAACTTTGACAGAACAATGCGCAGTTTACAATCTAATGGTTGTATCACACGTACAAAAGTAAGCACCACGTACCATCACGATGTGTAGAAATGATTTTGGTTGCGGATTGCGGAGATACTACACGCGTAAATTAAGAATCAATTTAAATCTTCTTTGTTGTTATTCTATATTCAAATCACTAACAATGCAAGATGGATGTAATGTGATGAGCGGTGATTGGTCAACGACATGAACGTGTTCTTATTTTGAATGTTGTGCGTGTTGCGAGTATTTTGCGTGAAAACTTTCATCATCATATAGCGGATAATCACTTTAAACCTTGCAACACTAAATGAATTAGGTAGGCACTTGTTTCTTTTCTCCATTTTCTTAAATAAATAAAACAATGAATCGAACAACCTCGGCCTATTAATTGTACTCGTGTCCTCATACTCAGAAATTGCAAAATACCACAAAACATTAGTCTTTCATACCATTTTTTTCTAAAAGAATTATGTGGTTTTTTATAATATTGTGAAGGAATACAATACTACATAATAGCTATACAATAGATCTTACAGGTCACAGTACATATCACATCCCATCAAATAAAATAAAATAACTAACTGTCTACGAGGTTTACTTTCGAGATGGAAAAACTGGAAAAGCTCGAATAATATGACACTACGTACGTAGGGTGTAATGCCCACGCCACACGCTTGGCAAGCGCCGGACCGAGTGGGTGTTTATAAGTAAAAAAGCGTGTGAATGATTTGTCTTGGCTCGTGTAGGTAACCCGCTTGACCCGCCGCTCGCCAAGCGTGTGGATGAGGCATTAGAAATTCGTGTCTGGCGGGCCTGCGGCTGGATTTCAGGTTTGGTGCAACCACTTCATCCATAAATGTTGTCTTGTAATTAAAGTACATGGTTGGCGCAGTTGGTTGGAGCGACGGTCTCCCAAGCGAGAAGTGCCGGGTTTGAACTAGCCAGGATTTTGCTGTACCTATCGTTACTCAAAATATATAGTTTGTCAGTTCTTTTTCACTTATCCAACCTTACTAAAACATTATTGAGAGAAATAAAAACAAATTTCAACCGATCTACTCGGTAAGATACCTTCCTTATCATGATAATATTTATACATTAAACGATATTCTGATAAGAATCGTTTTATTATGAATAGAATTATAATAATATGAATTTATAAAACGAAACAAAAAGATCTGAATCTCATGTTAGACCGGTGTTTTAACATTAAAAAAGGGGGTATAGCGTAGATAATTGTCGGAAAGCTGGAAACTATTTGATTCCCTTCATTAACATGCAAATAAGGTTTCTTGAAGTTTGCACCAATTTTCCGCTTGTGCTAAGTACAGGGTGACCCATAAACCGAAAAAATAATGTACTTTTTTCAGTTTTTCAGTAATAACTTCTAAACTATGCTTTCTAGGAAAATCGTGTCTTTCTATAAATTAAAGTACATAATATTCTGCGTCGTTTGAGCATAAATACTTCTTTATATCTCAAAAATTATTGTGATACAGACACTGTCAAGTACATATTAATTTTCGGAACAAATTGAAATATTCGTATTTTTCACTTTTGTTGTTGAATAACTCCCAAACTCAGGTATTTACGGTAATATTTCAGTAAAAGTATTTAATTGTGGGTCAATTTTCTCAAACTTGTGATTAAAAGTTTAGACCTACGGCACACAGTTCAGGACGCACAGGTGTTTAAAGAAAGACAGGGGAAATAAAGAAATTTATTAAATGATAGATTTAGATATGTTAAAAGTAAGATAATTTAAATTTTACGATTTCATTTTATTGATGTATACTTTTTTCAATTAAAATCTGATTTTTAATACTGTTACGCCACTGCCTAATATTTTATATCGAAAAGAGTATTTTTTTTACATTCATTGATTTTATTAAAATATTTCCTAAACGGTAAGTGTTAGGAAAAAAATATTTATCTCACAATTTATCTAGAATAATTTCTCTATATTACATTTGAAAAATAATTTATCTAATTTAAATACTAAGTGAGGTAGAATTGATTAAAAATGGTATATAAAAAATAAGTTCATACATGCCGTCACTTTTTGTTAAATTACTTCTAAACCAAGCAATGTAGCGTAAATCTATTAAATTGCATTTAAAGCGAAATAAATTTTCTATAAAATGAGTATAATAAAATTAATTTGTGATTTATAATAAAAAAGTACTAGATGATCAAAGTTGATTTTGTGTAGAGGCACATTGCTAAGTAAGAACATTTTGTATGGGAAGCGTTGAATTACTTTACTAAATATTGATATTGATCATCTAGTACTTTTTTATTACAACTCCCAAATTAATTTTATTACACTTAATTTATATGAAATTTATTTAGCTTTAAATGCAATTTCATGGATTTACGCTACACCGCTTGGTTTAGAAGCAATTTAACAAAAAGTGACGGCATGTATGAACTTATTTTATATATACCATTTTTAATCAATTCTACCTCACTTAGTATTTAAATTAGATAAATTATTTTTCAAATATAATATAGAAAAAATATTCTAGATAAATTGTGAGATAAATATTTTTTCTTACACTAACCGTTTAGGAGATATTTTAATAAAACCAATGAATGTAAAAAAAATACTCTTTTCGATATAAAATATTAGGCAGTGGCGTAACAGTATTAAAAATCAGATTTTAATTGAAGAAACTATACATCAATAAAATGAAATCGTAAAATTTAAATTATCTTCCTTTTAACATATCTAAATCTATCATTTAATAAATTTCTTTATTTCACCCGTCTCTCTTTAAACACCTGTGCATCCTGAACTGTGTGCCGTAGGTCTAAACTTTTAATCACAAGTTAGAGAAAATTGACCCACAATTAAATACTTTTACTGAAATATTACCGTAAATACCTGAGTTTGGGAGTTATTCAACAACAAAAGTGAAAAATACGAATATTTCAATTTGTTCCGAAAATTAATATGTACTTGGCAGTGTCTGTATCACAATAAATTTTGAGGTACAAAGAAGTATTTATGCTCAAACGATGCAGAATATTATGTACTTTAATTTATAGAAAGACACGATTTTCCTAGAAAGCATAGTTTAGAAGTTATTACTGAAAAACTGAAAAAAGTACATTATTTTTTCGGTTTATGGGTCACCCTGTACTTAGCACAAGCGGAAAATTGGTGCAAACTTCAAGAAACCTTCTTTGGATGTTAATGAAGGGATTAAAACAGTTTCCAGCTTTCCGACAATTATCTACGCTACAAAGCTAAATTTCCTGGGCTATGTAGGTAAGTTACTAATGTAATGAAATTTTATTATTTCTTATATGTAGGTGCCTGAGTATTTAAATGTTACCATCAAAGAAAGTAAAAACCGCAAACATACGAAGAAGTAACATCAATAATTAGTATTATTATCATAGGTAACTTTACTTGTTTATACTTCTTAGAAATAATATACCTACATTCACCCAGTAGAGCAGACTCTTGCGGATATTTTTTTTATATTCCGCCCCCTTTTTTCACAATACCTAACACAAAATCGATTTTATCGCTTACGTTATTCTTATTTTCGCTTACACTCTTAAACCAAATTTGAAAAAAAAAATAGAAACGATAATGGAACGATTTTTACTCTGAGTAATCGGCCCTTACGACCAAGGCTTTTGAAAATAGAACGTCATTCAAGTACTTGATTGATTATGACGTGTATTCGAATACTATTTGTAAATACAGTGGTACCAACATCATTTATAAAAGAGGCACGTAATTATAAATTGTATTTACCAAAGACAATTATGGCTTATGGCCTATGATTTTTACGCAAATAGAAATCATTGACACTTGCATATTTGTTTAACTTGTACGTTTACCAATAAATAAATAATAATTTACCTTAAACTATGAGAATGTCAACAAGTAATTAGGTATTTTTGTATTAATAAGTATGCATTGGTCTCCGTGTTAACAAATAGTGTACAAAAACAAACAAAACATAATTTTTTAGTCGTAAAAATTTGAAACAGGGATTTTCTCTTTGCTACATTAAGGGCTTGGTACCAAGTATGATGTCCCACGGCATTAAGGTTCAAAATCGCGTGAACAATCGCATGATAAAATGGTAAAAATATCGTTTTTTCCATTTTTTGGGGCTAATTTTGCGTCTATCAAAAAACTTTTACGGTTATTCCCTAGATGCATATTATCAGTACAAAAAAAACACTCCGCGACTTTCGGGAAACGAGTTTCCGTCTTTCGGAAAAACATCAGAGGTGTTCTTCAATTTTTTTTGAGGAATCTATACAAGATATAAAAAATCTTTTATGGCTATTCCCTAGATAAATGTTCAATGCATCTACCCTATTTTGTTCCAAAGCATATTTAGTAACGGTTGTCGAGATATAAGGTCTCCCGTTTTTAGAATTTTTTGAAATGTCGGTATGCATACTCTTAAGAAGAAAATCTTATTTTTTTAATGCAGGAACATATATTCACTATAGCAGGTACATTAATAGAAATTCACATATATCTTTCTATTTTTTATATATTTAATCTATGCAGCTTAATTTCTACAATCTCGTAAATCACGAATACACGAATCAAGTGAGTAGGTACAAGTTTTGAATGTCAATGTTTGGAACAGAATCCATTAATTCAAATAACATTCTAAAATTAAATAGTTGTTTGTTTACATAATGATATGGCAATAGTAAGCAATATTTACTGATGGAATACGCTAGAAATGACGTACAGTTTGTTTTTTTTTTCAGAAGTCTCACGGAACAAACTTGGTTTAGTGTTGCTTGATGTGATAATAAGATATGTGTTACTTTCAAATTAAATTTCAGAACTGCTGTTTGAAAAGATTGGCCAATTTTTGGATTGTTAGAATAAACTGGCGACATTGTTTTTCAAACTTGTGATGGGGGTTTAAAGGGATTATCGGAGTAGTTTTTTATTTTTCCAAATCGCAAAACCATCTTGCCTTTAAAATGATTTCTCTAGCGCTGCTCTGTAATATTTTCGGCATCATAACAATATACAATGTGAGATTATTGCGGACCTTTGACAGCTCTTATGACAAAGTTCGACAATCAGGGCTACCAACGATACAATCTTGAACTTCACTTGCAGCTAACGTCCGCCGGCTGCCAAGATATGTATTGGTCCCCTGCACTATATTGTGTAGTTGTTGATTGAAGATTGCCTAGGTTGATTTGACTTATTGTTTTCGCGTATTTTTGTTGATGTCATGTACCTATGTGACCTGTTATTTTGTATGTTAAAACATTATTAAAGGCTTACGCCGTTTATGTTTAATAAATAAATAAATAAATATAGAAAATGCACTGTAGCGCTCTAGCCTATAACCTATAATAGCCATTTGCTACACCTACATAATAAAAACAAATTATCATACTATTTGATAATAGAATAGTTACAAGTTTTCTTTCACGCGTGGTCAAAAAGAAAATCTCATTGAATAAAGATCACAATAACCCCGGACAACAACAATGCATAGACAAATAATAACACTAGAAAACCATAGACATTATACACTGAAGAGTCATATTATGCTTAGTAATAATATGGTTTAAGAGAGTTATTATATTAATAATCACGCGCAAGCCATTTTCACTTTCTTCGTGACCGTAGTGTGTAACTACCTAACCATAGATAATTATTATTATTTTGCAACAAAACCGTAGAAGTTCAAGGTGTTTCTATGGTACGGTATTCATTTATTATTATTTGTTGTTACTTAAGGGGCCGTTAGTGAACACGCGAAAAATTGCGTCGGGAAAAGTAAGATTACTTATAGCTAATACTAAACATACCATCCTAAGACTTTAAACATAGATAATTGAAAATATGTTTTAATGAATTTTACTGTCAGAAAAACGGTTTGAACGTATTTGGAAAATGTTGCTACCTGTCAAAATTTATGTTTTTTCAAGGTTCGAACGTTTTCAAAATTGGAACATTTTTCTCCCATAGATTAATTTTCTTCCATACGTATGTATTATGTATTTCGAAATGTTATGTCGCAAGAGGTTAGTACGGCAATAAACCCGCCATTGGGAAATATATTTTTTTCAATAACGATTTATTTATTATTTTATTTATTTATTTACTACTAATTTAAAGAAACAATCAATTAGTAAAACGACATTCACACATGACCTAGATCGTATAGGTACCTTTACCTGTAGACTGAAGAAAGTAGTATAATGTTCACACTTCACATAGCAAACACTATACAAGGATGCGGAATCAATTAACAATCGTATGAATAAGCCTTTATGTTCCATAAACCATAGATAGATGAATAGTTCATTGTACTTAATTATTTGGCGCGCTAATTTAACCCGTTGAGGCCTGCTGTATATATTAACTGTTGATTAATAACTAAATAGAATGCAATCAATGTCGTTGAAATATTTGGTATATAAATTGTTCCTTTTACTATTAAAATAATTTTATTGCTTTTTATTCACAGAAATGTGCCAATTTTTTATTTTAAGAAATGAACAGTCTCCAACGACTTGATTTTTTCTCTATGATTTCTTCTTCTCTTCTTTTTAGGCCTCTTCCTGTCTCTTCCACAATTCTCTGTTCTAGACGCTCTGCCTCGATCCATGTCCCACCGACTCGATAATATCATCGGCCCATCTCTTTTTTCGTCTCCCTACACTTCGTTTATTGTCGTAGGGTCTCCAGCTCAGTACTCTGAGGGTCCATCTGCCGTCTATTTGCCTTGCCACATGACCCGCACACTGCCATTTCAGTGTCCCTACCTCTCTGCGCAATGTCTGAGACCTTTGACCTACGTGGTGGGACAAAATACTTCAAATACCTATATTTGCGGGGGCACTCTTAACACCTATAAAAACAGACATTTGGCAGGAGGGTCTTTCCGGTCTTTACGGTAAAATGCCGTGAAATATGATATATTCACAAAATTACGAGTCTACAAGAGTTAAAGAACGCTTCCAAATAGTTACTGGGTAAGTACCTACCTAGATAGTAGATCGGAATGCACGGTGTGAACCTCTATGAATACTAAATACCTTCCGTTAGATACCTCACATTCTCAAGTTGGTACGAGTATCTATACCTGATATTTAAAACATTCGATACAATAGCAGAGAATCAATGGGTTCTATATTCGAATTCAAACCTATTGATTGGTTTGTTTCTCTCAATCCATAGACAAGGTAAAAGAAAGTTCACAACCATAGACACTAAAGGTAATATTATGCTAAAGTTTTATATCATCATCTTCTTCTTCTTCTTCTTCTGCAGCCCCTCAGGTCCATTGTTGGACATAGGCCTCCCCTTTGGTCCTCCACAGCTTCCTGTCTTGGGCACACTGCATCCATCCACCACCAGCACATCTCCTAATATCATCAGACCACCTTGCCTGGGGTCTCCCGACGCTTCTTCGGCTTGTTCTTGGCCGCCATTCTATTATCTTCTTAGTCCACCGGGAGTCTTGGCACCTGGCAATATGACCAGCCCAGCTCCATTTAAGGCTAGCGACCCTTTCCGCCACATCGGTTACTTTGGTTTTCTCTCTGATACGAACATTTGGTACCTTAAAGAGATGCCCAGCATCTTCCTCTCCATAGCTCTCTGTGTCACTAACAGCTTATGTATTATTCGCTTTGTTAGGACCGATGTTTCTAAACCGTAGGTGAGTACTGGGAGAATGCATGCATCAAAGAGCTTCTTTTTTAAATAATGCGAATATTTAGGGGACTTCAGGATGTATGAGAGATTTCCGAATGCTGCCCAGGCAAGGCCACGTCTTCGGCCTTAAAAAATTCATAAAAAATCACATTTCTACAAAACATTTTCTCCTCACGTCATACATTTTCAGAAAGACGGAAACTCGTTTCCCGGAAGGCGCGGAGTATTTTTTTTTTGTACTAATATTATGCATTAAAATCTAGGGAATAACCATAAAAGTTTTTTGATAGACGCAAAATTAACCCCAAAAAATGGAAAAAAACGCTATCTTTACCATTTTATCATGCGATTGTTCACGGGATTTTGAACCTTGATGCCGTGGGAAATAACTGTGACGTCATTCTTGGTATCAAGTCCTTAAAAACTATCTACTATACATGGTTGGTTGCGAGGATTTCCTATGACTGAAGTCGTGAAACTGCCAACTCAAGCCCACCCACTAAATTACTCGTAGATACATAACAAAAGTATAAATATTTATCTTCTAAATGTATTATACGCTGTTTTATTTCTAATGGTGGCGCAGGTGTGAATGAAGATATTATGACGTTATTATATCGACAGGTAGATGCAGTAATTACTCTTAAACTATCTACCTGATGGGACTCGAACCTCATACTCATCAATGAAGCACGCTGCGGTCATCAGTGGACATACCAACCGATGAACCACGCATTATATATTATTTAGGGCTGCCACCTTTCAAAGAGAGTAGGCCTGGAGATTTCGGAAAAATAGTAGGCCCTAACGTTTTCGCCACCCCCCTGTCGATATTTTTTTTTTAGTTTTAAATGCATTGAAATTTTAACTCAACAGGGGCGAGGGGGGGGGGGGGGTCCCTAGGAAATGTTACAAAAACTAAAATTGTTGACCTTCGGCATGAAAATTTTGCAAAAAGTGAAACGTGGCCGGCCTCCGCCCTCTAAATCTCTGCCTCCCATATTCCCCGGCCTACTCAACCTTTTGGCAAATCACAGTCTGACCCGGAGATATACGATACTAGCCCGGAGCCCGGAGAACACCACTTGAACTGAGAGGGATATACCTAAATCATTTAGGTATTAACTGGATTTTTGTCTGCATCTCGCAGATGGCATACATTGAGATTTTCCTCAACGAAGGCGGGAGATATCAACATTCACATAAGTTTATTATGCGAACTCCCTTGGGGAGGGAGTGAACTTGTAGTGAACTCGTAGACTCCGGATCAAACCCGGAGAGGTGGCAGCCTTAATTATATTATGATCCGTCATCCACTATACCTACCTGGTTCATATTATTATAGATGATGATCATACGTTGGTCTTCACTTTCACCTACGCGCATACCACACCACACAACCATTCACCTGTCTGTACGACTCACCATATTGTGTTGCAGATCCTATGGTGCGCATGTGTGGTCATTATTATCTTTGGATGATTGATGCGCGCGCGCATGTCCCAAAACTGTCACACTATATAGATCCTTGTTGATCTTTTTTTAAATTGTCTTTTAGTTGGCGGACACAGCTTAAAGAACAGAACTTCACACTGTCATATATGTATTTACACACATTATATGGTTTCGTCACGTTCATGCGTCATCATACATTGTCATGAAAGCTGTCAAAGGTCCGCAATATTCTCACATTGTATCATTAACAAATAACCTAAATATTACAGAGCAACGCTAGAGAAATAATTTTAAAGGCAAGATAGTTTTGCGAGTTGGAAAAAGAAAAAAATACTCCGATAATCCCTATAAGCCGCCTTCACAAATTTGAAAAACACAATCGCCAGCCAACAATCCAAAAATTGGCAGGAATTTTAAAACAACAGTTCTGAAATATAATTTGAAAGTAGAGAAAAAATGTAACCATATCTTATTATTACATCTCAGGCAACACTAAACCAAGTTTTTTTCCGTGAGACTTCTGAAAAAAAATGGACTGTATGCCGTACTATATCCCATTCTATATTTACTATTTTTTTCAACATCTGTAAAGAAATCCTTCAAACAAAATAAATAAAATGGAGACAGCGAACATTTCTACTATCAAACATTCTTAAATTTCGAAAACTTCGCGAACTTTTATCTACTATACTTTTTATCATTCTTGTAAACAACATAGCGACTACTTGTCTATGTTGGCTAAGCCCCCTTGACCTTAAAAATTCAACACAATTTCTCACGACTTTGCTCACTAAATCTGCACATCATCAGGTGGATCTTAATCATAAATAAAAATATAGGGTGTTTTTTTAGAGCTATAGAGTTTTAGAGGCACAAACTTATAAAAACCATGACATCCATAAAAATGTGTTTCAAGCTAGCCATCAATGTTTAAAATGATTTTTGGGATATATCCCTGGAATGAAACGCAATGTGGAAGTCCGATTTGCAGCCACTTTGTGTGTGATCAAAATGGTTGGTACTAGAAACAGCAGTGTCAAATTGTGTCTATTGCTGGATTTCATAAATTTTTAAGGTGAGGAATAGCGGAGGTAGGAGCCACCTAGCACAATTTTTTGTGAAAAATAATAAAAAGTGACCCCTACCTCTAAATTTTGGAGAATGGTTAGTAGGAGAATGCTAGGTATTTTGATGAGAGATAGATGAACAAATGAATGGATACGAGAGAAATCCAAGGTCACCGATGTGGTAAAACGAGCAGCTACCTAAAAATGGAGTTGGGCAGGACACGTTGCCAGACGCTCAGATTCTAGATGGACCAAAAAGATTATCGAGTGGCAACCTAGAACAAGGAGCGCAGGAAGACCTCAGGCAAGATGGTCTGACGATGTGAGGCGTATTGCAGGAAGCAAGTGGATGCAGTATGCCCAGGATAGGGATCTGTGGAAAGTCAAAGGGAATTAAAACGGCTGAGAAAGAAGAAGAAGAAACGCATCAAAACACATAAAATGGCTTTAAGCTAGCCATCAATGGTTTTTTGGCATATACCTATCCCTGGAATGAAACGTAATATGGAACTCCAATTTCAGACATTTTTCGATTATCTGGGGTCGTACTTCGACAATAACTGGGGTTAACTGGAGGAAATCTCAGTTCTGCGATAAGTTCGCCCTCGTGAACAATGATTTATAATCTGTACTATGTCCATTTTTTTATATGTTTGTATGTTTACTTTGTTCACTTAAAGAATAAATAAGTAACTATGCGAATGTTGTATTGTTGTTTATTGTTTATTGTTCATTATCGTCCCTAGGCCCTAATTTCGGGCACTTGGACTCGTCAAATTTACATAGTTATAAGTAACAATAAAAAGAGTTTTGAACAATTAACAGTGGCAATGTGCCAGAAAAATAGAATCAATGCAAACATAGTGTAAAGGGCTCGGTTTGCATTTCGTCATACAGATAATAATATCCCTACATAGTGATCCATGCTAAACTGGACTTATTGTCCTGGATAGCATTTCGTCAATTGTATACAATTCTTTAGCCACAAGATACTTTTTCACCTCTCTTCTAAAAGCTCCAAGCTCCAGGTGTTTCAAGCTGTCAGGTAAAACGTTAAATAGGCGTAATGTACTAGAAACAGCAGTGTCAAATTTTGACTATTGCTGGATTTCACCGACTTTTTAGGTGAGGAATAGCGGAGATAGGAGCCACCTAGCACATATTTTGAGTGAAAAATAATGATAAGTGGCTCCTATATAAGCACTTACCTCTAAAAAAACATCCTATATAACAAATCACGTATTGAAATTTTAATATAAATAATTAAATTTACAATCGCGATAACTTAGAGTTATTAAGTATGACTAAAAAGATTCGAGTATTACTATCAGTTCCCATGATGGGAAATCTCTCTCTCCAACTCTCGTACTATAAGTCAGAACACCTGCAAAGGCCTGACCACATTAATTAATTATCGCTTTGATATCACTTTACAACATTCATTCATGTAAAATTTTATTACATTTTAATATCAGCTGATTCGTATATTCTTATAGATTTTCTACCTGTGATTTTGTGATAGTATTAGGCGTGTGTTGCGCAGCAACTCACTGTTACTTTGCAATACTCACAACTCATCAGGAAGTGATAAAATAACATATTTTGTGCGTTCATAAAATGAGTTCACCAATCAAGGAAGGAGTGGCTAGATCGAACAATCAAGATCCTACAGTCTGTCAAGAAAAATCACTTTTATATTAAGTACTAAATATAAAAGTCTATGAGAAAAATATAGTTTTCAATGAGGGCGCTATATACAGCTTTTTGGCCACCTTAGTGTCGAAATTTTGTAGTATTTTAATAGAAATGTCATTGTTGTCAGCAAATAAAATTGTAGTTCTAAATTAATTCGAGATCGTTTCGAATGATGCTTCGTGAAGTATTAAAACATTTTTTGAGATAACTAATTTAAAAATGTATTTGCAACACACATACCGTTTAGTTTTAAGAAAATTATTACAAAAAAACAGTGTGTAAATACTCATATTTAAACATGTTTTATTATTTTTACGCGAAGGCAAGACTTGCCAACACACTTCTCAGTATTATCACCCAGTAGAGTCTGCATAATATTATCATTCATTCACATATAAACTCATCAGCCTACTACTGGGAAAAGATTACCTATCCAGATATCACGGATACCACAGGATTAGGCTCAACTCGGGGCCCAAAATACAAGCATTGTGCCTGCAATATCAGTATTTAGAAATTGTCTTACAATATTGCAAGTATTATTACTGGGTAAATCTAAATACACAAATTCTACAATTACTAGATAACTAATTGTTACTGTTATTTCCATATCAATGATGATAACATCTCTGCAGTGAATAGTGTGTATAATATCTAGTAGATACTTACATACCACCTGTAGGTAAAACATTATTGATCTGTTATTACGAAATGTCGATGAGTGAGGCGTTGCCCGTTCAATACGTATTGATTTCATCAAAGATTTTCTATACAAATAATGTCTGACATTATTTATACTTGATGATGTTTAAGTTAGGAATTATTATATTGGCCTAGACCGCCGCCGAGTCAATATTTACACGAATATTAAATGAAAGTTGATAGGTCAGGTATTGACTCTATTGAAATTCCTACCATATAGTTATTGGTAGCTCAAGTCAAGATACACGTAAAAGATAAGTTTATTAAGAGGCGGAAGTAAGATGTAAGATTAGGTTTTCATTTTATTTTCTTAATTTTTTTCATCCTGGGTAAGGTTGGGGGATGTTGCGTATGTTAGATGTCTGCGCATTGGTATAATTGGCAACAGCTGGGAACAATACTAAATATTTCATTTCATTTTCATTCTATTTATTTATTATCCAAAGCTTTACAAAGTAAAAATACAAAACAAAAGGTACTGGATTTTATTGCCCCACTAGGCGATAGCCTGTAAAATAAAAAAAACTCGAAATAAAAAATGTATTTGTGACATTAAGACTTTCGACAGGCTCGACTGTAGATGATGGTGGAAGTTTATATTTAAAGGAAATAGGGTGTCGATCATCTACGATCACCATTATAATGTAAGGTGGTAGATGAATAGCACCGATTGCTTTTGTCGACCGCGCAGTTCGTCTGCGCATGCGTTATTGCATTGTATTGCACATCAAACAAAACTTACATTCATCAGTTATCATGTAGTGAAAGAATCACTCATTTAACATGAATGGTTCCAAAGGTATACCTTTCTTAAATAGGATCCATCTTTTTAGATGACCATGTATAATTAAAATTTACCAATTGAAACGTATTTATGATAAAACAGTACTTGGATTATAAACTGTCACCTAAACCAAAAATATGAGTGAAATTTCAAGGTGCTGGGACATTGGAAAGTTGTAAACATTGGAGTAGGAAAATGTAGACACAGAAAAGGACAGATGGAGTTAATAGAAGCGTGATAATAAGAATGGAAAAATAGCATTAAGTTTAAAATCCACGAGATGACTGATCGTACGCGACTCGGACCTGAAAGTTTTAAGAACTGAAAGTATAAACGAAGTAGCTGATATATTTTACAATGCGATTACTTTCTTATTGATTAATGATTATTATCGACTACAGTAGAAGAGAATTCGTTACAATCGATAGGTCAGTCAATCGATTATACTAATATTTAAAATACTTATTGATGCTGTGAATCGATATTTCTTGATAATTCAACTCTACATGGGGTAATGAGTTATTAATTTCTTACACCTTCCCTACTGACATTCTTCATTAATTTTATTATTGTTTATTGCAACCGAATTATTCATTAATATAATGTTTGCGATTATACGTGAGAATCTTTGATAGCATCTACTACTAATACTTTACTACGTATCATCTCAATTCTTAATATATCCCTGGGGTAACTTAAATAGCAGCTGTAGTTTATGCTCTGTACTAAAAACACACAACATTGTAATCTCTATGTTTTTGACCGTCGGTACTTGGTGGAAGTCTATTTTTAAGGAAAAGATGAATAACCAAATATTTAGATTAAAATCCACAAAAAACGAATTTAGCTTTCGCGACAAGTATTCGAGGATTTGGACCCTCATCATCAGACGATTGTGAATAAAGTTTGCACAACATTGTCTTTGGGTATCAAACATTTGTGTGATATTTAGAATTGCCGGCGAATTGGCGAACCTCATTGCTGAATAAGTAATCGAAAAATTATTTTTAAACTCAAGATTCTATGACTTCACATCATAGATTCGTTTATTTTTCGCGGTCTTGTAAATGATTTGGGTTCCTTCATTTCGATGGCGCCTCCCACCAAGAATGACTGATTCAAAATTTGTAAAAGGATATTACGAGTTCTACTCGTGAAGCACTTTCGTTAGATATCAAACACGACGGTAGTATATGCGATGACTGGATTCTCTCGATCGCTCGATGTCTCTCGAGGATGGAACTGGACAAAATTTGACTTACGACCTGGATTTCTTTTCCAACGCCCTTTCATACGATACCACACATGACCCCACACAATCCTTGGAATACCGTCAAACCCTTCACATCTTTTTGTCTCTGGAATAGGCTGATCCAATTTGGTACAGAATTGTATGCTCACTGAGTTTCAGGTCTCTAAGAACGTGAATAACATTCAAAGCCAAGGAAATATCCTGTGGCCATAAATGCTTAGGGGTGTTATTTAGTTTAGGCATACATACATAGAACAGATACATACATATAGACAAACTAACACAAACACAGAAGTAGTCCATTCCACACTTACATGTACACACATATAGATAACTGAAAAAACCTATATACCTATTTCACTTTAAATTAAACATACATAATGAAAAATGAGGAGGGAAGGAAAGGTTTTTAGGAGTGAGTGGGAAGTCAGGAAGGGTTTACCTGGACTGTGAGCATTGTAGTACCTGCTTCTTGAGCCGCTGAGATGTAATAGTTTAGTTAAGAAGATAGTGGTATGGATAGAGGGGGTTTCAATTTAGTATAAAAAGACGTGAGTACTTAAGTAGATAATAAGTAATAAGTATATCTAATTAATTGTGGATAAATAATAATTTATAGCACAGATAAAAAGGTGCGATCTTGTTGAGATAAGAATAATGTAGGTAATTCATTACGTATGATTAGTGTTGCCAATATTATTAATGGTCAATAATCTATTATAATAAATACTTTATCGTACGCTGGCAACATTTAGTTTTTAGTAAAAGTTTTACCATTTCCGGCGGGCTTACTAATTTATATTAAGTTGTATTATTACTAAGGCTGTGTTTATGTTAATTTTATTATGTACCTACACTAAACTTACTTAAGGGGCATAGTAAATTTAGTAATTGATTTGGGTAAGGAAAAAAAGATTACTCAGCTAATACTAACGACATCATCCTGAGACTTAAAATATGGATAAATTAGAATATAACACGTAGTTATATCTCAACAGATAAGCAAAGGACCTTTCATCAGGCTTATGACTGATCGTCGGCTGGCTTAATTTGATCACTTTACACTAACATTCACCAATTCCAGTCCATCCATCTGCAGCGGCCGGGAATCGAATATGTTTTAGCGACTCTAGTTGGTAGATATTATTTTTTTGTATTTTTTTTCAATAAAAAATACGTCAAAAAATATCTCTAAAATCTACTAAAACTTGAGATTATCCCCGTAGTTTGCTAAATATAATGCTGTAATTTGGTTGATTAAGGTAAGACGCAGTGACTCTAATGCTGGATTTCACCAACTTTTTAGTGGGGAATAGCGGAGAAAGGAGCCACCTAGAGTAAATTTTGATGAAATGAAAAATAATGGCTCCTATCTCCGCTATTTCTCACTAAAAAGTTGGTAAAATCCAACATCGTAGTGGCCAAATTTGCCAAAATGTATTATGTCGGCTACGTTATCTTACTCTCATACGAAATCTAAAAAAGTCGAAGCATAAATAGAGCGATTTTCACTCGGAGCATATCTCCTCTTAACATTATGATACCTGTTTTTGTTGTTACTAATATACTTAATATGATATTCAGAGCTAACTGTCGTTATTTGGTTGCTATAATTTAATGGCATAATGTTTTATGGGAGGCAGTCTGTTTCCGGTAAACATTAACATCTCAGTCTAATGTTGTACCTATAAGTAAAAACTAATCAAATTGTAATACGTGGTCTGTGTGTGTGTTTATATAATTTTGCTATTTGTTACAAAATAAAGTTTGCTGTGCGAAACTCTCGCTTTTATTCATCTGTCGTTGTCTTCTTCTGATGTTTCTCTTCAAATTTTAATATCTGGATCTGGATCATCCAGGCTTCCAAGCCATTCAAGGGCATTGAGTTTGGCGATGTGCTCAAATGCTCCACAGATGGCACATGCGGTACTCTCCTGCCTGATGTGACTGCGGAGAGTCAGTGCAATCCATCAAGCACATTGTCGAAGACTGCCCTCTGAGAGCATTCCCTGGACCATATGCAGATATCCACAATGCCACACCCAATGCTGCGGCATTAGGAAGTTATAAAAGAAAAGAGAGACGAGGAAAACGCCGGCGAAATTAACAAATAACAGTGCCAGAATCAAATAAAAGCGTGGTGAAAAAATGTGAAGATACTATCGTTGTTTTATCAAATATTGTGCAAGTATTTTCACATCCTTATAAATTTCTCAAGTATTTTAATGATCGGTTTCTACTTTGTTTATACTACCTCATAATATACACACATAGGTAGATGAGTTGCAGTGAATACATAATGATTATGACGTGGTTTCAACATTCCACTAGACCGCGAGTCCATCCTCGGATGCTGACATCAACATCATCTGAATGCAACAATGAGAAGGCGGGCCGCCATACAATCATAAATACCTGGTGGCAGTAGTGGTTATTATTTGGAGAAAGTAGATGGACCAGATGTCTAATACCAACACAACGCAATCATATCATCGTATCATAGTACTACCAACCTTATAATATCAATACTGTATCATCACAATGTTACGACTACCTATACTCTATATTAAATACATTACGGAAGAGACTGGTATTCAAATAATCGAAAACATTTCCAGTATCTTTTACGTCGAAAATCGCATGCACGGAATTACGAACTGTATTGCTCGCGAATAAATTTTACAAATAGGGAATTTTACCTTTGTTGGTGACAGGTATAGGTCAAATTCTGTAACTTATTAAGTACCAGGCGCGAAGATACCTAAGAACACGATTCCCATCGAGTTATCTTTTGGTTAAAATGATTAGCCCCGGCTTTCCTTCTGCACAAATCCACTCTTCGCCACTGTTAAGTAAGTACATAGATAAATGCGTACTTACATAGTAAAATAAATTTAAAACACATTAATTTCAGTTCGAAAGGTCAAAGAATTGGACTTAATTTCGCAATATTTAAAAAAAGTTTTGTGGTAATGTAATAGATTTTAATGCATGTCATCACTACGAGAAAGGATTCCTTCTCTGCGTCTGTAGGTCTGTTGCAAAAAGAGATATTTTAAAGTAATCTATAGAACAATTTGTTGCAGTAATTCACTAGATCAGTGTTTAATGTACCTACTAAAGAGATCTTGTGCAGAAAATCAACTCCCAAAGGTGACCGCACACATGGGAACCCTGACGGAAGAAGGATGCCTTGAAGACCCCACAAAAGATGGTAGGACATCATTCTGGGAGTAGGTACACATTACAAGAGACAGCAGACTCTGCACAAATAGGTCCAAGAAAAGGCCTTCGCGTAGTATAAGGAGAAGGTCTATCTATCTATACCCTCACGCCACGTCCCTTGTAGGGTAGGCAGAGAGGACAGAGCGTCAGACAGCCCAATCCTTACACACACTCCTAGCTTCCGTCACATTCATGCAATTTGTCATACATGCTCTCCGATTCCTTTTACTCAAAACGCGTCCATCCTTGAGGATCTGGTCGACATGATCGGACCAGGTCAGTCTCGGGCGGCCGCGCTACCTTACCCCTCTTCGGTCACTCAAATATATATTTTTTGTCATCCTGTCATCATTCATTCTTTCAACATGCCCAAACCATCTTAGTTACTTTCATTCTTGTCACAACACCAGTCTTGCAGTCAGTCATTTCCCTAAGGGGAAGGTTAAATGTGCATTTTTTTATAGTTTGGAATAATTTTGGAAATAACGCAACGATGTTACAGATAGATATCAATTTATAGATGAGGTCATGTAGATTTATTATTGAATACAATTATGTAAAAACAGACCTCATTTACAGCATTACGAATCCATGTAAATTACATAGTAAAGTAAACAAAATTACACATTATTATTTGATACTTAGATTATGTAAAGAAAAAACTAGAGATTGTTTAACATCATTATTTATTATGGTATGATAATAAAATAAAGTATGATCAAATTTTATTGTAGTTTTTCTCAAATAAATCGCTAAGTATGCAATTCTTTATTATAGCTGTTATATTACTTTATATATTACATATTATATTTAATTATGTTACACCAAATTCAACCAGACATGGGCGTCTTCAGGGGGGGGCAGGAGGGGCAGCGGCCTCCCCCCTCCCCTAGAGATTGGTATAGGTTTGATTGGTAGAGATTGGTAGGTATATTTTTTCATACTAAATTATAAAACCTCACAAAAAATCACATTACGACACATTTTCTCATCACGTCATACATTTCATAAAATTAGCATAAAAAATCCATGAAAACACAATTAAAAAAAATTACCTGCGGCACTATTTATTTTGATGCTTTTTATAAAAATCGTTTTTTATACGTATTATTGTGCAAATTATTAGGCACATTTCCAGATAAACTAAACCTTGCACGACCTTCTTCACTACGTCACAAAAAATTTCACCTGCGGTGCTATTTACGCGTTTTTCATGCTATATCAACTATATATTGTTTTTGCCGTCCTATAGCTCCAAGGCTGGCGACGCCCATGCAACTAGATGATAATTTAATAGCGTTTATTATGTTCAATTACTATCATTAATTGATCCAATATTATTTTCTATTAAACAGCTGTCGTAGTACGAATAAATATATAATACAAACTCGTAAAGAGACAAACAAACAGATTATCGTTTACCTGCAAAATTATTTACCACGATATGTGGAATAAAAAAAATATCTTGAATTGACATAAATTAGATACCTCTAATACTGCGATTTGTTCATTTTTGTTAGAAAACCCTTGAAATAATGTTGTTTGTGACAGACGTTTTTTATTTTGTTATTTGCTAATTGGTTCCACGAAATAAACTTTCAGTAAACTCAATTAGGTATGTGAACAATATACCTGCGTACCTGCATGTTACATAATACTAATCTAATCATCAGTATGTACGATATGGATTACATATTAATTAATTATACACATATAAGTACGTATAGATAAAAATAAATATAATAACTAATAGCAACTACATATACTTGTACTTAAGGGCTTGGTACCAAGAATGACGTCATAGTAATTTCCCACGGCATTAAGGTTCAAAATCGCGTGAACTATCGCATGATTAAATGGTAAAAATAGCGTTTTTTCCATTTTTTGGAGTTAATTATGCGTCTTTCAAAAAACTTTTACGGTTATTCCCTAGATTTTAATACATATTATCAGTACATATAAAAATTACTCCGCGACCTTCGGGAAACGAGTTTCCGTCTTTCGGAAAAAAGATCAGAGGTGTTTTTCACAATTGTTTTTGAGAAATCTATACAAGATATACAAAATCTTTTACGGTCATTCCCTATAGAAAGGTTCAATGCATCTACCCTATTTTGTTCCAAAGCATATTTAGTAACGTTTGTCGAGATATAAGGTCTCCCGTTTTTAGAAATTTTTGAAACGTCGGTATGCATATTCTCAATAGCAACTACATATGTACTTAATCAAAATATTCGATGTTACAAATAGTAGGTATACCTAGTTATGCAATGCATCTCTTATTAAAACTAGTTGAGATCTATAAATAACTATTACCTAAAATAATGTGTAGATTATTGTAGCAATTAATAAGTGAATTTCCGTATTTAATGCCCTAAATATCCAATAAAAATTAATTTGTTAGTATCCACGTATGTGGACCTATCAATTACTTAATATATAGATTATTTTGAAGTAGATAATACGATACTGAACACACCTATTGATTTATGCTAATTGCTTTTAATTTAAGGTACTGTTATGTAATGTTTTCTTTTTATTACTATATGAAATATGCTACTAGTGAAATCGGTATAGAGGAAGCTCTAACTCTATAACTTAAGACTACGAAAACATAATATGTTTAAAATTGGACTATAAGACACCCCAGTTTGGAGATTTTGTTCACTGGACAGTGGACAGCGAAACATCTATCCACGTCCTCCGGGATTGTGATGCTTGAAAGAGGTCACGGAACCTTTTTTTTAAATAATTTCCTGCACACCTTGCACTATATCGCAAAGTGTGGGATACATCGCCAGCGCCTGGGTTTGAACCTGGCACTACCCGCTTGAGAGACGGCCGTCTCAACCAACTGCGCCAACCATGTAGGTACTCTTCGTAGTATCAAATACAATAGGAATTGTGAATATCAAAATATTAGATCGATGCCAATTATAGTTTAAAGAGCTTCGATTAACATTATGTCAGATGAGTATTTAAATAGTTATTAGTATATTAAAAAAGAAATAAATGAAATAATGTTAATTGGACAGGAAACAATAACATAAATAAATCTTTATAAGCCACAAATTAAGGTGTTACAGAACCAGACATTAGTAGTATGCTAAAGGGCGGACTTACTGCAAAAGCAATATCTTACAGTCAAGCCAAGAAAGGAGAGCAAAAGTTGTTCTTAATAAGGTTAATAAATACATACATACATACACATAAATACATATAAATAAATGGCATATGAGGAATGATATAATAGAAAAGGACTGGAGGGGGAGGAAGTATGGAAAGGAGTTGTTCGAGAAAAAACAGAAATAACAATAGACCTTAAGTGGTGGATACAATGAGGATCAGCGACCGATAATCTGTCTTAGGAAAAATTGAAACGTTGAAGATGATCGCGGGAAGCACCGTTAATGAATCTGTATAAAAACTAATGAAAAAAATATAATGACAATTAAATTGAATGTGTTGAACTAATTGTAAGCGGTCAGCACTCACATCAATTAGTCGACCACTTAGAGGAAGCTTGCATTTAATGGTTTTTGCATTGTTTGTCAAAAAATATGCTAATGAATTGTTATGAAATGAACTAGATGTATGAGGGCATCAGAATGAATGAAAATAGATGTCAATTTCTAATGTAACCTCAATATTGACTTTAACGTGAAAAGTGGGTACCGTAATAAGCTCTTAAAGAATTGATAATTATTAAGTCTCAATAGATAAACAGTTAGTGAGTACAGTAGGTAAGTAGATTTTAATAATGAGTATAATGATCTATAAATTATAATTGATCTAGCTAAGTGTGCGTGATTAAGCATTAATACATTATATTTTTCTTGACAATACAGAGTGTATAATTTTTTTTATTAAATATTCTCGAGTGGCAACCTAGAATACTATGTTACTATCTCTGACGAAATGCTAACAGAGCCCTTTAGACTCTTTAGCATTGATATTGTACATAATACCCGCCGTATATTCCATTTAATTATATTTGTCTAATTATATGTAAAACTGACGAGTTTAAGTGCCCGATATAGGGTCTAAGGACGATAAACAACAATAAACAATAAAAAATAAACGATAGAACAGGCAGAAGGAGCGTAGGAAGACCTCAGGCAAGATGGTCTGACGATGTGAGGCGAAACGCAGGAAGCAAGTTGATGCAGCATGCCCAGGATAGGGATCTGTGGAAAGTCAAAGAGGAGACTTATGTCCAGCATTGGAAATAAAACGGCTGAGAAGGAAGAATTTTATAAAATTATTTTTATAAAAACACATCTCAGGATAACAGCGCAGCTTTTAGCAATCTGAATATAACAAGTAGTTATCTCAACAGATCTACAGTAAAGGATGTGCTTTCCATCAGGCTTATGACTGATCGTCGGCTGGTTTAATGTGATCACTTCACACTTAAGTAACATTCGTAGCTTACTGTGAAGTGTGCAGGACTGGATTTGGGTTTGCCTACACACAAATCCAGATCCTTTTTTTTTTAAGAAAAATATTATTCTTATTTCGGGCATAAATTCTCATACAAAATTTGCAGAAGTCGAAGCGATTTTAAAACGATCTTTACTCAGGGCATATTATTGACCCTTGAGGAGCGCTTAAGGCTGTTCTTTTAAATAAATTGTTGCTAACCTGTAGACGTAAAGCAAGCCGCCAAATTGACTTAAAGTCTGAACATCTTGCAACTCAATGCATAGTAAAATGTGGGTCATGCATACATACGACCATTTCTTAGAATCGGACGAAATATTGTAAATATGTAAACCTGATTCTCTAGAATAACGACTTGCAAACTGCAAATTGATCCGAAGGTATATTATTAAAACAAAATTAAAGATTTTTGTCAAGTGCATTAAGGATGACAATGTAACCCGAGATCTGAGCGTACTAAATGTTGGCGATGACTGGGAGTCCGTTGCTGCAGACAGGAAGGCTTGGAGATCCATTGTTCTGGAAGCCAAAACTCTACCGGAGTTGTACGGCCATCGGAAGTAAGTAAGTAATTATTAAAGATGATTAACAGTAAATTCGTCTGATATTAATTCGACTAATAACTTCAGATGTCATTGTTTTTTGCGTCTATTTTTCCCTCTTCAAATTTTAATGACTTCCCAATATTCCAACATCTTGAAATGATAGATTTGTTATAACGAAAGGAAACGCCTCTTGTGCTGGCGCCCTAGAAAATCGCAAAGAAACTCCGGACGAACCGAACTCCGCTGGAGAGATGACATTGTCAAGTTTGCAGGTGGAACATGGATGCGCATAAGGCGCAAGATAGACAGGAATGGAGAGGCTTGGAGGAGGCCTACGTTCGGGAGTGGACGGTTTCGGACTGAGAAGAAGAAGAAGATTTTTTATAGACGCCGAGATTTTAAAATTGTAGTAAATAAATAAATCTTTATTATCCAGAAAATGTTCATTAATTACAAAACTACTCGTAGATAGTAGTAGTACCTAAGCTAAAGGGCGAACTTATTGCAAAATCTATATTTAACAGTCAACTCGAACTGTTTTATCTTTATCTACTTATATTTATCCAATTTAATTTTTCTCCAGATAAACATAAGTGTTTATAAAAAAACAATTTGCAGTCTGCAAGGCTTAATTAATTAAGTAAATCACATTTACTATAAATCAAATATTAAAAGATGCTTTGGTGAGAGGTATCCTTGAAATCAAGATGCAGGTTAAACAGTAGCAAAAAACTAGACATTTAAACTGAAAAATAACCTTGTAGTAATTATAAATGATTGACATAATATAATTATAATTTGATTGATGTACTGCAAAGATTGGGTACTAATTTGGGTGCATCTAATGACTGAACGAAGATATTCATTTAGTAAGGCCTTCTGCTGAAATATAGAATTGCTACAATTTCTTATTATATAATTATATCGTAATTATGCAAGTGAATTAAATACGTTTGATCTGCAAGATTTTAAATTATGGTGCCGATTTTAAATGGTCTTAACTTTGGCATTTAAATATTTTATTATCGCATCATGTATATGGTGCAGTATATTATTTTATTAATTCTCAGCCAATACTGAGAGAATCGTCTTAAAACTGAAGACAGTGATAGATGAAAGTATGGACTATAGATTGGCTGCTTTAAAATTATAAGATTTGGAAACTCCTTGAATAAAAAAATATTCCTAAAGTACCCCTAAAATTTACGGGATCTGAAGATTTTCCGTTCACTTTTTCAGATATAAAAGTATAATTTCGCCAATATACTGGCAATTATAATCTTATCAAATCGGCTGTTTTAGATTTTAAATTTCTTTCCAGGTTTCTTTTAAAAATGTATAATTCACTTTGTGTCTTACGTTATTCTTGTTGAGCGCTAACATTTTCATACAAAATTTGAAAAAGTTGAAGCAAAAATAGAACGATTTTTGCTCAGTGGATATGCCCTCTTAACGACACTATCTGACATGTATTGATGGCATATACGGACATCAGACATCTTATTATAATGTTGATATAAATTGTTTGAAGCCTAGTGACATAGTGCGTAGGACGTCTCCCAGCATTCTTCTGCATAAATAATCAGTTCTGATGCGGAGGTAGAAGGAGGTCAACATGCAAATTATGAATAATTCAACGTAACGGCGGAGAAAAGATAAAAGGCCCGATATGATGTCTCGAGAGATCGTCATTATACCATCAAGCAGCGTGTCATTGATCGAAAGATAATAAAAATTTATTAACATGTAGGTGCATATTTAGTGATTTTACCAATCACTATACTCAACAATTTGACAGGTTTTTTAATATGTGAACCATGTTTTATGTTATATTGGTCGGTAGCCTGGTTAGTAACGCACTCGACTGTTAATCCAGTGGGCGCAGGTTCGATCCCCGATGCCGACCTACTCCACTTCACGACACAAGATTTTCGAGCTTACTGTGAAGGTGTATTCGGATTTATTTCGATAAACACAGATTCATTTTTTTTAATAAAAAAAATGGTTGCCTAGTTTTTATAGAAATTGTTATATCAAACAAAATCCATCAACTATGTTTAAATTGCGATTTTCCAAATCGAGAAAAATATTGTCTACTTTATTTTAATTATTTCAAGATTCGAATGTTTATGATTATGAGGATCGACTGAAAACTTAATAGATCGGGGAAAACAATATACCTACTGGCTAGTTTCGATTCATACCCAATGGATATGGATTACACATTGTCGAAGACTGTCCTCTGAGAGCATTCCCTGGACCATATGCAGATATCCACAATGCCACACCCAATGCCCTTGAATGGCTTGGAAGCCTGGATGTTGCTCTGTAGGGTACATGTCTCCTGTATGTAACAGATAGCATAATTCTCTTATCTTCTGACGTTGCCGCCCAACGGTGGCAGAAGCCATACGAAATAATACCTAATAATAATGGATTACTTTTTTTTTAAAGCTATTTGCAAAATTTGGCATTCAAAGTAATATGGTGTCACTTTTTTAACGTAGGTTATATATAACTTTTGTTACGAGTATGTATAACTTACTGATGCGAATTTCTTTAATTTTGTTATTTAATAATTTCATCCGTATCGACCTTCAAGTATTAGGTATATATTAATAGTTACAGATTGTGCGACAATAGCAACCATATAATAATGTCAGCTGAACAATGCACCTACTATGTTAGTACTTATATGCATACCCATTACCCATATACATAATGTTTGCTTTATTTACTATCGACAACTCTTAGTATAAGAACATATTGTATATCTCCAACATATACAGTTCATTCTCATTTAATCATACTCCACCATAAAATTAAAAATCTCCGTGTAAATGACCAAGAGTGCGGATTTTACAAGCCGGGATCAACAAAAATCTTTACAAGATATAAAAAATCTCTTACGGTCATTCCCTAGATAAAGGTTCAATGTATCTACTCTATTTTTTCAAAGCACATTTTGTAACGGTTGTCGAGATCTAAGGTCTCCAGTTTTTACCATTTTTTGGGGTTTATTTCGGTTCAATCAAAAAAGTTTTACGGTCATTCCCTAGATTTTAATGCACATTATCATTACAAGAAAAAAAAAATCCGCGACTTTCGGGAAACGAGTCTGTCTTTCGGAAAAAAGATCAGAAGTGTTTTTCACATTTTTTTAGATACTTATATTTTACAAGATATAAAAAATCTCTTACGGTCATTCCCTAGATAAAGGTTCAATGTATCTACTCTATTTTCTCCAAAGCTTGTTTAATAACGGTTGTCGAGATCCAAGGTCTCCAGTTTTTAGAAATTAAATTTCAATAGGCCTACCTGCCTCGCAGGCAGTGGACCGCACTCAATAGGCTTCGGACAGGTCATAGCTGCTGCGGTGGCATGCTCCGCAAGTGGGGAATAAGGGATGATCCACAGTGTGACTGTGGACACCCGAAGCAAACTATGCAGCACATTTTGCCTAATTGCCCCATACATGCTTACCCTGGTGCCATTGCCAGTGCTGCCAACCTATCCCCTGAATTCCTCCGGTGGCTGGAGGCGCTGGATGTCAGATTTTAACGAAAAGACAATACTTCTACGTTGGCAAACGATAAATAAATAAATAAGTAGGCATATTGATATTTCAGAGCTCTTAAAACACTTATTTTAGTTGGAAAAGTTGTAGAAATGGTCCTAATGTGAGCATGTAGTGTATTACTTACAATATGATAACGGTACACTACGGAAACTGGTTAAGTCTCAATATGTGTGTAGGACAGTACACTCAAATAATCTCACTACTCATACAACAACGGCTACTGCTGTATTGTATTCATTACTTCACCTATATTTGTCCAAATAACAAGGTCGCCCCAATTGTATGACCCCTTTTCATGTTTGTAGAGATATTCATTCCCAGCTCAGCACAACACTATATACATGTGTTCATTTTCATCTGTCGAAATTTATCCTACGTAATAAGAATAATAATAAAAAGCTTTGTTCAAATGGCGGGTTTATTGTCATGGGCAATTTCTTCCAACCAACCGCTTGAGAAATCATACAAATTCATAATGTGCGTACCAAAGTGTACCTAAAATGACTAAAAATAAAAATAATATTCACAACACATCAAACAAATACTACTTATAAAAATATATAGGTATATACAATATATTATACACGCTAATAAGAAATACATAAATAAATATGTATATATACATATACTTACGTATAAAAAGGTACAAGGATAGTAGAAGGGATGGGATGATAGGGAAAGAAGGAGTTATTGATGGGAATTGATTGGAGAAACACAAAGGTGCTTCAGTTTATTTTTGAAGGAGTAAATAGTCTTTATAAACATGCAACAGTTCCTAGGAAACTACAAGGTTCTAAACTAGGATTGGCCACAACCATTCTGAGACTAATTACTTTTGTACTACAGGAGATACCGTAACCGGCTACAAGCAGCATTTCATGACGACTAATCCTAGCCTTAAAAGAGTTCTAGAATCTGAATTTGACCAATGAAGGGTAGATGACGCCACCTCGAAAGGCAAGCAGCAGAACGGAATGGAAACATTTGGAAGAGGCCTATATCGAACAGTGGAGAGAGCAGGACTGAAGAAGAAAAATAATTTAAACATATGTTATATATATAGTCATATAATATGTCATTTGAAGCTCGTAAACTTATCATAACAAATGCAAGGTCGTTAACAAAATATCTGAATGGATACAAAAAGCTCTCAGAATATTAAAAAAAAAAACATTATTTTTTAAAACCGGGTTTCTTTGTTCACCGCGCGTTGATATAATACTCATACAAGATCGTAATGAATTCACTCTTACTCGTTAAATTTGACCCATTTAAATATCAGGTTTCTTGCTTATCCTGCATGTGTACTACGACATACCTATCTACCAGGCGCGAAGCTACTTAAGAACACAATTCCTATCGAGTTACCTTTTGGAAAATATGAAAGGTATAATCGTGTCTAATCTGACGTAATACCTACCATAAGAAATGTTAGGCCCGACTTTCCTTCTGTAGAAATCCACCCTTCACCCCTGCTATCTACACACATATGTTATAACAAAGCAGGGTGAAACGAAAATAATAAAACATAAAAATATACTTATATAAATAAATAAAAAAAAAAACTCTTGAGGTGGTCGGTAGCCTGGTTGGTGACGCGCTCGACTGTTAATCCATGATCCAAATGGCGCGGGTTCGATCCCCGATGCCGACCTACTCCACTTCACGACACAAGGTTTTCAAGCTTACTGTGAAGTGTACAGAGATGCATTTCGGTTTATTTCGATAAACCCATTTTCATTTGAAGAAAAAACTTTATTGAAAAAAAAACATTTTCAAATGGCGGGCTTATTGCCGTCGGCAATGTCTGCCAACCAATCCGGACTAAGATAATTAAACAAACAAACAGATAATTAAACGTGTAGGTATATGATGAAAAAATACTACAGTATTAAACTGTCACCTAAAGCAAATAGTGCGCAAAATTTCAAGGTGCTGGGTGGGACATTGAGAAGTTATAGTCATTGGCAGAGTAAACTATTAAAATATCAGCATTTTCTGTAAACTGAAATGAATTTTCAGTCGGTAGATTCCCATCTAGATAATTGAGAAATTTTCTCTATAGGTACGAAAATTTCTCGTACACGAATATGTAATATATGTATACATTTTAAGCAGTATTTTTTACTTATTTTTTAATCAAACTGATTCAATCATATTAGCTATGCAAGTATGCGCATATCTTTCCATCTACGTATGGTCACATGAGAACAACACATCTTATAGAAGAAAAAAATGTATACACATCCTCATATTCAACGTAACTTAACTTTTTTATTTATGTTGACATTTACCTAATATCATGAGTTGAACTTCACTAGATATTCACGGCGAGATACGACAGTTCTCATATTATTCCTCGACATCTGGTCATCATCGACATCACGATTACCTTTTCACTGTAACCTCGAGAGGTCAGTGCAAAGTGGATTTTCGTTTCACGATTTTTTTTTGATATTTTATACTTCTTTTACAAATATACGTAACTATACCGACATTTCTTATGTTACTATAGGTATACCTATAGTAACACCTGTCTTACATATGAACACAAAACGAGAGAAATATTTGAGTTTTTCTATATCTATCTATCCCCTCACGCTGTGTCCCTTGTAATGTAGGCAAAGAGAGCAGAACCCCATTCTATCCAATCTCGACAGCACACATTGTTTATTGTTCATTATCGTCCTTAGGCCCTATTTTCGAGCTCATGGACGCGTCAAATTTACACGTTTGCTTCCCCGTCACACTCATGTAATTTTCTCTTCTATTCCTTTTACTGAAAACGCGTCCCTTCTTTTGAATCTGGTGAACGGCTCAAATTATTCTTGGATAGCCACGCTTTCCTATGCCACTTCGTTCATCCATCTCAAAAATTTTACCCAAAATGTTTTCCCACACATTCTTTTCAACGATCTCATTTGTACTGCATTCAACTCTGAATCGTCCTTCTTCAGCCACGTCCAAGTTTCGAAATGATCATTTATGGAGAAAGTATTTACCATCATTGGTGTCACCGGCCGTATTCAATTTAAGAAACTCTGACTACTATTTATAAGGGAGATCACAGAGCCCAATATTTATAGCCTAATCTATAAAGATAAGTACTCTTCCACTATTGCGGATCCACCCGCAGCCGAGTAAAGTGGAAATGAAGTGACAGAAAAAGTCATAGAATATTTCTCTTCTTTTCGTGTTTGTGGGTTTCGTCGATAGATAGTCAAGAAGGAAAACCCCACAGGAAGGAGATTACCTGGAAGTCCACCCAAGAGATGGAAGGACAGCTGGACCTCCTCACCCCAGGACAGCCCGCCGTCACAAACAGGTCACCCGACCTAATACGAGAGGAAGAAGAAGAAGGGTTTCGTACTTTCAACAAATTATGCTTGTTATAAAACAAAGAAACCATCAACGTCGAAAAATTTGTCACTTTACTAAATTATTTTCAAGAGACATAATCTATGACTTTTTCTGACCCTTCTTGGCTCACTGCTGGTGGGGTCACAATAGTGGAAGAGTATCATTTAAAGTACACTGATTAAGCTGCAAAAAATATGAACTCATAAGATTATTTACTAATCTTCATTAAAAACTTTCCACTTTTTTTAAGTAGAAAAATGTGCAAAAAAACCGCGTAGTAAAAAAAACACATGTACTTAATAAAATTATATGTGATAAAAATTTCTCCTTACCCACAGAACTGCCTGCATTTTGCTCGTAAAAACTGGGCTTAATTTATCCACAAAAACAATAGTAACCATTCAGTCTAACAAAACAACAGTTTTATTATGAAATACACATGAAAAAACACTAAATAATTAGATCATTGTCAACCCACATCACACTAAAATAAAAAAAAAAAGTAAAAAAACACTCAAATTAAAAATATATTCCTTTAAGAACACACCATCTTAAATCAACTCGTTTAGAATCGTTCGAATTGTCTTTAAATTTAAATCCCTTTTAATAATTCGAATTTCAAATTAATTATATTCGTTCGTATTGCGCGCTCTCTACGTTATGGAGTGTTGCCATGAAGGCGTCGTTTTAGTATCGCAGGTAAGAACCGACTGAAGAATTGTTGACGAACAACCAGACATTTAGGAAAGCTGTACTATCTCTCCTTAGTGCGATCTTCCTAACTACCGGACGTAGATGAAACAACACAAACATTAAGAAAAGAAATTAAAACAATCATCAAAAGGTTATAAAGATTTATAACTTCGATTAAAAGATTTATTGTTATTGGTGTAAACATTTTTATGCACGGTTTTGATTTGTTGTGCGTTTTGATTGCGTGAGACTGTATCGTCGTCTGAAAGTAGTAAGGCAACCTTCTTTTATTGCTTATGTTTGAAACTTGTCATACATTTTGGTGTGTGTAATTTTATTGATATAAGAATATCTTCGCTATAGATGGCAATACTGTAATAGTTACGAGAATCTTGTATAATGTATGGCAACCTGGCAACACATAGTTAGACATTACTCGCTTATGATATTACAACGTATTTATTGCATTTTTTTATGTATGTACAAGTTATTTATTTCTTAATTATGAGTGGAAAAACAATTATTATTATTATATAGATTAAGTGTACAATTATACTACTATTACTAGTATCCCCTTACGCAGCTCCCCTTGCGGGGTAGGTAGAGAGAATAGAGAGCCACACCGCCCTATCCTTATGCACACACTCCAATTGCTTCCGTCACCTTCGTGGAATTCATCGTACACGTACGTCTCTTCATTTTGCTCAGTTCACGTTCGTCCCTGAGGTCGATATCATCATCAGCCTTCAGTAGTCCAGTATTGGACGTCGGCCTCCCTTCCCGACATCCACAGCTGATGCCGACCAGTTGTGCATCCTTCTGCACTCCGTCCAACCATCTGAGCTTGGGTCTGCCAACGCTGCTTCTACCTTGGGGTTTGGAATAGAGTACCTTTTAAGGGAACTCTCTCCACACCCATTCTTGCCACATGTCCCGCCCAATGCAGCCTTCTTATCTTAATGTCCTGTATGACATTGCGGGTTCTCTGTACAATTTGAAGACCTCGTCATTGTAGCGTGCTCTCCAAGCTCCGTGTTCCTGTATGGGTCCAAATATCTTTCTGAGTATTTTTCTCTCGAATATTTGAAGGGAAAATTCATCCTTCTTACTCAGCGTCCAACACTCAGAGGTGAGGACAGGCCGTAGAAGTGTCTTGTAGATGGTGAGTTTGGTTTTTCTGGAGAGCAAACGAGATATTATATACTACATAGCAACCTAAGTATTATATGAATTTATTTGTGCAGTAATGACGTCTATTCAAATCAAATGTAGATGTAAGTAGGTGCATTATTTCAAATCTTACATAATATTATTAGGTACTTACTAAACCGATATATGACAGATAACGATTATTCAAAAGTAAGTATCTGAATACTTCCCGAATTACTCAACATCTTAAAGGCGTCAAATTCATCTCAATCATGCATAATGTAATGTAATAATTACATTTCATTTCATTACTGTGGTCGTGGGCGTCGTCAGGGGGGGGGGGGGGCATCTGCCCCTCATAGATTAGAATATGTATATATTTTTCATATATAACTATAGATAAAACCTCACAAAAAATCACATTACGCATTTTCTCATCACGTCATAAATTTTCAAAAATTAGTATTAAAATCCATCGTAATACAATCGTTTCTTAAAAAAAATTGCCTGTGACGCTATTTTTTTATTACTTTTTATAAAAAAACATTTTTCACACATATAATTGTGCAAATTATTATGTACATTTTCAAATAAACCAAACCACATTACGACCTTCTTCACTATGTCTCAGAAAAAAAAATCGTCCGCGGTGCTATTTACGCGTTTTTATGCTATATCATACATACACACATACACCTACTTCCCCTTCTATCCATGATTAGGTTGGGGTCTCAGAGCATCTGCGTATCTTCGCCAGAGGCCCCTGTCACTTGTGGCTTCCAGGACCTCTGGCCACTCCAACCACAGTCTCTCCTCGCACAACTTTGTCACCTGCTTCTGCCAGTTATTTTTGGGGCGGCCCACCGGTCTTCTGCCTGCACCCTCTGCTATGCTATTTTTTTTTTTAAGTTTTGTTGCCCCCCCCCCCCCTAGCTCCGAGACTAGCGACACCCATGACTGTGGTATTGACTTGAGACTAGAGTAGTGCAATGTAATAAGAGTGGAGTGATGTATTGGACAGGTGTTTTATGTTTAATATGATTTAGAAGTGTGCATGAATACATCATATATATTAGTAGGTGTATAATTACATTAGTGTGTTGTAATGTAATGTACCTATCAATATTACTTACTATTATCAGTAAATTTTGCTTTAATGATGTTTGAAGCTCGTGGCGTACTATAGGTATGTATCTCTCGATCGCTCTGCATGTGTCTCCTGAGGCTTGACCTGGACAAAATCTGACTGGATTTCTTTCCCAACGTAGGGATTTATACGATACCACACATGACCCCACACACACGACCCTGGATCCATTTGAAACCCCATATATCTTTTTTGTCTCTGGAGTAGGGTAATACAAAGTGGTACAATATTGTATTGTCATCGACTTTACGTAGGCATGTTTGATAAGTTTCAGGTCTCTTGTAGTGTAAAATTTGGGCTAAACCAAATTAGTAACAAATAAAAAACAAATAAAAAAACTCAACAGTGAAGGTAAATAAAATCTTGTAAAGGGTAGGGAAGACGGGGAGTTGGCAGAAAACAGATATGTCCTGACTGCGCAACATTATAGAGTGGACCGGAATGAGGACGGTGGACGATCTGTTCCGGGCAGCGCAGGACAGGGAACTTTTCGCCAAAGTGATCGCCGACGTCGGGGGGACCTGATATGGCACAACAAGAAGAAAAAGGAGAAGAAATATCCATTGTCGCGCTGTATGCGATCAGGGTGGTACGGGTTCATGCTCAGTTAAGTTTTCATTATAAAAAAGTTACAAATTAAATCAAATAACATTACGCACATAGTTTACGTACGTGTATATACTGTATGATAAAATAGTTTTATACAAAGTAGTTAGTGAACAGTGATAGACATTATTAGAGCCCATTGGCTAGCATAATGTCTTGCATTGGCAATGCATTCTTACATTATATTATCAATAGGTAATAATACATCGCAGATAGGCACGGAGTGGTGCAGCCATACTGATATCATACTATCTACTTACTAGGTAGCACCTATTTAGTAGGGATGCTATACGATTATCGATTTAATTATCGGAATTATTCAGAGTGTCTGTAATAATCGTCGATTATAATAATATACATTATATCATTATATTTACATCTATTTTATTTCATGCGTTACCTTTTCCCCAATCTCCTTTCCTCATTAATTCCCCTTCTCACACCGTGTGATTGGTACTTGCAGCTGTAAGGTTAGGTTTTATATTTTACTTGATTTTTTATTAGCTTAGTAATAAGTCTTACTTGCAATTATATTTGATATTATAATGATAATAATTGACCCTACATTTAACTAACTCCGCGTAAAAAACTAACTCTGTACACAGTAATAGGGTATTGAATTGACTCTTCTCTTTGTATATTGTATCAGTTTGCTATTGTCTAAATTCATGTTCAGTCTGTCCATGTGCTTTGGGACTTACGAGTAATAAAGAAATAAATATACTTATCATAAATAAAAATAAATGAATAAAATAATTTTATCACAATATTGGGGTAAATTCTGTAACGAATGAAGTGCTTACCAACTAAAAAAAAACGCTCTTTTTTCAACTATATTATAGTAAAACAAATTTAAAACACTTATTTTTGTTAAAAAATTGTAGAATTGGAATAGGTTTGTTCGCGTGAAGAATAAGTAGGTAAGTAAAAAGTGAACAAGTTGGGATGGTTGGGAATTAATTAATTTATTTATTGTTGAATGGGTCATCAATGTTATTTATTGGGAATGATGAATGGATACCAAAAACTATACATGGGTTAATGAAGAACCATTTTGCTAGACCATGTAGTCAACCAGATGCTCAAGAACGCAGTATTTTAAGTAAGTAAAATGATTCTTAAAGTGTCTATCACGAATTTCATAGCATGCGTAATCGATAATCGAATAATCGTCGATTGTTGCGAAATTTGTCGCATCCCCATAATAGTGTCATATTAATGCACATTATTATGTAGAAATATAGGTACTATATGATTATAAACTTTCGCTATTAAACTTGTTAGAGCACACTCAATATCTTATGTATTAGATGTAATAAGTTTTCAATAGACTCACTCACTCGTCCAGCCCTCTCGTGGTCCACTTTTGAACACAGGCCTCCCTTGATGATTTTAACCTGATCTTGAGCCCTATGCATCCATCTTCCATCTGTCATCTTCAGGACGTTACGTTGTATTACGTTCTTCCAAGTAACATAATAAATAATAAATAAATAAATATTTATTGGCCAAAACAAAATATTCATATTAATTACAAAAATAAGACAATCGTAGTGTGCCAAAAGGCGGACTTATTGCAAACGCAATATCTTACCTTTTAACATAGCACTTATGCTGGATTTCACCAACTTCTTAGGTGAGGAATGGAAGAGATAGGAGCCACTTATCATTATTTATTTTTTCATAGAAAATTTATACTAGGTGGCTCGTATCCCTCGCCTAAAAAGTTGATGAAATCCAGAATTAGTCTTCTCCTTTTTCCAAATCGGTCCCTCAATGCTGAGGATCGTGACCTTCATGCGGTACTTCTCGCAGGAGTCTGGCCCACCCTGGTCTGTCTTCAGCCCGCCGCAATGATTCTGCAAACATCGTTCCAATGGCATCCGTCACCTGGTCGGACCGTTCATTGGTATACTTCCAGCATTAGTCTATCACGCCATTAGTATAAAACGCCTTACATTCACTGCGCCACAGGGACGTAGAAGACCAGGAAGACCGAAAATGCGGTGGATAGACTCTTTCAGCACTGATACATCCACACTGCAGATACAGAATTGGAAGACGAAGGCAACAGACAGACAAGGATGGAGGGGACTCCTGGATTCAGCCAAGGCCCACCCAGGGCTCTCGAGCTCATGATGATGATGATGTTAGTCTATCACGATACAATTCATTATTTTTACTAAACTGAAAATGAATTTTATCTGCATGAAATCTTTCGATCTGAATTGTTTTTCTAACTTCCTTTCACAGTCAACCCGGTACATAATCGTAATGTCATCTATTTTTATTTACACCGTTGATTAAAGTTTTACTAGTCTGCAAACAGTTAAAATTCTATTACAGAATTTGGAGATAACAACACCACGTGAAAAATAGAAGCGTGTAGAAATTCTTAATTCTCACTGAATGACTTTTCTTAGAGGAAAAAATAATTCTATAATAATTACAATTGAGACTTCCTAATATCATATACTCGTACTAATACACGTGTTATAATCAATCTACGTAATCATTACAATTATCATCTGATGATTTTATCAAAACATTCATCTTTACTATTCTTATATTATACCTACGCATGATAATAGAAATTAATGTACGTAATTACATGTAAATTGGACGAAAGGTCTGTTAAACATACGTTCCGTAAGTCAAAGATAAAATTGTTTAATTATATCGGACTATTTTCATCTATATTCAGCAGCCATTCTTCTGGGTTAAAGATATGCTCGGCAACGCTGGTTCTTGGCATTATATTACAACCTAGTGAGCAATAACGAAGTAATAATGATTTATAATATTGGTTTGGTATTATTATTATTAAACAGAATCCGCACTGACCATCGCAGTTGTGCCGATTTCTTTCCGATGCTGATGGCTGGATTCTCCCGAGTGCGACTGTGGAGCGGAGAGGCAGAATGTGAGCCATATCGTGTCTGAATGTGCTCTCAGGGCATATGGGGGTGAAACATCTGACTTCATGTGTCTAAATGAAGCGGCGACGACATACCTAAGGACACTCAATTTCGGACTCCGACAAACGATTTTCATTGTGCAATATACGTGTACTGTCTGTCTGATTGATGTGATGTAGGTACTTCGTATGACTACTGACTACTATACGGTAAATAAATTAAGAGTTTAATATCCCTGACATGTGCATGTATATAAAATCGTACTCGTACTTACAATCTAAAAATGTAATAACAAGATAACATAATAATTGAGGAATCATTCTCATTACCCACAACTGCCTTCGTTTCCATCACTGTACTTATTACAATATCGTAACTATTAGTAACTAGAGGGTACGTACCCGTGAAAATCACGGAGGCTTGCTTAAATATGTTTTTGTGTAACCACCTATTACTATTCCACCCTTCAAAGTTCCTTGAGTAAACACAGGAAGATCACAAGGCTCCGTCTTTTCCCCGTCTCTCCAATATCGTCATGAAAGTCGTAAGACCAGATTCATATTGTCGACTTTTTTAGTTGGCACCCACCCCTGAAAGCCACAAAACTCCTCTTACATGTCTACCTACATACATAGGTACTTTGCACACATATAGATGGTGGGTACTTTAAATAGTTCGATAAATCGAAAATTTGCAATCTTTACTTGTATAGGTACGTACCATATAGTATCTATGAGAATTCTATTTTCATTTTCTGTCACGTTGTATAAAATGGTACTTACTTGATTATTTCCACGAAAGAAATATTTCAAAACTATTTTCATTCATAATTTCATTAGTTCGATATTTCAAATTTTTCATTCATAAAAGTTTAAAAACGTGAGACTTTGACGAAAATTTCTAGACACCAACGAAGGCGTCGCTGCTTTAAGTTTACATACAAATTCATCGAACTTGCAAAATTTTCCAATGGGCAAGCGTTACATACCTACATGACATGGATAATACGAGTATTATGTAATGGAATATTAGAAACTAGTGGGTCCCGTGAATAGTATACGAGTATTCACGGGATTTGGCATTTTTTATTAACTAACTACTCATACTGCCACTCTACCACGCCCTTCCAAAGTTCTTCGAAGGAACATATCAGAGAGGGTCTTGGTCTTACCTCTTTCCATACTAATTCTACATACGTACCTACTATACATATTATTTATTTTATTTATTTATTTATTTTAAAGAACACACGGCGCAAGGCCATTAATACATAATGTTAACAGATGAAAATATTAAATGAACACATGAAAAAAAAAGTATGGTAAAAAAACAAACATTCAACAACTCGTTCATACATATCACACACACACAGACATAATTGCAAAATAAAGATAGATATATGAAAGCATAAGCAAAATAAAGTGTATGTACCTACAGTAAGTATGATTAGGTACTAAAATAATTCGAATTGCATTCTCTATCAATAATATAGTAGATAGGTATGTATGTATGTAGTTATGTAGTACTTATACGCGAAAAAATATTTTCTTTCATAATTTCATCAGTAGGTACAATTCGAAATTTCAAATTTTCATTCATAAAACTTTACGTCTAGACGTATTGGTCTACCAATGTTTTTTGACCGATTTAAAGCGCTGATGGTACAGTGAATTAAAAAAAACTATACATTCAAACAAAAAACTGTATCAATTCCATTATTTACAACGCGCCTAATGATTTGATCAAGCTCTGCAAACATGCGACACAAAAAGTGAGACTTTGACGAAAAATTTTAGCCACCCATGAACGCGCCGCTGCTTTACGTTTACATACACATTCATAGAACTTTGCCATAGAAATTTGCCAAAGGGCCAGCGTTACATACATACGGGACTTGGATTTTGCCAGAATTATGTAATGGAATTGTAACTATTAGTAATATTAGAAATATTATTACCTATTACATCTAGTTATGAAATAATATTAATAATCTGATATGTAATAACATGTGTAATGTTAATTAGTAAATAAGATGATATAATTTCTTCATAAATGTTTTATGAAATTATTAATTAAATTCGTGCTTCAAAATGTAGTTTAGGTCAATTATAAAAATAAATATGGTGGCGAGTAACGAGTAACGTTTACTAAAAAATAATATTAAAAGTAGGTACTTATAGATATTTTAAAAGTAATTTTTAAGCAGGTATTTAGTTACATTTCTAAGTTCGTAATAGAAACAGCAGTCAATAAAAACATTAACCTAATTGGCATAATGAGAATCATTAGCTCCGAAATAAATATTTTTTTCCTTTCTTCCTTTTTTGACCTACTTCTGAGCTCTGACGAGATGTCAATCGGAGAGCTTGACACTCTTATCGGCATCGATCAATTATTTTATATATTCATTATTTAAAATTATGCATACTGACATTTTAAAAATTTCTAAAAACGGGAGACCTTAGATCTCGTCAACCGTTTCTAAATATGCTTTGGAAAAAAATAGAGGAGATCCATTGAACCTTTATCTAGGGAATAACCGTGGGAACTGACCGTGACGTCATTCTTGGTTCCAAGCCTTTATATTGAATTGTATTTTGTTAAATTTGGATCCAACTAGTGCATGTGTTTGATTTGAGCCTAAGTATTTTAACAAAGTTCTATAATCTATGAGTACAATAAACAAAAACACCCTAATCTAAAGTTGAACTTGAAGTTTTTGAAGAATATAAACTTAAACGAAACTAATGATAAGGTGTATACATATAGAAATAATTGGACATGGAGTATTTAAAGATTTCAAACAGCGACTTAATTAGGTTGTACGAATTTAGTCAATATTATATCGTCAACAAATAAGAAATTAGAAGCTAATCTACGATTAAATATAAAATTAAACATGAAAGTCAAAAAAGAGAACAAAAATATATATATCTAACCTAAAATTAATATATGTCTATTAGACAAATACATTGAAAAGAAAACAATTCGTTTAATTATTCGTTTTAATTAGCAGAAATAAAAAAAAATCGAAGCGTTCGACAAAACGATAAAAAAAATCTCACAATCATTATACCTGTACCAAATTAATACGCAATAGTTCAGAATGTTACCAAATACTGTATCAAAACATAGTACGCGCCATACTCATTACATTATACTTACACCGTTTACTGTGTTATTAATTATATCGCGGTACCTAATAAAAGTTTGAAAACAATAAATCACTTTGCCCATTAATGTATTTAGTACAGTAGTTCTTTATAGAGACGATTTCTTTTCCTACATCTTGTGATGTCATTATGATGCAATCATTGAGAATCGTTTCGCTTCTTGTAATACGCTCATCTTCAACAAATAAATAAATAAAAAAAAGTAAAAATGCATTATAATATACACGACTTGTATGATACATTTCTCTGTAATCAGTTTGTTCTCACGTAACCATGTTATGGAACGGTGCCCTTCTTAACTATCCCCGTATGGAGACGGGTAGACATCGAATGCCAGGCAGCAGTCCGTGGCTTAGGCCCGGTTGCTCGAAACACGATAGTAACAGTAGATTACCATTGCCGTTACATACTTACTGCTAGCCACTTGCGTTCCTCTGCTGGATATAGGTCTCTTTTAAGCTCTTCCACTGTCTTCTATCTTGGGGTATCTGCTGCCATCTACGACCTGTAAGCTGGACAATGTCATCTGTTCACCTTTTCTGTGGTCTTCCTACGCCTCTTTTGTTCTCCCAGGGCCACCACTTCAGGATTTTAGATGCCCATCTGGCACTGTCCTGTCTAGCCACGTGTCCCGCCCACTGTCATTTTTGCTTTGCTGTTCTTTCTGCGATGTCGGCAACTTTTTTTCGACGTCTGATCTCCTCATTTCTAATTTTATCTCTAAGCCGTTATTGATCAGTAAATGTGTTAAACGCGTTATACTATATCTCAAGCATTGTATCATCATTGTGTCTGTTGGTGATAGTCACCAACACACACAAGGGTTTTTTCATAAAATTTAAACAAGTTTTAAAAGAGAAGTTTGTTTATTCACAATTTTATTTGCATAGTTATTTTTAAGAAGTTTGTTTACAATATTATTTTTAATGAGAAGTTTGATTATTATTTTATTACTCGCGCCCGGCGATCAGAATGGAAAGGATTTTCACGCGTTAGCATGAACAAAAATTATCTCTGAATATGGAAAGGAGGCTTGGGAAGGAGTGCTTCGCTGTCGGTACTACTACCGCCTTAACGTACCAGTCACTAACCATAATACCAATGGCTGCGTGTAGGTCAGCGGGAGAACGCTCAAGCTTAGCAGGGCTGGGGCCTAAGCACAGAACACATATACTCTAACGAGAAGAACTACAACTACATAGAAAACATATGCATACACGGAAAATGTATAGCACCGCAGTTGTGGCCAGTGCAAAGCTCCTTGAAGAAATTGGCGGCAGATTTGAATGTATTTCTAGACCATAAAGAATATTTTGATACCACTAGTAACTAAATAATTCCACTCCAGTCAAAAAAATGATGTTAATCAAAATTTTTAACTGAAATGAAATCATTTAATTACTAGTGTGCACCAAGCCCAATGTTACCGAAATGTAGAATAAAAGACACTAAATTCATCAAACTATTTATTGTTTAAATGGTAATAACACAGAGTATATAATATATATTTTAAGTGAATGTAGGATTTTTAGGATAACTGTGTTTCAAAATTTCATCATATTCATCATCAATTTCATCAAAATCAAAATTAAAAACATAATAGGAGTCCTTGTCTCAGTGCAGTTAGCAATAAAAGAGTCTATTTCTCACAGTTTTAACACTTAAAAATAATAGGAGTCCTTGTCTCGGTGCACTTAGCAATCATCATCATCATCATGTGAGCCCCCCTGCGTCCATTGTCGAACATAGGCCTCCCTCATTGATTTCCACAGCTCCCTATCCTGGGCAGACCGCATCCAACCGCCTCTCGCAACTCGCCTTACATCGTCCGATCACCGTGCTTGAGGTCTATCAACACTTCTTCTGCCTGTTCTAGGTCGCCACTCCAGGACTTTCTTTATCCACCTAGAGTCTGTGGTTCTGGCCACATGACCAGCCCAACTCCATTTCTGGCTGGAAACTCTGTGAACGACATCGACGACCTTGGACCTCTCTCTGATCCAAACATTAGTTTTCCTGTCTCTCAGTGAAATACCCAACATTCTCCTTTCCATGGCTCTTTGTGTCACTGATAATTAGCAATAAAAGAGTCTATTTCTCACAGTTTTAACACTTAAAAATAATAGGAGTCCTTGTCTCAGTGCAGTTAGCAATAAAAGAGTCCATTTCTCACAGTTTTAACACTTATAAATAATAATGAGTCCTTGTCTCAGTGGGGTTAACAATAAAAGAGTCTATTTCTCACAGATTACACCTTGTAACTACAATACGAAAATGATGGAGTCTTTCAAAATGAACATTTGTTTCAACCAGTGATATATATCACTGGTTTCAACGCATAACAGAATCGTCTCATACACATGTTTACTATGAGGCAGTAATGTCCACGTGAACAAAACGAATAACAATCTACCAGTACGTCACACTTTAAAAGATATGATCTAAAAGTCTATTTCTCACAACACATATAGTTTATCTACAACATAACCATTAAAAACAAAACGAAAACACGAGAATGAACACGAGACGCCGATTCGTAAAAATGGCTGACATCAAAACAACGATTACAAACCAGCCGGAACGGCGTCATTTCGTGTGCGTGTTGCCAGCTGTAAAATTTAAGATAACCTCACGGAAAAATTCGCCGTCAACGATTATTAGGCAGTAAATACAGTTTTTGTTCCCAAAATATATAACAAAATCTTATAATTATTATTTAATTAGGTTAAATTTTTATTATAATCGTAAGAAAACAAGACTTCTGAAAACCAAAAACACATTTTTTTCATATGTCCACATATTCCCATATGATTGTGTGAGAGTAAAGAGAGGCGACTATATTCTTATTCAGTTCATCCGTTCATGCCAAACGGATCCTATACCTAAGTATGCAAGTGTCTAGAACAAAGTCGTACCCGGCCTAAGCCCCAAGGAAAGGTACCAGACAATTCTCAATCGTAACCTATATCATATTTGGCACCATCGTTCGTGTGCGAGATGAATAGTCTACTAGAGACATCTATGACATTTCTACAAAAGCACTAATCTTTTATAAATTTTTCAACAGAGTTACTTACAAATATTTTTATACTACAACTAATACAGTACTTAATTACTTAAATTAATTACTTAATTAAATACAATGAATATATAATAATAATAAGGGTGGTGCTTCATCGCGTTGGCAACAGTGTCATTGTGTCATCTTGTATTGTTTTCTTTTATCTTATTGATTTTTTTCTTAAGTCAAATGGAAGGAAAAAAGGACTGCAATTGATTTACCTTAGTACGGGCTTTGCCTAGTTAGGTAGATCTAAGTATAATGCAAATTAATTGGTAACTATTATTTCCAAATCAATTTTATTAGCACAAAAGTAATTATTATTAGATATTGTTACTTTGCTATTACTGAACCTGGCGGCAGCGGTAAACGGATAGTGAGAAATCTTAGGATAAATAAATAAATAAAAAAATCTTTATTGGCCAGTAAATAATATAAATAACAACAAAAACAAGACAATGCAGTGTGCCAAAAGGCGGACTTATTGCAAAAGCAATATCTTACAGTCAACCCAATAGCACATTACTTTTGTTTTGGAGCAACGATTTATCTGCTTACCGTCACCAACCGATGATACTATTCGTCGAGCAACCGGCCCTTAGTGGTTAGTCTGATGGTTATGATAATATCATACCATTATTATTTAGTTGTTATCTCGACACCTCCAAGTAGTCGGGTTCGAATCAGAGGACTATTTTCTTCATATAATGGAATTACAATTATTACGACATTATCTAAATTTAATGATGTGTATTATAGTTGTTCATATTATTTAACAATTGTGGAGTATTTCGACATTACGTTTAGAGACATTACTGTCGTTAAATATAAATTATTTCTTACTGTCTTATTACTGTATAGATGTGGTGTGAAAATTGGAAATAAGTGCGTGAAACAGATGGACAATTTCGGGTGCCTTCCCACGACAAGTGAATCCGGATTCGTACGCGAATCTGGATTAATCCCTTCCGGATGGATGATTTCGTGCACGGGGTATGGGAAAATAGTTCCCTATTTTTATAATAATATAATAATTCATTGTATTAATATTTTTAACTTTTTAACTTTAACGTTGTAAATTTTGAAAATATCTTGAGTCCGTTGAAGCAATAAATAAATATATATATAATATAATAAATAGATAATAATAATTATCTCTGTCATACTGTTGAATATATACTAATTCTGTTTTTGTGTTTAAAAATTAGATCGATCAGGTACGAGAATAAATTATTGTCTTTACACCAATATTAATTGTAATTTAGTAAAAAAAAAAATATGAAAGCATTGCCTGCGGCATTAATTAAACTTGTTTGTGGGTGATATTTTTTAAAGTTTGTCACACGGAGTTTTTGTATCTTGTATCACGCGTTATTTTTCAACACCGGTTTTTCTCAAATTAGCTGCTAATCTCTCTCAGTCCCGTTATGGGCCCGCTACACGCTCGCGAGTCACCACGACCTTTTGGTGTTCATGAGTAAAAAGGCGTCAACGGTCGGTTACGTACATGTCAAGACAAACGATCCATCCGCACCCCTTTTTACTCATGAACACCAAAAGGTCGCGGTGACTCGCGAGCGTGTAGCGGGCGCATTATGTGTCGGGGTGTACATTATATTTATTTTGTACGGGAAAAAATGTCTGCCATAACTGGAAATTAGAGAACCCATTAAATAATTTATTTATTTATTTTTAATATTATTAATGTCGATATTATCAGAATAAAAGAATACCGGCCCAGTAACAGTGCAAAAATTGTGCTTTTTCAGGTCCGTGGTATTAGAAAAATATAATGATTGGTACCTTAAACTTTTTTTCATTTTAAATAAAATTATAATTTCTTTATCATTCGTGTGTTATTTAGACTAATAGATTAGGTACATAATTTTTGAAGGGAGACATTTGAAAGATTGGCATCATACTGATAAAATGCACCACATGGACTTATAATTCGATGTAACAAAATTCCAGAAAAATTAATTCAATAAATAATAAGAAAATATAATGTTCCCCACTCTATGGCAACTGGGGAATCTAAATTTATACATTATTTATTTTGATTTTTATTTTTCGAATCATGCGGGTATCTGCATCTCTTTCACTCTCGTTGTATATTGTAACAGTACGAAACCCATAAACATATTGCTCAAAATAAATAAACCCCACAAAAGCCGTACAAAAGCCACACAGGATTTTTTTTAGGGATAAAAGCACAAATCTAATTGAATTTTGTAAATAAAATTAATTGTATCGATTAGTATTCGAGTAAATTATATTTGGAACTAGAATAGATTAAAAAATACGAATAAGCAAGCGGATCTAAAATGGGATAGACATTAGACAATGATTTCAACATTTTATAAATAATTCATCTACTGAAATCCAACTAAAAAGTTTAAGCTTTTATTATTTGAGGATTTTTTATTGGTTTTTAATCATCTGTAGACCATATTTAGGGCACTTGGAATCGTCAGGTTTACAAACACAAAATCAAATGCAATAAATCAATAAACACAACAAAAAAGAATGAAAGCAATAAACACATAGACAATACAAAACTATAACACATTTGTGGTACAATTTAATGCAGGTCTGGATGTAAATTGTCCAGAACTACATTAAGTACGTCATATTTCTGAAGGGTTTTTGTGTTTTTTGGGGTTCATACTACATCATCGTAAATACTCCTATGGGTTTTTCTTCGGAAACCGTTGTGTATACACGCGCTGAAACATGTAAGTAGGGTTGTCAACATTTTTTCAGCTGATTATTCCATCTGCATCAATAAGTAATTTTAAAAAGTTATCGGAAGCCTGGTTGCTAACGCGCTCGATCCTCGATGCCGACATACCCCACTTCACGACACAAGCTTTTAAGCTTGTTATGAAGTGTACAAATATGTATCAGGGTGTAATTCGATAATTTTATGAAAATAAAAGAAAACATACACATTATCTTATTGTTCTTGATATCAGTTCTTAACTCTTTTTTTGTTGCTTCCTTCATTATCCCCTCCTTTCTTCCTCTTCTTCTTCCTCTTCCCATGCTTCCTCCTTCCCTACCATAAATGTTTTATAGATATAAGATATATATTTTTAACTATGTTTTGTAATCTATTTGTTTTGCGTGTGTGCTAATTGTGAACGGATGTAATTGGTCTTGTGTATTGATATTTTTGTATTAATGTACCTGCCAATGTTTGTTTTTGTGACTGTATCTGTTCCATGTGCAATAAATAAATAAATATCTACTTGTCTATTTAAATAAAAACTGTCATTTTATGAACTGCTTGAATTTTATAATATTTTTATTTGCTAGAAAAGTGTGGTTTTCTCAATTTTCAAATTAATGTAAATTACACACTCATTCGTCAGTCGAAAACTGCAGGCAATGATATAATTCTTAAACTGCGTTTAAATTTTACAAGTGAAGCGGATTTGGTTGATATTTTCTTAGTTTTAATGTTGCCAAAAAAAAATATATAGTATTTTGCGATCCATATATTTCTTGCAACTCATTTTCAATATTATTATTATACTCTAGTACGGTTGACAACCCTCGTTGTTAGTAAATATATATCCGAAAATATATCGAATAATAATTATTTTTATTGTAAAATTGTTACAAAAATATACAAATTACCCGACTAGCAAAAATTACAACACGTTATTTTCAGTTAATGTAGGTAGCTACATGTTATCAATTTAGTATCATATTCTTGTATTATGTATTTTTGTACCTATGAATAACTTTTGAATCAGTATTAATTTACAGTAAGTAATGTTAAGAGTATGCATACCGACATATCAAAAATTTCTAAGAACGGGAGACCTTCTATCTCAACAACCGTTATTAATTATGCTTTGGAACAAAATAGGGTAGATGCATTGAACCTTTATATAACCGTATATAACCGTAAAAGATTTTTTATATCTTGTATAGATTTCTCAAAAAAAAATGGAAAAAACCTCTGATCTTTTTTCCGAAAGACGGAAACTCGTTTCCTGAAAGTCGTTGAGTAAAATTTTTTTTTGTACTGATAATATGCATTAAAACCTAGGGAATAACCGTAAAAGTTTTTTGATAGACGCAAAATTAACCTCAAAAAATTAAAAAAACGCTATTTTTACCATTTTATCATGCGATTGTCACGCGATTTTGAACCTTAATGCCGTGGGAAAAGACTGTGACGTCATTCCTGGTGCCAATTATATAGGTAATACCTACCGATTCGGTATAATACTTTAAGTAAAAGTTAATGTCGCCGCCACACGCTTGCGAGCGTCTACGAGTTTTTTGCGTTCATGAGTAAAAAGGCGTTACGTAAACGAGCCAAGACAAACGTTCCATCCACACGCCTTTTTACTCATATACACAAAAAACTTGTGGGCGGCGACAAATGGAATATATATGTATTACGTTTAATAGTTATACTATAGAAAATGAAGTAACGTAATAAGCTAATAGGTACCTACATAAATATATACATAATTATATTTTTTAATAAAACGTTTTTTATTTTGTGAGAATCAACCCACACACACACACACACACACACACACACACACACACACACACACTCACACCCACACACACACACACCCTCACACACACACACACACACACACACACACACACACTCACACACACACACACACACACACACACACACACTCACACACACACACACCCTCACACACACACACACACACACACACACACACACACACACACACACACACACACACACACACTCATACACACACACACACACACACACACACACACACACACACACACATAATTATATTACACATTTTGTAATTATCAAACTATAAATTTACATTAAAATAATTGAAAAAAAAGTTTAATTTTAATTAAAATACATTTTAAAATAGAAAAGAAGAAATAAAATTAAAAAAACTGTCTGTTTGGGATGTTTCCTAAAGAAATATCTACGTATATGTATATTGGATTCAACACTTGTATTGCAAGTTATCCAAACGCTATGGATTAGACGGATTCATCTGGATTCATCAAGGCGTGTCCGCGGATTCACAGGCAACCTATTTCCCACGATCCGTGCACGTCTGCGATATCACGTACCGCCATACAAATCGCTATGAAAAAGTCTGTAGATTCACGGACTCACTCCTTCCCACGGCATGCGAATCTACGGACGAAGCAGGATTCACCTTCCGTGGGATATAGCCATAAGAATAGTAAAATTTACGATGGTGTAACAGTTCTATATTACCTCTACCTCCATTCATCATTTTCTCCTAAGCAATTATTAATCCCACGCGGTGGTGGGGTCTGCTTTTCATGGTATCTATCCTGCACATCTTCAGATACAACGTCTTTCTTATGTCCTGCCTCACCACTTCCCTCCACCTGCGCTCGGGTCTTCCTCTGGATCTTCCTCCATTGATTTCAATAAATTTGAAAAGCATTTAACGACACTTAACCAAAATGAAAACCTATGTGATGGGTTAGCAATAGTACCTAGCATATTATGAATTCCACGGCTTATTCAGTTTGCAATAATATATCCAAATACATTTTTTCACACTTCGCAGTAAGTATAAAAGCTTATAACGCTAAGTGGAGCAAGTCGACGTCGGGGATTGAACCCTCACCCAAGCTATTGATAGTCGAACTCGTTACTAGAGAGACTGTGGTCGGAGTGGCCAGAGGTCCTGGAAACTATGCAAGTGACAGGGACCTCTGGCGAAGAAACGCAGATGCTTGGAGCCCCCGACCCAACCAAGGATTGTAAGGGAAGAAGATGTGTTTATGTATGTCTTTGGTTATAAACAGCTGAGTTAAATATACATTCAAATACTTAACGTAATAAAGAGGAAATCGCACAAGATTTAAACAAATAAATAATAATAGTATGCACTGCGCATCTTTATTAAGATGGGATGAGTGAAAGTGGTCATTAAATGAAATGAGATACTTAAGTAAGCAAATAAACTTGCACATATGTAAATTATAAATATACAATAAAAGTGTAAAAATACTGTAATAACTTTGTACAATACCCAGTTATATATAAGTAATTGAAACATACAAAGAATGCCGCCTTAATTGTGTTGCATAATATAACATTTATATGTCTTGATATTAACAACATATAAAATACATTCACCAAAATTCTTCAGATATGAGACTTCGTATGTTAAGAAGATAAGATCGTAAAATAGTAGTCGACAACATTAAATGCAATTGTAATATTAGGATTTTCGCCGGTGGCGGACGTCCATTCTTAAAGGTAAAAATGAAAAATTATAGTATGGCTTAAAATCCACGTATTCGAAATCCACGAATAATCTAGTATTCGATGGTCCTTATTATAGAACCCAAGATGACAGCTATCTACTGATATGACCTGATTGTGGCCAATGACAAAGTGATGAAAATCGCGGCTTACTGGATTGGTAGACTTTAGACCGGACACGGAAAGTAAGTATCCTAGTCATCATCAGGTGTTTATGAAAAAAGTTTCCTAATAATTAGTGTTTTAAATTACTTATTTATCAACCCTTGTCTGAGTCTTATTTTTCATCCCCGGTTTCCCCACTGCTAGACCTCTTAACGTTTCCATTGCTTTCTGTCACTCGTCTTTCTGACCCACTACCACACTACCGAGTTTATGCCATCTACCCAAATCTGCTGTTTGTCCATGGTTGTTCATGTAACAAGCCTGAGTATCCAGGTCCACCTACTAACTTTTTGACTAGCTATGTGCCTTGCCCATTGCCATTCTGGTCTAGCTCTAAATAAGAAAAACCTGTAAGTACGGTTGGGCACACTGTTGTTTTAAGTTTGCGTCGCCTGACCAAAAGAGACATGGTTGTTATAATAGTTGTATGTTCTCAGTTGTGTGCAAAACGACATCAAATATTACTATGATCATAGAACATAGAGCTATTATTAATAGGTAAGAACTAAGTGTGAAGTGAAGAGAGGAAGATAGAGCTACCTAATATTATGTTGTTTCTATGGATGATAATATTTTGTGACTGCATCATCTTTGTTATGAAACATATGTAAATTTGATGAATGTGTAAAGGTAATGCAAAAGTGAATGCATCCATATAAGTGCAAGATGTCCGAGTATATAATTTTTAGCATACGCTATTGCTCAAAGCATCAGCAAACTGGGACTTGTTGAGAATGGCACCTCTGCAAATCTGCAAAGAGGAGGAGGAAATTCCTCGTCACCTTTAAACAGACTGTGATTCTGTAAGTTACATGAGGATAAGGACTTTGGGAAGGCACCAGATAGAGGTGAAATCGCTTATTTTATACCGTGTGTTTTTATACAAATAATTTTATATACTTACATATACCGTGATGGTTTGTTAGTATTTAGCCCGATAGCCCCATGAAACATGGACAAGGCGCATACTGAGCTGGAGCCCGCAGACATATGCAATAGATGTGGTACCTATGGATGACATTCGGGATATATATGGTAGATATATAGGACCCAGGATCGGAGCGCGTGATTGAGATCATCAAGAGAGGTCTGCGTCCAGAAGAGGATCACGAAAAAGCTGGACGACTGAGTGAGCGGTATAGAATTAGTAATATTTAAGTAGATGAAGATATTAAATAGGTATCTAATGAATGTCCACAGTAAAGTGAACATCACGATTATATTTAGTGGGCAATGATTCGTGAACAAGTATAGCAGACTATTCTCAATATTTCTCACAAATCAATGTAATATTTTACAGTGTTTATTTGTACAATTGGATGTGACCAAACTTTAAAATAACGTTTTTAATGAATTGTACAACATTTCGCCCCCATATATCAATTACCTACTTAATAACTTTCTAAGCAGGTGACAAAGATGTGCGAGGAGAGACTGTGGTTGGAGTGGCCAGGTCCTGGAAACTGCAAGTGACTGGGGCCTCTGGCAAAGAAACACAGATGCTTTGAGCCCCTGACCCAACCAAGAATAGAAGGGGAAGAAGATGTATGTATGTACACCTTTCTTACTTATTACTTTGTGCCGTCTAAACCGATGTGCCACTCCAATATGAGGCGACAGACTCCAGCAAAGTCGTCAGACAAAGCCAGCATTTTCTATTTATTTATACTTACCTACTTCAAAGTGTGCAGGAATGCATTTGGGTTTGTGTTTACAAGCCCAGATCCTTTTTTTACAAATTAAGAGAATACAAAAACATATCAAAAATCAAGCAATAAAATACCATCATATTCGTTCACTAGTACGAGCTTATTACAATATGTTTTGATGTCTACAAGCTATGTCTAGATGGACCAAAAAGATTCTCGAGTGGCAACCAAGCAAAAGGAGCGTAGGAAGACCTCAGGCAAGATGGTCTGACGGTGTGAGGCGAATCGCAGGAAGCAAGTGGATGCAGCGTGCCCAGGATAGGGATCTGTGGAAATTCAAGGGGGAGGCCTATGTCCAGCATTGGAATCAAAACGGCTGAGAAAGAAGAAGCTATTGTTTATCTCAATCGTGTTATTTAAAAATTCAACCAAAGTAAATACAAACTAGTAGAATAAAAATTGTAATATTCACACAGTGTTTCGTAATCCACTCGACAGATGGCCGTGAGAGATCATCAACTGGTGCAATGTACAAGAACTACAAGATTGCAATGTAAAAAAACTGGAGTAATTAGGTATCTACTTACTTTAACTAAGTATTATGATATGATGATGTACCTATCAATAATTCATCTGAAAAATATTCGTGATGGGAGAATTAATTAATGTATTATTTATAGCTGGCAACATTATACACATATCTATTTGGGTCAATAGCATTGTGCTAATAGAGAAACCAGCGACAAGGTTTTGCATATTATGTTCGCATGGCCGTAGACAGGGGGGGTTTGAGGATTCTACCCCCTCCCCCCCTCCTCGAAATTCCTCAGCCAACCCACCTCGTTTTATACATGGGAGAAATGAATCACATTATTACCACATCGTTTTTTCATCATGTCATGAATTTTCAATAATTATTGTGAAAATCCATTAAATTGCAGTTGTTTCATTAAGCATAATTGGCTGCGGCGCTAATCTAATTGAAGTGAGGGTTTGTTTACAAAAAATAAACTAGAATCCTCGAACACTAGTCGCGTGTGTAATAAAAGTCATTATACGTGGATTTATAACTGTATTATATTAGTTTATCGTTTTTACCTCTAAAGAATTAGGTTATTTTTTTTGCGGCTCGATTTTTTAATTTTGTAGTCGAAATCTAATGCGGGGATGAAAATAGTAGGTATAAATTTATGTTTTTTTTTGTGAAATTTTCTTCTCATACATTTAGTATGGAGATTCATCAAAATTTATTTTCGTGAGTAACCGCCCTAATGGCTTTGGAACAATTTTTAGGTATGAATCCGTAAAGATAGCTCAATGAAAATCACAGGGTAGATACTTTATAAAATTGGCAAGTTTTTGAAAGAAACCAAAAAAAAAAATATTCTATGATTATTTCTTTTAAATCGTCCTCAAACTTTTATTAAAATTTTCAATTGTGACTAATTTTGAGATTCAACATTTTTTTATAGGGTTATGGTATCAGGTAGGCCCATAATTGTTTTTTTATCTGAAAGACACACTATTCACTTATTCTAGAAAAAAAATCAAGTATGTATCTTAATAATTGGCGTCTCTCTGACCAATAACGTCTTGCAAGTCGGGGTTTGGAAAAAAAATAAGAAAAACGTTCATAACTCGAAAACTACAAAAAATCGCTGAACATACATGGGGTTAAATCGATAGGTATTGAGGTACTCTATCATCCTGCTTCAGTTGATCCACCGGTTGTGTTACACCGTGTATAAAACGTGTAGTTTGCTGTATATCTGTTGAGATAACTACTTGTTATATTCAACTACAACATGTAGAAAATTCCAATGTTCTCACAAAACATAGACAGTGATTTTCAAAAATGTATTTCGTATTCTCCTGGACTTTTAAATTGTAATTTTTCGAATGGAATTTGGCCTCCAATTAGATCAGACGTAATCAAAATAATGCCAATTATTTCATAAAAAATTGTACCTAATCAACATAAATAAATTATTATAGTGGAGTAACATTGATTGGTATGGGAATTATATCAAACGTAATGTTGTTCTCGTAAAATTTAATTATTGTATTGGCAATTACAGAACAATAAAACGAAATGGAAATCTATTTTAATTCAATGATTTAATTAATAAAATACAACAATCTCTTTATTTAATTCATCATTGATGACCTGTCCTTGCACTCTGAAATTTCGGAGTCTTTCATTAAGGCTCGCGACCCATAACTAATATGACGTCACCGTTATTTCCCGCGGCCTCAAGGTTCAAAATAATCCCATGATAAAATGGTAAAACCACAGTTTTTTTTAACACAATACAAAAATATGAATATAAATAAATTCACAAATTAAGACATTTAAAAAAATTCTTCGTGACTTTCGGGAAATGAGTTGCTGTCTTTCGGAAAAAAAGATCTGATGTCTTTTTTTTTAAATCTATACAAGACATAAAAAGTCTTTCACGGTCATTCCCTACATAAAGGTTCAATTTATCTACTCTATTTTTTTCCAAAGCATATTTAGTAAGGTTGTTGAGATCTAAAGTCTCCCATTTTTAGAAATTTTTGATATGTCAATCAATCTAATTTTATTTATTTAAGAAAAGATAGAGTGAATTTATAAACCAATTAGGGTTCAAAGAAAATTGTATAATTAGCATATAATTATTATACTACACCTAATAGAAGGTGAATAAGGTAATATTGCAAATATGGAAAAGACTTGTGTACAGGTAAAAAAATGCATATTTACTAATTACGAATGCAGCTTGTACAAGAATTAGGAATATTTCTATACTAATTAAATAATAAATTCGTCTTAAACATTCTCAAATATTAACATTTTATTAAATGTCATAGATGTTTAGCTTTCACTTGCTACATGTTGACTCGTACGAGACGCTCGTAAAAAATATGTCGTAAAATTGTACAGTCGTAATATTTTACCATCACGACAAATCCCACGGAAGTGATATAACAATATATTCAAATAGTCGGTAAATAAAAGAAAGAAGTCTCTGTGGCTTTTAAATTTAAAGGTTCTTCTCGAATGAGATTTATATTTCGTTTAAGACTTCTGTAAGCCTAATTTATTGATGGGGGGTGGTCGACTGAACGCGTTTAGTGGACCCAATTCCTCACCAAATATTTATAAGTTTTGAGATTAATAGGAGGAAAATATGTGCCCATTTTTATGTTAAAATATTGGGAAGTAATCCAGAGGTCCTGGAAACTGCAAGTGACAGGGGCCTCTGGCGAAGATACACAGATGCTTTGAGCTCTAGACCCAACCAAGGAGGTGTTCGTCATCTTAGATCTCTATCCAACTAGACAGTCCTCATCTTCCCTTGTGCCTTACCTTTTTTTTCTTTATTTATTCTCAAAATAACTTACAAAACAGTTTACGCCGGATTTGCCCAACTAGGTACAACCTGTATTTGGGTCAATCCCTCAAATGTGCATCTTTTATAAAAACAGACATAAAATAGCACAAAATAAGATATAACGGATAAAAACAAAATAAAATAAACCAAAATAAGATCAAATAATACAAAACAAGTAAAAGAGTAAGTTAAAAAGTAAGTTAAACTGAGGTAAGAATGATAGCCTATGCAGATTGTAGGTTCTTTTCTCATCTTGATAGGATGCATATACTCTCGAACATGTACGTTGGTTGCGTAGTACACCTAATATATTACTTAGCAGCAATAAGTTCATTAACTACACATAATATACTGATCAATTTGTAAAGAAAATCGCAGTACACAAAACAAAGCAAATATTCTTCTGAGAACTCCAAAGCTAATCTGTTGGTATAGAATCTTAATAGTGTTGTGACTATAATACTCGTATCTAGAGATGTTACAAATTGTGAGAACAAAAAGAACAATGCAGTGATTGTAGGTAACTGGTGTTATTATTAGGTATTGCACTTTACTACGAGACGATATTAGTGGAATTATTACTCAATAACATACTATTTAATGAATACTAGGGGAGAGGGCGACAAATTGAAAATCACTGTGATTCAACAGTAGCATTTACGTATTACTGATAGGTAGAGACTGGGAATATTCGGTGTTATATTTCGGGAAAAGTGGTGTTATTTTTTGGAAAAGGTGTGTTATTTTTCACGTTTTTGACTAAATGTGGTGTTATTTTTCGTACATTGATAGAACATAAATATTTGCATAAAACAAAGAAGGTCTCTTTGCAGGTTTTTTTTATTGCTGGTTCTTTTTACTCTCAAAACCAAACGCCTTTTGATAATGTTTTAATTACGTTGTTTTTCAAAATAAAGGTCTAAATATACGAAATTTCACATTATTCTTGTAAAAAAAAATACTAAAAATCGTGTTATTCCTGTAAAATACACGAAATTCGCGTTATTTGTGTAAAAAGCACGAAATTCGCGAATAAAATCGTTATATCGCGATCGCGTCATTTTCCAGTCGCTACTGTTAACTACTGTTTAAATGTGATCAAAATGTGCGTTTTCCTTTCCTGTCTGTGAATTTCAAATATGAAACATCTGAAATTAAAAAAGACAGATATTTTTAAAAATTTATATCTCTTATCTCATCTTTAATAGCTTTTTTCTACGACTTCTCTAAAATAAAAAAAGTGGTGTACTTCTAATTTTAAATTTCGTGTCTGCTACTTTTTAAAAGCGTTACTCAATATATTGTTACTGTTATATTTTAGTGAAAATAACTAGTATTGATACTAACAAGTATCAACAGCAAACTGTTACTAATCCGATAGCAGGTATCATAAAACCGATGGTTACTTACAATAATAATACAAGCTATAATGTCTTGTTTAATAATTAGGTCACTGTTATAAAATATACGTTCTCTTCAATACTTATTACCGTCGGCGCATTTAAAATATGAAATTTAATAGAATATCTGTTATTTTTATGCATAATAAGTACTAGGTATTGCTACCAATTAGGGAACGAAATACACCATTATTCGCTTAAGTAATAATTAAGCGTTGACCTACACTAGTATTTTGCGAAATAACAGTAACGACGGTGACTACTTGTTATTTTTTTTGGTCGCCTATGTGAAAAATACTAATAACGTTACGTAACTTCTCTAAATTGCACTTAATTAGGGTCTCAAGGTTGACCCATTTTTCGTAATTTTTATTACTCGATTATTTCTGCTACTAAGGTTAGGTTGTTTGTTAGATTGTTTCTGCTGCTAGTTTTAGGCCCTGCGTTGAGCCTAATCCTGTGATATCCGTGATATCTGGATAGGTGAATTTTTCCCAGTATTAGGCTGATGAGTTTATATGTGAACCATGAATGATAATATGTAGACACTTCTGGCAAATAATGCTGAGAAGTGTGTTGGCAAGTCAAGCTTTAAGGTAGGCAAAGAGGACAAAAAGTTAGATTTACCTATCCTAGAACACACTTCTTGCTTCCACAACATTCACGCAATTTATCATACACATTCTCATATTTTATCGGTAACCTCTTGAAAGACGCTTCGATTCTAGATGGACGAAAAAGATTCTCGAATGGCAACCTAGAAAGAGCAAAAGAAGCTTATGAAGACTTCAGGCAAGATGGTCTGACGATGTGAGCCGAATCGCAGGAAACAAGTGGATGTAGCATGCCCAGAATAGGGATCGGTAGGAAGAGGCCTGTGTCCAGCAGTGGAGAGAACAGGGCTAAGGAAGAAGAAGAACTGGGAATTACTTAAGAACATTGTTGAACTTTCTAGAAAGTTGTCAGAATGAATGAACAGATGAAGGCAGTTCGGGTCATACATACTGCGATCTATTTCACCAGCCAAACTTGCCGTCGCGAAGCACGGGTAATTCAGCTAGTATGTAATAAATCACTGTGAATGATTTTCAGTTAGCAAATTTAAATCAATTGACGGATATATAATAGGAGATGATATAAAGTTCATCTTGTGTGGAATCTTATAGCGGAGATGTGAACTTCATTATAAACAATTCACTTCATGAGCTCTCAGCGTGAGGTCAGTGAGGCCAAACTGCCGAAAAGTCGTTGTATACAAATAATCATAAATTATTCCTATATGTTCTCTCTATGGTACATTCAATTGAGCAAAAAAATACTTAAAAACAATAGCGTCTTTGAAAATGTATAGCAATGTCCAGATTGTATCTATAAAACCCTTTAAACGCGGCAGAAATGTTAAATTGCAATCGTGCAGGCTATGTTTTTTTTATAATTTGAACTTCGGACTCGACATATTCTCTGCGACTTTCGGGAAACGAGTTTCTTTCTTTCGTAAAATAAATCAGAGTTGTTTATCACATTTTTTTTGAGAAATCTATACAAGATATAAAAAATCTTATACAGTCATTCCCTACATAAAGGTTCAATGTATCTACTCTATTTTTCAAAAGCATATTCATTAACGGTTGTCGAGATCTATGGCCTCCCGTTTTTAGAAATTTTTGAAATGCCAATATGCGTACTTTTAAATTATCAATTTCTAATGTAATATACGGATAGCTCAGAGGCGAGATGAAAATGGACACTATATCATTCTTGTAGTGTTTAAAGGGTTAAGAGTCAACATAGAACTACTTTCATTTAGTGATCGTTGGTCTCGCACACAAGCACACACACATAAACACAATACAGACGCACACACACACATACAATACAGAAGGTATCTAGTTAATAAATCGTTTACTCTCCTTTCTATAACCAGATGCTTTCAGAGTAGGGGGCAGTAATATCATTAGATGTTACAGGAAAGTATGAAACCCAGGGATTATATCAATTTTAAAGTCAATTCAGGAAATATGCTAAATAATTTGTTTTTAAGGGCTTATATGAGCAAAAATAGTTCTATTTTTTCTTCAACTTTTTCAAATTTTGTATGAGAATGTTAGCGCGAAATAAGAATAACGTAAGCGACAATGTGCATTTTACCTTTTTAAATGAAACCTGGGGATAAAATAAAAAATCTACGACAGCCAACTTGTTAACCTTATAATTACCAGTATTTTGGCCAAATTACACTTTTACATCTCAAAAAACTGAACAGCTACCTAATCCTTAATTCCCGTAAATTTCAGAGGCACTTTTGGTATATTTTTTGTTCATAGAATTTTCAAACATTGTAATTCTAGTACAGCCAGTCCATGCTTTTATCTGTCACCGTCTTCAGTTTGAAGACGATTCTCCCAGTATTGGCTGAGAAAAAGTTTACACATAATAAAGAAAATAAATGTTTTTTTTCTTTGTTATGTGTAACCGTACGTCGGCTAGAGAAAAAATGAATTCAGTAATGCCGGTTGGTGATATAATTTACTACAAAATAAAATCAGATATCTCCTGCCTATTTTAGCATTACATACTTCTTCTTCTTTTTCAGCCGTTTTAACTCCGATGCTGGACATAGGTCTCCTCTTTGACTTTCCACAGATCCCTATCCTGGGCATGCTGCATCCACTTGCTTCCTGCGATTCGCCTAACATCGTCAGCCCATCTTTCCTGAACACTCCTTTTGCTCGTTCTAGGTTGACGCCGCTCGAGAATCATTTTAGTCCATCTAGAATCTGAGCGTCTGGCAACGTATACCTTTCCTAGGAGTTCTATATAACGACGGATTACATAGATTTGCGGTAGCAGAGACAATCTCTAGGAAGTGATAATGGTTATTGGATATGCATTCGAATTACGTAATTTTGTCTCTAAACTTAAACAATGGTCGCCATATTACGGTGTTTATATTATTTGCAATATAATGTATAGATACTATGCATTTATTTATAGCAAGGAGCCTTTCCAATCGATGTGAGTGTATACTGTATACAGTGTATACAGTGTATTATAATGTATACTAGATGGAAAGTAGGATGAATGACGAAGATGAATTTAATGTACACTACGAAGAATTAGGATTGCTGTATTATTGCAAATGATAGAACATGCATAACAATGAAATCTGTGGAAGTCCTTACGCAGTATAGAGAGAGAGGGTCACAATTTAGTATGAAAAATATAGGGCCAAACTATCTTTATTATTATTGGGTATTTATTATATCGTCACGGTGTATTTCAATAATGAGGGAACCAGTAAATTTCGCTAGTGTACCTACATCTTCATAAAAAAAACACACAACATTCTCCTTTCGCAAACATTTTTATGACATTCGGAATGGGTGGAGAACATAAAGGTTCCATTCCATAAAAATCCTTACGTACCTACGTATTATAAACATACGTTAAAATAGTAACGTATGAATAGTAGATAAAATCATTAAAAATGTTAGTTTGATTTGAGAATGAAAAAGTCTTATGCATTGGATGACCTCTTAGAAATTTAGCTACCTACCCTATTGAAATCTTCTATAGTAATATTTTTTGCTTAAAATACCTACATGTATTTCACTTAAGACACCAATTACGCCAATACTGTTAAATTACTTAGTCGTTTCATATCAAAGTGTCAGAAAGATTTGATCGATTCACATTGCTCAAAGACACCCACAACCTTGGAGGGTGTTATCTTTGCAATTAAAATAAAATTAATCAGCTGTTCTCCCACACAGACTATGGCAATCCATACTCAATTAATATCTGAATGAAGAAATATAAGTAAGTTTCATACTGAGCAGTTGGCATGGGAATGCTATAGAAGCTATGTAAATATGATGAAGTCTGATTTGAGTTGCGATCAAAAGTCTTTGTTGTAAAAATTATATGCAATTTGTGAAAATTCACACGAATTCATTTATTTAATACTACCAATAAAACCCGATGTAGCAAATACCACTGTTAGATGGTGTAACGATTCATAAAAGGCATTGACACCAAGCATTTTGTATGGACATATTTTTCTTGTTTTGGCCTCATATTACGAGTATTAGGTCCTCATCCCAACGTTAGTGTCCATATTCTGGGCATCAAAAACAGTTTTTAAACAAGATTTTTTTTTGAAAATCACAATTTATGTTTCGTGAGAACATCGGAATTTTCGTAGTTGAATATAACAAGTTAACAATATAACAATATAACAAGTCTCAACAGCTAAGATATGCAGCAAAGGATGGACCTTCCATGAGGCTTATGACTGATTGTCGCCTGGCTTAATGTGGCAAACGGATGGACTGGAATTGGTGAATGTTACTTAAGTATAAAGTGATCAGTGATCACACTAAGCCAGCCAACTATCAGTCATAAGCTTGATGGAAGGTCCATCCTTTGCTGTACTTTTGTTGAGATGCATAGGCCTTGGAATAAAAATAAGATTTTCGAGATCAAAAGAAGTTAAAACCATAACACATGAGTCAGTATTTCCTATACTACTTAGAAAAGTTCTTTATGAATAAATAAATATGGCCTTGAAATATATTTGTGTCATGAACATAGTGTATTTTACCGACAAAAACAAGTAAAAGAATAAAGTTAATCCATGGATTAGTTGAACAATTTCTTTAAAAACATTGATACCTACTCAAACACCATTAACATTCGGGCAGGTCTTGGTCTAAAGAATTCCTCTCATTCCAAGTTAAGCTATGGAGCTTAACTAAATAATTCAAAGCATTATAATACCTATACGAATTCTCTAAGTAGTAGGTGTAGCTTAAGTATTACAATTAATTTTAAGTAGATTATTGTAATGTTCTAAGTTTTTTTATGATGTTTAACTATAGGTAGTTATTTTGTAGTGAAAGATGATGGTTATACATATTTATAAATAATACCTATAATAGCATGTTACATTGATACCATGTTTTTTTATTCTAAAAAATCGATAAAATCACACTCCAAATCACCTCTCTTACTATATTACTCATTTTGTTTAAACACCCAAGCCCAAGAGAAGGTCGTTAAAAATATGACGCATCTCTTATTTAATTGAAATGTGGTTTAAATGATAGCTTACCAATATGGTAATACATCGCACTAGGGTTGCCTATCAAAATCCTGCCGCGACCCCCCCTGTCCCCCGAAAAGGTTCCCTTTCGCGGTTTTTCGCATTTTAAGGAATGTGGTAAAGATATAGGAGAAAGCGGTCAATGACGATAATGCGAAAATCCGCGAAGGGAGACCTTTTCGGAGAGGCAGGAGGGTTGCGGCAGGATTTTGATAGGCAACCCTAGTGCGATGTATTACCCTATTGGTAAGCTATCATTTAAACCACATTTCGATCAAATAACATATGCCTCATATTTATAACGGTCGTCTCTTAGGCTATTTGGCTACTCTTAGGCTACGAGTGCACCACTCGAGTGGTCTTTTTAGACTCTAAATCAGGTATATCTTCTCGAGAAATGTGTATATTACGTACGGGTATGATTTCTTTTAAAGTCGAATACATTAAATTATAGTTTTACGTTGAACCGCAAGTCTTATAGATTATTATAACTAATTATCATTAGCGTTTATAACTTGCTCACGACAACAGTTTAATATTTCGGCAAATAATAAAAAAAACAACAAACGAAAACTCTAATACGACGTCGCGCTCATCAACTCTTTATATAAAAAAACATAAAAAAACGAAAGTTGATGTTCAGATTAAATGTACGTAGAGTAAATTATAATATATGTCTTGTCTTCTATATGAGATGTAATTAAGAAAGCATTTACTTAATAATTAGTCGTTTTAATCGCACGATTGTGAAAGAGCAAAAAACGACGACAATTTTTCGAAGTCTGAAATGAAATTCAATACTACTACTTACATGGCTATTGGCTATAGATAGGTAGATACTTTATCCAGTCATTTCAGTGTACATAAAAACATAGATGGGTATTTCAATTCAAGTTATAGCGACATTTATCAATATGTTCATAGTTCATCTACGTTTAAAAGCATAACCGTGGGTGAACTAGAGCTGATTGCCCTGTATCTCACCACACGGTATAAGATCTTTACAAAATACAACTATCACAGGAATAAGCAAACTACAATTCAATAAACTCAATAATTATAAATTGATTGCGTTTAGTAGAAGTCCTTTCTGATCCATACTAGCTATTAGCCTGCCTCGCAAGCCATGATGGCCATTGGTCATCCTTGAATATGATGCGATCCGATCACGAGAGATGTGGGCATCTCTCCTCCCTATATGGGGCAAGAGGGAACGACCCCTTTGCGAGTGTGGGTGATTGAGATGGTCGATCACATCGTGGGGCACTGTCCCATCAAAAAATACGAGGGGGATATTAGGGAAATACATGAGGTGACGGCAAGGGCAATTGAATTCTTGGGATATATTGACGTGGAGCTCACATGACACTCGGATCACCTGTATCTACAAGGGATGTTACTTCTATGAAAAAAAAATACAATCAACACATTAACAAGTGCATACATTAACAGCAAGTGCATACATACATATCCATGTGTCTCTTGTTGGATAGGCATAGAAAAAAAAGCAAGACTTTCCTATCATTAAAGACACTCATTGCTTTATAGATGCTCTATGATTCCGTTTACTCAAAACACAACTATCTTCGAGACTCTGATCGACATAATCGAGTGAAGTGGTTCTTGGACAGAAACACATTTTTTCACAGGTAGACAAGAATTACCATGGACCAATTCTTGTAAAGTTTTCGTACACCTGTCACCGGTTGCTCTATAATATTGAGGAAAACACCACAATGGCATTGATGGACGGACCTGCTATAAGTTAGAGAAAAAGATAAGTTATAGGTAGGACCATTCACCATTACTTCAAAGATGAGAAAAAATACACTAATAGGTAATTAAAATGATTTAATTTCAGCAGCTAATATATTGCATTGCTGTGTGATGCTGAGTGAGGGAACTACAATTAATTATTTTAACAAATTACCTATGATACTTGTAACGTTGCCTGCGTATACCTCTTACAACATTCCTATCTCATATAACTTAGTAGAGAGCATGGGCGTCGTCAGGGGGGGCAGGGGGAGGGGCAGATGCCCTCATAGAGATTGGAATAGCTATATACTTTTTCATACTAATTGATAAAACCTCTAAAAAAATCACATTATTATATTTTATTTTTATTTTATTACAAACAAAAGTCCAAAATAGATATAAGTGATAACATGTAGATAAGACAATTAGTTCATTTTCAATTCAGCTATCACCCACAAGCATGCGCCACAGTTAAATTAAAACATGTACCTAAGTTCATTCCGGTCCACACGTTTTCTCATCAAATCTTAAATTTTCAAAAATCAGTATGAAAATCCATTAAATTGTTTCATAAAATAAATTGCCTGCAGCGCTATTTTTTTATTGCTTTTCATAAAAATCATTTTTCATACATATTGCTGTGCAAAGTATTCATTTTCAAATAAACCAAACCACATCACGATCCCCTCCACTATGTCTCACAATTTTTTAAGTACGCGTCTTTTTATGCTATATCAAATTTTACATTTTTGTTACCCCCCCCCCCCTAGCTCTGAGGCTGGCGACGCCCATGGTAGAGAGGTATAACTTAGCAATACTAATTATGATTATTGAGTGTTGAAAAGTAATTTTAATTACTCGCGAAGATAATATATTTATGTAGGAACACATTTGTACATACTTACTTACAATTTATTTGGTACTAAAACTGTATTAGTAAATATTTTGGTTGGTATTAAAGTATATACTTACAAAATAATTAATTGCATTAGAAGGGAGATAGATATAAATAATGTGCATTCTGTTTATGTAATACACACAATTAAAAATACTTTTATTGTAGCAAGTTTTTACGCTGTCGCTATAGGTATTTTTAAAGGAAGGTTATAAGTATATTATAATACATAAGTATATTATAATACCTAATACCAGGCCAAATGATGGTTCACAGTATCTGAATATATTTTGTGCTTTGCCCTAAAAGAAAGAGAGAGAGAGAGTATTTTAACATAAAGATTCTGAATCCTGAGATCACTACAAATTAAAGCAAACTTCCATACATACTCGTATTTACCATAGGAATAGGTTGCATACTGAACAATACATTTCTTTCGATATCATGTTTTAAAAACTTGTATGGAAATTCTCTTAAATTAGCAGTGATCTCATGAAGTTATTGTATTGTATCATATTGTAAACTAATATTTTTTTATTATGTTTTGTCAGAAAAGTTTTTTCCAAATTTCTGAATCTTAAGGCAATTTTCTTCTTAAGGAAAATCTCACCTAAAGTCGTGACTCGTTTTTGAAATAACTGTTTGTCGAAACTTTAATCTGATAATTTTTATCAGTATTGTTTCTCTAGATTGAAACTAATAAGTTTAATAGACCAAACACATATTCAAGTAACAAATAATAATTACAGAAGTAAGTAGGTACCTTTACTTACGAAGCTATTGGGGTAAAACTTGACTAATTCGGGGTTTTTCGATAAAAAGTTAAAATCTCGAATAACTCGAGAACCGTGTGACTTAGGACTAAGCTAAATTTGGCTCATAAGATTCCAAATGACCTCTACTATCACCCCTGAAGATATATACATCCATACACCATGTATAGTTATCCTTAAACTTGAGCAATGCATGTATTTTAGGGAAGAACTACCAATGTTTTAGCGAGTGATTTCTCATTGTAAATATCACACAGATTTGATAGAAATATTCAATAATATATTATCTACATTTTATAGCTGATATTGTAGATATTACGACGGTGTTGCCAGATGGGTGTAGAGATAATAATAATTTAATATGTTCTAGTAGGAAAACGCCGTAAAAAAACATAAACACGCCTAGAAATACAAGTCTATTATTACATACGAGTATCTTACTCAGTATTACATACTTATCTTTACAATATTATATACTATTATAGTTAAACTTCACCACGTAAGAAGCGCGCCGCAATGCGAGCTTACTGTCCCTACTTACTATCATGTGTATATGCTTCCTATATCTACTTAACGTTTCGCTATATTGTAGGGTTCCCACATTCCATTTTCTACTCTATTCTCGCCGAACGATTTTCAATTCAATTTCAATTTTCAATTTATTATCAAAGAATATAGTTCACAAAGTAAGTGTATTATTAAGGGCATGGCACCAGGAATGACGTCACAGTCTTTTCCCACGGCATTAAGGTTCAAAATTGCGTGACAATCGCATAATAAAATGGTAAAAATAGCGTTTTTTCCATTTTTTGGGGTTAATTTTGCGTCTTTCAAAAAACTTTTACGGTTATTCCCTAGATTTCGATGCATATTATCAGTACAAAAAAAAATTTTTACTCCGCGACTTTCGGGAAACGAGTTTCCGTCTTTCGGAAAAAAGGTCAGAGGTGTTTTTAAATATTTTTTTTGAGAAATCTATACAAGATATAAAAAATATATTACGGTTATTCCCTAGATAAAGGTTCAATGCATCTACCCTATTTTGTTCCAAAGCATATTTATTGACGGTTGTCGAGATAGAAGGTCTCCCGTTTTTAGAAATTTTTGAAATGTCGGTATGCACACTCTTAAAACATTTTTTTATTTTATCTTATTTCAAATTTAAATTTAAAGCCCCCAGACAGTATAAGTTTACTGGTATAAGGGGGTTTTAATTCAGTTTAATCCATCCATAAGTGCCATATTGAGTACATGGTTGAGGCGGCGGCAGTCTCTCGAGCGGGAGGTGCCAGTTCAAACCCCAGCGCTGGCGATGTATTCCACACTTTGCGATACAGGCTACCCTAGTGCAAGGTGTGCAGGAAATTATTTGGGTTTGTGTATGCAAGCCCAGATCCTTTTTTTTTAAGTAATAATATACGAGAGCACCTGACTGACTGAATGATTGACATCATCAACGCAGAGCCCAAACAACAAATCCTGGGGAACTGAAAATTTGAAAACGGTCCCAAATTTATCCATAAAATCAGTAATCCTAAAAGTGTTTTAAGATTCACCATATAAAAACTAATTTAATTTAAATTTACAAATTGATACATGTTTTTGAAAAAAACTGCTATTTACAATATTGAACTGTCACCTAAATCAAATATGTGTGCATTATTTCAACATGCTGAGACATCACTTACTTTACTTTCCGTGTCTGAAACACTATCAAATCCTGTAACTCCAATGTTCGGCCACCCGGATACTTCTAGCATTCGCCAGTAGTGCCTCTTTGGGACATTGGGAAGCTATTACAATTGGAAAAGGAAAATGTAAATGTAGACGACACAGCGATAAAAAAAACATTTTTTTGTGTATATGTTTTGTGGCATCCTTGTTTCCCAGGTGATAGTGAAAGAGAACATAAAATTCGGTGATTTGAAAGGTGAGAGGTCTTTCTCCCGCCCAGTAAATGATAATATGTATACCTATGTATACATATCTACATACAATACATGTGAATACCTAATCTATATTACAAATTCCATACTAACAAAGTTACAATTCCTCTACCAATACAGTACTACAGTGATATTCGTCATCTGCAGGTAAAACCTATTGAGTTGAAAGGAAAAAGATTACTGTATAGCGATAAGCTCGCCCTAGTGAGCTATACTTATTAAACTAATCTTGTCAATTCATATCCTGACCCAATTATGACGTCAGGGTTATTTCCTGCGGCATTAAGGTTTCTCAGATACCTTTGTATTTTGTATATACTCATATGTAAGTAGATTTGTTTTCGGGTTAATTTTAAAGTTTGTTAACAGTTCGAGTTTCGGCGAACCTACTGCCGCCTTGGTCACAGATTGTGGTCAGATTATCCGGATTGCGATCAAGGCGGCAGTAGGTTTGCCGAAACGTCGGAGCATCTGTTCACTACACGATTAACCCGAAAAACAAATCTACCTACATATGTATCATCGTCAAAACCTACTACAACTATTGACATATATGTAAGTTTGCCTGTAATACAGTATATTGTTAAACAATTTAATATATCAAATAATAAGATTTAACACGCGGTAATCTTTGTGTTGCCATCTCTAGAGATAATAATATTTTAAAACATTAAACTGAATGTGTTTGCCGGAGGGTTAAGGCGGTAAATGTATTTAACAATAATAATCATTGTTTCCACTCGAATGAAACATCGGCCATTCGACGTGTTTATAAAAACATTAATTTATTATAATCGTAATAATGTAAACTGGTATACAATCATGTGACGGAAGCCCGAAGTGTGTGTCAGGATAGGAAAGTCTGGCGATCCGTTCTCTCTGCCTACCCCGCAAGGGAGGTGGCGTGAGGGTATAGAATAGAATAGTATACAATCATTTCAAACAATAAAATTTTGACGTGTATTGATTTGTTCATGTCAGATATTATGTAGCGAAATGATTAGCGAGCTCAAATTATTGTGAACCTCATATTATACTATTCTTTCTTTCAAAAGTAAACTGAGGCATAATTACTTGATATTTGTAAAAATAATAATGTCTCCATCCTGCAAGACTTGGGTCACTCATCAAGATTTTCGTCGATCTGCCTATAACTAGGGTGGCCAACCCGCGGCCCGCGGAGGTTCTAAATGCGGCCCGCGAAGCCGTCTTACAATACGTATAACCGTATGCATTGCCTGTTATAGAAAGACAATCAGATTCGTCACTTCACCCATTTTCCCTTAAAAATTTCGCCTGCGGCGCTATTTTGGGTAATCTGTTTAATTAGAAAATGTTTTTCACACATTTTGTTGCGAGCCTTCTCCACTCAGTTTTGCAAGAAAAAAAATCGCATGCGGCGCTACTACACTTTTTTAGGTCATAACAATATTTTAAACTCTGGTGCCAAACCCTCCTCCCCGAGACGAACCTATGTCTTATTTTTTTTGTTTCAAAAAATTGGTTGTGCGGCCCGGTATGCCATCTCATTTTTAGAATCTGGCCCGGCTGCTGAAAAAGGTTGGCCACCCTTGGCCTAGAACGAATTCTCCAGTTTTATGGTCATATAGCTCGAAGAGAGGAAGAAGGTCTTGAGAAATTAATCGTAGTAGAGAATAAACACCACGACGAAGACCAAGAGGACGCTCACCTATGAGATGGACTGATCAAGTGGTGCAAACGGTGGCCTCTTCCATCTACAGGGCCATGCACCTTGCGGGGGACAGAACCGCATTGCGACAGATTGTCCAGCAACGGGTGTTTGGGGGTCGCGATCCTCAGCAATGAGGAATACGACCGAAGAGAGAGAGATAATATTTTTATACCTGGAAATACGAAAAATTGCGTAGGAAAAGTAAGATTACTCAGGTTATAGTAAATATAGGTATCATAGGTACCGGGGGCGAAGGGTGGATTTCTGCAGAAGGGAAGCCGGGGCTAACATTTCTTATGGGATTACGTCAGATTAGACACTATTATACCTATAATTTTTTCCGAAAGGTAACTCGATGGGAATCGTATTCTTAAGTATGTAGCTTCGCGCCTGATAGGTACTTGCATTGTAGCATTTTTTTTTCAACAATACGCCTACACCCTGATGATACCTGCTATGGAACTCATAGTCTGAGCTGAGTGATAAAAAAAATAGAATTACCTAATCATTTTTAATTTTTTTTTGATATAAATTATATTTGGAGTGAATAAATTCTTCGAGTAATCATTTTCTCGTTAAATTTGTTCTGCCTAATCAACGTAGTTATCCAATCATTATCTGACGTAGTAGTACCTAATACATATTTATAAATCTGTTTATTAAGAGTAGGCGTATTGACAGTGTAATAATTTCTAAAAACGGGAGACCTTAGATCTCGACAATCTTACTAAATATGCTTTGGAACAAAATAGGGTAGATGCGTTGAACATATGCATTTTTATATCTTGTATTCTCTCTTCTCTGCACCATATCCCATTTATCTGGGGTCGGCGGCTCGGATCCTCTCTCTCCATCTGCTCCGATCGAAGCAGTCTTCTGGAGTAAGCTCCAGGTGTTCCATGTCCCCTCTGATGGTCTCCTCAAGGGACTTCTTCGGCCGTCCTCTCTTTCTTCTTTTTTTTGTCTTTATCTTTTGTCCTTCTACAGACCAGTTTGTTGGCCTCCTATCTAGGGAATAACCGTAAAATATTTTTTATATCTTGTATAGATTTCTCAAAAAAAATGTGAAAAACACCTCTGATCGTTTTTCCGAAATGTTGCAACTCGTTTCCAGAAAGTCGCGTATATTTTGTATTGATAATCTGAATGACCGTAATTTTTTTTATTGAAACGAAAATAACGATATTTTTGCCATTTTGTCATGCGATTTTGACCCTTATAATACCGGGGGAAATGACCATGACGTCATAGTTGGGTTGCGAGCTTTAAAAATATTTATCACGTGAAATGTTCGTGTGACCCCACTTTATAAATCTGATATAATTAATCTTTCCCTAATTATTTAAATACAAATTAGAATTATTTATTAAGAGTTTAATTTTCTAACAAGGCTAACAAGTTCCAACTGAAGAGACCAAAATGTTGAGGAAAATGAGATTGAACTTCCAAACACTCATATCTTTTACACACAGATGGTATCTTCCTCCCTAGCAACAAAACCGGAACAAACCTCCCTAAATTTATTTAATTGCATCTATATTTTATTAATTAGCTTCCTCTGTCATTGTTTTTTTTTTTTAATAAATAAATGAATCTGGGCTTATCGAAATAAACCCAAATACACCTTCGTACACTTCACACAGTTCACAGTAAGCTTAAAAAGCTTGTGTCGTGAAGTGGAGTAGGTCGGCATCGGGGATCGAACCCACACTCACTGGATTAACAGTCGAGCGCGTTACCAACCAGGCTACCGACCACCTCATTGTTGTGTTCTGCGTCTACATTTCGCCTTCTAATTTCAATAATTGCCCGATATCGTAAGATCATGAAATTTTGCAAACATATTAAATTGGTCTAATCGGTCCAATTCCATAACGTTTTCAACTAAAGTAAGTGTGCATTAAAATTATTTTACCTACTATGATACAACTAAAAAAAGAACGAATATAAAATTAGTTAGTATACGCACTTACATAATTAATTACAGAATTGGACCTAAACGTAAGTGGATTGGCAAACATGCTGTGCCGTTATGATTCTTCCTGATGAGGTCAAGTGCTTACCTACTTATGTATATGAAATATGAATAACCTCACTAATAGTTTTTTCCTCTTCCGTTCAATGACACTTTGCACCCACAACGTACCATTATTAAACAAATTAGAATCTTATTAATATTTGTTATAATATTAGATATTACTCAACTTGTAATATTATCGTACATACATATTCTAAATAATGTGGAAATACAGTCATCCCCTGACATACGAATGTAGAGCGATCCAACATTAGATAACAGCGCAAAGCGAATACATATTTGAATTGACTGACTGGAAGTTATGTAGGCTACTATGAAACATGTTCTATGAAATCTTTTGAATTGGTTATTATAAGATAGTACAAAACGAATGGGAAAAGCTGGTGGGTGATTGCAAAAACTGGCGGAGAATCGTTAATAATTACACTGTCCCGCAAAACAGAACCACCCGCCGACCCGTTACAAATGAGGAGCAACCTTACTACCTACAGCCTGTGTACGTGTTATATCGCAAATATTAATCGTGTCGAAAATTGTGATTTTGAAGTGTTAAAAACATTCTCAACGGCACTTTCAAAGTGAATTTGTATTCAAGAAACTGTAATCTCATGTTTAATTAATGAAATCGTATACTGTGTCATCAAAAATTTAAATTATTAGTTGTTGCAAATCAGCTGTCATCAAGTACGTAAACTTTCTATACAATATAATAGTACCACATTTCTAACTTCAATTACTTCTGGAATATACCTGCAAACTGTTTTATTTTCAACTAAATCACACAAACTTACTTTTTACAACCTTTGCGAGATGAAGTGTTCAAGATGTAATAAAATTACGAACCCAGGAAACTCCATAACCTGCACTAATTGTAATAGTGAGTACCATTGCGTCTGTGTAAATATGTCCTCAACATCCAACGAAACTATGACTCGGGGACGCATTGTAACCTGGAAATGTTCCCCGTGCAAGGAGAATCGGAAAAAACATAATAATTCTCTGAATTACGATGAAGTGCCACTGCCTAGTATATCAAGAAAACCTAATCAAAACATTCAAAACAACACCCGCCATGATGATATCATTCAACCAATCCCGTCGCAGATCGGCGTTAGTATCGTAACGGAGCCAATTTCACCAACTACACTTAAGGATCACGGCTTAAGTAAAGATCTTGCCGACTATATAGACTCGAAATTGGATCATTTCTTCAACATTATGACATCACGACTCGATGATATGCTAAATAGGATGGACGAAAAATACAGCAGCATTCTGGACTCTATAAATTTTTGCAATAAAAGGATGGATGAGCACGATACAATCGTGAACAGGGTGAACAATGAAATCAAACATCTCAAAAAGGAAAATGAGGATCTCCTGTCACGTCTTGAGTTGCTGGAGCGTCAGGCTGATGAAACTGAGCAGCGTGCGAGGCGCTTAAATGTAGAAATACAAAACGTCACTGAACGCAAGGGTGAAAACCTGATCAGCGTAGTTTCGGCGTTAGCAGACAAAATCGGAGTTCCACTGTCCAAACATGATATTGCGGCTATACGTCGCGTCTCACACGGAGCTGCGATGAGCGATCGACCCAAGAACATCATTTTAAAATTCTCTCAGCAAGACCTTCGAGATGCTTTTTTAGCTGCAGGACGAGCCAAGCGCGGCCTCACAACGGAAGACATTGGGATTCCAGACAAAGGCAGAAAGATATTCATTCAAGAACACTTAACCTTAAAAAACAAATTACTGTACAAGGAGGCACGGGCAAAATCGAAGCTGAAAAACTGGAAATTCACCTGGATCAAGAATTCAAAGGTTTGCGCTCGAAGAGAAGTCAACGAACCTGTAATTATCATACGTTCTACGGTGGATCTCGAAAAAATTATGTAATTTTGCATGTAAGTACCAACCATGAAACCTCACCTCTCTACAAATGCTCTTTTCCTTTTTATCCTTCCTACTCTCCCTGTCCCTGTACCCATTATCTTAATTCGTTACGTTCCAGATTCTGCGCGGGGTGGCGAAGGCATCCTCTGACTCAATCAACATCTTTCAGCTTCGACGCGATAGTTTCCATTCCATACAAGGCGCATTAAAGGTATACTATCAAAATTGTAGAGGGCTGAAGAGTAAAACTAGCGGCTTTCGTTCTAGCATAGCAATTAATAGCTTTGATATCGTGGTTCTGACTGAGACTTGGCTAAACGGCGGAGTCCATGATACCGAGTTGTTCGGCGAGGACTATATTGTCTTTCGCAGAGACCGTAACCTTGACTTAACAAATAAGTGTGACGGCGGCGGTGTCCTGATCGCAGTTTCATCCTCGTTTAATTGTCTGCGGCAGCCTGAGTGGGATTCCACTGGTGAAGATTTATTTGTATCACTAACTTTGGCTTCCAGGAACCATATAAGATTCAATATCATCCTTGGCGTTGTGTATATTCCCTCTGGCTCTCCCATGATCGACTACGAACCACATTTTAACAAGATCTCCGATAAAATCGTACAAAACAATAGTAACAGTCATATTTGTATTATAGGCGACTACAACATTCCCACTATCAAATGGGCCTATGGCTGTGACAACCAATCCCATCTTTTGATGGAATCATACAGCGGTGTAATTGCCCAATTGCTGAAGGAAACATTATCCTTTTTAAATGTTAACCAGTATAACTCAATTCCAAATAAAAACAATGTAATACTGGATTTGGTTCTTTCAGATTTAATTTGTTCTGTGAAACGTTGCGACTATCCCTTGGTGCGTGAGGATGGTCACCATCCTTCACTATTGATTGATATTCCAGTAGAAGTACAAAAAATACTTGAACTAAAAGATACGCCTAAATACAACTATTGGAAGTCCAACTTCAGTGAAATTAATAACAAACTTAGCAAAATTGACTGGAACGAGATTCTAGATCATAAAAACGTTAATGATGCCGTTGAAGCCTTTTATAATATCTTCCTTTCCATTATTGACCAACATACACCAAAGAAAACACCCAAATCAAAAAAGTTCCCTATCTGGTACAAGAGTTCGACGGTTGCACTTGCCAGGGCTAAGGACAAATACTGGAATCTATGGAAAAAGTTCAACAACCCACATGACTATGCTGTTTTTTCTACATATAGATCTGAACTCAAGACAGCCCGTACATGTGACCACCGCACGTACCTTTTTAATATTGAACAATCCCTAAAAACAAACATTAAGCCCTTTTTCGCCTACGTGAATAATCTTAGATCATCCAACAATTATCCAAGGAACATGCACTTCAACGGTGTAAATTCAACCGACCCTGAGAGAATTTCAAACTTATTCTGCGCATTCTTTCAATCTGTCTTCAACAAGGAACCATGTACCAACCCTGACCCAATTATTTCTGACCAACCTACTAACACATCTTCATCGTTGTGTACATTCAATATATTGAGTTCGGAAATCTACGACAAACTTACCAATTTGGACGTTAACAAAGGTGCTGGTCCTGATTTACTTTCACCGTTGGTCCTCAAGCGCTGTGCTCCTCATTTAACAAAACCTCTACGTATCATTTTTAATAAAAGCATTAATGAGGGATCGTTTCCCACAGCCTGGAAGACAGCAAATATCACGCCTATCCACAAATCGGGTAGTAAGGCTGACATCAATAATTATCGTCCAATTTCTATTCTTTCACCCATATCAAAGGTGTTCGAGACAATACTTAAGGACCATCTGTCACATTTTTTTGAACCCCAATTTTTGAACGAGCAGCACGGCTTCATGAGGCGTAAGTCAACGCTGACTAATTTACTGGTCTATTCTAACTTTCTGTTTGATTCTCTGGATAGACGTTTGCAGGTAGACTCGGTCTATACCGATTTCCGTAAGGCCTTCGACAAGGTCGATCACATTCTACTGTTAAAAAAATTAGCAATGTATGGCATTGGCGGCAATCTTCTGAGTTTGTTACAATCTTATCTTACAAATAGAAACATGAAGGTAACGTTAAATGGTTTCGATTCGGTAAGCGTCACAATCACATCGGGCGTGCCTCAGGGATCTGTGCTTGGTCCTCTTCTATTCGCAGTTTTCATCAATGACATTGATAAATGTTTCCAACACTCGAACTTCCTACTTTTTGCGGATGACCTAAAAATATACCGACACATTGCCAGTGAGGACGACGCCTTGAGATTGAACGAGGACTTAATTAGAGTTAACGAGTATTGCATTAAAAATAAACTAGAGCTTAATTTAAAAAAGTGTAACTCAATAACATTTACCAAGAATATAAATATTATCAAACACAAGTACGTCATCAATAATAACGAACTAGCGCACTTATCTTCAATCTGTGACCTAGGAATAATATTTGACTCTAAATTGCATTTTGACATACACATAAGTGAAATGATGACACATTGTAATAAAACGTTAGGATTTATACTTAGAGCATCCACTGATTTCAAGGACTTCGAATCCGTTTTGCAATTGTTTTTCTCTTTGATTAGATCTAAATTGGAATACTGCTCTCCCATTTGGAATCCTTTATATGAAAAATACAGTGTCGAGGTTGAGAGAATCCAAAACAAATTCATCCGTATTTGCGACCGTAGATTCCACGGTATTGATTCAACTAAACTTGATAATCTCTCAAAGAGACGCGACCTAATTGACGCTTGTATCCTGCATAAGATTTGTACATCGGTCGTTGACGTGCCTACACTATTGGCCGACATAGGATTCTGCGTACCAACTCAAAGACGATACTTTAGACCACTTCACTTAAGACGACACTTAACTAACGCAGGTTTAAGAAATCCTCTACACAGAATGCAACGTACTTATAACAACAGCTACTCTGACATTGACATGTTCGCCGCTACTCCGTGTAGATTTAAAACTTTGGTACGAAGAAAGATTTTTCACAATCCTTTATAATCCTCATTCCATTTCCTTGCCCTTCCTTTTTCCTGCCCTCCGTGGTTGGTACAAATTTATGTTGTTGTTTTTATTGTGTTTTATTATTAATGACACTATTCATTCTTTTTTTATTGCTTAGGTTGTAGTGTAGTATTTTTAGGTTAATTTTATTTATTTTTTGTTTTTATTTTACTTTCTTTTGTTTGCAATATTCTAATTCCATGTGATTGTTTGTGACTTGCATCAATTTTTGACCTTCTTTATTGTATTCAATGATTTGCTTCAATTTTCTGCCTGACTTCCATAATTTGACTAAACATTGTTTTGACTGCATATTGCTACTGATTACCTTTACTTTATTTTGTTTTTCTGTTTTTGTTTCTCTTTTTTTGCACTGACTGTTGTACTCTCATTATAATATTGTTTTATCTGCATTGACTAGTTGTGTACACATGTAATAGGGCATCGCTTGAACTTAATCTGTGTTGTTTTTAGTTTGATTTGTGTTTACATGTGGGTGATGTCTGTTTGTGTGCCATGAATAAATAAATAAAACCTTGTTCAAAGTGCGACAGAGCGTACTTGTTCAGAATCGGCCTCCATAGTCACTTTCAATGGAATCGTCAGCAGGACCAATGACAACGTGGCAACGATTCTTCTGAGTTAAAGACATGCTTTCTCTCTGCTAACCCGACGTACTGTTAAGATGCCTTAACTTGTATCATTAATGCTGCATTTCACCAACTTCTTAATAGGTGAGGAACAGTGGAGATGGGCGCCACTCATTTTCATTATTTCCCATACAAAATTTGTGCTAGGTGGCTCTTATCTCCGCTATTTCTCACCAAGAAAGTTGGAGAGATCAGTGAAAAAGGAATAACAAAAGTGGAAATTATCTGAAGTTTTTTATTTTATTTTTATTTTATTTTATTTTATTACCAGAATCAGACAGTTATGGTAGTAAATTTTACAATAGAACAAACACATCACCAACAAATAAACCAGCAAAGATTCTACATTTCACTTAATTACAATACCATGAACGGAAAACACATAAAAAAATATATACAAAAACAAAAATGAAAACAAAAACACAGTCTGTGATCAGTGAACAAAAAACAGATAGACAAGTAAGTGACAATCCATCAACAACTGAACAACGAAAAGATTAATTAAGTAGATGAATACAAATGGATGAGATATTTATTAAATGGCTGAGATTTTTACAAAAATAGCCAAATAAAAGGGTACTCAAAAGTGAATAGAACGGAAACCATTAAAATTGATAAAAACAAGCAGAATAAATAAACTTAAGCAGATAAAATAATTAAATAAATACCAAGACCAACAATGTCTGTTAAGTAAACATCAGCATAACTGAATATGACTGTATGATACACTTGGTCTGCCTTTCACTTGACCATCGCTCTCTTTACAATCGTCTCCGCAGTGTTTCCACTGCCTCTTCAACTTGCAGAAGAACCTTGCGGTTGTTTATTACTTACTCGTATACGAGTATATAATCATCTTACGAAATATTGTTTTGCAATGAAATTTCTCGTTAATCTATCATTAAGTGGCAAACTATCTCGACCTCTGTATACTGTAGGCTGGTGTAGTCACTAGATAGTGGATTTACAATTTGCTGATTGATTCACGACAAGAAATTTCCGGAATCCATTTCCTGAGAGGTCGTGAATTTCATCCATTTTACGTAATAGTAGATCCCCCCATTAATTTATTGAATCCCCCACTAATTTATTGAGTTCCCCACTAATTTATTGAATCCGCCACTAATTTATTGAATCCCCCACTAATTTGTTGAATCCCTCCACTAATTTATGATACATTTTCAAGTATCCTTAGTCAGGATAATATTTTTGATGTAACATGCTCTAGCGCAGCGGTTGCTGATCTCTTCAGTCATATTGTTACCCCTATGACCTATCGTGGGGGCTGATTTTTACCCTCCGTCATAAAATGTTTTCAATGAATGCAGTAGGAACATCTACAATTGTACATGTACATTGTACGCAAATATTCAAAATAACAAAATTATTGTGATGTGTAATGGCAAGAAACTCAAAATTGAATGAAGCTCGTATATTCCATAATGCAAAAAGTGTCTTATTTTTAAGATTTGGTCAAAGTAGTGTAGGGGGAGAAGGGAAGAAAATTCTGGAAATTTGGATTCTTCACCACCCCATTGACCTACGTTGTTCTTATTTTGGTCTTACACTTTCATACAAAATTTGTAAAAGATGAAGTGATACTTACTTATTCCGTTTAAAGCTCTGGAAGCCGAGGGTGCAGGCAGAAGACCGGTGGGCCGCTCCAGAAATAGCTGGAAGAAGCAGGTGACAAAGTTGTGCGAGGATAGACTGTGGTTGGAGTGGCCAGAGGTCCTGGAAGCTGCGAGTGACAGGGGCCTCTGGCGAAGATACACAGATGCTTTGGGCCCCCGACCCAACCAAGGATAGACGGGGAAGAAAATGTATGTATGTATAAAGTGATACTAAAAATATTTTTACTCAGAGCACTTATCGTCCCATAATGGAAGGTGTGTCGATAATTTAGTGTGTCAAATATGCGTCACATTTTACATATTATAATAACGTGTATTATAGTAATAACAAAAACCCACGCGTTGTATGTCCAAATGAGTCGTCTGAATTTCCGCTAGCTAACCAGGAACTGTACTGGAACTTCCTAATGGTTTCTCACCCGAAACACGCAGATAAAATGCACACGAAAAACGACCTTATGTATATCGTCATAAGGGTCATTTTCCTAAAACATTTTATCTACGTGTTTAGGGCGAGAAAGCTTACAAAGTACCCCCCCTGTTCTACTTTCATTATGTTATTAGAATATATTATTATGTAAACTGCATGAGTGTACAGTTGGTGAAATATCTCTGCCTATTTAATGAGATCAGATGGTGTGATGACATAATACAATACTTACCAATAAGTTGTGAACTATGGATGGGGCTTTGGGTAATGATTAGATATAGCGCTCGACTGTTAGATAATCCAGTGAGCGCGGGTTCGATCCCCGATGCCGACTTGTTGCATTTCACGACACAAGCTTTTCAAGCTTACTGTGAAGTGTACAAAGATGTATTTCGGCTTATTTCGATAAATCCAGATTCATTTAAAAAAATAGTTCGAAGCATAGGCGTCGTCAGAGGGGGAGGGGGCTGCCCCCCTCGAGATTGGAATAGGTACATATTTTTTCATACTAAATGATAAAACCTCACAAAAAATCACATTATTATCACACGTTTTCTCATCATATCATAAATTTTCTGAAATTAGTATGAATCCGTCAGTTTAAAAAAAATTGCCTGTGGCGCTATTTTTTATTACTTCTTTATTAAATACATTTTTCATACATATTATTGTGCAGATTATTATACCTATACATTTTCAAATAAATAAACCGCACCACGACCATCTTCACTATGTCTCACAAAAAAAAATGATTAGTATTTTAGGATCGTGGATGATTCAAAAAGATGGATCTATTGTATGAATAAAAGCATACCTACTTGTCAAATTACTTATATGAAATAAAATTATCTAAAAAGACCTAAAACACATTCGTGTTATCTGTGGTCAAGTCATGATGTCCACGCGCTTCTGGTCAACTTTCATCTTTCGACCATAAACCATAATTCTTTATTACATAGCATCTCATTTATGACAAGTCTTGTTGAAGAGGTTATAGACATGTGGGCATTGTACAAAATTAATTAATTTTCACTTATGTAACTAGCTTAAAATCTAAAACAGTATAACGCATAATACAAATGTAATGCAAAAAGGCTGTTGTGGCACTGTAATGTAAAAATGATGTTGTGACTAAAATGAAAGTGAACAAGTTGAGATGGTTGGGTCATGTGGAGAGAATGAACGATGAAAGAATAACGAAGAAATAAATAAAAAATAAAAAAAAAAAAGAAGTAAATACCTAAATGAAAGAAGAGGTGTGAGGAAACGCGGCCGTCCAAGAACCACATGGCTGGACCATGATGACCAGGACTACTCAAGGACGGACGTGTTTTGAGTAAAAGTAATCGGAGAATATGTATGAGGAATTCCATGCATGAATGTGACGGAAGCCCGAAGTGTGTGTCAGGATAGGAAAAGTCTGGCGATCCGTTCTCTCTGCCTACCCCGTAAGGGAGGTGGCGTGAGGGTATAGAATAGAATAGAACAAATGTAATATTTTATATTGATAAATTAATTTAAATTATATATTTTATATTGATAAATTAATTTAAATCTATATATAGACCAATACTCACCTTTGGTCACCAGATATGGATGCTTCACGAGAATGTAAGGTCAAGAGTACAGGCAGCTGAGATGAGGTACCTCAGAGGAGTGGCAGGAGTAACCCTGAGAGACCGTATAAGGAACGAGTATGTTCGGGAGGCTCTCGAGGTGGAACCCACACTCCTCTTCATAGAGAGGTCTCAGCTAAGATGGCTCGGGCACGTCATTCGGATGCCAGAGGAGCGGCTTCCGTTAAAAGCTCTGGAAGCCGAGGGTGCAGGCAGAAGACCGGTGGGCCGCCCCAGAAATAGTTGGCAGAAGCAGGTGACAAAGTTGTGCGAGGAGAGACTGTGGTTGGAGTGGCCAGAGGTCCTGGAAGCTGCGAGTGACAGGGGCCTCTGGCGAAGATATGCAGATGCTTTGGGCCCCCGACCCAATCAAGGATAGACGGGGAAGAAGATGTATGTATGTATGTATGATGAATTAATGTGGTCTATCTCGTGTTGGGCCATTGAAATTAATCAGTTTTATACCCACTATTTTCTTATTTAAGTTTCTTATAAAAATGAGAATGTTGAGATGGATGTGCGGTGTCACCAAGCTATACAGAATCCGTAATACGTTCATACGTGGAAGTCTAGGTGTACGTGACGTATCTGACAAAATTCAGGAAGTAGATTACGGTGGTACGGGCATGTGAGTAGAAGACCCCCCGAATACATTGGTAACAGGGCACAGTCCTTAGTTATCCCTGGTAGGAGATCCAGAGAAAGACCCAAGCGGAGGTGGCGTGAGGTTGTGAGTCAAGATATGAGAGAGTGTGGAGCATCCCCGGAAGATGCACAGGATAGAGTCGAGTGGCGGCAAAAGACAAAAATGGCAGACCCCACCATCATGTGGGAATAATGAATGCGCAGGGAGAGAGAGAGAGTTTTTTTATAAAAAGGATCTGGGGACAAACATAAGTATAGATATAGTTTGAAATATTGTAGTAATAGGTGTAAATTTTGTAACCTCCTTGGACAAGGATATTGAAGGAACGTAATTCAAGGGTGGGGTTTTCCGGGGCCTCCCTTAAGGCTAACTCTGGGCTCACCTCTGAATAATATTTTGCTAGAAGAGCGGGTAAAACGGTCGCTGTTAATGCGCCTGAGCTACCCGGGGATGTGGAGGGCCTTAAGCCCGCGGGATTTTCCTTCAATGGGCACAAACCCCATAGTCCTAAGATTCTTGAAGCATTATTAGTATAAAGTGTATTTTTCACTTTCGTTTCAATATAACGCGACTATTACACAATTATTTCAATGTCTCATACAGCAGTTACAGACTATAATGCATAATATAACAATATATGAACTGGCTATGTGTAGTACGTGAGATGGTTTGACACTTTGGTGACGATGTATAGAATGTTTTGGAAAGTGAAATAGTATCCTTGTAGATATACTTAGTAAGTATCTTCAGTTGGTATAAAGAGCGCATTGTGCATACTAAGTAATACTTAATGCTGTAAATCAGGTGAATAAAAGTTAATGTGAGAATCACCATATTTATTTTATTTTTTTATTTTACTTAAACTTAAAGTAAACAACAAACACATATAAATATAAAAAATGGACATAGTACAGATTATAAAACGTTGTTTACTAGGGCGAACTTATCGCAGAACTGCGATTTCTTCCAGTTAACCCCAGGAAAAAACAGAGATTTAAGTAAGGTTGCAAGGGTATTAAATCTCTAACAATCTTCTTCATTAGCCTTCTTCCCTCCACTGCTGGATATACGCCTTTTCCGACTGTTTCCACGTGTCTCTGCTCTGACCCTTCAGCATCCAGGTTCCCCCAGCGATTTGGACAATCACTCAACATTATTTATTTATTTATTACAGAATAAACGCCTGTAAACCTTTAAATTAAAGGAATACATGTATAAAATTGTGTAAGTACAAAAATGGATATTAGGGATACAATACAATTAAGCAATTCAATTCAGCAATATGAGGACATCATTCATCTTCTCTACACATCCCAACCATCTCAACTTTTTCCTATTGTGCTTTCACAAAATCGTTCCTATATAAGGATGGGTTGCACCTATTAAAAAATGGCTCACTGTCGCTTAGACCTTACAGGCACGCCACTGATACCTACCAGTGATGGGCGTTTGCACTAACTAAAGTCAACTTTAAGAGATGATAATGTTAACCTCAATTAACAGTTATCGATAATTGCTAACGTTAAAATTGTCGTCTCGTTGCTGACCAATTTCGGAAGATTCCCCGTTAAAGTCCCGCACCTAATGCTAATGAATCTCGCAATGTCATTGGTCACGTCGCAACATTTGGGGTTAACTGGAAGAAATTGCAGTTCTGCGATAAGTTCGCCCTAGTGAACAACGTTTTATAATCTGTACTATGTCCATTTTTTATATTTATATGTGTTTGTTGTTTACTTTGAGTTTAAATAAATAAAATTAAATTAATAACAGTACCTAGTCCCGCACCTAATGCTAATGAATCTCGCAATGTCATTGGTCACGTCGCAACATTTGGGGTTAACTGGAAGAAATTGCAGTTCTGCGATAAGTTCGCCCTAGTGAACAACGTTTTATAATCTGTACTATGTCCATTTTTTATATTTATATGTGTTTGTTGTTTACTTTGAGTTTAAATAAATAAAATTAAATTAATAACAGTACCTAGTCGTTAATTTTCTGTTGATATTAATATTATTGTTGACGGGCTAATACGCACGGGAGTTTTGCTTAGTTTTCTTCTAGTGCGTTTGGTTGGAATATTTACATAGTCGCTCCAAGCGTGGATTAACGTTAGCAGACAATATACTTTTATGTCAACAGTATTGACGTGTTAAATAAGAACAACTGTTGATGATTAACTGTTGACCATTATTGACACAGCTCTAATACCTACTAGACAATAATGATATGCAGATAGATAGGAGAGATATTATTATCTATTATGGAGATATTTGTAAGATAAATATCATGAATGAGATCTTTTGTTCCGATTGAAAGGTTCCCATAATATTTATCCATGTCAACATATAAACAATGATACTTATTATACACACTTATACACACCACGCAATATGCTATCAATATATCTCATATTCAGCGCAGGCCCGAGTAATCTCGGTGCCCTAGGCAACGGCTAGAAGGGCGCCCCTCCCCCCCCCCTCAAAACTAGAAAAAAATGAGGTAAAATTAAACACTAAAATCAGATAAAACAGATAAGATTGATTTATCTATTTATTATTTACATGAAGTAAAGTGTATCCGCCATCTTTTTCCGTCTTCCACATATACCTACTCTATTCACAAAAGTCTTCAGTGGTTGCGATTTTTTTTTTATTGGTCTTAAGACCACAAACAGTTTTTACAGAGTATATATATATACCTACATGTAAACATTATCAGCGAACAAACCAGCAAAGGCTCAAGATTTACCATGTATGATAAACTTACAAAAATTAAAAAATCACAAACCATAGAAAATTTTTAAAAATGTAATAAATATAATATGATACACGAAAATACACTTCACAATTTTTGTGAGAAATCAAGGTTTGAGAACTAATTGTGTTAAATTTTAGCAACCTATGCGAACAACCGTCGCTAAGTTCTCATCGAACCAATTAGTTTATTATCATTTTAAAATTTTAAATCCTCCGTTTGCTTCGCCACACTGGCGCCGATTGCGCCCTCTGAATGCCAGCGCCCTAGGCAGTTGCCTACCCTGCCTATATAGACGGACCGACCCTGCTTATATTACAATTCTATGTAGACTAGATCATCGTGTAAAAGAGATCACTCGACTGCGGGTTGATTGCGTAATATTCCTACCAACATACAAACGTCTGATTGTATTAAATGAAATGTGGGTGGTTTCATGAATAAAATCTAGGATATTTTGTAGAGATTTAGTCATAGAGATGGAATAAGGAATTATGTATATAGACTATAGAGTAAACATGGCAAGGGCAAAGATAGCTTAGAACACGGTTCCCATCGAGTTACCTTTTAAATAAAACAATAGATGTAATAATGTCAATCCGACATAATGAAACAAAAAAAATTAGCCCCGGCTTCTCTTCGACAAAAAACCAATCTTCGCCACTGGAACATGGTGGCCAATTAATACTGGTTCGGTCTGCCTTGTAGCCTAAGCTCCGGCCGCTCTAAATGTGACTTATCTGTTTTTTTATCGAAATATGGTTTGTTTAAATGAAAATGTTAAATGTTTCACATGGGGTCATACACCGCACTAGGTTGCCTCATTGCCTATCAAAGTCTTGCCGGAACCATTTTTAAACTGCATGCAGACTTATGTTTTTTTCTTAAATTGACTGATCATTCTTTAAATGTTTTTGTCCTACATGAAAATACCTCCTGATAATACATAGTATTTTCCATTGATAAAGATAATGTTTTCATAAACGATACAATGTCTTCCAGTCTGTCTGTTACGCAACCAATTAACTGTATTGCACAATCGTTATTACTACGTGCATTTATTGTGTTTCTTCATATTAATATTAAAATGATTACCATGAGAGCAGAAAATAAATGTCGAGTTATTGAGAATGAGAATCTTCCGATATTCATTAAAAATTATTGTGCAATGTTTGACAGAATTGGTTTGCATAGAGTAATACATAAAATAATTTTAATTTGCGGGAAATTCTAATTCTATTCTATTCCATGGGCGACCCATGGGCAGCTGCCTTCCCTCCCCCCCTAGAGATTGGAATAGGTATATTTTTTCATACTAATTTCACAAAAAATCTAATTACTACCATACATTTTTTCATCATATCATGAATTTTCTAAAATTAGTATTATAAAAAAAATGCTTGCGGCACTATTTTTTATTACTTTTTTTATAAAAAAACGTTTTTCCGTGTCTCATTTTGTTTTTCATTTCCGTATTATATACTTACCTACATTTTCAAATAAACAAACCACATCAGGACCTTCTTCACTACGTCTCACAGAAAAAATTCACCTGCTGCGCTATTTACGTGTTTTCTATGCCACATCATTTTTTTCAAGTTTTGTTGTCTTTTTATTGTTTAGACACATGATGTTCTATACTTCCACGTTGCCGGGTGCAAAATTTTAACTAGTATTGCCCCAGAACTGACTATATTCTCTAGTGGGGCAATAATATCCAGTGTGATTTTTCTATGTAAATGTTTATAATTTTGGATAACCAAAATACATATAAATAAAACACATTTCTTATTTATATATTTTTTGCAATTTTCTTTAATATGAAAAATATGATGCTGTTATCAATTATGACGAATTATATAATTTATATAAAAAAAACACCTAGATATATTATGTACAAAGATATATAATAATAATCAATAAGTATTAATAGTTCCTTGAAAAATCTGGTACATATCATCAAATCCACTAAATGAAAAATTAAATTTCTTAATAATAAACTCTTTATTGACATATAAAATACGTACAATGGGGGTGCTTATTGCCTAGAGGCAATATCTTCCAGCAAACCACATCAGTGTGTAACAAAAACGTGGAAAGAGTACAATCTTCAAAATGGATGTACAGAATCTTCTTCACAATATTTGCAAAGTTGAAGAAAGATGGCAGAATCAATTTGCTGAAAAATATGTTCAATACACATGAGATGAATGCGAGTTACAGGAAATAATGTTACTATGTACTGTGTTGAGAGCTGTGAGAGGAGTGGTATGGAAATGTATTTATTAACAAAAATAGAGTACAGATGTTTGACAGACAGGAAGAAAGGAAAAATTGTGTGATTGAGGTTGTTATTAGGTATTTGGAGCATAGAGACATTGAAAGAAGAAAGATGGCCAGTACCAGGACGAATGGTGAGAATGGTACTGTATAGATGTGGTGTGAAAATTGGGAGTAAATGCGTGAAACAGATGGACTATTTCTAAGTAGAATAAAATTTACTACGGTGCAACATTTCTATGTTATTACTACTATATTATCACGCCACCTCCCTTGCAGGGTAGGCAGAGAGAACGGATCGCCAGACTTTCCTATCCTCACACACACTTCGGGCTTCCGTCACATTCATTCAATTCCTCATACACATTCTACGATTAGTTTTACTCAAAACACGTCCTTCCTTGAGGATTTGGTCAACATGGTCCAGCCATGTGGTTATTGGACGGCCGCGTTTCCTTTCACCTCTTCTTTCACCCAGGTAAATTTTCCTTGTTATCCTTTCATCGTTCATTCTCTCCACTTTGTTATATATGTAGATTATATGTAATTCAATGTAGATAAGTGTTAGTAAGGCCTAATGGTGAGGCTCGCCACCCACCACGGCGGTGATGGTGCGAAGAGGAAAACGGAGATAGAATAGATATAAATAAAACTGAGTAAAAAAAGATGATGGTGACTGGATTGCAAAATCTCAAATATGTTACAATTAGAAATAAAATGGATACTCACCGATTGAAAATTGATTTATTATGATCAAATATGAGATTAGAGATCCAGATAACTGCAAAAATAAAAAAAAGAATTTATTAATAATATTTTTAAGGCTTTTTCATAAAAAAATACCAAGAAGAAATCATAACAAACACCACAAACACTTGTGGCTCCATGCGCATCACTGCTATGCTATCACAATGACAATTAGCGCACATGACTCACCCAAGCGACCATTCTACGCATTAAAAAATTAAGGTTATAAAATTAACATGTCCATAAAGATGTAAAAAAAGGGAATTATTGATACACGCAATACTGTTACATTATATTTAAATACTGATATTTCAGGCACAATGCTTAGGTGTTTTTATGTTTAGGCCCCGTGCATTTGAGTCCATCTTTTGATATCCATGACATGATAATATCTGGATAGATGACAGTTTCTCATTATTAGGCTGATGAGTTTATTTTACCAAACATATTTTGGTTGACCATATTTCACATTTTGGACTGATTTGATGCATATTTAGGACATTTAATCCCATAATGTATACTGCCAGTGATTACATATGCGTTAGAGAACATGGCCCTTACAAAAAAAAAACGCAGAAAAGCTCAAATGCACACAGGACCGCTGCAGCGGTCCATGGAACGATCCATGCTTGTTTATAGAGACAGAATGAGGAAATTAGGAACAGAACCAAAGTAGCAGACATCACGGCTCGCGTAGCAAGACTGAAATGGCAATGCACGTTGCAAGACAAGACCCCACAAGATGGATCCCAAAAATTTTAAAATGGAGACCTCGGGAAAATAAGAGAGGCGTCTCGGAAGACCCCCAAAACAGATGGTCCGACGATATAGTCGCTGAGGGCTGAAGAAAAAGAAGAAATCGTATAATCCAATGTTTGATTACAATACGTACTGTAGCCAGGAGTGTAATTTCCATCGAGAATACTCCAAATATAGAAAATTTGATTTCATTGTTAGACATTTGAAGACATTTTGTGTAAATCTGAAAATATTGAATACTTATATGAATTTGTCTGATTTTGATTTCAGTTAAGGTATTTTTTTCACAAAAGCCCTCTTACGATGTCCATGTCTTCTTTTGACGACTCAATGTCCTCGTATATACTGGCGAGTAGTAAGGAAAACTCCCTTTCCTGAAAAAGGAATGTTATATCATTATTGTGATTCCAGTAATGAGCGTGCTTAAAAAAACCCTTTTACTCTTAACACATCTATACTCTATTGCATACATGTTGTTTTGTAATCAAAGTCATTTTTCTCTTTAACCGTAATGCCTCAACTACACGCTGGCCATACAGCGAACCGAGCGGGTATATCTCATGGCCAAAAATTCTTTATTACACAACTAACTGTAGAGTGTAAGTATTGCGGCGCATTCCACTGATTATTGACTCCTAACTCTACAAGTGCATACGTACCAATGTTGTGGAAGTGGGGCAGGGGAGATAGCCAGCCCTTATTTTAACGCTCCGCCCAAAACTGACCTTGAAATCACTACTGTGGCACTCTTAAAAAAGCGTGAACGGTCGATTACCTACACAAACCAAGACAAACGCTTCATCCTCACGCCTTTTTACTCATGATCACCCGCTCGGTCCGACGCTTTCCAAGCGTGTGGCGCTTATATAAGATGTATTTAATTTTTAATAGCTTCAAGCCCAAAATTCTGCTCCATCGTTACTCAAAATATGTAGTCCGAAGGTTCTCCCGCGCGCGTGTAATACTGATTCTTGAATGTGGGATATTTTCATTTTCATTTCATTTATTTATTATCCAAAGCTTTACAAAGTAAAAAACATAAACAAAAAAGTACAGGATTTAATTGCCCCACTAGGCGATAGCCTGTTCCGGGGCAATACTAACCACAATATAATAGCTCAAGGTTACATATATGTACAAAATATAAATGAATTTGGTACATATGAAACCTTACTAAATCATAATTGTGACTACTCACCTCATTTTTGCAAAAAGTACATAAAATTGGGGCAATCGAACATATTACAATGATTTCTGATGCGTGTAAATAAAATAGTGATTTATGGACAAATCGCTCATTTGTGTTTAACTCAAAATGGTTGTCAAACATTATTTCTTTCGTGCGTGTTAGAATTGTTACGAAAACTACAAGTCCTGCACACAATATTGGCATCGAAAAACATTTAGAAACTGCCCCAGTCAAATCGCAAAGTTTTTCGTAAACGACACACAATTGCTTTATTTCATCCATCAACATGCGTTGTAACATTTTAGGAGTCTCATTGTATAGAGCACTGATCAACCACAATCTTTGACGAATTCTATGTAGGCGAATAAACATTAACAAAACTATCGATATGAATTGGAATAAAATCAATAATTTTGGTGTACTTTGAAAAATGTATTGAAAAATAACATAAGCAGATTTATGTTTGCAAACGAACAACAAAATAGCTATAAATACACACAGCCTAATTAAGCAGGAAAATATTAATTTACGTCTTATTTTTTTAGATCCTGCTTTGATGTAAATATTTTCCATTAATTGGTCAATGTGATTCAAGTCGTCGATACATTTTGTTAATTTAAATGAACTGAGATTAGAAGCTATTACACAGATATAGTTTAGGATTATACGTAGAAAGTCTGACCAAAGTATGAAACTGGAAGGATTACTCGAAGTCTTCTCAATATTAGTTCTTAATCCTATGCTAACGATAATTGTGTGAACTAAAATATTAATAATTAACGCTTTTTTCGAAACCGTGATTCTGTAACGTTCGTTCCCGTTTTTGATTCTGCGTAATGGTAACAGAAAAAAGACAATATTGTAAGCGTAGATTGGCCAAATTGTCGTGACTGCATCCATAATGTTTGAAAACGTGTTTTAATAACAAAAAATAGGGTTAGTTTGACACCAGAAATGACAAATGCTTAAAAAATATATTCCTAATTTAGGACTTATTTCATGATCGATTGTGTAATTAATGTGTTGATCAAGTGACGATAATCTGAAGTATTTCCTAATTGTTGCTTGATGTACCTAATTAACTTTGTATTTGGTATCTACTTATACATACCGATGCGATGATGTAGTTAGGTTGTATTTAAGTAAATATATGTCCCTGAATACAACAATGGGCGCGGGGATTGCTGTTACATGATCGCTGAACTCGCTGCGATGCTCGGTGTCAGTCTAATGGGGCAATAATATCCAGTTTGATTTTTCCATATAAATGTTTATAATTTTGGTAATTAAAATATAAATAAAACACATTTCTTATTTTACCTTGTAGTAATATTTCTTAAATACCGAGGTAGTAACATGTTCTTATCATATGACAGGAGATTTTTAGTTTATTTTAGTTTACTGTGAAATGTGTATGTTGAATTCTTCTGGATTGATTAAAATTCCTTGTACTTACTTATTTTTTCATCTTTTTTATTTTAACACTTTACATCTTCACAAAATCAATAATACATCCTATATCGATGCCGGCTTCGCCGAGAGAGAGCGGCCAGCGGTCGTACAAATTATCAGCTGTCAAAGTCGCGACAACTACGCCATCTGGCGCACACCACAGCTACTACAAATTCCGTGGCGGCAAAATACAAATCTCAACATAAAAGTTACAACGGAAAGTAATTGATATATTTTTAACAGGCCCGGCGCAAACGAAATGTTACTCAAATGATAGGTAAAAATGAGTAAATAAATACTGCATAGGGGGCATCATCGAAATAAATGGCTTAATGTGTGAAAGACCTATTCGAAGGTCAGAGGGGTCACATGAATGTATTAGTAAAAGGAGCATTAGATAGTTAAAATTGCGGTTTAAAAGGTATCGTTTGAGTTACATTTCGTTTGCGCCGGGCCTGAAAATTTTCCAAACTATGAGCATTCTCCTTTATTTTATATGATTACAATATACACTACCCGGCATAACAGCTTTCACACTTTTCGCCGGGTAGCGTGCAGTGATACAAATACACTCAGTGATACAAATAACATTTACATAAGCAATAAACAGACACAAAGTCGCCTCTTGTAGTAATTCACGTCAAGAAATTTGACAAACTCAGCATTTATGTTACATTGAAAATTTCAATATTGGGTGCTAGATCGTTGAAATAGCGGACTACCCTGTTAAGTTAGTGGTGAATATTGTACAATGTTTGTTCTTCCTCGCGAGGGGTAGAACAATAGATGTGAACGTGATCGACCGTAAGATTTGGGAACATATAAATTGAATTCAGCTAGCATTGTTGGGCTGATGATTTGACAAATTAATTAATGTTAAAAAAATAAAGTAATTTAAAAAATGTCGTCATATATCGTGTTTTCGTCTGAAATGGTGACCGAATCAGACGTCAAACATTACAATAATGAAAGGACACATCCAGTCAATGGTGAAATGTAAAAGTTATTAGTAGAAAATTAATGCTAGTATTGTTAGAACGTTCGGCAAAATAAAATTAAGATTTTCATGGTAAATTACTGTGTTTCATTAAAACCTAAATTAATGTGATATAGATTTACACTCTAAACACAAAATCTTAGAATTACTTATAAATAACTTGATAGCTACAAATCAGCTAGCTGAATATACATACGTCATGAAATATTATGGATTACTTACCTCAGTTTTGCAAAATGTGCATAAAATTGGACTTAACGAACATATTACAAGTATTTCTGTTGCGTGTATATAAAATACTAATTTATGTAGGAACTGCTGATTTGTATCGTAATTTTCTAATTGGTCATGGTCAAATATTATTTCTTTCGTTCGTAATAGGATTGTAAGGAAAACGTGAAGTCCTGCACACAATATTGGCATCGAAAAACATTTAGAAACTGCTCTAGCCAAATCCCAAAGTTTTTCGTAAACGACACACAATTGCTTTATTTCATCCATCAACATGCGTTGTAACATTTTAGGAGTCTCATTGTATAGAGCACTGATCAACCACAATCTTTGACGAATTCTATGTAGGCGAATAAACATTAACAAAACTATCGATATGAATTGGAATAAAATCAATGACTTTGTTGAACTTTGAAAAATGTATTGAAAAACAGCGTATGCCGGTTTATATTTGCAAAGAAACGATAAAACTATTAAAAATACACACACCCTAATTAAGCACGCCAATATTAATTTACGTCTTAATTTTTTGGATCCTGCTTTGATGTAAATATTTTCCATTATTTTGTCGATATGATTTAAGTCGTCGATGCATTTTGTTAATTTAAATGAGCCTAAATTAGAAACTATTACACACAGATAGTTCAGGATTATATGAATAAAATCAGCACAAATTGTGAAATTAAATGGATTATTTGAAGTCCTGTTAATATTAATTCTTAAACTCAAGATAATAACAACTGTGTGAATTAAAATATTAATAACCAATACTTTTTTCGAAACTATAATTCTGTGAGATTGGTCCTCGATTCTGCGTAATGGTAGCAGAAGAAATACAAAATTTAATATAAATATTGGCCAAATTGTATTAACTGCTTCCATAATGTTTGAAAACGTGTTGTAATAAAAAACAATAGGGTTAGTTTGACACCAGAAATGACAAATGATTAAAAAATATATTCCTAATTTTGGACTTATTTCATGATCGATTGTGTAATTAATGTGTTGATCAAGTGTCGATAATCTGAAGCATTTCCTAATTGTTGCTTGATGTACCTAATTAACTTTGTATTTGGTATCTACTTATACATACCGATGCGATGATGTAGTTAGGTTGTATTTAAGTAAATATATATCTCTGAATACAACAAGAGCTATTAGCTTTGTGTGAAGTGTTCAGAAAAGTAAAGGGCTGTCCGTAAAATAAGTTACATGATCGCCGAACTCGCTGCGACGCTCAGTGTCAACCGACTCTGAGCGACGCAGCGAGTTCAGCCGGGTGGGGATGTTGAGGGGGAAGATCAAGCTACGATCCAGCGTTGCCGGATCGCACGGATCGCTGTTACGCGGCAAACATGGAAACTTATTTTACGGACAGCCCTCTATTTTGACATTTGTGTAAAAATCCCAGATCTTTTTTTAATAACATTAAATTATGTTCTAATCAGACATCAAACATTAAGCTTAGGTATATTGTTAAGTATTATTTTATTTTATTTTATTTTATTAACAGAATCAGACAGTTATGGTAGTAAATTTTACATAGAAGAAACACATCACCAACAAATAAACCAGCAAAGATTCTACATTTCACCTAATTACAATACCATGAACGAAAAACACATAAAGAAAACATACTATATACAAAAGCAAAAATAAAAACAAAAATACAACCTGTGGTCAGTGAACAAAAAGCAGATATACAAGTAAGTGGACAATTCATCAACAACTGAACAACGAAAAGATTAATTAAATGAGTGATTAAATTAAATGAATGATTAATTGAATGATAAATTGAATGATAAATGAAATAAATACAAATGGATGAGATTATTACAAAAATAGCCAAATAAAAGGGTACTTAAAAGTAAATAGAACGAAAAGTATTAAAATGGATAAAAACAAACTTATGGATTACTTACCTCACTTTTGCAAAATGTGCATACAATTGGACCAATCGAACTTGTCACCAGTGTTTCTGATATGTGTATATAAAATACCAATTTATGTAAGAAATTCTCATTTGTGTTGTGCTCCAAATGGTTGTCAAATATTATTTCTTTCGTTCGTATTAGAATTGTGAGGAAAACGAGAAGTCCCGCACATAATAATGGCATCGAAAAGCATTTAGAAACTACCCCAGCCAAATCCCAAAGTTTTTCGTAAACGACACACAATTGCTTTATTTCATCCATCAACATGCGTTGTAACATTTTAGGAGTCTCATTGTATAGAGCACTGATCAACCACAATCTTTGACGAATTCTATGTAGGCGAATAAACATTAACAAAACTATCGATATGAATTGGAATAAAATCAATGACTTCGTTGTACTTTGAAATATGTATTGAAAAATAACGTATGCCGATTTATATTTGCAAAGAAACGATAAAACGGTTATAAATACACAAATCCTAATAAAGCACGCAAATATTAATTTACGTCTTATTTTTTTGGATCCTGCTTTGATGTAAATATTTTCCATCAATTTGTCAATGTGATTCAAGTCGTCGATACATTTTGTTAATTTGAATGAGCTGAAATTGGAAGCTATTACACATAGATAGCTTAGGATCATAAGAACAAAATCAGCACAAATTGTGAAATTAAATGGATTACTTGAAGTATTTTTAATGTTAGTTCTTAAACTCAAGATAACAGCAACTGTGTGTACTAAAATATTAATGATCAATACTTTTTTCGAAACTATAATTCTGTGAGATTGGTCCTCGATTCTGCGTAATGGTAGCAGAAGAAATACAAAATTTAATATAAATATTGGCCAAATTGTATTAACTGCCTCCATAATGTTTGAACGCATGTTGTAATAAAAAACAATATGGTTAATTTGACACCAGAAATGACAAAATATGCCTAAAGTATATAAAAGTAACTTATAATTTATTGTTAATCATTCATAATCTATCTTGTAATTAATGTGTCGATCAAGTGACGATGGTCTAATCTTGATAATTTCCTAATTAGTGTTTGATGTCATTAAATTTGGATTACCTATTAATAATTACCAATGTGTAATATTCGAGTCTGTCATAGAAGTAGTAAGTAAGACCTAGAAGACCAAGCAGATAATAGACCACTTCGATGTCCACAATAACAAGAAATCTAAAGAGGCAAGACTTTGTTCAATGGATGCGTAGGACAGAAGAAATTGGAGGAAGAAGACTAGGGGAATCGATTCCAAGACAATAAGACCAGGACTAATGCAAAAAAGAAGTATTCGAGACTGAATGTTTCTAATGTATTATAATTATAGCTGTAGCTTCTTCTCATTAGCAATTATTAATCCCACATGCTGGTGCGGTCTGCTTTTCTGGTCTTTCGTCGCCACTTTGCTCTATCTTGCGCATCCTTACTATGGCTGTAGCGTATTAAATGCTTTTTTATTATGGTTTATACAAAAAGAGTTTTTATTTTTATCAAGGTAATTTTATTTGAGAAATAACAATTTTTAATACACCCAAAAAATACACAAAATATAGTGCGTACAATTATATTGCATAAAAATATAAATATAACACGGAATTTTAAGAAATTTGCAAGAATACTCATGGGACCAACAACGTGTCCTTGGGGTACTCCCGACATTATCAAACGAATTGTTACAAAAGCTTCACACAGTGTTGTTAGGTGCTATAATTAGATACTTTCTGAAAAATCTTTCACACTCCTAATGTAAATTGATTAATCAGTATAACATAGGATAATACTGTTCCAATCATCTGAAAAAAAAGGAAACGAAATTGGTCATCAATTCATTCGAGGTAATAATTTTATTAATGACAAAGAAAGCTAAGGTGGCTTAATTCATATTGAGACTAATGACATTATAGTATGTAGGTACTATTATCACGGCACCCATGAGGTATCCAGTAGACGCGATGCCTGAATAAAAATATTGTAAAAAAAAATCGGTCAACTTTAGTACTAACCGTGCATATTAACGGAATCTCTATGGAGAAGAAACCAAATATGGAAAAGTCTACTCTGTTGTGGGACATTTGTAAAGCCTTTACATAAATCTGAAAAAAGTCATGAAATATATGAAAATTCATAATATCACTGTACCAAAGATATCAATTTTAATAACAAACTTACATAATCAGCATCTTTCCCTTCCAGATTTAATTCTTCGGCAATCTCAGACAGACATAGAGAAAACTTTCTTTCCTGGAATCGAAATATTTCAGAAAGCTGATTATTTTCCATCTCCAATAAATTAACGAAATTAAAAAGATTGGATGACTTTCTCAGAACGACGGATGGCACAGACATTGATTTGGGCCCATCCGCCTAGGCTCTAAAACAAACGTCCAAAATTAATAATAATTACAATATTTTAAAATTTGTAAAATGTCTGAAACAGAATCATTTTGTAGCTGTTGATAAAACTATCGTTATTTGAGCACAAGAAGAATAGGTATTTAGGATATTATGCCAAAATATTATCAATCGCTCCCGAAGCATCAAATGACAACAGAAGAGTAAAATAAAGATGTGGTTCCCAACGGCAAGAACAAAAAACCATTGAGAGGTAATATGGTTCAGGAGAGTTCCTATATAGGGGAATAATATAAGCCTCTCACAAGAAAATTGTGATGTTCATTGGCCATTTGAGACTTGAATAACTTTTGTAATAGAGTCCTTGCATGGTTTTTTTTTATTTTGGTTTTCGGTACATTAACTATAAATTAAGGTTTTCCAAAAATTTAAGATTATAATTTTGTGTCTTTGTGGATATATTTATAAAATAAACTCTTATATCCGATTCCAGCGCAAAAACAGGTTTTTGACTGGCCGCCATATTGTGACGTCATGTTCCACAACTCGTCCATACATAACCCACAACAATCCAATTTCCGACTATGAATTTCATGGGGTTATGACGTCACAATCACGTTAACCCATGAGCGCTCGTTTCAGAGCACCTGAGAAAAATGGGTCAAATTAACATTTTCAATTAATTTTTATAAATTAACGGTGAATTAAAAATACATTTCATAATTTTATTTGTAATTCTAGTAAGTAGAACTATCGATTTAATATATTTTTTGATCGATAAAAAAAATGCAAGTACCCTATTGAATCACGCGAAACTGTGTATGGTCTTGATCTTGATGTTCATCGCTACTTAACAGTCTATACAATAAACGATCAATATATTTTGAAATTACCTCCCATTTACACAGAGAACATAATGTTGCAATTGTTACCCATATTATTATCCATTCAACGAATATAAACATGATGAGAACGTATAATTCTGGGTTTTCTATTCCGGAGATAAATATATCTGAAAAAACCTTCGCCCACCCTAATGTGTAGAGAAATAAGTTAAATATGGAGCAAACAACTGGAGCCTGGAAGCATTCTGTAACATCTCCTACTAAAAGACATATCTTTTCATTTATCATGCATAAATGTTTAATCTCTGATGTCAACGTTTGTTGGAACATTTTAGAACTGTCATTGTACAGTTGCTTTATCAACCATAATCTTTCTTGTGTGGCGTGAAATCTTCGATAAATCGCGTAGACGTAAAGGCCATATTCAATACAAATTAGTCTTTCGGATCTTGGGTTTACAACTAAATACAAATAAGTTAATATTGATGTAAAGATGGACGGAAATGAACATGTAATATAAATAATACAAGAGATTTCAATACAGCACAATATTATGGAGTATGTTCTACATCTTCGATTGCAAACGTCGATACAGAGATCCATCATGCACGAATCAATGGTGTTAAAGTTGTCGACACATTTGGTCATTTTGAATGCGGAATACATCTTTGAATAAAATGCAATACTGTTGAAGATATCTTCGACGATTCGTCTTGCGATCATAAAGTTGAACGAATCCTCATCAATCATTTCTTTAGTATTAAAAACAGCGAATACGTCGTTGATTATACGAACTGAAATATTTGCGGTAAGTAAAATGTATGACACGTGAATTTTGCCACGTTTTATATTGTCATCTTTTTTTCTATAGCACGGAAATAAAAAGAACGTATAGTAGAATATGCATAGAGGCCATATGCCAGAAATAAAGTCCATTTTGTGACTATTATTAAAAGTTATCAAATTGTGACAGAAACGCGATAGAGCTCTCGAAAACTTGGTACGTCTGTGTAACACAAATTGTAAAAGAATATGTATTCTAATGTGTATTCTAGTAAAATGTACCTAGCTAATTAGAAATATTGACAGGAATAGTAAGTTATTGTAGGTACTCCATTCTGATCGACTAATTATATAAGTTGATTAAGATCTGGCTTATACATACCAATATGAATAGCATTAATTAAGTAATGAACATTACAAATGAAACTACCTAAGTACGTATAATGTTTTTTTTTTTCAAAAGCGATAAAATGACATTAAACCATGCCCGGTTAATTCTGAAAAAAAGAGCCCAAAAGAGCGGCATAAAAAAACATACATTTAAAAATCCCTTGGATGATAAATAGTTTATGTCAGAAAACAATACCAGACTCATAATATTCAGTCCACCGAGAACTGAAAAAGACGTTCTAGCATGTTTTCCAATCACTTTTACTGCAGAAATTAGACGCAAATGTACTTTGAAGTATTCCCACAACAGTATAGAAGAATAATTCTTCTATACTGTTGTGGGAATACTTCAATGTATTTACTACGGCTGTAGAAAAAATCCAACGTTTTACAAGAATAAAAATTTGTACAATCAAAAATAATTCAAGCAAATGTACTTGCCAACAAATGATTCAGTAAAAATAGATTACTGAAAATAACAGAAATAGCTTTGGAGTACCACAAGGGTGTGTCTTAGGGCCCATTTTTTCTTTGTATTAAAATAATTTATGAAACTAGCTAAAGAAGAATTAGTATAAAATAAATATAAATCCTTACCTTCCATTGACAGGCGGAACATAATATGGCTAATATTATTCCAATAATGAAACATTCTGATAAGTCAATCAACATGAAAATAATGTTTTGTATTCCTGATATTATCGAAGTGTCCATTAGATCCTTTGCCCACATCAATATGCTTATAAAAATTGTGAATAAGGAACAGATAATCGATGCCTGATAACATTTCGTGACATCACCCACCAAAAGACATATCTTTTCATTGATCATACATAGCTGCTTAATCTCTGATGTGAACGTTTGTTGAAACATTTTTGGACTGTCATTGTACACTTGTTTTATCAACCAAAGTCTGTCTTGTGTCTCGTGAAATCTTTGAGAAATCGCGTAAACAAAGACACCATATTCTATACAAATTAACACAACTGATCGACCGTTAAATGTGTCATACATAGCTTGAAAAAGATCATCTTCAAGACTATTACATGCGAAGTAGACAGAAATAATGATCTGACCGCAACATAATAAAATAATGTAAATCATAGTTCTACGATTAGAAGGATACATGAAGATATCTTCCATAAATGAATCAATTTTGTTAAATTCATTGATGCATTTGGCCATGTCAAACGAATAAAATATTTTTGAATAAATCGTTATGCTAAATAAAAAAATGCCAATACCCTGTTCAATAAAATGAATGAAAGGTAATTTATTCTTCAGCGAAATCAATTTATATACAGCAAATAAGTCTAAGCCAATATGAACAACGATATTCAAAATGAACAAAAAGTACGAAACTCCTATTTCGTATCTTTTTTTATCATTATTAAGCTTTCTATAGCACGGGGATAAAAATAAAATGTAGTAAAATATGTATAATGGGCATAGTGCGGTAATTAATTCCATTTTATGGATAGCTAATGTTCAAAGTGTCTGCTTGAAATATCGAGACCAATAAAGGAGTTTCAGGCAGTAGAGGTACCACGAATATATAAACTATTAGTAAAACTGTCGTCAAATAACTAACAGTAAATTATCGATTTTTTTAATTGTTAATGAAATTGTCACATTACATAATTACTTTGATAAAGATCTTCTACAAAACTTACAAGTTCCCTCACTAATCAAATAAAACCTTATATTTTTTATGATAATAAAGTTAATGACGTGACGACATAGTAAATATTGATGAAGACCTTGAAATCCAAACTAAAAAATGTATCTCGCCATTGACATTGACATTGACAGGCATATGCCCAATCCCACCAACTTTTACCTAGGAAGGAGAGCCCAAAGAAATTTCCATACAAAAACAGGGATAATATTCTATTTATTGAATAAGTAACATATTCTTCCAGCATCATCACAACCTTATTCCATATGAAATGCATCATGCAACTCACCTACTCTGGGCGGAGATATTTGGGCACCTAACGTAGGTGAGTTGCATGTTGCATTTCATATGAAATAAGGTTGTGATGATGCTGGAAGAATATGTTACTTATTCAATAAATAGAATATTATCCCTGTTTTTGTATGGAAATTTCTTAAACCTCTCCTTCCTAGGTAAAAGTTGGTGGGATTGGGCATATGCCTGTCAATGTCAGAAGTTTAGAAATGTTCAAGTGCATTCAGCGAGTAATGGAAAGACAAAAAATATTAGAAATGTCTTCATGATTCATGAACATTTCATGATATAATTAGAAATGAGGAGATATTAGAAGTCGAACAATGCTTATCGACATAGATCGACGCAAAGCTAAAATGGCTCAGATGCAAGATATACAGCAAGACATCAGGGTGGTGTTAGATGGTCACCTAGAATCCTGAAGTGGAGGTTTTGAAAGTACAAAAGAAGCGTAACAAAGCATTGTCGGGTCTAATTCTTTTGTGAGCGACATCGTTACAGTAACATTAGTCATTGACTAATCAACTGCTTTGCCTTATAAAATAATTAAGTAAATTAGAAAGATGATGAGAGTACTAATGCCCAATTCCACCAACTACCACTTAGGAAGGAGAGCACTAAGAAATTTCCATACAAAAACAGAGATACAAATATTCTATTGAGTCCTGCAATAATTCCATATGAAATGCAACATGCAACTCACCTACTCTGGGCGGAGATATTTGGGCACCTATCGTAGGTGAGTTGCATGTTGCATTTCATATGGAATTATTGCAGGACTCACACTCTATTACTTAGTAAATAGAATATTATCTCTGTTTTTGTATGGAAATACCTTAGGGCTCTCCTTCCTAAGTGGAAGTTGGTGGGATTGGGAATAAGAGCAGTAACAGGGAGAACTCTCAGTGAGGTGAGGAACACGGAGATTAGAGAGACCTGTCAGACGGAAGATATCGTGAGATAAGAGATACTGGAGAGACCACGTGGACAGGATAGATGAGGGCAGAATACCCCACATCGTTGCCCATAATATACCCGTGCATGGGACAACGTCACCCAGGCAGACCGTCAAAGCAGTGGAAGGATAGCTGGTGTTCCACATCCCAAGAGGAAGGCATCCGTTCAGAAACAGATCAATGATCTAGAACAAGATGAAGATGAAGAAGAAGGAAGATATTGTGGCATTGTATTGATGACGAGTTCCTTAAGCATCCAAGTGATTAATATGAGTTTTATAGGAGACAGTTTTAATGTCAAAATATTACATTAGGAGTATTAGGATATTATTTAAAACGATTCATTTTAGAAAGTCAATTAATCAAAAGCCAATGGTCTCATCATTTACGAAATTTATGTGATTGTGATTATTTATTTATTTGTTCGAATTCTTTTTTATTTATTGAGATTTATAACAAAACACAATGAAAATAAAAAGTAGACCAACCACTTATTCGTAAAAAATTATGACTAAAAAAACAATACAAGTCTGTGATGTTAGGAGACTTATGCCCAATCCCTCCAACTTTTACCTGTGAAGGCGAGCCCAAAGAAATTTCCATATAAAAACAGGGATAATATTCTATTTATTGAATAAAGAACATCAGAGTGCCCCGCTCCCACAGCCAAATTTTATATGAAATGCAACATGCAGCTCACCTACTCTGGGCGGAGATATTTGGGCACTTAACGTAGGTGAGCTGCATGTTGCATTTCATATGGAATTAGGCTGTGGTTTAGCTGGAAGCTGATGTTCTTTATTCAATAAATAGAATATTATCCCTGTTTTTGTATGGAAATTTCTTAGGGCTCTCCTTCCTAGGTAAAAGTTGGTGGGATTGGGCATTAATGAATTCATTTTTATATACTTACTTCCGATGGGTGTTTTTTTGAAAGATGGGTGAAGTGATGAACCTGGGATCTTTCTGTAGTAGGTGGGAAATCATTGTCTGACATTTGACATACACGCCACTGAGTGGTATAACTTTTAGAATCAGGTTAATATGGGCTTTCCACGTTTCGGTAGATCATAAATTTATTATTATTAATATGGTGATGTAAAAACATAAAATATTTGTATCATTAGTCATATAAATATTAACTTACAAATATTTCAAACTCATAATATCAATAAAATAATCTTAAAAGTTAAATTTAAACAACTCTAATCGCATTATAAAACGCATCACAAACGGAGGGACCACACATATCACCTATTGGCGATTCTTTCTAACCACACTTAGTACGACACGATAGAGAAGTCCAAACAATCTGTGATATCTTCCAGTACCTTCCACATTCCATCACTGGCAGTCCTTCGTCGTAAAGCAATTTCACTGTAAATCTCAGTATAGTTTCTAATTATGATGTAGACCAGTGTTCCCACCGTAGGGCGTACGCCCCACCGGTGGGGTATTACTCCTCAGAGGTGAGGCACCACGCTTCAGAGATGGGACACGTCTCATTAAAAAAAGAAATCGATTGGATATTACTAATAGAGGGGACTTAAAACTGAAATTTACCGAGTTAGATCCAGACATTAAATTTATTTGCAGCAAGCGTAAATGAATTTATAAATAAATAAGGATTAGGCATCAACATTTTATTTTACTTAAATTTTCAATTTGAATTTTTTAATTATTTCAATTATAATATACGTTTTGAAAATTTACCTACTGTTTTATTAAAAAAGAGGCCGGTGGGGCATATGACTTTTGAAAAGACTACGGTTGGGCATGGCATAAAGAAGGCTGGGAAACACTGATGTAGACGATTTATTTATTTATTTATTTATTTAAACTTAAAGTAAACAACAAACACATATAAATATACAAATGGACATAGTACAGATTATAAAACGTTGTTTACTAGGGCGAACTTATTGCAGAACTGCGATTTCTTCCAGTTAACCCCATGATGAAAGGTATCGAATAAAATCAAGCTTTTTCTAACTATCTATCTCTTCCCTCACACCGCGTTCCATGGAGGGTAGGCAGAGAGGACAGAACGCCGGACTGCCTATCCTTACATAACCCCTTTTTTGCAATTGCAATTATTCATACACGCTCTTGGTTTGGGCATGTTGAGAGAATGAATGATGACAGGATGACAAAAAATATATATATTTGAGTGAGCAAAGAGGGGTGAGAAAGCGCGGCCGCCCGAGGCTGACCTGGTCCGATCATGTCGACCAGATCCTCAAGGATGGACGCGTTTTGAGTAAAAGGAATCGGAGAGCGTGTATGACAAATTGCATGAATGTGACGGAAGCTAGGAGTGTATGTAAGGATAGGGCTGTCTGGCGCTCTGTCCTCTCTGCCTACCCTGCAAGGGACGTGGAGTGAAGGTATTGATAGATAGCTCTCGGATTTCTTTTTCTCAGGGTTTTGTCAAGCTTTGTCAAACTCTCAAATGTTACGTGTATGATTCCTCCATAAGATTAGAGAGCGTCCAATATGCCTTGCCCACCTACTGTGGAGTGTGGAAATATGATAGTTGGACAAATATAATAACTAATAAGTAGAAACATAATAAGCCAGGCTTAATATTTTATGTGAAATTAAACTTATGTTAATGATGAACACGTGTCTTATGAGAAAGCAACAAAGATTTATAAATGTCAACTTACATTCGTGGATTTATACAGAGCGAACAACTTTTACAACAACAGTCTATCGGAGTCAGACATATCTCATCTATCTCATCTATCCCTCCCTGTCCCCTCCCTCTTCCCTCTTCCCCCTCCTCATCCTTTTATCCCGAACTCTTCCTTCTATTTTTTTTTATTTTTTTATATTCTTGTTTATTTTATGTTTTTCTGCCTGAAAATTGTGAAAACTGATGTGTACGTGTGCGATGGGTGAGTGTGTGAGCGAGATTGAGTATGGGTGTGTGAGACGACCGGAATGAACTTATATGTTTTAATTTAACTGTGGTGCATGCTTGTGGGTGACAGCTGAATTATGAATGAACTAATCTTCAATTACTTATATCTATAGTTGTTATTTATTTTGCACTTTATACCTGTAATAAAATAAAATAAAATAAAATATCTAGGATTGCCAGATATGTTGCTCGCAGCTGCCCCCCCCCCCCTATAGATTGGAATAGGTTTATATTTTTTCAGACTAAATGATAAAACCTCACAAAAAATCACATTACTATCACACATTTTTCATCAAATTTTCTAAAATTAGCATAAAAATCCTTCAGATTCATAAAAAAATGCTTGCGGCGGTATTTTTATTACTTCTTTGTATAAAACATTTTTCATACATATTATTGCGGAAAATATTATATACATTTTGAGGTGGTTGGTAACGCGCTCGACTGTTAATCCAGTGGGCGCGGGTTCAATCCCCGACTTACTCCACTTCACAACACAAGCTTTTCAAGCTTACTGTGAAGTGTACAATAATGTATTTGGGTTTATTTCGATAAACCCAGATTCATTAAAAAAAAATTTTTTTTTGATGATTTTTGATAATTTGTGATATCAACATCTTGGGTAGTACCTTTTCTAAGGGTGGACTTATGGAATTATAGTCAAAGCTATATCTTATAGAATTATAGTCCTAGAGAGATAGTATCTCGCGGTCGACAATACACAAGTATTACTCTCACTTAGTTGTGATATTAAATAGGATTTGATACGGATATTGTTAGAAAGCTATTTGTAACACTCGTCATATTAAAATGATAATAGATAATATGACACATGACATTATAAAATAATAACAAAGTTTCGTAATGGTCAGTTGGATAATAATAATGTTATATAATATATTATTATAATGAAACTATATCAAACGACTTCGTTAGGTGTCATATATGGAATGTATCTATAAATAAATATCTAAAGGGACTTGAAAATTTCACCATCGTGATAAAACGAATTTATTCGCGAATATCGTGATTTTTACGCGGGGATTAGCTGGTACAGATCGCAGCATTGAGAGAAGCTAGCGTTTCTTTAACATAATTCTTCACACTGTTTACCAAGCGTTTAAATTCTAGGTAAATAATGCAGATTTCGTGTTTTTTTGTAGGAATGCGTATTTTAGCGTTTTTAATGGGAATAACGCGAAATTCAACGTTTTTTCATTAAATAGACCCTTGTTTAAAAAATGCAGTTACAAAATACTATTAAAAGTCAGATTAGCTTTGGAAATCGTTAATAGAAAAAAAATCTTGTGCTTAATTGAAGGTTAATTTTTTTTCTTGTAAGTATTTAAAGTTGTAAAACTGTGCATTTTGGTAAAATAAATGTACGAAAAATAGCGTAATTTTTGCAGAAAATAACACCGTGTTTTAAAAAAATAACATCGCTTTTTCCGAAAAATAACACCGCTATTTTCGAGTCTCCGAGTATTCGATATAATTCGAGAAAAGTAAATAGTCCGAGAGCCCGCTGCTTAATTTATGACGTATCTGTTTTTTGATCGAAATGTGGTATAAACGATAGCTTACCAATAGGGTATTACATCGCACTAGGGTTGCCTATCAAAATCTTGCCGCAACCCCCCCTGCCCCCCCCGAAAAGGTCCCTCTTCGCGGTTTTTCGCATTTTATAGGAATATGGTAAGATATAGGAGAAAGTAGTCAATGACAAAAATAATTCTTGCTAAATTCTCTACAAAAAACGTGAAGTCAATTTTTTCATAGGACTAGTAGTTTACCCGTAATGGCCGGTCAAAAAACAGGGTATTTTTTGAAAAAAAAAAAAAAAAAGTTTGATTTTTTTTCTTTCACGTTCTTCCACCCATTATAACTAACATTTTATGGAAAAAAAATTTTGGCCTGCGGCGCTATATCACTGATTGTTTTATGAAAAACTAAATTTTAAGAATTTTCGTCACTGAGTTTTATTGCAATAACTCCGAAATTATTAGATGTATGAACATAAGTTATAGCTAATTTTGTAGCTAAGAATATGGTAATTAATTCGTTCGCTAACTATTTTCCTGTAGCTCTTATCAATTTTCAACCAATTTAGTTTAAATACATTTTTTTAGTATTTTAAATGAATTTCGGTTTGGGACCGGCCATTGCGGGTAAACTGCTAGTTCTACGAAAAAATTGACTTAACATTTTTTGTAGAGAATTTAGCAAGGATTATTTTTGTCATTGACTACTTTCTCCTATCTCTTAGCATATTCCTATAAAATGCGAAAAACCGCGAAGAGGGACTTTTTCGGGGGGGGCAAGGGGGGTTGCGGCAAGATTTTGATAGGCAACCCTAGTGCGATGTAATACCCTATTGGTAAGCTATCATTTATACCACATTTCGATCAAAAAACAGATACGTCATAAATTAAGCAGCGGGCTCTTGGACTAAAAAGTAAAGTGTAACACATATAAAGTAAAGTAACGACCAGTGCGTGACACACACGTATGCTAGCTGTATAGTATAGTGTGTGTACGTGTGTAGAACATACGTGGGCCGTGCGCTGCGCTGCGGGTCATAAGTCACATTTCATTCTGATCTGTACTATACAACTCGCATAGGAGCCGATATTTTACAGATAATTATCTATTATTTCGTGTAAATCTATTTATTACAACTATTGCAACCTTCTCTACTAGCACTTACACATAGGGTTGCCATGCCAGATATGTTGGACAAAAAACCGCACAATTTGTAATTTTTGCACCCCCCCTTCCCCTCCCCACCCCCTATATACATTTTTACGTTAGTAGTTCAAAACAGTGTTTACTAAGTATACGAATTTTATTTTATGAAAAAATGCTGGCTATTTTTATTCTCGGGTTTTCACAAGTATGAAAAATGGGAAGACGATTGAAATAATCCATGATTGTATTTCCTTCAGGGAATTTAATTGATAAATAAGGGCTTGATCGTTGAACTTCTTGAGGTTCGATTGAAAAAAGCGGACAGCCCTTTGTTCGGTTTTCCAAGATTTTTTCGACCGGTCGGGTTAGATGTAAGAAAAACCGGACTGTCCGCTCCAAAGCCGGACATCTGGTAACCCTACTTACACAGTATTGACTATTACTTACTTGTGATTATTTTGGAAGAGAAATAAAATTATCTAGATGCCAATGTAATAAATATGTTCCATTGGGTATGCTGATGCTCAAATTCAAATTCAAATAAATTTATAAGTAACTAATATCTTACATTTAATACATACATATAAAACAAATTACAATATTTACAATTTTCCATACTACCCTCCAATGTGAGGAGACCTCGTGTATTGGAGGGGAGTTCCGGGGTTTTCATTGATTTCAACACACAACATCAACAACAAGACAATGACACATTTTTTACAAATTATAAAAGAAAAAAATAACAACAAATTCATTAATAAATTGGATTCATGCTATCATCTTTCATTCAATTCAAATCTCTCTCTCTCTATACCTTTCACAGATCACCTTTTTCATCTTTATTTTGAATGATTTCGGATCAGTAATAGCCCTCAGCTCACTATCCAGCACGTTAAACCATCTCACCCCAGGAATGCATAATGATGTTGGCCAGCGGAGGTTCTCACACGTGGGGGTTTTATTCCTCTGCCTCTACGCTGACTGACTGTGATGCACAGTATAATAATATGTAACAATATCTTTCCTTCTTCTTCCGCTTATGCTAGATCTGGGATCTGTTTGTTTCGGCGTTTGGTCCTCCTTCTTGGGATGTGGAAGACCAGCTATCTCTCCATCTTTTTGGTGGTCTTCCTGGCAGCCCTTGGGGATTACATTTTCAGCAACAACGTGGGCGAGTCTTGTTCCATCCATCCTATTAACATGGTCCCCCCAGAACCGTCTCCTCTTTCGGCTCCACCGCACGATATCCTCAGTTTCGCAAGTTTCTCTTATGACAGAGTTTCTAATTCTGTCTCTGAGGATTCTACCAGCTATGGATCTGTAATATTTTTTAGTACAATAGACGTTTTTTGTACCAAATCCTCAAAACTTACGAAAAAACATTAAAAAAACTAAAATACATATTACAATATGACAGAAGAAATTAGGAAAAAGTGTCATCAAAATTCTGTGAGTATGTCAGTCAGATGAACCTAAAGAATCAGTATTTGTTTTATAGCCACCTTGATGCTACATATTTGCAAGATTACGCAACCTCATACCCACTTAATATATAGAATATTGCCATAATTTTGGCATACAAAAAGAGAGCGTAACATTCAGCCTTAAGAAGATAATTTATAATGAGAATTATAATATAAAATTATTTTAATGCTATAAGTATATAAATATACCTTTCACTACATAAACTTGCTACACTTTTTTTTGCCTTTTTAGAGTAGATAAATGTATGTAGGTAAGTATGTATATAATATATGTCTTTATCTTGTTCACCAAAAGTGTAAATAAATTAATTATGTCATCGAGTCATTGCCCGATTGCATTCATAAGTTCTTCGTAAACTAACTGGCCAAAACCAAATTTGCATATTGTCTATAATATGTATGAGTGGAGAAGCGTTGAGAGATAAGATAAGAAATGAAATGATTTTGACAAACTAAATATTTAGATTAAAATCCACAAAAAAAAATGACTCTAGCTTACGCGACTAGTATTCGAAGATTTCCACCCTCATCATCGGGCGATTGTGAATAAATTTTGAATAAACTTTATTAAGTAAAAATCCTCGAAAACTAGTCGCGTAAGCTAGTCATTTTTTGGTGGATTTTAATCTAAATATTTGGACTTCCACCAAGTACCAACGGTCGAAAACATCGAGATTATGACAGCAGTTGAGTGACTGTAAACCGGCTGTTGTAATTACTATGAAAGTGAAAAGTTGAGATGGTTAGGACATCTAGAGAGAATGAATGATGAAAGTATAACAAAGAAAATATAAGTTCGAAGGCTTTCACGGCCGGAGTCACAATGTTCTTTGTTTTCCGGGCTATATGGCCGTGGTCGAAGGGGTTTCATTATTGCACCCGGTGCAATAATAAAACCCCTTCGACCACGGCCATATAGCCCGGAAAACAAAGAACATTAAAGAAAATATATTTGGGCGAAAGAGGAGGTGTCCAAGAACCACCTAGCTAGACCATTTTGACCAGTTGCTCGAGGACGGAGATGTTTTGGCAAAAGGAATCGTAGAGTGTGTTCTATGACAAATTGTATGGATATGACGGAAGCAAGAATTATGTGTATGGATATGAAGGTCTGACAATCTGTTTTCTGTGCGTCCCTTGCGGAGATTGCCAGATAGAATAGAGTAGAATAGAATAGAATGTAATGGAGTGGAATAGAATGGAATACTCGTAGAATAGAATAGAAAAAAATAGAATAGAATGGAATACTCGTAGAATAGAATAGAATAGAATAGAATATAATATAATATAATAGAAAAGAAGAGAATGGAATAGAATAGAATAGAATGGAATGGATTGGATGGAGTGGAATAGAATGGAATAAAATAGAATGGAATGGAATGGAATAGAATAGAATAGGACAGAACCAGAATAAAACCAGAACAGCGCAGAATAGAATATAAAAGAATAGAATAGAATGATTTCTTAAAATTATTTATTCATTGAACTACATCTACAACAAATTACATTGCACAGGAGGATCATAACAACAATGTAAAATACATTATATGTACACATTATTACTGTAATATACCTATCCATTGTATGAATTGGATTCATCTGGAAGCACAATGCCAACTTTCTTATATAGAATTGGAACATAATCATCATATTCAGCCTGGTAGAAGTTGCCAGCTATGGGATTGCCCATCTTGTATTTCTGGGTAAAATTGGCAATGGAGAACTTCTCCCTTCCTTCTGGACTGGTATCTGTCAATCGTTTTTCAGTGAAGTTAATTCTGTTTGGTTGTTTGTAGACGAGGAAGACATAGCGATGGAGACCAGTTTTTGGCGGAGGTCCGCTGCCAATGTATTCTGACAACGTTCTTCCTTTAGCAAGGTCACATCCGGGGATGTTGCCAACCAGCCAGTGGTGCCATTCGCGGAGTGTTGGCTCCTTACGACTTGGTGCATCAGGGTCTGATGGGAAAAAACGATTTTATCAAATAACGTTAAGTATAATAGTTCTATGAGCTGGATTACATAAATAAATAAATAAAACTTTATTGTGATTTGAGATATACCTAAATTATTTCAGGTATGGAACCGGAATTCATCTGCATTGCACGGACGGAAATACATTATGCTTCATCCACATGCTCGTGTAGGATCGTGAAGGCTCAGTGTTCATGAGTAGAAAGGCGTCAACGGTCGGTTACGTACACGTCAAGACAAAAATTTTCAACCACACGCCTTTTTACTCATTCACGGCGAGGTCGTCGAGGCTCGGCGAGCGTCTGGCGCCAGCATTACAGTTTTTTCCTCAACAGAGACGAGAGGCATCGTCACAATGTAGCGTTATGTGAACTCCCTTGGAAAGGAATCAGGATGGTTGTTCTGAGGTCGAGTTACGAGTCGGTTTTGGCTGGTTTAAGTGATCACTTTATTTCCAGGGCAATGTTCATCCATTCCACCACATGCTACAGCAGGATACCAATTTAATTAAAATATGAACAAAAAAAACGTACCCGTCATGCATAAAGTGTAGAAACTGTTTGGTGCAGCATTCCATGTAACGGTGGGCTCATCCTTCACATTGGTGGGAGTTAACACTTTCCCTAGATCCACTTACACCCCACTTGGATAGCACACCTATCCAATAAAAAAATATTTGTTAATTATGCTGTTTGTTCAATTCATGCAATTCAAAATATTAAAGACAATAGGAAGGCGAATACACAAAATATTAGCTCGATGCCAATTAGAGTGTAAAGAGCTCCGCTTGGCATTTGTCAGAAGTGGGTCCATCAAAGGAGAAAGGAAGGGAAAATGTTAATTTCAGAAGCAACAATAATATACTTAGTGACAAATAAATGAAATGCTGAACTGAGTGTAAGGGGTTCAGGTCAGCATTCATGTCAATACTCAGAGGAAGCTAGTGTATTATTGTACAAAATAGTTTAGATAACAAGAGAATTAATTTAATAAATACAATAATACATTAAATGAATACACAGAATCGATGCTACGTGGGATCTCTTGTCCCCGGGTCCAGCCTATCGTAAAGAATTATAGATAGGTGCCATTGAATTCCACTAATGATACAGAATACAGTTAATTTATACCTACCTTAGCTAATTGTTGTGGTGCAACTGGAATAATATCAGGAACAATCTGATGAGTCTTAAAACTCTTTGTTACAGTTGAAGTTGATGGTAGTGCTCTAGCAAATAATCCAAACTGCATTACTATACAAACTGTAACCAAATGAGAAATTCAATAAGATAAACTCCTCTTCATAAAGAGGTCTCAGCTGAGATAGCTCGGACACGTCATCCGGATGCCAGAGGAAGAGTTTCCGTTAAAAGCTCTGGAGGCCGAGGGTGCAGGCAGATGAACGGTGGGCCGTCCCAGAAATAGCTGGCAGAAGCAGGTGCGAAGGTATGCGAGGAGAAACTCTGATTGGAGTGGCCATCAGAGGTCCTCGAAAATGCAAGTCACAGGAGCCTCTGGTGAAGATATGCAGATTCTTTGAACCTCTGACCCATCCAAGGATAGAAGGGGAAGAAGATGTTAATGGAAGCAAGAAGTGTGAAAAACTGTAATATTATGTTTTTGAAAAAACTGAGTTTATTGAAATATGTCACGGTTTATTATATGAAGTTTTAGTTTTACGCTCGTAATGACGCGCAAGCGTTGAAACCGTGGTAGTGTGTTTTACAAACCCAAGTGACTTAGTACATAGTTCAATAAACTCAGTTATTTCAAAATGTCAAAAAACAGTCACATAGTTAATGCCAAAAACATCAATATTATAGCTTTGTAGATTTAGATTAGTTCTTGTTAATCTCTTCTCCATTCTTCTTGGGTGTACCGTGTGTAGGTTGTCGATGTTGTCGAGTTTTCGGCCTACTTGATGAGGCCATCTTCAGGACTGATATTGTTTAATTTACTTATTTTATTTATTTATTTTTATTTTATTTTATTTTATTAACAGAATCAGACAGTTATGGAAGTAAATTTTACAATAGAACAAACACATCACCAACAAACAAACCAGCAAAGATTCTACATTTCACTTAATTACAATACCATGAACGGAAAACACATAAAATATATATACATATATATAAACAAAAAAAAAAACAAAAACACAGACTGTGATCAGTGAACAAAAAGCAGGTAGACAAGTAATTGGACAATCCAACTGAACAACGAAAAGATTAATTAAATGAATACAAATGGATGAGATATTAAATGGATGAGATTTCGTTTTTTGACCGTCATTTACTGATTAAGACAAATCTCTCACCTGTCACCAGTAAAATGGCACATAGTTTCCCCATTTTCCTGTGTATGAAACACTCAGTAAATGTGTAATTCACGAGAGTCCACATGCAACTATAAAAAATATTTTTTTAGTGCGAGCTATTTATTATAATAATATTTGCACATTGTTTAATACCCGTGCAGTTTTAAATATAATTTAAGGTTCACGACCCAACTATGACGCGCGGCATTAAGGTTCAAAATCGCATGAACAATCGCACGATAAAATGGTAAAAATAGCAAGTAGTTATCTCAACAGATATACGGCGAACTTTCCATCAGGCTTATGACTGATTGTCGGCTGGCTTAATGTGTTCACTTTACACTTAAGTAACATTCACCAATTCCAGTCCATCCGTCTGCCGCATCCAGTCATAAGTATAAATCCATCCTTTGCCAGTTTTTTTTTTCACATAGTAATCTGTAGAGATGACTATTTGTTATATTCAAATTCTTCTTCTTCTTACAAAAACTTGAAAAAAAAAATTGAAAAGGTTCTTACAAAAACCAAAATGTGATTTTCAAAAATAATCTGGTAAAAATAGCGTTCTTTTCCAGTTTTTGGGGTTAATTTTGCTTCAATCTAAAAAAAATTTCGGTCATTCTCTAGATTTTAATGCATATTATCAACACAAAATAAATTCTCCGCGACTTTGGAGAAACGAGTTGCTATCTTTATATAAAATTGTGACACTTGTATAAATAGAGGGAGCAAAATACGAGAATAAAACAATATGATAAGAATTTATGACTGTACTAGCTGAGTTACCCGTGATTCGCAACGGCAAATTTGACAAAATAACACGGCATAAGCACGGTATACAGGGTCATCGAAAAAGAATGCCTCTATTTTAAAACGGAATAGCTTTGAAACCATTTTCGTTAAATTAGTGATTCTTTCACTGTTCGATAACTAACAATTGTAAATTTTGGTTGACATATGACACAATGCGTAAGCGCGTGCGGAGAATGGCTGCGCACTCGACCCTCAAAGTCAACCGACGCTTTTCATCTACCTGCGCCTTCCCTCATTTTGAAAAGGTATAACTTTGGAACCATTTATGTAAAATGAGTAATTCTTTCACTATGTGGTAACTAATGAATGTTTTTTTTTGTTATAGTTAATGCATATAGGCAACTTCTATTACATATAGTATGTACTTTGTATTAAGTACATATATGTTTCTATTTACTTTTATTCTTGTTTATTTTATCATATTGCTAAGAAAATAATAACAAATTTTCCAATTTCGTAATTTAATACGGTGCAGATTAACACAAAACACCCTCTCGACGGAAAGTTGTGGGGTAGTCTGGATTTCTTTCATATAAAATTTGACAGTTTCGAGTTTTAATAAAAAATTCGCGTAATTGAAATATTTCGTCATTTTTGCATTTACATCTCGGCCAGCTGACCCCATCGATTAATTTCTGCAAGAAAATATTTGGAAAAATAAATCAAATAAATATTGTCTGTCCTCTCTTCCTTCATTCATTCCCTCAGCATGTCCAAACCGTCTACGCGACTCTCCTAGTTGGAGAGATTCTGGGCGGAGATATTTGGGCACCTAACGTAGGAGAGTTTTATGTATCTATTTAATTTTTTTATTTTTTATTTTGTACCCATATGATTTTTAAATGTTGTGTGTTGTTTTTGACTGCCCAGGATTTGTAATTAAGTAATGTTTGAGTCTTCACTGGTTTATTTGCAGATGATATTGTGATTGTTTATATTTTATGTAATAACTGTATGCACTCTTAATTAAAATTAATAAAATAAATAAAAAAAATAAAATGTAGAATTTCATATGAATTTAGCCTCTTCTAAGTGCTGCTCTTGCTCTTTATTAAATAAATAATATTATCTCTGTTTTTGTATGGAAATTACTTAGGGCTCCCCTGCCTAGGTGTAAGTTGGTGGGATTGGGCATAAGTGTAGTATAGAAAATTTGTTCATTTCCAACAGTACCTACATACATAAATCACTCACAAACTCTGTAGCTACCTCCTATAATTAACTCTTCCCAATAATTCATTTTGCCAATTAATACGTCTCGATCTATACTAGGTATATGAATACAATCGATTTTAGATCTATATCTTATTAAGTATGGGAAAAAAATATTACCGAAAACAACATAATGAGAGATCAATCTTCTTAATTATAGCTGGAGATATCAACTTACATAATTATTCTCGGCGAAACCTGGTAACATTTAATGTAATGCAGGAAGGAGTCACAACTTTTGAGGGGATTTTCCTTAAGAAAAAAATTGCATTAAGATTCAGAGATTTGCAAAAAAAACTTCTCTAATTTATGCTCTTTCAAATGATCTGCGAAACGTAATAATAAAACATTAGTTTCATAAAAATATGATACAATAACTTCAAGCTATTTACCATACATAGGTATAGGTTGCATAGTGAACAATACATTTTCAAGAAGGCAAGATAGTTTTGCGAGTTGGAAAAAGAAAAAATATTCCATTTAACCCTTTAAACCGCCATTACAAGTTTGAAAAACAAAGTTGCCAGTTTATTCTAACAATCCAAAAATTGACTAGTTTTTTAAACAACAGTTCTGAAATATAATTTGAAAGTAGTGAAAAAATGTAACCATATCTTATTATCGCATCAAGCAACACTAAACCAGGTTTGCTCCGTGAGACTTCTGAAAAAAAAAAGTGGACTGTACGTGTACGTATCTAGCCAATCTAGCTGATTACGGAAATGTGTACAAATACCATCGAAAACAGATGCTACATTGTTGTATTTACTGGTTTCTGCTGATAATTATTACTGTAAATGTTATTTTTCTTCCGTTACAATATTTTCTTGTTGTTGTTCTGCCGGCAATTAATAAAGTTATTATTGTTATCAAATATTGTATCTCTTATCTTTAACACTAACTTGAGATCTCTAGACGTGTGCATCATTGTGTAGATAATGTTTGCAAAGTTATGGGAAACGTAGTGTAATATTCTAATACATGGGTGACGCCAAGCCCCCCCCACCCCTCCTAAAGATTGGAATAGGTATTTTTTATTATACTAAATGATAAAACCTCACAAAAAATCACATTACTACCACACATTTTTTCATCATATCATAAATTTTCAAAAATTAGTATGAAAGTCCATTAGTTTCATTTAAAAAATTGATTGCGGCGCTATTTATTAATGCTTTTTTTATAAATAAAACATTTTTCATACATATTGTTGTGCGAAGTATTATATACATTTTCAAATAAACGAACCACATCACGACCTTCTTCAATATGTCCCGCAAAAAAAAAACACCTGCGGCGCTATTTCCACGTGTTTTATGCTAAGTACATTTTTTAAAAAATTTGTTGCCCCCCCCCCCTTCTGGCAGGCGACGCCCATGTTCTAATGTGTTTTATAGACAGTGCTCTACGAATCGCAGCTCTCAAATGGGGGTGCGCAGGTCACATGGCCTGAGATTCAAAAGATAAGTGGTCGAAGAGGGTCTTACCCTGAAAATCAAGAACAACTACCAGGAGTGTAGGAAGACCACCAATACGATGGAGAGATCATCTTGTTAAACGTGTTGGTAGCAACTGGATCCAGACAGCCCAAGATATAGGGTCGTGGATAGTGGAGAGAATTGGGGGAGGCTTTCGTCCAGGAGTGGACAGGACTGGTCGTGAGAGTGGAGGCTCGCCTTGTTCAATAAAACCAAATATGTTCCTAGCGAAAAACAATCAGGTTCATTACTTCTACGGTGAAAAAATAATTCCTAGAACTTTGTGAACACACCTCAATCAACCTAATAAACAATTGTATAATTATATATAATTTTTCTATCTCAGATCCACATAATAATAATAATCTAGACACTTTCCCGTTGACATTTAGGATCGCGGGATCTAAATCACAGTATGAGGTGATGATCCATGTATCACCTTTTGAAGATCTATTGTTTTCCGCCTAAGATCACACTACTCACCTATATTTTATACTAGCTTTGTTACCAGTGCTTTGCAATGGCAAATTTGTGAAGTAGATAGATCGATAGTATGACCAGAACCACATTCATCTGTTCATTCATTCTGACAACTTTCTAGAAGGTTCCGCAATGTTCTACTAACGTCCACAACTTTCTAGAAGGTTCTAACAATATTTGATTATTCCCTACAATTTTCTAGCTAGAAGGTTCTATAAAGTTCGCCTTGTTTCCACAGCCTTCTAGTAGATTCTACGTAATTATAACTTTAATTAGGAGGTCCGTAAATCAGGCAATTGCAGGGAACTAAATCCTCTCTTCTCCCTTCCCTTCCCCTCCTCTCCATTCTCCTGCTTCCGTCATCCTCTGGTACATTGTTTGTTGCATTATGCTGGTATTGCCATTGTGCCATTTTGTGCAAATTTGAGAGTTACCAAATACTATTTGGTGTTAGTCCTTTTGTTTTTACTGATGAAGTAGGTACTGTCTTACATATTGCAGAGCTAATTTGTATTTACCATATTAATAGAACCAGTGGCGTATATAGGTTTTCATTTCGGGGATGGGAGGGGGGGGGTGAAAAAGCCCTAGGAATGGCAATTAAAATTTTAACATAGACGCAGTAAAAAATGTATAATAGCGCCGCAGGCGAAATTTTTTCGTAAAGGTGAGTGAGGAGAAAAAGGAACAAAAAAAGAGCGCCGCGGGAGATTTTTTTTTTTGAAAAATGGGTGAAGTGATGAACCTGGGATCTTTCTATAGCAGATGGCACATCCTTGTTTGACATTTCGGGGGGGGGGGGGTCGCCCCTCTTCTATATACGCCACTGGTGTGCACCATAGAGAGTATATGTGTTCTGTGCTGTGGTGTGCACAATACAGGACTAATTAAAGAAATGTATAATGTTGTATGTTGTACAATGTACATACAGTAGCGTAACTAGGGGGGGGCGGGGGGGGGCGGTCCGCCCCGGGCGGCGCATTTCAGGGGGCGGCAAAATGGATCAACATATAAAAAAAACATTTTGATAAAACACACAAATTAAAAAATAAGTATCTCTGAATTTTCTTAAATTATTATGAAAAACTGTTAAATTACAATAATTTTCATTAAAAAAATTTGCCTGCGGCGCTAATAAAACCTGTTTGCGTGTCAGGTACGAATTCTTTATAATAGGTGTCTCAGTTTTTATTTCACGATAAATAAGCTCGATTTTCAATATCTTATGACTAAAATTTAGTTACTTCTTGTATGGTCGCTTCCCCTATACAATACCTATAACCATATGTGTTAGGTACCTGCTATGGAAAGATAACCAGGTTCATTATTTCACCAATTTGTCTAAAAAATTTCGCCTGCGGCGCTTTTTTTATGGCATTTTTAAATGTTACCTTGTTAAACGTACTTATTTTTTTATATTTTTATTTAAAGAAAGTAAGCAAAACTACAAAACGACCTTATTTTTTTTTTAATTTGTAAAAAAATTTCGCCTGCGGCGCTACTTAAATACTTAATTTATTTTGATACGTCTATGTTACAATTTTAGTTGCTCTAGCTTAGCTTGAAAGCTGCAGACACCACTGGGTGGGTACACATGTACTTTAGTGGTAAGGGGGGGGGGGGGGCGGCATTTTCAGAGTCCGCCCCGGGCGGCACTAATGCTAGTTACGCCACTGTGTACATACACACCTTTGCCTGTAGGTGAACCTTTGTATAAATAAAATAAAATAAATAATGCGTTGCATAATCACGCAGTGCGTTGCACACTAAACTCATCTAGTAGGTACTGTATTTTAATATTATTATGATTAAAATGAAAGGTTAAAATGCATTATTAATCATATGTTACTGCACTTCATAAGTAGAAAACAAACATTGTTACAATCATAAATAATTTATCGATTGAAGGGCAATATGCTCTGAGAAAGAATCGTTCTATTATCCCATCAACTTTGTCAAATCTTGTATTATTATTATTTGATTTTATTGCATAATTAAAACAATCACAATTTTGCCACCTAACTAGGCAAAGCCCGTACTAAGATGGGTGGTGAGAGTTGAGAGTGTAAGCGCAAAATAAGAATAACGTAAGTGGCGAAATCAATTTTGGTTTATTGTATAAAAAGGGAAAAGAAATCAAGAATATCCGCTAAAGTCACTGCGTCTTCCATCAAATATTTCATCAACCAAATTACAGCATTAGATCCAACAAACTACTGAAATAATATCAAGTTTCAGTCAATTTTAGAGGTGACACTGGATTTTTTTATCGAAAATATTCACAAAAATCAAAGTTTCTAACTGCTGGAGTCAGTAAAACAAAATAATAATTATTCTCATTCATCCATGTTTTTAGTATTAGCTGTGTAATCTTACTTTTCCCGGCACTGTTTTTCACACGTTCAGCTACTGTGGCCTCTTAATGATCGATCGATGATAGAATAACTAGATATTATTGAGATATTAATTCGTGACATGATATTTAATTATATCAGTATAATGATTTTGATTTGAATTGTTAAAGCATGCTTGAAATGTCAATATTCTGTGGAAATTAACTTTCTGTATGGTAAATAGATAAAGGCTTATGTAATTTAGGAATGTAATGGGGTTTTTCCTTGTTTTCTAATAAACTCTCTGATTTTTTACAATTTCCTACCATCACTACTATTTTGAAAATATAATTATTTTTCATTTTTATGCAAAGCACTGCCATCTATGGGAATAATTTTTAAGTATAAAATTATTATGCAGCTACCGCCATCTTCAGTTTAGTAGCAAAAGTATTTAGTTGATTGAGAAGGAATCTGCAATGACCTTGAAGATTCGTTAAATTCCTGTCGCTAATTTCACGTTTGTTCGTCATCTGCAAGGCAAGACGTTTGGGGACGGCGGTTTTGCCGTTTTTTTTTGCGTGAGTAGAAAAAACACGGCAATTCATTGTGAATAAAGGTGCAATATTTAACAATAGTAATTAAATGGAAGCTTCTAAACAAGATGCCAGTACAAATAGTCACGAAACACCTCCCGGCGAGCAAAAGAGAGTCGGATGTTCACACTACAAAAGAAGAGCGAAATTTGTCGTAAGTAAAATTGCATGATTTTGTTTTCGACCACGTCTTGCACTTTGCAGATTTATCTTAAAACATGTCTAATTTATTCGTATGTATACCTATACTCTCTGACAAACCTGATAATATGATTTCTATCTCAATTGTTTAATTAGATTCCATTAGTCTATTTGATTCAGAATCTTGTGTGCATTGTTAAATAGTTTTTATAAAGCCTTGCGGTTGAAGGATTTTTCTTGCATTAGTTTGTGTTGCACTGTTAATAGCTATAGATTGTTTTATTGAAGATATTTCATGTTTAATTGCGCGGAGATCGCGATGTTGTCTGATTGTTTTCGCACATGTCGGGTAATTTATTATTATTCTGATCGTCTGACAATGGATTCAATGCAGAACTAATTGATTAAATGAATTTTTAATTACTGACAATAACTGTTTATAAACACGTTGTGAAAAAACACGTGTTTATCTGTCCAGTTGAATTGAAACGGACAACAGTTTTTAGTTGATTTTCCTTACACATAAAGAAAACACGTTATTTTTTTGTGGGATTCTTCACTCATCTCGATCATATGTAAGTAGGCACTTAATATAATTAAAATTCTTTCGAGATCCTTCTTTAAATGCCTATTCGCATAAGAAGCAACCATGTTGGTATCATTTTTGTCATTGTCAAATCCAAAATACCATAACCTAAAAGTTGTTGCCCAAATAGCTCATGTCATTATTTTTTGTCTATTTTTTTTTACTGGATTTATCCACATTGTCGAATAATTTGGTAAAAACATGATCCTCAAAGGAACACAGGGATAACACAATGCCCCTGTTGTTCAAAGTTGTATTAGGTACAGTAGAGGCTCACTAATTCGGTAGTATTAAAAATCATGGGGTTCGATATTATTGGAATGTTCGGATTACTGAATTGCATAGAGAAATTACATGTATCCTCAGTAACAGAGTTATGGATGCTTGGAACAGGCTGCCCCCGGATCTGGTTGTTACTGAGAGTGTGAATGGCTTTAAGAATGGACTTGACAGATTACTGTGATGTCATAAACACTTGAGCTCAAGCACATCAGCTTTATGCTGCCTGCTTGACTACACACATAATAATAATATGATTGCGTGCCATATTGGTTGTCCACAATTGCATAAAACATGGTGATATTTCAGTGATTTTTGCGACTCCTTATGTATAACCAGTGTGGAAATTACCTTCGGAATATAACCTATGTAATTAAATGGTAAATTAGCTTACTATATATCGAGAAAAAGTGGCGTATACCTAGCGGAACGGCAATGGCGGTGGTAAAGTTTTGTCTATGGTTTTATCCGTTGAGTCTTTCTACATTTATAGAGGTTCCCTTGGTCTACGGAATATTCCTCCCCATACATTTCGTACCATGCTGTGTGACGTCATCAGCTTCTTATGTCACGTAGACCTGGCCTGTATGTTAATATTTACGATGGCCTCGGATGTTTGTATGCTGTGCACAGAGTACAGGTTAATGCTTCCATAATCGTATTTTACATCAATTCAATTCAATATGTTGTGTAATATCTGCAAGTGATATTGTGTTTGGTATTTTAATAAAACAAGTTAATTTAAGTGCAAATTTTATTATTATGCAAATCATCATCGTGATTGTATTACTTAACACAAATAAAGCGGTTCCATCATAATGTCATACAGCAGAGCCTCTTTAATCCGAACACCGAAAAATTATACCCTGTTCGGATGTACGAAGCGTTCGGATTATAGTATGTAGATATTTTGAAAGGTATTTTTCGAAGTAAAACAAAAATATTTTGCATTATAATGTATTTATTTAAGTACAGTCTGTCAAAAAAGAGTTGGTGTTCGATGAGGGCGCCACATGTAGCTTTTTGGCAACCATAATGGCAACACTTGCATAATTTCCATACAAGCAGCCTCATTGCCAGCAAACAAAATTGTAGTTCCAATTTAATCCGCCACCAACTCTTTTTTGACAGACTGTACGTACATATGTTAGATACAAGTCACAATCTCACTCTTTTATGGAATCCCAATATAGTGCTTTGACGAGTAGTGTTGAGTGACATAGAAAATGCTTCATCCCTTAATTTGAGACAGAGACTATGAGAAACGGTGGTCGCGGGGTCGTTCGGATTATCAAGTCTCTGCTGTACATATAGGTGCACAATGATTCCAAACACTTGTACAAGGTATTTTGTAGCGACTTTAGTAAGGATTCATTTTGTTGTTGATGACTTTCTCCTGTATCGTACCTTATTCCTAAAAAATGAGAAAAAACCGCATAGGAAAAAAACATGTATGTCTTTTACAAAGTTTTTCAGTAGGCATTTTCCCCAATCGAGGCAGTCTTCTGGAGTAAGCCTTAGTTGTTCCATATCCCTTCTGATGGTATCCTCAAGGGACTTACTCTCTTTCTTGGTCCTTTCGCTGAACAGCTATGTTGATCTTAGTTAGGTAATCAGCTGTGTTTTAAGAAGTGTGCATTTGTTTGTCTTCCAGACCCCGTGTTGCAACAAGTTCTACATGTGTAGGTATTGCCACGATGAGAACGAGGAGCACTACTTCAACAGGAAGACCGTGACGGAGCTCATATGCACCGAGTGTGATACCAGGCAGAAGGTGCAGGCGGAGTGCGAGAAGTGTGGAGTCAGATTCGGAAAGGTAATCATTTAAATTGCCAAAGACGTAATTTAAGTTAGAGGACAAACAGAAGTTTCTCTAGTTGTCTGTGACTGTGGGTATGTCCCAAAAGATTGCTACTGCCATCTACGACCCGTAAGCTGGACAATGTCATCTGTCCACCTTTTCTGTGGTTTTCCTACACCTCTTTTGTTCTCCCAGGGCCTCCACTTCAGGATTTTAGGTGTCCATCTGACACTGTCCTGTCTTGCCACATGTCCCGCCCACTGTCATTTTAGCTTTGCTGTTTCTGAGTGACGTACAAATATGTATTTGTGTGACGTAATATATATCGTATTGTTTTGTTTGCAGTACACGTGTTTAGTGTGCAATCTGTTTGATGACGAGGACAAGAGACAGTACCACTGTGATGGATGTGGGATCTGCCGTGTGGGGGGGCGAGATAGATTCTTCCATTGTGAAGTGTGCAATATGTGTCTCCCTATACAACTCAAGACAGATGGCCATAGATGTGTGGAGGTTGGTACTACAATTTGTCATACACACATTCTACGATTCCTCATACTTAGTCCATCCTTGAGGATCTGTTCGACATGATTGAATGAACCAATGAATAAATTTATTTTCTCCAGAATATACACACCAAAAAGCGATCAATATAAAAATATATAAGTACATAAATAAATCATTACATGTGGCACAAAGTTACTTCAACTATCCGGGAAAAAATTACACTGCCTCACTAGACCGAGGTTGAGTTAGTTCAAGTCAGTTTCAGGCGGTTGCGCTTACTCGAACGTCTTCGCTCAATCAAATATTTATTGTTATTTTCTCAGCATGCCCAAACCATCTTAGTTTATTCACTACTATCATTCCAGTCACAACACCCGTCTTGTAGTCGCTAATTTCTCTAATAACCTCATACCTTATTCTATCCCGTGTTTAATTGAAATTGTGTTTATTTGTTGTAGAATGTGTCTCGTTCCAATTGTCCGGTGTGTCTGGAGGACATCCACACGTCTAGGATTCCGTGCCACATCCCTGACTGTGGGCACTTGCTGCATCGCACATGCTTCGAGGAACTCTTGCAGTCGGGCCACTACGCATGTCCCACGTGTCAGACTAGCATGATTGATATGACAAGGGTGAGTTATTTATTTATTCATATATCTACGGTGCAAGCCTTTAGCAATAAAAAAACACATAATATATATTGCACACTTAGAAAGTTAATTGCATTTTAAATAATAACAGCCTTATTCAATAGATTCGCCTTTAATACAGATCGCAAAGGTTACGTAGTTAGTTGCCATATTATGCTTTAAGTTATTAATTAAATATATTTTATTCATAAATTTTACTTAGCTGTCAAATAACTAATTGCTAAGTTACGCAGGGCTTCGGTTACGTTTGCTGCAGTATTCCATAGAAATGTCTTAAAAATGTGCAAAATTCCGTAGAAATTTGTTTATGGTTATATTTTTGGCGCCACTTTCCGTGGTTCTTCTATGGTTTCAACGTGTTTTGACATTGACATTTGTGTTGGGATGAAAATGCCGTGTGGATGTGGTGTGTATGATTCGCATGATAAATTCGTTAAAAATTTGCCTAATTACCCTTTGCTTACAGTTGTTATATTTTGTAGTGCTCGTAACACCTTGAATGTCATTAGATTTGTAGCTAAGTACCTACGTAAATTCAACATACTTTTTTCGAACTAGAAAGCATCACCTTACACTTTACAATTTTGTGTTGCAGCTGTGGAATTATTTAGATTCTGAAGTGGCCATGACTCCGATGCCTCCGGAATATTCTGAATATAAAGCGACTATACTGTGTAAGGACTGCCATAAGCTATCAACTGTAAAGTTCCACGTTGTAGGATTAAAGTGTGCACACTGTGGCGGGTACAACACATGCCAAACTAAAGGATTTCAAAGGTTACTGTCTTATTGTCATACTTAGTAGTATTAAGATGTTTCTGTTCCAAAAAGTACAGTCATACCTGGGGGTATATAAAACTTACTAGTAATTTCATAAACTATTTGCTCTGTAAATTTCACGGAGCTATGTCTACGGAATCATACTTAAATACTAGTATTCTTTGTTGTATTAGTAAATTAAATTTTTGTATTCCAGAGGGCGAGAGGGGTCGGAGGACGCAGATTTACCCGAAGACGGTATTCCGTCGACTAGCAACATGACAGTAGAGAGATCTCTCGAGTCGCCGCACACGAGCAACGCCACCACGGCGTCCGTCATCCGAAGCAGTGCGTCCAACTTAGCAATAAGTAGTTCCAATGTCGCCAACACTGTAATGGCTAGTAACAATAGTTCCACGAGCGCAAACAGTAGCAGTAGTAATAACACTAGTAGTAATAGCAACAAGGAAGACGGATCTCAGCTCTTACAGCCGAGCATATCCGATGAACCTCCTCAAGCTTGACACCGCAACGCCAGCACATAACATTCCTAAAGGACCGGACACCAGTAAGGAATTTTAGTAATATAGTTATTAAGGATACGGCTACAGGTCAAATCTCGTTAACGAAACGATATACGAAGTGGATTGATAAGTCCGGTAAAAATGAAACAACGAGTTACTTTTTTCAAATGGATCATTTATTTTTCAACTTGATATCTTTTTAGAGCTATACGCTTGGTTAGACGACTCCGGAGTTTTTGGAACTCGGTAAACCATTAGTGAATCATCTCAAGTGACGGAGAAGATTCACCTTAATGCTTTTCAAGAGATTTTTCCATTTCCGTGACAGTTTTTTTTTTGCTGAAAAACTAATGTTTCATCAACACTCGAAATACTTTTTTTTCATTTGAACAGTGAAAGAACGACTCGTCGGGTCTAAACGACTGACAAAGCAATACTAATTCAAATATCGGTATGAAATTTTGAGTATGTATCCTCGAAACAATGACCTGTCCAAAAATGTTAAAACTTGAATACAAATATCACCGCTTCATTCATTTTTACCGGACTTAACAATCCGTCCTCGTACACAGAATAAAAATTGTTCTATTCCTATTAGGTGTTATCAGCCAGGCAGCTATGGTGATATGTCTGATCTCACAACAGTATTCTCTCATTCAGTCTGTCAAATCCACTGTTTAGATTCTTTCACACTTTGTGCAACAACAAGCTCCATACCATCCTCCATACATACACAACTCTATTGGATAGGAAATGTGCACAGGGATTCTGCTTTAAACCGCGCTTGTTTAGCTTCAAACTGCGACCTCTTAAATGATTGCTTACACAGTAAAGAAAAGAAAACAAGAAATAGGATATAAGATACATACATAACAGGTGTTATAAGGTTCACCTAACGTAAAGCAATCATGTAAGTTCCACACTCTCAATAAGCAGCGGTTTCATTGATTTATAATGTTTGATAAATCATTATACTCTATGACGCTACGAGACAAGAAAAGGAGACATGCATCTATGGATGGAAAAAAATAATTAAGATTTAATGATAACAATACAGTAGCGGGCGGTGAATAGTGGGTAAGCTGAATTTTAAAAATAAGAACAACGTAAGCAAAAAATATTATTTTAGCTTATGGTGTATAAAAATGGGACCGAGTATCAACAAAATGTCCACTGTTTAAGTCACTACGTCTTACCTTAAACATTCTATCAACCAAATTACAGCATTATATCTAACAAACTACGGAAATAATCCCAGGATTCAGTAATTTAAGACGTAACTTTGGAATATTTTTTTATCGAGAAAATGTACAACAATAAAAAATCAAAAACACATTCAGTATAACGAAACATGTTCTTTTGCGCCATGAACTTTGCTTTACCGAGATTTGACCTGTGTATTGTTATTGTATGACCTGTATATTGCTATTGTATGACCTGTATATTGATATTGTATATTATGTTGATTATGCGAAGGTTCGACCGACGAGACAAGGTAGGTGCTAGGAATGTTTGCGTTCAAAAATTTGCGAGACCAATTTTTATTTTCTTGGTCTTGAAATGTAACACGGTACTTGCACTTGTGGAGAACGTTGTAGTGTTGTAATTCAATGGGCAGAATTCGCTCTATTCACGGTTGTAGATCAAGAATTATTTTTTCAGACACATTTGAATATAATCTACAAATTACAGTTTTTAAAATATTTTTTAGTGACCTAGAATATTCAGACAAGTCATTTTTTACACCTTTCTGATATTTGCTGGTCTCAAAACCATATCTGGATCGCATATTCAATCAGTTTCCTTTTTTTGTTGTACAATCCATTTTACGATGACCGATGGGTGTTCTGGTAATGGTGGGTGTGAAATCAGTGAGTGGTCCATGAACTAGTTTCTCCAACATCTTGGAGTCATACTCATTTCAACTCTTATATATTGGCAGTAGTCAATACAACTGGGTTAGATCATGTATTTCAAACATTTGCAATCTGTTTCGGTGTAGGCTTTGTAGTTTACAAATTTTGATTTTAACGTGCGGCACGCATTTTTAAACGTCATCTCGAATAATCGTTTTTTTGTTCGAAAGCTTCGACTCTTGAATATTTTTCGCAGAAGAGCGTTTTCAGAGTTTCACAATTTTTCCAGCTGAGAACCACTTTTTCCTTGGCAGTTTTCACAAACAAGGTTGAATTAATATTTCTCCAGCACCACCAAATTCCTTAAATTTTGGTTTAAAATTAAGTTTCATATGACAGACCATACCTGACGATACAGATTTATTTTTTGTCTTTTCGGTTGACAAGATAGATCTTTTGTGTACAGCAGTCGCTGGCAACCAATGTCTTTGATTAACCCATCCAGTAGAGTCCATACACTTGGATGGCTGTAATGGAATAGAGAATTCAGTGCGTTGTGAAATCCCTCACAACAATTTGTTGTTGTTTTTGTTTGGGGACTCTCCACAAGCTGCTTGCTCGTGGTTCCAGACGTTTATTGGGAATTGATTCTCTTGGTTTGAAGAGTCTAAATATTGGACACCAGAAATATCTGAATCGGAGTCTAATGCCCGATCCCACCAACTACCACCTAGGAAGCAGACCCCTAAGGAATTTCCATACAAAACCACAGATAATTTGAGTGATTATTATAACTGTCAAAACCTTTAAGATATAAATCCATACAAAATACAACATGCAGCTACTTAAGTGAGGGAGATTCTGGGCCGAGATATTTGGGCACCTAACTAAGTAGAGCTGCATGCTGTATTTTGTATGGATTTATATCTTAAAGGTTATGACAGTTATAATAATCACTCAAATTATCTGTGGTTTTGTATGGAAATTCCTTAGGGGTCTGCTTCCTAGGTGGTAGTTGGTGGGATCGGGCATAAGTATTCTATACCTTGACAACTTTCTCGAACTACTTCTTCTATTAGTGCAAATAGAATGGACAGATATGCCTGAAACAATATATTGAAATTCATAAATAACACGTTTATTTATTTTTCCTCATCAATGCTTAAGAAGAATACAAGAAAGATCAACATCACTTAAAACGATGACAATTTTATTACAAAGTGTAATATTATTATGGAAGTATGAATCACATCATTCTATCAGCGCAGATGTATAGGTTAGGTATATAAACATTTGACACAGTACTATGTGGGTGGGTGTGTGTGTGAAACAAAACAAGAAATATGATTTAAAATTACTTACATTTATTGATCCAAAATACACAACTCACAATAACACAAAACAACAATTAACTACGAACTAATAATTATTCCTATTACTAGTTACATATTAAAACTAAATTAACCTACGAATCGTTCGAGCTATCACTAAGTTTATTAAAATTATTACGCTGTTAGATTATCACAACAACACTTGGCCTTTTTAATAAACACACAAAAACACTATACGTATTTATAACGACGTTATGACGCAATATCCAACGATGCAAACCCGTCTCATAGAAATTATTCTAGAGACACTGGCTTGGGTGGTGGCGGTGAGTCACTGATGGATGATATAATCAGATTCCCGCTGGAGGTCCAGAAACAATGTTCAGTACTTTTCAGTACTATGTTAGCCTTGCTCTACGAAGAGACACGCACAGGGCTAGTTGTTAATACTGTAGCCTTATATAGCGGCTAATATATTACACTCAAGGGGCGAAGGCCCTTCTTACTTCAATGTCGAAGGAATCACAACAAAGACACACACACGAAGATAATTATGTGTTTTCACACTGTTACGAGAGACAAACGGACTATCTCGTATTTCGACCGCTGTGAGAACACCCTGGGCTCCCTCCCTTTATTAGTCCTTCTATCTTCCATAGAAAAGTTAGTGAATAGTTTTATTTCCTCCTGCATTGCCCCCCTGTCACTCTTGTACTCGGGTGGCTGCAGTGGAAAAGGGAGTTAAGGTAATTGTGAAATCCTTCGCAGCAGTTTGTTGTTTTGGGAGACTTGTCCATATGCTGCTAGGTTATGGTTCCATACATTGATAGGGAGTAGGGGCTCTCCTATTCTCTTCCACTTGATGTGAGTGTGGTGTGTGGACCGCTGGTACTTTTTACTTCGGGATGTTGAATTTATTTGACAAACAAGTTACTGCATATTAATATTCATTTAATTTTTTTATAACAAATTTTAAAAATGCACCCTCTCAAATTTCGGAATGCTTTTTCATTAGCTCTAATCGTCATTTGAGCCTGAGTCAATTTTCGTCTCAATCGTTCAACAGATTCATACTCGCTGTTGTACACCAACTCTTTGTAGTAACCCCAAATGCGAACGTCCACAGGATTTAAGTCTGGGGACTCAGCAACTCATACGGCCCAGCCAGCTGTCTATAGAACACTCCTATCCATAAATTTATTCTAAATTGGTGTTGAAAGTTGTGGCGACGAGTCGCACGGCGGCTTTCGTAAGTCCACGAGTGGTAATCGTGCATGTTAATTCTGCTTCGCGTAAAACATGACTTGCCGGTCCACATCATGCTATCAAAGAAATCGGAATTTATCATAACTTAATTGATTGTATACTAATACGGCTATTACAAATTCATTAAATTGGGTTTCAGCCAAATGGGTAGCGTTCATGCTTTGTTCTAGTTGTAAGATTCGTGAGCGCAGTACAAGTTGATTTGATTTTAATTTGCTAGTAATGCCATCAAAAGTCTTTATCGCGCCCCCCGTTATGGATAGTTTGTTGGATATCATGTGGGTAATAAGAAAATCTTTTAACATTCTCAGGATTTAACGATTCATAGGGTACCATTCGAAGCATGCCTTGTCGCATCTTTGGCACCAAGCGTTCTTATCCAAGATAGAACCCCAATTTTTCCAAGTGAAAACGTACATATTCTCCTTTTGTACGAGTTCCAATCCTTCGTCGTTCCATTCTTCTACGTAAATGTTTTCGGCGCAATTGTAACAGAACCATTCATCCTCGAAGTATTTGTTGGCTCTTTGAATCACCACTTTGGCAACGCTGTGTACTCCGACACACGTCGGTACTTCGTCGTGTTCCCACAGGTATTCCTTCAAGGCCCGCTTGGTGGTGAATTTAAACGTTTCATAATCTGGTTGTTGAGGTTTCATCTGTCGAATAAAAGAAATTGTTCGTTATTTTCAAAATATATTTATTGTGGTAAAATATAATATACACACATATGGTTATATAATATTAATATAGTTAATCATCAAGTAATCTATGTTTTAGCCAAAATTCTTCCCAAACAAACGGACTGAGGTCGTGTTTGGCGGCTTCGACGTTAAAATTGTATTGGGTCGTTCTCGTCATTATCGCTTCCCTGGCCTGCGGTACGTCCACGTACATTTCTATGGGATAGTTCGACCCCGTGTACAGTACGCAGTTCTCCACCTCTTGTCTGCACTTGTGTTTTACGTCAGTGTCCATGATCGTCCCCGCAGCCAGCATTTTCCATTGCTCGAATTGGTTTTGTGTCATTTTGCATTCGTCCATCAGGAGAGCGTTCGAATTGACCGCCGATTGAAAGTTGAAAGTGCTGTTGGAGCTCAGTCCCGTCAGTTTGGTGAAGTTGAAATGGCAATTCACTATAAATTCGATCAGCGTCGTTTTCCCCGTATTAGTCGGTCCGTAGAAGTACAAGTTATTCTTCTTTCCCATTTGTTTGTGAAAATGTTTGTAGGTCTTTGTCGCGAAATCGTTGAAGTCTATATTATTTTTTTGTAGTAAATCCTCTATGTATTCTATTCCGTTTTCGATTTTTTCTCTGGTGTTTGCGCTTGGGTCTCCTTTGAGGTGGAAGGTTTTGGCTCGTTCGAATCTTTGATCTGTCGTTTCCTGAAATACCAGAATTCTTGCGACTGTGATTGCAGTCTTGATTTTAGCGTCTGCTCTTGGTTCGAAAAGGAAGTTAAACCCATCAGTCTGAGCTGCAAGTATTTTGACAACTCTGTTTTCGTTAAAAGCCCTTTCGTTAACCAGTAAGTTGACAAGTGGATTATTTTGCATTGCAATTCTGCTAGATTTGCTTTGTCTATTGTACGGTCAATAGATCGTTCATGTGCATCGTTTGGTTCATCGGATCGTAGTTGTATCGAAGTCCCTTGTATATTGCTAGAGGTACCGTGGCAATCATAATCTTGATCCAGCTCTCCGATCCCCATTTCAGGTGTTGGGCTTTGAATGGGAGATAAATTAGATCCCCTTTCCTCACACTCAGAATCGTAGAAACCTCTCTTGCTGGTGTTTCCGTCTTTATCTCCACCTTGATGAAAGAGGCACTGGCGCATTTGCAAATCTCGCTGTTCGATAATGTCCAATACCACCTGACGAACATCACCGGAATAAATATACTCATAAAGGCAAGAGAGACACTTAATGCTTTTACATCGGTAATGTCCTTGTCGAATATCTCTTCCAAATTTGGAATTGTGTCCCCACTGTTTACTTCTACTAATGTATATGAAGTGCCAGTGTGGGTTGTTCGTTCCGAAGTGATACATCGCGATTTTCCAAGGGCGCGAATCAACATTTTTTGTTATTTCTCGATGTTGCGTTGAAGTTTCCGATTTGTTCCAATGATACAGTTTCGTCATCATTTCCTCTTCTAATTTCTCTAATGCTTCCTCCTCGGCTATTAAAGTGTTTTGTTTTTCCGTTGAAGAAAATTGCCGAGTATCCTGTTTCTCCTTGTTCCACATTTCGTATTCCTCTGATTGTCGTATACATTTCAAATCTGCTTGTATAGTCATATTCAGAGATTTCAGATCCGCCGATATTTTCGATTTCTTCCCCTTGTCTTTGTTCTTCGGTGTTGGTGGACTCATATTCAATATGTCTTGTGTGGTTATTTCCTGGGCGTCTTACATTGTATTCGTCAATTTGTTGTCTCGGTGGAACTACTGGATAAGCGTTATTATTGGAAGTATCCAAATCCCAATGCAAATCGTTTGTAGTAATGTGGTAAAAGAAGTAATTGTCCATAAAAATCTTACCTTCGACGGTCTATTATGGGGGGGAATGAGTAACCAAATCGTCCCCCTGTCACTCTTGTACTCGGGCGGCTGGGGTGGAAAAGGGAGTTAAGGTAATTATGAAATCCTTCGCGGCAGTTTGTTTTTTTGGGAGACTTGTCCACATGTCGCTAGGTTATGGTTCCATACGTTTATTGGTAAAGAAAGCTGATGTTTTCAGTCATTTTATTAAAAAGTGAGTGTCTGCATGAATGATAACGGTGTATATATAAACATAAGAATGCATTTTAACAACATTTGGCTAAAATAAAAAAAAAAACTGTCTTTGTTTTATTAAACAAACAATACTTTCTTACATTAATTTACAATTCACACATACATGTATAATTTAATACCACATTAAGTTATTCATTCCCCCAGACAGCATATATGAGCTGGTATAAGGGGATGTGCTTTCAGGTCCTTATTAATTAAAATACATGTTGCGAGTAGAGAAGGTTTTTATTATACTGAATATAGTTGTCAATTACATTTAGTTAGTGACTTTATTCATAACTATTCAAGTGGAAACGACGAGTGTGAAATGTGTTAAGGATAACTGACTTGGAATATCTGACCAGGAATCACAGATTGGTTTGCTTATACTATAGGATACAGGAGTGGTGGGGATGAGGAATCCTATCTACTATAATTACTTACAGTACCTATATATATAACTCGCCCATCCTGATGAGAAAAACTTTGGAACATCTTTATTTTTAAAGTTTTTCTGCATTCTCACAGTCAACATTTTCAACTTGGTTTTTTGATTCTTTTATAAACTACCTTAAGAACTACACATGTCACAAATATAACAAGTATTGCATATAGGAATATTGTCCATGTGCTAATCTTCTTTACTATGATGCTGGTGTTCGATGAGCCGATTGTATTTGTAAAACGTAATCTATGAAAAACTGCTCAATTTCCGGGAGTTCTATGTACGGTAGGTTGGTTCTTGCTGTGTTCATTACGATTATGTCTATGTCTGGTTCGGGTTCTAGCAAGGTCGTGAAAATCCTCCTGGTCAACATCTTCGTTTTGTTGCTCGTCGTAGTAGTTATTCTCCTCTTCGCCATTGTAGTTATGGTATTCCTCGTAATTGCCCTCTGGTATCTGGCCGTCATCATGGTAAAACAGCTCCTCAGCTGTCCACTTTGGGGCGAGGGGTTTCGCTGTCCTCATTGTTTGGTCCGAATTAGCTTCTTTCTTTATATATTGCTGGGGTTGCGGCCGTTGAAATTGTCCTTGTGGTTTTTGAAAGTTTGGGAATTGTCTGGGCGCAAACTGCCCATAGTTTGGGCTGAACTGTCTGTTGTTGACCAGAAGGCGTTTGAAAAAGATCTTGAATTGTGTGTCTGATTTACTATGTTTGAAATATATGAGATTAATATATTTATTTTTTTGTCTTTCTGGATACATAATTAGATCTCTTTTGTGTACGGCAGTCGCTGGCAACCAATGTCTTTGATTAACCCATCCAGTACACTCCATACACTTGGATGGCTGTAATGGAATAGAGAATTTAACGCGTTGTGAAATCCCTCACAACAATTTGTTATTTTTGGGGATTCTTCATAAGCTTGTTGTTAAAAAATCTCTGAACATTCTCAGGATTAAAGCTAGTAGCTCGAGAAAGAGAAGTATTTTCAGGTTTTCTTAAAGACGGAGATTTGTCCCGAGCCACGTTCTTTACTAGTAGTAGGTTTCTCATTAGCCTCACTCGGTAAGCCTGGAGAACCTGGTAAAGCCATCGATAATATATTCATCGTTTTCTTAATTTGTACAGTGGCAGCTTGTATACTGTTAACCATAGCAAGTAAGGATTGAATTTGTGTTTTTGGACGAGATTTGTTTTTTTCTGATGGCTTCTTTACAATCTGAAAGATTTCATCAACTTTGTTGGCCTTCATGCAGCTACATATCTTCTTGTTCGGGTATAGTATGAATATTATCCCTTAATTTAAAGCATATTAAGTGTATATGTTTGCACATATTGCCCTTAATCAAAAAATCTTGACATGTACGCATGTACATGTGCAAGCACAATTTTTGCCATTTTTTTTCCTCTTGGTAGGCACCTTCTGCAGCTGAGAGGTGAATATTTTTTTTATTAATCAATTTATGTAGAGAATCAATTTAGAAGAGTTTGTGGCGAGTGTACTTCTTGCTACACTTTCCTCCTTTCTTGCACGGTGACTTAATCTTTAAGTTTCCACAGTGGCCATGTATCATATTCGACTTGATTATATCATGAAGAATAGGGTCCATGCTAGGATTGGGAATTTCAGCACAAATTAAGTCATCGATTTTGTCAGGGGAAATACGTTGCTCTAACCTTAGTAGAATATGAACGTGAGGAAGACCCCGCTTTTGCCACTCCACGGAGTACATGAAGCATTGAACACTACCGAAAAGTTTTCCTTTAGTTAGAAGCCGAACCATTTTCTTAACTTTTAAACGGCACACCTTGGCTATAATATACATGCATTTACAGCAGTCGCTTGCAACCAATGTCTTTGATTAACCCATCCAGTAGAGTCCATACACTTGGATGGCTGTAATGGAACAGAGAATTCAGTGCGTTGTGAAATCCCTCACAACAATTTGTTGTTTTTGGGGACTCTTCACAAGCTGCTTGCTCGTGGTTCCAGACGTTTATTGGGAATAGGGGCTCTCTTCCTCTTGGACCTTCCACATAATATGTTCTGTGCCACCAGAGTGTGCAGAATCTCCTCCGCACATACCTGGTTACCAGAATAACAAATTGTACAATAATATAGAAAATAAAAAAAATAATGGGAAATTTTCAACAATACTCAAATACAATGTTATAAGGAGATAAAAACAAGTCAACTTTCTCATACCCTAGGTATTGTTTACCTAACGTCCTATTTCTTTGATGCTTCTTGATTTTTTTTTGGACAGAAATGTCCACATCTGATGGCAATGAAACACCGGATGTGTCGTGAATCCACTCCCCCGTTATGTCACATAAAACATTTCCTCCACTGGTGGTGGTGGACTCTGGGGTGAACCACTTTCCTCAACCTATTCTCCAGTGACAACACACAGTACTGTGCCCCTGGTTGAAGTTGGTACGCCCTCACTTGATAAGGACGCTGCTGGTGAGCTTTGATTCTCATATTCAATTGCCTCGCTCAGCACTGTGCCCCTGCTTGTAGACGGCACTGGGTCTTGGCCATTTTCCATCGCCATACGCAACATCTCCTTAGTGCGACTATGGTACATTCCGCAAACAAAAAATAATGTAGATACTTTCATCATTAATATTAGGTACTATAATTGTTGTGGTAATCCTCGAAATCTGAATTGTATGTTTGTGTCATATGATACACACGTTATCTCTCTAATATTTGATGTTATGTACTCTCACCTGCTTGACGTAGGTGGTTCTCCAGTCGTAGCAGACGGGGGGTTACTTCTGCAATGAAGTTCTCTGACTGTATCACACTTCTCAGGTCTCTTTTATTGGAGTTCGTAATGTGACATTTCAGGAACATTTACAGGTTATGTGACATCAATATTGACAGTTAAAGTTAACTTGCATGAATGGTTATAAGCCTTGATTAAGAAATCAGTAAACTGGAAGGTTTTGAGATAGAAAATGTGCGAAAGGTGAAAGAATGGAGGATACTTGGAAATCACCGTCGATGTTGTACTGCAATCTTTGTTGTTGTCGCGTCGGTGTTCACCACAATGGATAATTTGGATTAGATGGTGGCTGCGGTGGAAAAAGGAGTTAAGGTAATTGTGAAATCCTTCGCAGCAGTTTGTCGTTTTGGGGGACTTGTCCACATGCTGCTTCATGATGGTTCCATACATTGATAGGGAGTAGGGGCTCTCCTATTCTCTTTCTTTTCTTTCGATAGTAGGAGTGTGGCAGGGAGTCCTATTTCAGAGAACAGGTCAACATTTTCTTCCAGGAGTTTATTCATTCAACTCACAAGCTGAGTTGCTTCTTCTTCTCTAAGATCGAGAGAGGAGATCTCAATTGCTGCAAGATCGAAGTTCGATGAGAAGAGGTTTCTCTGAGGTCTGGGACTATTCACGATGTACGGCGATCTGAGCGTCTCTAAACATCCAGTCGACATGCCGGGTCGACTATCCTCGTTTTGGCGGCGTTTACTGCAGTGAGGTTAGGCATTCCGGCAGTGACATTGACCTGAGGATCTTGGACAGGGTCATCTCGGCCGACTTGTGAAGAAAGGCACCATAGCCTCTGCCGTCCAATTCTTTTTCGATCCCACGTTCTGCTCTTGGAGTCTTTCCTCCCACGGGTGCTTTCCTCTCGGCGACTGGTTCCGTGAACCGGTATTTTACAGCGGGAGTCTGGGTGAAGTGCCACTCTTTGGTGGCTAAGTTCAGTACCATCGCGTCATCCTCGAGAAAAATGGATACCTAGCAGGGTACGATTTTCTCGCGCCCCTGGCAAGACAACTAGTAACTCTGTTTCAACGGTTCGTCCTATAAGGACAGCCGGGATCTTCGTAAATTCAATTTCCAAGCGGCCACAGTGCCCCTAGGCACAGTCCTTCGTTGTTGGGAGTTGTGGCAGGGGTTGAGTTGTTGGTGGCAGAAGATTTTGGTCGACGACAGGTTTCTGTCATGTTCGGCAAATTTTCATCTTCGCACGATGCATTAAAAACAAATAGTATGTGCAATTCTTAATGGAAAGAAGACTCTACATATCTTCTTTTTTAATTCGCCTGGCAATAATGGCTGGTAACGGTGGGCAACTTTTCAATCAACTTTTTTATATTTTCTACACACTCATCCTTTTTCTTAGTTCTCATATTTGGTGGGATATTTTCCTTATTTTCAAATGGCTGCGGGTCTTGTTTGGAACACCACCTTGTGAACATGCTCTCGCTTATGCTAAAGGTATTAATAAACATGAGACGACACACTTTATTACGTGTGCCACTCTCGCCGGACAAAAACAAGTCGTGTCCCTGTGTCTTCTTTGTCGTGTCAGTGACATTTTTACAGCGTTTTTTAATTTTTCTCGAGGATACAAGTCCCTGAATGTATGCCTTCTTCTCTTCCAGGTTTTCTTATTAATATCTTGGCAACAGAAAGAGCTACTTGTAATTTTCTTTCATTTCCTGTGTTGGCATCTTCCCTTCATTGCCTTTGCTGGCTTTAACTCTTCCTGGACGTACTTTCCATTATGTCTTTTGTAGCCAATGTATTCTTTTCCTGTTGTTCTCAGTTTTTGATTCTTCTTAATTCTTTGGGTAACAGTGATGTGTCTTCATCCATAAGCAAAGAAATGTTTGTCATATTCTGAGGTATCTACTCACCAGTTATATCGCAGAGCTCTGAATTACTGAAGCCTTCTGTCTGTACCGTTCTACTCAGGAACTCTCCAGTCAGTGGGCACAGCTCCGTGTCGGAACCACACACCAAACTATTCAAAATATCCGTCTGCATCTCAATGTCATTCCGTTGGCACCCACTAGTTGAAGGCTGCGCGTAATTGAATGGATCCACGTTTCACACAATATACATCGTGTTTATATACTAATATAATACGAAATATAGTATTTATAGTATTTTTTTTTGGATTATTCTCTTTGTGTAGCTCAGTGGGAACTTGTCGTATTCGGCTTTTGTCATTTTTATGCTGGCGCCACATAATGTCCAAGTGTCTTTGTGTCAATCGAGTGCTCACGGTATTTCACAGATTAGTAGACTTTTGTAACTGTCACCAGATGCTAAATATCTTAATGTTGTTCATAGACGATATTTAGCTGGTATTGCATCTCTGAAGTCTGTATTTTGCTTGGAGATCATTGGTGAAATTTCGCTCAGCAAATATTTAAAGTCAGCATAGCTCATCCGGCAGAAGTTATGAAACTCTCAAGATTGTTCATTAAATTTTTCTTCGATAAATTCTCTGCAATATAAAAATAAATAAATTTAGACATTGTAACCCTGTGAAAACAAAAATTATGTATTTTGAACATCCACAATCTTCTTAGCCATATTTTTAATTTTCTTTTCATAATATTTTTACAATTAAGATACGCTAAGCCGAAAGTTATAGCCAACACAATCCCAACGTCCGTCATGTTTGCTTCTCCAGAACATAAAAACACGGTTGCGAGCGTGTGGACGGTTCCCCAAATTTACCGAGCCCTCGTGAAGCTTGGTAGTCGTGAACAGTCGTTGACTCGTTGAGGGTTGCCTCCCTTTTGAAATTCGATTCTTCAACCAAGTGTCTGCGTTAAAATTTCTTAGATACCGTGTCAAATAACAAATATACTAGTACATAATTACTGGGTCTATTAAATCTAATACTTGAAATCGCTGGTATTTCATACTAAATATAAACAAAAAATCATCGGAAACAGTCGCATATTCGTAGAGTTAAATCAACATCATTGCAAGTACCCTGTTGGCTTATGTCCTGGGAACATCCGAAGATATTAAATAGAATTTAGGTAGATTCACAAACACTTCGCCTGTCTCGGAGGTATGTACCATCGCTGTGTAATTATTGTATATAAAATATTTATGGTTTCGACGTCACGATAATTTTATCAGTTGTCATCATAATTATTATCATGGGTAGGTATAAAAACATGATTATTATGATGATCAGGTAAAAATATCATGATTAGGTGATTATCATAATTATGGTAGTTGTCATAATTAGGTATGCATATCATGTTGATTATCATGATTAGGTATACATATCATGTTGATTATCATGATTAGGTATACATATCATGTTGATTATCATGATTATGTATACATATCATGTTGATTATCATGATTAGGTATACATATCATGATAATTATCAGCAAACCATGGTTATTATGTCTACTAGTTGTTGTATTCAGTGAGATTTATGTTACAATTATTATCCCATTATTGAACTAAATTACAATAAGCATGTTTTATCATTATGTTTTTAATTGTTTTTATTATATTTTACTGATTGAGGTCCGCTTGCCCCAAACATAATACCATACAACCAGTTTAACTTGGACAATCATTACATTTAGAAACACACAATACTGTCCCGCCAGCAGTAGCTGCCTGCTCAATAATATAACAACAGTCCATCAAGAAAGATATGGTTTTCAATGAGGTTGCTGCATGTAGCTATTTGGCAGCCATAGTGGCAACTCTTGTAGAATGTCAATAGAAATGTCTTTTGAAGAAAAAAATCGTAGTTTGAATTTTATCCAAGACCATCTCTTTCTTGACAGATTGTAGATAGATAAATACTTATTAACTAAGTAACAGATACTATATTTATAAAAATAATCTTCCGATAAACCCGAATACATCTTTGTACACTTCATAGTAAGCTTGTGGAGTAAGTCTGCATCGGGTATCGAACCTGCACTCGCTGTGCGCATTACCAACTCGGCCGCCGATACTTTGTGTTTTTAAGTATGATATCGTTATGTTGGTGCAAGTGGACCTGAATGGAATAGTCTATGTTTATAATACTATGTCAGAAGTTATCAAATATCATTTTTTTTATGTTTATTGTTAAATTTATTATCTTAGCCCGTACTGGGAAATATTCAGTGATCAACATCCCATATTTGTATTAAGTTTTAAACCATAATTATCTATGTATTGTCTAATTGACGCAACTGCCAATGTCAATGACACAATTATTATGTTTGCATGCCAACTTGTTGATAATGTTCAGGGCTACTAATTGTGGAAAAGTTGTGGAATAAATTCCATCACTCCATTGGAACGGATTTGTTAACACAATTTAAAAAAAATGTCATTGTAATCTAATTTTTTAATAACAATGATCTAATTTATAAAAGGAAAAAAAATCCACAATTTTTATTACATACATAGTTGCACTGCTATTTATAATTAATGAAAAAGTTGCGGGATAAATTCTGTTACATGTTTAATTTGTTATTAGTTCCACAACTTTTTTTCAATTATCAATTGCACATTGCAGTGCTGTTTTGGTAACGAAATTCTATTACATCTGATATTTCCACAACTTTTTGCTAAAACAATACCAAAACTTGACAATGTTTCTGTAGGTAACAGCAATACATGGAATAAGATCTGATTCTATTATGTATTAGTAAGTTGCGTAAGACATTTATACCACAATTTTTTCGTAAATTATTGTAGCCCTGATTATGTTTTGTTTGAAGGATCTGTAATACCTATTATTAAAATGTTATCTCAATTCACTTTTGTTAACAGAACAGTTTTGTTATTGGCCGTTTTAACCAAATTACAACAAATTTCGTAACAGTTTTATATTTTTGCTTATATTTTCTTCATTGCAATGATAAGGATTTCAGTTTTTAGTATCCATTGAAGAAAAAGAAAAACAGAATCGAGTAAAACGAGTAGATGAATAAATTATTATCATAGGTTAGATACTAACCTCTGAAATGCGCTCCAAACTCCATGGTTTTTTCACGTTATGCTCGGATTTTACATGTTTGCTATAGAAGTCCAGTAGTTTCTTCTCATAATTGAATTTAACTGCATTTTCTTCTTTAACCGATTGATTATAACCTTAAATATTCATTTGTAAAACGGAAACATTGATATTGTTTGCGGCTGCCATTGTAACGAGACGTAAACAGAAACAAAGCGAAGCGACGGTAAGTACTGCAACTTCTTTTACGATATGACTAGTCGACTTTTGGTCGTATAGTGAAAAACCCCCACGGTTTACTAGGTCACTTTTTAATTGGCAAAAGCAATTTTCTCTATGCTCTTGTCCAATTTGACCAAAAGTAACGGGGGCTTCCCAAAATTAGCCAGATGCATCCTCCTGATTTCTGTCGCCTGTTTCATTTCACAGACATTCCTAGTAATGGTTCCAATGTTTGGAACCATGACCCTTTACAATAAAGGCGCCTTGATCAAACCTTCCTTTTTGTTGTTTGATCTTCTTAGGTGCCTTAGAAAGTTTTACCCTCATTTCACCAACTTACGACTGACTCCGTAACCTGTCGCTAGCGCGGTATAAATTTAACATGCGCACATGCTGTCGTATACCGCGGCTATAAAAGGAAGTAGGGGGGAACATAACCTTAAATATTTTGTACCGTGTGTGGAATCAATGCATATGATTTTATTGTTCCCTAAGGTTGATAACATTTCTAGTTGGAATTCAGAAGCCAATATCAATATAGTTGACTGGTTATCAAATGGTTTGTTAACGTCCGTGAATCCACTGCAACACTCGTTGGTTTGTTCGGGAACTCGTACTATTGGCCCATAAATGGACACTTACAAAGTCTGATTCATGTTGCCTGCCTTCAAAAAAGACAAAATCTCTTTTCAAATTGTACAAATCGCGTCTGGTAATTAAGTTCATGGGATCATTGAAGTTACTTGCATTGTCCCTTATTTTGTCTATGATGGGGTAAAACGTAACACTTTCGGATAGTATTTCCAATTTTTAGGTTGGTCAACCTTCCAATGTGGGTCCAATGTGGTTTATCAAATACTCAATGTGCACTAACCTTACGCAAACTATAAGTTTGTATAGAGTATTATCTTCTCTCTTATTTTGAGTCAACATTTTTTTTTTAATGTTTGTAACTTTTTTCTAAATGTTTTAACTGTTACTCTACCTGCAAGTTTATCTCTGTCATCTGCACTGAGACGCACTCGACCAATCTCGGTCTCATGTCCAACATGTGTAGTGAAGAAATCGACACAGTTAGTGCCGTCTTTTATAGCCACATTCATTGTAGATGGACAGGCAACCCCAAATTTATTTGAACCCAAGCTTTTTATACAGCGTTAGTTCTTGCCTCGTCCTTTATAAGAATATGACCGATGACAGTGGTAGTACAGTTTATTTGCATCTTTAGTTTTTTTGGTAGAGGTATTCTGTACATATGAAACCAAGTTTGAAGTGAGTTTTTCACACTTAACATCCTTTCCATGTATTCCAGCAATATGCTCCCTTAATATCTGCCACGTTTTCAAGCTTTGAAAACATTCTGGGCACTCAATGCGCAACTTATTAGCATTATTATTAGTTACTGAAGACTTCGGGCAAACAGATGGTTGTGTACCATTCAGTACTTTGCCATCATTGATTTCTTGACAACCTTGATTTCCTTTTCTCATCAACAATCTGTCTTCTTTTGTTTAATTGACATTTGCGAGCTTCGGCTCGTTTCGAATTTAAAAATCTTATTCTAATGAATGTTCTTATTTTAACATACGATTTCATTACATTTAAATCGATTTCAGGAAACATTTTATTCAATGATGTGACTAGATCTTTCATTACTCCACATTTTTTATTAATTTCATTGCCGTGGTACGCTAAGAAGTGCTCCTCTATATTTTTCACTGCACATTACCATTCAAATGACGGCTGGACGAGGCCACCATAAGAAAGTTGCTTTATCCAGGTTGGTGCGTACGTGTGGTCTTTTTTTATCTGGTAAGTATGATGGGGATGGGGCACTATGTGCATTTTGGCTACCCATCCCGCCACATACGACAACCCATCTGCTTCAGTTTCACTGAAGGTAGTAGAACGTAGTCCTTCGTTGATGTCATCACTCACAATATATATTAAGGTATCATCTGCAAACAATTGAATTTTACACATTTTTAAACACTTAACAATGTCATTTATGTACAAAATAAATAGTAAGGGTCCCAGCACTGATCCTTGAGGAACACCCAGTGTAACTTCTAGTTCTTTAGACTCCATCATCCCAACTTTCGTCTTTTGTTTTCTTGAAACTAGGTAGTCTGTGAACCATTTAGATTCGATTCCTTTAATTCCATATTTCTCTAGTTTTTGTATCAAAAGCGTCCTATCTATGGTCTCGAAGGCTCTCTTAAGATCCAGGAAAACTGCAATTACTGTTTGTTTTTGATCCAGTGCTTTTTTCCAGGAATCGACTACACTATTAATTGCAGTCCCACAAGAATATCCCGATCTAAAACCCGATTGCTCTGGTACCAACAATTTATTATAATCTAGATATTATAGAGTTGCTGTCTAGCTATGCATTCTAGAACTTGCTCATATTTAGGCAAGCAATTTATAGAACGAAAATCTTCACACTTTTTTTGCATTCGGCACTTTTGGTATCGGTACAACTATGGATGTTTTCCATGTAGCAGGAAATATTCCGTATTTTAAAGAGTCATTGAAGAGGTTCACTAAGAAGTGTGGTCCAAATCACTGTATGAATTATCACAATATGTACATTCACTGCTAGGGATCAGTGATATTCAGTCTATTTATATGTGTCGGTGCTTTGGTGCCATGGCCAAACCTTAGTCTATTTATGGCACTGTAGAATCTTCTGTCCGTTCAAGTACTTTTGTGAAACCATGGTGTTGCTGGAATCGCTTTTTGAACGTCGGCGTAAAATCTTCCCTTATGTTGGAGGGAGAACCTCCAGTATTTGTCCCATAGGTCTACAAGTAGTGTTGCCGCTATGTTTGCATTGGAAACCATCTTTTTTTGGCAGACTGAAAGATGAAAATTATTTTGAAGTTACATATGTTAACGATGGCATCTTTCAAAACTGTTCCTTCAAAATTTACATTTCTTATGTATGTAGCATTAAGTCTAATGTCATTCCCCTGTTTCTTATTGGAATTCTCACGATGTAAGACTGTTCTGGTTTTTGTATTTCCTTTAGTTTAATCATATACTCGAACCAACATTCTTATGTAATTGTTTCAATGTTTCCACGTTTGTGTTTGTCCAGTTTTAATGTTTTTTATTTTAATTGTATTATTGGTTATGTATTGAAAATTATTATTGTTTATTATTAAATAAAATTGACATGTTTTTGTTAACAATCTGTTTTTTTCTTACTCACTTCTTTATAAACAATTATCCAGTGTATTCTTGAAGGAGTTGGTGATGGGAGCTCTGACAAGTGATTCCTCACACTGCCAGCTCTATTGGTTGTGTGGTGTGTTGGATGTGTAGGTATAATGTTGTCTATAGCTTCAGTTGATGTCCTCTCAGGTGCACATTAGAGCTCATGGTGAACATAGCTGGTAGTATCTCACAGGACTACCTAGTGCTCATACATACACACACGGTATATCTCAATAAGATCCCCGATCATGTCTCTCCTTCAATGTTGTCGATGCACGCAAAGATGGCCCCGTGGTGGTTGGCTATTGGCAAGAATTTTGGTGGAGCTAAAATTTGCCAAGTATTTTAGGGATAAATCGAAACAAGATATGAATTATATTAATTTGTGTATATTTTAAAATATATTTTGCACTTATACGATCACTATAAAGCTACGGTAACATTTTGTATTGTCGACAAGCTGAGACATACTTATAAAAAACATCTCGGCAAACAATAATACGTTTAAAAATTATATGGAATATCAATCTATATATACATTTATCATAGCAAGGGCTTTGTGACATAGTTTCTCGATATTCGGGGCCATTTCCAAGAACGTAAAGCCTGCGAGTATCGAGAAACTACATACGTAGCTTAAATAAATAAAATTATATACGTATTTGAAAAGTATGCTTAATTAATAAAACGTCTTATTTATTTTCGTTATTTATAGTTTTTTTTAATCAGACAAAGTGACTTAACAATTCATATAAAATGATCCCCTCTGTAATATTCTTCTTGAGAACGCAAGGATTCGGCAAAGCTTTGCAATGGATTAGTATTAATCACTTTGTTCATAAAAGTTATAATATGTATTTACAAAGCAAAAAAGCACTTAGCCAATAGACATTTTCTACTCAAAATTGAGCAGTATTACGTAAATATACATCATACTCATATAAGGTCCAATTCTGTGATTAATTAGGTGTGTACTAACTAAAATATTGCACTTTTTTTTTCAAATATTTCATAGTAAAATAAATTTAAAACATCTGTTTTAGTTTGAAAAATAACAGAATTGGACCTATCGAATAAATTACTGAATTGGTAGTTCTTCGATGATCTAAGGGTGCCTTCCCACGACAAGTGAATCCGGATTCGTACGCGAATCTGGATTAATCCCTTCCGGATGGATGATTTCGTGCACGGGGTATGGGGAAATAGTTCCCTATTTTTATAATAATATTATAATTCATTGTATTAATATTTTTAACTTTTTAACTTTAACGTTGTAAATTTTGAAAATATCTTGAGTCCGTTGAAGCAATAAATAAATAAATATATAATATAATAAATAGATAATAATAATTATCTCTCTCATACTGTTGAATATATACTAATTCTGTTTTTGTGTTTAAAAATTAGATCGATCAGGTACGAGAATAAATTATTGTCTTTACACCAATATTAATTGTAATTTAGTAAAAAAAAAATAAAAGAAAGAATTGCCTGCGGCATTAATTAAACTTGTTTGTGGGTGATATTTTTTAAAGTTTGTCACACGGAGTTTTTGTATCTTGTATCACGCGTTATTTTTCAACACCGGTTTTTCTCAAATTAGCTGCTAATCTCTCTCAGTCCCGTTATGGGCCCGCTACACGCTCGCGAGTCACCACGACCTTTTGGTGTTCATGAGTAAAAAGGCGTCAACAGTCGGTTACGTACATGTCAAGACAAACGATCCATCCGCACCCCTTTTTACTCATGAACACCAAAAGGTCGCGGTGACTCGCGAGCGTGTAGCGGGCGCATTATGTGTCGGGGTGTACATTATATTTATTTTGTACGGGAAAAAATGTCTGCCATAACTGGAAATTAGAGAACCCATTAAATAATTTATTTATTTATTTTTAATATTATTAATGTCGATATTATCAGAATAAAAGAATACCGGCCCAGTAACAGTGCAAAAATTGTGCTGTTTCAGGTCCGTGGTATTAGAAAAATATAATGATTGGTACCTTAAACTTTTTTTCATTTTAAATAAAATTATAATTTCTTTATCATTCGTGTGTTATTTAGACTAATAGATTAGGTACATAATTTTTGAAGGGAGACATTTGAAAGATTGGCATCATACTGATAAAATGCACCACATGGACTTATAATTCGATGTAACAAAATTCCAGAAAAATTAATTCAATAAATAATAAGAAAATATAATGTTCCCCACTCTATGGCAACTGGGGAATCTAAATTTATACATTATTTATTTTGTTTTTCATTTTTCGAATCATGCGGGTGTGTGCATCTCTTTCACTCTCGTTGTATATTGTAACAGTACGAAACCCATAAGCATATTGCTCAAAATAAATAAACCCCACAAAAGCCGTACAAAAGCCACACAGGATTTTTTTTAGGGATAAAAGCACAAATCTAATTGAATTTTGTAAATAAAATTGATTGTATCGATTAGTATTCAAGTAAATTATATTAGGAACTAGAATAGATTAAAAAATACGAAAAAGCAAGTGGATCGAAAATGGGATAGACAATGATTTCAACATTTTATAAATAATTCATCTACTGAAATCCAACTAAAAAGTTTAAGATTTTATTATTTGAGGATTTTTTATTGGTTTTTAATCATCTGTAGACCATATTTAAGGCACTTGGAATCGTCAGGTTTACAAACACAAAATCAAATGCAATAAATCACTAAACACAACAAAAAAGAATGAAAGCAATAAACACATAGACAATACAAAACTATAACACATATTTTGTGGTACAATTTAATGCAGGTCTGGATGTAAATTGTCCAGAACTACATTAAGTACGTCATATTTCTGAAGGGTTTTTGTGTTTTTTGGGGTTCATACTACATCATCGTAAATACTCCTATGGGTTTTTCTTCGGAAACCGTTGTGTATACACGCGCTGAAACATGTAAGTAGGGTTGTCAACATTTTTTCAGCTGATTATTCCATCTGCATCAATAAGTAATTTTAAAAAGTTATCGGAAGCCTGGTTGCTAACGCGCTCGATCCTCGATGCCGACATACCCCACTTCACGACACAAGCTTTTAAGCTTGTTATGAAGTGTACAAATATGTATCAGGGTGTAATTCGATAATTTTATGAAAATAAAAGAAAACATACACATTATCTTATTGTTCTTGATATCAGTTCTTAACTCTTTTTTTGTTGCTTCCTTCATTATCCCCTCCTTTCTTCCTCTTCTTCTTCCTCTTCCCATGCTTCCTCCTTCCCTACCATAAATGTTTTATAGATATAAGATATATATTTTTAACTATGTAATGTAATCTATTTGTTTTGCGTGTGTGCTAATTGTGAACGGATGTAATTGGTCTTGTGTATTGATATTTTTGTATTAATGTACCTGCCAATGTTTGTTTTTGTGACTGTATCTGTTCCATGTGCAATAAATAAATAAATATCTACTTATCTATTTAAATAAAAACTGTCATTTTATGAACTGCTTGAATTTTATAATATTTTTATTTGCTAGAAAAGTGTGGTTTTTTCAATTTTCAAATTAATGTAAATTACACACTCATTCGTCAGTCGAAAACTGCAGGCAATGATATAATTCTTAAACTGCGTTTAAATTTTACAAGTGAAGCGGATTTGGTTGATATTTTCTTAGTTTTAATGTTGCCAAAAAAAAATATATAGTATTTTGCGATCCATATATTTCTTGCAACTCACTTTCAATATTATTATTATACTCTAGTACGGTTGACAACCCTCGTTGTTGGTGAATATATATCCGAAAATATATCGAATAATAATTATTTTTATTGTAAAATTGTTACAAAAATATACAAATTACCCGACTAGCAAAAATTACAACACGTTATTTTCAGTTAATGTAGGTAGCTACATGTTATCAATTTACGAGTAGTATCATATTCTTGTATTATGTATTTTTGTACCTATGAATAACTTTTGAATCAGTATTAATTTACAGTAAGTAATGTTAGGAGTATGCATACCGACATTTCAAAAATTTCTAAAAACGGGAGACCTTCTATCTCGACAACCGTTATTAATTATGCTTTGGAACAAAATAGGGTAGATGCATTGAACCTTTATATAACCGTATATAACCGTAAAAGATTTTTTATATCTTGTATAGATTTCTCAAAAAAAATGGAAAACACCTCTGATCTTTTTTCCGAAAGATGGAAACTCGTTGAGTAAAATTTTTTTTTGTACTGATAATATGCATTAAAACCTAGGGAATAACCGTAAAAGTTTTTTGATAGACGCAAAATTAACCTCAAAAAATTAAAAAAACGCTATTTTTACCATTTTATCATGCGATTGTCACGCGATTTTGAACCTTAATGCCGTGGGAAAAGACTGTGACGTCATTCCTGGTGCCAATTATATAGGTAATACCTACCGATTCGGTATAATACTTTAAGTAAAAGTTAATGTCGCCGCCACACGCTTGCGAGCATCTACGAGTTTTTTTGCGTTCATGAGTAAAAAGGCGTCAACGGTCTGTTACGTAAACGAGCCAAGACAAACGTTCCATCCACACGCCTTTTTACTCATATACACAAAAAACTTGTGGGCGGCGACAAATGGAATATATATGTATTACGTTTAATAGTTATACTATAGAAAATGAAGTAACGTAATAAGCTAATATGTACCTACATAAATATATACATAATTATATTTTTTAATAAAACGTTTTTTATTTTGTGAGAATCAACACACACACACACACACACACACACCCTCACACTCACACACACACACACACACACACACACCCTCACACACACACACACACACACACACACACACACACACACACACACACCCTCACCCTCACACACACACACACACACACACACACCCTCACCCTCACACACACACACTCACACACACACACACACACACACACACACACACACACACACACCCTCACACACACACACACACACACACACACACACACACACACACACACACACACACACACACACACACACACACACACACACACACACACACCCTCACACACACCCTCACACACACCCTCACACACACACACACACACACACACACACACACACACACATAATTATATTACACATTTTGTAATTATCAAACTATAAATTAACATTGAAATAATTGAAAAAAAAGTTTAATTTTAATTAAAATACATTTTAAAATAGAAAAGAAGAAATAAAATGAAAAAAACTGTCTGTTTGGGATGTTTCCTAAAGAAATATCTACGTATATGTATATTGGATTCAACACTTGTATTGCAAGTTATCCAAACGCTATGGATTAGACGGATTCATCTGGATTCATCAAGGCGTGTCCGCGGATTCACAGGCAACCTATTTCCCACGATCCGTGCACGTCTGCGATATCACGTACCGCCATACAAATCGCTATGAAAAAGTCTGTAGATTCACGGACTCACTCCTTCCCACGGCATGCGAATCTACGGACGAAGCAGGATTCACCTTCCGTGGGATATAGCCATAAGAATTTTGAGCGAGTCATGGTAAATCGACATCCACCACTTTGATTAGGGCTAAACGATGCCTAGTATAATAATAGAAATCGTCTGTGAAGACAACTCGTGAATGCTTACATCGTTGATTACATCAAAAAGTCTTGCCATTGAAGATATTAATAGTAATAGTAACTAGAAGACTTATTTTAATCTAGATATAGGAGCAACACTCTCACAATACAAAAGCTAATCTTATACTTAAGTTGACACACTCAACCGTCGAATTAAGAACCACATATAAGCTAAAGAGTTGGAACCGAGATACATAATCGTGAAAACCATCTAGCATCACCCACATAATTTCGTACATATGTATGGAAATTCACACTTTTTATGATTGAAATACATATATCTTCGGTTGAAATACGTATTTCAATAAAGAACCGAAAATATCCAAAGTTGGCTTATATACAGTTCTTATTAAAACGGCAGAACTCAAATTTTTAATAATTAATATCGTTGAGCGTAATTTTGAAATCTTTCAAAAACATAAGCCAAATAGAATATACTATTTCCCACAATATGGGGTAACTAGTGACTGAAGTGCTGATGACATATTTGTGTAGTAAGATAGACGGGATGTCTGGACGAGAATAGCATCAATTCGAACGTCTCGAACAAGTCACCACAACAACAGCGCACCTTGAGTGTCAATGCACACTCACACACCTGTCCCGAATATTTAATCTAATAAGTAATAAAGCCTCGTTGGCTGAATACTTTTGTTGGAATGGCTCCCTTAAGACTAACCCTGGGCGGCCCACTTCTTAACAAGATTTGCCTAGAAGTGCGGGTAGAGGTCGCTATTAATGCGCCTGAGCTACCCGGGGATGTGGAGGGCCTTAAGCCCGCGCGATTTTCCTTCAATGTTGGAATGGTGTCGTCGTATTAAATGTGATGCGAACTAAAAATGTATGAATAACTATACAACATTGGAATGAAGGATAAATCACTCGATTACGGATGCACTGCCATACAAAAACAAAGAGAAAAAAAGTAGCGTAATTGAAAACGTGCACAAAGATTGACAATAGAAAAAATGTAAAGGAAATAATTGATTGAATGGACTTTCAATCTGAAAGTGCCGGATTCAAATCTCTCAGTTGTATTCTGCACTTTGAAACACAAGCTTTTTGCTTATTGTGAAGTGTAATAGGAAAATAACTAATTAGTAATTAAAAATTAATTGCATAAAATCTCTCTTGCAAGTTTTATTCATAGCCCATAATTAAGCAGTATATTGAGCATTCAGCTGTTGTGTTTTCCAGTTAGATCGTGTTCGAGGTTTCGGTAAAACCTCATCAAACTCGAAGTTAACCGACACGATCAAAACCATTAAACCACAACTGGGTATTTCCAATAATCATTGAGCAGATAATATCAGAATTACCAGGGAATATAATATAGGGTGGCAAGATAAAAGTACGTTATGGGAAAGATTAGAAAAGAGATACATACTTTGAACCTTTATCTCAATGTGTGTTTTTTGGCAAAGTCTAGATTAAGGACGTAAGGCCTTAAATAAATAAAACGAATACAGTGGTCTCTTCGCAATTCAGCAGATATCGAATAAAGCACTGTCGAAAAAGACGGATTTTCGGAAATCACTAATAACAATGTATATGCAAGTAATCGTACATACACACAATTCAAGTGTTAATATACATTGAAACTGCAATAAAGAAAAAATTTAAGTCACTCATTTCCAACTTACGTTGGAAATCAGCGAACTATCTGCTCGGTATAAAAATGCCTGAAATACTAACAGGGCTGAATTACCGAGAGAACACTGTATTACGTTAACGGTTAAATACATAAAAGTATAAATAAATACTGTGTTATGACTATCTAATCTCACTGGTAAACTTATGGCAGTCCGTGAAAATCAAAGTCTGTATAAAGAGTTTCAACACGGACGTAAACTTCGTCGCACAGCCGTAGGGTCGGAGGTAAAATGTTGAGGGCTTCTTGTAATCTCTCCGGACATCCAAACACTTTCTGCAAGAGTTCCTGTCTGGACGGAAGAGCGTACATCGCCCACAGAGCCGCCTTACGAATATACCACGGATGGAAGTGAGCTAATGAGTCCGTGTAACACTCCCGACACACGTTGCACGTGTTGACTAAGTCGTCGGCAGCCTCCAGTTCTTTTAAAAACTTTCTTATGAAATCTGAAAAGACAAAAACCAATCTGTCTGTGAAACGATTGTCCGGAGAACTACAGTATAGCGTCTGATCCACAGAAACTCAAAAGCAAGGCTTGTCAAAACGAGCATGGGTCGGTCCAAATTTAACCATCCAAAATTAATTATTTTTGTTGCTCGACATTTTTGATTTTCTTTATTTTTTATAGGGGGACTCTCGAGTATTTTGTGAGTACAAATCCATTAAAAAAATTTTTTTTGGACTCATAGTTTTTTCTTGGCGGCCATTTGAAAATATCAAATTTGACAAAATCGTACTTTGCAAGATCTTCTCTAACTTTGTTATTTATACAGATATCAAGACAATTCAAAATGTATTATATAGAAGATAAAATAAACTAAATAATTTGTAATAAAATTTTTTTTGGTAAATATTTCAGAAGGGCCCCAAAATGGATATGTAAAAAATATTTGATTCTAGAAATTTGTTACTTTTTGGCAGTAAAAAATATAATGAACAAACAGTTTTTTACCACAGTTTTTTTCTTTTCTGAATACATACTACTTAGCACTATCTTTGATGGCAATATGAATTTTGGGCACTTATCCAGTTTTTCCGTAGAGCACTCGAAATATGACACTGAACGGCAAAAATCCGGTTTTTGAGTTTAAATATCTCAAAAGGGACTGAGTGAAAAACGTTCATATTTTCACAAAATCATCTTTCTGTAGATATTAATACAATATCAAAAAAAAATTAGTGCTTTTGGCCTGGTTCAGGAGTTATGAAGCCCCAAAGTTAGCAAAAAATGCTCACAGGTATACGTAGGCGAACACAGCTGAAGTGCATAAATGATAACCTTTTGCAATAAAAATTTCACTATGCTACTACTGTACCATCAGGGTATCTCTCAGTATAGGGATAACCAGCAACTACCATGTACATATATATACACACAACATAATTCTCTATGGGCCCCCCCTAAAATATAGATAAATCATTCCAGCATCTTAATGCATGGGAAAGTCCGCAAAATTTGTAAAGTTTTGAAACCTATGCAGCTAGTATGGACGTGCTGTTTAAAAAATCGAGTGTCTATACCCCCCCGACCTGATGTGTCCCCCCCCTGCCCCCCCAAACAGGGCACCCTACGTTTTTTTTATATTATTTTTTATTTCTAAGCGATATGGTAAAAGATAGGAGAAAATAGTCAATGACAGAATTAATCCTTATTTAATTATCTACAAAAATGCTCTATAATTATTTTTGGTAGGACTAGCAGTTTACCCGCAATGGACCGTCGAAACATCCAATTTTATGAGATTTTTTTATTATTATTATTTAATCCTAAATTACGGAAAATCCGTAAGAGTTGAGAGAAAATAGTTAAAAAAATATTATACGCTACAGTTTTAGCTATAAAATGAGGTATAATTTATTTTCAAAAGACTAATAGTTTTTGGCCTATTGCAAAAAATTACAATAACAGAAGTGATATTAATAATTATAATTTAAGGATTTCTGTCACTGGATTTTTTTCAAAACCTCAATGACTATTTGCCTTTTGAAAATAAATTATACCTCATTTTATAGCTAAAACTGTAGCGTACAATATTTTTTTAACTATTTTCTCTCAACTCTTACGGATTTTCCGTAATTTGGGATTAAATAATAAAAAAAAATCTGATAAAATTGGATGTTTCGACGGTCCATTGCGGGTTAACTGCTAGTCCTACCAAAAATAATTATAGAGCATTTTTGTAGATAATTAAATGAGGATTAATTCTGTCATTGACTATTTTCTCCTATCTTTTACCATATCGCTTAGAAATAAAAAATAATTAAAAAAAACTTAGGGTGCCCCATTTGGGGGGGCAGGGGGGGGGGTACACATCAGGTCGGGGGGGTATAGACACTCGATTTTTTAAACAGCACGTCCATACTAGCTGCATAGGTTTCAAAACTTTACAAATTTTGCGGACTTTCCCATGCATTAAGATGCTGGAGTGATTTATCTATATTTTAGGGGGGGCCATAGAGAATTATGTTGTGTGTATATATATGTACATGGTAGTTGCTGGTTACCCCTATACTTAGAGATACCCTGATGGTACAGTAGTAGCATAGAGAAATTTTTATTGCAAAAGGTTATCATTTATGCACTTCAGCTGTGTTCGCCTACGTATACCTGTGAGCATTTTTTGCTAACTTTGGGGCTTCATAACTCCTGAACCAGGCCAAAAGCACTAATTTTTTTTTGATATTGTATTAATATCTACAGAAAGATGATTTTGTGAAAATATGAACGTTTTTCACTCAGTCCCTTTTGAGATATTTAAACTCAAAAACCGGATTTTTGCCGTTCAGTGTCATATTTCGAGTGCTCTACGGAAAAACTGGATAAGTGCCCAAAATTCATATTGCCATCAAAGATAGTGCTAAGTAGTATGTATTCAGAAAAGAAAAAAACTGTGGTAAAAAACTGTTTGTTCATTATATTTTTTACTGCCAAAAAGTAACAAATTTCTAGAATCAAATATTTTTTACATATCCATTTTGGGGCCCTTCTGAAATATTTACCAAAAAAAATTTTATTACAAATTATTTAGTTTATTTTATCTTCTATATAATACATTTTGAATTGTCTTGATATCTGTATAAATAACAAAGTTAGAGAAGATCTTGCAAAGTACGATTTTGTCAAATTTGATATTTTCAAATGGCCGCCAAGAAAAAACTATGAGTCCAAAAAAAAATTTTTTAATGGATTTGTACTCACAAAATACTCGAGAGTCCCCCTATAAAAAATAAAGAAAATCAAAAATGTCGAGCAACCTTGCCTGGTAGTTTTCTTTTAGACTGACTCGCATACAAATTATCTACAACTCATATGAGGTATTCTGCACTTCACGAAAATGGCTTTTAGTCTAGTGTAAAGGGTACAGGAAAGTATTTGGGTTTGTGTACAAATTTCTTATGCTTCCATCATATTCACACAATCCATCATGCACACTCTACGTTTCATTTTACTCAAAACTCATCTGTCCTTAAACATTTGGTCTACATGGTGGAGCAATGTATATTCTTAGGATTTGTATCATTTTGTGGTATTTTCGACAGTTTATGTATAAGAAAGAGTTACAAAGACGAAAACTGTTGACCCCCGGCTCAACGATTTTTCCAAAGTCTCCGCAGCTTTTCCTAGTTATTTGGATGTGCAATAGATTCAAAAATTAGAGCACTAAAATAAAATTCATCGAAGAACTTTTTCGTCGACGAGTGGGGTGTTGTCCCGGTTTGACTTGCGAAAAATCTGGCAACCCTAGTCTTACAGTCACTCAACTCTCTGATTACTTCGTTTCTTATCCCATCTCTCCACACAATCTTTCAATAGAATTCTTACCTAATCCTCTATGAAGCCTAAGTAATGTTCTTGAGCCCGATGTGAAGCCATTCTTTTTATGAAGACCAGATTCCTTTTCATAGTGCATCATCTTCCTGCAGCTTTCGTATTTGTTGCCGTCCTCTCCGCCCATGTGTTCCTCCATAATCTTAATCTTGCTCGTAACATCGGTGCTTACAAATGAAAATACGGATCCAATCAGATTTAAGAACCTGAAATTTGGAAAGAATTGACCATTTGGTGTGTCATAGAATTATGAATGTTTCATCTCAAGGATCACCAATTAGTTTTATTAGGGGTCCGTTTTTGATAGGGAACCTATATAAATGTAGGAACACTTAAAGCATAAAGCCATAGACAAAACTTAACCGCCGCCATTGCCGCTACTAGCCTTTCCGCTAGGTACACGCCATTTTTTTCTCAATGTAAAGTACGCTAATTTATCATTTAATTACACAGGTTATATTCCAAAGGTAATTTCGGCACTGATTATACATAATGAGTTGCAAAAATCATTGAAAAATCACCAGGTTTCACACAATAGGGAACATGCGCGTTTTTTTTTTTTTACTTAAAAAATAGTACAAAAAAATAGAAAAAATATGGTATATTTTTTGCAAAAAAAATGTAATATTAAACTTTTTATAGCCATTTAAAAAAGTGATTTGCGAATTTGGCGCGAAAACACGCTATCTGTGGTATACCTGTCGCGTGACGTCACTTAGCAGTACTCTATCCCGACGGCCTGTCAAATCATAACCGAAACGGCCGTGTTTGTGTTGTGCTGCGTGGTATTCTTGGTATTCTCGTGTGTGTATTTAAGAAAAAATGGATAAAACCTACATGATACTTGCTCCATTACAAACACAAAAAAAACATTACAAATTTAGAAGCTACACAATTTGTAACTCTTATTTCATAATATAAGTTGTTTTCAAATATGAACCAGACTTGTATGCACTGACAGAAGGGTTGTTTCATGCTTGATCATTTAGCCACTCATTTCACCAAAACTCAATAAATATATTTAAAATTCATAAGCAATACACTATAAAGTATTATTTTAATAACTTAACACTAATTTAAAATTCAAGTCACTCATTTTGATAACACAAAACATTGTGAGACTACAGAATATGTATAACCTTACCTGTCTATCTTCACACCGCGAATTTCTGCAGATCAAAAATCGGGATTATCACTAAAAAAACATTGTCAGCATGTCTTCGTTGACATTGTCCGATTGTCCTTTAACGTATCCTGTATCCACCATATCGATATTTATCGTAAAAATAAAGTATTTAATCGATAACCGAAGCAATCCGAGCGACTCACAAGTACTAAATATGCGTAGTTGTATGTTTGACGTTTAGCCACTCGTGCGGTATGACGTCACACACGAGTTGACAGATCACGGCGCGTTTCGTATTTTGTCGGAAAATGCGGATTTTTAATTTGAAAATTAGGAGTGATAAGTTCATATTTATAATTTTTTATTAGGATATTCGTGATCAGCGTACTCTTATCGCTGTAAATCAATAGAAATTATTCATATCCCTCACGCACGCATGTTCCCTATTGTGGACAACAAATATGACACGCAATTATATGTTTGTAGCTCCAATGGCGTCCACCATAGATTTGTCATAGATAATAGAAGGGGCTCAATCTTCAATAGTTCTTCCCACCTTTATATAAGTTCCTTAGTTTTTGAAAATTATAAGGCTGTCACTGGACATTTGGTAGTTGATGAAGATTTACAATATCAATTAACAAATAAAAAAGAAATCACTATACCTAATTTTTTTATTAAGGATACTAACTATACCTAATGGACAAAGAAACTAAGCAAATATCTAATACTAATGTGAAAAATGTTATTTTCAACACTCATAAACAATGAACACCAAATGACAGTCCGACAAAAAGATCACAGTTTTTTCAGTCTGAATGGCGATCTCTGGTTGCATCCTTGTGTTCCCGTGAGGAATAATGAAGGGAGAAATTGGTTGTAATAATTTTTTACACTGTTTACCCACACCTGTGTATATTGCATTGACAAGATTGATTCCTCTAATATCTAATGAAAGCGATTAAGATAATTATGATAAGAAAGCCTAAATGGATAGTAAACAAAGTAATTAGCTGCAATTGTAGGTATCTATCACGACAGATGTTCTTCTACATATATTTTCAAAACAATTAAGAGACCTTGAATCATTATTTTGCACTATTTTTATCTAAATTCTATGATGGATTAGTTTTGTGCAAAGGTTAAAAAGATAGCGGGAAACAAGCTGAAATATGCGTAAAACATATGCCAAATCAGAGAATATGAAAAAAGCATGAAATGCAATACAATAAAAGAATGAATTGAATAGATACATACTTAATTAACTCCGTATAGCCAACAATATATTTCTCAATTAGCACGTCGCCTTCTTCAAGTAAACACTCTTGAAAACATTTGTGTACATCACCTAAATTCAATGATTCCGATGACATCTTATAAATTGATGTAAACTCTTATTGAAATGGTTATAAAACCTAATTTAACACAAAGGGACTTTAAATTAAATGTAAAAGAAACAACATCAAGAACCCCACACACAAAAGCGCGACCACAGAAATCGGTAAAAAATGAATCTGTCAGCAATGTCAGCATTTTATGCGATGTTGCCAAGCTGAATATTCAAAATTTATTTAGTCAACAATGAAATCTGACTCTAGCCAATGATGTAAAATTTTCACTTTGAAGAGATTTTAATAATATGTGTCCATTATCTCCAAATACGTAATAAAATATCACTATAGTATAATATGGAATTTTACGGCATAATGCAGTTACACTGAAAATTAAATAAAAGTTAAATACCTAACGTAAAAATCATCGATGCTTAGTTTTTTGTAGAAAATTTCTTTTTTCTATGGAATGTCATTATTTTTTTTTATGACATCCCTTTTTCCCCCGTGAATCACATCTGCTCGCGGTTGTTTTTTCAAACAAATTGTCGTTATTGTATCTTGTGTGTTGTATTTTTTATTGATTTTTTACTTTTATTTATAATTAATTAATTCCATTCACACGTATAAATAAACGGTTGCAATACTTGTATCCTCCTCGATTAGAGAATTCGGTTTTGTAAAATGTCTGGTTATTTGGAAGTTAAACTTTGCTCCAAGGGTAACCGCGGACTCACGCCATGGAAGGTCAGTTTTTTTACAATAAATGCAATTATTGAATGAAACCTTGTGTTTAATTGACTGTAAGATATGTAAAATACATCAATTTTAGTAGAAATTTAACATAAATATTGCTTTATTGTAAAATTTGGGTGATTGAAGTCTTACAATGACAGGTCAAATTCCAATAGTGTGTTTTGAGAATATTTACTTTACCATTATTTCTTATTTTGTAGACTTGGAAGAAACAGTGGTGTATTTTGCGTCCATCTCCTCTGAATGACGGTGGAGTTTTCATTGTCTTCCACGCATCAGCTGGACTGGCTTCCAATTCGCAGATAGAAATACCAAAGCATTCCATGATATATCGCACAGACTCCAAGTCAAAGTGCTATTCGTTCGGAGTATTCCCTACAGCTGATAGTAGGAAACCTATTCTCCTACTGGCTGGACAATCTGAGAGTGATGCGCAGCTGTGGATCGGAAGGATAAGGACTTTGTTACACGGCAATTATAAAGGTAAAGAAGTAACTCATGTTGATAATTAGGTACTATTGGAGTGCTGCGGCCCCATTCAAGGTCAAGCTTGTTTTGTTTATACGATAAACTTTTGACATTTCAAGTACAAAACATCGTAAATTTACTAAATTCGTTAAAAAAAAACAAATTCTGACTTTCTGTAGTAGGCACTTCCAATTTTTTTGTTGCTATAAAGGGTATTTTTCCCTCTGTTTGACCCCACTCGCACCCATACGATAAAATAAATACCTAATAAGAAATAATCTTTTAGTATTTTAATGGACTTTTTACACGATTGCAGATAAAATATCCACTCAGAAGAATGGCTTCACCGTATCATTGATTGATAACATCTTCACAAACTCATGCGGACTGAAGGGAGTGTACGGCAACCTTACGATTACGAGGGACGGCTTCCGGATCTTGGACCCGTCCAATGCCACGTGTAAGGCTCTAGTCAGATGGGAACACATCAGCGACGTCACATTGCAGGAGGCGGAGAAGAATGCCGATAGAAATAAAATATGTGTCGTAACAACTAACAGGTGAGTTATGTCATATATACAAAATGTCTATCTATCTATACCCTCATGCCACGTCCCTTGCAGGGTAGGCAGAGAGGATAGAGCGCCAGACAGCCCTATTCTTACACACACTCCTAGCTTCCGTTACATTCATGCATGCAGTCATACACACTCTCTGATTCCTTTTACTCAAAACACGTCCATACTTGGGGATCTGGTCGACATGATTGGACCAGGCCGATCATGTCGACCTCAGGCTGGATGGACTGGAATTGGTGAATATTACTTAAGTGTTCACATTAAGCCAGCCGACGATCAGTCATAAGCCTGATGGAAGGTCCATCCTTTGCTGTGTATCTGTTGAGATATAACTACCTGTTATTTCTACTACGACATGTAGAAAATCCCGATGGTCTCACAAAAATATAAAATTGTGATTCCAAAATAATCTTGTCCATCGTATAAATGGTTGCTTAAAGAGAATGACGTGTGTGTTTTAATACACACTCAACATTTACTGGTTACTATTAACATTTGAGAACCGTTGCAATACGACGATACCTCACAATACAATATTATGAAGCTGTATTTCATAATAATTGTCATTATTGATGGCTGAAGTATTTAAACTAATTGAGTTTTGTTTGTAACGACATTGAAATGTAATTACCTCTACACAATTAGGTAAATAACATATACCTACACTTACATAATAACTATGATTAACTTCACAATTCTAGTATGTACAATGACGTTATGGAAAATATATGATTAAATACATGCATCTATTATGCAGTAAATATCCACCACTATAGTATTGTATACTCTGTTTATTTATCTCATTGTTTACCTGCATTTTATCGTATTTGATGACACAGTAACGACAGTGTAATTAATAATCTCGTGTGTTAAATGCAGGTAAGATATTTGTAAAATAGTATTTTTACAATGCTTTGCCGGACACACTACATAAAGAAATACATTGAAATTTCTTCAACCATCAGCGTTAGAAACGGTATTAAAAATTAGTATGGCTTGGCAGGCACATGTGACCGATGCAGCCCAATCGGAATCAACTAGTTAGTTTTTGACATGACATTCAATCTGTTAACATTTTTCTTTCAGAGACTTTGAATTTGGCCACGGACAAATCCATCTCTTTTGTCACATGGGAGCCGCACTCGTCAAATCTTTGAAGAGCAGAACCCCTTGCGATAGTCCCGAGGTGGTGTTGAGGAAGATGAATCGCAGAATCAGTCGGAGCGAAGGTACTCTCTTCAGGATGCCCGAGGAAGACCTGGACAGATGTCTGGACGGGAACCAAAGAGATTCTGGTAAGAATATGTTTGTTTGACCCTGTTTGGAATCAATATTTTGAAAAAGACGTAAGCATGCTGGAGAGGGTCAGAGAAGTTTCACCAAGATGGGAAATGGTCTCAGACAGCTGACGTTTGGGGAGCATCTGAATGTGTCATTACTCTTGAGGATCGGAAAAAAAGAGGGGACCTCGTAGAAATCCATATAATTTTAAATAAACATTATGACTGCCCTGAACTAAAGATGATTTTCTGTCTCAACCAAAATACAAGTTTAAGAGGTCAGAGCTTGAAGCTAAACAAACACATTTGAGCAGACTTCCTGGAAGCATTTCTTATCCGACAGAGTAGTGGATGCATGGAATGGTCTACCGCCAGAGCTGGTTGTTGCAGAAAGTGTGAATGTGTTTAAACAATGGACTTGACAGACTGAATGAGAGAATACTGTTTAGGAGATCAGGCATATCAGCATAGCTGTCTGTCAGATAACATCTAATAATAATAAAAATCGACCCCCATTTCATTCCGTTTGAAAAGGCATGTATTCACTTTTTGACATATTTCAGGTCTGTCTTCATGTGGTCCCGTGTCAACTGAAGAGGACAAATCCTTGAGACTATCTGTGGACGATGACGGATTCGTACTCAAAGCTAAGGTTAGCTTTACTACTACAGACAAAGATTTGTTAATTGAACAAAATCTTCTTAGGTAAAATTAATCAATGAATTTGTCCTTACAGAAAGCGTGTACTTTGATTTCTGCGGGAATGATGCTCAGCTCCCAACGTTTACACAACAAGAGGACGAATGCACAATCTCTGGAACATTTCGACGATGTCCTGTCACCTCTACACTGTTTCCCAAAGTCTGCTAGGTATGATGTCAACTTTTTCACTTTTTAATTATCGTTTTCCGTGGAATTTTGGTATTCGTACACTATCACAGTGCTAACAAACTCATTTTGCTGATATATTCTATGACTTTTTCTGTGATTTCGTTACTCATCTGTGGCTGGGGCCACAATAATGGGAGAGTGCAGTCTGTCGTGAAAGGGATGTGTATTGTGTATTATTTATTTAAACTTAAAGTAAACAACAAACACATATAAATATACAAAATGGACATAGTACAGATTATAAAACGTTGTTCACTAGGGCGAACTTATCGCAGAACTGCGATTTCTTCCAGTTAACCCCAGTCAGTTGTATGTCAAATGAATGTCACAAGTGGTTAGTAGTTGGTAGACATTGCCTACGGCAATAAGCCCACCATTTGAGAAATACTTTTTCCTATAAAGATTTATTTATTTATGGTCTCGGATTAATTCGGAACCACGATTTGTTTGTTGGCAACCGTGACATTTCTATTGAAATTCTAGCAGTGTTGCCACTATGGTTCACAAAAAAGCTATGTGAAACACTCTAATCGAAAACCATCTCTTTCTTTACCAGTGTACACAGATAATTGTTATCGTGTACGTATATTTTATTCCAGTTTAAATCGCCGCTGTTCAGGAACTTCCATAGCTTCGGGTATATACGAAGAGATATCAGAGCAGCCTCCCGATCCACTCAAGGCTCCGAGCATCTTAATATCGCCACCTAAACAGAAACACGGTAAACAGCAGGACAATACGTACGAAGTTCTCAAAGGCGAGTGCTCGAGTTACAGTCCTGGGAGATGTTTTAGGAAGAATCCTCCGCCACCTTTGCCACCGAGAACGAGAAATCCTGGCGGACGATTAGATAGGTAACTTGTTCGTACAATTATTATTTAGTATTGTGTAGGCAGCTTTCACTGATTGACCCAAAATCCAGGTAAATTGTGTTTATATGCGATTACCCAGTCTATTCTTGAAGGAGTTGGTGGTGGGAGCAAGTACAAGTGATTCCTCACACTGCCAGTTCTATTGGTTGTGTTTGTGTTTTGGTGTGTTGGATGTGTAGGTATAATGTTGTCTATAGCTTCAGTTGATGTCCTCTCAGGTGCACATTAGAGCTCATGGTGAACATAGCTGGTAGTATCTCACAGGACTACCTAGTGCTCATACATACACACACAGTATATCTCAATAAGATCCCCCCGATCATGTCTCTCCTTCAAAGTTGATAATTATGGCATTCTTCTCATTTTGCAGCACAAGCGATTCTGGACTAGACGAGGAGAGTTCTTGTTCCACACCGCATGGTTCCGAGGACGGTAAATGGACTTCACTACACGGCTCCCTTCCGAGACTCACAGCCAAAGAGTTTGAACACGAAAAGTCCATCTCGGGTAAACCCGTGTTCAAGAACAGCGATAAACTTCATTCAGCATTTGGAGTCTTCCGGAAGAGAATTAAAAGTGAATCTCAAGTGTCTAGGAATCGTAATGAGGAGAAAGTGTCAAACGAGAGTGATTCAGCTTCGTATCAAGGGAACGATGCGGCGACCAGAAAGAGATTGTTCGAATTCAATCTCACACCCTTAAAATCAAACCAGAGAGTCAAAAATTCAAAGATAACGAGAGCGTTAAAAAAATTAGGAGTCGGTAACGGAAATAGTTTGAAAAATACAGCAAAAAGTTGCGAAACTCTAGAATGTAAGGAAGAAATCGGAAGTAGTGTCAATACATCGTTAACAAATCGTTGTTCGAAATCCGAAGAGAATTTGGATTATCGCGTGAATGCTATGAACGGTATAAGAGACGAATCGTTCGAAACCAAAAGGAGTAATTTGAATTTGTCCGCCGAGTGGTGTTCGGAGAGTAGCGACGATAATATCAAAGATCTTTCCGTTATTTATACAGAGGAACGAATGAAGCACGCATATCCGCAAGATATTTTAGAATTGCTGCTGAAAGGGAAAATCGAACAGTTGGAAGTGCGACTGAAACAGAGATCCGCTGAAGAAGAATATATGTTGATGTCTCCCTGCAGATTGAATGATATCGCTCCAGCGATGCATTTGAAGACGTGCTTCGAACCAGCACCTCCTCAATCTGTACCTGTTGTGGTAGATAAACCTCGCTGTCCGACAATCAGCGTGGAAGATAACTATGTCGTAATGAAAAGCGCCTGATGGAGACAATTTACAGCTGTACGGAGATGTTATTTATTTTTACGAGCGTAAAAGATACACATTTTTATTTGTTTCCACTCAACAAAACACATCTATATGTATGTAAAAGAATGTGCCCTGTTACTTTCTGATGGACGCAGAGCCTAAACCACTTTTCCCAGGGTATTAATTTTTTTTAGAAAAAGGATCTGGGCTTGCATACACAATCCCAAATACTTTGCACACCTTGCACTAGGCTAAAAGCTTGTATCGCAAAGTGTGGAATACATCACAATCACCGGGGTTTGAACTTGGCACCTCCCGCTTGAGAGACTGCCGCCCCAACCATGTACTCAGATTTAGACGATGCAAAGGTCTAAACTGTCCAAAACTTCTAACCCTTCTAAAAATGGGGTTGAATATTTGTAAGAGAAAGTTTGTATCTGCGAAACTATACAAGTGACAGAGCTGAAAATTGGTACACGGATTTTTGAACAAAACTATGCTAGTACAAATATATTTTAAATGCCTTTGCTGTATTGCCTTATGTACGAATTGTGTGGAGCGCTTTTATGCATAAGTGATAATTGAATGAATCGGAGAATAATCTAATGTTAAAATAGGAATGCACCGACAATTTTGAAATGGCCCGTAAGACAAATTTCATGAATGTGACAGAAACTTTGTGTAAAACTAGGATACTAGTTACTCTAAATCAGCCATGTCAAACTCAAAGTCACTGGTGGGCCAAAAGCATGAAGACCATAGACTAGGTGGGCCGCAAAACCTAATCTTAAAGAAGACAAACTACTGAAAAACTTAACGATTAAGAGTACTATTATAGGACAAGTATATTTATTAAATTTCCAATAAAAAGAACATTACAAAAAAATACAGACGCTAACTCCTTTTGTCAGATATGTATTTGACATCTTTTGTCTTTAGGTAATAAAGTTTTGTACACATGTTGCAAACACATGTGAAAAAAATGGGACATTTTAAAAATTGTTTATACGCGACTTATTGTTGCGTATTTTTCCATTTTATACAAATCGTAACAGTACTTTATTTTCGGTTTTTAACACGCTCGTGGGCCGCATTATCTGGCTGTTTTCAAAATAGATTCGGGCCGCAGGAAAGTGCTCATGTTTGACATGGCTGCTCTAAACCGTGGGTGTAAACTCTTGCAATTCTCTGCTATTAAACTGATGCTCAGCTATAAAATTATCATTCTTAAGTAGTAATGTTACAAATTAGGTATATTGCAAATTGTGATGTGTTTTTGCTCAAAGTGTTTAGCTTTTAAATGTAGTGTGTCAAAAAAGGTTTTTAAATCATTTTGTGTGCAAGTTATGTAATGCATATTATATATACATATCTATACCAAAAATATATTTATACAATGCTGGTGCTTCATATTAAAATTCTAAATTAAATATTATGTATGCGTTATACTTATAATAAATATTGTATGTATCTAGTATGTGTGTGTGTTAATGAAAAAATCATATTCTCTCGTATCCCACACATCCGGAAGTTCAGTTAACTGAATCGACCGACGGTAACTGATTTTGAATTCAGAAAGAGGTTTTGATCGGAGCATTTTTGCAAACGGTCGATTCAGTTAACTGAACTTCCGGACGTGTATGGGGAGCCTAAGAAGATTTATATTTCTAAATACTGATATTTAGGGCACAATGCTTGTATTTTGTATAGAGCAGTATAAGAAGTAGTTATCTCAACAGATATACAGCAAAGAATGGACTTTCCGTGACTGATCGTCGGCTGGTTTTATGTGATCACTTTACACTTAAGTAACATTCATCGATTCCAGTCCATACACCTGCCCGGGTCGGGAATCCTTTGCTGTATATCTGTTGAGATAACTACTTGTTATATTCAACTAGGATATGTAGAAAATCAGATGTTCTCCCAAAATATAAATTGTGATTTTCAAAATATTAGAGCAGTGTATCTGAGCCTAACTGTGATATCCGGATAGGTGAATGTTTCCCAGTATTATTAGGCTGATGAGTTTATATATCAATCATAAATGACAGTATTTAAACTTTTCTGACTGATATTACTGAGAACCGTGTTGGCAAGTCCTCCGATATGCTGTAGTAATATTGGTATTAAAGTATGACTTGTTTGATTGTGCGCTTGTATTATTGTAAATTTGTATCATTTTGAATTGTTTCTCAAATTATTACTACTAATTATCGACTGAATACTTAGCATATCCTTCCATTTTTATAAATACAAATTGTAGATCTGTAAGTTTTTTATTGTCGTTTACAAGTTTTGTACTTAAATTATTAAAAGCCTGCATTTTCAAGACTGATCTTTGGAATAATAATGTTGCCGCTTACAATACAGGGGTTAAAACTGGTCAGTAAAAGTATTTTTTTTTTAACTGGCAGTAAAAATCAAAATTTTCACATTAGAACCTTAAAAACTATTAAAAGCCTGTTAAAACATAATTGCCTAGTTCTGTAGTTGCGTATAAAAAAAACTATTCATGACCATGCGTGAATTTTGTGCCATCGGATTTTTCTGTAATGAAGGCATTCTATAAAAAGTATTTTTAACGTTCAGGTTGTCAGTAAAAGTCAGTATTTTTAGACTTCTGGGCCAGAAAAATCAGTATTCTTGGACACTGAACCCGTTTTGACCCCTGAAAATATTATGACTGCATGATTCTGGTATTTTAAGCTATGGATATTGTGAAATTTATAAAAATATAATGTATGCTTGCAAAGACAATCCTGTTAGTATTAAAATAAGATACTATTGCAATATCTTATTTAAGGAGTGTTGTGAAATTATAAAATGCTTACAATGTCAATTAATAAAAAAGAGCTTTCTATGTAGTATTTTGATAAAGATTTTTGTGTGTTTTTCGCTACTATTGAAAATAGTATTTATTGAATGTTTTTTTAATGCATGTACGTTTGCCGATAAACTCATTTATTTGTATTGATTATTTATTACCATAGAGATAAATTAGGTAGAGGGGTTTGACAACATGTGCTGCATTTAATTTCATAAGCCGACATCTATGGAGTTAGGCAAATCTATCTGATATTGCAGTAACATTGGTGTGGAATTTGAGTAATCAATCGACAAGATTGAACCGTTTCCACATAAAATAGAAACTTAGGGTCTAAATTCACTTAGTAAACGGGTTTTTTGCCTAACTTCACATGCAACATGTTGTCTTACGTGTAGAACACCTAAAATAGAACCTGTAGCACTCTGATATATTCCATTTCTATGATTTTTATCTTTCCTATCCCAATTCTTTACCAATATATCTAGAACAAGCATGATATGAATATTTTAACATTTTTTGTACATTTTTGTTGAACCTTATTTATTTACTACTAATGTACCTACACAATTATAAATATTAATTATCATTTTGCGATAAGAATCTCATTTTATTTTGTATTTGATTGTATTATTTTTATATTGAATAAACAATAAATAATCTTCTTCAATACAGTCTTTGTATTTTACCTCCATCCATCGATACGTTCATGACATAATTTTTATAGAACACTCGCTGTCTGGGGGACAAATGAATGGATACGAGAGAAATCTAAGGTCACCGATGTGGTAAAATGAGCAGCTGCCTTAAAATGGAGTTGGGTAGGACACGTTGCCAGACGCTCAGATTCTAGAGCGTGGCAACCTAGAACAAGCAAAAGGAGCGTAGGAAGACCTCAGGGAAGATGGTCTGACGATGTGAGGCGAATCGCAGGAAGCAAGCGGATGCAGCATGCCCGGGATAGGGATCTGTGGATAGTCAGAGGGGAGGCCTATGTCCAGCAACAGAATTAAAACGTATTCAATAAAGCAGATTTATAGAAACAACATTTTTTTATTCGTTACTCGTAGTTACATATGTATTATTTACCATAAACAATAACAATAATTTACTAAAACAATTTACATAATATAATAATGATGACAAACAGCATAGATGGGATAAATTTTGCATGCTTGAAACGGTTGGTTAGAGTGTAGATTTCCAAACGACATATTACAAGATTGAATTACGAACCCAACAATGTATTTTACACTTGACAACGCAAGTTTTCAAATTACAGGAATTCTATAACAGCCTGCACAATGTACGTCATCTATACTCTTTGCATTAATATTTAGTTTTGTGATATTCATTACAAACGTGACTAGGTTAAATTTTCTGAAATAATGTATCAAATTGAATAGTAAATTTCCTAACATTGTAGGTTAACCTATTCATATGAAAGAGTGTAATATGCAATATTGCATTTAGCACGTTTTTGAAAAAAAAAAAAAACTTTATTGACAAAAAGTGGGGCTGCAACACTGAAATAGTACCTAACAGGAAGAGGCAGCTATATGACACAGCAATTAGACTTTGCACTGATTGTGTTTAAAAAAGTGAGATCTTGAAATATCCGCAAATTACACAAATAGAATATCACACGAAACTAACATTATGAATCTAATAAATTCACTTTATTGTCTTTTCTTTGATGCCTTCACAGCTTTGGAACTTGCTTTAGGAGCTCCACCACTGAAATACTGCGTAATGACTTCAGACATCTCCGGAATATTCTGCATCTTTGTAAAACTACTCAGCTGTTCCATTTCTTTCTTTGTTTCTGGATCGTTCATCATCTTGGGCAGCACCATGATCAATAGAAGAGGTAAGATCATCATCAGAACCATTGGATTGAAAAGGAAGTCGGTTAACCTCCACTGCTCTCGAACTTGGAAATATTTGAACTTAGATAAAACTTTCATTTTCAATGGATAAGGTACTTGTATGACCAAAGATGTCTGTATGTGGTTCACTTTCCTAGCTCTGAATTTACCTTTCGAATTAATTTCCACACGAACTGGTTCATAAACATAATCTGGATTGATAACCTCCACAATGTATGATCCCGACGGCACATTGCTTATGATGAAAGATCCGTCTTGCTTCAGGAATCCGAGATATTCTCCGGAATTCACTTGTATTTTTGTGTCCGTCTGCCAGCTGATGGGTTCGAAGGTTTCCGGAGGATACACTCTACCTTCGATTACATATCTACCATTCCCTAATTCTTCATCCACAGTTACGTCGCCAGACTCCGCACTGAATACTGAAACTACGACGCATAACAATAATAAACTGTTTTTAACCATTTTAATACTATCGAGGTATAATTTTAATTTGTAACTTATAAATCAGCGTGCGATTTACAAAAACTGAGGTGCAAGAACGAAAACCACAATCGGCAATTTCATTTGATCAGAAATTTGACAGTTTTTTTGACGTTTATTGATTTAATGTCCATAAACAAAAGTGCTTTCGTTTGAAATTGATAGGACAAGTCACGGGATTCAAAATTTTATTTCCTTTTATATCCCTTCGTACGGGTGTGCTTTGATGTAATTAATAAAGCAAAACTTATAATTAATACTACGCTTTTACTTGGTTTAACTCGTTTTATTTTCTCTTGTTTTACATTTTATGACTTATGCAAGGAACTAGATTTCTTATCATTATGGCAATATAATTATTGTCTATGACAGAGCGGAATGAAAAGTGCATCTCATCGGTTCTGTCATTATTTTTGTGATTTGATAAATTCGGTTCGTTCTGTTTTGTTGAATAAAATTAATTAAAATAATGTCCTCATCTATAGCCATGGACCCTGTGAGGGAAAAGTCCTTTCAGGACTACTGCAAGAAGTTAATAGAACACAAAGAAGTCGCTTCAAGATTAAAAGAGAGTAAGTTGAAGTAGGATTCAGCCGTGTCATTCACGTTCCATTATTACCTTTTGCCAACAATTTTACATTAATATCGTAAATTTTTACAGTTGTTCTTATATATTTTATTTGTATAGTTAGAATAATATTACTTCTCCATCAAACATGCCTCAAAAATAGTTCGAGATAAGGTTATCTTTATACAATGCCTTCTCACAAGCTGTGTGTTATTTTACAGAAAGAGAACAGTTGAAAGACTTGACTAAGCAATATGACAAGAGTGAGAATGATTTGAAGGCGTTACAGAGTGTAGGCCAGATAGTCGGAGAAGTCCTCAAACAACTGACAGAAGAGAAATGTAAGTAAATCATATTCTCTGTAGTAATAAGACATGGAAAATTCAACTAAACTGCAGTTTATGAAAATAAGTAATGACTGATGAAGAAGAAGACGGGCTACTTTATACTCGTCATATTATACGCTTTTAAACCACAATTGTAACTGTTTAATGCTCCTTTTACCATAATGCATTCATGTGGCCCCTGCAAACTTCGAATTGGTATTTCACACATTAAGCCATTGATTTCGATGACGCCCCCTATCCGGTATTTAATTACTCATTTTTATCTATCATTTGAGTTACATTTCGTTTGCGCTGGGCCTGTTTTTTTTTTCATACTAAATGAGCATTCTCCTTTGGAACCTGTTGGTAAAACTGGCATAACTTGGAAATCTAAATTGAAAACCAAATCTAACCAATAACTCAAAAAATAATTTTCCTTGTCCCTGCTTCCCAGTTGTTGCGCTAAAAATGATATTTATTTATAATTTCCATTCAGTCATTGTGAAGGCGACCAACGGCCCCCGTTATGTCGTCGGTTGCCGACGCCAGTTGGACAAGAGTAAACTGCGTGGCGGCACTCGCGTCGCATTGGACATGACGACCCTCACTGTCATGAGGCACCTGCCGCGTGAGGTGGATCCCCTGGTCTACAATATGAGTCACGAAGATCCCGGGGATGTCACCTACGCTGCTATTGGAGGACTGCAAGAACAGATTAGGGAACTCAGAGAGGTATGTCAAACAATCTCAAAACTCTCTTTGCATTCCATGCCCCCTTTTGTACTATACCTTCACGCCACCTCCCGTGCAGAGTAGGCAGAGAGAACGGATCGCCAGACTTTCCTATCCTTACACACACTTCGGGCTTCCGTCACATTCATGCAATTCCTCATACGCATTCCACGATTACTTTTACTCAAAACACATCCGTCCTTGAGGATTTGGTCAACATGGTCCAGCCATGTGGTTTTTGGACGGCCGCGTTTCCTTACACCTCTTCTTCCACCCAGGTAAATTTTCCTTGTTATCATTTCATCGTTCATTCTCTCTACGTGTCCCCCTTTTGTACCATGAATTAATTGGCGACCCATTAAAACAAAAATTGGCAACTGTAGTGATGGTGTGTTTTACTGTATCCCAAATCTATCTTGACTATTAATTGTAAGCATCATGGGATCTTTATGATATGAACATCCTATGTCCTCGGTTGGCACAAAAAACACATATAGACTTATTAAAAAATAGCCAAATTTTGTTATTTTATTCCCATGAAAACCATTTTTTCATATGAAATGCAGTTTTTATCGTGCCGTTTAATATTATTTATTCAATTTGCGACTCAAAAGCCCTTTAAATGCAGAACCAAAAGAACATCATGTCAAATCTCTTCGTTTCAAAAGAAATATTACTAGTAAAAAGAATTTGTAACACAATTTATTTGGAAACAGTTGCAAATTTCTACTTTTGTGCATTTATGTATATAAATAAAATTGGTGCCCCCCTGACATGTAACGAGTCCCCACATTTTTAGAACCACTGCTCAAATTTACGGATGTAATTAGTTTCTTGCAACCTAATAATGCAATTCATTGTATTTTTCTAGGTGATTGAACTTCCATTGATGAACCCAGAGTTGTTTGTCCGTGTTGGCATCACACCACCCAAGGGTTGTCTCCTGTACGGACCACCGGGCACAGGCAAGACCCTGCTGGCCAGGGCTGTAGCAAGTCAGCTGGATGCCAACTTCCTCAAAGTGGTGTCCAGTGCCATCGTGGACAAGTATATTGGAGAGAGTGCCAGGCTCATTAGAGAAATGTTCAACTATGCCAGAGACCATCAGCCTTGTATCATATTCATGGATGAAATTGATGCCATCGGTTAGAACCTGTTTTAATAAATAAAGAAAGCTTTATTGAAAAAATAATCATTTTCCAATGGCGGGTTTATTGCCATCGGAAATTTCTGCAAACCAACCACTTGTGACTTTCATTTGAGATTCATATTCACATTCATATTTTATACTTTTTCTTCTATTCTTTCCTATCCCCTCACGTTGCATCCCTGTGGGGTAGGCAGAGAGGACAAAATCCCAGACTACCCTGTCCTTAATTCTGTCACATTCATGCAATTAGTCATACACGCCCTCCGATTTCTTTTCATTATAAATGTGTCCGTTCTTGAGGATCTGATCTAAATGGTCAGTCCAGGTCAATCTTAGATCGCTATGTTCCCACACTTCTCCTCTCACTCATATATGAAGTGCTTCACTTCTGTACTAATAACCTCATTCCTTGTCCTCTCAATTTCACATATTCTTCTCAATTTTCTCATTTCCACTGCATTCAACCCTGATTGGTCTTTCTTCAGCTACGTCCCACTAGCATACATAAGGGTCGAAGTCTTAATAGTGTAATATCACCAATATTTATGAAAACTTCTCATAAAAATATTGTTTTGTAGTAATACGTTTTTGTTTTCCCTTACAGGTGGTAGGAGATTTTCCGAAGGAACGTCAGCCGATCGTGAAATTCAGCGTACTCTTATGGAGCTGTTAAACCAGGTATTTTATTATATTAATCCCCTATTTTTTTTAATAATGTTTGAAAAATACAACACATTTTTAATTCATTCAATTTGTACATGGAGAAATATATGTGTGCTTCTTAAAAATGTTCTTCTCTTCTTCATCATTAGCCTTCTTTCCTCCACTAGATATAGGTCTCTTGTAACTATTTCCACTCATCTCTGCTCTGACCCCCCCGCATCCAGGTTCCCTCAGCGATTTGGACAATGTCGTCGGTCCATCTCTTTGGTGGCTTTCCGACACTCCTTCTATCTGTCCAAGGCCTCCACTTCAATATTCGTGGCGCCCATCTGGTGTCACCCTGCCTGGCCATATGTCCTGTCCATTGCCACTTGAGTTTTGACATGCGGCTCATGATATCGGCAAATTTGGTTCCCCATCGAATTTCTTCATTTCTTTACCAAAAAAGTATTTTACGATTATTTATTATTTTCATAGATGGATGGATTCGACTCTTTGGGTCAGGTGAAGATCATAATGGCGACCAATCGTCCCGATACGTTGGACCCTGCCCTATTGCGTCCTGGACGTTTGGACAGGAAAATTGAGATTCCATTACCCAACGAACAGGCTAGGTAAATATTGGACACTTTTTTTTATTTACTGTTAATTGGCAGCTACAGATTGGGCTAAGGGAAGGAATAAAATCCTCATCACCTAACAAACTGTGATGCTGTATTTTCATATAATTCCCAATGTTATCCAGTGTATTCTTGAAGGAGTTGGTGGTGGGAGCAAGTACAAGTGATTCCTCACACTGCCAGCTCTATTGGTTGTGTTTGTGTTTTGGTATGTTGGATGTGTAGGTATAATGTTGTCTCTAGCTTCAGTTGATGTCCTCTCAGGTGAACATTAGAGCTCATGGTGAACATAGCTGGTAGTATCTAACAAGACTACCTAGTGCTCATACATACACACACAGTATATCTCAATAAGATAAATAAATCTTTATTAGCCACAAACTAAATATATGTAAAAAAACAAATAAATCACACAGAAGTATGCCAAAGGGCGGACTTATTGCAAAGCATTGTCTTACAGTCAACCCGATCACGTCTCCCTTTCACCATTTCAAACTTAAATTCATTATAACTTTGTTTTTAATTTTCCAGACTTGAAATTTTGAAAATCCACGCAGGTCCAATTGCCAAACACGGTGAGATTGACTACGAAGCCGTCGTAAAACTGTCCGACACATTCAACGGTGCTGATTTGAGGAATGTCTGCACGGAAGCAGGTCTCTTTGCCATCAGAGCCGAGAGAGAATACATTGTGCAAGAAGACTTGATGAAGGCGGTACGTAAAGTTGCAGACAATAAGAAATTAGAAAGCAAGTTGGATTATAAACCAGTGTAATTTTAAATTTATCTATTAATTTTCAGTTTTTTTTGTATTAAGAAAATCATTGTATGTACTCGCTAACATAAAAATAAACACATTACGTTTTATAACCAAGTTTTGCCTTTTTTTCCCATCTACAATTTTTTTCTATTTCATCCCCCTGAGAACGAAAAGATATTGGATAAGGAATTAGGTCATTATGCCAATAATACACGGTTCACCGGTATAATAAATTGGGGAATTCCTCTAGTGAACCGTCTAAATGCAGAAATGAACCAATAACCCAACGAATTGTTGTACATGTATGTATTTAAGAATGGAGGAATTTCCTGATTCATAATACCAGAAAACCGTGCGAAAGTGAACTACTACATACTATTGGCATTAGAGAGACGAATGTCGTGTTAAGAATGAATGTGAATAAGCTTAGATGGGTTGGACATGTTGGGAGACTAAATGGGAATAAACAGGACGACTAAAAAGACACGGGTAAAAAACGAAGAGGTGAGAGGAAGTGTGGCCGTCTGAGACTGCCGTGGACCGATCGTACCAACCAGATCTTCATCAAAGACTGATGTGTTTTTTGCATGAACGAAATGACAAATTTCATGAATGTGACCAGGGTTGCCAGATGAAATCGGCAAATGTACCAAGCATAACCGAAAAAAAAATTGAGCGCGAAGCGAGGTCCCTGGAACGAAGAGAAAGACTAAAACTGTTAACCTTGAGTTACCGATGATCGGTATTTGCATCTTTTTCATACTCAATATAAGGCAAAAATACCGAACACCAGCAACCCTGAATGCGAATGAAACAAGGAGTGTGTGAAAGATAGGACAGCTTGGCATTCTCTCTGTCTACCCTGCAAAGAATACGGTGTCACAGGATAATTGGAATTGAAACCAAGATACTAGAAACAAAACTGTTTATTTATTAATGATAAGAAGCTAAGAGATCGAAAAATAAATAAATAAAATCTTAAAACCACACAACATAAATAAAATACTTATATGATTAGTATGTACAAAATATTTACAATATCATGTCACATGGCGATTCATAAGGCTTTTGAGATCTTAAAAAAAATATGTCGACCGAAACGACAAGGACTATATTTTATCGGTTCGTTGAAAAAATGCAGATACACGTTCTTTTGAAATTGTATATCAAATGTGTTTCATTATGTGTGAGAATGTTTAATGTAAGAACAAACAAATGACCTTTATAAAACTTTACTAGCCTTTCTGCTAGGTATATGCCATTTTTTATCGATGTAAAGTACGCTAATTTACCGTTTAATTACATAGGATATATTCCAAAGGTAAATTCCACACTGATTATACATAATGAAGTCGCAAAAATCACTGAAATATCACCAGGTTTCATGCAATTGTGAACAACCGACATGACACGAAATCATATGTCTGTAGCTCTAATGGCGTCCACCATAGATTTGTCATAGATAATAGAAGGGGCTCAATGTTCTATAATTCGTCCCACCTTTATACAGCTTACGTACTGTGAAGTGTACAAAGATGTAAATATTTGTGTTTATTCCGATAAATTTAGATTATTTTGAATTGTCATGACTAGGATTTAGTATAAAAGCTACTACAAATTATTTAAACGCTTTTAGTCAATCAAAGGCTAAAAACGAAGGCAACTGAAGTCCATTCTGTTTTGCCCTTTCTATATTTTCATAATAATCGGCAAAATCAACATAAGCCGTAATTTTCCTGTCTTTATCGTACGGCATTCTGCTGTTTGTCGGAAATAAATCCGAATTAGTATCTGTATTCGAAGAACTCCTTGAAAAATCTGTACTTTGAGAATACTGCGAGGTGATCGTAGAATTAAACGGTTCTATGCTTTGATTGGACGCGACATTATCGGCGTTCTCTTGATCAGCGTTTGTAAGAAAAGGATTCGAACCGGCGCTTCCGTTCGAATACGATTCAAATTGCGATTCGTCACTGATAGAATTATGTGAGAGGCTTTGAACGATCGGATTGAACCGTACCGTAGGATTATTCGTGGGTTTGAGCAATGCATCAGGAGCGTCAATAGACGGAGGAACTGTCAACGAATTGAAAGGTCTACTATTGTTGTTATTATTCAACGGAAATCTCGTCAACAGGGGAGATCTGTGAATAGGAGCGTTGGGCAGTTGAAAATTAAAATTTCTTATTAACAACGTGTTCCTGTTGTTTCGCCGCGGCTGTTTAGACGTCTGAGAGCAATATTCTTGATATATGGACATTGTTTGATCGACGACAGTTTGGCACACGTCCTTCAAACTCGTTTGAGTTCTAAACTGTTCCACAATCATCTGTGCGAATCTTTTGTTGACTTGTTCAGTGTCTGTAGACTCTTGTAGGTTTCTGTAGAGGCCATCACTCACGAGAACAAGGAACCTAAAATATATACAAAATATTTATACAATATCCCTTGCAGGGTAGGTAGAGAGAACAAAGCGTCGCACACTTATATCCTTACATCCATCTCTCGCTTCCATAACATCGTCACACACGTTCTGAACTTTTTCCCACTCAACATAAGTAATCAAAATAAAATCCTTTATTGATATAATGTTGTTTTAATACCTGCAAGAGTCGTCCAATATGATAGGTCCGTGAACTTCGGGAATGGCTATAACAGGTTCACTGGATGCTGTCTTCATATCTGGGAACGCCCTGTAGAGTCCCTTCACCAGATAGTTGCCGAGACATCGAGTGCTCGGCTGATTACCCAACATATCACCATGTCGGAGTTGAATATTATCCAACCCGAGATGTGCCAGTCTCAGAAGTTCATCTTCGTTTGATAAACTGTGGTCCACGGAGAGTTGTACGACACGCAGGACACAATTTTCATCTGTCTTGCAAAGCAGGGCTCTACTGTTGCCGATGTTGGCTACGTAGAGTTTCCCCATATGAATGAGAGCCAATACGGATGTAACTCCGCTTGACAACTTCTCATCAATTTGTTTCAGCCTCTCTAAGATGTCACCACACTTTTGTGATAGCTGGAACAGTAAAACACGTAACTCGAATAGAAATATGGGTAAGGACATATTTTTTTCCAGATGTAACATAAAAGTAACATAAGCGCTTTTACGTTACGGTAACGTAAAAGTAACATAAAAGCATTGTAAAGCTGGATGCGCAATGATAGTTTTTTTTTCGGAAATATGAGTATTTTTATATTTAATGTATTTTTTTGCATACTTAATCATGTGATAAGCTCGCCCTAGTGAACAAATATTTTGGTATCTGTTACACTTGCTATGTTAACGTATTGCTGTATTTTGTTTACTTGAAGAGTAAATAAAAAAAAAAATACAAATGGGGCAAGAGAGACCATCCCCTTTGAGACTGTTGCCTATATAGTAGAGAGGTGTTCTAAGAAGTTTGCAGGGGTTCTTGAGGAAATCCACAAGGTGATGCCAAGGGCAGTAGATTACTTGCAGAATATTGAAGCGGAGCTATGACTCCTAGATAACTTGTACAATGGTCGTGTGCATACGAAAGAAGGAGAAGAACATATAACTACAAAGTCTCAAAAATCCGGAATTTACCTTTTCTTGTGTGAATCCGTCTGGAAGTTCATATTGTAGGCTGGTCCTCTCAGCCACGAGCCCATCAATGGACTCAATGTATCCCTTCTCCACTGAGAGGAAGGCATTCCGCAACACTTCCTTAATCTCTTCATCCGAGTATTTATCACTCAACTGTCCCAGGAGAATCTCCGCAGCCATGCGTTGCAACACAAAGTTGGCTGTTTCGTTTCCATTGTGAGCATCAAACAAACCATACAGACATCTGAAAGAGAAATATTAAAAAATAGTTAACAAGCTTAAACGGTTCCGGCATGTTGAAAGCACGCGTTTTGAGTGAAAGAAATCTGAGAGTGTGTATGACAAATTGCATGGATGTGTCCGAAGCAAGGATTATGTGTAAGGCAGTCTTGTGTTCCGTCTTCTCTGCCTAGATAGCAAGGGATGCGCTGTGATAAGACATTCTTGTTATAGAATAGACAGAGTGTACAATTCCACCATTTTGGCCAAATTGATGACTAGAAAAGTTAGTTTACCCAAAAACAACATATCAAGTTCCTGGGTTAAGAATAAAGCGGGAGTAAGAATAAACTTAACTGTAAGTTCTGTATATTCTTATGCGTGAAAGTTAAATAATTATTTGTATACAGTGCACTAGTGTTGGACATTATCGAGATCGTGAAGAATTACACTTAAAACAGCTGAATAAGTGTCGTAATTGGATGCTAAAGTAGGTGTATCTCATAAGGAAATGAAGCTTACGATCCATTAAAGCTTTTAATTACAGTTATTTATGATAAAACTCACGTGTCATCTTGCACTTGGCAGTAAAAGCATCGGAACTCTTCTCCATCCCACGATTCAGTTGTTTGTTGTTTATAATACGCAACGTTTGTATTCTGGCACTTGGGTAAATCATCTGTCCAAGATCGACAAGGCATTGCAATTGTCTTATTCTTACGTGCTTATTGAATTTATTACATTAAAAACCATTTATGAACAAAATAAAATGAAAATATCACAACATGTCAAAGGCTATTTCCATCTGTTTGACAGATTTATGAATCAGCTGAAATGTGGGTTGCCATGTTATTTATGAATAGGGTAGATACGTGGTAGATACCTATATACGTATTTACAGGAATACAATAAGAAAGTTATCAGAAATGTTTGATTAAAATGATAAAGACCGATAAACAAAAAAACTGTTATTTTGATTTCACGTAATAAAGACGTGAAAAGGTTTTTTTACACCAAAATAATTTTGAGGCTTGGTTATTCATTGTTTATGATTTTGTGAGTCATTTTTTCTATTTTATTTCTCTGTGGTCGCCTGTGACAAACAAATTTTGACAATGGCCGGAATAAAAGGTGTCGTATTTTTGTTATTTTCAATTTATTGTTAAACATTTGTACTTTAAAACCTTACTATCAATAAATGTGCAAGAGAACAACTTCGTTCACTTAATATTCATAAGCATTGATTGGAAAAACGCCACTACAATGACGTGGTTGGGAAAATGTCTGCATGTTGATAATCCGCAATATCAAACATTTTTGCACAATCTCGCTTTTTGTTTCTTTTGCGACCTCAAAAAGGTCATTTTCTTAGATTGGTTTGCTAATAATACACTACCATAATCTATAATTGAAGATCAATCTGCGTTTAGACCATTTTAAATGGAGATATGAGACATAATTTCTAATTTTTCAATAGTGTCTTGGGGTCCGATAACATTGACCAATTAGAATAGTAATCGATACTAATTAGTCTTATCGCATTGTGTATCCACTGTTTTCAATACGTTTTAATTTCTATGTTCGCAATATTAATCTATTCATGTTATTTTTGTTTCATGTTTCCTGAACTCCAAATGCAGCGTAAGTATACTTGCAACTTCTTACAATATTTCGCAAGTTGACTCTTTAAATAATGTTTATTATTGTGATGTTAATTAATATACCTTTACGTTGTTTTGTAGTTTGGTGTCATTGGCGTTTGCTGGCTCCATAGGAATGACACTTGTCATATTGGCTTGTGCATTGCCGGATTATAAGTGAGTACACTTTTCACACTAACTTGATTGATTGCGTGTTATTCTCGAGAGGAACTGTATGAATTTGTCTCAAGACAAGCGTAAAACTCTATGGAAAAACATGTAATTTTAGATGTATTGCGTATAACCAGTCCGCACTATCCTTGGGTTCGTTCTGGGTCTGTTAAATTTAACTCAGTGATTTGCTCAATTGTTTATGGTTCCATTGTTCTCCGTTCTATCATCGGTGCAAGTCAACCGGTTGTTGATTTCAACCTGTTCTATGTGCATAGTTGACACGCTCGGTTGTTGTGAATAACACCCAATTATTTTGTTGGGTGACATTAGCTCGCCATAGATAATAGAGTGGTCCGCATGTGCTGTTTACTCACTCTTATTAACATTTCTACCAAAGAAAAGTGCTGTAAAATCGCTATCTCGATGTATATCTATCAACTCACTCTTATTAGTATTCTCATATCTCTATCTCTGTTTGACAATTCCAATCGGAACAATCACCCAAATGCGTTCTGTCATCGTGCGATAATCGTCCGTTGACTCGCTGAGTGAAAATTAACGGCAAAAAACGCAGCCCTTAGACACAATCCTTGCATACAGTTGTCACTTTTAATAACCCCATTCCTTATCCTATCTCAGTGTTTTCCCTCACATTTTGAACCAAATTAATGGAAGCCTTATTGTTTTTGTTTTTCTAGTTTATGGTGGCCTTTCTTCGTGGTATTATTCTATCTCCTCGCTCCCATTCCAACGCTGCTGGCCCGGAGACACAGCTCAGATTCCGGAGGCTCTAGCTCAGCACTGGAGTTGGCCATTTTCATTACAATGGGAATAGTGATTAGTTCCTTTGCATTGCCTATCGTACTGGCTCGAGCTCACACTGCGGATGGACCTGTGGTTAGTCAATTTCTATATTTATTCAAACAGTTAGACTCATAGCAATATGTCAATTGAATATTACAGTTTCTTATCTCTTGTATTATTCACATTTAGTTGAGTAACAATATAAAGTGTTACTTCAAATGTGTGCTGTACTGCCAGTGGTTTAAATCAAGTTATTTTGTCCACCGCCCCTTTGTTAGTATTTTAACTCTTTCCCTGCGGTTTTAACTGATAAGACCCAAATTTTGAGAAAAATGAGAATAAACTTTCAAACACTCGTATCTTTTACACACAGATGGAACCTTATTATAGTCCAAGAGCCCGCTGCTTAATTTATGACGTATCTGTTTTTTGATCGAAATGTGGTATAAACGATAGCTTACCAATAGAGTATTACATCGCACTAGGGTTGCCTATCAAAATCTTGCCGCAACCCCCCCTGCCCCCCCCGAAAAGGTCCCTCTTCGCGGTTTTTCGCATTTTATAGGAATATGGTAAGAGATAGGAGAAAGTAGTCAATGACAAAAATAATCCTTGCTAAATTCTCTACAAAAAATGTTAAGTCAATTTTTTCGTAGAACTAGCAGTTTACCCGCAATGGCCGGTCCAAAACCGAAATTCATTTAAAATACAAAAAAAATGTTTTTAAACTAAATTGGTTGAAAATTGATAAGAGCTACAGGAAAATAGTTAGAGAACGAATTAATAACCATAGTCTTAGCTACAAAACGAGCTATAATTTATGTTCATACATCTAATAATTTCGGAGTTATTACAATAAAACTCAGTGACGAAAATTCTTAAAATTTAGTTTTTCATAAAATAACCAGTGATATAGCGCCGCAGGCCAAATTTTTTTTCCATAAAATGTTAGTTATAATGGGTGGAAGAATGTGAAAGAAAAAAAATCAAACTTTTTTTTTTATTTTTTCAAAAAATATCCTGTTTTTTGACCGGCCATTACGGGTAAACTACTATCCTATGAAGAAATTGACTTAACGTTTTTTGTAGAGAATTTAGTAAGGATTATTTTTGTCATTGACTACTTTCTCCTATCTCTTACCATATTCATATAAAATGCGAAAAACCGCGAAGAGGGACCTTTTCGGGGGGGGCAGGGGGGGTTGCGGCAAGATTTTGATAGGCAACCCTAGTGCGATGTAATACCCTATTGGTAAGCTATCGTTCATACCACATTTCGATCAAAAAACAGATACGTCATAAATTAAGCAGCGGGCTCTCGGACTATTAGTCTTGTTATTTACAAAACTACCCAACTTTTGGGGTGTATTCGTTAATTATTGTATTCATAGATTTGTCAGTTAGAAATATTTTCATGCAAAAAGTCTAAATTTGTTAGTTACCAGGCCTTAAATTCGATAAGCCAGTTGCGAGCAGTAATAAATCCTAATTACTGTAAAAAAAGTCTGGTGTTTGGCTGAAAATAAAACTTGGTGGGTATTTTAGATTTTATTATCTTTACTTAATTATAATTTTGCACATTTTTTTAGCGACATCTTTCAAAAGGTTTGTTTTGTATTTTGTTCTATCACTGCGAAATTCGGCTAATCGTATGTTTGAAGTTGACAGAAATACGTGACAAAAAATGCGGTCTTGAATGAAATCCAGGCTGTGTCCGGTATAAACTCTTAAAATCGGGTTCCCTAGTTAAGAGTATCCCTACAGGCCCTAGAGTCTCGTTATTCTCAGATGACGATATGTATTTTTGTTTTCAGATACAATGGGGCTCATGTTACTTAACTCTGGCGGGCAACGTTGTTGTCTACTTAACAATGTTGGGATTCTTTATGACGTTTGACTCTGAAGACTCCGACTACAGCATGTGGTGAAAACATTACGCTTAGACTTTATATAATTAATTAATTAATAATAAATAAATACATGTAACACTTAGACGTAATAATGTTCATTCATATTCTACGAACAATACTGTACATAATTATTATTTTATTTTAATTTTATTTGTATTTGTAATGTAATAACATCGTAAAGTCTCAGTCCATTTTATGTGTCACGGAATGAGTAAACGTACGATAAATAATTATCCGATATTTATCCAATAATGTACCCTAAAGTTGAAATAATTGTCATCCCTCTTGTTTCATAATTTTCGTATTTTTATTACTAATGATACAGAAAAAACAGTCATTTTAAAGACAAGAGGCATCTTCATTCACATAATGTAGCGTTATGTGAACTCCCTTGGGGAGGAAGCAGGATGGGTGTTCCGACGCTTACGACTCGGCTTTGGCTGGCTTAAGTGAACACTTTATGCCCAGGGCAACGTTCACCCATTCCACCACATCCCGCTGTCAGCGTCGGAACACCCATCCTGCTTCCTCCCCAAGGGAGTTCACATAATGCTACATTATGTGAATGAAGATGCCTCTTTGAGGAAAAGATTGTAATGTATTTCCGTCTGTGCAATGTAGATAAATTCATTGCAGTATATCCCAGTCATTTAAAAATGAAAACTCATCAACAATTTGTTTGTTGTAATACATACTTAATTTTTGTCAGTGTTTCCTGTTTGTTTGAGTGAATCTCTATGCAGTTTTTCAAAAACCAGTTATTTGTAAGGCGCCTGTTGAGAAATGATGAATGAAACATACATTTACTATACCTACTAATAAATTGGGAAGTTTATTGACGTTTATTTATCCTTGGTATTTATCATGATTTGTATCATTGATATTTATCGTGATACACATCCTTGATATTTATCACAACATATGTCTTTGATATTTATCATAGTTTGTATCATTGATATTTATCGTGATACACATCCTTGATATTTATCACAACATATGTCTTTGATATTTATCATAGTTTGTATCATTGATATTTATCGTGATACACATCCTTGATATTTATCACAACATATGTCTTTGATATTTATCATAGTTTGTATCATTGATATTTATCGTGATACACATCTTTGATATTTATCGCAGCATATATCCTTGATATTTATCATAGTTTGTATCATTGATATTTATCACAACATACATCCGTGATATTTATCTGGATATATCCTCGATATGGATACATATCCTCGATATTTATCATGATATATATTTTTAACTAATCTTGCTTCATGGTGAGCTAGAAATCGTGTCCAGATTGTAGAGCAAATTGGGACTCAAGCCTGCATTTTTTCTACTTGCACAATTTTCTGTTGATGCTAACAATTATTACTCAAAATCAAAGAAAAGTAGAATTCCTACAGTCTCAAGAAGAACACTTTAAATAAATAAATAGATATTTATTGGCCAAGAAAAATATGCATATGTAGTTACAAAAACAAGACAATGGCAGCGTGCCAAAAGGCGGGCTTATTGCAAAAGCAAGGAGCAAACTGAGCAAGAGTTATTAATTTAGCATATAAATAATGCATGATTCAGAACCACACTAACAAACCCCAGTCTTTTTTCAAAATTTTACTAACCAAACATTGAGATTGATTTATAAAATATTCTCTCCTTTCTGTCATCCACAGATTTGTCGTGGCGGGCAAACCGTGAGCGTCGAGCGCGAGCTCTAACTACACTCAACGATTCGATGATATTCTAGAATCTTAAGACATTAGGAAGAATCAGCTACAAGGATAGTATTTATCACACACACACACACACCTAAATCAATGCATACTTAGGGTTGCCAGATGTCCCGGTTTACCGGGATTGCCACCAGTGTTGCCGTTTTTATATTTTTTAGTACTAAACTAGTATTTACTAAGGCATTTTGAAAAAAAATGTATTTTCTGAAAAGTTGGTATATTTCTAGTATTTTTATTCTGTTATTTTTGTTATTTGTGTACAGAAATGAACAAATAATGAAAAAAATGCAGGCAATTTTGCCGCTTTGTAAATTTTTTTCACTCCCTCTCTACGGCAACACTGATTGTCACCGGTTTCATGCTTCATGTCCTGAACTATCCTTTCGAGACACCCAAAAGTCCCAGTTTTCAATTTAATTTTTAGTGTTTTCGGGAAAAGTTTATATTCTTTCGTATTTCAATAATTTTAGTTTGTTACTTAATGTTGTAGGTTTTTTCCCCTCAATGTTTTTTTCTTGGTCGAGGTTCACGGCTTATTTTAGTCTTTAGGGTCTGCGGGGGAAGATTTATCCCGGTTTGTCTTGGAAGATCTGGCAACCCTATACATACTACATACAAAATTTTTGTCCAAAATAATACATACATACCTGTCAAAAATATGTTTTCAACAGCCAAATCACATTTCTAGATGTTGAATGTATAAGTGTATCGGAATCTAACTAGTGAAAATGCAACACTAAACATCTTATTTTACAGATCCCCATCGTAAATTTCAACAAACTGACAGTTGATAATCACACAATAAAGAGCCATCTATGATTAGTTCACATTTCTAACACTGGTGCACATTTGTTTTTTTTTTAATGGCTACAAAATATGACGTTTGTAGCCAGCCGGGAATTAGCAGCACTATATTATTTTTACAATAGTGTTATAGACTACATAACTGGGACTGATTTTTTTGCTTATTACAACACCAAATTATGTATACTTACTGCGAGGTTGAATTTGCATGTTTTATTTTCAATATCAGGACCAAAGACATTGTGGTTGATCAGGACATTTTTGTTTTTGTAAACAACTGTCGCTTTTGTTTCCAACTCTTCCATTTACATTTAAATACATTTTTCTACATGTTTTTTTTAAATATTATTATTGTAAGACATATTGTAAAATATTAAGATTATAATTTCATCTCATTTATTTAAATTTTCGTCCAAATATTATTTCATTTATTTTTTGTGGAATTATTGTGTTGTGTTTATGGATGATGAAAACAGGGTTCGGAAGTCAGATATTTATGATAAATATTGGATATATATCATGATATATATCGACAAACCTTTTATGTTTGAAAAAATCTGATTTTTATTACAAATATCGGATATGTATCACGGTATATATCAATGATGATATACCAACGAACTGTAAGGTTCTGAAAAATTCATTCATTATAGTGTAATATTTATTATAAATATCGGATAAATATCACGGTATATATCGATGATATATATCAGCGAACCCTGAATCGATGAATTAATTTGAGTTGCAGTAGAATTTGGGCTCAAAAATTGTATAAATACATCTCGAATAGATATTTTCTTTCGATTTAGAGCCCAGTTACAACTGGAATTTGGTCTACGCTTTATACATCTTACTGCATATAATTTAAAATAAGACTCATTAAGTTAGTTTTTTCTTTTTACTTATAAGGTTTTTTATTTTCACTTATGTTCTTATGCTTTTCCATTGTTGGTGATCTGTGTAACACTCGTAGAGGTGGTATAAGGTAGAAGGGTTTTACAAGATGTGCAGAATAAATTTTTGTAAGTTAACATCTTAGTAAAGGCAGATCACATGGAGTTGGGCAAAGTATCTATCATCGTAGTAGTATTTATATGGAATTTGAATAATATTTGTTGACATTAATTGAGGATATAATTAATGAAAATTAATCTATTTGTTCATTGTCAACTCCTTTATCATTAATACTAATACTATTCCACACAAATTTAAGCATTTGAGTTTAATTTTCTTAGTATTTTGCCCAACTCTACGTTTGACATGTCAGCTAACGTGCAGAATGTCAAAAAATAGGACAACAATACTCTTGCTTATTCTAACTCTGTGGTAACATTCTATTGTTTTTCTGCAGAACAAATTTAAAACTAATGAAGCCAACTTAAGAATATTATTATTATGAATTATTTAGGGTTACCGTATGAAAAACTATTCCAGATCATAGATTACATAATGTTTTGTACCATAGATCATTTTTAACAATGGATTATCGTTGTATTTCCAAATAAAAGTATTTTATAGTCTTTCAACATGTTATAAGAATTATTATTATAATATGAAGTGTTTTATAAGTAAAATATAAATAGCTTTGGAATTTTACTGTTTTTTTTCTTACTTAAACCTTTAAATTCAAATATTCTACTTTTATGGGCTTATATGCACTGAGTAAAAATCTTTTTATTTTCGCTTCAACTTTTTCAAATTTTGTATGAGAATGTTAGCGCAAAATAAGAATAACGTTAGCGACAAAGTGAATTATACCCTTTTAAAAGAAACTTGGGAAGAAATTAAAAAATGTAAAACGGTCAATTTGTTAAGATTATATTTACCAGTATTTTGGCTAAATTATACTTTTATATCTGAAAAACTGAATGGGAAATCTTCAAATCCCGTAAATTTCAAGGTTAATTTCGGAATAGTTTTTTAGTCAAGGAATTTTCAAATATTGTAATTCTAAAACAGCCAATCTGTAGTCCATACTTTCATGTATCACTGTCTTCTGTTTCAAGACGATTCTCTCAGTATTGGCTGATAACAATTCAGGGCGCTGAAGCCGAATGACAGCATATAGGCCCTTAAACACTTGTGTTTTGTGCAAAGTTGTTCCCAATACAGGGTGAATAAATTCATAACTATAAGTAGTGAATATTGATAATAAACACCCTGTATGTATACCTACTCGACAAATTGTGTCAATTCATGTAACATCTTTTCCATTTCAACAAATAATATAATCATGATTCAATATACACTATTTAAAAAAATAATTTGACGTCAATGATTTCTAATTTCACTGGAAATATTTTGTCAGTTTCTGTTTCACATACCTGCCCGATCTATATCTATACCTATGTAAATATCAATAGATCTGCTGAACTCCGTATTCCAATATTCAATATGTCCACACCTAAATCAGGGCCATAGCCAAGAATCCATTTAGGGGAGGGGGGTTTCGAACTCTGGACCAGAGGCAATTGTTTATTGTTCGTTATCGTCCTTAGGCCCTAATTTCGGGCGCTTAGACTCGTCAAATTTACATAGTTATAACAATCAAAAAGAATTTTGAACAATTAACAGTGACAATGTGCCAGGGAAGTAGAATCAATGCAAACAGAGTGTAAAGGGCTTAGTTTGCATTTCGTCATGAAGATAATAACACTAATAACATCCTTACATAGTGATCCTTGCTAAACTGGACTTATTGTCCTGGACAGCATTTCGTCAATAAGTAACAACCATGGGCGTCGCCAGCTTCGAAGCTAGAGGGGATAAAATTTTTGTTTTGTGCAAAATTAAGCAGTGTTTAATTACTCATATTTACCTATCATCTGAGTTACATTTCGTTTGCGCCGGGTCTGGTTTTTTTTTAGCATTCTCCTTTAGGTAACTTATAATATTGCAGTTGAAATTTGAGATAGTGGTTGTATAAATTCAGGCGTGGTACGGTAAAACCGCCTATGTGAAAATATCGGGCGAATTGCGGAATGTTACAGAACAGCGGTACTTGAACTGCGGGTCGCATTCAGCTTTTATGTGCCGCAAAAAACAATCATAGTCACAAAATACTTTTTTTGGTTATAAGATTGTAGGGGTTCTTAAGGAAATCCAAAAAGTGACGTCAAGGGTCTCAAGACTACCTACTTATTAGAAGAATACTTATTGACAATGGACCTAGGTATACGAAAAAGAAGAAAACGGGGAAATATCTCTGGTTGGGAACACATAAAAACAAATCAGTCTGCGGCGCTATGACGTTTTGAGGGTGAAACACATTTGGATGGGGAGTTTTCTTCGATATTCCTACTTATCTGGTTATCCAAATAATGAATCAAAAATCGGTTGGTGTAAGCGGATTGAAGGAAAAAAGGTTGCGTATCGCTGGTAGGTACATAATATTATAAAATTGCATGTTTTCTTAGATATTCATAGACATTTATGTGTAGAATGCATGCTTAGAACATGTAGCAAATTGAGAGGCGTCTAGATGCGAAGTTCAATGCACAAATTCACCTACGAGCTTCGAAAAGCAGGGAATAAGGTACGTGCTATACATGTTGCATTAAAATGGAAATATACGAGAATAACTTTTAAATTGATATTACCAAAACTATGTTGCATAATAATAATATATGGATTTGGTTTAGGGCTGCCACCTTTCAATGAGGGTAGACCCGGAGATTTCGGAAAAAAAAACGTATTTTTTATTCAATATAACGTATTTTTGGAGGAATCATTTATTTACCTATTTAAATTGAATGAGTATTACAAATTGAAATAAAATTTAAACAGCGCTGCTAGATAGGACCCCCTTGATTTTTAAATTTGGGCTCCCTCAGAGAGATAATTAAAATTTCTAATATGTTAAAAATGTGGCAGAAGATTCACATTGTCCTGTCTCACCACCCGGTTTGACCTGGAGATCTACGATGCTAACCCGGAGCCCGGAGAACACCATTCAAACCCGTAGACTCAGGGTCAAACCCGGAGAGGTGGCAGCCGTAATTTGGTTCTATGTGGGTTAGGTATTGCACCACAACTATTGCGAGAGAAATTTTATTTCTGGTTAGAGGCGAACTACTCGTAGAATAAACTGTACCGAACTACACAGCACTCTAACGAACTTAGAGGCAAACTTTTCAGTTGGAAATATTATTCAGAATAACCCAATTCGTGTTGCATTTTATATTTTATGTTGTTGTACTTGTACTAGTTTATGTAAATTGTACGTAACCATATGTGTACCTACCTATGCGTTATGCATGTAGATAAAATATTAGAAATTTGTGATATCTGAAATCTGCGTGATAACTTCTTAAAATAACGCAATTTTCTAAACACTCAAATGATGAGGATTGAGACTGGTAAACAATTATAGTGAAGAAGTGTTATGGGCTTCGCCAGCTTCGGAGCTACGGGGGCAAAAAAAAAATGAAAAATAAAAAGTAGCAAAAAAAAAAACGCGTATACAATATTATAGCGCCGCAGACGAATTTTTTTGTGAGACGAATTGAAGAAGGTCGTGATGTGGTTTGTTTATTTGATAATTATTGTACTTATGTAATATTTTGCACAAAAGTATGTACTTATAAAAATGTTTTTTTTTTTATATAACAAGCAATAATAAATAGCGCCCAGGAGTTTTGTTTTTTTTTTGGAAACTGATGGATTTTCATACTAATTTTAGAAAATTTATGATATATGATGAAAAAATGTGTGGTAATAATGTGATTTTTTGTGAGGTTTTATCATTTAGTATGAAAAAAAAACCCTATTCCAATCTCCCTGCCGTATAAAGCAAAAAGGATTTAAGTGCCGAAAATAAATTAAAAACAGATTGCTACATAACTCACATACGTAATACTTTCGTGCACGTTTCTAGATAAACTTTTACAACGTGAATTTCCACATGTTTTGTAAAAACTAAACTATATTGGAAGGCTTGTATAATGAATACAAATTGTCTTTAAATTGTGAAACTTTTCAATGGACTAACTTTCAGCATTTTAATGTGTATGAAAATACACCGTTTAGGGGCACGTTTTTGCGGTAAATGCCTCCATTTGAAATCCCATTCCAATTTGTATGTAAATGCGTCATAGGTGTCTTTTTCCGAAAAGCCACCCAATTTGTATTTTTATTGATAACTAGTTTTTAAAACCCTGTTAAATGGGCGAAAATATTTACGTGGTAGCATCTGTTTTAGGCATTTTTGAGTCCAATTTTCCACTTATTTATAGGTACATAAAAATGCAAAAATCTGTAATTGTAAGAATACGTACATGCAATATTGTAAGATGATTTCTAAAGACTGATTTTCAGGCACAATACATTGAGCCTAATCCTTTGATATCCGTGATATCTGGATAGGTGAATGTTTCTCAGTATTGGGTTGATGAATTTATATGTCTATCTATCATGAATGATAGTAATATACAGACTTTTCTACATCACAATACTGAGAAGTGTGTTGGCAAGTTCTGCCTCCAGAGCAAATTACTAGTCCTATACGAAAAAAAATGTAGAATATAGAGAATTCAGTAAGGATTATTTTCGTCATTGATCACTTTCTCCCATCTCTTACCATATTTCTTAAAAATGCGAAAAACCGCGAAGGGGGACCTTTTCGGGGGGCAGGATTTTGATACGCAACCCTAGTGCGATGTATTACCCTATAGGTAAGCCATCATTTAAACCACAATTTCGATCAAATAACAGATGCGTCATATTTTTGGCGGTGGTCTTTTAGGCTACCAGGTTAACAAAATAAACTACCTCCAGTGGCAAAGGGTGTATTTCTGCAGAAGGAAAGCTGGGACTAACATTTCTTATGGGATTACGTCAGATTAGACACTATTATACCCTATCCCATCGAGTTACCAAAAGGTAACTCGATGGGAATCGTGTTCTTAGGTAGCTTCGCGCCTGCTACCTACATAATATACATACTGTCAAGCGAATCAGTATGAATGGTGATTTTTTTTATAATGATTACCTACATAATCCACGTTGGCATACAGTAGGTACGGCGTCGTATCAACCCTAAGCTCCCTCGAGGGGTCTCTGAGACCCTAATTAGCGCTCTCATTATATTCCAAACAGACAGCAGTACTCCGTACTTAGAGTATTATGTACTTTGTAGATATTTTGATTAGGAAACTGCGGTGATTAGATGTGCCCTGATACGATAATCACAGATGCTGTTTTTAGTCACTGCCATATTTTTTCATTCTTAACTTAAAAAAATTATGAAAATAACGACCATTTCAATTTAATAGAAACGAAATTGAAACGTAAGTAAGAAACCTATACATACATATCCACGTCTGTTCCCTATGTGGATCATGTGGTCGTCACCCAGTTTTTCCAGGCTTTTCTGTCCTGTGCCAACTCTGTTGCCTGTTCCCATGCCATTCCAGCCTGGCGCATCTCTGATGTGTACAGTCTCTGGATGGTCAATGCAGGCCTGCCCAGAGGTCTGTTGCCTTTTTTAAATCGTCGCAAAACATTGACTTAACCCATTCAAAATTTGAAAAAAAAAATGTATTCTACTCGTGAAGATCTTTCATAAGACACGAAACACGGCGGAATGCGGGGACTGGATCGTCTGAATCGACCGTTGTCTCCCGATGGCCTGTGCTGGACAAAATATTACATACTTTCTATCTCAATTTCTTTTTCAACGCCCTTTTGTTACTTTTCACTGTTATTTCCACCTGTTCTTTTAAACTAATGAATGACAGCTGCTTTATTATGTCGAGTACTGAGAGGAGTTATACATACCTACTGTAACTACAAGTTGTCTGTATGTATAGTGCCTACCTAGCCCATGTTAACATGGCCTGTAGACAATAGAGCCCTTTATTATAAAGGGGAGGATTTAATCTTACAACGTAATGATGAGCCATTGTTTCAGAACCCTTGATTTTTTATTTACCATTTATCGATATACCTACTTTTAATTAGTGCGTTGTTTTATTTTACCCCAACTAAAGCCATTTATGGTGAGAACAGATCATAATTATTCTATTCTGTTCTATTCCATTCCGTAACGCCGCATCCCTTGCGGGGTAGGCAGAGAGAACAGATCGCCAGACTTTACTATCCTTACTCACGGAGTTTGAGTTAAATAAAAAGAAGTTTTGGAAATTCTGCCTCTAAGGGGGTGAAAAATCGGGTTGAAATTTTTTAAGAGTATACAGTATAGAGCAGTGATTCCCACGGTGGGGCGTACGCCCCACCGGTGGGGCATGGTGCCTCAGAGGTGGGGCACCATGCCTCAGCGGTGGGACACCACGCCTCAGATGGGACACTTCAGAAATTGTCAACTATTCCACGTATTAGATATAGGTATTATATTTATTTAAAACATTTCTATAAAAAAATTCGCCTGCGGCGCTGTTTATGATAGAAGTTCATGAATTAGAAAGATCATATACGCAGTCATGGCCGTGGGCGCGAAGGAATCTCCCATTAATCACAAATTATTGTGAAAATTCATTAACTTGCGATTGTTTCGTCAGAAAAATTTGCCTGCGGCGCTAATCATAGCTGGAATTGTATATGAATCACATGAGGTATGTAGTTGTGTACAGGGGGCCCCTGGTTTTACTAGGTGCCATACAAATGTATCTACATGTATACGTTTTGCAGTGGGGCATACGACTGTTAGAAAAACTTTGGTGGGGCATGGCACGAAAAGGTTTGGGAAACACTGGTATAGAGTATAGATTCTCTTATCAAAATTAGTTATATGGTGTTTGGCCGTTTTTTCCAAATTTTTATTAAAAGGTATGAAAATGGACTTAAAGGAAAGGGATGATTTTTTAAAGGTCTCTTAATAAGCTAAAAATTAATTTTAAAGGAATTTCCGAAAAACGGTTTCCTTAGAAAGAGCCAAAATATGTTATTCCTGGCAATACCGGTGCATTTGATAACCAAATAAATTGTTTTTATTAATGTATATTTGGGTAAGTAATTTCAATTGAATTTGACATATTAATTTTAGGTAAGACTTTTTTGTTCTCTTTTGACTTAACATTTTATATTTACTCGTAGATTAGTGTTTTAATTATTTATTTGTTGTGACTCTATATATTGACTAAAATGTGTACACCTTAATTAAGTCATTATTTGAGCTCTCCAAATGCCCCATGTCTAATTGTTTCTGAGTGTATTTAATGTCTGTGTGTGTGCTGTATGAAATAATACTATATATACTATACCCTCACGCCACGTCCCTTGCGGGGTAGGCAGAGAGGACAGAGCGCCAGACATCCCGATCCTTACACACACTCTTAGCTTCCGTCACACTCATACAGTTTGTCATACACGCTCTCCGATTCCTTTTACTCAAAACGCGCCCATCCTTGAGGATCTGGTCGACATGATCGGTCCAGTCCAGTCTGGGGCGGCCGCGTTTCCTCACACCTCTTCGTTCACTCAGATATATCTTTTTTGTCATCCTTTCATCCTTCATTCTCTCAACATGCCCAAACCATCTCAGTTTGTTCACTTTCATTCTAGTTACAACACCAGTCTTGCAGTCACTCATTTCCCTAATAACCTCATTCCTTATCCTATCTCTATGTATGAAATAAATAAACAAAGAAAAATAAATAAATAAATAAAGGTGTATGCCACACTTTGCGATACAGGCTTTTGGCGTAGTGCAAGGTGCCCAGAAAAGTATTTGGGTTTGTTATGCAAGATCAGATCCTTTGTAAAAAAAACAAAAAAAAAAAATACAGCTAGTAGAGAAATATTACTCCCAAATTTTACATGTACTCTCCACGATTCAGAACCGTGTAGATATTTCCAGATTTCCTGTGTTCATCCACTCCACTTCCTCTCCGTCACTTTATATCTGTCACATCCTCTTCAGCACGTCTCCAGGCAGACTATCGGTTCGCCTACGTGACTATGATTAAAATAAATATAGTCACAAAAAATAATATAGAGAATGGATATAAAGGGAACGCGTTATCGTGTATTACGTATCAATTACTTAAATTGTTGCGAACCGGTTTGTGCGAACCGAGAGAAAAAATACATTTTAATTCATTTTCGGGAAGTTCGCCTTAGTGAACTGATGAATTCTGTATGATTTATTATAGGTAGGTAAGGCCATTTACTAATTTTATTTGAGGTAGGTATCTAATTTGTTTAAAGGGATTATCGGAGTATTTTTTTCTTTTTCCAACTCGCAAAACTATCTCCGATCTCGCCTTCATAATGATTTCTCTAGCGCTGCTCTGTAATATTTTCGGCATCATAGGTTACTTGTAAAATATACAGTGTGAGAATATTGCGAACCTTTGACAGCTCTCACGACAAGCTTCGACAATCAATACAATTTTGCAACCCCACTTGCAGCTAACGTCCGCTGGCTGCCAAGATAGAGGAAACTATCTGTAGAAAATGCACTGTATTCATTTTCATTCCAGTCACAACAACACACATAAAAATAAAATTATACATAATAATAACTTTCGCCCGGTTTTTACGAACCGGCACGTTACGAGTTCGTTCCTTAACATCCACCTACATGGAACAAAACCTAATGGAGTGTTAACAACGACACTATATTATTCTTTAGATAATGTTATGTAAGTGAAACGTGCCCAAACTTTACCTAAATAATTGAGATGAAATAATTTGGGGTGACCGGTTCGTAACAGGGAGGCGTGAAGGGGATAAATTTGTATAACAATTGATTTTTATACTACGCCTTTATTTAACTTCATCTGTCGTTGTTGTGTGCGTCTAAATATGCATTTGATTGTATGCATTCTGTATCTTGTGTATTATTTTTTATTCCGTTTTTATTTGTTTTTTTTTTCTCACATATGTTTGTATGTATATATTTTCTACTTCGCATATTCTTTTATTCAATTTTTTTTTCTGTTTTTTCCTGGGGTTAACTGGAAGAAATCGCAGTTCTGCGATAAGTTCGCCCTAGTAGTGAACAACGTTTTATAATCTGTACTATGTCCATTTTGTATATTTATATGTGTTTGTTGTTTACTTTAAGTTTAAATAAATAAATAATAAAAAATAAATAAATTTAAATTTTAATCATTTTTATTTAGCGATATGTCCGCCTAGCGGTGGCGAGGGTTGTAAGAATACGATTCACAAGTTACGTTTTTGATTTTAATGATAAAATTATAGATCTAATCTGACAAAATGCCTTAAAAATCTCGGCTTCCCTTCTACAAAAATCACTCTACGCCGCTGCTACCTACGTTCTAGAAACTTCGCGGGCCGTAGTTTGAACAGCCCTACTATGCTAGATAATATATACGTAGATAACGGTGCATGGGCGTCGCCAGCCACGGAGCTAGGGGGGCAACAAAAAATGATAAATTTCATACAGAACGAAAAACGCGTAAATAGCGTCGCAGGCGAAAATTTTTAAAGAAAAGAAGATGTGATGATGAACCTGGCGTCTTTCTATAGTAGGTGATCCATACGGCTATAATTTAAGAAGGAAACAACCGTGTTAGTAGCGCCGCATGCAATTTTTTTATGAAGCAATTCCATTTTAATGGATTATCATATAAATTTCAGAAAATTTATGATACGACAAGAAAACGTGTGGTAATAATGTGATTTTTGTGAGGTTTTATCATTTAGGATGAAGAAGTATATATGTAACTACCTATTCTAATTCTAAGAGGGGGGCAGCTACCCTCCCCTGCCCCCCCGTGACGACGCCCAACCAACAGTGTCAGATGAAGTCACTAAGTGGTCGAGTAAAACAATAGAGTTATATACAACAATATAATATCAGATTACCTATTCCACCTTGTCCAGTTTTTCCAAACCACTCCAATGTCTTCAGGTCATTTCAAGGACATTATAACAATAACCTTGTTCATATGGCAACATTATCTTTTGTCGAAAAATATATCAGTTATAACCACCAACACCTAAAAGTTGAAAGGACAGTGTTAGATGGTCACCTAGAATCCTGAAGTGGAGGCCTTGGAACAACAAAAAAGGCGGACAGATGACATTGTCCAGCTTATAAGTGGTAGATGGCAGCAGATAGCCCAAGGCAGTGGTAAAGTTTGGAAGAGGCCTATGTCCAGAAATAGAACGCATGTGGCTAGCAGTAAGTTGAAAGTTTGCTGTAGCTTACGTACCTAATAAAAAAATGTTTCTAATTATTTATTGTTTATTTATACGTAGGAAATAATTTACAAAATGAAATTCACATGAAATATGCAACTTTTTATTTACACAAAAATTGTAGAGTGCTATTGTAATTCATATTTTTATATAGGTATTTATTTAATTAAAAAAAGGATCTGGGCTTGTGCATACATTATACAAACGCAAATACTTTTCTGCAAACATCACAGTAAGCTAAAAAAAAAGTGTTGTGAAGTTCAGAATACATCGCCAGCACCAAGATTCGAACCCAAAACCTCCTGATCAGAAGTCAGCGCCCCAACCAACTGCACCAACCATGTACCCTGTTAAGGATGGAGGTAAATAAAACAGTGTTTTATTTTAATTTTTTTACACGGAAAGTAAGTAAGTATTTTAAATCACAAATAAACTTCGCTCCCTTTTAGGATTGCGAGTGAAAGCTCTCAACTCAGATTTTTATTACGTGACCTGACATTTTATACATCTCATTAAATTATTAGGTACGGGAATTATAATATGGCTGTTAAAATGTAGATTCCTTATTTATGTAAGTTCCTGATGCTATCTCTGAGTCCTTCCTTAAGGAAGAAATCACCCCTTAACCCAGAATTCCTTACCCCATCTTAAAAGGAAGACACTTCCATGCCAAGGTTCCTACCGCAAAATTGAATGTCTCACAAACACAATATAAAAATTTATTGAATTATTAGTGAACATTCTCATTCGATGAATCCAATACTCGTGCCATACCAATCAGACACGTCAACATACGTAACGTCTAGAGCAAAAGAGTTTGCTTTTGCATTCTCTATCATGATAGCCTGAGCCATCTAGACACAAAACAGTACCTCGAGGGAAAGTTATAGGGTATAGCGTTCTTTCATTCTATATGTTTTGAGGAGTGCTGAATCCGAATCCGAGGCTTGCCAACAAAGATTCGTGACGGAACATGACGAAAAATGCAATAAATAGAAAAAAAAATCTCTATAATACGATTTTTTATAACTCGAAAACTATCAACTTTTTGTGAGTTATCTTTCTATGCGAAATGAAAGTACGTAAAATTGCATACTATAACATTTTTCTCTAAAATAAATAGCAGCAGACCTGTCAAGCTAAAAAAATGTCAAATTTGCCTATTATTTTATTTTTGCGAGAATCGAAAATGTGTGGAGAAAGTTCTAAAATGTTAAATTTATAACCAAATTTTAACAATAATTCTTCAAACTTATGACACATATTTTACCTCGTTGGAATCAGAAAACATGACAAAAGTTTTCTAATATGTGCCTAATTTTACATACACATGCCTTTGACGAATTTGATTTCAAAATCTGACTAACAATTGATCACTGATGACGTCAAGCTTCTGTCCTCACAAAGGCCTGCTCTATTCTATAGAAATCACGCTGCATTAAACCCGCCTTGTGTCCTCGGTGACCTGAACAGCAACACAGTAGATTGCACATTGAGTTATGCCCCTAGGCCTCTCTGTCTATCCTCACAATGATAATAATACTTCTGCTTCAATAGAACTGTTTACCCTCCTACCTCTCAACACGCTCGGTAAACTGACTAAATTAGAATGGAGCGAAACATTCAAATACTTAATATTATTATTTCACTTGATGTTAGGTACGCCAAAAGCCTGGAGGAGTTCAGGAGGTTGCTGAAGACTCACCTCTTTGTGCGTCCTTACGGGTCGGACACTGGACAGCAGTGAAGAAGGGTGGATTTCTACAGAAGGGAAGCCGGGGCTAACATTTCTTATTGGATTGCGTCAAATTAGACACTATTATACCTATCGTTTTATCCAAAAGGTAACTCGATGGGAATCGTGTTCTTAGGTAGCTTCGCGCTTGCTAGACAGATAATACCGGGAGTTAGCAAAAACTGATTAGATTTATTTTTATTATTTTGTTTGTGAGGATCCTATGTGATGATTTGATCTATCATTTTTACTGTTTGTGATGATCCTATAAAATGATAAAAAATGTAAGTTGCCCTTGGGAGGATTTTATCGCTAAACGGCACCCGAAATAGTCCAATTATTTTTATTATTATTTCTGTCACCGTTGGGCGGCAACGTCAGAAAATAAGAGAATTATGCTATCTGTTACATACAGATTACATGTACCCTACAGAGCAACATCCAGGCTTCCAAGCATTGGGTGTGGCATTGTGGATATCTGCATATGGTCCAGGGAATGCTCTCAGACACCAAAACTGTTGTGAGTTTTAGTGGCTCTGGAGTACTTTGACTGGTAGATGATGGTTCCACTGCCGACCTACTTCACAATCCATACACAAATTTTGCCTTTGCGAAGCACGGGAAATAATAATAAACTCTTTATTGTCATATATGAAAATACGCACAATGGACGTGCTTATTGCCGAGAGGCAATCTCTTCCAGCAAACCACAGTGAGTATGTTTAAAACATGGACAGAATACAATTAAATTCAATAAACATTGAAATACATAAGCGGTGAATATAAGATAAGTACATGTGTATATAAAACTAAGGTAGATATAATTATATTAATACATCATATGGCACATCATTTATAGCTACTACACTCACATATGCGCAATTACAAGAAAGAAAAATTAATTAGTTGGGAAGGTATATTGGAAAAGAGGAGTGAATTGGAGGGAAATAGATGTCATTGTTGGAGGGATCGGAGATTCTTTTTGAAGGAAATCCAGCTAGTTATAAATAAAAATATTTTCGGCCCATCCTAGTGACCTGAATGTTCCAATCCAATGCTTCCAGGCGAACAATGAACCGTGTAAGTAACGAGTAACGGCCGTTGTAACGAATTACGAGCCGTTAGATCCGTTATGTTCAGGATACAATAATTCCAATACGTTCCTTATAACCAGATACCACTTCAGTCTTATAACAAGTAGTTATATCTCAACAGATATACAGCAAAGGATGGACCTTCCATCAGGCTTATGACTGATCGTCGGCTGGCTTAATGTCACCACTTTACACTTAAGTAACATTCACCAATTCCAATCCATCCATCTGCCGCGGCCGGGAATCGGAAGGTCCATCCTTTGCTGTATATCTGTTGAGATATAACTACTACGACTTGTAGAAAAAATCCGATGATCTCACAAAAACTAAATTGTGATTTTCATAAATAATCTTCATTCTTATAGTTTTTCCTCAACAGAAGCGAGAGATATCTTCATTCACATACTATAGCATAATATTAACTCCCCTGGGGAGGAAGTAGGTGGGTATTCCGACGCTTACGAGTTGGCTTTGGATGGCTTAAGTGATCACTTTATGCTCAGAGCAACGTTCATTTCACCACATCCTGCTGTCCAGTATGTTTGGTTTGGGCATGTTGAGAGAATGAACGATGACAGGAAAAACAAAAAGATATAATAATTATATGAGTGAAAGAAAAGTTGTGAGGAAAAGTGACCATCACAGACTGACCTGGAGTGATTGTGTCGACAAGATCCTAAAGGACGGACGCGTTTTGAGTAGTAGAAATCGGAGAGCGTTAATGGCAAATTATATTAATGTGACGGTGGCAAGGAGTTGGGATAGGGCGGTCTGGCGTTTTGGCCTCTTTGCCTACCCCGCAAGAAACAATAAATTTAAAGGTGGATGGTAAAAGGTACATAATTTTCTGATTATTATGCTTAAAAATTTAATATTTTCTGAATAGTCTATAGTAACTACCTACGTTAGTAAATTGACACCCATTTCGAATCACCCCTTCCGTTTTCCCTCCCACGGTTCCCCTCGAAGTTACTTCCTTTAATTGTATTTTTTACACAAAAAAGTTATGACAAAAGAATTATGCAACTGTGTAATCGATATGCACGCCATAAAAAAATATTAACATTAACATGAAAATGCTTTCAAGTAATTAATATCAAATTACACCCTTTTTACGAATGCGACTGAAAAATATATCTCGTACGACTGTCAGCCTTTCCGATTCAATTTGTAAAAAAAATGTCAAAACTCATCAATTAAATTTGAATATTCGTAGTAAAAAGGTTCTCTCATTTGTACAAAAAATATTTTTTTATGACGTTTTTGTTTGAACTTTTTTGCGCGTTCGTCTAATATTTTCATGTTATTTTAGGTATTTTTCTTTTGAGACGGCATACAATTATGTATCGCTGTCTCATTCTACAATATTTGCAGTACATTACTCCCGTAGTATGTAAGAATAGAGGCATTGTATTGTTTGTACGCTCATGCGCAATATCAACACGTAGTACTTAGGGGTGTGCTAAAAGTTTCACAGTTTTTTTTTTTTTTATAATAAGGATCTGAGCTTAGAGCTTGCATAGACAAACACAAATACTTTCCTACACACTTTGCACTAAAAGCCTGTATCGCAAAGTTTGGAATACATCGTTAGCGCCGGGGTTTGAACCTGTCACCTCCCGCTTGAGAGACTGCCGCCTCAACCAACTGCTCCAACCATGTACTCTTAATTACAATTAAAAGTAATTTTCCGATTTACTATTTTGTCTTGTGAATATTCTCACCAACTATTTATCAGTTCTGAATATTCGACTTTTAAAAAATTATACATTTCTATCTATCTGCCTATCTTTCAGGATAAGCAGAGAGGATAGAACGCCAAAGTACACTGTAATCTCCATTACACAACTCCTTGCTTCCGTCACATTCGTACAATTAGTCATACAAGATCCAATTTCTTTTACTTAAAACGCGTCTTTTTTACTACTGATTTCTTTATTACATACTGGGACCCATCGTTGTTGATCATTGCAAATTTTCAAAATTTGTTGTGAAAATTCATTAAATTACAACTGATTCATAAAAAATTGCATGCGTCGCAAATTTTTCCCAGCATCTGTGTAGAAATCTCATACTGGGGCCCCGACTTTAATACATGGCAACCTGAATTTTTAGAGCCAGTACACCACTGTCATTGTTCGAAGTTGCCGAAAGAATGTACATATCTAGCAGGATCGAACCTACCTAAGAACACGACTCTCATCGAGTTACTTTTTGGAAAATATGACAGGTATAATAGTGTCTAATCTGACGTAATCCCATAAGAAATGTTAGCTCCGGCTTTCTTTCTGCAGAAATCCACCCTTTGCCACTGAATTATCTAGTGAAAAGAATATCTTGCAAGCTGAATATTTTTGTCAACCCTGTTGAACTCGAGTGTGTATTTTCAGAGGGGTAGTATTTCAGGTTGAGAGCGAGAGGGGATGAGGGGTCTCGGGAATGAAATATTATATGAGGAAGAGGGATGCAAGAGATCACAGCCTCCATTGCCCAGCAACGATTACTGATTAGTACTCGCACCGACCGCAGAGCGGCAGGTGGTGTTCCGTTTTCGAAAATTTTCTTTTCAAATAAAGAACGCGGATTCTTTTATTTGAAATCGGGTAATTTATAAATGGAATATTGTTTGAAAGTGTTGCAACATGTGAATATTATCAGATTTGTTTGATATTTCATACATTATTCGAGTTTTTAATGAATTTCTTTGGTGTTTTTTGTATTGTTTTCCATCTGACAGCTTCGACCATGTGAGCCCAATGCATCTTGCAATCTGCAGTGATGCAATTTCTGAAACTACAAGCGGCATGCTTGTTTGTGAACGAAATTTCTAATATTTTGTTTGATTGCTTTTCGAAAACTAGATCGATATTTTTACAGTATTTTAATAGATTTACGATTATTTAAAAATAAATAGATAAAAATACACAAACTATTAGATAAACTAAATACCTATATTGAAATTTTGTGACAATAAAATTAATTTTTAAGATACCTAAATAGTAACATAAATTAAACATTTTTTATTCAATACAATTTGTAATTATTATAAATACACATAACATAATTTTGTAAGTTTTCATATATTTACGTGTTGATTTATCTAACAGTTGAAATGTTTTTAAAGTGACATGTGTGACTTGTTTTGTTCGTATTTTCAGACTTACTTGGTGTTTTGTGAATGGTAAGAATTTTTTTTTTTGTTTTTTTTTTTATGTGGTGTTTTGATAGTTTAACTAACGCCTCTAGCCAACAGTGGCGAAGTGTTCATTTCTGTATAAGGAAAGCCGGGGCTAACAATTTTAATTGGATTATATTCTATTTTATCCCCTCACCCCGCATCTCTTGCGGGGTAGGCAGAGAGATCAGATCGCCATACTTCCTTATACTTACACACACTTTTTGCTTCTGCCACATTCATACAATTTGTCATATGCAATCTACGGATTACGCCAGATTCAACATTTTTTTTATCTATTATTTCATCCATTACTTAAGGTAACTCATCCATTAACTCAATGAGAATCGCGTTCTTCAAATCTTCGCCACTGCTCGCCAGTGTCAAAATATCATTGATCTAAAAATTACGAACACTGAAAAAAGGAAATCACTACAACATTATTATGAGATGGTTGGTAGCCTGGTTGGTAACGCACTCGACTGCGAATCCGGTGGGTGCGGGATCGATCCCCGATGCCGACTTACTCCACTTCACAACACAAGCTTTTCAAGCTTACTGTGAAGTGTACAAAGGTGTATTTTGTGTTTATTTCGGTAAACTCAGATTTATTAAAAAAAAATCATAGGAATCCCCTGTTAGCACCTAAGTGTAGAGTGATCACATTAAACCAGCTGACAATCAGTAATAAACCTGATGGAAAGTCTATCCTTATTACTTATTATCTAGTTCATTGATCCTCAAAGGGTTGGACATTTTTATTCTCGAATTGGCTTGTATAATATTTGAGTAGGCATAATATTTGTTTCCCTACACAAACCGGACAATTTTAAGGTGAAATTTTTGATAATAATGAGTTCTGAAGAGTGACATTTTCCCTTAACGAAATATAAAAAAAAGTAACTTACGTGTTTACTATGTAGACGAATTTTATTTTGTGAAAAAACGCTACCTATTTAAATACTGGGGAAATGTAGGTACTATGAAAAATGAGAACATGTTGAAAATAATCAGGGATTTTATTCCCTTGTGAGACTTTGTGGAAAATAGGTAACTGATAAGTGTATAGACTTGATTGTGTTGAACTTATTGAGGTCCGATTGAAAAAACCGGACAGCCCCCTGTCCGGTTTACCAAGATTTTTTCGACCTGACAGATGTAATAAAAACCGGACTGTCCGGTCCAAAACCGGTCATCTGGCAACCCTAGTAACAGAACACTGGTGTGCGAGTTATTTTAATTTTACTTTCTAAACTTTGTATTTTTTTTTTTTTTTTTTTTTCCATATTTATTTATATTTTTATTTCTACTTTTAATTTTATTTGTATTCCATCTCTATTTATACATGTGTGTGTATGTATGTGTGTGTGTGTGTATATGTATGTGTGTATGTATGTATGTGTATATGTATGTATGTGCGTGTATGTGTATATATGCATATAAATTTATTTTATTTATCTATTTTTACCTTTATTTTACTCTATGTTTGTATTGTGCCTATGTACTTATCAAGAAAATAAATATTCATTCATTCATTCATTCATATTAGAAACTACTCTAGGCAGGGTTGGTTAAATGAGGTTGAAAAATTGGCTCAGCAAAAAAGTTGGTTCACCCGAAAAACCGTTGGCCCAAAGGAATACTTGTACACGTATGGAAAATAAGTTAAAACTTTGAAACAACCACGCTTATATTTCTATTAGATCAATTAAAATTTATCGATTGAGCTTCGTTACAAATTCAAATATCATGTAACTTATAATTGTTACATCATTTGGTCTGTTCCATTATAGGAAAAGGACTCCATCGATTCGTAAAAGATTTCGATGTAATTCATATGTTACAGAGGTTGCATACATTCAGGAGTAGCTTTAGGTGTATATTTATACTTCAGAAGTTTTTTAGGTTTCTTCTTCATTTTCTTCTTCTTCAGCCTTCTGTCCTCCACTGCTGGATATAGCCCTCTTCCATATTCCCCCATTCCTTTCTGATGTTTGCTGCTTGCAGCCAGTTTTTTCCCCCCACAGCGGCTATGTCGTCGGACCACCTCTTTTGGGGTCTTCTGACGCCTCTTTTATTCTCCCGAGGTCTCCATTTTAGGATTTTTGGGGTCCATATTTTTCGGCTTACTTTAAAGAAATCACATTGAACAGTCGGGCTCAGTTCCCCCCTCAAAGTCAAATGCTAGTTCGGCCAGCCCCCGAAATGAAAACCTATATACGCCACTGCTCGATAATATACTCAAATAAATAAATCAATAAAGTTTCTGACTTACGTCATTTTCCACATAATCTAAGGTAATTTTTCCATTATTTGAGGTTAGTTTTCCCACTTTTGTCTGCCCAGCCCACATTATAATATTACCGTAGTAAAGAAACTGTAATAATAATTACCAAAGTTTTACCGTTACTAAGGCAAGTTACCGTTCGTTAATTACGGAAAAGTTAGGCTGTCCATTCATTATATTATTAATTATATACTAGCTTTAACCCGTGCAATAATGACAAACTCTTATATTTAATTTTCACAATCTCCGAGAACAACTCAGATATCAAGTGAGTAGTGAAGCTTTCACTATGATTTTCACGGCTGGCGTCCATAGAGTAGTAATGCAATGGGATGTGTAAAATGGGATGTGATAAAAAAGAAGGGGAAATTCTACACATCCCATTGGACCACGGCCATACAGCCCGGAGACTACTCTATAAACTCAGATATCGTTACAGATTCTTCGTATTCGACAATTGGACGAGAAGGAACGACTACCTGCTTTATTCGCACCTTATGGCTCTGGCATAAGTGCGAATAAGGCAGGTAGTCTCGTCCCTTCTTGGTCGCACTTTTATGACTGCGTTCGACAGTTTGAAAACACTCTAAACAGACTTTATTCGCAGCGTGTCAAAGTACTTTTGTTGACGGTAATTTAGGTAGGGATTTTTTTTTTACTGAGACTGGCCACTGAATAAAAAATTAAGGTATTTACAGAAATTGGGCTTTACAGAAATTATGATATTGATAAAATTAGGTACCTACTGCTAACGTTGACTATTTTAGCGTATTTTAATTTCCTGTAACTCATAATTTATTTTCGTATTATTGTTTTCGTAAAATTAAATAATTTAGTTCGAGGAGTTTTAGTCGGTTAAGTTGGCAGTCGTTTAACTATATAATTATGTAGGTATACTACCAACCTAACAAATGAAAAGTTTTAAGCTATATCGCCTGACTGTTTTATAAAGAACAATAATAATTTGATTAATTAAACGGTTTGGACAGAAACTTCAAAGTTTTAAAAGTAAATTATTATTTATTTTGTATTTTGCAGATACGTGTGTTTGTCGTTGTGGAGAGACAAAATACTGTGGAGTTTTTGTTTAATGATACTAGTCCGAGAGCCCGCTGCTTAATTTATGACGTATCTGTTTTTTGATCGAAATGTGGTATAAACGATAGCTTACCAATAGGGTATTACATCGCACTAGGGTTGCCTATCAAAATCCTGCCGCAACCCCCCCTGCCCCCCCCGAAAAGGTCCCTCTTCGCGGTTTTTCGCATTTTGTAGGAATATGGTAAGAGATAGGAGAAAGTAGTCAATTACAAAAATAATCCTTGCTAAATTCTCTACAAAAAATATTATGTCAATTTTTTCATAGGACTAGTAGTTTACCCGTAATGGCCGGTCAAAAAACAGGATATTTTTTGAAAAAATAAAAAATAAAGTTTGATTTTTTTCTTTCACATTCTTCCACCCATTATTACTAACATTTTATGGAAAAAAAATTTTGGCCTGCGGCGCCATATCACTGGTTATTTTATGAAAAACTAAATTTTAAGAATTTTCGTCACTGAGTTTTATTGTAATAACTCCGAAATTATTAGATGTATGAACATAAGTTATAGCTCGTTTTGTAGCTAAGACTATGGTAATTAATTCGTTGTCTGACTATTTTCCTGTAGCTCTTATCAATTTTCAACCAATTTAGTTTAAGTACATTTTTTTTTGTATTTTAAATGAATTTCGGTATTGGACCGGCCATTGCGGGTAAACTGCTAGTTCTACGAAAAAATTGACTTAACATTTTTTGTAGAGAATTTAGCAAGGATTATTTCTGTCATTGACTACTTTCTTCTATCTCTTACCATATTCCTATAAAATGCGAAAAACCGCGAAGAGGGACCTTTTCGGGGGGGGCAGGGGGGGTTGCGGCAGGATTTTGATAGGCAACCCTAGTGCGATGTAATACCCTATTGGTAAGCTATCATTTATACCACATTTCGATCAAAAAACAGATACGTCATAAATTAAGCAGCGGGCTCTTGGACTATTACGGGACACGCTTGGGAGCGTCCACAATTTTTTTTAATTTTATTTTTGTTTATTTAAACTTTAAGTGAACAACAAATACATATAAATATAAAGAATTGACATAGTACAGATTATAAAACGTTGTTCACTAGGGCGAACTTATCGCAGAACTGCGATTTATTCCTGTTAACCCCATTTTTTTAATATAAGTTTTATTTTATATTATATCTGAATGAGCGAAGAGGGGTGAGAAAGCGCGGCCGTCCGAGACTGACCTGGTCCGATCATGTCGACCAGATCCTCAAGGATGGACGCGTTTTGAGTAAAAGGAATCGGAGAGCGTGTATGACTAATTGCATGAATGTGACGGAAGCTAGGAGTGTGTGTAAGGATAGGGCTGTCTGGCGCTCTGTCCTCTCTGCCTACCCTGCAAGGGATGTGGCGTGAGGGTATAGATAGATAGATAGAAGTTTTATTTTTAAATGAATCTGGGTCAACCGAAATGAACCAAAATACACCTTTCTACACTTCACAGTAAGCTTGAAAAGCTTGTGTCGCGAAGTGGGGTAGGTCGAAATCGTGGATCGAACCCGAATGTGTATATGAGTAAAAGTAAAGCGAGGTGGTCGTTAGCCTGGTTGGTAACGCGCTCGACTGTTAATCCAGTGGGCGCGGGTTCAATCCCCGACCTACTCCACTTCACAACACAAGCTTTTAAGCTTTCTGTGAAGTGTACAAAGATGTATTTGGGTTTATTTCGATAAACCCAGATTAATTTTTTTAATTAAAAAAAAAAGCGTGTAGATGGCATGTTTCTCTTAGCTCGTGTGCGTATCCGACTTTTTTATCTATGAACACAAAGAATCTTGTGGACGCTCGCAAGCGTGTGGCGGTGGCATTAGAAGTTTAAACAAAGAAAACCGTGAAAATGTTCGTTTCCGATAATGACTACAAGATAAAAAAAAAATGGAATATGAAAAGAAATACCTATTTGGTAAGTATGTAAATTTGTAAAAAGTTTGTGAAATCTTCACCCCATATATTTTCTACTCTTCTATGGATTTTCATCAAAATTTCTTTATAAGTAGGTTATTTATCTTTTGTGCTTTGGAATAGTATGGAAAAGTATGGGTTAAATATGTTATCAATATGTTTTTTTTAATTGCAAATAAAAAAATGCAATTGTCTATCTATCTATACCCTCACGCCACGTCCCTTGCGGGGTAGGCAGAGAGGACAGAGCGCCAGACATCCCTATCCTTACACACACTCTTAGCTTCCGTCACACTCATACAGTTTGTCATACACGCTCTCCGATTCCTTTTACTCAAAACGCGCCCATCCTTGAGGATCTGGTCGACATGATCGGTCCAGTCCAGTCTGGGACGGCCGCGTTTCCTCACACCTCTTCGTTCACTCAAATATATCTTTTTTGTCATCCTGTCATCCTTCATTCTCTCAACATGCCCAAACCATCTCAGTTTGTTCACTTTCATTCTAGTTACAACACCAGTCTTGCAGTCACTCATTTCCCTAATAACCTCATTCCTTGCAATTGTAACGTAAATATTTCGAGGTGCAACATTTTTTCATGGGGCGTGGTACAGTTGTTTTTGTATCTGCAAGGTATACTATTCACCTATTTTGAAAAAAAAAAAACAAGTAGGTATGTATCTCAATAATTCGTCTCTAGTCAGGTTGGACCAAAAAAATTATAACTCGAATTAAAAAAAAAGAAAAAATATGAACCTGGATTTATCGAAATAAACCCAAATACATCTTTCACAGTAAGTTTCACGTCTTGAAAAGCTTGCGTTGTGAAGTAGAGTAAGTCGGTATCGGGGATTGAACCCGCACTCACCGGATTAACAGTCGAGCGCGTTATCATCCAGACTACCAACACCTCAAAACGACTGTACGTTTTGGTTTAGAGACACCCTGTATAATATATTATGATTATTTCTGAAACATTGTAAGAGGGGTAAATACTGTAAATTTCTCCGTGAATAATGATACCTTTATAATATTAAAATAGTATTTTCATAACAGGAGTATACCACATGTGTCATAGATAATAATAATAACGTTACGTCTAGATAAAATTATAGCCGCCATATTGGTGCACACGGACGCCACAGAGCGTTGTGGTGATTTATGTAACTAATATATTATGTTCTCGTCCCGGTTATGGTTTTTAATAAAACTAGCGCGGAAGAAAAATTGGCCACCTAAGGTGTTAAGTACTGCGCGACGAACATTTAAAGTTCCGCCATTTTGCAAATTCGTCTGTTTTATTTTTGTCACATCTTTTTGTGACCCACATTTCCCTCAACAATGCCCGTTTTTTAATATATTACTACCTATAAGAATTTTCAAATACGTAATCGTAAAAAAACTTTGAACCATATAAACATTATAATGGAGAATGGCTTAAGGGCTTGGTACCAATAATGACGTCAGAGTCATTTCCCACGGCATTAAGGCTCACAATCGCGTGAACAATCGCATGATAAAATGGTAAAAATAGCGTTTTTTCCATTTTTTGGGGTCAATTTTGCATCTATCAAAAAAATTTACGGTTATTCCCTAGATTTAATGCATATTTTCAACACAAAAAAATTTTACTCTACGTTTTCACTCCTTTTGGGAAACGAGTTCCGTTTTTCGGAAAAAAGATCACAGGTATTTTACACATTTTTTTTGAGATATTAAAAATATTTTACGGTTATTCCCTAGACAAAGGTTCAATGTATCCACTCTATTTTTTACAAAGCAAATTTTGTAACAGTTGTCGAGATCTAAGGTCTCCCATTTTCGAAATTTTTGAAATGTCAATGTGCGTACTCTTAATATTTTTTTCACGTGTCCCAATTTTTTACCCCAAACATAATAATGACGCGTTTTCTGTTCATCTTTGTGATTTTGTGTATTTTTTCTTTCCCGTTCGTATGTACGAGGAGTGTACCTACTAAATCAGAAAGGTATCAGACAAGAACAGTACTTGCAGTATATCTATAATGTAACATGTATATGATATTGAACTAGTACCAGCCAATAGATAGATACTATAATTGGCAATATAAAAAATGCATTGTATATTGTTATTTTGGTGAAATATTTACAAAAGCTGTTGTATCTAATAAAATATTAAAATAAAAAAAAAAAAAAAAAAAAAAGAAAAAATATCACAAAAAAATCTCACATGGAAAAATGTGACATGGAAGAAATAACCTATTTTTATACAAAATTTATTAATATTTTATAGTTTGATTTAATACTTAATCTTTCTAATCTACCGTTATAAAACATAAGTTTTATTAATCTTAATATTCTGGTATGTTTCGGCTTATCAAAAACACTCCAACTACTTACTAGACCATCACAACTTCACAACAAATTGACCTAGGTATCCAGATATCACAGAATCAGGCTCAACGCGGGGCCTAATAAAATACAAACATTGTGCCTGAAATATCAGTAGGTATTTAGAAATCGTCTTACAATATTGCAAGTATTATTATTTTTTTATTTTATTTTATTGTTTGTATTTAAGCCCCCACGTTGAGCCTTAAATACAAACATGATATCCTGTGATATCCGTGATATCTGTATGGGGGAATGTTTCCCAGTATAGGACTGATGAGTTTATATGTCTATCATGAATGATAATATGTAGACTCTTCTGGCTGATAACACTGAGAAGTGTGTTGGCAAGTCATGCCTTCGCGTATAATTACCGATTTTTGCATTTTCATCTAAACATTTTTATTATTAGTGTTGTTTCTTCTTGTGATATTTTTACATGTGGGATTTCTCCCGTGTGAGATTTTATCCTGTGTGATTTTATTATGTGTAACCCTACTGTCTGTTTGTGTTGAGGAGAAAAAAAGGTCTTTTACCCACAGATCCTGATATTACCATAAGCGGCTTAATGGCCCATATTAGACTGCTTACAGCTGGTGGAAAATTTCAACACAACGTACATTCTGAAAGTATCATTATTCAGCTCTCATTCCAACCCTTGGACGTTTTAATGAGAAGCTTTTAAAGTATAAACAAGAAGCGATGGTACCTACTACTTATTACTACTGGTTTTATTTTGTACAATATATTACTAGGAGCCCCCAGTGCGAGCCGCACTAACTGGCCTAAATGAAATATTGTTTATTACTGTTTATTGTAGGCCCCATTTAAGGCACTTGAAATCGTCAGGTTTACATATTAAACAAACATCACAAAATAAAATGCGATACATCAATAAACAGTTTCAGCAAAAAATAATGAAATCAATAAACTCATGGTGACAAAACAAAACTTAAAGCAAGTGTGGTTTAGTTTAATGCAGGTCTGGATGTAAATGGTCCAAAACTGCATTTCGTCAACAATAAATAATACTAATACAATAATTACGATGAATCCGACAACATCTCTTCAAAGAGGCCGAAAATTTATTAATACATCGTGACCTAAACTGAATTAAACCACACCTGCTTTCGCTTCTAATCTATAGGTAGTTCTTATTTTATCTACTGTTTATTGCGATAAATTATAGATTTTCTTTTTGTGTAAATTTCTTCATGAATAACTTGAAGATGCCAAGTGCGTTATGTGGAAAGAAATATGTTCGTGTTCTATTTTTACGAAATGGGTACCAAAACGAATATAATTTTGAAACCTATACAAAATTTGCCGATTTCATTCAATCCGGAGGGCTTGTGTATTATACAGGACGATTACGATGAAAGGTTAAAAAGGGGATTTATTTTTTTCCTTTTCACTGAAAGTCTTTTTGTAAAACATTTATTAGGTATTATGTTTTAGCTTTTGTTCTCGACATAAATACACGTATTTTCATTGCGTTATATTAATCGTACATTTTACAAAATAATATACTCGTAATGTTGACGACTAGAGTCAAATGAGGCGAATACGAATCGGAGTCGATTCTAAGATCGACTTGAGACTCGCCTATTATTAAATAAAGTATAAATCTTGAGACTTATTATTTTGAAATTTGTCAAAATACCTACTCTTACTTAATTTCATGACATTCTCTCATCCGACTTAAATATTTGTTTTTATTTCCAGATTGGTGTGCCATGGAGCAGCAATGAAGATTTCCAGGGGCTGGTGGCCCCTTTTGTTTATTGGTAAGTCTCATAAGACACTCACTCCTCTAGAGATTTAATATCTATCTTATTATTATTATCTATTAGCAGGAACAAAAAATACTCCGCCGGGGCGTATTAACAAAAACTATCAACTGGATCTTGTCATTCAGAATAGTTTTTTTTTAATTAAATTAATCTGGGTTTATTGAAATCATCTTAAATACATATTTGTACACTTCACGGTAAGCTTGAAAAGCTTGCGTTATGAAGTGGAGTAGTCGGCATCGGGGATCGAACATGCACTCTCCAGATTAACAGTCGAGCGCGTTACCAACACATTGCTACCAACTACCTACGACCATGACGAAGTGCCAATAGAGCCTTTTACACTCTATTGGCATTGAATTTCCCTGTATATTTATTGTCAACATGTAACCTTGACGAGTCCAAGTGCCTGCAAATGGCCTAGGGATGATTCAAAACAATAAACAATAAACAAATTATAATATTTAGATAAGAAGTACCTAATGACATTTTGTGTACAACATGTACCAACCTAAAATTTATTATAGAGAATTATATAAAAAACTTCGTAATTAAGTGAAGATTGATACTGTTTTTATTTATTACCTATAGGTACTTTATCTATGTCTAAAAACACAGTTAGTAGGTAATTATAGCCACGCATTCGAAATTGATATACATGTCACACCGGGTGTTAAAGTTAGTAAATATTAATATTCCTAGAAATAACTAGCAATAATATAGAGTTTGTGAATTTATTAGTTTGATATTAAAATTATAATAATGTATCGTAGGTATGATTGTAGCGGAGTGATATGCATGAATGGTTAATTAAATATAGTAGTTAGTAAATAGTAATGCGACATTATTATATTATATTGCGTACTCCATGTGCATGGATAGGCATGAATAAAAAATTCATTATAATTCGTATACCTATATCGCACGTGAATCATATATTAATATGTTGAAATAGATCACATATTATTATATTTGATAATCTCGATGTTTTCGACCGTTGATACTCGGCGGAAGTCCATTTTTAATGAAAAAAAAATAAAACTAAATATTTATATTAAAATCCACAACAAATGACTTTTGATTACGCGACTAGTATTCGAGGATTTGCACCCTCATCATCAGGCGATTGTAAATAAAGTACGTAAACAGGAATACAGAGATAGTAACTATCCATAATAATTGAAACAATATAGTGGGAGAAGCCCGTTATTACGAAATGTCTCAAAACTCAAACTTCGGGACATTTTTTTGTTGATTTTAATCTGAATATTTAGTTTTTTCATTTTTTTTTCGTTACATATATTTGATTTCAATTTGGATTTGTTTGTTTATATAGCTTTATATAGCTCAGCCTTTCAGAATGTATAAATTTTCTGGTTATCCCTGATTGGATAAACCCTGATAATATAGTCTGTAGTATATTAATAATGTGATCAGGGTTGTACATTTATCGATTATTGATTAACTCGATAGCAAATTAAAGTGTCATGTCGTATTTTCTTAGTTCACCAAAAAGTTATCTTGTTCTCTCAGCGTCTAGGGGTTAGTTGTGTTAGTACATTGAACGACACAACTTTCCCCAACCCCAAACCCGCCCCATCTCCCCACACCCCACACCCAACACACAGTTTGTTCTGTGATGTATTTAAAACTTTACATTTATAGTGTTTGACTTTGACCGCCTAACCTTCGTTCAATCAGAACAAAACTAAAAATAAGTAGGGTGAATTCCCGCAATTTCGTGACACACCTAATTCCGTGATAACATCTTTGCATCCTTGTAAGAAATTAGACGAGCTCTCTGTGTAATTCTTATGACAATCACTAGATGGCGCCAGTAATTGGTTAAACAATGCTATAACATTCAATTTGCAAACCATTGCGGTTACATATTTCCGCCAAAATTTAGCCGTGTGAGTGCAGAGCGGATAGGAAATATCAAAATTATCATGAGGATTTTGCTTTGAAATTAGGTAGAGTCATACGAAACCTGTGTTTTTGGAAAATACGTGTATTTTTCTAAATATAATTACTATCCATTTTATTGGACAGATATTAAGTATATAACTAATTGGCGTAAGAAAGATAATTTAATATCTACAAACTTTTTAAAAAATGAGATTTTTATGTAACTATCATGGAATTGCGGGAGTTTACCCTACCTACAGTATGAAAAATCTTTTTATGAACCATACTCCATAAGTCCATTCCATTACAAGAAAAGAACTTCGTTAATTTAACATCGTTGGCGTAATTGGTTGTAGTGCGGACTTTTAATCAGGAGGTGCCGAGTTCGAAACTCGTAGAATTTTTTAAATTTGTTCCCATCAGGCTCTTTTTAAAAAGGTAAAATTCACATTGTCGCTCACGTTATTCTTATTTCGCGCTAACATTCTCATACAAAATTTATAAAAGTCGAAGGGAAAATAGAACGATTTTTGCTTAGTGCATATCGCCTTTAATCACATTAATTAAGGGCCTTCAGCTCTTTTCACACTGCGCTACCTATAATACTTGTACCTACCTGAGTTCCTCATTAATGATTTTTCTTTTAATGATGTTTACAAGTCATTATACAAATGAGATTTTGTTATAATCTTTCTACGCCCTAATGATGTCGTTTAAATTTTTTAATGGTTTTCATAACCTAACTATTTTTTTTTCAATATGTAAACAAATGTTGTTTAACAAATAAATGACGTAAGATCAAAATGATTTCGAACATCGTAAAAATAGTGTTTTTTCCATTTTTTGTGGTTAATTTTTCGTCTATTAAAAAACTTTTACGGTTATTCCCTAGATTATACACATAATCAGTACAAATAAAATATTTTTATATGGGACTTTCGGGAAACGAGTTTCTGTCTTTCGGAAAAAAATCAGAGATGTTTTTCACAATTTTTTTTGAGAAATCTATACAACAATCTTTTACGGTTATTCCCTAGATAATGGTTCAATGTATCTACTGTATTTTGTTCCAAAGCATATTTAGCAACGATTGTCGAGATCAAAGGTCTCCCGTTTTTAGAAATTTATGAAACGTCAGTATGCGTACTCTTAATAAAAAATGTCAAATTTTCACGGCCAGGTACCCACTAGTTAATCATAATTTTCCACGATTTCGTCCAACCGGGAGGGCTCGCGTATTATAATTAAGATATCTACAGAAATTTGGATTAACAAATAAATGCAAATTGAGATACAATTAATCAAAATGAGATTTAATCAAATTCTTTTGTTTGAATTAAAATTCGACTAGGCAGTTTCGTTTCTTTTCAACGCGTTTAATTTTGTATTGTTTGTTTTTTTTGGCGACCTTTTTTACTTTACACAAGGGACAAAGTTTAAAACGTATTTAAATGCTAATTTATATACATTATTATGTTGATTCTACATTCATTTGGAATATTGTAAAGCTTTTGAAAAGATTTTACTTAAGGGCATGGCACCAGGAATGACGTCACAGTCTTTTCCCACGGCATTAAGGTTCAAAATCGCGTGACAATCGCATGATAAAATGGTAAAAATAGCGTTTTTTTTCATTTTTTGGGGTTAATTTTGCGTTTATTAAAAAACTTTTACGGTTATTCCCTAGATTTTAATGCATATTATCAGTACAAGAAAAAAAAATTACTCCACGACTTTCGGGAAACGAGTTTCCGTCTTTCGGAAAAAAGGTCAGAGGTGTTTTTAAAAATTTATTTTGAGAAATCTATACAAGATATAAAAAATCTTTTACGGTTATTCCCTAGATAAAGGTTCAATGCATCTATCCTATTTTGTTCCAATGCAAATTTAGTAACGGTTGTCGAGATAGAAGGTCTCCCGTTTTTAGAAATTTTTGAAATGTCGGTATGCACACTCTTAAGGGCTTATATTATTCACTGAGCAAAAATCGTTCTCTTTTTGCTTCAACTTTTTAAAATTTTGTATGAAAATGTTAGCGCTCAGTAAGCGACAAAGTGAATAATTACACCTGTTTAAAAGAAACCTGGGAAGAAATTTAAAAATCTAAAACAGCAAATTTGTTAAGATTATAATCACCAGTATTTTGGCTAAATTATACTTTTATATCTGAAAAATTGAACGGAAAATTTTCAGATCCCGTAAATTTTAGAGGTGCTTTCGGCACACTTTTTTATTCATGGAATTTCCAAATCCTGCAATAGGGTCCTTGCATGTTTTTTTTTATTTCGGTTTTCGGTACATTAACTATAAATTAAGGTTTTCCGAAAATTTGAGATTTTAATTCTCTGTCTTTGTGGATATATTTATAAAATAAAGTCTCATATTCGATTCTAGCGCAAAAACAGGTTTTTGACTGGCCGCCATATTGTGACGTCACTTTCCCCAATTCCTCCATACATAACCCACAAACAATCAAATTTCTTTCTATGAATTTCATCGAGTCGTGACGTCACAATCACGTTAAACAATGGCCGCTCGTTTCAGAGCACCATAGAAAAACTCGTCAAATTAACATTTTCAATTAATTATTATAAATTAACGGTAAATTAAAATTACATAATTTAATTTTATTTGTAATCCTAGTAAGTAGAACTATCGATTTAATATATTTTTTGAACGATAAAAAAATGCAAGTACCCTATTCTAAAACAGCCGATCTGTATTCCATACTTTCATCTATCACTGTCTTCAGTTTCGAGATGATTCCTTTAGTATTGACTGAGTAAGATTCAGGGCGCCGAAGCCTATTGACAGCATATAGGGCCTTAAGAGTACGCATATTAACATTTCAAAAAAATCTAAAAACAGGAGACGTCAGATCTCGACAACTGTTCCTAAATACGCTTTGGAAAAAATATAGTAGATACATTGAACCTTCATCTAGGGAATAACCGTAAAAGATTTTTCATATCTTGTATAGATTTCTCAAAAAAATGTGAGAAACACCTCTGATCTTTTTTCCGAAAGACAGAAACCCGTTTCCCGAACGTCCAGAGATTTTTTTTGAATTGATAATATTTCATTAAAATCTAGGGAATGACCGTAAAAGTTTTTTGTTTGAAGAAAAATTAACCCCAAAAAAGGGAAATAAATGCTATATTTACCATTTTATCATGCGATTGTTCATGCGATTTCGAATCTTAATGCCGTGGGAAATAAACGTGACGTCATAGTTGGGTTGCGAGCTTTTGAAAGTATTCTTACGATTACTTATTTGTACGATATTTATTTCGTAATAAAATTTAAGTACAAGTACTTACCTATTATTAATAAATAATAATAATAATAAATTTTATTTCATTAAGTGTACACTTTAAGGATATAAATATTTCACTGGTGAAATATAGTTAAGTTCATTAGTTTAATATGAGTGGTGCCTCACTAGAATTGTATTTGACAATTGTAATAAAACAGTATTTCTTTGAACCGGCTACTCTCATTATTTTTGTGATACCCTTGCGATGACACTGTCCAGAAGCACTCTCCCAAATGACATACATTACACAATTAGTAGTAAACCGACATTTTTTATAGCAAATACGATATTCCTCTTTACAGTGTTAATTTTAACTCTCTCTCTTCTAATTATTGTCCGTATTACACCAGGCTGTCACCACCCCCTATCACCCCTATCCATATTAGGGCTTACAATATCGCGGGGTTTTTAATTCCGGAACTAAGTTCGGTAAACTAAAATAAATAACACACTGTTTGGTTCTCCACACACGTCCGGAAGTTCAGTTAACGGAATCGACCGTTTGCAAAAAAGGTTCGACCAAAACCTCTCTCTGAATTCAGTGTTACCCCGATTTTGAATTCAGAAAGAGGTTTTGGTCGGAGTTTTTTTTTGCAAACGGTCGATTCAGCTAACTGAACTTCCGGACGTGTGTGTAGAGCCTTTGTGTGGTGGTTTTATAAAACTCCCTTTTAATATAAATAATTGTTTTTAAAAAGAATAAACTTAGAGTTTTGAATGATTTTTTTAATGATTATAAGGCTACAGAAGCCGAAACGCGTCACCATATTTAATAAAAAAAAAAAACATTCCAAACCCTACATTTTTTTGTTGTCAGTTCTTCGGGGTTCACTGCAGGTTGAGTGGTTGGGTAACCGAGCTTTCGGCAGCGATACTACTGCCATCTTCGGGGTGAAGTCACCCTGAAGATGGCAGTGCATTCGTTATAGTAGTGAGAACGAACAACATGGAAACGGATTCATCATGCTGCGAAAGCCTACAAGATTATTCTACGATTTTTATTTTTAAAAACACTGGTCGAAGTGGGAGTGGAAGAATCAGAGACTCTGTGTGTGTGTTCCGGAATAGAAATACAAGAAAAATGTATCCGAGATACCGGAGTTGCGAAATTGTGGATTTCGGTAATGCATGCCCTAATCCATACCTTCCCTCGTGACAGATCAGGGCCGTTGTTGCCGGCTAAAATAATATAATTATAATTTTGAGTATATCATGATGTTAAAATATTATTCTACAGACGCGTCAGATATTATTAAGCGTGAAAATATTTCATATAATATAAGGTGGATGGTGATTAACGAGTATATGCTTAAGAGTTTGCATACTGACATTTCAAAAATTTCTAAAAACGGGAGACCTCATATCTTGACAACCGTTTCTAAATATGCTTTGGAACAAAATAGGGTAGATGCATTGAACATTTATTTAGGGAATTAATAAGAATAACCGTAAAAGAATTTTTTATTAAAGCGAAATTAACCCCAAAAAATTGAGAAAAAAAACGCTATTTTCATAATTTTATCATGCGATTGTTCACGCGATTTTGAACCTTAATGCCGTGGGAAATGACCGTGACATCATAGTTGGATCGCGAGCCTTGAAACAGTAACTTCACCTATCTTGTTTTACCCGGACACATTGTTCTATCCGGACATACTCGCATTATTTTGAGTGCATTCTGTGCCTGTTTGCGCGTTGTCGCCCACATTTTGCATATAAAAAATGTGATGTCATAATTTTTTCCGTTTTTTTTTAGCCCTCGGAATCGTCGACTTGTATGGCGCCAGTATAGCACTGTGTACTTCGTTTTATTCGGACAACAAATTTTATGTTTCTGTACTAAAACATACATTGTTTTCTTTCTTAATTAAATTTTCAATATTTTTTTTTGCTTACGTCGACAATTGGACAGTAAACTATTTGCTGATGAGGTGTTTTCAAGTTGATAAAACTTAAAAAATATTAAAAACAAAGCAAATGTTGTCGGACATTCCGGATTTTTGAAAATCGAACGAGTCGATATTAAATATTATGCGAACACTACTTTCCGAACATCCTTTCTGTACCTACCACCAGCGCCACGGTGGTGTGATGTGGAAGTAACTCGCCTGTCACGTTCCATAATTTTCCACTTAATTGAAGACCCGTTTTTGTTTACTTTCACTAATTATATTTTGTACAAGAAAGGCGACACAAAAGTGCTAAATGCTAATTCGACTAAATAATGTTTTCTGCGTACAAAGGTCTCGTACTATAAGCTGTTGGATATCATTTTAGTTTAAATAAAAAACACAATAAATCGTTTTTAGTATTCGGGCAAATTCTCAACAAGTATTAAAAGTATGCATACTGACATTTCAAAAATCTCTAAAAACGGGAGACCTTAGATCTCGTTTGCAGTAACTAATTATGTTTTGAAAAAAAAAAATAGAGTAGTTACATTGAATCTAGGGAATAACCGTTAAATATTTTTTGCATCTTGTATAGATTTCTCAAAAAAATGTGAAAAACACCTTTGATCTTTTTTCCGAAAGACGGAAAATCGTTTCCCAAAAGTCGCTGAGAATTTTTTGTATTATTAATATGCATTAAAATCTAGGGAATAACCGTAAAAGTTTTTTGATTGAAGCGAAAGTAACTCCAAAAAATGGAACAAATGATATTTTTACTATTTTATCATGTGTTTGTTCATGCCATTTTGAACTTTAATCACCCCCCCATCCCCGAAATGAAAACCTATATACGCCAGTGTATGGGCTATTAGTAATTGGCATCATGTTGAATTGTATCACAAATCACTTTGTATTGAAACAATTGAATTATGACATATCCATGCCAAATGGAATTATAATAATTTTCAAAATCTATGAAGACGAAACCTTTGCGCCTACAGTTTGTTCGACGAAAGAGCTTTCTCTCTTCTTGGCCCTAATCCCTTCATAAATTAGTCCTTCCGTGTTGAATTTATAAACACAATAGGCTGTGACGGAGGCTCTAACGATCTGAAGTGAATGCTTTGTGATTAGTGGAGATAATAAAGCGCGCCATACTGGAACTTTATATTTTAATTAAACCTCATTTGGAGCTTTTCAAGCTTAAATAAGGTCATCAGGGGCGTAGTCTTGTATTTTTTTTAAAGATATCACATTTTTACACGAACAATAATTGCGGCGATTCATACAAATCGTGTTAAATAAGGTCCTATATGCTGTCATCCGGCTTCGGCACCGTGAATTGTTCTTAGCCAATACTGAGAGAATCGTCTTGAAACTGAAGACAGTGATTGATGAAAGTATGGGCTATAATAGATCGGCTGTTTTAGAATTACAGGATTTGGAAATTGTTTTAATAAAAAAATATTCCAAAAGAACCCCTGTAATTTACGGGATCTGAGGATTTTCCGTTCAGTTTTTCAGATATATAAGTATAATTTAGCCTAAATACTGGTAATTATAATCTTTTAACAATTTGACTGTTTTAGATTTTTTAATTTCTTCCAAGGTTTCTTTTAAAAAGGTATTTCACACATTAAGCCATTGATTTCGATGATGCCCCTTATACAGTATTTAATTACTCATCTTTACCCATCATTTGAGTTACATATCGTTTGCGCCGGACCTGGTTTTTTTCCATACTAAATGAGCATTCTCCTTTGTATTTGAATGTGACACTAGATAAAAACTACACTTATTTTGTATAAAGAAATTCAAATTCCGTTGAATAATTTAATATTGTACATCTTAAAGGAAGAAGGTGCTAAGCAACATTTTGTTAAGGTTTTAATTAAAGGCGGCGCGGAAGGAAAACGCCTAACGTGCCTCTTTTGCTTATGTTATTAAATTCAGTAATCTTATAGACAGGGGTGCTACATGTGTTCTGTGTTCACATACTCGTCTTATAATAGTGAAACATGCTTTTGGAAAAAATATTTGTTAAGTATTCCAAAATGACAAATGAAGAAACTTTTACACGCTTTTGTGACCTAAGCTCTGAGTCAAAATAAGAAAAATGACGGACGTTTTACGTGTTATGATAATGTTATCACAATAGAAACAACGTTATCACCATGGCAACAACGCGTAAAACGCCAACGTTTTCGTCATTTTTCGCGTTTTGACTCAGACCCCTGACGTGTCCCGTTCACACGTCAACATTTTCCACTTCAAAACAATATATCTCATAAATTGTAAGAATAATTGATATCATTAAGCATAAATCTAACTAGGTGAACTATTCTCTAAAATTTTAAAATTGTATAATTTTATATTATGCCTTTTTAGGTAATTTAATGTACTTGCTTTTATTTTTAAAAGAAAATTTACTCATACGAAAAAGTTGACAGTTTTCGAGTTCTTTCTTCTTCTTATCAGCCCATCCCTATCCACTCCTCAACAAAGGCCTCCTCCATTTGCCTCCATGTCATCCTGTCATGTGCAGACTGCATCCATGTTGCGCCATTTTTTAGTTATAAGCAAAAAAACTGCTAGAAATTAGATGTTTTTTGTATTTTTTTCCATGTTGCGTCACGAAATTTTGTTAACAAACCTCAGATTCGAATTCAGAACCCCAAAAACGTTGAAAGAAGTAAAGTATTCGGATACGTATAAGCCAAATTCTTATAACAAGAAAAAAATGGTCTTAGGAGAGCCATTAATTTTCCCTTTTTCTTTGGTTCGTGGATAATATATTACAAATTTAATGTAATTCTTGAATAACGTTTGTTATCCCTGTAAAAAGGGTTTAACAGGTTTAACCCAACACAGCGAATATGGATGGTTTAACACAGAACAATACGCACTGACGCTTAGCTCTGTATGAGTGAGTGAACAATATAGTACCGTATAGCGCCACTTCCGAAACTTAATTGCGGAGGAAATTGAAACTAAAGTTACGTGTCAAGAACGCTTATATTATATTCATTATCTATGGATATGTGGCCTCTGAAATTGTTCCATATTTAAATAATTTCTTAGGTTTAATTCAAAGATATTATATATTTCAATAGAACGAAGTGACGCAATTTCACGCTCGGCACTTTTTGGTATTTTAGAGTAACAAAACTCACACTATTAACATGAAATCAATAAAAAAAACTAAAACATCTTTAAAACTATCGCTTTATTCATAAATAACGTTAAAACTAATACAGTTTTTAATTATGAGAGCAAAATTTCGAAAACGTTGCCCACAAACTGTCAAAATTCTCCATACGATTTGACAGTTTGTGGGCACCAGTTTACTTACACTACTAGCATTGAGTACGCCGTCAAGGTACTTAGTATAATGTGTTATTGGTTTAATTATATCGCGGTACACCTATCGAAATGATGAAAATCTTTCAGTGTAAAATGTAGAAAACCCAACTATTTACAAGAATGATTTGCAAATTAAAAATAATTTAACCTTTTCATTTCTCTAGGGAGGCTAGTGCCCCCTGCCCCCCCATCACCGACGCCAATGTGTAGATCATCAATATTCCTGTATTTTTACCACGTTTCTATGTAGTAATGACATTTATAAGATTCAACCATATTATTGTATTTACGAACGGAAAACGACAAAGTCAAAAAGGCCTCGAATGTTTTCTCGATCAGACGTATTAATATTCCACGAGTGTGCCGAGCCGTACAGATGGAAAAATAAATAATTATTCGCCATGTATTGTATTATGGGTTGTGTGTGGTATGGGTATAGTGGGTGGATGGGTAACACATATTATGTATAGGTTAGAGAATGTTACGGACATTCCGTCCGCTACCAAACATCCCTAACAATATGAAGGGCTAGCTTCAGGTTGGTACCTATCTTTTTTCTTTATTTAAATCAAACATATACTTACATACAAAATCAAATAAAAGTACAACCAAGTACAGCAAGTAATTATAATTTCTAATTTTTTGATATTTTAATTTTGTATACGATTTTTAAATGTTGTGTGTTGCTTTTGAATACCCAGGATTTGTAATTAAGTAATATTTGAGTCTTCACTGGTTTATTTGCTGATGATATTGTGATTGTTTATATTATATGTAATAACTGTATGCACTCTTCAAAATTAATAAAATAAAATAAATAATTAAAAATCTCCCCTCAAAATTGAGCAAAGCTCGTGCTTTGCGGAGGAACTATATATATAAAACAAATATAAATAAAATTAATAAGTCATTTTTGTGGATTTTAAACTAAATATTAAGTTTTTCATTATACCATTTAAAACGGACCATGTACCGACGGTCAAAAACCACGAGATTATTTTTATTTTACTTTTTCTGTAAGTACATGGACTGTCAACAGTTTAACAAAGGAGAATGCTCAATAAAAACCCAGGCCCGGCGCAAACGAAATGTAACTCAAATGATAGGTAATAATTAGTTATTAAATACTGCATAGGGGGTATCATCGAAATCAATGGCTTAAGGGGTGAAATACCTATTCGAAGTTTTACAGGGGTCACACGAATATATAGGAAAAGAAGCATTAAACAGTTACAATTGCGATTAAAAAGTATATAATATGATAAATATAAGGTAGCCCGTCTTCTTCTTCTTCATCATCATTAGCCTTGGTCCCCTACTGCTATATGGAACTAAGAAATAATATTGTTTAAAAGCTCTTTCAACATAAAATTCCTGAAATTATGCAATCTCTGTGTCTCGTTTTGAAATAAGTAGGTATTTCACGCATTTAGCCATTGATTTCGATGATGCCACCCATGCAGTATTTAATAACTCATTTTTACCTATCATTTGAGTCACGTTGCGTTTGCGCCGGACATATTTATTTTTTACATAATTCATGAGTATTTTCCTTTGAGCCTACATCCGGCAGTGGAGGGACGAAGGCTGATGATGAGGAAGAAAAATCAGACGGGCTACCTTACACTCATCATATTATATACTTTTTAATCGCAATTGTATTTGTTTAATGCTCCTTTTCTTATATATTCGTGTGACCCCTGTAAAACTTCGAATAGGTATTTCACCCCTTAAGCCATTGATTTCGATGATACCCCCTATGCAGTATTTAATAACTAATTATTACCTATCATTTGAGTTACATTTCGTTTGCGCCGGGCCTGGGTTTTTTCTCCATACAAAATGAGCATTCTCCTTTAATAATATTTATGATTTCAAACAAATAACGCAACAAAATAACCCAATAACGGACAGTCACAAACGCAAAGAAGTAGAACATAAAGAACAATTTGTAATAATTTCTTGTGCAGTGCACGCCACGTTTGTATATTAGGTCAGCCTCTGTTACTTTCTTGTCCTTGTAGTACTTTATTATTATTATTATTGTTCTTCTTTCTGTTGCTAGAAGGAAGGTATTTTCATATAATCCCAGTCACGTAGAGAGGATTGGAACATGCCTCAGTCAGCTAGCCAACTAGCTGTAGCCCGCTGAACATTGAGGACAAGGGGACGAACGTGTGGTGGCTACAAGACGTTGTGGTATGCTCCGCATACGGTGACCAACATATTTAGGGGAACAGAAATTATGTTATTAATTTAAGTATATCCATTTCCATGTTGTTCGTTCTTCGGGTTTCACTGCGGGTCGAGTGGTTGAGTAACCGAGCTTTCGGCAGCGATACTACTGCCATCTTCAGGGTGAAGTAGTATTTGTATATAAAAGTTCGTCGAGGTATCAGTAAAGAACAAACAACATTGAAATGGATTCATCACGCTGCGAAAGCCTACAACATCAATTTAAGTATATGTTTGGAAAAGTTGCTTTGAGCGTGGGTTTCAAATTCTATCTATTAAATTTGAATTGCGTGGGTATAAATAGTTACTATATTTTTGACACAGTTCTGTAGATGTAAGTAATAAATAAATAAATCTTTATTAGCATAAAAATTATCAGTGGTTACAAAACAAGATAATATAGTCGTATGCTAAAAGGTGGAGTTATTGCAAAAGCAATATCTTACAGTCAACCCGATAATAAAATTCAATTTCACAGTTTTTTATTTCAATAATAAATTTTACATAGTTTATACCGGATAGTTTATAACTCCAAGCCTCAACAAACGCACAAAATCGTAGACACTTCTCAAGTGCTTGTCGCAAACTTCCTTTGATTTGTGAAAAAAAAAAAGAAACAGATCGGCCACAAGTGCTAGCAAGCCTACTCAAGCCAAGCCAAACGCCCTATCCACACGTAAAAAAAATCTGATGGCTTGTCGAGGTTTCGCAAGCATGTGGTCCCAGCACTACATAAAAAAATATTTTTTACCGTCTTCGATATATTTCGGGATAGATACTTATTATTTTGAATCTTAAAAATAATTCAAAATACATAGATAATCATTATTTTCACTATTCAGGAAGACTCTCAAAACTCAGTTCAATCATTTAATATATTAGTGTACTGCTTTTGCAAATTTTTGGTTGACTGTAAGATTTTTGTTTTATTGATTATTTTTGTTGTTATGTGAAAGAAAAAAAAATTTTTTTTTTTCTTTTTTTAAGGATGTTGCGCAGTGTGGTTGCCCACTGATGTTGCTGTGTGCATTGTTTGTCTGTTTAAGTATTTGTCAACTAGTACGGTTAATAGTGGTGGGTACCTACGCGGGTGCAATGTCTTTATGTCATGATTTGTCCTTTTCTTATTGATTTGTTATGTTGTTTTTTATTTTTTTCGTGTATGTTATTTTGTAACTTGTTCTGCGTACACTCTTCGGTGCAAAGGCTGAACGCTGTAATGCCGAAGAGTGTAATATTTTAGTGAAATAAAATAAAAAAATAAAATAAATATTGCTTTTGCAATAAGTCCGCCTTTTGGCGCACTATAATTGTCTTGTTTTTGTAAATATGCATATTTTCTCTGGCTAATAAAGATTTATTTAATTAAAACAATATTACTTTATTTACACCACTCATAAAAGTGGTGCAATATTGTAATATTATTAAGTAATATTGTTTTAATTATATAATGTCGCCACAAAATAAAGAAACCTTCAAAATTAAAGAAAGAAAATATTTATTTATTTTTTTCCTTGTGGTTATCGTGTGGTCACCTTACGATGACATACTGGGTGTTCCGTAACTAAGTGACATATTAATGGATAACATTGTTGTAGTCTTCCTTTTCCCCTCCCCCTCCCCTACCCAGCTCCCCCATGCCACACTCCATCCAACACACGTTCTTTAATGACAATTTGTTTGGATTTTCTTGGGGTTTGAGCGCGAAATGGAATATTAAGACAAACTAAAATGAATAGCTTATCAAAATGGAATAACATCAACGTATGTGGAATATTTACCCATAATATTAGAGATTTATACTTTTCTATGTAGTGGATTACATTTTGTAGAACAATTTCAAAATACATTTTGCTATTCCACCTTTAATCTTACCATATTTTTTTTACCGTTATGGGCAGTCATTGAAAATACACAGTTGGTCGTTTTGACGTTTCCCTATAGCACTTTTTCTGACGTACGTCATCAGTCTTATTTCATGATACATCATCTATTTAAGTTGTATTTTAGTACCCCGTTTCCAATTACATATAATAAGAGCAAACCTTCGTTGGTTATTTTAGCTAAATTACAAGAAATAAGGTGTTTTTTGTTGATTGTGTTTTAGATTACCTTAAAAACACCTAACACGCAAAAACCTTACCTAACTATGTCGGAATAAAAATACAATATTAATTTGTTAAAAATGATCATCACGTAAGTGATCGGACAAATTCACACAAATTTAGAAAGTCCTAAACACGGAGGGGTTAAGGGTGAAAAACGATTCCAATGATGACTGTCTAAAATCCTCATTTTCGTGTCCTCATCTTAAAAAGCATCACAGCCTGTTAGAAGGTGATAAGGTGTTTCCGTCTTCCCTTTTTAGAATCTACTACTCTAAAATTTAAGTGATTATATTTAGGCATCGATTTTATCTTTTTTCATCTTACATTTTTGTTAAGTTTGCCTAGCCTCCTCTCCATTAAGTACTTAAATGGTATTATTTAAAAGGTTTAAAAATGATGTTCATTCAAGTATTCATTCCATTAGAGAAATTACTAATCCATCTACAGACAATCTACGTGGAACGGGTACTTAAATTTGATGGAATTTTATTTTACGTTGTTTTATTTTAAGAAATATCTCAATTATTGGAAAGTTGAATCAGCAGCTCCTGTATAAAAAATCTTAGTTATTAGTGAACTGAAATAAAATGCTTTTGAGAGGTTGAATAATGTTTTCTTAGAAATGAGTGTCCAATTATATTCCATCTATTTGTTTTATCATCTATACAAATTGCGAAAAAGCTTCTAAGAAGAATGCTTTTATTTGTTGTTTTACATGAGAAAACTCTCAGATTACATATTTTGAGTAAGAGCGCCTGCTAAAAAAATTTAATTGTATTACTGTTTTTGAGAAAAATGACTTAAGTTAGTCCAGGTGCGAATCTACCTAAGAAAAGGTACCTTTTGGGAAAAAAAGATAATACAACAGTGTCTAATCTGACGTAATCCCATAAGAAATGTTAGCCCCGGCTTCCCTTCTGCAGGAATCCACCTTTCGCCACTGTTAGTTACAAAACAATAATTATGTACGTAATATTGATTAAATCAAACCTTAAATCCACGCACATACCCACCGGGAACAAAAGCTAATAATAAAAAACAAAAAGTTGTAAATTGTCGTCGATAAATTCGCATCAGTTATTTCACGTAACCGCGCATTCATGTCAATTGAGTCATTTATGAACATACTATACTCGTCTTTATCATTATTACTATTATTATTACTATACTTAATAGGGTGAGCATAATGTGCGCGGGAATGAGTTCATAATATTAAGGGCTTGGTACCAAGATTAACGTCACAGTCATTTCCCACGGCATTAAGGGTCAAAATCGCGTGACAATCGCATGATAAAATGCTAAAAATTGCGTTTTCACCATTTTTTGGGGTTAATTTTGTGTCTATCAAAAAACTTTTACGGTTATTCTCTAGATTTCAATGCATATTATCGATACATAAAAAATACTCTGTGTCTTTCGGGAAACGAGTTTCTGTCTCTTGGAAAAGTATCAGATGTTTTTCACATTTTTTTAGAGAAATCTACAAGATAAAAAAATCTTTTACGGTCATTTCCTAGATAAATGTTCAATGTATCTACTTTATTTTTTTCCAAAGCATATTTAGTAACGGTTGTCGAGATATAAGGTCTCCCGTTTTTAGAAATTTTTGAAATGTCGATATGCATACTCTTAATAGGGTGAGCATAATGTGTGCGGGAATGACTTCATAATATTAATAACCATTGTCTATGTGCGATAAGTATGAAGAAAGTACATCACAACACTATTACGAATATATGGCAGCGTTCTAAGTTTCAGGTTCCAGTATGTTCTAACTACAGCAATATGGCCAAACTAAACCAATAATACGTGAAATATCTTTCTGGTGAATCTATAGCGTTGAATTCTAAGACACGGATTAACAACAAGTTTGATATTAGAATGTTTTGTTTGATTGATATTCGTGAATCATTTGTTTTGAATTTTTTATTTGATGGATACTATGTTTGAATTTGGTGGATATTGGTCTGTCATTTGTTTGAAATTAGAATTTGATGGATATTCGTCAGTCAATTTTTTGAGTTCAGAATTTGATGGATATTCGTCAGTCAATTGATTGAAATTAGAATTTGATGGATATTTGCTTTCATTTTGTTTATAAGACTTTGATTATTTTGAACTAGATCGTAAAATCCTTTGAAAATTGCATTAAGTATTTTCAAGATTTCGTATGACTCAAAATTCCCAAATTATCACAAAATTGAATAAAAATATCTCATTAGTGCGGCGAGGATTCGAACTGTCAACATTAAAAACGATCCCAATTTAAAATTCAAAAGTTTTACACAGAAGTGTTCCTTTTTCAAATGATTTAGATCTTATTTTGACGATACGCAATTCATGTTTGACAGTTACTTTTTCGTACAACTAAAAATGCCTAAATTTTCTGGTCAAAACACTTAATACTCGGTTTAAACTAATCTCAAGACTAAAACTGACTATGAATACCGAATACGCTGGAAAGTCTTAGGAATGTTTCGACCATTTAGTAAATGTACTATTAGTTATTCACTTACAGTTCCTTCTACGAACATATAAATGCCGTATTAGATAATATCACTAACTTCTTAGTTCTTATACTAAACTTACTCAGTTGTTAATAATTAACTTTGTTGTTCACAGAGAAGACACTAGAATGATAGCGCTGGGAGAGTTAAGTAATATTACAGAACAGTAGCAATATCAAACTGTTATTTTGAAAAGTAGCAGCATGTTGCAGTTTATGTTGCCATTATTAAAAGTTATCGGTAAAAGGAGGATTACTCAGTTAATAGTCCTAAAAATTACATACTAAACTACTAAATAAAAAAATACATAAAAACACCCGTAGTTTGTTAGATATAATGCTGTAAATTGGTTGATAAAATGTTAAGACGCAGTAACTCTAGCTGAGAAAGTCTCGGAGTATTTTTTTTTTGTAAGTACTGATAATATGCATTAAAATCTAGGCAATAACCGTAAAAGTTTTTTGATAGACGCAAAATTAACCCCAAAAAATTGTAAACGCTTTATTTACTATTTTATCATGCGATTGTTCACGCGATTTTGAACCTTATTGCCGTGGGGAATGACCGTGATGTCATAGTAAGGTACTCAAAACACACGTATTTTAGTTCGACAAATTACAGAATTGGACTTAACTGTTACTTTTGAAGTCATCTCTACACTACTACGGCAGTAACTTGACCAGTCTATTTCTCTAGGCTAGATTTAGTGGATTCATTTTATACCTAGGTATTATACTATACCTACATGTATTTGGTATATTATGAGATATAGTTCTAAACTTTAGATTTGATATGACAGTTAAGCGGGTACTGGGCCGAACTTAGTTTTGATTCTACATAGATCAAAATACTAAGCCATTGGTCGCCAACTTTTGTTATATTGTAGGTACTCTAAAATAGGTTTATTTTTGTTAGTATTGATATTATGGATCGCTCATGAGTTTTGAATCATATCAAAAAAATAATCCTCTCTATAAAAGGGATTTTGATTCCATTATAAAAAAGCCCGTGTTGTGAATTAGAGAATGCATCGTCAGCAGTGAGATACGAGCCTCATTTTTTATACGTGTATATTTATTTATTTATTTAATCTTTAAGTGAAAAACAAATACATATAAATATAAAAAATGGACATAGTACAGATTATAAATGGTTACATAGTAAAGATTATAAACTAGGGCGAACTTATCGCAGAACTGCGATTTCTTCCAGTTAACCCCAAAATGTAAACTGAATACGTGACATTTATTAAGTAGATAAGTACTATTTTTATTCGACACCAACTATTATTGTATGCTTTGACCGTAGAGCTACTTAACAAAAAAGTGAAAATATCTGCGGTCGCCCAGATGTCGCGTCGCCCGAGTTTCCCTCGCCCAGGTGTCGCATCGCCCAGGTGTCTATCGCCCAAATATCGCGTACCGCTGCATATGCGTGACGATTAGATCGTGTGATCGCATAGTCACAAATATTTTATGCTATAAAAGCTGTATTTATTAAATATTATTATTTCTAACAATTTTGAGTAATACGAATGTGAACGTTATACGATTAGAATATGGCCTCCACATTTTTACATGTGTTTTTAGACTCATTATGCATGTATTTGAACCCGACACTTCCCACTTGGAAGACCCATCTATCTCCTCGAAATTTAAAATGTTTTTTAATAATAAATTTATAATTGCGTGTATAGAGTCACTCATTACCATATGTTGTCGACCCCTGCAGTAAACTATGGTTAACATATTGAGGGAGGTTGAATCGGTGGTTTTAAGTTATAGTGGTCTAATAGTTACAAATTACTAAATTGGATGAGAGAATTCGTGTAGAAAATTAACTTTGACGTAGCCATATTATGTCGGTATATATCCACATCCATCCATCCACAATTTCATGTTACTTTTGAAATAAAAATATAATGATTTTATTTCAGAACTGTTGTTTAAAAAAATTGGCCGATTTTTGGATTACAGTTTTTTCCTCAACAGAGACGAGAGGCATCTTCATTCACATAATGTAGCGCTATGTGAACTCCCTTGGGGAGGAAGCAGGATGGGTGTTCCGACGCTTACGAGTCGGCTTTGGGTGGCTTAAGTGATCACTTTTTACCCAGGGCAACGTTCGCCCATTCCACCACATTCTGCTGTCAATTATTGTGTAATTTTTAAAAGTTGTATATACCTATGCTATTGCCGGAACTTATTTCACATTGACCCAATGTTTCAGATGCTAACGCCATTTTCTGAGGAGTTGATGCAACATGGAATGTATTTCCGTCTGTGCAATGCAGATAAATTCCGGTTCCATACCTAAAATAATTTAGGTATAACTCAAATCAAGTTTTGGATGGTTAGAATAAACTGGCCACATTGTTTTTGAAACTTGCGATGGCGGTTTAAAGGGAGTATTTTTTCTGTTTCCAATATGCAAAACTATCTTGCCTTTAAAGTGATTTCTCTAGCGCTGCTCTGTAATACTTTCCTCATCGTAGGTTACTTGTAAAATATACAATGTGAGAATATTGGGGACCTTTGACAGCTCTTATGACAAGGTTCGACAATCAGAGCTGCCTACAATACAATCTTGGAGCTAACGTCCGACGGCTGCCAGGATATAGAAAATGCACTGTAGTCGAATTTACTGTAAATCAACGATAGAATGAAAATGATTTTCACTTTTGTTAAAAGTTTCCAAATTTCCCCTGCAGATGGCGTCCCATAAGTCATGGATCAAATGAAGCAGAGTGATAGATGGGATGATTACTGTTCTACCTAACGACCCTGAAACATTGTGATACGAGTTTGTACGGAGCATATAAATTACCCAGGGTTTTTCATTGAGTAGAATAAAATAAATTTTATATCGTCAAAATACCGAGAGATTAACTAATGTAATCGACTAACAGTATAATATCGACTAATATCGACATCTGCATTTTGAAGCAATCCATTTAATACGTTTACTGATCAGTAACGGAAGTGGTAATCTACTGTTCCTATCGTGTTTCGAGCAACCGGCCCTCAGAGCAGCAATTTCTGCTCAGCTTTCATGAATGTTGTTCCAACAAATCCACACCTAAGTAGTGAGTTTGCCGAAACGTCGGAAACATAAGTACCTATAGTTCAATACGCCGAAATCGGGATGGCTAACGAAGCTCATAGCTGGAATAGCCAGTTGATGATGCAGTTAACTCATTATTTGATTATTCTTCTTTTCAGCCCGTTTGCAGGATATAGGCCTCTTCCTGCGTCTTCCACAATTCTCTGTTTTAGGCGCTCTGCCTCCACCCATGTCCCACAGACTCGATGATATCATCGGTCCATCTCCTCTGTGGTCTCTCTACACTTGGTTTATTTCCGTAGGGTCTCCAGCTCAGTACTCTGGGGGTCCATCTGCCGTCCTTATGCCTTGCCACATGACCCGCCCACTGCCATTTTAGTGTCCCTACTCTCTCCGTAATATCTGCGACCCTTGACCGTAGTCTTATATTTGTTTTTTTTTTGATTTGATATTATTTGATTGTTCCTGATTTTTTTATTATACATACATTAGGTTATTATTTGTATGGAAAAGTGTGTATAATATAATATGTAGATTTTTTGAATAATTATGGGTACATGGTTGTAGCCAAACGGTACTTTTCAGAACAAATATGTACTTATCTAGAAAACGTCACTAAATATGCTTTGTCGATTCGATGTCAAAATATTTAATGTTTTTTTTCCGAAACTCCATTGAAAAATGAATAAGCTGTGATTGATTATATTTGCGTAAAGGCAAACGAGAATATACTCGGCTGTTGGGAGATTAGCGCTCCTATCTTTTTTTAAAGTAGGAATTTGCTGGAAAAATAATAAACATTCAATACTGAATTGTGTTTCGAAAATATACATATAGTGAATAGTTGAGATCGGGAGTATGCATACCGACATTTCAAAAATTTCAAATACCTACCTATGATCTTTTTTCCAAAAGACGGAAACTCGTTTCCCGAAAGTGGCGTAGTAATTTTTTTATTTTGTACTGATAATATGCATTAAAATCTAGGGAATAACCCTAAAAGTTTTTTGTTAAACGCAAAATTAAACCCAAAAAATGGAAAAAAAAAACGCTATTTTTACCATTTTATCATGTGATTGTTCACGCGATTTTGAACCTTAATGCCGTGGGAAATTAATGTGACGTCATTCTTAGTGCCAAGCCCTTAAATTCATCAATTATCCTTATAATTTATGATACATATTTTCGAAAATATATAGTGAATAGTTGAGGTCGGGTTTATGCTTAAATTCATCAATTATCCTTATAATTTGTGATACATATTTTACCTCTTTCGATTTAAAAAAAATGAAGGAAATTTTGAGGACAAATGTGATTTAGATATATAGTTAATTACATTGAAAATGGTAGAAATAAAAACAACCCCACAACCATCCTAGTAAATTCACAATTCGACTGGACTCAAAAATGATTCCTGGACATGTAGATAATTTAGTAGATATGCAACTTTACTAAAATTTTATGGTGATACATATACACTTTTTACGGGAGTAGACCCTGACATTTTCCCTGCCCCCCTCCCGGGTACGTAATTTTATTGTACTTAATACATTTTTTATTAAACGCTCTAATTTTTTTACATCCAATTTTTTTTGCGTGAATGCCGCCCTTCGGGGGCTGCTGCCCATAGTCCCAGGCCTACTCGGCCTTTTGGCAAATCCGGCCCTGATCTACTTACTTAATACGGATTATTTTTATATCACCCGCCATGACAGTTGATGAATGTTTGTCCAGGGGCATTTTGAGGTTACGTAATTATAATTCTTCCCTGATCTTTTTTCGTTATTAAGCAGGCTTTATTTCACTCCATTAATATTTCGCTCACGTTTTTTTCTAGAGTGGTTTCCATCAAACCCTAATTTATTATTATAATAATCTGACACTAGCTTAAATACCTGACGTAGGCTAGATTAAATTGAAGCCCGTTTTTATTACGCAAAAACTTACTTCTCATATAATAATCTCGATGTTTTTTACCGTCGGTACATGGTGGAAGTCCATTTTTAAGTTAAAAATGAAAAACGAAATAAGATTTAGATTGAAATCCACAAAAATGACTTTAGATTTACTAAACTACTTACCTTCTTTCATTTTTTAATTACGGTCTTCTCCCAATATATTGTTTCGATTCTTATAATTGCTTACTGTCTCCATATTCCTGTTTACTTTGTTCACAATCGCCTAAAGATGAGGGTGCAAATACTCGAATACTAGTCGCGTAATCTAAAGTGTTTTTGTGGATTTTAATCTCAATGCTTTGTTTTTCATTTTCACCACTTACTTCTCATAGCCTGAGAGTCCATCGCTAAAAAAATCTCATCTGTATTTTAATCGGCGTGTGGTTAGCCAGGTTAGCTGGCAGAGATGGTAGCACTGCGATAAGCTCGCCCTAGTGAACAAACGTTGTGATTTACATTTGTATGCTAGTGAGACTTGGACGTGGATGAAGAAGGACGAATCAGTGTTGAATGCAGTGGAAAAGAGGTCCTTAAGAAGAATGTGTGGGAAAACGCTGAGAGATAAGATAAGCAATGAGGTTATTAGGGAAATGAGTGACTGCAAGACTTGTGTTGTGACGAGAATGAAAGTGAATAAATTGAGATGGTTTGGGCATTTTGAGGGAATGGAATATGACAGGATGACAAAAAATATATATTTGAGTGAGCGAAGAGGTGTGAGGAAAAGCCTGGCCCCCAAATATGTGCATCTCCGAGTTTTTCGTATTTTTTAGGAATACCGTGAGAGATAGGAGAAAGTGGCCAATGACAAAAAATAATCCTTACTAAATTGTCTACAAAAAATATCTGTCATTTTTTTAATAGGACTAGCAGTTTACCTGCAATCTTCTTCTTCTTCTTTTCAGCCCCTTTCCCTCCACTGCTGGATATAGGCCTCTCACTGTTTTCCATAATTCTCTGTTTTGGGCGCTCTGCCTCCACCCATGTCCCACCGACTCGATGATATCATTGGCCCATGTCCTTTGTTGTCTCCCTACACTTCGTTTATTTTCGTAGGGTCTCCCGCTCAGTAGGTACTCTGGGGATCCATCTGCCGTACTTTTGCCTTGCCGCATGACCTGCAATGATTTTATTTGGAGAGATTTTTTTATTATTATTATAAATGAATCTGGGTTTATCGAAATAAATCCAAATACACCTCTGTACACTTCACAGTAAGCTTGAAAAGCTTGTGTCGTGAAGTGGAGTAGGTCGGCATCGGGGATCGAACCTGCTCCCACTGGATTAACAGTCGAGCGCGTTACCAACCAGGCTACCGACCACCTCCACCAAATGTTGATATAATGAATGTAGTTCTGAATCTGCCAAGCTGAAAGATGTACAGTACGGGAGGATCACAGATGAAAACTTCCATATTATATAAAAAAAAATTATATGAGTTATACTTAAGTAATCCGCCTTGTAAAATAAATACTGGGAGTGTAAGGTAAATTTCATGACGCAAGCCTTCTTATTTATTTTATGTAATGTAATAATGTAACAGTGGATGTATTTGAGCTAAGGATAAGTAAATAAACTTATCTTTTCCTTTAAGCTGTGTTCCTTCCTTACCAGTACATCTTCATGATCCACCTCCCAGGTATACACACCTAGTATTTATTATATTAACTAGCTACAGCCCGAAAACGATGAAGGACATCTTTAAAAGTTCACATTAGAGCTCCCGACGCAACTATGACAACACGGTCATTTCCCACTGCATTATGGTTCAAAATCGCGTGAACAATCGTATGATAAAATGGTAAAAATAGCGTTTTTTTTCAATTTTTTGGGGTTAATTTCGCTTCAATCAAAAAACTCTTACGGTTATTCTCTAGTCTCTAGATTTTAATCTATACAAGATATAATAAATCTTTACAATGTAGATTGGGTGGTTTTGGAAACGCCAGCTATCCAGCGTAAAGATCGAAAAGGTGGCTGGTTCAACGAAATTTTGCCCGACAGAATAATTTAAGAAAAATAAGAATTTATATGGGAAAAAGGTCACACAAGAAAAGAATATCTACGACAAACCTTTTATCCCACGGTGGAAGTTCTATATGTTAGTCCGATAATGTTCACAATAATGTTTAAGATATGATCATATCATCACCAGGGAAATCAAATGTTTAACACAAAACAGATCAAACACAAACAAAGTGTAATATTTAAAATCAAAAAACACAAAACTATTATTTAGGTAATTACTACGACAACGATAGGAGCGAACCAAGGTGTAGATTGTCACTATATAACACTATTATCTGCCACGAAATAGTCCGACAAGATGAAGATTAACTAATTTTGACAGACGGTATGAGCGACACGAAAGCGAATTTGTCACTGAAGTATTGTTTTTTCAAGGGGTCAAATAGAGTTCAAATCTTGTGTGAAAGAACAATCAAATTTTGAATATTATATTAAGATTTCTAAACCACGCGAGGTAAGTACCTAAATCCTGGCGTGTCCATGCCTCCGGCCTTGAAAGGTTCTTTCAAAACAAACGAATCGAAATCAAGCCTGAACGATGACAAAACAAATATTTATTCATTACAAATAAACAAAACAAAAAGGCATTTCGTTGTTGCATAAATCAAAGAAAACGAAAATCACAATATGTGTGTTCAATCAACGCAAAATAATTCAAAACAAATAAATAATTTCCCACCAAAAATCCACTATGTGGGTAAACGAAAATGTTTCATAGTGAAACGTCAATAAACTTTGTGCTAAGTTTTTTAATATAAATCGACCTAAAACTGGATGCAGTCATGTACAGTTGTCTGCAGGATAACAATTACGGTACCTATCTCAACAAGTTTATTTACGATATTCTAATTTTGTCGATATTATAGAGCATGTATATATCTGTATATATTCGTCCATTTCTTCCATAACAATTATGTCAACAATCCAAGCAATTAATATTTCCATAATAAATAATCTAGTATTTCAGATATGTTCTTCGAATGAAAATGAATAAACAGCACTATATTCAAAAATATGCAAGCTAATGCAAAGCAGGTTTAGAAAAATCTGTGTTGATTTGTGTAAACAAGAAAGGTTAATTCAACACAAACTCAATTTTAATCAAAACGATATGTAACTTTACCATAATAGCATTTATGGACTTCGGTCACAAAAGAAGTTATTCAATAAATTTGTGAATTCTGTGGCGTAGTACACTTCTTGTACATAACTTCCAAATTAATATCTCAAATAGATATTAGTTTTTCTGAAGATGCATGATAAAACTCTTGGGGTAATCCAAAATCAAAAAACGTGATACGAAGATAATTGATAATCTATTTCAAATATTTTCAAATCCTAAAACGAGTGAATGTAAATAGGCTTCTGTATAAAGATGTAAAGAGGATTTGCTTTCCAAGGGTTATTCCGAACAAATATATCCCTCCATAAGCGCCTTCACTTGCATCTGCGAAGCCCAGATAAGTCAATGTTCGATTCAATCTGATTCCAATATGCCTAGGAATCTTAAACGAAATTAATAGCAACAAACTTGTCTTCAATCTCTCCCAATGATCCACTAATGAAATGTTTCGAATTGTAATTATATTAGTTAAAACGAAGCAATTCCCTTCGTTTTCAATCAATTGTAGCAATCTAAATCTATGTAAAAAAGAGCAATGTTGATGAAAGCGATCAAATTTTATTGTGTTAGAATGTAACGGTCTCACAATTTTTGCTATGCCGTCCTCTACGCGATTTAGGTTCGATTCTAACGATTGTGGATACTCAGAATGCTGAGGCTTTCCCAAATCCAATTCAAGCGATTCTTGGTGCTCAGATTTCTGAGGCATTTCCAAATTTAATTCTTCGATTAAACTTCCTACTACAGCCGAAGGACCATTATTTTCTTCTGTGGAAAATAAACTATTCAAATATGACGAGTCTAAAACGCATTCGTCATAATATTTTTCTATAAGAGCTTCCCAAACAACTAAATAGTTTTCTGCGATTGGCATAATACCCATGCATATAGGTTTTGCTTTACCAACGAGGTGTCCGAATAAGTAATAAATCTTCTCGCCGTCAGTCAATTTCGAATTATCATGAATCTCCTTTTTAAATATTTCATAAAAATATAAAAAGTGTTCAGCTTCTCCATCAAAGTCAGGAAGTGTGATGTTTGGAACCTGAATAAGGTTTCCATTATTTTGTTGCGATGTGATTGAAGATGTCTTCATATTAATCTGAGGCGTTTGATTTATTTCATCTGATGCGTAGCTTATTCGGCAATATAGATCATCGAAGGAATCCAACAAATCATAATTGACTGCGTATTCTTGATCTATATCCAACTTCAACCAATTGAGCCTATCAAGCAAATCTATAAAATGAATTCTGCTTTCTTTTACCAATCTCGCTTGGACAAGAAAGGATTCAATATAGCGTTTATCATTCAAATGTGAAATCAAATCATGCGTTATTTGTGTACAACGAAAAACTCGAGCGATTTGTTTCTCGCAATCTTCAATATCTTTTTGAATATTCTCCATTATTGCAACTGGTATGTGGTTAATTGATTATTAAAGAATAATCCAATTATGCGACTATACGATAGCAAATTATACAACAAACAATTATGCGTCTACAAAATAATGCATCAACAAATAATACGACAACAAATTATGTGTAGATATGATTAATCAATGTAATTAATCAGTTATGTGTTTTGTAACTAATAGTAGCTGTGTCTTGCACTATGCGTAGAAACAACAATATACAAACTCGGATGTGAATGGGAACAAAAAATGAAACAAACCAAAATGTTTGTTGTTTGATGGATCAATATTTTCCCAAATTATTTTAAAATGCTAGAAGCATGCGTAGGTGTAAACCTAAAACTAACTATTCCAAATTGTCCGTAAATAGACGAGTAATGTGTTGTGAATTACATAGGTGCCTGGTTTAAAGTATTTTTATAAAGCGTTAAGACACCTAAAGTACCTACCTAATACCTAATGCGAGCGAAAGATACGACAACTAAACAATAAATTAGATATAGGTAGGCACCAACAAATGAGTTGATTATATATCTACAAAATAGATATACCTAAAGCGACGTAAGTACAACAGATAGAGCAAAATACCTAATTGAAATGTGTGATGAGTAAGGAGTCTAGTTTAAAGTATTTTTATAAAGCTTTAGACCCCTTAATACCTACCTAGTACCTATAGTGAGTGCAAGTTCAACGACAAATAAAATACTATAGGTTACTGATCGTAAGTACCGATACTATATTTACAGAATAAATATAGCATTCAATTAGATGTCAACTAAAGTTCCAAGTCAATTGCTAGTTACATTTGTCCCAAATAGACATATGTGTGTAGATTAGAAGGCAAAAGATGCCTCGATGCTAGAGTGAGTATTCGTAATTACCTAAATTGAATAAAGCAAATTTTATTCTAAAATATAAGTCGTTTGGACGATGCAAGAACGTTATCAAGTACCTACCATAAGAATCCGTAGGGCTAAATTGAAAAACGCTTTGTACATATCACAACTATATATGTACAACTAATCTAAAATATACCTACACAAGTAGGGCTACGACGAATGTATGTACGTACTTCAAAATTCTATTTATATATTCGTTCCTATACCACAATCGTAGGGCTCTGCAACCAAGCCTTATTATTACATACCCACCATAATGATGTGGGGCTCTGTAGATAAGAATGTTGGTGCATACCTACATACTACCACTATTGGTAGGTGCGAAGCGATGTAAGTACGTACTGCAAATTCTATTCATATATATTGATACTGCTAGATAGAGTACTTATTCTAAATCAAAATGTTTCCAAATATGTAGGTATCTACCAAGATGATTCGATTGTAGGCAGAGTACCTATTTCAAATTCCTATATCAAAAAACGCTAGTAAGTATGTAAGTATTGTAGGTACCTAATCACAAGTGTAAGTAGATGAATATTTGGTCAAATTATTTTCCTACAATATTATTCGAAATCCGAAATTCCCTAGTATGATTCAATGATTATGCAAACAACGAAATGTACAAGCCATACAAGTGTCATTGACTCTTGTAGGACTGAGAATTACTATGCAATACAATTATTAAACGAAAAAATGATATTTATCTTATACCGACAGGCGCTAATTTCAATCCGGTTCGAAAAAGGATCAATGGTTTTGGAAACGCCAGCTATCCAGCGTAAAGATCGAAAAGGTGGCTGGTTCAACGAAATTTTGCCCGACAGAATAATTTAAGAAAAATAAGAATTTATATGGGAAAAAGGTCACACAAGAAAAGAATATCTACGACAAACCTTTTATCCCACGGTGGAAGTTCTATATGTTAGTCCGATAATGTTCACAATAATGTTTAAGATATGATCATATCATCACCAGGGAAATCAAATGTTTAACACAAAACAGATCAAACACAAACAAAGTGTAATATTTAAAATCAAAAAACACAAAACTATTATTTAGGTAATTACTACGACAACGATAGGAGCGAACCAAGGTGTAGATTGTCACTATATAACACTATTATCTGCCACGAAATAGTCCGACAAGATGAAGATTAACTAATTTTGACAGACGGTATGAGCGACACGAAAGCGAATTTGTCACTGAAGTATTGTTTTTTCAAGGGGTCAAATAGAGTTCAAATCTTGTGTGAAAGAACAATCAAATTTTGAATATTATATTAAGATTTCTAAACCACGCGAGGTAAGTACCTAAATCCTGGCGTGTCCATTGGGTGTGCAACGTCAGAAGATAAGAGAATTATGCTATCTGTTACATACAGGAGACATGTACCCTACAGAGCAACATCCAGGCTTCCAAGCCATTCAAGGGCATTGGGTGTGGCATTGTGGATATTTACATAACATGGGTCCAGGGAATGCTCTCGACAATGTGCTTTATGGATTGTACTTTAAATTAGGCTAAAATCCTGTATCTTAAAATATAAAATGCATCGTCAGCGTCGGATCCCGCACTACAACCACATTTGGATAACAACTGAAAATACTCACAGAATACAAAAAGTCTTGTACAGAAATTGTGCTTTACCTCACGGGAATTATGTTTATAATAATAATATTTCTCCCCTTAGTAAATTCTCATGCCCCGGCGTGTATTATGTTAGTTAGGTGCCTACCTACCGCCTACCTAGATATTACTTAAGGTAGGCCTGTTCTTTACGGCAAGAAATTTACATATTAAGATTATTTTAGTAGCTACTATACTATATATTATGTAGTATATTACTGAAGAAGTATGTAGTGATAATTTATGCTGCCACCAATGTAAAATTTTGCCAAGTTTTTTTTAAACGTGAAATCATACACTTTACGCATAAAGTTGGGAACATGATATTATTTTTACATTAGGTCCAATAGTATAACACTTATATTCGCATTCTTGGAGGGCCCCTACTGGACTCAGAGAAGGCAAGACTACTCGCACCAAGACAGATCGTGCGACACGAATGAGACACGTCGGTCTTGAAGACGAGATGTAACATTGAAGGGTGTCACTATCTTGTATAGATTTCTCAAATCTAAACACCTATGATCTTTTTTTCGAAAGATAGCAACTCGTTTCCCGAAAGTCGCGGAGATTTTTATTGTTTTGATAATGTGCATTAAAGTTTAGGGAATAACCGTGAAAGTTTTTGATTGAAGCGAAATTAACCCCCAAAGTATGGACAAAACGCTATTTTTACCATTTTATCATGCGATTCTTCATGCGATTTTAATCCTTGATGCCACGGGAAACGACCTTGACGTCATAGCTGGGTCGGGAGCCTTAAATGTTGTTATTCTCAGGTAAAGAAGTAGGATGAATTTTAGAACAAGAAGAATACACATATTCACCAGGGCGAGCTTATCTCTGTGTATCGATTTCTTATGCCTTATCCACACCCTTGGCGAGCGGCGGGCCGGTTACCTTCACGAGCCAAGACAAACGCCCCATCCACACGCCTCTTTACTTTTGAGCACTCGCTCCGTCTGGCTCTTACCAAGCGTGTGGGATAGGCATTACAGCTAATCATTATAAAATGATTTTAGAATTACATAATTGAGTGGATGGAGAAGGCAGGGGTGTTCCTACTAATTAATGTTTTCTAATTCTTTATTAATTAATAATACAAAACTTGTTCAGAACCTTTATAACAAAGTTTCTTCATTCGTGGAACTCCGTCCCTAATATCTCTCCGACAATTTTAAAACACGATCAAAATTTATAATAACCATGCTCCAATACCATAACAATCAATGTCAAACTTTCTTTTTATTAAAATATTTTAGGCAAACCGATAATGAAGTCAAAAACTGTCAAACTGTTTGTCGCTGGGAGCTATTTGAATGAATCACCGATAAATTGTGGGAAATTAAAGAAAAACTCTTTTGTACCTACAAATTATTTTAGTGGATATTTTAAAAATGTAGGCAGAGAGAATAGAACAATAGACTTCCCTACCATTGCAGAGGTGTCGACTTCTTTTTTAAATGCGGATGGCTGGATTCTCCCGAGTGCGACTGTGGAGCGGAGAGGCTGTGAGCCATATCGTATCCGAGTGTGCTCTCAGGGCATATGAGGGTGAAACATCTGACTTTATGTGTCTAAACTTAAAATAAAGGACACTCGATTTCGAACTCTGACAAACAGTTTTCATTGTGCAATATACATGTAGTGTCTGTCTGATTATTATGTATTGTTATTATATTGATGTGATGTACTTTGTATGACTATACGATAAATAAACAAATTCTCTAAGTTCATTCCTCATCCTATCTCTAAACATTGAAATCTATGAGTTCATTTATTCTCAAAGAATCTGAAATAAAAAAGTCTTGTACTATGTTGTAAAATTCAAAATATCTTCATATTACCACGATATAGCTCCGTGATTATCTTTGTCTTTCTCTATTTATTTGACTTTCTATTACTACCATTCATTGGATGGATCCTCAATATCAAAATATTGTGCAATCTTGTGTTCATTACAATGTACACCAGGTCAGTAGAGGTTAGGAATAATTGAGGGGAAAATCTCTCTTACAGAGAAAGTCAGACTTGGATTCTAATTCCTCTTTCACAATTCGAATTCTAAAGCTATTAGATAATTTAATCAATGGTTATATTCTGATTACTTCATCCCATTATGTAGTGAACCACTTCCGAATTTACCTAATGCCTGCTACTCGATTTGAATTCCATTAATAGAGAATTTGGGAGAGTTCCCCAACTCCAGCACTTTCCCAATAGTTGATCCTACTGCGAGTATAATACGTACAACTTGTTCTCTGTTCAATATCATTTTTACTTTTGGCGTAAATTCAGAGGAAACTTTACCTACCGCCGTTTGGGGTTATTTCGCCTATCCATGGGTATCTTTGGCCTAACGTTTTTTTTTGTTTAACCGCTTACCAGAAGACATAGGTAATTAATTTGTTATTTTTTTGTTTCTGGTAATGTAAACACATATTTTTTGGGTGCACTAAGCATGATGATTTGTTGGTAACTTCACAAACCTTTCAATAGAAGCATTTTTCCAGGAAGCTGTCAAAACGTCTAGAAAACTAAGTGCTGAAAACTTTTGATATATATCCGAAAATACTTGGAACATGTTCTCTAATACTCTCCTATATTATACTTTGATGTTTTGAGAACAATATTAGCGAAAAAAAAAAGTATTTTGCTTAATTTTACTAGTATATATACCACTAATAAGTAGGCACCTCCAACATTATTAGAATCTCGGGGTTATTTTGCCTACAATAGGGTTGCCTACTTCGGTGATATTTAATATTATTTAATATTTTTAGCCACTTAGGTATCCGCACATAGGTACATATTACACATTTTGTCAGAACTTTTTTTTTTCAAAGTACCAAAAAGGGTATTTTTTCACTCGGCTCGGCTGCGGATAGACCGAACGCGCGCACAATACGTCAGAATGTGTTTCTCAAAAAGATTTCAGTTAATGATTTTTTTTAAAAACAAAGATGTATTAGTCTTGAAACTGTTATTCTTGTCAAAAGTTTGTGTTTTTAATAGGCGCAATAAGCATACAGGAATTGTACGTAATTCTTCTACGTTTTTTTTTAGTCTAAACCATTTCGGTTCTTATGTACTTTTAATTTTACGGTATAATTTAGTCTTTTGTCGCCACCACACGCTTGCGAGCGTCCCCGGCTTTTTTGTGAAGGTATATAAGTAAAAAGGCGTGTGGATGGAACGTTTGTCTTGGCTCGTGTACGTAACCCACCGTTGACGTATTTTTACTCGTAGACACAAAAAACTTGTGGACGCTCGCAAGCGTGTGGCGGCGACATTAGGTTTTGTTATTTAACTCTTTGTTTTTCACAACGTTATACAATAAAAACAATTTTTTAATAAAATTAATATTTTCATTTTAGTAGTCTTGTTCAACCCTAAATATAAAAGTAAATTTGTATGGAAATGACCGCGAACCCAGGGGTAAATTGGCCTAATCGTCAATAACTAATTTTAGATTATCTTTTTCTGAAATTTTATTTTGGATTCAATTTGGATCGATGTTTTTCCATATTTTTCCCTTTTTGACTTTTCATTTTAAATAAACTTTTAGTGGTTTTATACGCGTAGGCAGAATAACCCCAAACACGGGGTTATTTTGCCTAACTACTTTGTTTCATGAAAAAGGTATATAATATACATATTTCTTAAAAAATATACTTCAAAGTATCTAACTATTGCACTAGCTCATCGATTAAAATCATATTTTACATATCTTTTCATAGAAATATTAATGGCAAATCAAATTTAAACTTTATTTTTAAGAAAATTTAGGCGAAATAACCCCCGGTGATGGTATCTATAGCACAAGGCGTCGCCAACTTAAAAACTAGGGGGGCAACTAAGATTCGAATATTAATTAGGTACATACGAGCAAATAGCGCCGCAGGCAAAATATTGTAAGAAAATGTTTATTACGTAGTTGCTAATTCACCTCGTATGTATGTAGCCACATAAAAAAGTCATGGTTATTTTTTGTTTATTTTTTGTGATATTACAGTACTTATACAGAACGCGGTACATAGAAATTAGCGCCGCAGGCAAAAAAAAGTGATTTAATGGATTTTCACAACACACAAACGACACGATAGAAATGTGATTTTTCTGAGTTTTTCAGTTTGTAAGTAAATATAAATAGTAAATACTTATAATTTCTCTAGAGGGGGGAGAGGGGGCTGCCCCCCCTGCCTTCTTTCAGACGCCCATGGTATATTGCTATATATAGTATTATACTATGTAAAGAAGATTATTTAGGAGCGTTTTAAATAAAATATTATAGAAAGTTAGTTTAATAATTGGTTTTACTTCCAAGGGATTTGTCGCTAAAAGGGTAATGGGGTTCACTGACCCGGACGCTTCTATTGAACTCTAACGTTATTATTATAATAAATTTATTTATACTTAAGAAATCAGTAATAAATACCTATTGTCTACATATCTCTTCTTCTTCTTATCAGCCCACTCCCGGACGAAGGCCTCCTCCATCTGCTTCCACACCGCTCATATCTTGGGCTCTCTGGATCCAGTTGACACCAACGTACTTGACTAAATCGTCTCTCCATCATAGTGGTGGTCTTCCTCCGCTCCTGGTAGTCGTTCTAGGTTTCCAGTTTAAGAACCTCTTCGACCACTCGTCTGGATCTCTAGCCATGTGACCTGCCCACCGCTATTTGAGAGATGTGATAATGGGCAATATCTGTTACTCATCTGTCTATCACAGTGATGAAATAGATTGTGCTATGCAACACCTAATTTATTTATTTATTTATTCACACATACATTATTAAAAACAAGACAATTTTGATTTATTTACCTATTTATTATTCAGTATGCTACAAAAAACACTTAAATTTAAGATCAACAATTATAATAAGTAATGCTTACTAGGGCGAGCTTACGGCTATCCAGCGATTTATTCCAGATCTAGCTAACCCGATTCAAGGACTTCCTAATATTTTGCTGCCCTTTTAAATAATGCATAGCCATTTTGATATAAGTCTATTTTGTTGTAAAGTTTTGCTTTTGTAGGTACTTTTGTATTCTCGCGTAGTATTCTTCCAACGCCTAATGCTGCGTGCTTAACAGTTAGTAACTAACACAAATAAGTTGAAGAAACTCTTAAGATACAAGTACAAAGTAATTTTGCAGAATAAATCACATTAAACTTTATGTTTCTTACTTAAAACAAAAACAGTTAAGTATTTTCAAGTTATGTTCAAGCGAGTGTCAATATTATGATGTACAACAAGTACAGTAAACTAACGATTGTTCGGTACGGTTAAATCGGTTTGATCTAGTCCTATATTGAAATCTGAATGGCGAAGCTTAAGGGCTTATATGCACTTAGCAAAAATCGTTCTACTTTCGCTTCAACTTTTTCAAATTTTGTATGAAAATGTTAGCGCGAAATAAGAATAACGGAAGCGATAATGTGAATTTTATCTTTTTAAAAGGAACCTGAGGAGAAATTTAAAAATCTAGACAGACAATTTGTTAATATTATAATAACCAGTATTTTGGCTAAATTATACTTTTATATTTGAAAAACTGAACGGAAAATCCTCGGATCCCGAGTTAGTAGTCAAAACCCTAAATGAAATTTTTTTACACTCTTCAATATTCAAAAGGCTCCAGAACGGTTAAATTTTGATGGTCACGAATTCAATAAACTTTTTTTTATAGTTTTTCATCCTCTACTACCCCTCAAGAGATTTTAGATGCGGAAAGAAACACCTTATATTTATTGGTATCCGGTTAACTTATATTTATCCGTACAGCTTTAACCGCTCCCTGTTAATTGAGTGTTGAGTGTGTTACAAGTTCCTGTTACTCAGTGTCAATATGGTAGAGGTAGTTAATTATTAAGTTAGTGAAACTTTGTTCCTAATGAGCTTTTGCTCTCACTCAGGTAATAATATAAGCTAAGTGTGATGCGATGTAAACTTATTGTAAACGTGACTATGGCAACATTATATTATATAATATATCCACGTTGATTCTCTATTCACTAATGGATTTATCACACTTTGCGGTATTTAATAATGATGGATATCTTAAAACTTAATAAGTATAGACTGGCGTGGCGGTAAGTTTTTCTTTGTCATTTAAGATTTTTCGCTACGCTGATATGTGAGACCAGGGGGTGATCCAACCAGATTTTGCTTGGAAACCCTGTGTAAACAAGTAAACATTCATTCAAATCATATTTCAATTTAAAAAACAGATGGGTTATTTTTGGTGGTCGGATCCTAGGCTAATACATATAGTTATTGATAGCTATTTGACGCGAATTCTGATCTGAACCTTATACACTCAGTTCAGCATTCAATCTTGTTATATCATTAGGCATATACCTTCCTATATGACAATACGCCAATCGGGATTCTTACCAGTTTGATTAGCATCGATAATTTCTTCAACCTTAGATACATCTATTTCAATCATAAAAAGTAATAATTTCCGTACGCAACCCCTATTTTCCAACCCCCTTATTCCACTTTCTTATTCTTCGTCAGCCTACTCCCGTCCACTCCTGGACGAGGGCCTCTTCAATCTGCTTCCACGCCGCTCTACCCTGGGCTCTCTGGATCCAGTTGGCACCCACGTTTTTTACTAGGTCGTCTCTCCATCGTAGTGGTGGTCTTCCTAGACCCCTGGTTGTTCTGGGTTTCCAGCTTAAGACCCTCTTCGACCACTTATCGTCTGGATCTCTAGCCATGTGACCTGCTCCCCGCCATTTGAGAGATGCGATACGCTGGGCAATATCTGTTACTCCCGTTCTTTCCACGTATATGCACGAAATTATATGGGCGATACTAGATGTTTTTCGCGATTATCGGTTTCCACTTTTTGGTTCATATACGCGGTTCTTCCTTAGGACGGGAGAAATCCTGGATGCACGTAGCCATGGTATCTTATATATCAGATATCATTAACTTTTATAAAGATGTTTGGATAATATTATAATAAAATAATAACATATTATAGTATAGAAGTTTTATAAGGATAAAGTTCCATTCAAGTGCCTAATGGAAAGTTTCTTTCAAGTTACAAACTTAAGTTTTATAAATTTTCTGTTTACATTCATCTTACCTCCTTGCGTGTATGCATTAGTTACTCGTACATAGTTTAATAAAGAAAAGGGCAACGACTTTTGTAATAATATTTCATTATATAGTAATGTCTTATTCCTGGCGTTAAATAAGTAAACGAAAAAAAACTTTTTAACAATGCCTATATTTCTCCATATAAAAATTAGATTAAATTTGCCAATATAACCCGTTCCATATTCGAATATAAAGTGACCAATTAAAAGATTCCAGATGCCACCATATATGCAATAACCTTTGATTATCGAAGTACCTAATCAAAATTATTTTCATTCTAATTGACTAGATTCGCTATATTTCAATTGATTCAATACAACACTGTGGAAATAATTATAACTTCCCTAATATTTTAACGGGAAAATGTAGACGTATACAACTACAGATGAAGTTAGCAAAAGTATGGTAAGAACGGCAGTTTAAACTAGATAAAATAATGGAAAAATAAGAACCTTATTTCTGAGGCAATATCCTCTAGTTCTCTCTTAATATCCTGCCTTAAATACAATTGCTCATCAAATTAGTATGCATGACTGGTAGTGCATGATAGACAGATTTGAAGATCCTTTTTATAAGACTAAAAACCACTTTAATTAAAGGATACCTCCTCATCGCATCGTAAGGAGTTTTCTTCCAAGCTGTACTACCTATTATTCCTCTGTAAACAAAAGCTCTGTGGTGGTAGGTGGAGTAGGTATCAAGTTGGTAGACGACATCCACTCGACAGTTCCTTGCACCATGCGGAGCCTATTCACGTCTGAGGCAGTCAGTCGAGTCGTGAACAGCGCGCCTTAAACTCTTGAGGTTGGAGCGACGGACCACTCAACGGCGTCTATAATATTACAGCTGTGAAGCTGTGAAGAACCTTTTTAATGAGAAAGAAATACCAAATACTTAAGGCGATTCGTAAAAATCTGAACACCTATCAATGATTGTATCTATAACGATAACGGCACCTTTTTAGCATTCTAGAAAAAAGGCGGTAAGATTACGTTTGTAGGCACTTCTTTAAACTTATTCACGGAATCATACAAAAACCAAAAATATTGGCCGAAATCAATTTTTACGTATACAACTCATATGCACGTTCACGTTCGCACATGTTGTTCTACCATCTTTGGGGCAGAATTAACGTTATGGATAATACACCGGTCAGCAGGGCGGTCCGTTATTTGAATGAACTGGCACAGTGGGTCGACATGTTATCAAATGCAATCATATGGTAAATGTTAACATTTAACTTGTGGGCAAACATATTACTTCCAGTTAATTTCTATCAGCCGACAAGCTACATCTACTCCCTAATAACAATTTAGCTCCTAGATTGGTTCTAGAACGGTTCTAGGACTGCTCTAGAACCAATATAGGAGTTAAATGTTACTAGAGTTGCCATCGAGACGAAAAAAAGTTAAAAAAAAAATATTGTGGGGTGCCTGAGAATTGAGTATGCGACTCCAATTTCCAGATATGCTAAGTTCAAAATGTTGTGTTTTGTTTCTGGAACCAAAGGTTTCCCATTGTGTCAAGTGCTACGTAACTGATGTCAGAGACACGATGCCGAGATATGCAAATCTCGTGTTAGTTCTCAAGAGGGCGCTAGGATGCTAGTGTTTGGTGGAAATGAATTGTTGGCTGCCGAGGAAGGAGATTTATACCTACGAGTAAATTAAAATTAAGAGACTCCAACTACATTAGTTAGGTGAGATGGAAAATAACCTAAATTTTCACAAGTAGTTATATCTCAACAGATACACAGCAAAGGATGGACCTGCCATCAGGCTTATGACTGATCGTCGGCTGGCTTAATGTGATCACTTTACACTTAAGCAACATTCACCAATTCAGTCCATCTATCGACATGTAGAAAATTCCGATGGTCTCACAAAAATATAAAATTGTGATTCCAAAATAATCCTCTAAATTTTCACGTTTCAATAACATGCTCTTCTTTGGCCTTCTTCCACCCACTGCTGTATATAGGCCTCTTCCAACTTTTCCACTCGTCTCTGCTCTGACCCTTCCGCACCCACGTTCCCCCAGCGAGTTGGACAATGTCGTCGGTCTATCTCTTTGGTGGCCAATGAAAATGCCTCTCGTTACTGTTGAGGGAAAAACTCTAATGCATCTCCTATATTGGATCCACAACAGATCTAAAACGTGTAGTTATCTCAACAGATCAGTGGCGTATATAGGGGGTGGGGAGGGGCCGCCCCCCCCGAAATGTTGAACAATGATTTAAAAAACGTTATTTTAAAGCATAAAAGTTCATCAAAGTTCATTACTTCACCCATTATTAAAAAAAATTTCGCCTGCGGCGCTATTCTTCTTTGTATTTTCTGCACAAAATATTAATACAAACCGCTTTTATAATTTTTGTAGTATACGTCTATGTTCAAATTTTTGTTGCCTCCACCCCCCAAAGACAAATATTAGATCGCCCCCCCCCCCCCCCGAAATGAAATCCTATATACGCCACTACAACAGATACACAGCAAAGGATGGAACTTCCATCCGACTTATGACTGATCGTCGGCTGACTTAATGTGATCACTTTATACTTAAGTAACATTAACATATTCCAGTGTATCCATCTGCCGCGGCCGGGAATCGAACCCAGACTTCCAACCTGACAAGCCGGTACTCTAACGCTGTGCTACGAAGGCTGATAGTTGAGTCAAGATGAAACGAGTATTGTATATATTGTACACGGCCCTCTATTGAGATTGTTTTTTGGTATTTTAGTGTATGCTCCGACCATTTTTATGCTTCCCTTAAGTCTTAGACGAAATCAGGGTAGGTTTTAGAACCAATATAGGAGCTAAATTGTTACCTACTTTTGGGGTTTATATTCAATTTTGATAAAGTGTGATAACATGCATATACATGGGCGTCACCGGCCTCGGAACTAGGAGAGGCAAAAATTAAAAAAAAAAAAAGATATAGCATAAAAAACGTGTAAATAGCACCGCAGGCGTAATTTTTTTGTGAGACATACATAGTTAAGAAGGTCATGATGTGGTTTGTTTATTTGCATATGTGTATAATAGTTTGCACAATAATATGTATGAAACATGATTTTTCATGAAAAAGAGATAAAAAACAGCGCCGCAGGCAATTTTGTTTATAAAGCTGATGGATTTTCATACTAATTTTAGAAAATTAATGATATGATGAGAAACTGTGTTGTAGTAATGTGTTTTCTGTGAAGTTTTACCATTTAGTATGAAAAATAAATACCTACAATCTCTAGGGGAGGCACTTTTTTTATGAAACTGATGGATTTTCATACTGATTTTAGAAAATTTATGATATGATGAGAAAATGTGTTGTAGTAATGTGTTTTTTTGTGAAGTTTCACCATTCAGTATGAAAAAATAAATACCTATTCTTAGGGGGCAGCTACCCCTCCCCCCCCCCTGACGACGCCCATGTGCATATATCAATTAGAATTAGACATTGAATTAATATCAACTATGTGACGGGATTATGGAAGATTAATTACTCCAAACTAAACAATAATAATAATAATAATTGGTTCTAGATTATCCATCAAATCAATAATTAGAATCTATGATTAATCTTAGATCAATATTAATTATTACTCCACCTAGGTACCTAGGCACGTACTCAACAAATGCAATACTAATTAATATGAGCTTCAGAGATTATTGTCATAACTATAATAATTTACTCTCCGACGTGACGTCTTTTAAGCCTTTGAGCCAAATAATAGGAGAAGTCTAATAATAAATTGAAATTGAGTTTCCTCACACCCTCTTTTGGAGCCTTTTATTGTCATTCTGTTCTCAAATATTCTCTCCACACGTCCTAGATATCTCAATTGCTCTATCTACATGCGAATATATATCATATGATATCGATGAGTTTTTCAAGATGGGGTAAAATATGCGAGTTGGAACTGTTTAGGGTTACGTCGTTCGCAATTTTTTTGGTTCAAGCTTTCGACGACACTTGGGCCGCCATCATCAGGCAAGAGCGTGTTAGCCTGTGGAAGGATTAGCGTTTACTAACTCGTTCTGTTAAAGCGTTATCCCACGGTGCGCGAATCCGGATTCGTACGTGATTTTGGATTTGTACGTACCGCCATACAAATCGCTACGAAAGCGTCTGTAGATTTACGGACTCACCCCTTCCCACGGCGTTTGAATCTACGTACGAATCTGGATTCGCGCACTGTGGGATATCGCTTTTAGACGCACGCTTCTACCAAGTGTACGAGGAGGGAGTGAAAGTAGTGGGGTTGGGTCCATTTTCATACATATTTTTCTTCAATAGTTTCATTCTAGTCACAATACTCGTTCTACTCATCTCATAACTACTTATAAGGCAATACTACTCTGTCAAGAAAGTACCGGGAATTGGTCAATAACTCGCAAAATGTTAGTTATTCTTCCAAATTTATTGTATCATCTTCAAAGTAGGTCCCTACACGTATGCCAGCGAATAATTCAATTGCCGAAAAAAAAAATTATACGCGTTTTCCGGCATCGACTTCAGATCTCGCCGCGAATTTCTCTTTTTTGTCTTCTATCGACTAAAAACGGGTGCTTCGAAGTGGTAATTTGATTTTTGAAAAGTGAAAAAAGTCGGCCGGAGCCATATCCGGTGAACATGGTGGTTGTTCCATGGTATTTGTTGAGTTTTTGGCCAAAAATTCGTTTACAATTATGGCCTTGTGCGATGGTGCGTTGACGTGGTTTCAAAATCCAAGAGTTTCCTTTCCACAAATCTGGTCTTTTTGAAGAATTTGCTCTCTCAAATCTCGCATATCGCTCACATAATATTCTTGATTCACCGTCTGACTTTCTGGCAAGAATTCCGAGTGCACAACACCGCGTTTGTCAAAGAAAACAGATCTTAACTTCAGTTGAAGATGTTGATAGCCGACCAGAAAGAGGCAAATCGTCCACTACATCTCGAACGCTTTTGAATGAATCGTACCACTCATATGCACGTATTTTTGATAAATTCGATTCACTGTAAGCTCTCTGCAACATTTTCAGCGACTCGAAATACGAAATTCCATTTGTGATGCAAAATTTGAAACAAAATCTTTGCTTGATAAAACTCGATGTTTTTATCCATTCTAAAAATCGCAGAGCACCCTTGAGATGAACTAACAAAATCGAGCACTGTAAATAAACAAATGACAGATGGCATTCAAACTCCGCGCCATTATAGATAAAAGTTGTGCCAACTTAGCGGCAGAAAAGGATTTTCGAATCGAACTTTGAAATCAGAATTAATGATCAATTCCCGATACTTATTTGACAGAATGTATAACGATGTGCATGTAGCAATGGGCAATGGGCAGGGCACATAGCAAGACAAGACGATGGACTCCCAGACTCGTAAAGTGGAGGCCATGCGAAAACAGAAGAGGTGTCGGAAGGCCCCAGAAAAGATGGGCGGACGACGTGACCTCGGTAGCGGGTAGGCAGTGGGTCAGAAAGGCGAGGGATAGAAAAGACTGGAAACAAATGGAAGAATCCCATATCGTTATCACGTGGTCTGGGATTATGTCCTCTTTGCCTACCCCGTAAGGGACGCAGCGTGAGGGGAAAAACAGAGAGACAATGTAATATTACATAAATTTTGTTGAATATAATTTTTATAGCTACAAGTTTCAAGTAGGTACTTAGGTACTCAATCAAATTGGTAAACAACCCAAGACATAATTTCTGAGGGCACTACATTAAAAAGTTTAATGGTTGACATTCCATCTCGCTTGTCGAGGTATAAATCATCAAGACATTTCTACCACTTCCCTCACATAATAATACTAGGTTTTGTCATCAGACTCAGAGATACAAGAAAAAAAACTCGCCGTATTTTGAATGCACCGTTTAAATAATTCCAATAATTTAATGTATATTCTTTGAGCTGAGCATATTAAGGTATTTACCTATTTATTTTCATTGCATTCGTCGTCTCGGCCATTTGTCGTGTTGACCATTCGTGCTGTTGGCCATTTGTCCTTCTCGGTACCTACTTGTCGGCCATTTGAACTTTGTCTTTCGACCATTGGTACCATTCGGCTAATTTATCAAGTCGGTTATTTGTTTCAATCGGCCATTTGGAATTCGAAAATTTTGAATGGATCTGGAAGGTATAGCAGCAAGAGTATGTAATACTACTTATTTTTTGCTAGTGGGTGTACGCCCTGTACGGTATGATAATACCTTATTTTAAGATTGGCCAAAAGTAAGGTTAAATTTATTAGTGTTATGGACGATTTTACCGCGGTACGAAAAAGGTTAATAAGAACTGAGTTGGATGTTATCAGGACCAAACTAGGAACTCCTAATTTAAAACGAAAAAAATTCAAATGTTTTATTTTTCGTTTAGTAACGCTCTGTAAAAATATAATATACTTTGTGCTTTGTCAATGTATTTTGTACAGCATGACGAATGCAATTTGCTTACAAGAAGTTCCTAATAATACAATTATTAAGGTCCTATGACCTATATGCTATCATCCGGCTTCGGCGCCCTGAATTGTTCTCAGCCAATACTTAGAGAATCGTCTTGAAACTGAAGACAGTGAGAGATAAAAGTATGGACTACAGATTGACTGTTTTAGAATTACACTTTTTCGATATTTCTTGAATAAAAAAAGATTCCGAAAGTACCTTTGAAATTTATAAGGATCTGAGGATTTTCCGTTCAGTTTTTCAGATATAAAGGTATAATTTAGCCAAAATACTGGTAATTATAATCATAACAAATTGACTGTTTCACGTTTTAAAATTTCTTTCCTGATTTCTTTTAAAAACGTATAATTCACTTTCTCGCTTACGTTATTCTTTTTTCGCGCTAACATTCTCATACGAAATTTGAAGCGAAAATAGAACGATTTTTGCTCAGTGTATCTACTCCTTAAAAACTGCATTTAAAGCATTCTCAATTAATTTTCTAGCTCTAAAACTTGAGGACATTTCACTGCGATATACAAGACTTTCACACAATTTATTGGTCCACCTAGGATTACTATTTTGTTAGAATTTAAATTTGAAAAAAATATTTATGAAATACAGTCTAATTCCGTACCTGCTGTAATCTTATGGGCGGACATGACAAATGGCTACATCTTTCGCTTTGAGAACTTGTTTAAGACGCATTATTTTGTTTTTTTATATTCGTAATTTAAAAGGAAATAAGAGAAAACAAAAAAAAAGTAACAAAACAAAAGAAAAGTAAAAAAAATCCAGACAAAAGGCAGGTAATTTATAAAGTGGAATTAACATTACTTTTTCATGTTTAAATACAACAATTTTTGTAAGAGTTTTTTTTCTTTGTTTTTCTTTAGATAGGTACTTTCTTTACGTTTAAGACTCGCGAACCAACCAAGACGTCACGGTCATTTTCCACGGCATAATGGTTGAAAATCCACGATAAAATGGTTAAAATAGCGTTTTTTTACATTTTTTGGGGTTAATTCCGCTTCAATCAAAAAACTTTTACTGTCATTCCCTAGATTTTAATGCATAGTGTCAATACTCCGTGACTTTCGGGAAACGTGTTTCTGTCTTTCGAAAAAAATTCAGAGGTGTTTTTCATTAAAAAAATGAGAGATCTATACAAGATATAAAAAATCTTTTATGGTTATTCCCTAGATAAAGGTTCAATGTATCTACTCAATTTTTTCCAAAGCATATTTAGTAACGGTTGTCGAGAAGGTCTCCCGTTTTTATAATTTTTTGAAATGTCAATATGCCTTCTCTTAATGTCTCTCTGAAGAGGTTAAGAATGAACATATTTATCAAAAAGATTGAATAAAATTTATCATCAATGGGAAGAAAGAATGAAAAGCTTCTTAAATATTTAAGACAAATTATTTTTTTAAAGGAGTGCTTTGTCACAAAAGTAGAGAAATGTTTAATGGCCCTTTGAAACAAAATGTCTTGACTAATGATTTTCATTAAGAGTATGCATACCGACAATTTAAAAATTTCTAAAAACGGGAGACCTTATATCTCGACAACCGTTACTAAATAATATGTTTTGGAACAAAATAGGGTAGATGCATTGAATCTTTATCTAGGGAATAACGGTAAAAGATTTTTTTTATCTTGTATAGATTTTTCAAAATAAAATTTTAAAAACACCTCTGATCTTTTTTCCGAAAGACGGAAACTCATTTCCCGAAAGTCGCGGAGTAAAAATTTTTTTTTGAACTGATAATATGCATCAAAATCTAGGGAATAACCGTAAAAGTTTTTTGATAGACGCAAAATTAACCCCAAAAAATGGAAAAAAAACGCTATTTTTACCATTTTATCATGCGATTGTCACGCGATCTTGAACCTTAATGCCGTGGGAAATGTCTGTGACGTCATTCCTGGTGCCATGCCCTTTGAAACAAAATGTGACTAATGATTTCCATTAAATTATGCCATTCTGTAGGTACCTACTTCTTTTCTTATTTTGGCATCTCTGTTTGTATAAAATATATATATCGTATGGCGATGGAGATACCAGAGTCAGAAATTAAGTTCGCGAGAGCTCAGCTATTGAAGTGCCTCAGGAGACAAGTTATGGATGTTTTCCATTGTGCCACTGAACCTAGTGAACTAACATTCTTCGACGATGTGGTTAATGGACTCCACCCCGCCACACGGGCAGTTGGGGTTGTCCCGTTTGCCCCACCTGTGGAGGAGAAGGCCGCACCTTCCGTGTCCGGTTCTGATTCGGTTCAGGTTGCACCAGAGGTGGCGTAGTAAATGGCTACCGTATAGAAGACAAACCCAAATACTTTCCTCCACACTGCACAGTAAGCCTATGTGTCGTGAAGTGCAGAATACATCCTCAGCATCGTGATTCGAATCCAGCATCTCCTGTTTTGGAAGTCTGCGATTCAACCAACTGCGTCAACCAACTGCGTCAACCAAGGGCGTATGTGTCCCCAAATGTCAAACGATGATTTGCCATCTACGATAGAAATATCTATATATCTGTAAATAATTGTAAATATGTTTCCATCCTTGGACAAGGGCATTGAAGGAATGTAAGTTAGGGGTGGGGTTTGTCGGGGTGCTCCCTTCTGGCTAACCCTGAGCCTACCTCATAAAAATATTTTGCCAAGAAGTGCGGGTGAAGAGGACGCTATATGCGCCTGTGCTACCCGGGGATGCGGAGGGCCTTAAGCCCGTGGGAGTCCTTCAATATACTATAGAAAGATCCCAGGTTCATCACTTCACCCATCTTCACGAAAGTAATCTCGAAGTTATTTGTTTTGCAATTTAACAGCATTTGTATGCATCGATATCCAAAAGAATCAAATGCCTTGAATCTAAACGGTTGTAACTGTCTCAAACGTTCGTTTATTGGTTTGTATATAACATCGTAAAATTTTATATTTCATTCAAAGAAAAAAGTCACAATGAATTCTTTATGTTATTTGTCAGCTAGAAAATAACGACCCTATTATAATATAGAAATGACATTGAAATGTTACAGAAAATAACAGTAGCATTATGTTACTAAGTTGCTCCGTGTTACGTTACGTTACGTCGTGTCTATGTAGCAGTGGCGAAGAGTGCATTTCTGCAGAAGGGAAGCCGGGACTGTCATTTTTTGCTGCATTATGCCAGATTACACCTATTATTTTACCTCACCTTAAATCAAGTAGGTAACTCGATGGGAATCGAATTCTTATAGGACTCTTCGCAACTGCTATGTAGTAATGTTTGTTGAAGGAATATAACTTATTTATGGGATATGTCAAATTCTGTGAAAAATCACAGTTTAATTTTTTTAAACATTGTTTTATTTTGATTTTTTTATGTATCGGTGCAGGATTTTACTAATGAACGTGATGTAGAAATTTTCTATATCAAAATAAGTATGACATTTGTTTTAGTTTGAAAATTACAAAATTGTATCTGCCTACTGCGCTTAACGTCGTGCTGTGTGGTTGGTTGTAAAAGATTGCCTTAGACTTAGGTAATAAACCCGCCACACGTTGGTGTTATTATTGTTTGTAAGAAAATATTTATACAAGTGTTTTAAAAAAAGATGAATATTTAGGAAATAGACAATGAAGAGTTTCGTTGAAATCACAGAGTGACGCTGTGGGTAGATATATTTACACAATTTCCTGTGACTGCTATTTCCACGCAGCCCTATCACTACATGTTCCCTTAATAGGCAACTAATAAAGTTCCCATGGAATCAATGCTCCGTTAGTTGGTGTAAGGCGGCTTTCAGTAAAAAAACATTTCCTCTCTTGAGAGTAATTTGCTTGTAATTTAAGCGACCCGCGGGTCTCCAAATAGTCTGGACATTTCGATAAATTCTCATGTTTTATTATGATACTTAACGAAACCCGAAAAGATTTCGGAATAATAGTACTATTTCTCCTATACAATGTATGATGGCTTGTAAAAAAGAACTCAAATGAAAATTATCGTTCACATACGCAAAAAGTATATCACACTCACTATAGGTGGCAAAGGTCATAGTAATGAAGGACATTTTTAAGTTACGAATAAAAAAACGTACCAACATAATATATAGTACCTATTACAGTTTTTTCCTCAACAGAGACGAGAGGCATCTTCTGTCACATAATAATGTAGATTATGCGAACTCCCTTGGAGAGGATGGGTGACCCGACGCTTTCGACTCGCCTTTGACTGGCTTAAGTGATCACTTTATGCCCAGGGCAACGTTCACACATTACACCGCATCCTGCTGTCAATCATGTAATTTTTGGAAGTAGAGTTTGCAAATCGAATTATTTCGTCTATTATTCACATTTTAACATACGAGTGTTTTAATGTCTAAGACAAAGACTCGATTTTTCATACTAAATACTGACCTCCTCTCTCCATACCGCTGTTTTCACACTGGGACAAGAGCATCGGGATTTTTTTAGTCTTCTCTATTTCTATCAATTGAAATAATAAGCTACAATTCTATAAATATTTAAGTACTGGATTAACTGAGTATTTTCTGAGTAAGTGCATAGATCCGTTTCCATAGTTGGTATACTACGTGTAACGGGATAGATTAGTTACAAAAGCAATCTTTTATAGAAAATGAATCTTATTTATCTTGGGCGACAGCGTTGAATAAAGACCTTACCTTATTTTTATCGAAGGTCGTAAGGGTGTCATTAATATCCTCAGGGTGCATGAAGGAATAGAGGGTGAAGGGTGAAGGAAGGGGGGATAAAATATTGAAGGGTGGATGGAATTTCATTTGACAGATTAATCAATAATTAGGAATAATAAACATTTCCTTAAATTAAACACATTCTTATTAGATTATTTTGAAAATCACAATCTTATATTTTTGTGAGACTAATAAAGATTTTTTTATTTTACCTCCTAATGTCTCAGCGCCCAATAGTAACTCCAGGAGAGGGAGTTATTATTTAGTATTACAGGAATAAAATCTGTGGTATAAATATAACCAGATCATATTAAGAGTATGCATATTGACATTTCAAAAAAATATAAAAATGGGAGACCTTAGATATCAACAACCGTTACTAAATATGCTTTGGAAAAAATAGGGTAGATGCATTGAACCTTTTTTAAAGATTTTTTATATCTTGTTTAGGTTTCACAAAATAAATGAAACACATTTCTGATATTTTTTTCGAAAGACAAAAACTCTGAGTTTTTTTCGAGAGTCGCGGAGTTTTTTTTTTATATTAATAACATGCACTAAAATCTAGGGAATGACTGTAAAAGTTTTTTAATTGAAGCGAAATTAACCACAAAAAATGAAAAAAAAAACGCCATTATTACCATTTTTTCATGCGATTGTTCATGCGATTTTTTTAATCTTAATGGCGTTTGAAATTACCGTGACGTCATAGTTGGGTCAGGAACTATAAAAACTACCTCAATGTGTCCTGAACACTGATATCATCAATTTCTTTAAAAGACCTTATGGGGGCTATTTTTTCAAAATACCATTGCTCTTTCTAGTGGCTTTTATCATACACGTATGTTGACAAAGGTTACGGAGCTCGATAATAAGAAACCAATATATTATTGCCCAGGACGGGCAATTGGATTTCCTAAATCGACTCTGAAATTGAAAAGGTATTATGATTTATACGTACATAACAAAGTTGCAATAAAATTGAAAAAATAGTCCGTACCATAAATTATTTAACCTTTTTTTTGCCTTTTTCCTCGCAAACGAATGGATCCTTCCACTTCATTGACAGGTGTGCTTAATCTTTATTTTTTACCTTGTCGAAATGTCACCTGGGCCCTTAGCCATTAGATAACCAATGGCCCTTCATCCCATTTTCTTAATTTTGTATAGTTCATGTTCTATTTTTGTATAGTTCACCTATCTATAGAAATAATTTGTTATTTTTATTCACTTTCTATTTCATCCTCTCACACCTCGTCCCTTATTGTTTATTGTTTATTGTGTATCATCATCCGTAGGCTCCAATGAAGCACTTGGATTCGTCAATATTATCACACCCTTGCGGGGTATACAGAGAGAACAGGTCTCCAGACTTCCATATCCTTATTTACACTTTTGCTTTCGTTGCATCCATGCAGTTGGTTCATTGGAATGTTGTTAAAAATTGAAGAGGAAAACATTTAGATGCATACTACAAACAGATGAGGCAATTCGACCCAAAAACAGGCTCATACATTTGTACAGGATTTCCAGAGCCAAGCCATTTTGTCAATGAATAGTAATACATATTAAGTTTTTTGAATGACATAGCAGTGAATACAGTTAAAATTAGTGGTATACTTGGCGGAAATGGCGGATGTTTCTCGAGTGTAAAGTGATCACTTAGGCCAGCCGAGGTCGGTCGTAAGCCCGACAAAGTTCATCCTTAATTCTTCTACACTGTTGTAGGAATACTGCATTGTCTACGCATGTTTTTTCCGTCTATTTTCAAATGAGTAATATTTTAAGCATATTGTGTGAAGATTTTGTCATGACACGGTCAAAAATCTAGGTACTTCCTCAGATACTAAAATAAAATGAAAACATATCTTATGTCGGTATCACATCATCATCATAGTATCTTAGTAATATAGTTACATGAAAAAGAACTTACAAGAATCGACATGATAAAACAGCCTTTTGATTTATGACTTTGGAGTCTTTTCTTAGAAAAATATTTTATTTAACTCTTAGCACTCTCCTTTATATCATCCTCTTCCCTTCCTTATCCCTTCCCCGTCCTTTCCTCCAGTCAGTGGCGTGGCGTGGGTTTCTGCCACCCGGAGCGGAAAACAAATCCGCCGCCCCCCTTATTTAGGCATATAAATCCACAATTGCCGAAAATTTACAGGAATTATAAAAAACTTCTAGGCTGTAGTGGGATGATTAACATTTTGATATTGATATGGCGTAAAAAGAGATAAATAGCGCCGCAGGCGAAGTTTCTTTAAGTGAGACTACTAGAATTTAGATATTGATATGGTACAAAAGATGGGTAGATGATATAGTCCCAGTCGCAGGAAGGAACTGGATGAGCAAAGCCCAAAGTAGAAAAACTTGGAAAATGTTAGAAGAGGCCAGTGGAGGGATGGCTGAACAACAACAAGAAGAAGATGGTACAAAAAGAGATAAATAGCGTCGCATGCGAAATTTATCCAGTTTTTAATGAAACAAATGTAATTTAATGGATTTTTGAAATTTCCCCCAAAAAATGCCGCCCCCTAAAAAGTGCCGCCCGGGGCGGACCGCCCCCCCCTTTTTTTATTTATTTCAGATTATTATAACAGAGTATAAATGATAGATGTGGTGCCTAATCCAAATGGATTTTTGGCTATATAATTATTCTAACTTAAGGGTACGGCACCAGGAATGACGTCACAGTCTTTTCCCACGGCATTAAGGTTCAAAATTGCGTGAAAATCGCATGATAAAATGGTAAAAATAGCGTTTTTATTTCCATTTTTTGGGGTTAATTTTGCGTCTATCAAAAAACTTTTACGGTTATTCCCTAGATTTTAATGCATATTATCACTACAAGAAAAAAAATTACTCCGCGATTTTCGGGAAACAAGTTTCCGTCTCTCGGAAAAAAGGTCTGAGGTGTTTTTAAATATTTTTTTTTCGAAATCTATACAAGATATAAAAAATCTATTACGGTTATTCCCTAGATAAAGATTCAATGCATCTACCCTATTTTGTTCCAAAGCATATTTAGTAACGGTTGTCAAAATAGAAGGTCTCCCGTTTTTAGAAATTTTTGTAATGTCGGTATGCACACTCTTAAAACTAAGTATTCTACTTATTCTACAAAAATGTCCCCGCAACACCACCGTACCCCCCCCCCCCGGTGTCCCCACGCTACGCTACTGCTTTCCTCTTCCCAATTCACCTCTCTAGAAGTATTTTCTTATTATTTTGATTGACAACTCTGTTTATCTCCGATGTTGAAAAGCGATATTATTGTTTACCTTCCCACTGCGTCGCTCTGACGTAAGCATTCGTTAATCTCCATTTTCAATCATCGCATTTAATTAAATCAATGATCTTATCAATGTAATATTGTTATTTAATAAACGAAATACTCTTTGAAGAGGATTTCAAGTCAAACTTCGATTTGACATTTTGGAATTTAAGTGAAATATTGTAAAGGTTTGAAATAGGCTGTAGGTAGGTATATGTGTGTGTGTGTGTGTGTGTGTGTGTGTGTGTGTGGGTGTGTTTTGTGTTCGTTTTTGGTGTTTGTATGTATATGTGGGTTTCTGGCATTCTGTTCTCTATGCCTACCACGCAAGGGACGCAACTGTTTTTTTTTTAATTTATTGCAAATTATTATAACAAAGTATAAATCATTGGTGCGGTGCCTAATCCAAATGGATTTTTGGCTATAGATAGAATAAAATAGAAAACAGTTTGTAGTGACTTCTGTTTCTATGTCGACAACTACCCATACCTACGAATGAAGCCAGGATGAATGTCTTTTCTACGTTTTTTCTTTTCTTTTTTCTTTCTATTCTATTTTTTCTGTGTTTTGTGTGAAGAACAACTACTGCTAGTTGAGAAAGAAAGACGTCTGGAATGTTTAAAAGAAAGTAGGACGTCGTGTTGTTGTTGTATTGTTTGGGTAAGAGGGTGGGCAGAGAGGACGAGGGGGTAAGTTAGTCATGAAGGATATTAATACCCTCTCCTCATCATGTCACAACTTTTCCCTATCATTCTTTCTTTTATTTGTTTTCTTTTAAAAAATGGGTTAAATGATGTAACTACTACCAATGTAATTTTTCGCACGTTCAGTTTCTAGGTATTTATTTATTTATTTATTCATCTTAATATTGTAATTACATAAATAATACATACATAAATATCTGTACATAGTATAGTATATAATTGCCAACCCCACTAGGTTATGTATTTAAGCCTTTGTATTTTTTAAAGGCTTGTGTACTCAAATCCAATTACTTTCCTCCACACTCCATAGAAAGGTAAAAGCTTGTAGGGCAAAGTGCAGAATACCTATATCAGCACTGAAATTAGAACTCAGTACCTCCTAATTAGAAGTTCGCTCTCCGTTATGACCTGTATCGGGGTTGACAATTAATCAAAATGAAGACATCTTCATTCCACAAATGCACAACAAAAAACAAAATATGATAGTCCTCATTATGACAAATTAAAAACATATTCAGAAATACCCCCTTAGGTACTTATGTTATGCTCCTCCCCAAAGCACGAGTTCTGCTCAATTTTGGGGATCAGTTTTTATGTAGGTAATATTAACTTTTAATGATAGCATTTGTCCTTTTTTTGGAATTTTATACCTAATATAAAAATTAATTTGAAGAATGATTTTTTTAATGAATCGGATTTTATCGAATAAATGCACCTTTGTTCACTTCACAGTAAACTTGAAAAGCTTGTGTCGTGAAGTGGGGTAAGTCGGCATCGAGGATCGAAACCGCGCCCACTGGAATAACAGTTAAGCGAGTTACCAACCAGGCTACCGACCACAAATGTTTGAGTTCTGATCACTAAGTGTGGTGATAAAACTGTTTTTGTAATCACAGTTGAGAGTACTCAAAATTGAATGAATCTAAAAATTTGCCGGTTTTGGTGCTTGATAGATCCGCTGCTATTTACTTTAGAACAAAATTTTTCAGAAACTTATTTTAACCTACAAAATAAAATAAATAAGTATCTCATGAATTAATGGAACCGGTAGCCCTTTTTTGTTACAATTCCCGAAAAAAACACAGTATTACAAGTAATCTAATTAATAAATTGAAGGGTTTCAAGTCTAACCCTGAAATTCAGTATATTTTCACCTTTTTCATCAGATCTGGAAACGGATTACTTCTACTATAGGGTTGTCAGAAAATAGTGAAATAAAAGTAGGATTAAAATAGGAGTAAGATAATTACTTCTGTTATGTATGTGGAACATACTGTAGTACAAGGGTGGCCAACCTTTTTCAGCAGCCGGGCCAGATTCTAAAAATGAGATGGCTTACTGGGCCGCACAAACAATTTTTTGAAACAAAAAAAATAAGACATAGGGTCGTCTCGGGGGGGAGGGGGGGGGGGGGTTGGCAACAGTAATTAAAATATTTTTATGACTAAAAAAGGGAGGTAGGGCCGCAGGCGATTTTTTCTTGCAAAACCGAGTGGAGAAGGCTCGCAACAAAATGTGTGAAAAACATTTTCTAATTAAAAAGACTACCCAAAACAGCGCCGCAGGCGAAATTTTTAAGGGAAAATGGGTGAGGTGAGGGAAAAGTGACGAATCTGATTGTCTTTCTATAACAGGCAGTGCATACGGTTATATTGTAAGACGGCTTAGGGGGCTGCATTTAGACCCTCGGCGGGCCGCATGCGGCCCGCGGGCCGCGTGTTGGCCACCCTAGCTGTAGTATAATTATAACATATGGAAGTAGGTACCCTTATTTATATTAGAGGGATAGTCGCGTATGTGTGGTGTAAGGACTGTGTATACATAAAACCCTTTATCCGTATGAACAGAGGTGACTCTAGGCTTTTTGAGTATTTGCGATAGTGTGCGTTGAAAGTTTGTATTAATCCAATAAAGTTTTTTTTATTTATTTTTATACATTGAACCTTTATTTAGGGGACGACTGTAAAAAGTTTTTTATATCTTGTATAGATTAATCAAAAAAAATTGGGAAAAAAACCTCTGATCTTTTTTTCGAAAAACAGAAATTCGTTTCCCCAAAGTCCAGGTTTTTTTTTGTATTGATAATATGCATCAAAATCTAGGGAATGACCGTAAAAGTTTTGTGATTGAAGAGAAATTAACCCCAAAAAATGGAAAAAACGCTAATTTTACCATTTTATCATGCGGTTTTTTTTAATAAATTTGTTTGTTTTAACGAATTTGGGTTTATCGTACACTTCACAGAAAGCTTAAAAGCTTGTGTTGTGAAGTGGAGTAGGTCGGGGATTGAACCCGCGCGCACTGGATTAACAGTCGATCGCGTTACCAACCAGGCTACAAACCACTTCGTTATTCATGCGATTTGAACCTTAATGCCGTGGGAAATGACCGTGACGTCACAGTTAGGTCGCGAGCTTTAAAATATTGACTTGATTCAGCACTTTTCAATGAAAACAATAATTAATTGTATCTCTTCTAAGGCTTGGTTAATTTGTTCCTTTTAACGGCCCTGATTCAGAATGCTGAGCTCTTCATTTTGTATGGAAAAGGGATACGGTTTAGTTTCATAAAAGGGGAATTCCTGAAAGTATTTAGTCGAGCTTTTTAGTTTGTTTAATTTAGTCCGCCTTTTTAATGTCGGCCCAAAGTTTTTATATTATGTAGACTATGTATTTTTTATCTATTTTAATATGGTGCGGTTCAAACTTTGAATCTATATTGCTGAAACTTCTACTACATACGATACATCCCAGTAATGGGGTAATCAGTAAATGCTGTGTCTATAAAATAAAAGCAATGTTACACATTACCTTAGAAATATCGACTGATAACGACTGACAAAACAAAGGTATTTTTTAAGTAGTTATCTCAACAAATAGACAGCGAAGGAAGGAGTTTCCATCAGGCTTACTTATAACGAGAATATGGTTGGCACAGTTGGTTTAGGCGACAGTCTATAGAGCGGGAGGTGTCATGTTCGAACCCCGGCGCTGGCGATGTATTCCACACTTTGCAAGGTGTGCAGGAAAGTATTTGGGTTTGTGTATGTAAGTCGAGATCGTTTTAAAAAAAGAATAAAAAATAACTGGCCATCGGCTGGCTTAATCAACTTCATTTACCGATTCCAGTTCATCCTTCCGCCGCGTCCGGGAAACAAACCCAGAACCTCCAATCTTAAACACCGGTTTTTTACCGTTGTACTACGCAGGCTAGCGATCGCTACCGGAATCTATTAAGATTGGTTTAGTATTTAGAGTTCGCACTAATCATCTTTTTGACTTCCTGACGTCGGCTGATTTCCCTCTGTGTTAAAAATACTCTTTTAAAAATAATGTACTTAACTCTTTTCATGTGTCATCCTTCATTCATGTATGTCTCTTGCATTGCATGCATGCATTTTTTTTTATTCTATCGTGATTAGAGATTTAGTTTGCAAAGTATAATCATTACCAGAGACGTATGCTGCTCGTATGTATACAACGTATGTATAACTTAAGTGCTACAAACTAGCTATGTAACTACTTGTCTAGGCAACTTTTGTGAGGGGAGTTGCCCCATACGAGAGAACGAGTCCCTTTTAATACGAAATTTTACCCAAAAAATGCTGCCCCCTAAAAAGTGCTGCCCGGGGCGGACCGCCCCCCCCTTTTTTTTTGTTTTATTGCAGATTATTATAACAGAGTGTAAATGATAGATGTGGTGCCTAATCCAAATGGATTTTTGGCTATATACTTATTCTAACTTCAGGGCACGGCACCAGGAATGACGTCACAGTCTTTTCCCACGGCATTAAGGTTCAAAATTGCGTGAAAATCGCATGATAAAATGGTAAAAATAGCGTTTTTTTCCATTTTTTGGGGTTTTTTAAAACTTTTACGGTTATTCCCTAGATTTTAATGCATATTATCACTACAAGAAAAAAAATTACTCCGCGACTTTCGGGAAACAAGTTTCCGTCTTTCGGAAAAAAGGTCTGAGGTGTTTTTAAATATTTTTTTTGCGAAATCTATACAAGATATAAAAAATCTATTACGGTTATTCCCTAGATAAAGATTCAATGCATCTACCCTATTTTGTTCCAAAGCATATTTAGTAACGGTTGTCGAGATAGAAGGTCTCCCGTTTTTAGAAATTTTTGTAATGTCGGTATGCACACTCTTAAAACTAAGTATTCTACAAAAATGTCCCCGCAACACCACCGTACCCCCCCCCCCTGCAGTCCCCACGCTACGCTACTGCTTTCCTCTTCCCAATTCACCTCTCTTGAAGTATTTTCTTATTATTTTGATTGACAACTCTGTTTATCACCGATGTTGAAAAGCGATATTATTGTTTACCTTCCCACTGCGTCGCTCTATAGTAAGCATTCGTTAATCTCCATTTTCAATCATCGCGTTTAATTAAATCAACGATCTTATCAAAGTAATATTGTTATTTAAAAAACGAAATACTCTTTGAAGAGGATTTCAAGTCAAACTTCGATTTGACATTTTGGAATTTAAGTGAAATATTGTAAAGGTTTGAAATAGGCTGTAGGTAGGTATATGTGTGTGTGTGTGTGTGTGTGTGTGTGTGTGTGTGGGTGTGTTTTGTGTTCGTTTTTGGTGTTTGTATGTATATGTGGGTTTCTGGCATTCTGTTCTCTATGCCTACCACGCAAGGGACGCAACTGTTTTTTTTTTAATTTATTGCAAATTATTATAACAAAGTATAAATCATTGGTGCGGTGCCTAATCCAAATGGATTTTTGGCTATAGATAGAATAAAATAGAAAACAGTTTGTAGTGACTTCTGTTTCTATGTCGACAACTACCCATACCTACGAATGAAGCCAGGATGAATGTCTTTTCTACGTTTTTTCTTTTCTTTTTTCTTTCTATTCTATTTTTTCTGTGTTTTGTGTGAAGAACAACTACTGCTAGTTGAGAAAGAAAGACGTCTGGAATGTTTAAAAGAAAGTAGGACGTCGTGTTGTTGTTGTATTGTTTGGGTAAGAGGGTGGGCAGAGAGGACGAGGGGGTAAGTTAGTCATGAAGGATATTAATTCCCTCTCCTCATCATGTCACAACTTTGCCCCATCACTCTTTTTTTTATTTGTTTTCTTTTAAAAAATGGGTTAAATGATGTAACTACTACCAATGTAATTTTTCGCACGTTCAGTTTCTAGGTATTTATTTATTCATCTTAATATTGTAATTACATAAATAATACATACATAAATATCTGTACATAGTATAGTATATAATTGCCAACCCCACTAGGTTATGTATTTAAGCCTTTGTATTTTTTAAAGGCTTGTGTACTCAAATCCAATTACTTTCCTCCACACTCCATAGAAAGGTAAAAGCTTGTAGGGCAAAGTGCAGAATACCTATATCAGCACTGAAATTAGAACTCAGTACCTCCTAATTAGAAGTTCGCTCTCCGTTATGACCTGTATCGGGGTTGACAATTAATCAAAATGAAGACATCTTCATTCCACAAATGCACAACAAAAAACAAAATATGATAGTCCTCATTATGACAAATTAAAAACATATTCAGAAATACCCCCTTAGGTACTTATGTTATGCTCCTCCCCAAAGCACGAGTTCTGCTCAATTTTGGGGATCAGTTTTTATGTAGGTAATATTAACTTTTAATGATAGCATTTGTCCTTTTTTTGGAATTTTATACCTAATATAAAAATTAATTTGAAGAATGATTTTTTTAATGAATCGGATTTTATCGAATAAATGCACCTTTGTTCACTTCACAGTAAACTTGAAAAGCTTGTGTCGTGAAGTGGGGTAAGTCGGCATCGAGGATCGAAACCGCGCCCACTGGAATAACAGTTAAGCGAGTTACCAACCAGGCTACCGACCACAAATGTTTGAGTTCTGATCACTAAGTGTGGTGATAAAACTGTTTTTGTAATCACAGTTGAGAGTACTCAAAATTGAATGAATCTAAAAATTGGCCGGTTTTGGTGCTTGATAGATCCGCTGCTATTTACTTTAGAACAAAATTTTTCAGAAACTTATTTTGACCTACAAAATAAAATAAATAAGTATCTCATGAATTAATGGAACCTGTAGCCCTTTTTTGTTACAATTCCAGAAAAAAACATTGTATTACTAGTAATCTAATTAATAAATTAAAGGGTTTCAAGTCTAACCCTGAAATTCAGTATATTTTCACCTTTTTCATCAGATCTGGAAACGGATTACTTCTACTATAGGGTTGTCAGAAAATAGTGAAATAAAAGTAGGATTAAAATAGGAGTAAGATAATTACTTCTGTTATGTATGTGGAACATACTGTAGTACAAGGGTGGCCAACCTTTTTCAGCAGCCGGGCCAGATTCTAAAAATGAGATGGCTTACTGGGCCGCACAAACAATTTTTTGAAACAAAAAAAATAAGACATAGGGTCGTCTCGGGGGGGAGGGGGGGGGGGGTTGGCAACAGTAATTAAAATATTTTTATGACTAAAAAAGGGAGGTAGGGCCGCAGGCGATTTTTTCTTGCAAAACCGAGTGGAGAAGGCTCGCAACAAAATGTGTGAAAAACATTTTCTAATTAAAAAGACTACCCAAAACAGCGCCGCAGGCGAAATTTTTAAGGGAAAATGGGTGAGGTGAGGGAAAAGTGACGAATCTGATTGTCTTTCTATAACAGGCAGTGCATACGGTTATATTGTAAGACGGCTTAGGGGGCTGCATTTAGACCCTCGGCGGGCCGCATGCGGCCCGCGGGCCGCGTGTTGGCCACCCTAGCTGTAGTATAATTATAACATATGGAAGTAGGTACCCTTATTTATATTAGAGGGATAGTCGCGTATGTGTGGTGTAAGGACTGTGTATACATAAAACCCTTTATCCGTATGAACAGAGGTGACTCTAGGCTTTTTGAGTATTTGCGATAGTGTGCGTTGAAAGTTTGTATTAATCCAATAAAGTTTTTTTTATTTATTTTTATACATTGAACCTTTATTTAGGGGACGACTGTAAAAAGTTTTTTATATCTTGTATAGATTAATCAAAAAAAATTGGGAAAAAAACCTCTGATCTTTTTTTCGAAAAACAGAAATTCGTTTCCCCAAAGTCCAGGTTTTTTTTTGTATTGATAATATGCATCAAAATCTAGGGAATGACCGTAAAAGTTTTGTGATTGAAGAGAAATTAACCCCAAAAAATGGAAAAAACGCTAATTTTACCATTTTATCATGCGGTTTTTTTTAATAAATTTGTTTGTTTTAACGAATTTGGGTTTATCGTACACTTCACAGAAAGCTTAAAAGCTTGTGTTGTGAAGTGGAGTAGGTCGGGGATTGAACCCGCGCGCACTGGATTAACAGTCGATCGCGTTACCAACCAGGCTACAAACCACTTCGTTATTCATGCGATTTGAACCTTAATGCCGTGGGAAATGACCGTGACGTCACAGTTAGGTCGCGAGCTTTAAAATATTGACTTGATTCAGCACTTTTCAATGAAAACAATAATTAATTGTATCTCTTCTAAGGCTTGGTTAATTTGTTCCTTTTAACGGCCCTGATTCAGAATGCTGAGCTCTTCATTTTGTATGGAAAAGGGATACGGTTTAGTTTCATAAAAGGGGAATTCCTGAAAGTATTTAGTCGAGCTTTTTAGTTTGTTTAATTTAGTCCGCCTTTTTAATGTCGGCCCAAAGTTTTTATATTATGTAGACTATGTATTTTTTATCTATTTTAATATGGTGCGGTTCAAACTTTGAATCTATATTGCTGAAACTTCTACTACATACGATACATCCCAGTAATGGGGTAATCAGTAAATGCTGTGTCTATAAAATAAAAGCAATGTTACACATTACCTTAGAAATATCGACTGATAACGACTGACAAAACAAAGGTATTTTTTAAGTAGTTATCTCAACAAATAGACAGCGAAGGAAGGAGTTTCCATCAGGCTTACTTATAACGAGAATATGGTTGGCACAGTTGGTTTAGGCGACAGTCTATAGAGCGGGAGGTGTCATGTTCGAACCCCGGCGCTGGCGATGTATTCCACACTTTGCAAGGTGTGCAGGAAAGTATTTGGGTTTGTGTATGTAAGTCGAGATCGTTTTAAAAAAAGAATAAAAAATAACTGGCCATCGGCTGGCTTAATCAACTTCATTTACCGATTCCAGTTCATCCTTCCGCCGCGTCCGGGAAACAAACCCAGAACCTCCAATCTTAAACACCGGTTTTTTACCGTTGTACTACGCAGGCTAGCGATCGCTACCGGAATCTATTAAGATTGGTTTAGTATTTAGAGTTCGCACTAATCATCTTTTTGACTTCCTGACGTCGGCTGATTTCCCTCTGTGTTAAAAATACTCTTTTAAAAATAATGTACTTAACTCTTTTCATGTGTCATCCTTCATTCATGTATGTCTCTTGCATTGCATGCATGCATTTTTTTTTATTCTATCGTGATTAGAGATTTAGTTTGCAAAGTATAATCATTACCAGAGACGTATGCTGCTCGTATGTATACAACGTATGTATAACTTAAGTGCTACAAACTAGCTATGTAACTACTTGTCTAGGCAACTTTTGTGAGGGGAGTTGCCCCATACGAGAGAACGAGTCCCTTTTAATACGACCCTAATGACTCCATGAACAATAATCAACTGTGGAACTTGAGTATTTTCAACAGTTGCCAACAGTCATTACATGAACTATAAGCATTATTACATACTACATACATTCAGAGCTTTTTGCCTTCACTAATTATGAACATTGAACAACTATGTTAATAACTTATTTCTTACCACAAATTTACAAGTACTTTAAATTGTCTCTAACATTTTAGATTGCCAGACCAGATTGTTCTTTACTCGGTATCATTTGGGTAGGTACACGAAATCAGCGTGTTGATTTTTGAGTGCATGAAATTTGCGTAATTTGAGTCAAAAATTTGCATTAGCCAAACAAGTTTATTATTTTACTATATCGGAACGGTACATGGTGCGGTTTATGGTAAGTTCATCTAAAATCAATTCGTCTAAAATAAATTCGACAAAAATCAATTTGCCTAACGATCAATTCGTCGATTTAAGATGAATAGATTTTAGACGAATTGCTTTTAGACGAACTTAGCGGATACCATATGGTGCAAGCCAGTGGCGTATATAGGATTTCATTTCGGGGAGGGCCCGATCTAATATTTGACTTTACGGGGGGTGGAGGCCACAAAAATTTGAAGATAGACATACAGTATAGTAATAATAGCGCCGCAGGCAATTTTTTTCGTGAATGTAAGTGAAAAGGGTCGTGTTTTAGGTTGGTATTAATATTGTGTGCAGAAAATACAAAGAAAAATAGCGCCGCAGGCGAATTTTTTTTGAATAATGTAAACTTGAGTAACTTTCATGTTTTAAATTAACGTTTTTTAAAGAATTGTCCAACATTTCGGGGGGGGCCGGGTCCCCTCGGCTCCTCCCCTATATACGCCACTGGTGCAAGCCGAATTTTATATGTATGTCAGGGAAGAGAATCTTGTCGTCAGTATTTCTATATTTATTACTGTTCAATAAGATAAATATCGACCGACCGGCAATACAGCATATAAATACCTTTGCGTCCCGCGACTGCGAAGTATGGTTTGTTTAAATATAAAAGTTTTCTTTAATAAATAAAAGAATGACAAGAAAATTTATAATCCTGTAAAATAAAGTCTGAGGGAGGGTGGTCTTCCAAGAGTTAGAATGATTTGTGCCAATATGGGAAAAGACTTTGATAGTGCCAATATTGTGATAGACTTCAGACATAGGCAGGACATAGGCCTATGTCTGAAAGACAGGACATAGGCCTATGTCCTGCAGTGGGAAAACGCGCAATTTTACAAGATTTTGCATTATAATAACATTAAAAACATTACGGATTTGGAGTAATAAATTAGAATGTGTATGGTTTGGAATGAACTTATTGGGAGATAATAAAGGTAGAATTAACTCCACTACTTGATTATTCTCTCCCGATATTTTATTGTAAGCTTGGGATTAGTGGGGGGAAGATAGGTGGCCGGGGGGGACTTTAACCGATTGTCCTTTGAAGAATGCTTTAATAATTCAATATCCAACATTTTGTACGGTTTAATGAGTTCACCTATCATACTTATGATTTAATTAGATAGAAGGGATGCAACTAGGTGGTTCTCGATTTTCAGTAGTTAATGATTTTACACTCTGATGTTTTGTCGGTAAGAGGAGAAATTAAAAGTAAAAAAGATAAGCGCATCAATCCTAACTTTTTCTAACATTTCGTCGGGAACACATAATCCAATTGGAACAATAAGAAATTTTTCCACTCCAGCATCTCGTCCTATACATTTCCTTTCCAAAACTGTGACTTCATCTTTGTAGTGCTTGTGATATAATTATTCAACAGGGTTCTGAAGGCACAGTTATGTGTAAAGAACAATTATTGGCGAAAGTAATCCAAAAGCTGATGAGATTGCAGAAAATCAAAGCACATACCTGCCTTACCATTCTGGCAAAATACTATTAAATACTCTCCCGGGATATTCTTGCTATGATCATTTTTATCCCAGGTATTATAGATAATATGATTTGACGTTAAGATTGGTTAACATACGAATATTCTTGTATATTCCAGAATATTAGAATTACCAGGTCTAGAAACGTTTCCCAGAATAACACAGAAAGACCTAATCGTATTCACACTTGGGTCACACCAGCTGAAACTATCTAAAAGCTATTTTACATTCTCAATATTGTGTTTTTGTCACTATGTTTTTCTATTTGGGCTACGTCTGACAAAAACGATGGTTAAATTAAAACACTTTGAATTAACGAAAAAAATCCACAAACAAAAGTAGGGCCATAAATTAAATTAGTTTAAGGAGACTTTGTTGTAATTATTCCAGTTTCTTTTCTCTCAAGACATAAATTTTAATCCTGTCTAATGAAGTATTTATTTTTGTTCTTTTTCAGGTAAGTTCTTCAGGTTTTTTCACAAGGCTGAAGCTTAAAATTCAAGGATTTTTCAATTAGTAAGTGAATGTTTTTTAATCAAAAATTGTTGGGAATTTATTTATATAAGTACTAAAGTGCCTTTTTTTCTTCCAATGGAGATTCCCATCTGGTCTGTAATTTATTTAGTTGTTTCAGAGTAGGCATATTGATATTTCTAAAATTTCTAAAAACGGGAGACCTTAGATCTCGAAAAAATATAGAGTAGATACATTGAGCCTTTATCTAGGGAATGACTTTAACTGATTTTATATATTTTTTATAGATTTCTAAAAAAAAAGTGAAATACTACACCTTTGATCTTTTTTCTGAAAGATGGCAACTTGTTTCCCGAAAGTCGCAATAATAAAAACTAAAACATCTTTAAAACTATCGCTTAACTCCTAAATAACATTATAACTAATAGGTACAGTTTTAACTATGAGAACAAAATTTCGTAAACGTTGCCTACGAAATGTCAAAATTCTCCATGCAATTTGACAGTTTGTGGGCACGAGTTTACTTCACTACTAGCATTGAGTACGCCATCTAGATTACCTAGGTACCTAATATAAAAGTCTATGCTTTAGGGTAATTTTTTCCTTATAATCCACAGAAAAATATACAATTTTCTGGACATATAATTATATATTATATTCCGCCATTGTATCAGAATCCTTTCAAATCTTCTCGTGTCATTTGGTTCTGTTAGGGCCAATCTTATAAAAGGGAGACCAAATTTCCGTTAGTATATCGATGGTTAACTAACGGATGGCCGTCCGTAAGTAAATTATACCGACGATGGTATTATAAAACATTTTTAACCATCAGTTAAAAAAATATTATTTTACTGTTGGTGTCTATGGTTTTGAAGCATTTCTATGGATTATAACAGCGCGGTGACAGCGACGCTATGGCGACGCCATTGTTTGTTGTCAAAACATAACCGCGCGTAACTCAAAAGTCTAAAATGCTATTGCGCGTTATTATGAATACAAAATAAAAATATTGAATGACAAGAATCTGAAAGAAGGTAGCGATTAGTGGTCTGCCTTCTCCATAGGATAGAAGACGATAGGTTTTTTCAGAGTTGCCAACTTGGTTTTAGGGAATTTTATTATTATGTTTAAAGCGAAAGACACTGATATAATAAAGGATTGTATTTATTTTCAAGTAAACTTATATCGTAGAATGTGATGAAATAAAATACTTACTACTACATATGTATATTTTAAGACAATTTGTTATCAATTAATTGTCAATATGAACTGCACATAACATGTTTGCAAAGAATAAAAAAAATTAACAAAGAAGTTCTTAATGTAGGTACAAATGTGATCAAAACGTTAGACATGATAAATATTTTCCATATTTGTTTAGTTTAGTAACATAACATCATATTGCCCCTCGAATAAATAATTAATATTCATACATTTATGAATAAATATACACATACAGGTATAAATTACTCATATCACTTGAATTCAATGCAGCAACTAGTGTTATGATTGACAAATTATTATTGTATAGTACGTAAATTTCCAAAATAATTGTCAATGAGGTCTCGTCTATAATTCTCATCTTCAGTCATGGAATAATTCTCTTCATCACCATCATCTTCACCTAAACTACTTTCATCTGCTTTCACCGCACCTAGCGCATAAAACCGCAAAACCATGAGCAGCTGTGTCGAAGGTTGTAACGGATGGTTTCTGCGTGTCTTCCTAGCCAACAGGTAACCAATGTCTTCAAGCAAAGCTTGCGCCGATCCTTTTGTGAGCCTGAAGACGAAATCAATATCATCCAGAATGTTGAAAAAATCGGTACGTATTCTGAATTGTCTCGGTCTTCTCTCTTGGGTTTCTTCGTCGGAAGAACTACTTTGTTCCAATAAATACTCCATATCACTAGATGAAGACATTGTTCGATTAAAAATTAATAATCGTCGGGGGAAAATAAAATCGCGGCACGAAAACAGAGAACTGGTCAACTCAAACCTTGTCAAACCAAACAAACTGACAGCTAACGAATGGTTAACCGGTGGTCCGGCGGTCGGTAACTTCTATCGGTATAATGTTACGGAAATTTGACTAACGGATTTTTATAAGACGAAATAAAGAGCAAATGGACCAAATTTCGGTTTATTTGGTCTGACATTTAACTTACGGATGTTTATAAGATTGGCCCTTAGGGACTTTGAAAAGGAAGCCATTTGTAGTGAAATAGAAGCAGTAATGTGGAGACATTACTAAACAATAGTCCAGAACAAAATATCCCCATATCTTACGATATATTTTTAGTATTATGTCGGGGACAGTTACATAAGATATTTTCTTTGTTCGATTTATATGACAATCAAATGTTACTATATAACGATTTTCATTTTGTCGGCGTCTCTAGTGAAAATTATTTTAGGTCAGTTTTTTCCTCAACAGAGGCGAGAGGCATCTTCATTCACATAATGTAGCGTTATGTGAACTCCCTTGGGGGGAATTGAAGGAATTGAAGGAAAGGCCGCAGGCTTAAGGCCCTCCACAACCCCGTGTAGCTCAGGCGCATTAATAGCGACCTCTTTACCCGCACTTCTAGGCAAATCATTATTAAGAGGTGGGCCCAGGGTCAGCCTTAAGGGAGCCTCCCGGCAAACCCCACCCCCAAATTACATTCCTTCAGTATCCTTATCCAAGGATTCACTCTTACAGATAAGATACTTAAATACTAATTCATTCACATGATGTACAAATACTAGTCTTAAATACTTAATAAAAAAAATAATAAAAAAATACTAGGTTTACAAATATCAATATCTAATGAACTTCATTTTCGTTGCGAATCTTGCATTCCCCAAATCTCGCATTATCAGTACAATGTACGAATATGCTTTGTTACAAAGCACTATAAGGTATTGATAAAGTAATTTTCATTGACAGTTGCACAGTTCGCGGAGCTACGCGGGATATCTACTTGTACACGTAGTGCAATAACGGGAACCCATTACTCATTATTGTCTCTAGCTAGGGATGAAATGGGGAGCCATCTGCAGGAGATATTTCGTACTAATAAGCTGCTGCGGTTATGTTATACTATCAGTGTTGCCATTACACTAAAAGCATTTTGCTTGCGTTCTGTACTTTTGTTTGAGGGTGTCTAACAATCTCATATACCATTATTTCATGCAGTGTTGTGTACACTTTATAGTGCTCTATTGTAGAAAATGACACTGTATTACGTAATTAGCAGTCACTGGTATTTTTGTGAAAATTCAAGGTGAAGCTTTCAGGTAACAATCCAACTGTGATAATCTCGAAGTTTTTTTTTTTACCGTCGGTACTTGGTGGAAGTCAATTTTTAAGGAAAAAATGAAAATAAAAATATTTAGATTAAAACTAACAAAAAAATGACTTAAGATTACTCGACTAGTATTCGAGGATTTGCACCCTCATCATCAGGCGATTGTGAGCAAATTCACAATCACAATTTATTCACATACGCCTGATGATGAGGGTGCCAATCCTCGAATACTACAACGTGTTAATTGTACTCATAGATTTTGTCGGCTTGAAACATTTTCACGTAAAAAATCCGCTATAATGATAGCACCTTGTTTTTCACAGATAATGTACTGTTGAATCAGTATAATGATTATATGTGTTTGTTGTTTACTTTAAGTTTAAATAAATAAAAAATATTTTTTTATTTGTCACAGTGATCACCGTTATTTCATTTGTTGTTATTTTTCACAGTTTAAGACATTCCTACTTGTTGAACATTAACTCAAAATAAGTTTCAAATTACGGTCATGCACCACATTTTTGAACTAGCGTTAAACATGAAGTTAGTGCGGACGGTGCCTTGGTAATACATTGTACAACCGTAGACCATATTAGAATAAATTGTTGTGTTATCTATGGCTGTTATTTCAAATGAAAATTTACACTAAAGTTTTCCGCTTTGTTATTCATGCCTCTCCATTTAATAATACTACCTACAGAGTACAGACTGTTCAGAGTTAAAAGACGTATGGATACGAGATTTTTCAGTAGAGCTACTACTACTACGTACAATTTAACTGACAAGTTTTAAAAAATTGTCTTTAGGTAGGTACAAAATTTTATAAAGTTTTTTTTATTTATTTTTTTAGAAAAAACGAGTGTTATCATGGGAAACAGCGGACTCAATTTGCGCCGCAAACTATTTTTTTTAGAGTAAGGGGTAGATATGGTTATAACAAATTCGCAACTCAACAGCATGCTAGATTGTTCATACTGTTCTGGCTCATTTGAAATGTAGTAAGAGAGTATACTGCCAACAAACTGTTTTGCAGTTTGGCAAATATTGATATAAGCTATATTTTTGTAATTTTTATATGTGAAAAAAAAAATAATAAAAAAAATCATCTTTTTTCTTCTTTTTGGTGCTTATGGTTCGCAGGTCGCACTAAAACACGCAGCGGGCCGCAATTTGTCCATGGCTGATATACTCGTAGAAAGTGCTTTATATCGAAACATATTGTATTGTTAGTAAGCCTGCATGGACTCGCGTAATAAGCACGCCACATGGTATTCCCATAGTAATAAATCCTAGTTTTATTACCATCTATAACACAATAACACCCACCTGACTGGTCCATATAAAAACCAGATACCTAGAATATTATTAAATGAACAGTTTTTCCAATAACATATCTTGTCTAATCATAATATATTATTTTATTTAGGCAGGATTCCTACGTAGGCAGGAACCAAGGATGATCATTTTTAGAAATCGCGGACACTGATGCGGACGTTTGATAATCATTTCGGCAGTAAACTTGTTCTACAACATCCTCGATATAAGTGTCTGTCAGGAAAGAGATGGTTTTCGATGAGAGCGCTGCATGTCGTTTTTTTTTTTGGCAACCATAGTGGCAACAATTGTAGAAATTCGATAGAAATATATGTAATTGTTGCCAGCAAATAATATTTTAGTTGCGAAATAATCCGAGACCATCTCTATCTTGACAGACTGTAGATTCACAATAGGAAGTACGTCAGGTCACGAAATGTAAAAATCACACACCACGACGCGTCATCTGGATTTCTATAATTGTTCTATAAATTATTTTTGTATCAATTTAACCACCCGAGAATAACAACGTTTTTAAATAATAATAAAAAAAAATATCCTTTACACACAGAAAGAACTTCATTTGTAAATAAATAAATAAAATAATCTTTATTGTACTGAAAATAATTATACAACGGGCGAACTTATTGCCAAATGGCAATTTCTGCCAGCCAACCCATAACAGAGACTAAAATGAGATAAACCTAAACCATTTGTCTCTTTTTTTTTAGAAAACCACCGAATATTAGTTGTTTTTTGTTAATTGTACTGATAGATTATGTCTGAGCCTCGAAACCTCACAGTTTGCTACCTAGTTGGAATCCTGTTATTCGATTATGATATCTTATGGGCTTGGCACCAGGAATGACGTCAGTCTTTTCCCATGGCATTAAGGTTCAAAATCGCGTGACAATCGCATGATAAAATTGTAAAAATAGCGTTTTTTCAATTTTTTGGGGTTAATTTTGCGTCTTTCAAATGACTTTTACGGTTATTTCCTAGATTTTAATGCATATTATCAGTACAAGAAAAAAAAATTACTCCGCGACTTTCGGGAAACGAGTTTCCGTCTTTCGGAAAAAAGAACAGAGGTGTTTTTAATTATTTTCTTTGAGAAATCTATACAAGATATAAAATATATTTTACGGTTATTCCCTAGATAAAGGTTCAATGCATCTACCCTATTTTGTTTCAAAGCATATTTTAGTAACGGTTAAACGAGATAGAAGGTCTCCCATTTTTTGAAATTTTTGAAATGTCGGTATGCATACTCTTAACTTGGAAAGTGACACCCGAATAAATTGCGGATGCGGTTGCGGATAAAAATATTATTAGCACCCCTGGCAGGAACCAATCTACCTTTAATAACATGTTACTGAACCACCCAACCGCGCGATACCCTGGGGGGGAAGTTGGAACAACAGTAACAACACGCATCAGCTCTTAAGGAAACAAATATGCCGAAAGAGATTTTTCAACTTTAAGATTTGCTTGATTTATTTTTGACATGAATATGGAATTATTGAAATCAACTCAAAAAACGTATTTTTTTACTTCGCAGTATAAGTTGAAAAAGTTTCGCTGCGAAATTTGAACTTACGATTGCTTAATCGACGGTCGAGCCAAGTAGTTATTTACAGAGGTGGGCACCGTTAATCAAAAAGTTAACTTCGTTAATCGATAATCCGTTAACTAAAAAGTTAACTTCGTTAATCGTTAAAGCGTTACATTTTGAAAAATGTAACGGAAGTTAACGTTAATCCGTTAAAGCGTTAATGTAAAAAATCGCGGTTTAATGGTATGAAATAGAACTGCATAAGTACTAGTACTATCAAACAATCGCAATCTATCCCAGCAGAGTGGGTACACAAATACATACAATGTGCCTACAACAAATAAAACATGCAGAATGGATGGGGAGTTTTTTTTTTTTTGAAATTTCAAAACTTTCCAAAACTTCAAGGTCGTTGCGGAACCTAAAGATGGACTCCCAGGAAGCTAATATTTGGTGTGGTTAACACTGTTAGTAAACTGCAACTTTTCGCCACTAGGGCTTTTCGAGACTTGAAAAAAGTATTTTTTCATACATTGGGTGATGCACCCTATGTACATAAAAGAGGTCGTTATATAAATCTAGTTTATTTTCGTGAAATAAAAAAATGTATAGAAATGAAAAAAAAAAACATAAATAATCCTGCTTGAAATAAAGAACATGTATAGCATTAGCGCCGCAGGCAAAGTTTTTAAAGAAACATTTGTTTTAATCCGGGATTAGTGGTTTTAAAAATCGTGTGGTAGAAATGTGATTTTTTGTTGTATTGTGTAGTATAAAAAGTATATACCGCCTATTCCAATCTCTTAGCTGCCACCTCCCCATAGATTTCTCCCCTTGAATCTGAATATAATAATTATTTAAATACTTCCGTACATTTTCATGAGACACAAAATACGGCGGTATCTGGTGACTGGGTCCTTTCGACCTCTCAGTTTCCTGATGACTTGAGCTGGACAACATATGACTTTCGATCTGAATTTCTTTTCCAACGCCTAACCTACATATAATATTACACATAATACCATACAACTCTTGGATTCTCTAATAGCAGCGCCGCCAGAGGATGATGTTTATGCAAACAATCGAATATTAACTTTCTTAATTAACGGAATTAAAATGTAACGGAAGTTAAATAATCCGTTAACAATTTTTGTAGGTGAGAAAAGCGTTAAATCGTTAACCAAAATGTTAACTTCGTTAATTAACGATTAACGGATTAACGCTTTTCTGCCCAGCTCTGGTTATTTACCCCCTTACGCCTCCTTTTTTTCACCAACGTATATTTTATATTAAGTATATCCTTTCATCATTCATCCTCTCTACATGTCCCAACCATCACACTTTGTAAACTTAATTCTAATTACAACATCCATTTTACAGTCACGCAATTCTCTAATCACTTCATTTTCTTATCACACATTCTCCTTAACGATCTCATCTCACCAGCATTCACACCTCATTCGCCCATCCCCAGCCATGTCTATGTTTTTCTAGCATCCATTTTATTTTATAAAATGAATATGGGTTTAGTGAAATAAACCCAAATACATCTTTGTACGCTTACACACAGTAAGCTTGAAAAGCTTGTGTCCTGAAGTGGAGTAAGTCGGCATCGGGGACTGAACCCACAGCCGCTGGATTAACAGTTAGGCGCGTTACCAACCAAGCTACCGACCACCTCTACATAAATATGTTTGCAATCAAATAATGTCGGATTCTTGCAAAGGTAATGATATGTTCTTGTATTTTCGATTTAGCGTCTTTGACAGGACACTCCAAAACGAAAATGACAGTAATTTTCGATGTTTATTGTGAATTTTTACGGGTGTCAACACTAGTGAGTTATTTTAATTTTTCAGTAATTGTTGTATCCATTATAACAATGACAACACATATGTAACTATGACAACGGATCAACAATGTTAGATTTTCTATTGACATTCTATTTTAGCCATCTTATTACAATGGTTGTTCAATACTGTATTCTATATTATTAATTACATTCTATTTGTCTAAATATAATAATGGTATTTCCTTCAATCCATCCTAATTAGGATATAACAATTGGCGACGAGGATTAAAAAAGAAGTGATAGAAAAAAAAGTGTACAAATAATAGTGAAAATGTCAAAAGACGAGAAAAACAAAAGTGAACAAATAATGGTGAAAATGTCAAAAGACGAGGTTATCGCTAAATTAACGGAAAATATTAATTCGCTAATTTCGGTTGTCAATGCACAAAATTTGCAAAATTTGGACTTTGAATCTTTTAACGAACAGCAGGAGTCATTTTCAACTTATAAACTACGGATTGAAAATTTTTTTCAATTACGAGGAATAGCGAACAATCAAGAAACATGTGGAAGAGTATTATTGAACTCGATAGGAAGTAAGAATTTTCAGCTTTTGGCTTCATTGACGGCTCCTGATTCACCTAACTCGAAAAATTACAAAGAGATAATCGAATTACTGGAAGATCACCTGTGTCCTAGACCTAACATCTTAGTAGAACAACATAGATTTTTATCGACTTTTCAACAAGAGAATGAAAATGTGTCTCAGTACGCGGCAAAATTACGTACGTTTACAAACACGTGCGAGTTTAAATGTACAAACAGCAAGTGCGGTTCATCAAACGCAGATGTATTTCTAAGAGCACAATTCATTAGAGGTATGAGAGATAGTTCTATAAGAGAAAAATTATTACAGATTTCATTCAAAGAACTCACTTTCCGTCAAGTGTTAGAAAAGGCGGTCATCCTGGAGACATCAAAAATAGATAACAGAGAGCTGACAGGCAGTTTCCACAGTTCGTCAATCGAAAGTGTCAATTCAATCAACAAGAAGGAAAAATCACGTCAATATTCCAACCTTTCAAGCACAGTACGGGGAAAAACACAACGTAAGAGAGTGGATTTTGTACAACTAGGCATTGAACACCTGTGTATCCGCTGCGGTAAAAATAATCATAAAACTGCAGACTGTTTCATTGACCCGAACAATCTTTAATGTAAAGAATGTAAAAAAACTGGGCATGTAAGCAAGGTATGCATATTTACTCTAAAACAGAAAAATAAAAATATTTATAATACAGAAATAGATTCAACAGAGACAGAAAATATCAACAAAATAATTGATATTTATGATTTAAACAAGTTGTCAAAAGGCACAGACAAATTCTACGCAACAGTGAAGATTGGTAACATACCTCAAACCTTTGAAGTTGACTCAGGAGCAGGAATTACAATCCTCCCTAAATCGTGTTTTGACAAATTACACATGCAAAACCAAGTGGAACCAACCGATATTAAACTACGGTCATATACACAAGAAATATTCAAACCAATTGGTAAGGCAAAAGTTCCGATTAAATATAAAGATATTGAAATAACAGAAGAATTGTATATTATAGAGGAAGATCTGTCTCCACTAATGGGACGTACATGGATCAGACGCCTCAAAATAAATCTAGAAGAATTGGACCAAGAGGTAAACAAAGAAACAATACATCCTGTATATGGTGTCGATACAAAACAAAAGGACTTGCAAGAAATTTCTTCTAAGTATGCTAACATATTGAAAGATGAAGTGGGATGTGTCCCAAACATTACTTGCAGCTTAAAACTAAAAGAAGGAGCGCGTCCAGTGTACCTCAAACCAAGAGAAATGCCCTTTGCACTGAGAGAAAAAGTTAAAAAAGAGTTAGACAGTTGGGAACGCCAAGGCATCATTTCTAAAACAGACTCTTCAGATTGGGGATCACCTCTGGTAATTGTTCCAAAGCCAGATGGAGAAATAAGAATATGTGCAGACTATAAAGCTACTTTAAATTATCAATTGGAAGATGCACGTGAACCAATACCAAATATTGAAGAAATCCTTAACAACATTTATGGAGCAAAACATTTCTGTAAATTGGATTTACATAAAGCGTATTTACATATTAAAATGGATGATAACAGTAAGACCTTGCAAACAATTTCTACACATTGGGGCATATATTTAGTTAATAGATTGGCCTTCGGAATCAAAACAGCTCCAAGAGATTTTCATAAAATAATATACAAAATATTAAAAGATTTGGAAGGAATCATAATTTATTTTGATGACATATTAATACACGGAACTACACATGAAGAATGTAAAAACAATCTTATGATGTGTCTAGAAAGACTTCAACAAAATGATTTACACTTAAATTTAAAGAAATGTAAATTTTTTCAAAGCAGTGTCGAATATCTTGGATTTGTTTTAACAGAAAATGGAATCCAGAAATCGCCAGAGAAAATTGAAGCAATTTTAAACGCTGCTGAACCTCAAAATGTGGAAGATGTCAAACGATTTTTAGGGATTGTAGCATATTACTCCAAATTCATACCGAATGTTTCAACAATTACACAACCAATTCGACAACTCCTGAAGAAAAACGCAAAATTCTACTGGTCAGACGAATGCAAGAAAGCATTCCATTCTATAAAGAAAGAAATTGTTAGTGATAGAGTTCTAACACCATTTAATCATAAGCTTCCAATAACCATTGCATGTGATGCTAGTCCATATGGAATTGGAGGAGTTCTGTCACACATAGTTGACGGTCAAGAAAAGCCAGTCGCTTTTATTTCTAGATCATTATCATCAGCTGAACAAAATTATGCTCAATTAGATAGAGAAGCTTTATCAATTTATTGGACTATAAAAAAATTCTTCATTTATCTCTATGGAAGACAATTCAAACTTCTAACAGATAACAAACCACTATCAAGAATATTCCAGCACAATTCATGTCTTCCAGCTATGACATCAGCTCGTCTACTACGATATGCAATTTTTTTGAGAGGGTTCGATTACAAAATCGAACACCGGAAAGCAGAAATGCACAATAATGTAGATTTTTTGTCGCGAGCTCCTTTACAATCTAACACAGAAAATGATTCGATAGATTCTTACTACATTCAGACTATTAACAATATTTCAGATGAAATCATCACCAGCGAAAGAATAGCAGAAGAAACAAAGAACGATGAAATATTGTCAATCCTTCAGAGAGATTTACAAGAAGGAAGGAAAAACGATCCTGAGTTTACTGTTCAACAAGGAGTCATATTTAAAGGACATAGAGTATTAATACCAAAAACATTACAACAACACATCCTAATGGAATTGCATAGAACACATTTGGGTATTACTAAAATGAAACAGTTAGCACGACAATACTGCTATTGGGCAGGTATAGACAGAGACATCGAATCTCTATCAAAATCCTGTAAACAATGTATGGAAATTAAGACAAATCCAATTAAAGAAAAGTTACATCATTGGATGGAGCCAACCGAAAACTTCCAGAGAGTACATATGGATTACGCAGGATTATTCCAGAAACACCATTTCTTCATATTAGTAGATGCTAAGTCAAAATGGCCAGAAGTATTCTCCCAAAAGAGTGCACCAACTTCTATGTCTACCATCAACATATTGAAAAATATATTTAGCCGACATGGTTTTCCGGAAGTCTTAGTTTCAGACAATGCCACTATCTTCAAAAGTCAGGAGTTCCAACAATTTTGCAATGGATTCAATATTCTACAAAAATTTACAGCACCAGGACACCCAGCTACAAATGGATTGGCAGAACGTCATGTACAAACCTTCAAAAAAAAATTAGAAACATTGGAGGATGATACCCGACCAATTCCAATAAAGCTCCAAGAAATACTCATGAGGTTCAGAGCCACTCCATTAAGTTGTGGAAAATCGCCGGCAGAACTATACTTGGGGAGAAAGCTCAGAATAGAATTGGATTTTATACGTCCATATAACCCAAATACAAATGTTAATCTTCATCCACCAAAAAGACAATTAAGTGTGGGAGATAGGGTTCAAGCTAGAGTGTATGCTCAAAAACAAAAATGGAAAATGGGCACCATTAAAACGGTTCTAGGAAGACTTCATTATGTGGTAGAGTTGGATGAAGGATATTGCTTGAAGCGACATAAAGACCAACTGCGTCTTTCTGAAGTAGCAAAACATCAAGACGAAAATATTAATTAAGAGGTTGACAACAAATCGATATCTCGTCATTAGTAAAAATTAAGTGTGGGAGATTGTTGTATCCATTATAACAATGACAACACATATGTAACTATGACAACGGATCAACAATGTTAGATTTTCTATTGTCATTATATTTTAGCCATCTTATTAGAATGGTTGTTCAATACTGTATTCTATATTATTAATTACATTCTATTTGTCTAAATATAATAATGGTATTTCCTTCAATCCATCCTAATTAGGATATAACAGAATTGTAAATGAATTCATTTTGAGAAACGTTGATAACAGAGAAGAAGACACGAGAGATAAAATAACGTGTCCTCAAAAGTGAATTTCACGAGACATTGCCCGCCTAAATACCGTAGTGGGGCGTATGGTGACCCCCGGGAGGATAATCTCCCCCCATCTCCCCACACGGGGGGGCATGTGAGGGATAACACAGAAACAAAACATATTACACAACTATTTAATAGGATTAGAGCAAAAAGATGTGAAGCAAAAATATAATTAAGGTGCTGTTCATTCTGTCAAAATGTTTACTACTTTTTTTTGTAGTTTTTACTGCCCAGGTCCAAGGCAATTAATTGAGGAGTATCTGATCAAAAAGTTACATTTATAGTTTTAATTTTTAAAGTTAGATACTTATGGGATCTTGTGTTCTTTCTTATTATCTAGATACTAATTTAAATAAATCAAACTATGATCATTACCTGCGAAAATTATTGTATTAAGAGTATGCATACCGACATTTCAAAAATTTCTAAAAACGGGAGACCTCAACAACCGTTACTAAATATTATGCTTTGGAACTAAATAGGGTAGATGCATTGAATATTTATGTAGGGAATAACCGTCAAAGATTTTTTATATCTTGTATAGATTTTTCAAAATCCCACATAAATATTTCAGTTCGTAATATGTATGTATGTTCGTATTTTTCTCACTCCCCGTTACACATCATCCCTCTCATGGGTTTCCATGGATACAAAAGTTTTTCCATAGAATTACTACTGATCCAGCGTACAACATACTTGAAACAGAGAATACTTTCTGTCCAATTTCCACAATTTCCAGTTAATTCATTCCGGGGTAATCTTTTATATGAAATAGTTTTGTGCGTTCATTAATTGAGTGGATTTAGTAAACATTTCCAAGATACACATAGGATATAAAAAATTTAATAATTTGTAGTCTTGATTAAGATATTTCATTACACAAATCATCAAAATACAAGGTTTTTCAAAAAAATGGCCATCAGTCGTGTCCAGTCCAAGATGTCAGTTTTTAAAAAGATACATTGTTTTTAAATTAATGAAAGGTGGTACAGTTATAAAGTACATTGTGAAATGTAAAAGTATTATTTACTTACATTTTGCAACTAAAATTTTAGCTCTCTCTACATAAATAAAAAAAGATACAACAAAATATAGAATTATCATAGCAATATTTCATACCAACCTTTCATATTTTTTGCATCAGAGATATCATTATTCTATAGAGTGGCTTAGAGTTTTTTCTCTTATTATCAACAATTGTGTCATATCTATACATACAACACTCAGGATTATGTTCTACTTATTTTTTTCAAATATTTCATACTTGCCATATCACACCACAGGAAATATTATTTATATGGACTATGGTACCTACCTAATGTATATTGAACAAAGTAGATACCTACTAAAGGCGCTAATTTTTATAGGAGAATATAATTAGTATTCAATGAATAGAATTTGATAGAATACCTTTAAGACTGCATGTCTGATGTGTATTTTCATATTCTTCCGTTATTATCTGCAGCACGTGGCATTCATTTACTCAATACTCACAATAGTATCACGAAATTATTATAAAACAACGCTGAGTTATTGTTTCATTAGGATAAAGTTATAATTTGCAACTAAAACAAGGTTAGAACACATCTCCTCCAAATCCAGTGACATTTCTAACGTAAACAAACAAACAAGTACATATTGTGTCATGTGAAGTGTCATGTCATGTCACAGACAGGATAGGATGCCAACGTATGAGAAATTATCGTTTTGCCAAATGAATTTGCGAAACATACAAGTTTGAACAACAAGTATACACCTCTTAACCAAATTTGTATTTATGAAAAAATATATTAGTACAAAAATACTGCGATAATTTCATTAAAAAGTCGCCCAATTTAATTAACATCCGATATATCGGCGTTGCCTTGCTTTTAAATATATGGCAATACTAAGGCATTGGTTATGTATCGTAGGTTGGTAGCATTGATGTCGCGGGTGACAAGTAACAGTGCCGTATTAAGTTTGCGCGAAGCCCGTGCCAAAGATATTACGTCACTTTCTCCTATGTAGAAACGTATGAAGCAAAAAATATACATTGTTGATATACGGATTTTTGAGACATAGTCAAGAAGGTGGTGATACAGATCTGGTTTATTTCATTTTAATAAAAATGTTACGCAATAGGTATGAAAATTGTTTACTTATACATAATGTAGTAAAAATATAGCGCTAAAGGCCAAATTTAAAACATAAAAAGTCCGCATAAAAGAGGTAGTGATGTAAAATTAGTTTATTTTTCATAGGTAAAATAAAAAAACACATCAGAATACGAAATACGCATACGCAATAATAGGTATAAAATAATAAACAATTGTAAATTTACCTACTTCGCTACTAGATTTAGATTGATAAGTAATTGAAATATTTTTTCTGTCAGGGCGCGTGGCTCCCAAAAGCGCGAACCCATTGGTATTAACACCAGTGGTACTATAGTTGATGCGGTTCTGCTTTTGTTTGTTTTGTCAAGTGTCAGTTCGAAACAGCGGAGATATTATATTTACTTACGATATAATGCGAATGTTTGCTAATATAAATGTAAAATGACAATATAATAATTGTATATCTTTAAGAATAATACTTTTAATAACACCATGTGAATTAAAGTGAGTATAAGGTTTAAAGTATTTACTTATTAACGTCTGTTTTGATTTGGTGGTTCATAACCTCAATATTCATTATTTTCTTGAAACATAATAATATATTTGTTTGTTAATTTATTTCAGATCTAAAGATGATTTTGTATTTCAAGATGTAACCTAACCTAACCAGCTCAGTGTTGATGGTATGATCATCTGTGTGTCATATTATGCAGAGGAAAGACAACAAATAAATTTTCAGTTACTTTTTATTGGATAATCCTGCTAGACGCTTATCGGCTGATGTTCTTTTGTTGTGATTTCGTCTCGCTGTAAATCTGCTGATGGAAATATTTAGTAGTATTTATGTGGGATTAGTTCAAGTCTATTTATTTTTATTTATTTACACTTTTGGTGAACAAGATACAGACATACATATGTAAACAGTTTACTTAATATGCATTGTACATTTGTCGTACATGGTGAACATTCAATAATGTCTATCATGGCATTTTTAAAACATAAATACAAGGGAACTTAAGACATTATACTGAAATTCTACGTCGTCGGTAATGTGAGTTTATGAGTAATTGTTAGACATAAGTAAGTAGTATTACAATATTAGGTATATTGTGTGATATGAAGTGGTAAAGCAAGATTCCTTTGACTCTGGGAATATATTTTCAATTCGGACTACAGGTGCAAATTATTATTTGGGTTTGTGTGTACAAGCCAGATTGTTTTTCTTTAAATGCAATGCAAGCATAATATACTGCATGTCACTAAAATTTTGCTTTCTGCGCTTATAATATTAATTCTCCATGGAAATTAAATTCTTTTACACATAAAAACTTCTGCCCAAATATGATTTATGAAGCAAATATTGTGAACACACTTAAAATATTTCTGCACAGTATAAGTATATATGTATTTACATCAAGGAGTGTTTTCTTTAAATGCTACTTATAATTGTTCTGCAACCAGCCGACAAAGGGTACTACATAGTTACAGTAAAAAGGATTATTAAGGATAAGCAAAAACTGTGAGTTATAAATAAAACAGAGGTTTGTACGTACGAGAAATCTAAACTGATAATTTTAAAGTAGATAATTCACCATAATTTATTGACACTAACCGAATATTCATTTTATCTAAGAACATACAGCATCTGGTCATTGATAGTTACATGAAGAGAATAAGTTTTAACAAATTAGATCCTTTAGACAGGGTAAAGAAATGTTTAAATGATTAAAGAAAATAACGTTCCCCTTGTATGATTTCTCGACGTAGATTGATACATTAACCATTATTCTTAAGTGTTTGTGTACGCCTAATGCTTATATTACCTATACTTCCATAAGGATGAACTCAAAGGTTGCATACAAGGGAAATGGAACATATCAGATAAAGGTTCTCTATCCAAGCCCATGATGTTAGAAGTTAAGTAGTTGGGCAGTCTGAATGCTCGCAGGCTCATGATTGGTATGTGTGAAAGTCACCAAGGGAGGCAAGTATTATGATGAGAGCAGGTATAACTCATTACTTTATGATGTGATAGATGGATTAATGTGTTTCGGGTCCCATTGCTGAACTACTCCTTCATCCAAACCCAACATTTGACAGTAGCGAAGCACGGGTTCTTACGCTAGTAATGTAAATAACTTCTCTGATCTTTTTCTGAAAGACGGAAACTCGTTTTCCCGAAAGTCACGGGGAATTTTTTTTTGCATTTATATTATGCATCAACATCTAGGGAATGACCGTAAAGGTTTTTTTTTCATGCGATTGTTCATGCGGTTTTAAACTTTAATGTCGTGGGAAATGACCGCGATGTCATAGTTGGATCGCGAGTCTTAAAAATGCGAAGGAACCCAATACGAATTATAAAAGACCGGCCTCTGTTCAAAAAGCCTTGAGAGAAAAACCTAAAAACATCAAACATTATCATGTAACTAAATAACGTTGTAAATAACAATACATATTTTTAATATATTATTCTCTTGTAGAATATTATATTTCCCTAATAATTTTATTTTGTAGAAATTTAGGTTCAAATCAAATGTAGCTGTAGGAAATTTATATATTTAATAATCATCACCAGTGGCATCATGAAAAAATTTAGGGGGCCCAAAAAAAAATTGTACTCATGGCTTATGCACTGTAAGATATTGCGTTAGCAATAAGTCCGCCTTTTGGCACACTACGATTGTCTTATTTTTGTAATTAATACGTATTTTTGTTTTGGCCAATAAAAAAATATTTATTAATGTGTTTATTTATGTTATTGGTTATTTCATGTTAAAAAAAAGTGAAAGACACCTCTAATCTTTCAAAAAAAGACAGAAACTCGTTTCCCGAAATCGCAGACAATTTTTTTTGGAGTGATAATGTACATTAAAATCTAGAGAATGACCGTATTTTTTTAATGAAGCGAAATGAACCCGAAAAAGTTAAAATAAAGATATTCTGAACATTTTCTTATGCGATTTTGAATCTGATCTGGAATTTTATGGTCGCGGGAAATGACCGTGACGTCATAGTTTCAAGTAAAGGAACGTTAGAAAGATTTTTTTTTAAATTAGCCACAAACGAAACATAAATAAAAAGTAAGTCTTATTAAACGCAGTAGTATGCCAAAGGGCGGACTTATTGCAAAATCAATGTCTTACAGTCAATCCGAGAAAAGAAAAGAAAACTTACTATATCAACCATATAGTAAATATACAAATACATCTGTATAAAAAAAATATTCTAGGCCCTATAACAAAAAATTGTTAGGATCCTAAACCCATGATTGTTTTGTACACCACTGCATTTATAAACACGTGTATTGTAATGTTTGTATATGAAAATATGAGAAATAATAATTTTGTAATAAAATATCTTACATTATTTTATTAAATGGAAAATATATTCCCTTGAAAAAGGTTTTTTGAAACAATACAGCATAAAAGATAATGAAAGTGAACAAGTTGAGATGGTTGGGACTTGTGGAGAGAATGAACGATGAAAGGATAACAAGGAAAATTTACCTGGGTGGAAACAATACAGCATAAAAGATAATGAAAGGAATGGATGAAATGAAAGTGAACAAGTTGAGATGGTTGTGACATGTGGAGAGAATGAACGATGAAAGTATAACAAGGAAAATTTACCTGGGTGAAAGAAGTGGTGTAAGGAAACGCGGCCGTCCGAGAACCACATGGCTGGACCATGTTGACCAGATCCTCAAGAACGGACGTGTTTTGAGTAAAAGTAATCGTAGAATGTGTATGAGGAATTGCACTAATGTGACGGAAGGCCAAAGTGTGTGTCAAAATATGAAAGTCTGGCGATCCGTTTTCTCTGCCTACCCGGCAAGGGAGGTGGTGTGAGGGTATAGTATAGTATAGTATAAATTAATGGATATGTATGTATGTTGTCTATCTTCCAGGGGCGAAGATATCTAATAATTCGATTCCAAAGGAGTTGCCTTTTCGTTAATGATGATAAATTAAAGTAACAAAAAAAACTTAATTTTTGTGTTACAAGATTTTCTCAACATTAATTTTCACCGACGTGGTAAAACAAGCAGCTTCCTAAAATGGAGTTAGGCAGGACACGTTTCCAGATGCTCAGATTCTAGATGGGCCAAAAAGATTCTCTAGTGGCAACCTAGAACAAGCAAAAGGAGAGTAGGAAGACCTCGGTCAAGATGGTCTGGCGATGTGAGGCGAATCGCAGGAAGCAAGTGGATGCAACATGCCCAGTATAGGGATCTGTGGAAACTCAAGAGTGGAGACCTATTTACAGTATTGTATTTAAAATGGCTGAGAAAAAAGAAGAAGAATAATTTTCAATCCATTCTTACGAGTAATAGTCGTCGCCACTTCATTTAGACACATGAAGTCAGATGTTTCACCCCCATATGCCCTGAGAGGATACTCGGACACGATATGGCTCACAGCCTGCCTCTCCGCTCCACAGTCGCACTCAGGACGATCCAGCCATCCACATTTAAAAAAGAAATCGGCACATCTACCATGGCCAGTGCGTTCAATATAATTCTGTATTTCGTTCGCCAAAAGTGTAAATAAATAAATAAAAAATAATGACTAAGGCGAGTTTGCGATATTTTGAACGAATTTCAGCAAACATGATTGCGATTAAAATATTTCCCCACATCTTTGAATGATATTAAATGTGTCATCTCTCTGGTAGCAATTAGTTGAAATCAGAATGAAGAGGGTCCACTCCGGAATTCCAACCGACAATGATTGAAACTGAAGGAGGAGGCATTGAAACTCTCACAGAGTAAAGAATCTGTGGAACCGTCGTAACTAATTTTCATTAAAATGAAAGAAATTCAAAGAGTAAATTACATTATGCTTTATCTTGAGATAGTTCTCTAAAAGGATGAATAAATGAGTAATGTTCTCTTTAAGAAAAAGAGTACTTGACTGGATGTGCAAACCTTTAAAGGAAATGTTCCGAGTTCGAATCTCGCTACTGAATATAAATTCTATATTTCACTACCTTGCAAAATGTATAGTAGTTCTGGTTTTTTGATATGTTATATACGTTAGTGCCGTGGTTCAGAATCCAATTTTGTGATCTTCCAGGCCTTGTGTGTTCACCAGGGCGAGCCAAAAACTGCTGAATTCTCGGTCATTTTTCAGTTTATTTTTCATATATTTTTAAATATCTATTTTAGAGTAAAAAGTTGTAAGTAAAAATTGTAGAATATTAAATTTGCTGCAACTTACGAGTAGTTAAGTAAAGTTTGTTTCAAAAGCTATTATTGTGAATAGAATTATACAACAAAAAACATAGATTTTTAAGGAAATAAAATTTTGTGTTTTAATTGTGCAGGAAAATTCCCGTTTTTTTAAACCACTAAACCTTCTACCAGGTTTAATATATCTGTGTCGATTGTAACCGAGTCACTGATTTTAAACCTTTTTTCAGGGGTTGTATGTATAATCAAAGTCGCATCATGTAAAAACTGTTGAAACAAATGGCGTATAATTAGGATACGGGAGCTTAAGAGACTAATGACTTCACCATGGTGGAGTCGTTTAATCTTTGGGCAGGAAGGGGGATGGGGTGGGGATGTTGTACGGGGTAAATAATAATCAGACAATAGGAGGGAGAAAGAGAAGGGTGATGGAATTAACTCAAACTTCAGTTACTGCTTTAAAATGGTCATTTAGTTAAACATGCTGTTAACGACTATAGTTTATTAATTGTTTAACTTGATGGTACTGCAATATAGACTAATTAAATTAATTTTCAATATGGACTTACTTTTATTTTTGGTGTAATATTAAGGGGTGATTTTTTTTATATAAAATGAATCTGGGTTTATCGAAATAAACCCAAATACATCTTTGTACACTTCACAGAAAGCTTAAAAGCTTGTGTTGTGAAGTGGAGTAAGTCGGGGATTGACCCGCGCCCACTAGATTAACAGTCGAGCGCGTTGCCAACCAGGCTACCGACCACCTCTTAGAAATCCTCTGTAGCTGTGACGTACTCACTCACAAAAGACGTCGCTCTCTTGGAGGGCACCTACTGGACTCCGAGAAGGCAAGACTACTCGCACCAAGACAGATCGTGAGCTACATGAGACACGTTGGCCTTGAAGACGAGATGTTACATTGAAGGATGTCACAATATAGACTTACTCTGGTCTAAGTGACTCAGAGGGAACAGTCCCTCTAACAAGGAAAAAAGGCATGATCGGCTTTGAGTAAAAATCGTTCTATTATCGCTTCAACTTTTTCAGTTTTTTATGAGTGTATAAGAGCAATATAAGAATAAATTAAACGACTAAATTTAATTTAGCTTTTTTTATAAAAAATGGACAAAATATCATAAAAAAATATTTGCTAAATCACTTCGTCCTATCACATTTTAAGCATTTATTTACAGAATTACATCTAACAAACTACGGGAATAATCTTAAGTTTCAATAAATTTCAGATGTGGTAATTTTGGAGTCATTTTTTTTATCAGGAATGTTTACAAAAATAAAATTTCCACCTGTTTGTAGTCACTAAAAATATCTTACCTTTATTCACGTTGTAAGTCTTAGGATGGTATCTTTAGTGTTAGTTGAGTAATCTTACTTATCCTGATGCAATTTTTCGCATTTTTATGTTAGTGTGGTTCCCATGGGCGTCGCCAGCCTCGGAGCTAAGAGGGGGCAACAAAGTTTTTAAAAATTATACAGCATGAAAAACGCGTAAATGGCGCCGCATGCGAAATGTTTTGTGAGACATAGTGAAGAAGATCTATATGGTTTGGTTAATCTGAAAATCTACACGATAATTTACACAATAATATGTATAAAAAAATATATACATAAAAAGTAAAAAAAAAATAGCGTCGCAGGCAATTTTTTTGAGAATACATTGTATTTTAATGGATTTTTTATACAAATTTTAGAAAATGTATGACATGATGAGAAAATGTGTCGTTATAATGTGATTTTGTGTGAGGTTTTATCATTTAATATGAATAAATATATACCTATTCCAATCTCTGCCCCCCTGACGGCGCCCATGGTGGTTCCTAAAAATGCACTCAATCGCCCTTTGGTCTAAAACTTAAACAATCCATTTTATTCTGCATCGTGTAGTATAAGAATATAAATTGACAATAAATAGAGTCAAAACTCAAAAGCATGCTGGGGAAATTGTTCATAAAAATCTAGACAGAGGACTTAATCTAGTAGGTACCTTTCTACGTAGGTAATTTTTCATCAACTTGCAAAAGGCACTTTAAAAATTCTTTTTACTTTCAGCATATAGAGTGTAAGGAGAAAATGTTAAACAAAAAGTCTACAAAACACAAGGATATATGTTTTTCTATGTTCCCGTTTCTATCCTACCCTTACCTCGCCTGGGGGTGCTTTTTCGTACTTTATAATATGCTTTTTCGAGACTACACAAAAACCCATAAAAATATTATATAAAAAATATTATATATAAATAAAATAAAGCCACACGAAATCATGCTCAGTGGACAAAAACACAATTTTAGAAAAATGCAATTTATTTTTAGTCGTGTTGCATAATATGAACTTAACCTGTGTCCAGGAATCCCAGACTTTTATTTAAATTGTGATTATTTCATATGGCGTCTGCCACCGTTGGGCCGCAACGTCAGAAGATGAGAGAATTATGCTATCTGCTACATATAGGAGACATGTACCCTACAGAGCAACATCCAGACTTCAAAGCCATTCAAGGGCATTGGGTGTGGCATTGTGGATATTTACAGGGAATGCTCTCAGAGGACAGTCTTCGACAATGTGCTTGATGGATTGCATTGATTGATTTTAATAAAATAAATATATATATATATTTTTTTTTCAAATGATCTGCCAACCGATTACGTGGATGGGATGAAGGACAAGGAAGGAAACGCGGGATTGTCAGTTAGATAGATTATTTAAGGAAAGGTAAGGATGCCTCAGTTTGCTTTTGAAAGAAAGAATAGTTGGAGCTAGTCTGATATGAAGTGGAAGATATTTGCATAAACTAGCCGCGTGTGTAGTGAAAGAAAAGATGAAGAAAGATGTGTGATGTGAAGGTATGGTTAGGTTAGTAGTAGAGTTACGATAGAGCAGAATCTTGGCTAGGATATATATCAAAAACGCATGAAACCTGAAATCCAGGCACAGGCCCGCCAGGCACAAAAACTAGATTCGTTGCATTGCATTTAATTGTATTTAAATATAAACATTACAAAATAAATAAGCGGATATGTTAATGTTTTATATACCTTTTGGAATTCAACTCGAAAATTTGGCCTTTTATCCGTTGAGAATATTTCCAAAGGGCGTTTGTTTTTTGTGGTCAATTCCGTAGTATTCGTATGGGCTTTTCTCCGGAAACCATTCCTTTTTTATAACAACCCTTTTTCCTATAAGGCCATATAAGCTTGCTTTGACTGGAATGGGAGTTCTAAATCTATAGAAGGTAGACTTGTTGTATTTTTCTGTATAGTTCATGGTAGGTCATACAACCATTAGAATGCTGCAGGTACATTAGTTCTTAAAACAAAGAACGCATATTGTTTTAACCTTAGGTACTGGGTGCATTTAAGAAAGGAATTACGTTGAAATGCATAAGGTTTTTTAAAAAAATAAAGGTAAAACAGTATAGCAAAGTAATTGAAGTTTTAAAACTTAAGTAGGTACTGTTATTTCACAATAATTAAGGCAGTTCGGAAGTTATTCTCGACTGATATATTTCATGATTGCATGTTGTCAAATATTTTCAAGACAGCAGTCTAAATTGCATAATTTTCTGATATTCCATAATTTTATATGTGTTCAATTATAGTTAAGGTACCCTTTCGGTACCAAGTTTATAATTAGTTTTGTCTCATTGTGGTTTCTATTATGGGTTGGCTGGTAGAAATTGCCATTTGGAAACAAGCCCGCCCTTTGTATGTTTCTTTTGTACAATAAAGATTATTTTATTTTATTTATTTATTTTTATATTAGATACACTATTAGCAGTTAAAAACACACCTGTCGCTGGTTGCCGTGATGGTACGAACAATCATTTGTCATGCAGTTTTCCTACAATAGTGTAAAAGAATGAAGGATGAACATTGTCGGGCTTACGACCGACCTCGGCTGGCTTAAGTGATCACCTGATCACTTTACACTCGAGAAACATTCGACATCTACAAACGGTCACACGTCATCAGGTTGTAGGAATATTGCATTGTTTATACTACGTAATGTAGAAAAATCCATCGCTTTACAAGAATAATTTGTAGGCCAAAAATAATTCAAGTACCTAATCGATCCATTTGTTAATTTATCTAATTGTTTCAACTATGTAATAATAAATAAAAAATAATTGTAGGTACATTGTTCCGTGTGGCACTAAGCTACATTCCATTTCAGGAACGTGTTTTCAGGAATGAAGGGCGAAGGAAAAAATAATATTATTAGAAGATGAAAAATAAAATTCCTTCTAGAGAGAAGCCTACGGTTGATTTATTTTGGAAATGATGTAATCTTATACCCTTCAAAAATAAAATTTTGGGGTAAAAATCTACCGCAATCTTATTTGAAGGGTACGTTTCATTATCATAAAATATCTGTGGTAGGTATAGTACCTACCTAGTATCTAGCTAGGGGATTTTTAAAGCTCGCGATCCAACTATGACGCCACGGTCATTTCCCACGGCATTGAGGTTCAAAATCGCGTGAGCAATCGCATGATAAAATAGTAAAAATAGCGCTTTTTCCATTTTTAGGGGCTAATTTCACTTCGATCAAAAAAAGTTTTACGGTTATTCCCTAGATTTTAATGCATATCTATTATCAGTATTACGAAGATTATGGATAGCACTAAACAGAATCCGCACTGGGCATGGCGCAGATGTGCCGATTTCTTTTTTAAATACGGATGGCTGGATTCTCCCGAGTGCGACTGTGGAGCGGAGAGGCAGACTGTGAGCCATATCGTGTCCGAGTGCTCTCAGGGCATATGGAAGTGAAACATCTGACTTCATGTGTCTAAATGAAGCGGCGACGACATACCTAAGGACACTCGATTTCGAACTCTGACAAACAGTTTTCATTGTGCAATTATACATCTGTCTAATTATTATATATTGCGTTATTATGTTAAGGCCCTATAATATGCTGTCAGGGGGCTTCGGCGCCCTGAATCTTACTCAGCCAATACTCAAGGAATCGTCTCGAAACTGAACACAGTGATAGATGAAAGTATAGATTACAGGTCGGCTGTTTTAGAATTACAGGATTTGGAAATTCCTTGAATAAAAAAGTATTCCTAAAGTACCCATAAAATTTACGGGATCTGAAGATTTTCCGTTCAGTATTTCAGATATTATAAAAGTATAATTTAGCCAAAATACTGGTAATTATAATCTTAACAAATCGGCTGTTTTAGATTTTTAAATTTCTTCCCAGGTTTCTTTTAAACAGGTATAATTCACTATGTCGCTTACGTTATTCTTACTGAGCACTAACATTCTCATACAAAATTTGAAAAAGTTGAAGCAAAAATAGAATGATTTTTGCTCAGTGCATATGAGTAAGCCCTTAATGTGATGTACTTTGTATGGCTATACGATAAATAAATAGTACTTTTTTTTTCTAACGTACACATAATTTTGGTATGCATTCTAATCGCACATTCAGAAGTATCGATTCTTTCTCTATTTATACCTGCTATGTGGGATATAAATTGTAGGTATTTCCTAGATATACACAGGATAGGTAATGTAATAATATAGGAAAGTGTATTCTCATTGTGGAGTGGTGAATTTATATGCACATAAAAGTAATTTACACCGTGTTTATTCCACTTTGGGAATAAAAGGATCCTATAAATTACAAAGACAAATTTTCTATCACACGTCCTAGTGGAGTAATTGTTAAAATTCCTGTATCCACTGCTGTGCAAAGTTGAAACAGCGCATAAGTCAAAAAGTTGAAACCGAGAAAATTGCGAAAAACATTTAGTATGGCCCATGCCTATAATTACGTTGTTATTTTTTATGTTTTTAAATAAAAAACTTTTAAGGTTTTAAACATATTTTTGAAAAGCCATAATCAATCCGAGTATGATTATGGCTTAACACGCCGAAACACGTAACTTTCATAAAAAATCTGTTAAAAATCTCAAGTTTTTTATATAAAAACGTCAAAAATAACATTAAAAATGGAGTTTTATATGTAAATTAACCGCACATACAATCAATATAATGACACGATGTATTCTGGTCTTCACGACACAAGATTTTAGCGTAATATGAAGTGGGAAGGATAGAACTTAGATTTGTGTATACCTACAAGCCCGGATCTTTAAAAAAATAAGGTAAAAAACTCAAGATAGTCAAAAATATCTAATATTGGTTTATACGCTGTTGTTAATTTGGACGGCAGCATACATTACATTACACACATGTAGGCAGAAAGGTACACTTAGTTACAATATAACCAATATCTTTTCAACACTTTATTATCCTATAATTTATTTTCTTATCTTACGTACTTACCTGTACTAAATATAATTTACTATATGTACTGCTACCATCGTTTATTCCGTAGATTTAGAACGTAAAAAATATACGTACCTAGTACTGAGTAGGTAATAATAACAACCACAAATACGTATTGTGGACGTCTTCAAACATTGCAATACGGTTCAACTACGTTAATTTTTTTAATTATTCTCTAAGTCCACTGTCCTTTTTATCACATTTTCCTGTGACAGTCTCATAATGTGTCCATTGGTCACCTTTTCTCCATAATAACAATATAATAAACTTTATTTTCTCAAACTAACATAAAATTGCAATTACAATTTTTCCACCTAACTAGTCACTACGATTTACATATTGGGTAACATCAGTATTTCATTTACCTATGCATTTCCGGTAGAAGACAGATGTCCTGGCTGCGGAATAAAAGGGAATGGACCGGCATCTGGAGTGTAGGGGAGCAATTCCGAGCGGCGCAGGACAGAGACAAGTTTGCTCAAGTGATCGCCAACGTTGGGGGGACCCGACAGGGCACATGAAGAAGAAGAAGGTGCATTTCACATAAGTACCTATTTCGTTTTTATAAATATACTCGTAGGTAATGGGAGCGACTTTGAAACTGCCACGGATATGGACATTTTGGACCCTATCCAACTTTGTTACATTTTTTTTCATAAAAATGAATCTGGGTTTGTCGAAATAAACCCAAATACATCTTTGTACACTTCACAGAAAGCTTAAAATCTTGTGTTGTGAAGTGGAGTAAGTCGGGGATTGAACCCGCGCCTACTTGATTAACAGTCGAGCGCGTTACCAACCTTGTACCATTGTACCTACGACACCTTTTAAAAAAATACTTCCACGCGTAGTGTGAAATAAAACGTGCCTATTTAGTTACCTTTCATTATCATGCATGGTCTCTATTAATCAAGTTAACAGCCCTAGGTGTGTTATCTTCAGCTCAGCAGCACCCAGAAGCGAGATAATTGGATGAGATTACAGAATGGAACAATAGAGGGACTGGAATACAATAAAGAAGAAAGAAAAAACAGAAAGAATGGAACTACTCTGGATTCTGTATACGTAATACTAATAATTCTACGAGTTATCCAATGAATGGACCTATTTAAAACGGAAAATGACTGAGAAACTACCTACACTAAAACTTTGTTACGTCTCGTATCTAAAGTTTGCACAAAATAGATATCTAATTATTTATAATTTTTGAAATTCACAGTTTGTGTTTTGTGAGAACATCGGAATTTTCTGCATGTCGTAGTTAAATTATGTAACAAATAGTTATCTCAACAGATATGCAGCAAATGATAGATTTTCCATCAGGCTTATGGCTGATCGTCGGCTGGCTTAATGTGATCAATGTGATCACTTTTCACTTAATAAGTAACATTCACCAATTCCAGTCTATCCGTTTTGCCGGGGCCGGGTATCGAACCCAGACTGATCCAACCTGACAAGCCGTTATTCTACCGCTGTTCTATGATGGCTGGTAGTTGAGTCGAGGAGAAACGTGTATATATTGTACACCGGCCCTCTGTCAAGATTATTTTTGGCATTTAGCGTACGCACATTAAGTGAGCCAACGATCAGTCATAAGCCTGATGGAAAGTCCATTCTATGCTGTATTTCTGCTGAGATAACTATTTGTAATTATTTTAGTCAGTCGGTGAAATAAAAATACTTTTAAAGAATAGAGTAAGAAGATATGAGGTGCTAAGGAAGATGAGTGAATAGAAAACTGACATTGTGACATAAATGAAAGTGAATAAAGGTGAAAATAAGTAATCCTAAATTAATTCTTAAAACCAAGATCCATTTTCGCGGTCTTCCAAACGATACCAAGCACGCCCTCCTGTATTATTAGGTACAAGCATATTTTATATAATATTTTCTACGTTATCCTTTCATTATTCATCCTCCATACATGATTTAACCATCTCAATCAGAATTCGACCTCATAACTCTGTTTAATAATAAAAAAAAACGGTAGCCCTATTTCCTAATGAGTCAACCTCGGACAGAAGTGGCAATCAGAACAACTGAATTTACCATTTAATCGTTTAAAATAGTTCAACTGTATTTGAATGAGAGGTAGGGTAGGTGCCTCCCTAATAACCACCCATTGCATATTTTATTCCTTTGAACACACTTTCTACTAATGGCCTTCCTATTTTTAAAGAAAATTCCCTTTTCATTTCTTTTTCAGCCGCTAACGGTTGCGGAATATTTAAGTTTTACCCGCCCCATATCGTCCACTCGAAACGTAATAGGGCTGACAGCAAATACTAGTCTCAGCTGCTTTTTTCATTACCTGCTACTTTCTTATGTTAAACACTGAATAATTTATGCAATTTCGTATGTGATTAAAATTTCATTTTTACAAGAATTTACTTTTAGTCTGTGGTGTTAATTTTAAATTTACGAAATGGAGATGTTTGAAAGGGGAGAGCGAAAAAAAAATGGAGGTGTTTTTCACATTTTTTTGAGAAATCTATACAAGATGTTAAAAATCTCTTACGGTCATTCACTAGATAGATGGTCAATGTATCTATTGTATTATTTTCCAAAGCATATTTAGTTAAGGTTGTCGAGATCTGATGTCAAATTTTTATTTTTATGTTAATATGCCTACTCATAAAAATTTTAGGGTTGCAGGTTCGAGTCTTTTTATGGACATTTTCGCTTTGGCAGTGAAAAATGAACCGTTTTCCCACCAGTTACGAGCAATCACGCTGATTTTTCACACCACAATTTATCTATTTATTTATAGTTTTGACGGCCACAAGGCCTTTGGAAAGTTACAATACAAAAAGTTAAAAATATCAATACAATACACAGTAACAACAGACAAAGGAATCACAATTAAGACAGTATGTAAACACACAATATAGACAAAAAACAGTAAATAAAAATCGTAAAATACAGACTTAAAACAGAAAACACAATAGTACATTAATCACAGTGATTCTTCGTACTGTAGATGTTCTTTTCACTTTCCCAGATTATTGTAATCTTTTAGAAAGGTCGGTGGGGTAGAGAATAAAGAAGTTTGTTTGTTGGTTGAATTGGTAATGAAACATGTGCGAAATTTAGCATGATCGTCAGTCATGACTTCCTAATATAGAACCCAATGTATTTGTTACAGTTAAAAGCCGCTGTTTTGATTTTGGTTTCGTTAAAAAACTAGCCGTTTCTTATTTACATGCATATCCACGTCCGCTCCCTAACTGGAGCATGTAGTCGTCACCCAGTTTTTCCAGGCTTTACTGTTCTGGGCCAACTCCGTTGCATGTTCCCATGTCACAAATTGTAAAAAAACACCTCTAATCTCTTTTTCGAAAGATAGCAACTCGTTTCCTGAAAGTGGTGGAGATTTTTTTTTGTATTCATAGTATGATGGGGAGGGAATGAATGACCGTAAAAGTTTTTTGATTGAAGCGAAATTAACCCCCAAAAAAAAAAAACTATTTTTATCATGCGATTATGAACCTTAATGCCGCGGGAAATGACCGTGACGTCATAGTTGGGTCGCTAAATTTACAACATTGTTTAAATTTAAAAAGGAAAATGTAGACTAAAACACCAACAACTACGACGGGTGTTGTTAATTTTTTTCTATTTCTTGCGGAGGCGAAAATATTTGTACGGAGTTAACTGAACTGAATATATTTTATAGAGTAGGCAATGCTCTAAAAAGTTATTACTACAAGTTCAAAATAATGAAAGTAAAATAAAAACACGAGTACCACGTGTAATGACAGATGATAATGTAATGAGGGTAGCTACCAACCAGGCCTACCAACTATAGGGTGGACAGAGATAACTTATATTGAATTTTACTTATCGGTCCTGACAAATCTGAAAGGGGTGTTTTTCAGAACAAACGTCTCGAAAACTTTAAATAAAACCTTTATTGGATATAAAGAAACTTGATTCCAAATGGCGGGATTATTTCCGTAGGCATTGCCTGCCAACCAACTAATTGTGACATAGAAATGAGAAAATTTGTACACATACACAGGAAAGTATAGATAATCAAAAAGAAAAGAGAAAAAGAAATACAAATAGTTTTACAGTACAAAAATATGGGCAAAATACCTCGGAAATTTTTTATTCTAATAAAATAACTCGTTTATCGACAATCGCAAGAAAAAATCCTCATCCTCGGTGAAAGCATGCATTAAAATCTAGTGTAAACTTTTTTGATAATATCGAATTTTAATTGTCCCCTATAAACGAGAAAACCTTAAATTTGATCAGCGAACTACAAGTATCGTAATTCAGGACAGGTAATTCGATTATTTTTCAGGTCTATACAAGATTTGAAAGTTCTTTTTCGACAATGTACTTACTACAAAAAGTGCAATGTATATACCTTTTTAGTAAGGATGTCGAGATTTTAGTCTGAAAAATACCATTTTGGCGACACCCGCCACCTCAAGGAGGTAAAAAAATATTTTTTAATTATGATTTTTTACCGCCTTTTCAAAATCGCTGTCTTCTCTTCCCCTCTCGTATTAAGGATAAAAGTATTAAGGGCTTGGAACCAGGAATGACGTCACAGTCTTTTCCCACGGCATTAAGGTTCAAAATCGCGTGACAATCGCATGATAAAATGGTAAAAATAGCGATTTTATCAATTTTTTGGGGTTAATTTTGCGTCCATCAAAAAACTTTTACGGTTATTCTCTAGATTTTAATGCATATTATCAGTACAAAAAAAAATTTACACCGCGACTTTCGGGAAACGAGTATCCGTCCTTCGGAAAAAAGGTCAGAGGTGTTTTCAATAATTTTTATGGAGAAATCTATACAAGATAAAAAAAATCGTTTACGGTTATTCCCTAGATCAATGCATCTACCCTATTTTGTTCCAAAGCATATTTAGTAACGGTTGTCGAGATGGAAGGTCTCCCGTTTTTAGAAATTTTTGAAATGTCGGTATGCATACTCTTAAGAAAAAAAAGCATTCTACCCAAATACAGCAGTTAGGAGTGTTATTAGTTATTATGTTTAATGGTATATCTTTTTATATTATTTTTGACTTTGTACCAGGGAGCTGTAATATCAATTATCATAAAATCTTACGACGGTATCAGCCCAAGAACCAGCCGTTAAAAATATGACGTATCTGTTTTTTAATCGAAATGTGGTTTAAATGATAGCTTACCAATAGGGTAATACATACATTGCACTAGGGTTGCCTATTATCTACAAAAAAAATTGTTGGTACTTATACACTTTTTCGTAGAACTAGTTGTTAACAAAATACAGGGTATTTTTTGAAAAAAAAAATGTTATTCTTATTATTTTTCTTTAACATTCTTCCAACCACTATCACTAACATTTTATGAAGAAAAAAAATTGGCTGGCTATTTTATGAAAAAATGTAAAAGTATTAAGAACTTACGTCACTGGATTATCTTGCAATAACTACGAAATTATTAAATGTCAAAAAAATTAGTTGCGTCATATTTTTAACGGCCGGCTCTTGGGCTATATAGGTTCTTTTCCATAGATTTTCACCCGCCATTTCATATTTTATTTGAGTATCCCATATTACAAAGTTGAACCAACGATCCGTACAGTCACGGTACTCGACTATCCACATTTCTATAATAGGTCAACCAGCGAATATTGCTCTGCATTTTTGTGCAATTTGTCGCCAAGTCTATTATTTTCGTTCCATTCGTGTAATGTTTATTAATCTGTCTTGTTTCCGGAGACTAAAAGAACACTCTTTCATTGTATATCGTTCCTAGAAATGTTTCAACATTGTAGTAATATAGGGGTTATTATTACTAGCCATCAGTGGCGAAGAGTGGATTTCTGCAGAAAGGAAGCCGAGGCTAACATTTCTTATTGGATTATGTCAGATGAGACACTATTATACCTATCATTTTTTCCAAAAGGTAACTCCATGGGAATCGTGTTCTTAGGTAGCTTCGCGCCTGCTTGCCATATCATCTTACTGTATTACATAGTATGATGCTGGATTTCACCACCTTTTTTGGCGAGGAATAGCAGAGATAGGAGCCACTTATCATTATTTTTCATACAATATTTGTGTTAGGTGGCTCCATTCTATTCTATACCCTCACGCCACCTCCCTTGCGGGGTAGGCAGAGAGAACGGATCGCCAGACTTTCCTATCCTGACACACCCTTCGGGCTTCCATCACATTCATGCAGTTCCTCATACATACTCTCCGGTTACTTTTACTCAAAACACGTCCGTCCTTGAGTATCTGGTCGACATGGTCCAGCCAGGTGGTTCTCGGACGGCCGCGTTTCCTTACACCTCCTCTTTCACCCAGGTAAACTTTCTTCGTTATTCTTTCATCGTCTCCATTTTCATGGCTCCATTTCATGGCTCCATTCCTCGCCTAAAATGTTTGGTAAAATCCAGCATTAGTGAATTATTGCGATATTAGCCATCTTAACCTAAGCATGCAAATATCTTTATTTTTTCTTCTTTTTATTTTCAGTGTTATCAATGTTAGCCCATGTGTGTATGCTGTAGACACTCCTAACTTGAGGGTTGACCGGATTATTGTGTTTAATTTCGACAATGCCACCTATGCAGTATTTAATTAATCATTTTCACCTATAATATTTTTTTTTGTCAATGTTTCAGATGAACTTACCTAACTTACTTATTTTTGTTGTTGCTTGTACAAAACTATTGTTAATGTTAAAGGCTTGCGCCGTTAATAAATAAATAATTGGAGCTACATTTCGTTTGCGCCTGGCCTGGTTTTCTTTATCATTCTCCATTATTATAAAATTTGCGTCGGGCATACTTTCCTCCATAAAAGTGAAGTTAATAATAGGAAAAGCGTTGAAAAAGAACACATTCTATTAGGTCATTACCCTGAATGAATAGACTTATACCTATAAATACATACTATTCCATGTGGGAGATGATAGTAATAATGGTAGCAGTTGGTAGCAGTGCATGAGCTTCGCACGCCCTGGAGCTTAGGAGGGACAGCAAAAATTAAAAAAAATTACATAGCACGAAAACCGCGTAAATAGCGCCGCAGTCGGAGTTTTTTTATGTGATGTAGAGAAGAAGGTCGTGATGTGGTTTGGTTTATTTAAATATGTACATAATAATATGTAGGTATTAAAAATGTTTTTTATTATAAAATAGTCCCGCAGGCATTTTTTAAATGAAACAATTGGTTTTTGATTGATTTTCATACTAATTTTAGAAAATTCATGACATTATGAGAAAATGTGTGATAATAATGTGATTTTTTGTGAGGTTTTATTTATTTATTTATTTATGTTGTTCTACGCAACAAAGTTGCATTTACATTTCACTTAATAAAGACAAGTACTTATACCATACATGGGAAATACAATAAGAGAAAAAAAAAACAAAACAATTCATTCACGACAGCAAAAAGCAAATAATATTTGTCCAAGAAGCAATCACAAAGACCGCGAATCAAACAATAAGATATTAAAAACGTAAGAAAGTATCAATAATTCATTATATATTTCACCAGTGCATCGGATGATTAGGCATTACTGCAACAAAACACAGAGAAAGTACATACATCAATTCACACACACACACACACACACACACACACACACACACACACACACACACACGTTTTATCATTAAGTATGGAAAAATGTATACCTATTCCAATCTCTAGGGGGCAGCTGCCTCTCCCCCCCTGACGACGCCCATATAGCAGTGTGTAGTGTGTACCTCAGCTGCCGTAACGTTGCCTGCCATGTAAAATTTTTGCTCGAGTGACCAAACATAATCCCACAGGACGAGATAATCATAACATAACACATTCATAAACACAATGTGACTCCATAGTCCATACATACTAAGAGTATGCATACCGACATTTAAAAAAAAATCTAAAAACGGGAGACCTTATATCTCGACAACCGTTACTAAATATGCTTTGGAACAAAATAGGGTAGATGCATTGAAAATTTATCTAGGGAAAAACCGTAAAATATTTTTTATATCTCGTATAGATTTCTCAAAAAAAAATTTGGAAAATACCTCGAATTTTTTTCCGAAAGTCGGAAACTCGTTTCCCGAAAGTCGCTGAGTAATTTTTTTTGTACTGTTAATATGCATTAAAATCTAGGGAATAACTGTAAAAGTTTTTTGATAGACGCGAAATTAACCCTAAAATATGAAAAAACGCTATTTTTACCATTTTATCATGCGATTGTTCACGCAATTTTCACTTTAGAGCCGTGGGAAATGACCGTGTCATCATTGTTAGGTCGGGAGTCTTAATTTCACCATAGTAATATAATATGTGTGTTCTGTATACTCATCTGTTATTACTGACTATAATATGAACTGAACACAAACGTTCATCGTTTATTCCCACTAATAATATGGGACACTGAATATAATACGCCATGATTAGTAGACGTATACAGGTTACACCATTATTGGGATGATGGGATGATGTTCGTACTAGTAGGGTTGGTTGGCGATAAATACTTATTTTTTTATTTTATTTTATTTTATTTACAGAATCAGACAGTTACATTAGTAAATTTTACATAGAAGAAACACATCACCAACAAATAAACCAGCAAAGATTCTACAATTCACCCAATTACAATACCATGAACGAAAAAACACATAAAGATATTTCATATGTCATACACTATGTCCAAACACTTCCGTCCCCGAGTGTCTGGTCAACATGTTCAAGCCACGTAAATCAAATACAGAAATATTCTTAAAAAAATAAGTAATAAAAAAACATTAAATTTGTTCACTATGGCGAGCTTATTTCGATGCTGCAATATCTTCTATCGTCCTAGTATATTTTTACCTTGTCGTAACCATGTCTTAAAATCTAATGGTATTGTAAATAAATAAATAAACAAATCTTTGTTAACCAAAAGGCGAACTTATTGCAAAAGTATATCACCGTTGTTGGTTCGTCGGGTTTCCTTATTGTGTGTAGAGTGGTTGAACCAACAACGAAGATTTATGGATTCATCACCCTGCGAAAGCCTACAAGATAATTCGAATAAAAACAGTTGCAAAATTTGGACTATTTCTATTGTACACCAATACTACTAATGTATTGGTGTAATTTTTTGTATGAAAGATAAATTTATTAGTTTCATGACTGTATTGTAAAAGCAATTTCTGTCAGTCAACCACCATGTGTGGACTGTGGAAGATGGAATGCGGTGGATTAGACAGATGCTTTTATTACCTGCTCCTGACGTCTCATATTGCTTTCTGTCATTCTCATGTGAGTAATGGTTCCACACTCCACACTCCACAGCAAACACTATTATTTCCCTTCTAACTTCAGACGGACTGTACAATCAAATTATTATGTTATTATTGTAGAAAAAAAATAATTTAATACAGAAAAATCTGTAATGTATTTCCATCTGCGCAATGCAGAAAATCCAGTTCTAATACCTAAAATAATTTAGATATATCTTCAATCAAAATTTTATTTTCCTACAAATACTTACTTATAACAAATTATTTGCAAGTATTTGCACTTGTAACACCACAGTAGCATCTGAATATAGCAATAGCATCTAGGCATCAAATGCAGCATCTGAACCCTAAGCCTAAATTGTAAAATCAACTATATGTTTTAAGATAAAACCTAAATTATTTAGGTATGAAACCGGATTTATCTGTACCTATGCATAGACGGAATAACATTAAGTTTCTCCTCGAATGAAGATGAATCTCGTCTCTGTTGAGGAAAAACTTAATCAACTATATGTGTTTTTTTTCTTTTTTCCTTTATGTTTATTTTTTATTCATTTTTTTCACACATCTGATAATGCCGGATATGTGGCGAAAGGGAAACCTTGCCCTGGGTATAAAGTGATCAGTTAAATCAGCCAATTATGACTCGTAAGCGTTGGAATAGCCATATGCGACCTCCCCAAGGGAGTTCACAATGTTGGATTCTGTAAAAATATGTACATAGGTAACCCACAGCTCTGTTGTGAAAAAACTGTATTGGGATATAAATTATTTGTTATAGGCCAACCCCACCCAAATAACGCTTACTAATATACAAGTCTACATTCACAATAAGCTCAAAGCTTGTGTCGAATACATAGTCAATACAGATTCTATATCTGTGTCTTCTGCTTGGAAAATTCTCGTTCCAAACCAAGTGAAGCAAGCATAATATGCCTAGTACATACAATTAAACAATAGGATTTAAAAGGAAGCATATTGAGATTTCAAAAACTTCTAAAATGGGAGAACTTGATCTCGACAACAGTTACTAAATATGCTTTGGAAAAAATAAAATAGATACATTGAACCTTTATCTAGGGATTGACCGTAAAATATTTTTTTATATCTTGTATAGATTTCTCAAAAAAATGTGAAAACACCTCTGATCATTTTTCCGAAGGATAGAAACTCGTTTCCCGAAGGCCGCGGAGACTTTTTTTGTGTTGATAATATGCATTGAAATTTAGGAAATGACTGTATAAGTTTTTTGATTGAAAAGAAAATAACCCCAATAGTGGAAAATAAAAACACTATTTTGACTATTTTATCATGCGATTTTGAATCTTAATGCCGTGGAAAATGACCGTGACGTCATAGTTGGGTCGCGAGCTTTAAGGGATTACCAAAAGATACGATTAAAAATACATAGATTGTCAAGAAGTAACAGAGTTGCTTGGGAAATGGACCGTTGTAATGTTAGTTGTAGAGATTTAGAACACTATATAACATCTACATATGGTTGAGCTACGAGTATGTATGGTACTAAGATCTGTTTTGTGTAAGATTCGTACAATTACGTACTTATACTAAGAATTTCCAATATCATGGATCGTTGAATACAAGTGGAATGTAGTCATATTATAGTATAATATTCTCCGCAGCTCTACATTCCAACCTACATTCGTTATTTAATTACATATTTTGAAATTTAAAGTCACAACTAATTAAAAAAAGTAAGATTACTCATATCCTTAGACCTAAAACATGGATTAATGGTCCCCCCGCAGCTGGAAAAAAATAGGGCCGGCGCAAACAAAATGTAACTCAAATGATAGGTATAAAAATGAGTAATTAAATACTGCATAGGAGGCATCATCGAAATCAATGGCTAAATGTGTGAAATACCTATTCGAAGTTTTACAGGGGTCACATGAATGCAAAAGGGGCATAAGAGGCTTTAATCGCCGTTCAAAATAGCGGAATTTGTCAAATTAAAAACAAATTATTTCCTGGGACATGAGAAAGAACATACATTATACAAAAAAACTCTGATTAAACAAATGAAGCCTTGACATGAATTATTTTTAGTTTACAAATTATTCTCCTCGTGGTGTAGTGGATAAGATTCCTACTGTGCGTGCGAAGGTCTGAGTTCGAATCCCAGCCGGAGTGAACTGAAACGGCGAAAGTTTCGCATACTGCATTGAAGTCTTAACATTCTAATAACTTCCCTGTATTCTCACTAGAAACGGCGAAGGGCTTGATTTGTTAGTTAGTTAGTTATATGTAATACTTGGAGTGATATCTTAGCTTGCTTTCATTAATGAGAAATTCCTGCCATCTTCAATACCATTCCTATTCCCATTAATTTCCTTGCCTTGAGGATATACCAGCCATATTATTATTAGAGGAAGGTGCCCATATTTCGGATACCATGTCGTAGGTTTTATATATATTTTTTTATAAAAATTAATCTGGGTTTATCGAAATAAACCCAAATACATCTTTGTACACTTCACAGAAAGCTTAAAAGCTTGTGCTGTGAAGTGGAGTAAGTCGGGAATCGAACCCGCGCCCACTGGATTAACAGTCGAGCGCGTTATCAACCAGGCACCTCCAGATCGGACTCCAGATCGGACTCAACTCTTGGAGCTTCTGTCAGTAGTAGTCGTATCAAATTTTACTAAACAGTTACGTTTGAGTTCATGTTTGGCACAGTTAATTGGAGCGCGGACTTCTAATCAGGAGGTGCTGGGTTCAAATCTGGACGCTAATGATATATTCAGCACTTCACGACACAAGCTGTGAAGTGTGCAGGAAAATATTTGGGTATGTGTGTATGCAAGCTAATTCTATGACGAGACCAATCTTAGAAAATTACGTACTCGTATGATAGAAAAGATGAATGCAGTATCACAAATACCTCGCACGATAAAATGGTAAAAATTGCGTTTTTTCATTTTTTTGGGGTTACTTTCGCTTCAATCAAAAAATCTTTTACGATTATTCCCTAGATAAAGGTTCAATGTATCTACTCTATTTTTTCCAAAGCATATTAAAAAACGCTTGTTGAGATCTAAGCTTTCCCGTTTTTAGAAAAAAAAATGGAATGTCAATATGCCTACTCTTAATACATGACAATAGTGTGTATTGTGCAGACGGACGGAGGGCGGACTTTCTGCAAAAGCAACATCTCTACGTGTGATTTTTTACCTGATGTGAAATGTGCATTGCTGAAGCTGCTCACAAAACAACCTTTCGGGACACTATCCGAAAAGTGGACACTTTCCTCTATTCGTGGTATGGCTCAGCTGGGATAAAATAATGGATAACAAATATGATGATATAATATTCGCTATTATCCTGCATTTTAGGTGAATGGCAATATGATCCATAATCCATACTACAGGGTGGACCATTAATCCTTGCACTTTTGAAATGCCCCTAAAAATAAAATTACAGTTGGTATTTTTTTTTTTTTTTGCTAAGAAGAACAACTATAAATGGGAAATTCTTTTTCTAAACACAATATCACCAAGATGCCACCATCTTGCCGCTGACGTTACTCAAATCTGGGTATGATTTTTTTCTAAAAAATTCGGCTCTAAGCGTGAAGCATTGACAATTTCCTCTCGAATATTCAATTTTGGTTGATGTATTGTCACTGATTGATTCACGTAGACCTGACTTTTAAAATAACATCATAAAAAAACAGGTGGGATTAGACCCGGGCTGCTGAGAAGTCATGGAATATCTCTGTAGAGTAGTGTGAGAGAAGTTCCAGAACAAAATAATCTCGCGGAGAGGAGATATTCCATGGCCTTCCCGCAGCCCGGACCGAACCCCAGGTATTTTTTTTTATGGGCTTATCTAAAAAATAAGGTCTACGTAAATAAACTAGCCATAATAATCCAACTGAAATCAAATATTCAAGAGGAAATCTGGTTTTGAAATTTTCGAAACATACCTACACTTTGTATAGAAAAGTTTAATAAAAATTAGGGGTCAGATATGAGGAGGGCCAGCAGCAAGATGGAGGACATCTTGATGATACGGTGTTTAGCAAATGAATTTCCCAGCTACTGTTGTTCTTATTAATAAATTATTTTTTAAATACAAAGTGTATTTTTATTTTTATGGCCATTTCAAAAGTGCAAAGACTTTTGGTCCACCCTTACCATTATAATTGAACCAGTAATGAGATACCTCTAACTACATATTGGATACATTAACGTATGTGTTATTATAATTACTATGTTAATATTATCGCCTATCAGAGTTTCGTTAATGTTAATGTTAATGCGTATACTCGTATGTCATATCGTCAACCTAGAATAATATCTATCTATCTATCTATACCCTCACGCCACATCCCTTGCAGGGTAGGCAGAGAGGACAGAGCGCCAGACAGCCCTATCCTTACACACACTCCTAGCTTCCGTCACATTCATGCAATTAGTCATACACGCTCTCCGATTCCTTTTACTCAAAACGCGTCCATCCTTGAGGATCTGGTCGACATGATCGGACCAGGTCAGTCTCGGACGGCCGCGCTTTCTCACCCCTCTTCGCTCATTCAGATATATCTTTTTTGTCATCCTGTCATCATTCATTCTCTCAACATGCCCAAACCATCTTAGTTTGTTTACTTTCATTCTTGTCACTACACCAGTCTTGCAGTCACTCATTTCCCTAATAACCTCATTCCTTACCTTATCTCTCAGCGTTTTCCCGCACATTCTTCTTAATGACCTCATTTCTACTGCATTCAACCCTGATTCATCCTTCTTCATCCACGTCCACGTCTCACTAGCATACATAGAATAATAGCTTAGTAAAATTAGACATTTGCCTTGCAAAAGGTCCGGTAGTTCTGAATTTTTGGTATGTTATTAGTGCCGGTCCTAGAATGATAAGTTCAAAAATCCCTCCAATTGGTAGCGAAAAAACCCATTTATCTTCTGTCGTCCTTTTCTATTTTCCAAATTTAGACTCCCGGCGAGGCGAGTCGATTTTCTATGTATTAAGATGAAAAGATCTATGTCTAATAACTAGAGACTGGAAAAAATCGGTGTTATTTTTCGGGAAATGTGGTGTTATTTTTTGCAAAAAGGGGTGTTATTTTTCGCAATTTTGGCAAAATGTGGTGTTATTTTTCATACATTTATGTCATTGAAGTGGTCAAATTTGCATCTTTTAATACAAAATATGAAGATTTTTTTATCGTGAACAATATTTTATACAAACATCCCTAAAACAATAAAATGAAACAAAAATATTTGAGAAAAACAAAAAACACCTCTTTAAGATTTTTTTCAGTGATGTTTCTTCTTACTTTCAAAGCCACTTTGCTTTTTAGCCCAGTAAAACGAGATTTATAGCGTAAATAATTCCCGGAAAGCTGGAAACTGTTTTAATCTCTTCATTAACATCCAAAGAAGATTTCTTGAAGTTTGCACCAAATTTGCGCTTGTGCTATGTACAGGGTGACCCAAAAACCGAAACATTTTTGTACTTTTTTCAGTTTTTCACTAATAACTTCTAAACGATGCTTTCTAGGAAAAGATTGTTTTCTTATAAATTAAAGTACGTGATATTCTGCGTCGTTTGAGCATAAATACTTTTTTGTACATCAAAAAATAATTATGATACAGACACTGCCAATTACATATTAATTTTCTCAACAAATTGAAATATTCATATTTTTCTCTTTTGTTGTTGAATACCTCCTCAAATCAGGTATTTACGGCAATATTTCACTAAATATATTTAATGGTGGGTTAATTTTCTCTAACTTGTGATTAAAACTTTACACCTACAGTGCATAATTAAGGATTTACAGGTGTTGCAAGAGAGACGAGTGAAATAAAGAAATTTATTAAATGATAGATTTAGATATGTAAAAGAAAAGATAATTTGAATTTTACTCTTTCATTTTGTTAACCTACAGGTTTTCAAGTAAAACCCAAATTTTCAATACTGTTACGCCACTGCATAATATTTTATAGTGAAAAGAATATTTTTTTTACCTTCATTGGTTTTATTAAAATATCTCCTAAACGGGTAGTGGTAGGAAAAAAATGTTTATTGCAAAATTTATTTACAATAATTTATCTATATTATGATTGCAAAATAATTTATTAAACTCAAATACTAAGTAAGGTAGAATTGATTAAAAATAGTATATAAAAAAATATGTTCATACATGTCGTCACTTTTTGTTATATAACTCCCTGACCAAGCAGTGTAGCACCAATTCGTAAAATTATATTTAAAGGTAAATAAATTTCCTATAAAACAAGTATAATAAATTTTATTTGAGAGTTATAATAAAAATGTACTAGATGATCAATATCAATATTTTGTAAAATAAATCCACGCTTCCCATACAAAATGTTCCTGCGTAGCAACGTGCCTCTATACAAAATCAAATTTGAACATCTAGTACTTTTTTATTATAACTCTCAAATTAATTTTATTATACTCATTTTATAGAAAATTTATTTACCTTTAAATATAATTTAACGAATTTATGCTACACCGCTTGGTTTAGGAGTAATTTAACAAAAAGTGACGACATGTATGAACTTATTTTTTATATACCATTTTCAATCAATTCTGCCTCACTTAGTATTTAAGTTAAAGAAATTATTTTTCAAATATAATATAGAAAAATTATCATAGATAAATTTTGCGATATAGATCTTTTTCCTAACCCTAGTCGTTTAGGAGATATTTTAATAAAACCAATGAAGGTAAAAAAATTACTCTTTTCGATATAAAATGTTATTTAGTGGCGTAACAGTATTGAAAATTTGGATTTTACTTGAAAAACTATAGGTTTACAAAATGAAAGAGTAAAATTTAAATTATCTTTGCTTTTACATATCTAATTCTATCATTTAATAAATTTCTTTATTTCACTCGTCTCTCTTTAAACACCTGTGCATCTTAAACTATGCGCTGTAGGTGTAAAGTTTTAATCTCAAGTTAACAAAAATTAACCCACCATTAAATATGTTTAGTAAAATATTGCCGTAAATACCTGATTTGAGGAGATATTCAACAACAAAAGAGAAAAATAGGAATATTTCAATTTGTTGAGAAAATTAATATGTAATTGGCAGTGTATGTATCACAATTATTTTTTGATGTACAAAAGAGTATTTATGCTCAAACGACGCAGAATATCACGTACTTTAATTTATAAGACAACAATCTTTTCCTAGAAAGCACCGTTTAGAATTTATTAGTGAAAAACTGAAAAAAATACAAAAATGTTTCGGTTTTTGGGTCACCCTGTACTTAGCACAAGCGAAAATTTGGTGCAAACTTCAAGAAACCTTCTTTGCATGTTAAAGAAGAGATTAAAACAGTTTCCAGCTTTCCGAGAATTATTGACGCTATACCCCCTTTTCTGATGTTTTTACACTGGCCTATTTGATAATGTTTCAATTACGACATTTTTACAAAATGAAGGTCGAAATTCGCGTCAAATATGCGTAAATTCGCGTTATTCCAATAAAAAAAATGCTAAAATTCGCGTTATATATGTAAAAACACGAAATTCGCGTTATTCGCGTAAAAAGCACAAAATTCGCGAATAAATTCGTTTTATCGCGATCGCGAAATTTTCCAGTCCCTACTAATAACATAAGATGTGCAACTCTTTAAAGGTAGACGGGTGCTTTCCTTATAATCAGTAAATAATAATTTTCAATATAAAATAAGTTTCGGTTTTTAAGTACTGTCATGTTAATCTTGTTCTCGTTTTTCGAAAAAATCAAATCAACGAATTTGTTGCGCCACTGTGTGCAAGTTGGTATTGAAAAATTGAACTGTTTCTTGATTTTTTCTAAATATATTCTAAACGGTCAGGTTTACATAAAAAATGTTTATTACAAATATAAAGTACATCAAATTTACTACAATTTGAGGTCAAAGTGCATTCCGTAGCTCAAATTGTAATTAAGATACAGTTTATCGAAAGGTCTTGGTTTTAAAAAATAGTTCCAATAATTTACATGTCTCTCCAGTTTTTTTTAAATAACTCCAAATCTATGCTGTGCCTGCACCGACTTACGAGGGCGGATCAATAAGTACCCGTGTTTAAAGAAATGTGGGTGTGCTGAGAGAAAATGATACTACCATCGTATGGAACCATCTTTCAGACGACACCATACTGAATTTCGGACCGATTCGATGATTAGTTATTATTTGGCGGCCAGTTTAATGACCCCTGTTAAGTGTTTCTCGAAAAAATAAGAAAAAAAAAATTGGAATAGACTTGCATCTTCATACCTAACACGGGTACTTATTGATCCGCCCTCGTACTTGCAACCGTATTTTTTTTCTATACCAAAACAAAATAATATGAAATTTTCACCCTTACTTGCAATAATGGTAGGTAGCTACTGTAGGTTGTACTATCCTTAGCCTTAGCACATTGGGTTGTACTATCCTTAGCCTTAGCATATTAAACTGCGGGTGGCGGGTTTTATTAATGTCGAATTGAGACGCTATACAATACAGCACAGAATACTTGATATATGGGCGGAGCAATAATGAGAAAAATAATCATAAATCTATTATATCGTATCTCAGCTTTAATAACACAGCTTAGCTCTGATAAATTATAGAGAAATATCAACAAATAGTAAGAAATTGCGCATATCGAAATTAGAAACTAATTTTATATAAGTACTTGCATCGAAGTTTTTTACACGTGCAGGTAACAAAGATGTGCGAGGAGAGACTGTGGTAGGAGTGGCCAGAGGTCCTGGAAACTAGCGAAGATATGTACATAGATTCTTTGAGCCCCCGACCCAACCAAGGATAGAAGAGGAAAAGATCCTTGTATGTTTTTTCTTCGTATCTGCATTCGCACAATGCAATATGAACTGTCTTGGGGAGGTCTAGGATAGGCGTTCTGACGGTTACGAATCATCATTGGCTGGTTTTAGTGATCATATTATACCAGCCTTTATCTATCCCGCCACATTTTGGTTTCAAGTGTGTAATTTTTGGAAGTTACGTATGTTACAGTATGATGATTTTTCTAAATGCAACAATTTTTCACCCAATCGCCATCTGTTGTCCATGTATGTAGGTATTGGACTGATGATATTGCTTAAAAACTGGAACAACCTGGATGCAGAAGGGACAGTCAGAAACGTCTTGAAGAAAATGAAAGAACCCAACATCCAGCAATGAAGGGAAGAAGGCTGTAGAAGGAAAAGCATAAACTGTTGTTCAAAATTTGTTCATAGAGCAATGGTCGGTAGCCTGGTTGGTAACTCGCTCGACTGTTTATCCAGTGGGGCGGCTTCGATCCCCGATGCCGACCTACTCTACTTCACGACACAAGTTTTCAAGCTTACTGTGAACTGTACAAAGGTGTATTTGGGTTTATTTAGGTAAACCTAGATTCATTTTTGATGGAAAAAAAGCAATGCAAACAAATAGATTTTAATGCATTTGTTGATTTTTTATAGAGGTTGCTCTTAGCTATTAAGAAGTAGGTAATAATACCCTTAAAATAAACATACCTAGTACGAGTACCTACCTAGGAATAATAACCATATACAGAGACAATAAAATGGGGCAAGTCATGCCAAAGGACCGGAAAACGTCTTAAGAAAATAAGCAGTTATAGAGAGAGTCCCTGAATATTATTATAGGAGCGTTCAGAAATTACTCATACTTTCATGTCACATAACTTTTTTCAGTTCACCTGAAACAGTAGGTTTTTATAGAAAACATCTAAAACAATCCAAAACTGTACACTTTTCAAATAATCTTGCAGGCTTTCGCAGCACGATGAATCCATATCTTCGTTGTTGGTTCTTCGAGTTTCAGAGTGGTACGGTTCGATCCCTCCTCCACTGCTGGATATAGGCCTAAAGGAAAATGCTCATGAAGAATGAAAAACAAAAAAATAGGAACGGCGCAAATCAAACGTTACTCAAAATCGAAGATATTTCACACATTATGCCATTGATTTCGATGATGCCCCTATGCAGTATTTAATTACACATTTTTACCTACCATTTGAGTTAAATTTAGTTTGCGCCGGGCCTGGGTTCTTTTAAGCATTCTTCTTTCCTGCTATAAACACCCTTGGCTTGGACTATTACAAAATTTATGATTATAATATATGTACTGAATTCAGTATACCTACCTACTCGTATATTTTTTCCACTTTTTCGCGAATATTAAAATGCGAAGAGAAATTAAAAATGAAATCTCTTCAATTACGTCGCTTAATGAACGCATTCACGGAGGTAGAAAATTGATTTATAGAAAATGGGGGAGGCGTCGAATTTAGCGGTCGGGCCTCGTCGTTATGAGCGCCCCGGGTATTATCAAATTACATAATTCTCGTGGAAATTGGGTAGGTATATTTGTAACGCAGGGCCGTGGGAACTTTTGCAAGTTGTTCGAATATATTTTCTTCTTCTTCTTATTGTTCTCAATATAGGCCTTGTGGCCTGTTATGTCCTCCGCCGTTATTTAATTAGTCACATGGGCACAAACAGTTATAACAGCACATGTCAACAATTGAACAAAAACGGAAAGCAAACCAGTGAAGGCCCGTCGATTTTACCAGAAAAAATATTTCTAAAAGAACACCTTAAAACAAATCAAATTTAAAAAACTAGTTATTATGTCCGCCTCCTGCGATGTCGACTCCCAACTGTCAATCCATCTCTTTGGTGGTCTGCCCGGGAGTCGTCTGCTCTGGGGTTCGAATATAGGTATACGGAATTTAAAACATTTCACGATCGCACTTTCAGTCATTTTCGAAAATTAGAAGAATACAGCTATAGAATATAGGTATATACCGTAATATAATTCATCTCGTTCAATAATAATAATGTTTGGACAATTTTGGGCGCCGTTTAGCGATAAAATCGCCCCAAGGGCACCTTACATTTTTCTTTTCACCATATAGGATAGTCACAAATAAAATTATAAAAATGCATCTAATCAGTTTTGGCTAACTCCTGCCATTGGCCGGCCAGTGACCGGCCCGTAGGTACGCACAAAGATACGAGTCTTCAGCAACCCCCTGAACTCCTCCAGGCTTTTGGCACACCTAAAATCGAGTGGAAGGGCATTCCACAGGCTTGGACCCGCTGCACAGAATGCACGTTTACAACCTTTGGTATTCATTGACATTACGAGCCTAGAAAAAGTTTTTTTTTTTCAATTCAGTTTATTTCTCAAAATACTTATTTATACATTCGAGGAGTTTATAGGCTTTCAGCAGTTATCGATAGATGTTGTCATTTTTAGAATATATTACATTGAGCTTCGTAATGTTTACTTTAAAATTTGTGTGCAGGAAAGTATTTGGGTTAGTGTAAACAACCCCAGATCCTTAAAAAAATGCAGTTTGGCAAATATTGATTATATTGTAATTCCTATGTATTATTGTAATAATTACACGTGTAAGGATAGAAAAGTCTGACGATCTTGCGAACTCCGTCATTTTTGACGGGTCACCGCTAGTAGGTATATAAAATATCTGGGTTGGAAGAACTGGAATATGATTGCGGGGGAAGGAAGAGAAACGAGGGAAAGTACAGTCGGACTTTAATAACTCGATTCCCCGAGGATGATCAGTCAGAAACTTGGAATATAGAACATTTCCAGTTTCCTAATAATTTCCCAGTTTACTTACTTATTAGTTTCGCCTACTTAGAACAAAATGGTTAACGATTCGTACATGCCATAACATGAGTACATGGTTGGCGTAGTTGGTTAGAGAGCGCACTGCTAATATGGAGGTCCCGGGTTCGAATCTCGTTGCTGATGGTTTATTCTGCACTTCTTGACACAAGCTTTTAGCTTACTGTGAAGTCTTCTTCATCTCCAGTTACAATCCTGCCGATTGGTTTGCAGAAAATTCTTACATCTTGATCTCCATTCTTCTCTGTCTTCTGCAGCTCTCTTCAGCTCGACATATGTGGCGCAGTTCATGTCCTCGTACACCTGGTCTGTGAAGTCTGCAGGAAAGTAGTTAGGTTTGTATACACAAGCTCAGATACTTTTTGTATTAAAAAAAAAATTTATTATTTACACTCCAAGAGAACAAAATACAGGAATATATTAATCTATAACAAGTGAAGATGCCAAATGTTTGTTCACTAGGGGGAGCTTATTGTAGTGCTACGATCTCTGCTAGCTAACCCCAAAAATATTATGGTTTTACACGTTTTTTGTAACTTTAGACTAGCTAGAGCTCTGAAACTTTCACCAATTTTATAAACTAGATGACATTATATTACTTTGTACCGGATTGGATCAACCTTTTCCCGGGACAAAAAAGTTGTAAAGCGTTTGAAGAGTCATACCAGAGGCAGGACTTGCCAACACACTTCTCAATATTATCATACTGATGATCTCATCACCCTAATACTGGGAAACATTCACTTATCCAGATATCATGGATATCAAAGGATTAGGCTCAGATGCACGGGGCCTACTAAAAATCCATCGAATAAACAATGGACGGGTATGTCAGACCCACCACACCACTCATTTAAGAAATTTACGCCACACCAACAGGGAGTTAATTAAAAGTTCTAAAACACAAAGTTTGACTGTAGTGGAAATGTAATATTAAAAGCTTACGGATGCATTTAGAAGCTTTTATAAATACTTATATTTTTTCTATGATTGCGGTGGGTATTTTTTTACATCGCACAGAGATGCATCAAGCGACCTGAATTCAGAGGAAACTTATTTAATTAGATATTATTTTTAATTATCGTTTTTAAAAAAAAACTTTGCGAAGGTACCCACTTAATTAAAAGAGTAAATTTCTGAATCCAAGTGAAGATTATTCAAAAGTTTGTTTGAATTTTTTGCAAGTTTGGTAAAGTGGAATTTTTAAATTACTTGTAGTTGTTAGAGTATGTTTAATGTGCTCGTAGTTTTTAGCACTAATTAACAAGACTTATTATTATTTAAGTAAATAGCTGAGTGAAAATTTAACAAACCAACCCGGCATTCTTTATAGGCTTGAGCTGGACAAAATGTGACTTAAGATCTGAATTTCTTTTCCAACGCCCTTTTATACAATACCACACTCGACCCCACATAACCCTTGGTTCTCCTCATCATCGAGTCATCTCCTAGGAAAACTTTTTCTCCAAAAGCCGGTGACGTTAGGACACAGCCTATATTATTGCAAATGTTACTATAAATTTTCGCAGCAAGCCATCGTAAAATCCGGAAGTTATGCGAACACTTACAAAAATCAGACTTTACTTTATATGTATAAATTATGAATCCACTTTTTGACATAGGCTTTAAAAATCAGTAAACTCTCACAACATTTGCTAAGTTTTTTTGTACAAATGGGTCTAGTTTTTGTTCACAATATTCAGTAATAAATAAGTTGAATTTTTTTTTTAATGCATATGGCGAAGACCCGGCAATTACAAATTTAGTGGTAAATCTCTTAGCCAATTGGCAGCGTCAGCAGTGACCCCGTGGATTTCAGTTAGACCGCGCTCGAAACCAAAAATTGGACACTCAACTATATGGCCCATCGTCTGGCGGCGACCACATTCACATTCACAGTCGGGGCTTGGGGAAAACCCCCATCGATGCATAAGGTCTGCGCATCTTCCGTGGCCTGTCCTGATTCTGTTAAGCGCGGACCACTGTTTTCGGGGCAAGTCAAATCCGGGTACACGCTCATGAGGATTTTCTATTAGGTGTCCATTTGGGACGTTAGCCTCATTGATATAAATGTAAAAAATGAATATAATCATGAATATAAATGTAAAAAGCTTGGTTTGAGCTTTTTTTGTTTTGATAATGCATTAAAACCTAGGGAATGACCGCAAACGTTTTTTGATATAAGCGAAATTAACCTCGAAAAATGGAAAAACGATATTTTTACCAAAGTAGTTATATCTCAACAGATATACAACAAAGGATGGACCTTCCATCAGGCTTATGACTGATCGTCAGCTGGCTTAATGTGATCACTTTACACTTAAGTAACGTTCACCAATTCCAGTCCATCCATTTTCACCATTTTATCATGCGATTGTTCATGCGATTTTGAATCTTAATGGCACGGGAAATGACCGTGACGTCATAGTTGGGTCGCGAGCCCTAACAGATTAAATTAAATAAAAACATTTACTTAGTTTTTAATAAAACTGCTTCGCTGAATATTTAATCTCAAAGGAATGGAATAAAAAAAAACAGTTTGCGGAAAAACAGTACAGAGTGCTACGGGTGAAAAAAGGGATATTAGGTAGATACAAAAATATGACAAGAAATGACGTAGTGGACTCACAGAGCGGAAAAGGTGGAGAAACAAAATGGCGCCTCGGTTGGGTTTCCGTTTCCTGTCAGCAGCGCCCTCTGGAGCTAATGGATTACTAGAGACATCTGTTTATCATCTCGGTAAAGTCATTTTGTTTTTGTTTTCTCTGGCGTTTTTATTAGCTGAAAGAGTTATGATGTATTATTAAAGAATATTATTAAGAGTTGATGTCAAATAAGACCCTTAAGTATAAAAAATACACCATATCGAAAGAAATATGTACAAGTACGTTCATGGGCGTCGCCAGCCTCAGATCTAAGGGGGCAAAAAAAAGAAAAAAGTTATATAGTGTGAAAAAGCGTAAATAGCGGCGCAGGCGAATTTTTTTTGTGACGCATCTGTGAACAAGTTCGTGATCTGCTTTGGTTTACCTAAATGTACAATTGTACATAATACTTTGCAAAATAATATGCATGAAAAAATCTTCAAAATCAAAAAAGAGGATTTATTTTATTAATATTTCTATTTTCTTCAGCACATTTTTTTCACAATTTATTTGCGTTCTCCGTTTAGCCATAAAATACAGTTTAATCGCCTTAAAGCATTAACTTATCGGCTGTCCAATTTTTCCAAATAATTATTACGGGTGGTGACGTCATTACTTATTTTTATTCCTTTTACTTTTACAGCTGCGCGGTTATCGAATATTCAAATGAAAAACTACATTTTTGGAAAGTTTTAGGATAACCATAAATTTCATTTTTTTAATATTCAAAATTCAAGCGTTTGAATATGGGATTTCACCCCGTTGCGCGTTGGTATTAAACTTTGCTACTTTATTATCGTAAAGATGAACAAACGACCATTGTTCAATTTACATAGATGTCTCTGGCAGAGCGGGTATAACGACTTTTTGTCTATGACCACGTTCTGTCAGAGAGCTGTCATGTTCGTGTTGGCATCACTTCCCGTTGGCGTACTTTGAGCATTTTGCTACAAGATTATTGTTGTGTTATCGTGTTTAACATTACAATAAAGAAGACCAAGTTTTGCCAAGCACGCCGTCTTTCATTACCACAATCTAACGATATCCCAATAATCATAAAACATTAAAGCGACGACACGCCATGTCGTAGGAATCCCCCAACCTTGGGAGCAACTCTTTTCTTACTGGAAGTTCCACTTGGTATCTGCCCGATGAATCTCTCGAAACAGAATTAATATACGACAGCTCGCATTCCTTGTCCTGTAATGATAAGACCCTTTTATTAGGAACGTTTTCTAATTCCCAAAAACGTGTGATGTCAGACTGCAAAACAGTTAGATTGCAGACAGACCTTCCAACGCCAGACGAAAGCCGGCGAGGCAAACACACATCTCCGCACACCACCCAACCAAACTTCGTATTTACTAAGCCTGGTAAACCAGATCCCAACTCTATCTTGCCGGACTTTAGGCAAGTGACAAACTGGTTTGCACCCAAAATGATATCTATTTTGCTTGATACATTAAAATTGGGATCTGCGAGCTTCACAAAGGACGGCCATCTTACTAACCGTTTAGAGAAAGTGGTGGTGGGGAGGCAATCCGTTATTGCATCTAGCACTCCAAATTCGCAATTTATCTGAAAATCCGAAAGCCTAGACACAACAGAAAGTTTGACAGTATGAGAGACAGGGGTGGAGTGACCTCCAACCCCTTGTACTGAAAATTGTGCAGGAGTAGCTCTGCAGCCCTCCAGTTGATCTATGAACTCCGCTGTGATGTAGTTTCTCTGACTCCCTACATCCAACAGCATTCTACATTGATGATTATGTCCGGCTCCATCAACAACATCTGCAAGAACAGTAGGTAACAAGGAAATGGGACATGAAACGTCATCTTTCTCTCTATTCTTCATACTAGATAAAAATAATGAGGTCCCAGAACTTACTCCTGTCACTTCGTCGTTGCTGCCAGATGGATTCACAGCATCCACATGGAGCAGGGAATTATGTCTTTTTTGACAAATACAACACTTTAAATCTGTCCGCTTGCATACAGCTACCCTGTGTTTCGATGAGAAGCATAAAAAACATAGTTTTAGTTTCTCCACGGCCCTGCGTCTTTCCTCAGGCTGACAATTTTTGAATTTAAAACAATCTGAAACTACATGATTAGTTTTATTACAGTATAAACATTTCTTACCTTTACCGGAAGCACCTTCAGACTTACTGGAGCCTGTGGCAATGTGTGTTGTGCTCTTGGTAGACTTTGAAACTTTGCAATCATCAAGGGATATCACTTCCAGAGCTTGACACCTCTGCGTCACAAAGTTCACAAACTCATTCAAAGTGGGAAAATTTGTTGTGGATCTCTGAAATTCAAAGTCCCTGAAAGAAAGAAAATCCAACCTGCTCGACAACAAGTGAATCAGCATAAACTCTGCTATATTGCCGACATTCAGCGACAATAGGGCATTGTAATTAAGGTTAAAATCAGACAATAGCTGTCTCAAAGGGTAAACCTTTGAGACCTTCTCCAAACCCATTATTTTCTGTAGATAATGATGAGCGATGAGAGTCACGTTGTCATATCGCTTTACAAGAGATATCCACGCAGCGTTGTAGTTCTTGTCAGTCACTTCCAACGATGAGATCACCGACGCGGCCTCTCCCTGCAGACAAGACTTTAGGTAGTACAACTTTTCGTTAAGTTTGGTGTTTGAATGAATAAGGGCTACATACATGTCCTTGAAGGCTTGCCAATCACTGCAGGCCCCGCTGAATGTGGGCAACTTAATTTTGGGCAACATGGAACTCTGCGTGTTGGTGGTGGTCTTCCCTTTTGATAATTCAATCTTTGACCTAATGTCCTTGATTAGGATTTCACATCTTCTCTCCATCTGTATGCCTTCTTAACGTGTGCTTCGTCAACTTCTAATTCAATATTGACGTCTTCTAACTTTTTAAACACATCTTGGACACGCTCGTGCAAGATTTGGAGCTCGAAAATTTCGTTAGTGTCCTCCAACTGACGCTCCATATACGTCAGGCGGCCTTTTACGTACCGCCTGACGTTTGTTAATTTCTTTTCTTCTGCCATTAGTAAGAACTTAACACAAACCACAGTCCAACACGAAAACACAAAAAATACCACAAGCTTCGACAATTCCAAGCACGCTGAACCACAATCCAACAAGATATTATCCGGCCGAATGACCAAATGTTTTATGATTATTGGGATATCGTTAGATTGTGGTAATGAAAGACGGCGTGCTTGGCAAAACTTGGTCTTCTTTATTTTAATGTTAAACACGAAAACACAACAATAATCTTGTAGCAAAATGCTCAAAGTACGCCAACGGGAAGTGATGCCAACACGAACATGACAGCTCTCTGACAGAACGTGGTCATAGACAAAAAGTCGTTATACCCGCTCTGCCAGAGACATCTATGTAAATTGAACAACCATCATTTACTGTGTATCGTCTCGGTTTATGAGATAGCAGAGACTGACATCAAATAGACAAGAAACAAACATGTAACCTATGATTTGAGATATAGCTTCCTAAATTATTTTAGGTATTAAACTGGATTTATCTGTATTGCACAGACGGAAATACATTTCAGTTTTTTCCTCAACAGAGACGAGAGGCATCTTCATTCACATAATGTAGCGTTATGTGAACTCCCATGGGGAGGAAGCAGGATGGGTGTTCCGACGTTTAAGAGTCGGCTTTAACTTCGCCGGTTTTTGTAGAAAAAGTTTTTTCTAAGAGATGCCATGATGATGAGGGGATCCAAGCGTTGCGTGGGATCATGTGTGGTATGATATGAAAGGGCGTTGGAAAGTAAGTTCAGATTATAAGTCACGTTTTATCCAGCTCAAGCCTATAAAGTATGCCGGGATGTTTTGTTAAATTTATTTATTTATTTAAACTTAAAGTAAACAACAAACACATAAATATACAAAATGGACATAGTACAGATTATAAAACGTTGTTCACAAGGCAAACTTATCGCAGAACTGCGATTTCTTCCAGTTAACCCCAGGACAAAACAGAAAAAAAAGGAGTTGAACAAGAATATAGGAAAAAACAGAAAAAAATGAATAAAAAAAGAAATTGAATAAAAAAATATATACGAAGTAGAAAATATATACATACATACATATGTGAGATAAAAAACAAATAAAAACGGAATAAAAAAAAATAATAATAAACAAGATACAGAATGCATATATACATAAAAATATATACAGTTGAAACTACAATTAGTCCTACGATTCGGATTCAGATGCCGCATTCGACGCCAACATGCGATTTCTCACCGCTCTCTTAAAGGAGTGCACTGACTCCGCAGTGCGAATGGTAGAGGGAAGACTATTCCAACAACGAGCACCATCCACCATGAAGGAGTGAGTAAGAAAGGTTGATCTATGGATAGGTATTGCAAGAAGACGCTCGCTGTTGGACCTCAATGGAAGTCCGTGACTCGCTAAATATTCGAAATTTGCCGTTGCGAAGCACGGGTAACTCAGCTAGTTGTATATAAATAAATAATAAACGAATTATGAGATGAAATTGTTGCAGAAAAAACTGAATAATTACAGTAAGAAAACTATGAAAGGTTTCGTCATTTTTTTCACAAAATGAAAAAAAGCCTTCGCAGCGTAATAAAAAGTCACTGTGAGCTGTACGAGTATTTAGAAAAAAAAGAGGCAATTCTAAAAGATATTTTGAGTGTGACGAAGAATAAGGGAATGAGACCGCTGTAATTATTATTGTTAAGATCTTGTCTCCCTGTCAGACAAGCCTTAATAGTTCAATTAAGGAGATGGAGAGGCCCCTGGAGAAATCTAAGGAAGACGCCTTATTCTTATTACATCCATTCTAACAACTGAGCCTTTCTTCTGAGTTCTTTCTACTCTACCACTTCTTGTTCAAACTATTTTCTTTATAGCACAATGAATATAAGATATAATGTGCAATTAGGCGTTATGTACTGTATAGTATTAGTTCAATACCTTAAGGTGGCTTCCCACGATCCGTGATATTGCAGACTGGCGTAATATTGCCTATGCACATTGTATAAAATTTGCTTTTTTGTAATCGATCTGAGAAATGATTAGAATTGTGATTTTCCCTACGACTTAGGTGAGATTATATTTCGATGGCGCCTCCCAGCAAGAATACACAGAATCAAATTTATGTAAAGACGTGAGTTCTACTCGTGAAGCACTTTTGTCAGAGGCCTTGTTGGTAACGCGCTCGACTGTTAATCTGGCGGGCGCGGGCTCAATCGACTTACTCCACTTCACAACACAAGCTTTTCAAGATTTCTGTAAAGTGTACAAAGATGTATTTGGGTTTATTTCGATAAACCCAGATCCATTAAAAATAAATAAAAAAAACACGGTGGTATGCGGTGACTGGATCATTCGATCGCTCGATGTCTTCCAAGGCTTGAGCTAGACAAAATCTGACTTATGATCTGGATTATTTTCCAACGCCCTTTCATGCTATAGACACAATATTTTTTCTACGAATGTACTAAAAAACGCAAGTAATAGTATAATGAAATTCGATGATATTATCAAACGATTTTGTTCAGTGTACTTACGTTACGTAAGGACAGGAATAATATTATATTATTATTGAATACGAAACACAGATTATTAATTCACAGTCTTGATATAATTCCGTTCATTTACAGAATAGAATAGATAATATCTAAAGATTAGTATTTGGTATAATAATATGTAGGTAAGTCTAGTACATCAGGGCTGTCCAACTTTCATGTATAAATAAATAAATAAATAATAAATTTTATTTCATTAAGTGTGCACATTTGATATAAGTATTTCACCAGTTAAAAATATAATTAAGTTCATTTTGGATATGAGTGGTGCCTCACTAGACATTCGTCTGTATTGAGGCTACCTATTACATTGTGAAAATTGTGATACTGTTATTGTCTTTGTCTATAATTATCTATACTTAGCAATTTATTTGCACACATTATATATACCACACATACACACTTACACCAATATACACTACACCAATATTTCCAGCAACAAGGTCTCTGAATGTGAGGGCTGCATTAAAGGAAAATTATAACGCGGGGCCGCACAGGTATGGCTGGTGCACACACGATTATCAAGCAACACAGGCAATATTTTTTTATTATTATAGTGTCTTATAGTTTAATGGAAAAAAAAATATTTATCGTCATTCCACCCATTTACTTACCTATTATTTATTTCTTTATTTATGCACATGCAACAGATTCAGTAACAAAAAACAAATATTGACAGGTACATTAGTATAAAAATATACAATACACAAGACCAATAACATCCGTTCACAATCAACACACACCCAAAACAAATAGATTACATTACATAGTTAATAATATATCTATAAAATATTTGTGGTAACTATGGCTCGCGGGCCGTAGTTTCGACAATTATTATTTATAATAGTCTAGAGTTAGAATAGTCTATTATTATTTACAACAATAGATAGATATAAAGCCAATAATCTGGTAACCCAAATAAGTCCGTGTATTGTAGGCCCCTTAAGATTTTCATTTCTACAATACAATATTATAACCAAAATATTATAATTAATTTTAAATTCCCAAAGGAGCGTGCGGCTAGACCGATATACGATGAAATAGGGTAAAATTATGTATTTCTAATATGGTTAAATAAATCAATTGTATCGAATGTATCACATTTGACATTATACAACGTTTGATAGGTACAAGATAAGGAAACTGTTAAGAAGAATATGTGGACCCGTGAAAGAGGGGAACAGTGTGGCGAATCCGGCACAACAAAGAACTGTACGATATCTATCAGGCCCCTAGCATCTCAACCCATATGAGACTACTCAGGTTGAGATGGGCTGGGCACGTACAGAGAATGCCGGACACACGCGTCCCTAAGAGAATTATGACTGGACACGCGGGTGGAAGAAGAAAGGTGGGAATACCCAGACTGAGGTGGGAAGACGAAGTGAGAAAGGATGCAGCACAGCTTCTCCAGTCAGCCAACTGGAAGTCAGCCGCTGAGGACAGAAGGAGTTGGATCGCCTCCATGTTGCGGGAGGCCAAGGCTCGATATGGGCTGTAGCGCCATCGGGGAAAAAGAGAGGTCCAAGATAGGCACAAGTCATAAATAGAAACAGTGGCGTAGCGTGGGTTTCTGCCGCCCGTGGCGGAAGTCAAATCTGCCGCCCCCCTCATTTTGCATATAAATCCAAAATTATCGAAAAAATACAGGAATTATACAGAACTCCTAGGCTGGAGTAGAATAATAACGATTTTGATATTGATAAGGCATAGGTAAAAATAGAAAAGTAGCGCCAGAGGGCTAGTTTTTTTGAGTTTTTAATGGAAAAAATGAGATTTAATGGCTTTTTAAAATTCATCCCTAAAAAATCCCGCCTCTTTCCCCAAAGTGTGCGGCCAGGGCGGACTGCCCCCCCCCCCCCCCCACGCTATACTTCTGTGTAGACATCAGCTGGTCTGGGTATATAGAAAGTAATCTTCTGAAAAGAAACCTATTAAGTTTATATCTATACATCCCATTCAATTTCTGTTCTTAATAATGGAATATCATACAAATCTCTACTCCTATGAGTAGATATAATCAACTTACATAATTCTGGTTGAAATCGGGTAACAATGTAACGCAGCACCGTGGCAACTTTTGCAAGTTATTCGAATACTTACGGAATTTAAAACACTTCTTGATCGTAGTGCTCTCGCATAGAGTAGAGAAATTTGATGAACTCTTTAATCTGCTCGAGTGTTTGCTCTGCCATGTTTGAATTTGTTTAATGATTTGTATTAATGGTTTGATTGTATATGATATGTAAAAATTGACAAGTACAAGTGCTCCTCTCGGGCATACGTATGATTGAACACAATAAACAACAATAAACAATAAAATAATAATTTACCATGAGAATGTATATACGTACAATAATGTGCAAGGATAAATAAATAGGATCCGAACTGGCCACGGGAGATGTGGACACCTCCTCCATAAATGGGGCAAGAGGGAACATCCCCAATGCCAGTACGGGCAGATAGAGACGGTGGAACACATTGTGGGGCACTATCCCATCAAGTTCGAGGGGGATATTAGGGAAATACATATGAGGTGACGCCAAGGGCAATTGAATATCTGAGAAATATTGAGGCGGAGCTCTGACTCAGACTCCCAGATTGTTTGCACAATGATCGTTTTCGAATACGAAAGAAAGAAAAGAAAAGCAACGTGTGAGGATAAGAAAATCTGTTCTATCTGCCTACCCTGCAAACCCACATAATTTTTGACAGGTCACAGCTAATATCTATAATCAGTACGTATAATAATTTGCATGAAAGTTGTGCAAAGTTTGCAGGTAATCGGAGCGTTCATTTCTTCTCATTCTAACTTCTTATACTTTATATACTTATACAAACAGCACCGTGATTCTGTGATAGCGTAACACAGAGTTGAAGACGTGGCGGATTGCCTTGCAGGCGAGAACTTAGTACCGTTGTACAATTTGCCTGATTTAAGGATCGCAATCTCACAATCGAATTTTGATTCATATGGTGTTTTTTTTTTCATATCAACACTATTATGGTGTTCCATGTAAGATCAAATATATTATGTAAGATTGAATTAATAAAATACGTTGTAATTAGAATAGCATAGCTCGTAAGACTTACATATAAGTATAGATATAGTTTGAAATATTGTAGTAATAAGTGAAATTTTGTAACCTCCTTGGACAAGGATATTGAAGGAACGTAATTCGGGGGTGGGGTTTGCCGGGGGCCTCCCTTAAGGCTAACCCTGGGCCCACCTCTTAATAATAATTTGCCTAGAAGTGCGGGTAAAGAGGTCACTATTAATGCGCCTGAGCTACCCGGGGATGTGGAGGGCATTAAGCCTGCGGGATTTTCCTTCAATCAACACTCAAGCTTACAAATTCTTCCGATAGGTGAACACGTTTTCTAATACGGTATCATTACTTTCTTTCTATGTAAGAGTATCTTTTTTCTCTTGGAATATGTAAGATTAGATTCGTTCGGCCTCTCTCTCTCGTCGGCTACCACTCAGATCAAATGTATGTGTAAAGCGAAATAATATTTGGATATGAATAAAGGAAGATTGAGGACACAAAGGACTTTTTACTGCACGCTCTATCCGTCAAATTCATGCAATTTGTCATACACGCTCTCCGATTCTTTTACTCAAAACGCGTCCATCCTTGAGGATCTGGTCGACATGATCGGAACAGGTCAGTCTCGAGCGACCGCGCTTCCTCACCCCTTTTCGCTCACTCAAACAATTCATTTTTACGAAAATCTCGAAAAATTGATTGATAATCTTATTTCTGTATGCCTACATACGAATTCAAATGAAGTAAAATACAATCAGTAGGTAGGTATCTCCTGGAGTTTTTAATTTGCATACCTATATATTTTGCAAATATTATGAAAGTGCAAAACATCGATGAATGATGATTTGTTCATCGATAATTTTTTTAATGCTTTCCATCCCCATTTTGATAAAGTCACGGTTGAGGCACTTAAATCAAATTACAAGATAAACTTTATTTGCAGTGAATGGTGTTATTTCAAGAAATCACATTATCTCTGAATATTCTTCTCTTTATTCTACCTACATATGCAAAGTAGGACATTTAAATTCGGGATGCAACTTAAATATTTTGAATAACACATTATATTATCCTATATGTTGTCATCAGGCTTCAGCGCCCTGAATTGTTCTCATCCAATACTGAGAGAATCGTCTTGAAACTGAAGACAGTGATAGATGAAAGTGTGGACTGCAGATTGACTGTTCTGAAAGTGCAATTGGAAATTCCTTGAATTAAAAAGTACCCCTGAAATTTACGGGATCTGAGAATTTTCCGTTCAGTTTTTCAGGTACAAAAGTATAATTTTGCCAAAATACTGGTAATTATAATCTTAACAATCTGACTGTTTTGGATTTTTAAATTTCTTCACAGGTTTCTTTCAAAAAGGTATAATTCACATTGTCCCTTACATTATTCTTATTTCGCGCTAACATTCTCATACAACGAAAATATAACGATTTTTGCTCAGTGCATATATAGGCTCTTAAAGCCAATAATACACAGTTCACCAGCAATGTTTTAGCAAGTTTGCACAGGTACTCAATGGTCTATGTCCAGGAATCAGTTTTACACGGGAGAACTCTAATGCTGGATTCCACCAACTTTTGGTGAAGGTGAGGAATAGCGAAGATGGGAGCCACCTAACCTAACTTTAAATTTTGTATGAAAAAAAATAACTCCGCTTTTCCTCACCTAAGAAGTTGGTGAAATCCAGTATGAGACTTATTATTATGGGCAAAGGATTAGGCAGAATTCTGGTAAGGATGTAGGTTATTAAAAAACCAAACAGCTATTACAGTTAAAGAGAAAAATTACTACAACATATAATATGCAATAGTGGTTGCATTAACCTGAAATCCAGGCGCAGGGCCCCCGGACACAAGATCCAGTATCTAATAAGCAGAGCTGGGCAGAAAAGCGTTAATCCGTTAATCGTTAATTAACGAAGTTAACATTTTGGTTAACGATTTAACGCTTTTCTCACCTCCAAAAATTGTTAACGGATTATTTAACTTCCGTTACATTTTAGTTCCGTTAATTAAGTCCGTTAATATTTGGTTGTTTGCATAGATATCATCCACTGGCGGCGCTGGCATTAGATAATCCAAGGGTTGTATGTGGTTATGTGTGGAATCGTATGTGGGTTGGGAGTTGGAAAAGAAATTTCACATTGTTGGGATACATCGCGATAGTCTAAATGTGATAGTAGTTGTACTAATGTAGTTCTATTTCATGGCATTTAACCGTGATTTTTTACATTAACGCTTTAACGGATTAACGTTAACTTCCGTTTCATTTTTCAAAATGTAACGCTTTAACGATTAACGAAGTTAACTTTTTAGTTAACGGATTATCGATTAACGAAGTTAACTTTTTGATTAACGATGCCCACCTCTGCTAATAAGCCCGGATTTTGACACTATTGTTCTCAAACTGTTTTTCTCATTTCTCCAACACAGTTTTATTTGAAAAGCTGTCGTCCAATTCACCTATCGTATACTCTTTTTTTGTACATTTTTGTCCGTCGAATCATCTGCGGACTGCTATATTTGAACGAAAAAAAGAATGTCTCTGTCTATTAAGAACTTTTAATTCGTTCTTTGTCTTTCTCAATTTCCATTCCGTTCTTCTGAAATGCGAACAACTTCAGGTGAGTAAATTGGGTTAATAATTTAAATATAAAAACGTACAATATAAAATCGACTCACCTACATAATTCCCGTCGTAACCGGATATGAATGTTCGGAAATTTAATTTTCATTTATTTATTAAACACACACAATACACTTTACAATAATTATATACATAGTAGGCATATGACTACAGCAAAAAAATATAGCCAACTTTTTGCTTCTCAATTTTTATTGCTTCTAATTGCGAATTCCGTATGAGTTGAAGAATAGAAGTAGTGTTATTCTCCAGTTTCAATCCTGCGGATTGGTTTGCAGCAAATTCATACATATAGTAATAGTTTATTTTTTTTTTTTTTTGTTTATGTATTATTTTATTTTATTCAGAGAAATCAGACAGACACAACAATAAATTTTACATTAATCAACATATCGACAATAAATAGACCATAAACGATTCCAAATTTTACCCACAATACAGTGAACATAAATAAAAAAAACAACACGTACAACGAACAAAGAGCAGAACGAGTAAATAAAAGAACAAACGAATAATTGAACAGCAAACAATTATAAGAGACACTGACAGATGGTTGACAAAACATTCACAGAGCATAAATTAAACACAATAATCCAATCAACCCTCCAATCAGGAGTGTCAACAGCATACATACAAGGACTAACTACTGAAAAAAAAATGTAATACAAGAAATGCCTTTAACCAACTCTTCGTGGATTTTCACGGGAAGGTGCTAGTAGTTTCATGATACGGCGTCGGGGAAGTCGTTCCATTTTCAAACTTTTGAATTTCAGGGAGAATGTTGGAAATGTTGGAATATTATACAAAAGCGGTGAATTTCGTCTGATTATAATTGTCTTTTATGTTTTATGTCTATCATAATGAAATTGTAAACAATACTCAAGAGTCTCTTAGCTCGCTGGAGTTTCATTCAGTTTCATCAGGAATATTAAGAGTATGCATACCGACATTGCAAATATTTCTAAAAACGGGAAACCTTATATCTCGACAACCGTTACTAAATATGCTTCTTCTTCATCTTGTTCTAGATCATTGATCTGTATGTGAACGGATGCCTTCCTCTTGGGATGTGGAACACCAACTATCCTTCCACCTTTCTGGCGGTCTTCCTGGCTGACGTTGTCCCACGGGTGTGTTATGGGCAACGATGTGGGGTATTCTGCCCTCATCCATCCTGTCCACGTGGTCTCTCCAGTATCGTCACCCTTTTCTACGATATCTTCCGTCTGACAGGAGTGGTACTTTCTATCTCAAGTGACGATCGTGTCTCTCTGTAAACGACAGTAATTTGCGATTTCTAACCGCGTAACGTTCTTAAAAATCTTAAAACACACTTTTAAAACAATCACACGGCGTGTGTTCATCGTGAGATAATCTTCATACAAAAGTCAGGGTGGCCATGCCCTCAGCCGCTCGATTCGTACCGCGTAAGGATTTCTATCTCGTTTCTATAGCGTATTTTGACAGATAAACACACTCCAAACATTCTCAATAAAACGGAGGAATCTTACGATCGTGTTGTGGACGTGTTGTTTTAAAAACCATTTATAACAAAATATCTTAATTATAAATTATCAAAAGTGAGTGTAATACTCAAATAAATAAATAGTGTGATCAAATAAACAAGTGAAGTGATAAAAAATAAGGTGTTATTACACTGTTGCGACTCCACTTTTGTGATGTGTATTTTGTCTCAAAGAAGCGCTAAAACGGTATTTTTTCGCTATACTCGGCTGCGGGTGAGGCCATACGTTCGTTCAGCCTCACCCACAATCAAGCTGAGCGAAAAAATACAGTTCTTGACATTTTTTTTAAACAAAATAAATCGTGACAAAAATAACATTTCAAGAGTAAAACATCCCTGAGTGTACTAATCCCTTTCAAGAAACACATTCTGTGCATGCGCCCGGCCCCACCCGCAGCCGGGGCGAGCAAAAAATACCGTTTTCAGTGCTTCTTTGAAACAAAGTGAACTTGACAAAAAGTGGGGCCACAATAGTGTAATAGTACTCAAAGCAGCCTTATCTTGATCAAAATACGTACGTGTTTGTAAAATAGGGTTCTTGACCCATAAATATGTGACAGAGCAAGTTAATTGTGTGTAAGAATAGGAAAGTCTGGGGTTTTATTCTCTCCGCCTACCTCACAAGGGATGAGGCACGAGGAGATATGAAAATACAAGACAACACTAGTTGGACACCCAGATTCAAAAAATGGAGACCATGGGCAAACAAAAGATGAGTCGGAAGGCCCCAGGGTGGATGATGTAATCTCGGTGCTTGGTGCAAAGGGCGACCAACAGAAGGGAGTGGAGACATTTGGAAGAGGCCTACTTCTAGCAGTGGAGAGATCAGGGCAGAAGAAGAAACGTTCCACGAGTAAATGTCCTACTTTTATAGGTATGTACATATATACCTACTTACATAATGTAATAATGCATGTAGTATTATGTTCATAGATAGTGCAGTGAGTTCAAATGCATAGTAAAAAAGCGTAAACCATGTTTCCTCGTGGAACACACAAGTCTAACTTTTATAGGTATGTATACTTACGTAATAGAATAATGCATGTCAACCTGTAGATGGGTAGAAGAAGGCTGTCAGAAAGTGCTAGAACCACTTGACTCTCAGCGATTTCATGTCCTCAGTAAAAGTAATCATATGCTAAGCACTAATGGACAAGCAGTATGGCTAAATTGAAAGAATGAACGATGAAAGGATAACAAGGAAAATTTACCTGGGTGAAAGAAGAGGTGTAAGGAAACGCGGCCATCCAAGAACCACATGGCTGGACCATGTTGACCAGATCCTCAAGGGCGGACGTGTTTTGAGTAAAAGTAATCGTAGAATGTGAATGAGGAATTGCATGAATGTGACGGAAGCCCGAAGTATGTGTGTAAGGATAGGAAAGTCTGGCGATCCATTCTCTCTGCCCACCTCGCAAGGGAGGTGCCGTGAGGGTATAGTATAGGAAAAAAGATAATTAAGAATAAATTTACAAGTAGGTAGTATTACACAAAAATTTATTTAACAATAACATTTTTATGATAAAAAATCTTACATGTTATATCAGTACATACATTTAACACAGTCTTTACCTTCCCAATAAAGAATGTAATAGCCGCCTCTAAAATAATAATACTTCTTCTCAGTCGGTCCCTCGGTTACGAGGATCGTGACCCCCATGCTCACGGATGAGTCTCGCCCATCCTTCCCAGTCTTGCGCCATCCTTGTGGATTCGTACAAATTGGCCCCCGTGATACTTTTGACCACATCTGTCCACCTCATCTGTAGTCGTCCCCTTCCCCTCCTACCGTCAACCGTCTCAAGCATGATTTGGCGCTCCAGGCTGTCTGGACCCGCTCTCACAATATGGTCAAAGAAACGGAGCGTACGCTGCTCACACACTGTGGACAGGCGAGTGGAGACATCGAGCTCTCTCAGGATTGATTCATTGGTTCTGTGCTCGGACCAATGCACACGGAGCAAACGTCTCCAGCACCACATCTTGAATGCGTCAATCCTGTCCCAATACAATCATATTAAATATAACGTAATTAACTAAAAAAGCTATCCGTCAACACTGTACTATATAACTAGGTACAAGCATATCATGACAGTATGATAACATTGGCCAGTAGGTACATACAACACAGAGTCTTTCAACCATTCACATTCAGTTAGGTATTGTGAGACAGGTAGGCAAAAATATATTTTATACAGGCCCTACATACATATATTCACACTGTGTACCAATTACACTACATATATTACTATAGCCTTAGAACATAACTATATATCATGAAACCTAACTATATATCATGAAATAAAAATCATCCTAATAATTTCTTTTTCAAACTGGCATACAACATTACTGGGTAATTCATTAATATCAATTATTTATTTATTTTTTCAGATGCTCCTGGATATGCATGGAATAGCGTGATAGCACCAGATATGGCCAACGTTCAAAGAAGAGGAACGATATTCTACTTATAATATGTTATGGATTTTCGTCTTGCGCCCAATCTCGAACACTCATTCTAGACGGGATGTCTTATCTGTAACAAATTAATAATATTGCAATATTATGTATCTTTATATATAAAGAAGTTATAAAAAAACATTAATGTTTATTTTATTTAATTATTGTGAATTAAAAATCAAAGATAATACGGAGACATCTATGGAAATTGTAAGATAACACATAGTGGGTGAAACTAAAAAGTAAAGTGCTATGGGAATATTTACAAAGATGGCGTGTAATCGATTATCATTATTATTCATTTAGTGTAATTACATTATCTACTTATAGTGTGGAAGTTTGTTCCACAATGTTCTTTGTTCATTCTGGTTTAACCTATGTTATGTATGGTGTCAGCGTTAGTCACACTTTGGTGAAATGTACCCGATATAGAATTGTTGTACAAACTCAACAAAACTAACATGATTTAATCGATATATACTTTACCTAAACATGACGTTATGGTATTATTTTATTCTCTTGACCTTGGTGATCTCTATGGAAAAAGCATCCCTGTCTGCCACAGTCCAGAACAACTTGTCGACGGTCCTGATGCTACACTCAGCTATGACATCTGATGTCTTCCTATTCCTCGGCGTCCTTGTATTCTGCCCTTCATAATTAACCGGAGTAGTTTGTGTTTGTCGTCTCACAGATCGGTATCGGTACTACCTGCAAATTAATCGACGACTTTCATTAATTGACACTGTCGATATTCAAAATTAATTTTTAATGCACATCACTAGTTTAATGCACACCTCTCTCCATATCGCTGGGTACCTATATTCTTGTTTGTCACTTGTCAGTTAGTTATTGACTTTTTGTTAATAATCAATCTACTTACTTCATGATGGGAGATGAGTATAAATCTAATATCTATTGTATGTCAATGTTGTTAGATTATAGCACACAAAGTGACATTTTGAAGTTTGTAATATGAATGTATTTAACAAAGTGATATGGGAATATTTACAGAGATGGAGTGTGAAATAGATTATCATTATTATTAATTTAGTACATATAATTACATTATCTACTTATAGAGTGGAAGTTTGTTAACCTATGTTGTGTGTAGTGTTAGCGTAAGTCACACCTTGTGCTAGTCTCCCGGTCCACTCCACTCAGCTTTAACATCTGATGTCTTCCTATTCCTCAGCGTCCTTGTGTTTTGCCCATCATAATCAACTGGAGTAGCACCTCACTTGGTATTGGTACTGCCTGCAAATTAATTGGCGTCTTTCATTTGATATTGTCTATATTAAAAATTAGCACATCACTAGCTTTTGTGTAAATAAAGATCCATCTCCATAACGCTAGGTATATTCTTGTTTGTCAGTTGTTAGATATTGGCTTTTGTTAATAATCAATATATGTACTTACATCATGATGGGAGATGGCCTTGAGACTAAGCAGTGTTGTGAGAATCTTCCTTTGTCATTCCTAACAGCATTGTCCACTCCCTCACAAGTGCACTGCTAAAGTAACACATAGTAGAATAGATTACTTCATTGTGGTGGTACAAAATACCCTAACAGCTTGACTTGCTTGCTTATACGTGAGCACACACTCCATTATTTCTGGAAATAATATATAAGCCATGTAACACTACAAACATCGACAATTATAAAGAATATTTCACTGATGCTATAATGTATACATACTTTAGTATACAATGCCAATGAATGTAGGTAAATGAGGGTTATGTCACTAGATCGTCTCAAATCTGAAAGGAAACACAGAACATTTGTCGCGGCGGTCGTAAATGGGCGTAAAACAACTATTATATGTGTAAATAGTCCAAATTTATTACTTATTTACCTATACTAAACGTTTATAATACGTGACACATTCGCGCGGGATCTCACTGACAGATTTGCGTTGATATTTTGACAGTTCGAGTAGTCTTTCTTCTTCTTCGTATGATAGATTTATGGCTATCACAGCTATATGGTGACAGCTAAACCATAGAGAACACTCGTGTTGTATGGAAGTCCTTCATATGATAACTCACGGGTTAAACCACTGTGCCAGGGTGGCCATTCCTAACTCACGGTGATAATGAACTCACTCACTTGAGATTCGCGGTACGGAGTCCAAACTCACCGTGAGTTCAATGACAGTGTGTCACTGTCACGTAAAAAAAATAGAAAGTACCATTGCAGGTCTCTCTAATCTCAGTGTTCCTCACCCTGTATCTGAGAGTTCTCCCTATGCTTTAAAACAAAATAGGGTGGATGCATTGAACCTTTATCTAGAGAATAACCGTAATAGATTTTTTATATCTTGTATAGACTTCTCAAAAAAAAATTGAGGAAAACACCTCTGACCTTTTTTTCGAAAGACAGAAACTCGTTTCACGAAAGTCACGGAGTAATTTTTTTTTGTACTGATAATACCCATTAAAATCTAGGGAATAACCGTTAAAGTTTTTTGATAGATGCAAATTAACCCCAAAAAAATGACGCTATTTTTACCAATTTATCATGCGATTGTTCACGCGATTTTGAACCCTAATGCCGTGGGAAATGACCGTGATGTCATTCTTGGTACCAAGCCCTTAAATTCAGATGTTATTTCGAACGAGGATGAAGAATCGGAATTTGAATTTTCAAATTTGAATTTCGACTTTTACGAGAACAAAGTAAATAATTATTGTATAAGGATTTTCCAAGTGACTTTTACTTTGTGAAATTTTCTACAGAAAGTGTTATTGATATAAACTGGCGTCCTAAGTAAAGATCGCGTATATTAACATGGGTATCATCAGGGGGGGGCAACTGCCCCCCTGCCCCTCTTAGAGATTGGAATAGGTATAGTTTTTTTTCACACTAAATGATACAATCTCACAAAAAAATAACATTATTATCACACGTTTTCTCTTTATATCATAAATTTTCTAAAAAATTGTTTGAAAACCCATCAAAATACAATTGTTTTATACAAAAATTCTATAAAAAATACAAAAAAATTGCATGCGGCGCTATTTTCGTATTTTTTATAAAAAAACATTTTCCAAACATATTATTGTGCAGAGTATTTTACTCGTACATTTTCAAATAAACCAAACCACGTCTTACAAAAAAATCTCTCCGACATGTGGATGGATAACGTACTGTTAAATTCATTATTATACCTTATGTAAAAGAGGGTTCGAGGGGTGGCTGGGATTAGAATCTGGGAACCCAAATTATTGGTGTGAACCAGAAACCAGATAGATACAGACTTACTTCATAATTTCATACTTTATGAAAAAATGGTTTGGGCATGTTGAGAGGAGAATGAAAGATGACAGGATGACAAAAAAGAAATATATTAGAGTGAGCGAAGAGGAGAAAGGAAGCGCGGCCGGCCGAGACTGACCTGGTTCGATCATGTCGACCAGATCCTCAAGGATGGACGCGTTTTGAGTAAAAGGAATCGGAGAGCGTGTATGACAAATTGCATGAATGTGACGGAGGCTAGGAGTGTGTGCAATTATGGGGCTGTCTGGCGCTCTGTCCTATCTGCCTACCCAGCAAGGGAAGTGGGATGAGGGTATAGATAGATGAGAAAATACGCAATGTGTGCGTTGTGTAAATGATTGTCGTCTCTTTATATATTAAATTTACATTATATTTTATTTATAGAAGTTGTATTACGTAAGTATTCATTTTATTGCCAAAGGAGGCAGTAGAAAAAAGGTTTTTCAGACAATTTCATGTAGGTATCCATTACATAAATTGACACTTTTTATTATGTAAAAGTTGTTTCGAATAAAAGGTCTTATTATTATGGTGGCTTCAGTTACATTACGCCACTGCGTGTAGTCAAAAACTATCTACTGAAATTGAGTCACATAGCTATAAATAGGTACCTAATTAGTAGTTCTATTTTTGGACTTCTTACTTAATAGTTTTATGCCCAATCCCACCAACTTCCACCTAGGCAGGGGAGCCCTAAGTAATTTCCATACAAAAACAGAGATAATAATATTGATTGAAACACCAAAGTAAAGTGAGTATAATGTCATATGAAATTCTACACAAAACTCTCCTAGTTGGGGAGATTCTGGGCGGAGATATTTGGGCACCTAAAGTAGGAGAGTTTTATGTAGAATTTTATATAACATTTTTTTTTTTACACGGCGTAAGCCATTAACAAAAAACACAAACAATACAACACCATTAAAACGATCAATAACAAACAAAAGAACCTAAGTAATTTTTAAAAACAACCTTCAATTATGTACTAAATATAAAATTATAACACAAACAAAAAAATACACACTACTAAAATATTTCAACAATAATTTTCCCATCGAAGCATGACAGTACAAAAATAAGATAAAATATTAAAAGCACTAAAATATATAAAATGAAATAATGAATAGGTAAATATAAAATAAATATAATTTGTTTTTTTTTGTCTTCGCATGTAGGTATGTATAATTTATTTGGTCTTTTGACTTTCGTGTAATAGTGTACGTATGTATGTGACTGATTTACTTTGCATGTTGCTTAATGTATGCCTATACCACTGAATTATGATGTGAATGTTTTATTTTAAGATTTTTTTATGTAACTGATTTGTTTTATATATTACGACTGTCCTATTTGATATGGTATTTATGAATGATTTAATATAATATGACTGTTTTTTTTTATATCAGGATAGAGATTTTTTTTTTAATGCATATGTCTGATTTATTTTGTGTAATTTTGTTTTTAAATGTTTATTTTTATTGTCTATGTAAAGATTATTAATGTTTTTTTTTTTTTGTATGTGGGTATGTGGCTGATTTATTTTATGTGATTTTACTATGACCGGGTACTTTATTTTCTATGTCAAGATTACGATTGAATTATTTTATTTTTTATATGTAGGTATATGGCTGATTTATTTTATGTGATATAGATGGATTTATTTGAATTATTTTATTTTTTATATGTTGGTATATGGTTGATTTATTTTATGTGATTATTGACTAATTTATTTTATATTTCGTGAATGATTTGAAATTTGCGTTGTGTGTCCTATTTTGTTTGACATGTTTATATGTTTGAGTTCGCTCACCTAATTCTCAATTTGAATGTAATTATGTACCCAATGGTACCCAGTTCATTACAGGCTTTGGATGCACATATTATGTGTGTTAAAATGTTTTTTTTTGTTTATATTTTGGTTTACTTTTTTATTGTTATAATACTCGTATATTTTGTACTAATGGCCTAAAAAGCCGTGTATGATTGGAAATAAATAAATAAATAAATAAATATGTATTAACAATACGATAGTATCGCAAAAATAGACAATTTCGTAACCCGTAATAAATAGTAATAATATAAAAGAGTCATAGTTATAAAAACAAGAAATATTATAAAAATTATATACAGGAAATCTTGTCAATAATTAAAAAAAAGATATAAGTAATACAAACTAAGTAAGTACCCAAACAGAAAAAAAAATATGTCGCGCATTATAGTGCATTTAAATATATTTACATCAAGATTCAAGTAAGTATTTATAAGTAGGTACGTATAATAAAAATGGACAATCACAAAAACAAATAAATTAGTGAGCGGAGCATCAGGGCCGCAACAACGAAACACTATGCCATTTGACACAAATAACAAAGTATGTACAAGTAAGTGATATAAAAAATATTAAAATATTAAACAGTTAGGTATATATGAAATTATGTATTTTTATCCTTGAGCGCGTCCGGTGTCAGGGTTTTTTCTTCTCTGAAATGACGTTGACGACTTCACGATCTTGGGCACAGAATTGATAAATTTCACCTCAAGGTCTTCCTCGCCATCTTCCTTCCTTCTATCCACTTCGTTCCACAATTCCTTCAGCTGCTTCCTTTGCATAAATGTTAGATCCTGTTTGAGTTTGACATTTTTAGGCAATCATGAACGGACCGAGACAAATTTATTGGCATGGTTCTCATCACTGAATACAATCTTGATTGGCCTACTAGCTTTATCGCCGTTCCTTACACCAAGCCTATATGCAGTCACAACACGTAAGTAGCCCGTATCATCGACATCACTGACCAGTTTCTTGATCTTCTGTAGATCGGCATCTGTATTTGACTTCTGTTCACTCTCATCAGATTCTGGGACATTAACTACAATAACATTTTTTCTACGTGCATTTCTATCTGTCATTTCATTATGCTCCTATTCTTTTATTCGGTGTTTTAATAAATTGCTGACCTGTTTCAGAACAAAACTGTTCGAATACTTTTTTTTTAAGTTTCATGATGTCTGTAAAAATACCTAGTTAATATTAGATCGTTACTTAGGTAAACTTTACTTTGTAAAAACTTTTTTTTCGTAATCGCTCTTCTAACCACGTCACTTTTTATAGGTATGTAATATTTATATTATGGGCTATGGCTGTTTCTGTGCCTTGATATCTTATGCCAGGCCACATGTTTGGCCCTTCCCGCGAACTCCAAACCTCAACGAACACACAAAAATATAACAGTTTGCAAGCGCTTGCCGCCAACTTCCGTCGATTTGTGAGAAAACCGACACTCGTTAATCGTATCAAGCATACACAACCCAAATCAAACACTCTATCCACACGCATGCATTTGTGATAGCTTGTCTAGATTTACCAAGCGAGTGGACCCAGCATTAGTAGTTTAGTTTACAATTCACGTGTGTAAAGATACATAATCATCATCATGAGCTCGACAGCCCTGGGTGGGCCTTGGCTGAATCCAGGAGTCTCTTCCACCCTTGTCTGTCTGTTGCCTTCGTTTTCCAATTCTGTATCTGTAGTGTGGATGTATCAGTGCATAGATACATCCACACTACAGATACATAAAATTAATTTATAATTTGAAGTTTTATTTATTTCAATTTGTAAAGACGCTGTTTAAAGTCATCTGATAGATTTTGTTTACATGCTACGGCAAAAGATTTGAGGGCATTGCCCTTTAGACAAGAATTTAAAAGATATACTAGTTGGTTGGTACCTACCTGTGAAAATTCACGGAGAACAAAAACTTTATTTATTAGATCCTGCTTCTGTTGGTCCGTGATGACTTTTACACCGTGTATATTGTTAAAATTTAAATAAATAAATATATGTATTGCAGTGGCGTATATAGCATTTCATTTCGGTCGGGGCCTGACCTAGTATTTGACTTTGGGGGGGGGGGGGAACTCCTGTCAACGGTTGAGACAGAAACGGGCAGAACCATGGGCGTAGCCTGCTTCGAAGCTGGGAGTGGAGTCAACAAAAATTTGAACATAGATGTATTGTGTAAAAATATGAAAGCGCCGCAGGCGAAATTTTTTCGTGAATGTAAGTGAAAAAGGCCATGTTTTAGGTTGGTATTAATATTATGTATAATTTTTTTGTGAATAATAATGGGTGAAGTGATGAACTTGAGCAACTTTAATGTCTTAAAATAACGTTTTTTAAATAATTGTTCAACAATTATAGGGGGGGGGGGGGGCTCGCCCCCCATATACGCCGCTGATGTATTGCCTGCCTCGTATAAGCGAGTTTTTACAAACACACTATACCTATAGGTATAATTATATTTTGAGTTGTCTCAAATATTTTTATACAAACTTCAACACGTGTAAGAGAAATATTATTTTATCATTTAAAACACGTTTTATTTTACCGAAAAAATAACGTAATTTTAATGAGATCACAATCTCTCGCAGCCTCAATATTTATGCCAGCGATAATAATTTGAATTTAACTCCAGTAATTTTTTAAAGTGCTGAAACGTCATAACCTCTCGACGTATTGGAAAAATCCGTTAAGTAATTTTTAACCTAAATTTTATCTTACGTTTTAACGTAGAAATAAGGTAGAAATTTTAATTTTGCGCTGGTTGTAGTTTCGTATGAAGAATATTATGAGGACCGATGGAAAGGGAGCTTCGATGACTTCCTATACCTGAATGAGCCAGTGACTGAATATATAAAGAACGTTCAACTTACTTTCTGACGACTAAGCTTGCTTGCGAAATTTATCATTGCCCAATGTCCAACCTTCAAACTTTTTCCTTTGAGGGATGTGATATACTTCTTTTGACCATACGATTAATAAATAAATATGAGGACCGAATTCTCTCAATTGATTATTGTTGGGGATAAATCAAGGATTAAGGAATTGGATGTTGCCAGTCAAGAACTTAAAACGAAAATTCTTCTGGAAATTCACATACCATGGATTAAGAGTAGACATATTGACATTTCAAAAATTTCTAAAAACGGGAGACCTTATGACCATTTCGATAACCTTACTAAAAATGCTCTGGAGAAAAATAGAGTAGATATGTTTTCATTGCTTTTTGCTGTAACTGTTTATAAATTTGCTCCATTTGACTATGTAATGTTTGTTCAATATGTAAACCTGACGATTCCAAGTTCCTAAAATAAAGCCTACAGATGATTTAAAACCAATAAACCAATCTTGGTCCTGACGATATATCTATTCTGCACTTCACGACCCACGCTTTAAGCTTACCGTGAAGTTCACAAAGACACTTCTTCAAAAAAAAACTTATCGTCGTCATCAGCAGGCATTTGTTATAAAGTTTACTTAGACTAAAAGGTAGTGCTTTCACAGACATTGATTTAATAAGAAAGCGACTAACACCTCTCTGTCCTAATTTCTTAGAATCTACCACTTTGTATATTAAGTAATGTATAGTAACGTGGAGCGTTCTAGTATGGGAAAAAATAAAGTTTGCGATATCGAATGCGCACGGTGCGCGATAGAAGCAGTGTCATGTTAGTATTTACCACGTGAAATATTTTTTAAAAATATTGACGGGAAGTACTACCCCAAGGCCAATGAATTTTTTCAAAATGTATGAAATTTATTTTTTTCAGAATCTTTATTTTTTTATTTTTTTAACTGTAAATGATAAGAATATAACTGTCAATTAAGAATCCCATCAAATAATGTCGATATTAGTGCAAGAAAAGAATACCGTCCCAGTAAATGTGGAAATTTAGAGCTGTTTCAGGTACGTGGTATTAAATAAATGTAATGATTGGTACAACTTCTTTATTATACTTCAAATTATCATTTCTTCGGTATTTGTATATTATTTAGATTAATAGATTACATAATTTGCAGTTTTTTTAATATATTTTTTATTTTTTTCAAAATTGACATTATATGGATAATTTTAAATTTTGACCTCGTTGGTTAAGTACTAAACATTGAAATATCAAAATACCCCCATACAACTTTTTGTTTGTGTCCCCATAGGGCATCTTTTCCACACCGCGTCTAACTTGATTTCCCCAAAAATGAAAAACGCTCCACCCTAAATTGTATAGTTAGTGAACTTCCTTGTGAAGTCAGCTGCCTTATTTTAATATATAATAGCTTTCTATTTTACAATACCTTGGAATCCATTAGTGAGATGGGTGCCATTCGACACGACGGCAGAGAAGCACAAAGTGGAGAATGGAGAGGACGGAGAGGAGAGCAGAGAAAGATGAGAGACGTGATGGGTGTAAGGAGAGTTGAAATGATCTCGTAAAATTGTCTAATGGATGATAATTTGAAGCTGTAAAATGGTTTATGGGACTTCCAATTCCATTTGCGACACGACATTTTGTCATCTTAAAATACACCGCCTACTATAATATTATTACCACACTTTTATTTAACTTCGTCTGTTGTTGTCTAAGTCTACATTTTCCTTTTCAAATTTTAAAACTTCCAAATGTCCCGCTACCTTAATCCCTCTACCACATGCTCGCCGACGCTCGTGTGAATGAGTACAAAGACGTGCGGACGTGGTGATTGTCTTGGATTGTATACGTAATCGACTGTTAACGTCTTTTTAATCATTCACACAAAAAACGTAGAGGGTCGGCGAGCATGTGGATGAAGCAAAAGATTTAGCTCATTTATTTGCTTTAGGTGACAGTTACTTCAAATTAATGCCACAAGTGGTTGGTTGGCAGACATTGCCGATGGCAATAAATCTGCCCTTTTTTCAATATAGTTTTATTAATTTATATAAATAATTCATTCTTACACAGGTCTTCACACAATCTTACACCTGGTTGATAACACAGTCGTAATGGCTGTATGGAAAATGATCACTTAAGCCAATCAATTACCGGTCTTAAGTCCGGTAGATGTCTGTCATACTCTATAAATCAGTTAAGATTCCTACATAATTGATAAAATATAACTACAATATGTAAACCAGCAAATATAAAATAGATTTAATAGGTATGTCCTTACAGGATTTTTTTGTGAAGTTAAGCCTAATTGGGCCATGAAGCCATGAATTATCAATAACTTTAAGTAGTTTTTATTCTAATAATTCCTACCTGTTTTCTCTGAAGGCATATAATTTTTAATCCTGTCTAATGAAGTATTTATTTTTCTCTTTTTCAGGTAAGTTCTTCAGGTTTTCTCACAAGGCTGAAGCGAAAAATTTAAGGATCTCTCATTTAGTAAGTATTTTTTTTTATTGAGAACTTAATTAGGTATGTAGGAACTAGGCGAAGAATTACTATTTCCAATAGAGAACCCCTTCTCGCATTATTACAATAAGTCTTCATAAAAATACCATATTACAATAAGTCGTAATAAAAATATTACAATAACGCGGCCTTCCGAGACTGGCATGGTCCGATCATATCGACCAGATCCTCAAGGATGGACGCGTTTTGAGTGAAAGGAATCAGAGAGCGTGTATGACTGTAGGCATGAATGTGACGGAAGCTAGGAGTGAGTGTTAGGAGGAAGGGCTGTCAGGCGCTCTGTCCTCTCTACAAGGGACGAAGAGGGTCTAGATAGATAGATATTCACTTCTTTGATTGACTTGTAATGTATCTACCATGCGTGTATCCTGTGGACACTCTTAATTGGGAGGTTAACGTGAATTCTATCTTTTGTGTATGTCATTATGTATGTTTGTTAACTATCTGTGTGTGTCCCTCTTAAATAAATAAACTTAATTAAGCAGGAACTAGTGGCGAAGAATGGCTATTTCCAATAGAGAACCCCTTCTCCCTAAAAAAATACCATATTACAATAAGTCAATTTGTTTTCCTACAAAACCCATATGAATCCTATCCACTACCCAGTCTTCCTCCCCATCTTTCCCGAAACCAAATCCTGAATGAATGGATAGGAGTGAAACATTTTTCTTTGACTCTGAAAATAAGCCATTACAATAATAATCCAAAGCATAGAATGTGATACGTGATCCCCATTAATAACACCTAATATCGCTGTAATACCTAGCAATACATCATACGAGCGAGCAGATACATCATAGTATCTACTATCGATACTCGTCAGGGACGTCGCTAGCATCGTATCTAGGGGGGGGGGAGGGGGCAACTAACATTTGAAGGTCTATTACACACGTCCGCAAGTTCAGTTAACTGAATCGACAGTTTGGAGTCGAAGGTTTTGGTCGGAGCAAACGGTCGATTCAGTTAACTGAATTTCCGAACGTGTGTTATAGCCCTAAAGCTCGCGACCCAACTATGACGTCACGGTCATTTCCCACGGCATTAAGGTTCAAAATCGAGTGACAATCGCATGATAAAATGGTAAAAATAGCATTTTTTCCCTTTTTTGGGGTTAATTTTGCGTCTATCAAAAAACTTTTACGGTTATTCCCTAGATTTTAGTGCATATTATCAGTACAAAAAATAAATGTTACTCCGCGACTTTCAGGAAACGAGTTTCCGTTTTTCGGAGAAAATATCAGAGGTGTTTTTCAATTTTTTTTTTGAGTAATCTATACAAGATATAAAAAATCTTTTACGGTTATTTCCTAGATAAAGGTTTATTGCATCTACCCTATTTTTTTCCAAAGCATATCTATTAACGGTGGTCGAGATATAAGGTCTCCCGTTTTTAGAAATTTTTGAAATGTCGGTATGCATACTCTTAAGTGTAAACTGATTACATTAAAGTAGCCGACAATCAGTCATAAGTCTGATGGAATATCCACTTTTTCCCGTACATCCGTTGAGATAACTATTTGTTACCTATAGGTATACCTCATACCTTTGAGGACTGAGGAATACCTATAGGTATACCTCAGTCCTCAAAGAACTCAAAATAACGGAACGACTATCTGCGGTGTGCAGTCGTCGAGTACTGGGTTTCTTTGGTCACATCACCAGAAGAGAATCAGGAAACCTGGAAAAAAATATAATCATGGGAAGTGTTCCAGGCAAAAGAAGTAGAGGTAGACCTCCTGCAAGGTGGTGCGACCAGATTAAGGAAATGACTGGGAGAGACTTGTGCTCGGTGATGCGGACTACGGAGAATAGAGAGGACTGGAGGCGTCTTGTTTTGTCCGTGGGTAGCTCCACAAATCACGACCCTCAGCAATGAGGAAACGATGAAAGAAGAAGAAGAAGAAGAAAGGTATACCTATTCATTTCTCTACCCTAACGACGCCCTTGATACTCGCATTACTTATAATATTATTATTGTGGAAGGAAATTGATCGTGTATAGTAATGTGAGCCGTGGCGGCCATTTTGTGGCGGGAAACCACGTAGGTACGTACAGGAAACGGAAACCAGAGAGTAATAAATAAAATTTGTTAATATTATTAGATAATACCAACCTACAAAATCTAAATATCTCGTACACTCCCAAGTGGACTCAAGTTGAGACACACTTTAATTACCACACTTATATTTAAAGCTTGCGACCCAACTATGACGTTACGGTCATTTCTCGCGACATTAAGGTTTAAAATCACGTGAACAGTCGTATGAAAAAAAGTTTAAAAAAAGCACTTTTTCAAATTTTTGGGGTTACGAACCTTACCTTCAAAGTTCAACGTAATCATTAGAAATTAACTATGAGATTCAGAAAAAAATGTTGTTTCAAACACACGCCACGCCTACCTAATATGTGTGCGAAATTTCAAGCTGTTGGGACATTGGGAAGTTACTAAAATTTGAAGATGAAAATGTAGACGCAGATAACAACAACAAAATGTGCGCAAAATTTCAAGGTTCTAGAACATTGGAAATTTATTAAAATTTGAAAGGGAAAATGTTGACGCAGATAACAAAAACTTTTTTATGTCAGTTTATTTATTGCGAGAACAACATTTCTTTAGGTGATTTGAGTCTCTCTGTTGTCCTAAAAGTGTTTGATTGCTACGTGCTAATGGGGTAGGCAGACAGACTCGATTTTAATCAAACAAATCGTCAATCAATAAATTGTAGGATAGATTGTACGAGGAATCTAAACAGGATATCGATAGTAGTTCGGTAATGTTGTTTATTGCGTGATTAGTACTGCACGATTTCAGCGGAAATGACCTGGAAACACTACAACATTTGATGTAGGATTTTCGACCTTATCCACAATATGCATCATACACAGATTCTACTTTTAGTAATTTCCGTTCAAATATTAATTTTAGCTTTATTATGTTCATGTACGTACACTCTTTTATGGTTTTATTGCGTCCTGTAATCATAGAAATCAAAAACGCTTTGAGATGATTACCCAATACCCATCATATGAATGAAATCATTCTATGGTCATAAAATTTTACCCCTTGGTTCAGTCACGTTTATGCAATTTGGCACTCACGCTCTCAGATTCCTTTTACTCAAAACACGTCCATCCTTGAGGATCTGGTCGACATGATCGGACCAGGTTAGTCTCACCCCTCTTCGCCCATTCAAATATATATTTTGTGTTCTTCATTCTCTCAATATGCCCAAACCATCTTAGTTTATTCACTTTCATTCTCGTCACAACACCAGTCTTGCAGTCACTCATTTCCCTAATTACCTCCTTCCTTATCATATCTCTCAGTGTTTTCCCACACATTCTTCTTAACGACCTCATTTCCACTGCATTCAACCCTGATTCGTCCTTCTTCAGCCACGTCCAAGTCTCACTAGCATGCATGAGGGGTCAGCACGAAGACAGCATTGTTTTCATGGAATCTTATTATGCGATAATTAATTGTCTCTTTCCATAATTTTAAATTGAATTAATATGTTACGTAAAAATTATCGTGCTTGCCTACACACAAAATTTGAAATTGAATCCTACTTACGTACTCAGAATTAATGATATTAAGCACTCGGCTCCCTATCCTATCCCTTGAGGGTGTAATATAAACTGAGGATGTGCTGGCAACACTGGAAGGTCCCGCGGCATAATATTATAATTACTACTAGCTGTAACGCGTAAAAATGACCCGGTTTTTGGTGTAAGCAGAGAGAACAGATCGGACCTACCAGATAATATTTTACTTATTAATATTTGTGCTAATTTTTTTACGCGCATACAAGTCTTGACAACTACATACACTTCAGTACTTACTGGGCAACATTCACCTATCCAGATATCACGGATATCACAGGATTAGGCTCAACGCGGGGCTTAAAATACAAGCATTGTGCCTGAAATATCAGTACTTATAAATCGTCTTACAATTACAATTTTTTGCATTTTTAGGTATCAATTTTCCGGAAAATCCGTTATTTTAATTATTTAGTAATATTGATTAATAAACTTATTAATTAATTATAGTCGCGAATTCGAGTCAACATCTACGTAACGGAAGACAATTTAAAACATTTTTTATTAGCCGAATCATTTTCGATAGTGGCTGAAAGCGTTGCTTAATGTTTTGTTTGAATTGTTGAATGTTTTGAATTGCGTACATATATTCATATCCGGTTTCGACGAGAATTATGTAGGTGGATAATTATTATTATAATTTTAAAAACCAATTTACTTAGTCAAACAATCATTAGAATTTGCCTTGAATTAAAATTGTGACGAGAATTCAATTATGTAGAAATATAATACGGGATTCGTTTTTCCAGAATTTTACTGATTTTACAATTTTCTGAATAGCTCATCAAAATTTATTTATACATCAACGGCTAAAGCCTTAAATAATTTCTTGTTGGTACATAGTGTCAATCTTAATATTCTCAAATACATAATCAAAATACAGAAAACTCTAGCAAAATTATAATGCTTCCGCTAGACTTCTTCGAGATTCTAACAGATTGTGATGATGTTGACGAACGATACATGGGGATGAGAACTTTCTGCAGGCACAAGATACTCGTAAATGGAATCATTGCCCATCCCAGACCTCCTCCGAGTACTGGACTTTGAAAGACGTCTAGGACTAGAGAGACTGCTCAACCTGGGTAGTCACCAGATGGGCACTGGGAGTAGTACAATAGATCTTATACATACATAGGTCGCAATCGGAAGTGCATATTATACCCCCCATTCAAAAGAATAATTATATATCTATAGACTTGATTCGAATGTCAGCACAAGTGGAATGAAAATAATTTTGATTAGGTACTTCTCAGGCAACAAAATGTAAGTAAAACCTTATGCCTCCGCTAGACGCGCACGACCCAACACGATCTTTTTGTGTTCATGAGTAAAAAGGCATGTGGGAGGCTGTTATTTTTCTGAAAAAAATAATTTCAGGAAAGTAGTTTTCTTTTTTTTCAAGAAATCTATTCAAAATATGAAAGATATGGTACGGTAATGCATTAGAGGAAGATTCAGTGTATCTATCTTATTTTTCCCAAAGCGTATTTAATGAGGTTTTCAAGATTTTTTTCTGAAAAATACCCTTTGTTCGACTACACTGCCGAATATTAATATTAAATCTAAATTTCAGACTTCACGTAGGCTCAGAATTGATTGATTGATTCAGAAACATTGTTATTTTACCGGTCTTTGTTAAATATTCAATTTGAATTACCATAACTTATGTGATGTTTCTTTTTGTACAAACGTGGAAACTTATATTTTACTAGCTGTAAATGTATAAAAAATTCCTCCACAAGGTAGGCGTAGCGTGGGAAGCCCCAAACTCGGTTGGATGGATGGAGTGCAGAAGGATGTGGATGCTGTTGGCATTAAGGCCTGGAGATGGAGGCGAACGCTGGAGGAGGCCAAGGCTCATAACGGGCTGTAGAGCCACCGATGATGATGATATTAGTGACGGGGGATTAGGAGCCTTTTTTGTAGTGTGAGACAGCGTAAATACACGCAAGTCCGTACACGCAGTTATAGTAGTATTAGTGAGCGCACAATGAACAAAGATGCACACAGATGCGTTCATTGTTCAAGGCAGTTATATCTGTTCTTTCACAAACACTTCAAAAAAGGCTCTTATATTGGCACTTGAAGTATACCCTGCGCGCCTTACTATGCCACAGACATCTGTAGTAAATCCGTGAAAAAGTATGAAATACACAAATTTATTCGTCAAAAAGGCTCGCCCTCCCCCCCCCCCCCCCCCCCTACTATCCCCCCTTGCTGGAGTCAGAAGCGTTACTATTCATATTATCGATACGAAAAACTATGAATTGGACACTAATATCGCTTTTTGCACACCACCCCTCCTCCCCTGAACCACTACGGGTGCAGGGAGTATTCGACACTAATACCGCTTTTGAATTCCACCCCTCCCTCCCCTTCCATTGCTCCAACCTCCCTACCATCCTGCTGTTGTCGGGAGGGTTACTATTCATTTTTTCGACACCGAAAGTTACATATATGGATTCGATACCCCCCTATACTTACTTTCCCAGAGGCACGCACAACAACTTGCCAAAGTTTCATCTCAATCGGATGAACTGTTTAGGAATCAATAAAGGACAAGGAAACAGACACTGTATTTTATAGTGTAAGATTATATAATACCTTCAAGTTAACCTATACTAGCTTTTTCTTTAACGTTTCATTCTTTGATGTCGCCTTCCTATTGTGACAGTTGTATATTAGTGTAGGTAGGTTAACGCATTAATCTCCTTTCAAATTCAAAGAAAATAAACATCAAACAGAATGTTTACCTCTACTTACGTGTCCAATGTTTTCTTAACCCACCTACTTTTCTGGTAGCCTGATATTTTTATTTCAACATTTTTTTTTGTGGCGTAGTTTTATCAACAGATATACAGCAAAGGATGGACTTTTTATCAAGCTCATGACTGATCGTCAGCATGTTTAGAGTGATCACTTTTATCGATGTTATTTCATGTGGTTTAATGTGATCACTTTGATCAAAACCAGTCGACGATTAGTCATAAGCCTGATGGAAAGTCCATCACATAGATTTTGAAATATTTTTATTCCATTTGACATAGATAAGTCATAATTAAATTGTTTCGATACAAGTCCATACAAATTCAACATGAAGACAATTTATTGACACAACAGTGTCAAAATCGTCAGATTTTTATATCTCTCACTTCACCAACTGTCAAGAATCAATCTTAATTGTTTTAATAGTGTTAAATAACACCTTTTATATACATTAAATACAATATTACCGTGTATGAATCTTATAATATCACACACGAAATATTACATTCTTCAAATTTTTTTCACGGTGCATCTCTTGGTAGCTATTTCAATACTCAAAGGTCCATCCTTTGCTGTATATCTGTTGACATAACTAATAACACCCCCTCCTATAGAAGGCATTGTAAAACATTAGAAAAGTTATAGAATTGGATCTATCTATCTATACCCTCACGCCACGTCCCTTGCAGGGTAGGCAGAGAGGACAGAGCGCCAGACAGCCCAATCCTTACACACACTCCTAGCTTCCGTCACATTCATGCAATTCGTCATACACGCTCTCCGATTCCTTTTACTCAAAACGCGTCCATCCTTGAGGATCTGGTCGACATGATCGGACCAGCTCAGTCTCGGGCGGCCGCGCTTTCTCACCCCTCTTCGCTCATTCGGATATATCTTTTTTGTCATCCTGTCATCATTTATTCTCTCAACATGCCCAAACCATCTTAGTTTGTTTACTTTCATTCTTGTCACAACACTAGTCTTGCAGTCACTCATTTCCCTAATAACCTCATTCCTTATCTTATCTCTCAGCGTTTTCCCGCACATTCTTCTAGAATTGGATCTAATGGGTTCAATTCTGTAATTTATCCAACTAAAATAAGTGTGTTTTAAATTTATTATACTATGAAGAAAAGAAAGTCGTATTTCAGCTATTAGGCACATAATTAATTACAGAATCGGATCTATCTTATAGTCTATTTATTTATTTATTTATTACAACTTATACGGCCGTTAGGCTTTTAGACACTGAAATACAACACAATATCACAATAAAACTTTAAAATTAAAAAAAAATTGACAACATCAGTTGAAAATTTAAGAAAAACATCATAATTGACGAATGCAATTAAAATTTAAAAAAAAATAAACATACTTATACACATGTAGCATTCGAAAACATATAAAATTAAAAAAAAAAAAAAACAAATAAAAACAAGTCATAAAAATGGTGCAAATGGTGCAATAATATGAAAATAAACTCTCCTGTATGCATTTTTCTTTCTGAACATTTATATTTCTATCAACTTTGAATAATTTTTCATCATTACCGTTTTGATTTGGTTCCCCTGCATAGGACTTTTTAACATCATAAACCTTTTAAGTATATTTTTCTTACTGAATGATTTATAAAAGCTCTTTGTGTCGCCATCACAAAAGCACTTTTTCATATCCTACTTCCTAATCACCTTACATAATTCTTCTGGAAACTGGGTATGAATGTAACGCAGGACCGAGACAACTTTTAGAAGGTGTTCGAAATTCGAATATACACGGAATTAAAAAAAAATCGCGATCTCAAATTCTTCAGCAGCACAAAGTATCCGGCTAATACAACTTTTTATTGACATAATATTGCGTAATATAATACATAATTATATCTGTATTGTTTTGTGATTTTTATTTTACTGTTTTTGTCCATATTGCATGTTTACATACTGTTTTAATTATAATTATTTTGTCTGTTGTTGCTGTGTATTGTTTGTCTGTGTGCCTTTTTTGTACTGATATTTTTAACTTTTTAAATTGTAAAATTTTCAAAGGCCTTTAGGCCGTTCTGACAATAAATAAATAAATAAATTCCTATCGTTTACCCACAGCCTTTGGTGATTATTAACATTATGTGCTTACAAAATGTTTTGAGTAAGTTATCGATAGATGTCGCCATTTTTAGAGTAGATTATTAGTATACCAGGTAATCACTGTGGTCTTTTACGTTTAAATTTATAAATTTTATTATATAAAGTGAATTGGTAAATATAGATAGATAGATGCATATTAAAGTACCTATATACATATTTTTAAGAAGAACAGAAATATGCTAAATAAAAAAAATACCATAAATATGTAGGTACAATATTATACTTGTAAAGATATGGAAGAAGAGAAAGACCCAAGTTGAGGTGGATGGACTGCTTTAAAAGGGACCGTAACGCACTGGGCACAGTCAACTGGAGGAGCGTGGCTGCCAATAGGGCAGAGTGGCGAAAGCTCCTTGTGGAGGCCAAGTCCCATCCCGGGATGTTGCGCCAAAGATGATGATGATGAATGATATGGAAGTCTGGCGATCGGTTTTCGCTGCCTACCCCGCAAACCGCGTCATTTTTGACGGGTCACAGCTCCTTATAATGTTGTTGGGTTCTACTTTGAGCAATGAGGGTAATTAGTTTTATGATTTACTCCAAACGTGACTGCATTGTATGAAACTTCAGTTAGGGTTCAAGTAAATTATTAATATTTAAACTGAAATCTTATACGGGGTCATGAAAATAAAATCTGCATTTGAATCTCCAGTAGTTATGAGCACAAGAGAGTATAGGTTGGTCTTGAGACATTCTTTAATAATTAAAAAAAAACAGGAGTTAAGGCCCTGGCATGGTTATGCTCATTATTAAAGCTCGCGACCCAACGGTCACGGTCATTTCCCGCGGCATTAAGGTTCATGTTCATAATAAAATGGAAATAAAATGCGTTTTTTTCCATTTTTTTGGGGTTAATTTCGCTTCAATCAAAAAACTTTTACGGTCATTCCCTAAATTTTAATGCACACCTACTATCAATACAAGAAAAAAACCTCAGGGACTTTCGGGAAATGGAAATGGAGATGCTATCTTCCGGAAAAAAGATCAGGGGTGTTTTTAATAATTTTTTTTGAGATATCCATACAAGATATAGAAAATATTTTACAGTCATTCCCTAGATAAAGGTTCAATGTATGTACTTTATTTTATAAATAAAGCACAGTCGAGATCTGGGGTCTCCCGTTTTTTAGAAATTATTGAAATGACAATATGCGTACTCTTAATTCCAAGCAAGCCCACTTTAGCAATTTCACAGCTTTTGTACCTACTACCTAGTAATTTCAATTCAGTCAATTTAGTTGAAGGAATATATTTTCCAGGTTGTAGAGCAGTGGTCCAAAGGTTGATAAAATCAAACCCTGCGTTTGCTGTCAGCACGACCTTCTCAGTGGTTCCTGTGCGAGTGAGCTCGCGTACGCTGTGGCGGTTATATTTATACTATCCGCTCGACAGTAGCGCTGCGATCGTTGAGTTGCTTCCGTGCTCTAAAAATTCAACACCGAAACCTAATTTTATGTAAATGTAGGTCTTTAGAAATAAATAAAAGTGACGATATATTAGAAAATGTATTCTAAATATTTTCCTTTACCGTACAATCAAATAAGGTGTTTCGATATTTTTTTTCTTACGTCAATTTGAAGCACTGATTTTTCGCTTTCCTGTTTTATTTTTTACATAATATGATATTATAAAACATCAAAGTAAGATTGCTCACTTTTTCAATATCGAACCTACCTACCTACACACCACTCACACACACACGTGTCTTTATATTTGATTTTATTACCTTGCCACCCTCTTCACTTTATGTTTTCCTGGTATCGCAAATATGAATTGTAAACAAATTTCCCAACATTTCTTGAATCTAATTTACTTTTTTTTAAAAATGTCTAACAATTTTCATTACCTTTATATGTATATAAAAAAAGAATGAACAAAATTTTTATTCATCTCAATACTGATCCATTTACCCTTTGAAACGACCTGCTACCCTGATAACCTGACTGTATTTTTTCAACATTTTCACAACACTCCCTTCGTAAAAACATTTATTATGATATTCAGTATGAGTGGCGAATCTGAAGCGTTAAGAAGTTAGTAGGTAGCGGGTTCGAATTCCGCTGGAATATTCTGAACTCGATAAAAGCTTGCTGTGAAGTGTACAAGAAAGTATTCAGGTATTAGAAAGTATTCAGTATACTTTTTTCAGATTTTTTTTTTTCGAGATAAAAAATGGGTTATTTATCAAACACCTGATTTTGACAGGAGAAAAAAAAGTGAGTCGGGGGTACGGGGAGCTATTCTAGAAGCCGAAGATCCCACTGGGAACTTGGATACTTTTTTTTTATCATTTTGTTACAAGATCCTATAATTAAATTTGTTTCTAATCAAAGTACTTGTTGTACAAAAGTATTGGTTAGCAGTCAAAAGTTTTGAAGCCACACACACCATGTTTCTGATTTCCTAATACTTCAAACACATCAAACAAAGTTTTGTTCACCTGTGCACAGGGCCGTGTTCACGCACAGGCTATTTATGCTGCGGCCTAGGGGCCTCCAACACAAAGGAAAATCTTTAAATTTTTACATAGACAAAAAATATCTTTGCTTTATTACTGTGCTGTGGTTCATAATATAGGCATGGTGTTACGTCGTTTTAATACAGCTATAGAAAAAACACACATATTTAGCAAAAAAATATTAGAAAGAATGTGTGTTGATTTCATGTTCACATAATAGATTTTGTCAACGCATCCTGACAGTATGGGAGTGAAATTTCGGAAGTTATTTTGCTGTCATAATTGATTAAACAATTGAAAAAACATTTGAGAACCTACGGTCATTAAATTAGTGATAAATAAATATAATTCATGATTTAACAACTGTCTGGAAAAATCCAAATACTTACATATTATCCACCAGGACACGTCATTCGGATGCCACAAGAGCGGCTTCCATTAAAAGCTCTGGAAGCCGAGGTTGCAGGCAGAAGACCTGAGAGGAAAGACTGTGGTTGAAGTGGCCGGAGGTCCTGAAAACTGCAAGTGACAGGGGCCTCTGGCGAAGATACATAGATACTTTGAGCCTCCGACCCATCCAAGGATATAAGGGGAAGAAGATGTATGAATGTATGTATCTACCCGTATCAATCGGGCCCCCACCACAAGTTCAGGCTAGGGGCCAACAAATCCTAAATATTACCCTGTCTGTGATACAACAGTAGCTAAGTTTACAAGTCTACGAATGAAATATATAGCGAGTAATATATTCTAGAAATTTCATTCTTCGAGAGGTTTATTTGGTATACCTAATGGAAAGAATTAATTAATTTAATACACACATAATTTATCTACCTCCTTTCTCCTTGTAACTTTATTCTATAAACATGAACAATGATACAACACAAAGAAAAACATAAGTTTCTTTGTTCACTTCTAATACCCTGATACTTTATTTTAATGTGATTAATTTACGTACCTTTTTCCAGCATTTTTCTGTAATAAAAGGACATTTTTCAAAGTTTCTCAAGCATCTTATAGCGCCACATCTAAATGCGGCACATCTTTCGTGCCTTCAAGATTAATCTTTCTCTCTTGTCGATTGATTTCCTCACTGCTGAGGGTCGTGATCTCCAAACACCCACTGCTTGACTAATCCCCGCCACGCAGCTCTGTCCTCGGCAAGATGCACTGCCCGATGCGGCAACGGTCTGCGTAACTTGGTCCGTCCATCGCAAAGGCGATCGTTCTCTGAGTCTTCGTCCCGGCGTCAAGATTAATAATGGTTTAATTAACTGATGATCAGCAATCTCCAATAGTCAGTACTCACGATTTTGATTTGGTTCGCTTTATCTTCAGGTCATCTTCTTCGCCCCCTTGTTCACACGGCAAAGCATTTGGGTAAGATCCTACATGTTTGAGCAAATCTTACATTACTGACTCTGTTAGCCCCCAGAGCGACCCCACCATTTCATCCATTAAGAGGTCCAAGCAAGATGAATTCGACAAATATTTTAATATGTTTGGGCGACAAAATACATCCCTGCTGGACACCTTTTCTTACTCGTGATTTGCCATCTGTAATTATAAAACAGATAATAATGTAATCTTTTCACAGCGTAATGCGACCACGACTAATTTATAATTAAAATTCCGCTTGTAACTGAGATGTTTTGTGACATTCTGAGCTCTTTGATTTGGTTTTATTGAACCGACAATCTGCACGATACGAAAACAAACCTAAGATGTGTATGTGTGTGTATATCTACCTATAACCAAGGCTCTCTATCTTGATGGAATTCACAAAGCTCAGATGTGGGTGATCTTGGGTGCGATCAGGCGAATTGAAATGACTAATTGGAAGAATGGAATGAGAGCTTGAATAGATAGAGTTGATTATCGTCCAAAGGAGAGTTAATGATTTAGTTATAAAGCCTTTTCGGTGTAAAACATAAGCAATAGGTTTGAGATGTAGGTACCTAAATTATTTTAGGTATTGAACTGGATTTATCTGCATTGTACAGACTGGAATACATTCCAGTTTTTTCTCAGAGAGAGGCATCTTCATTCATATAATGTAGCGTTGTGGGAACTCCCTTGGGGAGGAAGCAGGACAAGTGTTCCGACGCTTACGAGTCGGCTTTGGCTGGCTTAAGTGACCACTTTATGCCCAGGGCAACGTTCACCCATTCCACCACATCCTGCTCAATTATGTAATTTTTGAAAGTTGTATATATGCTACGGCTGGAAATTATTTCACATTGTCCCAATGTTTAAGATGCTAACACCATCTGCTGAAGAGTGGATGCAACATTTGCAACCTACTTTTTATTGTGAAGTGAATTAGGAACACTGTGGTTCCATCTACTCCACTCTAGGAGGCGCAGGGAATACTGTAATTCCACTTCTGTTTGTCGCTATTACCAGTTGGTATTTACTCAAATCTGTTGTTATTAAAATTTGAAGAGAAAATGTAGACGCAACGACAAATGAAATAAAAGCGGATAATAATAACTCGTTGTCAAGGACGAACGTGTTTTAAGTAAAAGGTATCGTAGAGTGTGTATGACGAATTGCATGAATGTGGGGGCAAGACAGGCACAGGACAAGGTACTTAGTACTGGATTTCAACTTCTTAGGTGAAGAATAGCGGAGATAGGAGCCACTTATCATTATTTTTCATAAAAAAATTGTGCTAGGTGGTTCCCATCTCCGCTATTCCTCACCTAAAAAGTTGGTGAAATCCAGCACCAGTACATTTACATGCATGTAAGCGTAGGAAAATCCAGCGATCTGTTCTCTATGCCTACCCCGCAAGGGATGCGGCGTGAGCGGATAGAATAGATTATTATGAACAAAAATATGGAAAAAAAACTACTTATTATTTTGACATTAATAATTGATTTGTTATTTATGAAGTAGAAAGAAAACATCAAAAACAGTTTGATGTGGGTAGATTGATATTATTTTTTTTTTATAGTATTTTCCTGACGTCTAGTTCGAATCAATTAAGGGTAGAAGGGTAGACTGGCGTCAATTGAAACATTTTTGAAAGAACTGGAAAATGAGCCTTCATTTTTATTACGAACCGTTTGCCAATACACTTCAATTACAGTCGTGTTACTAGGGTGTCAAAAGGCATTATTAATTCAGCTTCATATGAAACAATAAAATAGTTAGAAGCAGAAAAAGAACCATAGTTACATGGTTGACGCAGTTGGTTGAGGCGGCGGTGTCTTAAGCGGGAGGTGCCAGGTTCAAACCACGACGCTGGCGATGTATTCCACACTTTGTGATACAGGCTTTTAGCCTAGTGCAAGGTGTGGAGGAAAGTATTTGTATTTGCAAGCCCAGATGATTAAAAATAAATTTAATCGACCGCGCACTGGGGTCAATTGAAACAGTATTCTCCTTCTTCTTCTTTCTCAGCCATCTCTCCACTGATCCTCTCTTCTTTGGGCTTTCTGAATTAAAACAGTATCTGGGATTAATTAAAATATTTTATTAGTATTAAATTTTTATTTTACTCATTATTTTTATTAAACAAATTTGTTATTTAACATTGTTAACACTTATCTAAAAATATCAAAAAAAAAACAATATTTTGTATACCCGAAGCGGTACTAAACACTGACTGACCTGTTCCTACACGATCGCCGCTCCTTCCCTTCCTTCATACCCTACCACCATTTATTATTTTTTTTTTATTTTTTTATTTATTTATTTATGAAGTCATAAAAAATAGGATACATTTTTATAACTTAAAAACTAGGCTTAATTATTTACAAACTATACTAAATATATTAATTACATCAGCATTATTCTAGAATCTCTCTTTGACATAGCGCACACACAGCTTCCTAAAAGACGAAACGTTTCCAGCCTCCCTGATTCGTCCAGGAATCTCATTGAACAGCTTCATACCTTTAAAGAGAAGACTGTTTCCTGTTGATGCCAGTCTTATTCTCGGGAGTCTAAATTCATTTCGCCTTCTAGTTGGATAGTTGTGTGTGTCTATGTTTCTTATAGGTTTCTTCCCATATAGGACGGCAACATATTTTTTTCCAACTTATATAGAAGTGTAAATGTGTTAAGAAAAATTTGTTGCCTAACAGATAACATATTTAGTTTATTTAACATTGTGCTTATTCTACAATACCTATTTACCCCTAACATTGCCCTCATTCCTTTATTTATAACTACCTGCATTTTGCTCAGGTCAGTATCATTACTTAAAAATAGTATACTAGAACAATAATTTATGTGTGGTAGTATTATGGCATTATACACAGTCCTTTTTGTTTCAGCACTCAGCTTTTTCTGTAATCTTCTGAAAAATCCCACCTTTTTACTTAATTTTTTTACTGTTTGCTCACTATTTCTCTTAAGGTTCAATTTATTATCTAACACTACGCCTAAATATTTGATTTCAGTCACCATTTCAATAGTTTCACCATTTATTTTTAGTGGTCTGATATAATCTGTTTCTATTTTATTTCCTAATATCATATATTTTGTTTTAGACGCATTTAATTTAAGTTTATTATTATTGAACCACTCTAACAAAGTATCTATATCAAATTGGATTTTAGTTCGTCCTTCACTTACACTATCACTTACGTTATATATTAATGTATCGTCTGCAAACAATTTTATTTCACAGTTACTAACATACTGAGTAATGTCATTCATATAGATTATAAACAATATTGGGCCTAACACTGAACCCTGTGGCACTCCCAGGTTAATATCTTTGGTTTTGGAAACATGACTATCACACTTCGTGACTTGTTTTCTGGAGTTCAGGTAATCTTGAAACCATCTCTTCTCCACTCCTTTTATGCCGATGTTTTGTAGTTTGACAAGTAATTTACTTCTGTCAATTGTTTCGAATGCCCTCTTAAGGTCCAAGAAAATGGCAGTTATCACTTTTCTTTCATCCAAATTTTTCTTCCAAGTATCAATAATGAAATTTAATGCCGTTTCACAAGAATAACTATTTCTAAACCCCGACTGTTGTGGCACTAAGATGTTGTTGTTTTCTATATATGTCATAAGCTGTTCTTTTACAATTCTTTCTAGTAGTTGTTCATATTTTGGTAGTCCATTTATCGGCCTAAATTCATCAAATTTTCTTGCGTTCTTAATCTTTGGTATTGGTGTAATGGTAGATGTTTTCGAATCCCGTGGGAAGACTCCACATTCAAGTGATTTGTTAATTAAGTTCACTAGGAATGTCCCTGTTACATCTAGTGAATCTTTCATAGTCTGTGCCGTTATTCCATCCTGTGAATTTTTATTTTTCATTCCCTCTAAACATTTCTTTATTTTTTCTATTGTGACTTTGCAGAACTTGAAAGTGGTGGAAATCGCAGTTGACTCTTGTTGGATTCTAATGTTTGTCGAATTGGGAATACTTTTATTTATATCCTGTACGCTACTTATAAAATTCTCATTAAATTTTTCGACTAAAATCTTTATATTACTTTCAGTTCCATCTGGAAAATCAATTGATTCTAATTCCGTGTTTTTGATGGGCTCTATAATATTTTTGATACTTTTCCACATTTTTTTAGGATCATTTTTATTGGATTCTATCGTTTTTTTAATGTATTCGTATTTGCGAGTTTTTAAACATTTATTATATCGGTTTCTTAAGTTTTTGTATTTATTCCATAAATCTTCTTGCTTTGTAATCTTGAAAGCCTTGTATAATTTGTCTCTTTCCCTACGCATTGTGTGAAGTTCGTGATTGAACCACTCGCGTGTTTCTCTCATTCTCACTTTTTTCAGAGGCATAACTTCATTTATTGCGTCTTCCATGTTTTTTACATATTTTTCGGCTTGCTCATTTACATCACTAGATAGTGTCCAATCTTTATTTGATAGCTTTTCGCAGAATTTTTGCTTGCTGTACTGCTTTTTATTCCTGTAGGTCACAACTTTATCTGTTTCTGTTCGGTTTTTCTTGTGTACAAGTGCTTTAATTGTCTCATGTTCCGATATTTTGAACTCTTCAGATATTTGTACATTCATAGAGAAATCGTTCGTAACTACCAAGTCTATAAGCGATTTTGATGTGGCTGTGATTCTCGTATACTCATTCACTGATTGTTTTAAACCGTTCTGTTCAATTATAGCTTTAAGTCTGTTGGAATAGCAGCTTTCTGTTTTCATATTTATATTGAAGTCTCCAAAAATGTATACAAATGTGTTAGATTCCGTGATTTTACTGCAAAATGTCTCAAAGTACTCTAGAAATCTTCCGTGGTTTTGATTTGGCGAGTGATACAGAGCCGAGTATATTCCCGGTTTAAAACCATTGGTAACTTTTATTGTCAAAAACCAAGAATTCCTTTCATCTAATACAAATTTTTCCATTATGTTATATTTGACATTGTTCTTTATTAACATAATGACGCCTCCCGTATGTCTACTCACAGAATCACATCTCACTGTTTTGTATCCTTCAAACGAAATTTCACTATCATAGATGTCTTCCGTTACACAAGTTTCACATAACATTACCAATTGCGGCTTTAGGCTATCCAACTCCATTTCCACTTCCTCATAGTGCGCCAGTATACTAGATACATTCATGTTATAGATAATGTCAGATTCCTTTCCTATTCTAAAAAATCGATTTTTCTTTTCTCTGAATCAACTTTTCGTTTGTATACAGGACACTCTCTATTAAATGTCGTGTGCTTCACATCCAATTCTAGGTTGAGTTTCTCGTTGGCCTTCACACAGTTGATACACTTAACGTAAGTATTTTTGCACTCGTTCTCATTATGTTCTTCCGCGCACTTAGGACATGCTTTTTTATTCGTGCACTCTTTAGATTTGTGCGAAAATCCATTACATTTGTAACATCTCATAATCGCTAGGTGTTCATATACTCTGCATCTATTCCACCCAATGTTAATTTTCTGGGCGTTAATCATTATTTCCGAGGTTTTTGAATCAACTTCCACAAAGATTGTATATGTTTTGTTATATTTTGTTGTGTTTTCTTTGATATGAACAACTTTGATCTTCGTACTCTCTTGCAGAAATTCGTTTTGACTCTTGATCATGTTTTCTAATTCTTCTTTATTGTATTTTTCGTCAATACCCACAATTTTTACCGTAGGAATTTTAGGTTTTGGAATATTGATTGTGTATTTGTCACCATCTATTTTTGATGATATTTCCTCCTGTAGTTTTATGGTATCTTCTTTGGTTTTACACTGCAAGATAACAGTTCCCGTCTTCGTTTTCTTTATGCCGGTTACTCCTGACAATACTGGGTTAATGTTACTTTTTAGATCTGTCTCAGTTTCCGAAATATTTTGGTCTTTGTTTTTTGGTCTCAGCATAATAATAGGAGTTTTCGGAATTGTTTCTGGTTCCTTTGTTTCAATATCTATAACCGTTTCGGACATACTTGACTTGTTTCAATTGACCCCAGTCTCCCCTGCCTATCTAGAGAATTATCTCAAACCTCCCGAGTCAACACTCCTGAGAGTTTTGATTGTTTTTATTTCATTTTTGGGATAGAAATGGGAGTGGGAATGTATATATATGAAATATCGATTATAAAGGTCGATTCTATGCGCACGTACCGGACATGTTTCTCTGAAATTAAAAGGTTTTCGAATCTGGGGAAAAAAATATTTTTACCCAAAATTCATATATAAAAAACGGTAGGTAGAGGTATGAGAATAAAAAAAAAGAGAAACCTACAAAAATAAATTTTAGTGCGGTGATTGGTGAATGTTACGTAAATGTACAGTGATGAATGATCATATTAAACCAGGTATAAGCCTAATGGAATGTCCATTCTTCGCTGTAGGTACATCTGTCGAGAAGACTAATAACTTATATTTCATCCTCAATCACCCCTCTCTGCTGGATTTGGGCCTCTTTTTTTGTTCTCCAATTTTCTCTTCTTTCTTCTTCTATCAGCCTACTCCCGTCCACTCCTGGACGAAGGCCTCCTTCATTTGCTTCCACACCGCTCTATCTTGGGCTCTCTGGATCCAGTTGACATCAGCGTGCTTGACTAGGCCGTCTCTCAATCGTAGTGGTGGTCTTCCTTCACTCCTGATGGTCATTTCCTTATCCACCCGGACAATATCATCGGTTCACCTTCTCTGAAGCCGCCCAATTCCTCTTTCCAGATGTTAAGATCTCTACCGTAGAAGTCTGGGAACACATCTGTACATTCCCTGTCTGGAATCATGACCTGCCCATTTCTATTTTAATTTGGCAATACGATCTACCACATCGACAACTTTTGTCCGGCGCCGGCGTCTGATCTCTCATCAGACTTAAGTCTAGCATCTTTCTCTCCATAAATCGCTGTTTAAATCTTAGTTTTTGGATGGTCCTCCACTTAGCGTGATAGTTTCCCGGCTGTACATAAGCAATAATTCAAACTCAATAAATGTTCATATTTAGCAATTTCCAATTCTATCTGCCTATCTATCCCCGAAGGGTGTGGCATGAAGGATTAAATAGGTACTTTTCCATTAAAATGGGTACTAATGAATTGTATTAAATTACTAATGTACCTAAGTGTATTGGTATACCTAATTCCACACCCTTATTGCTAACTATAAATCGCTTGCTGCCAGTATGCTCTTTTGTAGAAAAAAAAAATAGATTTCGTCAGCCTTCCAAATATATTTTTTAAATATAAAATTATTTGTATTCTTTATCCAAGATGCGTAGAAACATAAATAAATAAATATACCTAGGCACATGTTTTAAAAGAATTCAGGAGGAAAATCGGTAGATAAAGTTTTAGCCGCTCTATTCTATCTTACCTTTATTCTATCGCCTCGCGGGGTAAGCAGACAGATCATAACGTCGGGCTTCTCTACGATTACACGCCTCTTGTTTCCGTCACATTGAAATTTATTACAAAAAATTATTCTGGGGTGGCTGGGATTCGAACCTGCGATCCCGAAATTCTTGAATATATATAACTTCGCTACTTGATTTCATATCCTGCAAGGGGGTTTACGCAATATGTGCCTTGATTAAATAATTGTCATTATGTGTATGGGCTTTAGCAAGCCTTGAAACCCTAGTTAGTAATAATAAAATTCCTCCCCCAAAATTAATAGGAGGGCAGATCGCCCCTGGGAATGGTCATGTCTGTTTGCCTTTTATTTCATTAAAACAAGGTTTTTATAACACTCCCTGAATTTATTTGAATAGGTAAATAATAAAAAAAACCTATAGCAACGACCGTCAAATGAGCGATAGTCCAGAGGGTTATTGACGAGAAATATATCCCACGGACTTTGAAATCTATCAAACGGGCGACTAGTTAACAAACTTTTGCGGTCATTCTCTAGATTTTAATGCACATTATTAAAACAAAAAAAAAACTCAGTTACTTTCGGGAAACGAGTTTCTCTCTTTCGGAAAAAAGATCATATGTAGGTGTTATTCAATTTTTTTGAGAAATCTATAAAATAAAAATAAAATAATCTTCATTGTACATAGAAACATAAAAAGGGCGGGCTTATTGCCAAATGGCAATTTCTGCCAGCCAACCCATAACAGAAACCACAATGAGACAAAACTAATTATAAACTTTGTACCGAAAGGATACCTTAACTCAACAATAATTATACATAATATAATAATTATTACAAGATATAAAAAATCTTTTACGATCATCTCCTAGATAAAGGTTCAATGTACCTACTCTATTTCTTCCAAAGCATATTTAGTAACGGTTGACGAGATCTAAGGTCTCCCGTTTTTAGAATTTTTTGAAATGTCAATATGTCTACTCTTCATACCTACTACAAATTAAAACCGTAAGTATATGAATAGAAAATGAAACTAGTATAGCTAAAAAATTGATCATTCATTAAATTTTTATTTACTACTAACACCATCAACGATTTATTATTTTATTTTCGTTATTTACAAACACCATCAAAGAAATTTTAAAGTTATGGGACATGTATATTGTATTACTTTATGAGTTCCGGCAATATATAACAAAATAAAAATCTATTATTTATTTGGAGGGCGTATAGAATTTGTTTATTATTGCCCGTTTAATTTATATATTACACCTCCCTAATTTCATTTCCGGTCTGCTCCGGTCATAGGGTGACAGTTTGGCCGTAAGCTTTCATATTAAAATCGCATAATTGTATATGTAGTGTAAACACATACAATTTGTTTATGAACGCGAATAAAAAATAACACCCCAATCAGCTACAATTGTATAAAATTATAGTAAAAAAGCAAATAGTAACCCGATAATAACAATGTTCTCATTAAAAATTGAAAAGATCAAAGAGACAAACAAAAATTTCAAATTTTTAAAAAATTGTCTTGTTTTTGTAGTTCTGCATATTTTTGACCAATAAAGTTTTTTTTTTTTTAAATTTATTTATCTTTTTTTTTTTTTTTTTTTTTAATAAAGGATCTGGGCTTGCATACACAAACCCAAATACTTTCCTGCACACCTTGCACTAGGCTAAAAGCCTGTATCGCAAAGTGTGAAATACATTACTAGCGCCGAGGTTTGAACCTGGCACCTCCCGCTTGAGAGACTGCCGCCTCAACCAACTGCGCCAACCATGTACTTCTAATGTATCCATGTAATCTACACGAGTGGAAACGAGACAAAAAAGGTCTAATATATCTGCACTCCTCTCCCGCATACACGCCGTTATTTTTCTACAAATGGAGTTCACTGACCAATCGTAACTCAACTTCGAAATAAATAAATGGCCAAAAGAAAAAATTGTATCAAAAATATTGTTTTTGCCTCACCACAGTAATGTGTCGAGACATGCGCAGAAAAGCTATATGCAGACACTCTAGGTATGAAATGTTTTCTCTATGGTAGGGACCTTCATTACTATTAATACGTGAGTAGGTACCTACTCAGTATGTTATTATTATTATTATTTCTCATAGAGTTTTATCCGCTTGTTAAGTATTCTATGATTACTTAAGTAACCCGCTCCTGAAACAGGGTTGCCATAATTCAACATAAAAATAAAGTCTGAAATTAAATAATCCCAAGATATGATATTTTGAATATTTATATTTGTGTGTTGTCATTCTGCTCTTGTTTTGCATATTATGTATTTGTAATTATCTATTTACCGTTATATATTTTAACTTCAATTGTATGTTTTACGTTGCTATTTAGATCCTCCTCGAAACACGAGTAACTTACTCAAATCCGGTTAGTAACACGGACATTGTTGTAGTCATATGACTACTATGTATATAATAATTGTAAAGTGTATTTTTTATGTTAAATAAATAAATAAAATAAATAATATATATTTTTATAATTACAATTATAATTTGAGGTTATTAGGGAAATGAGTGACTGCGAGACTGGTGTTTTAACTAGAATGAAAGTGAACAAACTAAGATGGTTTGGGCATGTTGAGAGAATGAAGGATGACAGGATGACAAAAAAGATTTATCTGAGTAAAGGAAGCGCGACCGCCCGAGACTGGACTGGTCCGATCATGTCGACCAGATCCTCAAGGATGGGCGAGTTTCGAGTAAAAGGAATCGGAGAGCGTGTATGACAAACTTTTTGAGTGTGACGGAAGCTAAGAGTGTGTGTAAGGATAGGGATGTCTGGCGCTCTGTTCTCTCTGCCTACCCTGCAAGGGAACTGGCGTGAGGGTATGGTATAGTATAGTATAGTATAGTATAGTATAATTACAATCAAGGGTATAGATAGTATTACTAATACCCACTAACGCAGTTTCGTCTTGTGACACAGAAGCGTAAAATTTACAAAAGAAGATGTACATGTACCTGTTTATCTTAAAAATAAATATGTTTCGCTTGTTGCTGAAATATTGGCTGCAGAAATACAACATTAATTACCGCCGCAGGCGATTTTTCACAATGTTAAGACTAGTATCATAGACCAGTATAAACAAATTGAAAACTTTACCAAGTATTGTGAAGATTTTTACGTTAACTAGGACATTGCTTGAACTCCACTTGTTCCCAACAGGTATTATAACTATTTTATATGTATACTCAATGTCTGTATGCGTGCTTGTGTGCAAATAAATAAATAAATCATTATGGTACAACCCTATCGTTGAAAGATTTGGAGGTAAACCTTCACATTACACCATAGAGTTGTTATTAAGGTATAGAGAGAGCTATTTGTTTCTATGTGAAGACATTATTATTAGTGTAAGGACGAAGGAAGATAGTGTAATCATTGTGTATATTTTAGTAGCAAGCAACACTGTACGATACCTTGTGGAGCCCTTCATACTACGGCTCTCAGAGGAGTTGAGGGGAACTAACTCTATATGAGTTACATACCTCTGTGTAGGTATACAAATATACTCGTATCTAGTTAGGATGGGAGAAATAGTTTTTCTACTTACATCGACTGTATTTAGGTAAAAAGCAGTATTCCACACATTTGGCGAAAGTCGATTTATAGGTCCAAGGCATAATTCCTCATATTCCCCAAGTATAACGTTTTTTTACGCGGATACATGACTTTGCCGACACACTTCTCAGTATTATCAGCCAGAAGAGTTTACATATTATCATTCATGATTCACATATAAACTCATCAGCCTAATACTGGGAAAAATTCACCTATCCAGATATCACGGATATCACAGGATTAGGCTCAACGCGGGGCCTAAAATATGTACAAGCATTGTGTCTGAAATATCAGTATTTAGAAATCGTCTTACAATATTGGAAGTATTAATAATTACCGATTTTTGCATTTTTATGTATGCATTTTCCGGTATTTTTTTTTTTAATTATTTATAATGCCTCATCCACATGCTGTCCGACCTTCCACGAGTCCCGCGCGAATGAGTAAAAAGGCGTTAACCGTCGGTTACGTATACAGTTCAAGACAATCACCTCGTCCGTACGTCCTTTTACTCATTCACACAAAACTCGTGGAGGGATGCCGAGCGTGAAGCGGCCGTATTAGTGATTTTGGTATTATACCTGTAGCTGTTAATACTAATGGGATTTTATATACCTACCATGCCAAATATTTTTTATTTAACCTGCTAATTTGGTATATTTATTTATTACGTTATATGTATTATCTACTTGGAAATTACGATAACGTTATTATTTTAATAATAGGTATTTTTTCTATGTATATTCTGTAAATTACTCGCGGTCACTGCGGTTGTATGAAGGACGTAGGTACCATGTCCTAAAATGTCAACAATTTTAAGTATTTTTCACATTAAGAGTATGCATACTGACATTTCAAAAATTTCTAAAAACGGGAGACCTTATATCTCGACAACCGTTACTAAATATGCTTTGGAACAAAATAGGGTAGATGCATTGAACATTTATCTAGAGAATAACCGTAAAAGATTTTTTATGTCTTGTATAGATTTCTCAAAAAAAAAGTGAAAAACACCTCTGATCTTTTTTCTCGTTACTGAAAGTCGCGGAGTAAATTTTTTTGCACTTATAATATGCATTAAAACCTAGGGAATAACCGTTAAAGTTTTTTGATTGAAGCGAAATTAACCCCAAAAAATGGAAAATAAAACGCTATTTTTACCATTTTATCATGCGATTGTTCACGCGATTTTGATGCCGTGGGAAATGACTGTGACGTCATTCTTGGTGCCAAGCCCTTAATAATACCAAAGCCCCTACATTCAGTATTTTCCCAGACAGTTGTAGTTATAGATATAATGTAGGTATGGATTGGTATTTTTGTTGGTATATTTTGGATGTAAAAGACGTCGCTTGATATTTTTATGTTCCCGTAATAAAATACACAAACATGCACGCAGTGACGAGAATGGAATATCAAACAGACTAAATATTATGAAGAATTCATTTACACAACGAACAAAACTTTGGCAAGCAATAATAAGCTTTGTTGCTAGGCAGTTCGTTCGTGATATGTTTTAAAATACTATTGAAAAATTTGAATATAATTTTGAATTGATAATTTTATTTTAAGGGTATTTTTCAGAAAAAAATTATATCTCGACAACCTTTTTTCCTTTACGCGGAGGCAACACACTTCTCAGTATTATCAGTAGGGTTGCCAGATGTGCTGGACAAAAAACCGGACAAGTTTTACTTACCATATGGTCCTATATGCTGTCATTGGGCTTTGTCGCCTTGAATGGTACTCAGCCAATACTGAGGGAATCATCTTAAAAACTGAAGACAGTTATAGATGAAAGTATGGACTACAGATCGGCTGTTCTAGACTTAAAGGATTTGGTAATCCCTTGAATAAAAAAATGTTCCTAAAATTTACAGGATCTGAAGATTTTCCGTTCAGTTTTTCAGATAAAATAATTATAATTTAGCCAAAATACTGGTAATTATAATCTTAACAAATCGGCTGTTTTAGATTTTTAAATTTCTTCCCAGGTTTCATTTAAAAAGGTATAATTCACTTTGTCGCTTACGTTATTCTTATTGAGTGCCAACATTCTCATACAAAATTTGAAAATGTTGAAGCAAAAATATGTACCTATTATGATTTTTTCACAGTGTATAATTATGCCCCCTTAAGGTTGACTCTGCCATACAGAAGCATAACGACTTTGAATAAAGCAATTTGATACCATAATAGGTACCTACCTTTAGTCGTGTGGTGTATAAATAATGTACGTACAATATAGTAGACTTTGTAGGTCACGTTGAAATGATAAAAAATACGTCAGATTTTCATGAATTTTATCATTTTAATAGTTTGTAGCGGATGAATAATGGCTTCAAACAATAGTCGAAAAGCAAAACACTGAAATATAAAATACCTACATACGAATGTGGATAAAAGGGAAACAATTTTTCCATGTCGCAAAAGTAACGTCATCCAACAACAATACAAGTAAAACGTCACTTTTTATGACAGATGACAGAGGTTATGACATTTATGACAGATGACATAAGGACATGTACAGTCCATTTTTTTTAGAAGTCTCACGGAGCAAACTTGGTTTAGTGTTGCTTGATGTGATAATAGGATATGGTAACATTTTTTCGCTACTTTCAAGTTATATTTTGAGAATTGCTGTTTAAAAAAAACGAGCAAATTTTTGAATTGTCAGAATAAACTGGCATCTTTGTTTTTTCGAACTTGTGATGGCGGTTTACAGGGATTATGGAAGAATAATATTTTTTTATATTGATTAAGTATATGCATTAAAATCTAGACAATGACCCTAAAAGTTTTTTCAAAATGAAGCGAAATTAACCCCAAAAAATGAAAAAAAAGCTATTTTTACCATTTTATCGTGCAATTGTTCACGCGATTTTGAACCTTAATGCCGTGGGAAATGACTGCGACGTCATTTTTGATACCAAGGCCTTAAGAGCACGAGGTATTTTCAGAATTCAGAATTATGTATATCTACATATCCGTTCTCTCTCTGTACCCTGCAAGTGACGCGACGTGATAGAATACCTAGAATGTGAAAAAAATGGAATATCCAATTATTTTTATCAATAATTCTCCAATGTTCTCTGTGTAATTTGATTTCAAGTAAATAATTTATTATTGAAATTCCTCTCTCTTCAATTGAATATGATATTATTACTTCTCTTCTCATTGTTCTTCTTCTCCTTCTTTGAATAAAAACACTGAAACGTCATTCGAGGAATGGAGGAACTCTTCCGGGATGGTGGAGAACGGGGAGGGGTTCGTCATTATGAGAAAAACTCCATTTCGATAAGTGTTTAAAAATTTAAAGGAACGATAATTCGAGAAATTTGTTGATTTTTTATTGAAAATTGGAAAATAAAATAAACAATGAAAAAACTACTATTTAATCCTGAAGATGTTCTCAGTACCGACACATCGAAAGGTCGAACAAATGGAAGGCAAAATACACGCAGTATTTATTTATAGTTTGGCTACGTAGACGTGTTCTCACATCGTTAAAGTCTGACACCCAGCACCTCTAGCCACTGGAGGAATTCAGGGGACAGGCTGGCAGCACTGTCAATGGTACCGGGGTAAGCACGTATGGGGCAATCAGGCAAGATGTGCTGCATGGTTTGCTTCGGGTGTCCACAGTCACACTGTGGATCATCCCCCATTCCCCACTTGTGGAGCATGTGGAAAATACACGCAATAAAAAACCCCTAAAAAACATATAACCGCGATGGATTCTTCGCGCTCTTTATTTAATTAATTAATTCTTAATTCATTCACTTGTTCATGAGTGGGTTACTGAAGGAAACTTGGCTTATTTTGGAAACAATAATTGAATATAATTTCTCGAAACGTCGAGATTTTTTTCTCGACATCACCTCTTTAGAAAGGTAATTTATTCGAGTTTTATTCAAATACCCACTCGTGTCATCATATTTCACAGACGAGAAATAATATTAGATATCGCATTTCTCATGATTCTTCTTCAGAAATTTCTCGATAAAATATCACATAACGCAACTAATTGCTTAAGAATTATATTGGAAAAAGAAGCTTAACATTATGTAAATTAATACACTTCTTAAAGCTCCCGACCCAACTATGACGTCACAGTCATTTCCCACGGTATTAAGGTTCAAAATCACATGATAAAATGGTAAAAAAGCGTTTTTCCATTTTTTGGGGTTAACTTCGTTTCAATCAAAAAACTTTTACGGTTATTCCCTAGATTTTAATGCATATTATCAATAGAAAAAAAAAATTTCTCCCCACTTTCGGGAAACGAGTCTGTCTTTCGGAAAAGGAAGATTAGAGGTGTTTTTCAAAAAAAAAATTTGAGAAGTTTATACAAGATATAAAAAATATTTTACGGTTATTCCCTAGATAAATGTTTATTGCATCTACCCTATTTTGTATAAAGCATATTAAGTTACGGTTGTCGAGATAAAAGGTCTCCCGTTTTTAGAAATTTTTGATATGTCTGTATGCATATTTTTAATGCCGTGGGAAACGACCGTGACGTCATAGTTGGGTCGCGAGCCTTAAGCAAACTCAGCCTTCGCTCCCATCATCATTATAAAGATGGTCGTGCATATAAATAAGTGACTTTAAAAATATGCAAAACATATTCCTATATTCCCCCTGTTAGGCTGAATTTATTAAATTTAATGTAAGGATAACAAAAAGTAGTTAAGATTTTAGGAATCAAGGAAGAAGTAATAGGTACCGCCACTGCCACCTAGATAGTCTTTCTAAAAAAGTTTTTTGAGAGATGAATCTTTGTTATATTAAAATAAAATAAAATAATCTTTATTGCATAAGAAACATACAAAGTGCGGGCTTATTGCCAAATGGCAATTTCTGCCAGACAACCCATAAAAGTAACCACAATGAGATAAAACTAATTATAAACTATCATCATCATCATCATCAGCCCGCGTTTGTCCAATGCAGGACATAGGACTCCCCTCTCCTCCTCCACTTCTCCCGCTCCTGTACGATTCCCATCCACTGGGGTCCGGAAAACCTCTTAATGTCGTCCATCCATCTGGTAGGTGGTCGCCCTTGTGATCTCTTGTCGCCCCTTGGTATCCACACCAGCAGTCTCCTCGTCCATCTATTGTCCTGCATTCTTGCAATGTGCCCCACCCATCTCCACTTCTGCACCGCTATCCTCTCAGCCACATCAGTCACTAAAGTGCATATCCAGTCATTCCTCTTCCTGTCTTTTTCTATATTTTCTATAAACTGCATTAATTTTTATGGATAAAATTCCAAAGATCAAATTTATAGTAATTAGAGTCACTAAAACATATTCTCGTTTATCCATTTTTTAAGTCTTAGGATGATATCTTTAATATTAGCTGAGTAACCTTTATTTTTACGAGGCAATATTTCACATTTTCAGTTGTCCCTTAATATCCGCAAGTAAAATACTTATACCTGCCTGTCTTTCATAATATGAATAGTTTCCCGAGACGTGAGATATGAAACACATAAAGGACTTTCATAATATCATTCTATTACCACAAATATTGCGATGACATAGAATTGGATATGGGAACCACAATGTGCCCTCTCCCAATCTAACGCAAATGGCGCGGCCTTAACGGCCACTTTGTCATACTACGAAGAAGTGGCGGGGTTGATAATATAACGGATAACGACTGTAACGGCTACGATACGTCGCCTAACGACTGGGATACTACGCCTAACTGCGAAGACGAATAGACAAACAGCTATCATGATGATTATATCCTTTTATTAAATCTAGGATTCAGATAAAACTTAGGGCTCTTTAGATATTATTTTGTTTATATTGAAGGTTATTTGCTTAGCATCTGATGAAATAATCAAATTGGGATATTAATTCAAATAAGCAAATCAAGGTAGGGAAGCTAGTGTCCCCCCCCCTAGAGATTGGAATAGGTATATATTTTTTCATACTAAATGATAGAACCTCACAAAAAATCACATTATTTCCGCAAGTTTTCTCATCATAACATAAATTTTCATGAAAAACAATCAAAATAAAAATATTTAATAAAAAAATTTGCCTGCGGCTCTATTTTTTATTACTTTTTTTAAGAGCTATTTTTCATGCATATTATTGTGCAAAGTATTATGTACATTTTCAAGTAAACCAAAACACATCACGACCTTTTTCACTATGCCTCACAAAAAAAATTCGCCTGCGGAGCTATTTACTCTTTTTTCATGCTATATCGATTTTTTTAATTGTTTTGCCACCTCCTAACTCCGAGGCTGGCGACGCCCATTGTAAGGTATAATTTGAAAACAAGTGTGTCGAAGGTTATGTCAGTGTGGTTAGATAGGGAGGTCAAAATTTATTCCTGCATATCTTTAAAAAAATCCTGTCCACCTCAATTTTAAAGCACTTCAAGAATTTCCCCATAAAAAGAAATGTATCGTTTGATCTAACTAGACAGACAAGCATCGTTCACTCTAAGATCGTTAATTAATTTACAAGTTTCTATTCTACAAAACCACTTATCTATCCAATATCGTCCATCTATTTGTATTTTGAAGATGATATTCTAAGAAGATGATATTCTAAGAATTTATGTAACAATTTGTTTTACAAAGTCAAAATCATTTTGAATTTCCTTTCAAGAGCTTTGTCTAGAGGGCTGGACGTCGAAACAATTAGAAAATCAGGCAAATAAACGCCATGAAAAGAAATTTTTAGAAGGTATTATATAAATTATACTCCATTTTTCTAATCTTGATTTTTCTATCCTTACAGACACTGCTTGCCTCCGTCGCATTCTCGCAATTCGTTATACACAATCTACGATTCATTTTACTCAAAACGCGTCCGTCTTTGAGAATCTGGTCGACTTGGTCAATAATACAAATTTAAATAGATTTCCTGATGTCTGAAAAGAAGTTGGAGAGATACTTCCCCGTATCCAGAGCCCTTTTGTCCTACGATCAATCAACCAGCCTTATTGATAGATCCACATGGAAATTTTCATTTTGTTTACTGAAATGAAAGCTATTCATAAGCTCATCTGATAAATTAATTAATTATCGATCCTACCTCTGTAAAGCTCTCTTCCTTACGAAGAGAGAGCTTTCAATTTTATTAATATTCACTAAAGCATTATCTCTTGTACAAAAAAGCTCCATACTTAATTCCAAACTCAATAATAGAAAGTGCACAATGTAACATTTTGTTATCAATAAATATTATAAAGAAATTAAAATTATAGTTTTTCGAGACGTCTAATTTACTTAATTTTTTTAGCTTCACTCGGCCTTTGTGTTTTTGTAATACTGGCTAATGGCAATATTTCTCCAGCCCAGCTCCACTTTAGATGAGCGACAAAGGTTCTGACGTTTACAGAGGTAGGACTCTAAAATTACACAAAAAACCGGTGTATACGAGTATATAAACTCCATTAGGTATCATAATATTACAAAAATATTTTTAAAATAACTAAATTTTCTAGTAAATAAATTCAGTGGTACAAAACTAAATGTGAAATGGACAGAAAAAAGGACTTACATCAAAAAAATTCGCAACTTTTGTGAATTTATAACGACGATTCCAATTCAACTGGTCCAATTATTTTATGGTCTATACAAGCGAAAAATCTTTGCCGAAAGGTAGGTATATGGAGCCGTAGATCTTTACGGTGAGACATTGAGAAAGATTAATTTATAAAAACGCAACCCTTGGGCATGTCACACCCAGCAACACTTACATCTACCTACCTATGGGTGTCGCCACTCCGGAGCTAGGGGGGGGGGGGCTACAAAAATTTACAACATTGATATAGGATGAAAAACGCGTAAATAGCGCCGCAGGCGAAAATATTTTGTGAGGCATAATGAAGAAGGTCGTGATGTGGTTTGGTCTATTTGAAAATGTACATAATAATTTGCACAATATTATGTATGAAAAATGTTTTCTTCAAAAAAAATAGCGCCGCAGGAAATTTCTTTGTGAAACAGTTGTATTTTGATGGATTTTTTATACTTATTTTAGAGAATTTATGACATGATGAGAAAATGTGTGGAAATGATATGATTTTTTGTGAGGTTTTATCATTTAGTATGAAAAAATATAATATACCTATTCCAATATCTAGGGGTGGTAGCTGTCTGTCCGCCTGACGACGCCCATGCATCTACCCCTACATAATCTTACATATAATAAAAATTGATGTATGTATGTGGGTATGTATGTATGTATGTATGTATGTTTGTTCCACCATAACTCTGGAACGCCTGGAGCAATTTCGACCAAACTTGGTATACACATACCTTACTATCTGGAAACGAATACTGTGTGGTAGAAACTTCTGGAAATCCAGAACCTTCTGAGAAATTTTGCTGATGAGGGGATCCAAGGATTGTATGGGGCTGTAGAAAGTTGTGACAATTCTAACCTTCTGAAATTTCCAACACTGTAGAACCTTCTAGAAACTTCTAAGAATGAATTGAATTCGAACCTTCTGGAAGGAGAAACGAACTTAGTAGAACCTTGAAAGTTGTGCAGATTAATCGAACATTGCTGGATGTGTGTGTCATACTGTCGATTTACTTCACCGATCAAATTTGCCGTTACGAAGTACGGGTAACTCAGCTAGTATTTCATATCTTACTATAGTGCATGATAATCTTCTCGACAAATCTCATTTCCTTCAAGTATTAGATAGCTCGCAAGTAAGTAGGTTCGCTGTTCTCCGCCCATTTCTGCTGAAGATATTTGAATAGAATCTGTAAATTAATCTGCTGATTGAGTTTCTCAATAAGCGACGGGGGATTTGTAAAGGAAAAAAGAGGCGATTATTTTTATAATGGAACTCGGTATGAAAAGACTTATTCTGTACAACTCCTGTATAGATAGATCTTTCGTATTATTATCTTAGGCATTAGGAAGAGTTAATGAGTTTACGTGTTTTATTTTGTTTTATCCCAAGTCGTATTGAAAATCTGTGTAAAAGATTGTGATAAAATAAAAAAAAACGTCAGCGATATATGTACTATGGCTATAGGGCCCTTGCATGGTCGTCGCCAGCTTCGGAGCTGTGGTGCCCGATATAGGGCCTAAGGACAATAAACAACAAAAAAGGATAAATTGTATTTCACACAACGTCATCTAAACAAATAACATTTTTCGCTGTCCTGTAAATTAGACTTTCCGCAACATGGGGGGGGAATAAATAAAAAATATGAAAAGTACAACATTAGAGGGTTGGTGGGAGACGATGCTTCCTAAGAAGACACTTGAAAGACATCAAGTTAGGTAAAAGAGAAGTCATGTATTCCCTATAAAAACTTCTTCTTCTTTTTCAGCCCTCTGCCTCCACTGCTGGATATAGGGCTCTTCCATTCCCTTCTGTCGGTTGCTGCTTGCAGCCAATTTTTAGCTCACACAGCGGCTATGTCGTCAGACCATCTCTTTTAGAGTCTTTCGACGCCTCTTATTTTCCTAATCTTAGGATTCTAGGAGTCTATCTTGTGGGGGGGCATAAAAACTACTAATACTAAATACGGGTACGCATTCTAGATATGACTTCGATACCTTGCATAACTATTTCAAGGATTACTGATTATGAGAAACGCAAGTTGAAATGAGCTCAATCAAACATGTGAATGGAAAACTCGTTACATGGAAAACGTGCAGCGGTAGGTGCTTAGTTAGTACTACGTGGAAAACTCTTGGGTAACGAGAATATCACTGAGCGCTTTAATACAAATTCCCCTTTTCGCTATTCGTTATGAAAAGCTGTGGATTATTCCAAGATTTATAATTAATTGCTGTTAATACGGAGAACCTGTAATGTAGAAGACATTGTATATACGATGGAGCAGGCAGAGAAGGCGGAGGTTCGATTACCCGAGGTGCCGGGGGGTTAAGGGAGGGGTGCTTCTAAAAAGTGATACATAAGAAAACTGTATATAGGAAAATGCCTGGTTGACGATTTGTATAATAAATTTCAATAATATAACGGGACAATCGTCATGTCGGTAATCTAGCATAGAATTAAATGGAGCTTGTTAGGTTTGAACGCCTTCAGTGTGGGTGCAAAAAGGCTCATGATCAGTGTGTATGACAGTCACCAACGGAGGCAATTGCGGTGTTATGCAGAGCCACCAAAATTGAGTTTTAGTGGTTCTGCAGTACTTTGACTGATAGATGATGGTTCCACCGGTTTTGGGTTCCACTGCCTACTTCACGATTCATAGACAAATTTTGTCCGCAACGGCAAAATTTGTCTATGAATATGCACGGGTGATACGGCTAGTAAATGAATAAAAAGATAGAAAGATCGACTAAAATGAAGTGTCAAGGGTGTAAACGGGGAAATAAAGAGTAACAGTATAAATTATTTTTCATTCTTTCTTCTCTCTATCTTCTAAGATTCCCTTCTCTCCCACAGTTTATGTATTAAGTTAATAACATTTCATCTCCTCCGTGGAATTACGAGTAGGGTAGGAGGAGAGTATAGAGTTATAAACAGAGTGTTATTTTTTATCAACATTTTAGATGTTACAACTGTCTCTTTGCATAAAAATAATAATACTTTAACGTGATGCAAGAGCAAACAATTTTAGGGATGGTTATCTTATTTCGATGTTTGAAATTACATCGAATATTACAAACGATATTGGTTTGAACTTCAAAATTCTTCTTCATAGCCTCTCCACACACGTCCGGAAGTTCAGTTAGCTGAATCGACGGTTTGCAAAAAAAGGTCGATTCAGCTAACTGAACTTCCGGACGTGTGTGGAGAGGCATAGAAGTATCTGTGATACGATTCAACAGGTTTTGTGTATCTCGTACTAATCTTCTTCCTGTTGACTTAATATTACTGATTGGCTGATCGTATAAGATTTCAGCTTTCAATAGTGCTAGGAGTATCACTCCTTTTTAGTAAAATTATTTTACAAAGTATCAGCACGATAACATTTTACTTTGATAAAAAAGCACCATATTGAAGGTCTCTCCGTACACCCGAATAACACAGGCGCCAGTTAGGCGTATTTTTATTCGCTTTTTCAGCCCAAAGTTATTCAGACGGCCCCAGGGTTAGCCGGAAGGCCACCCCCAGAAACACTGTCCGGAATGACACCTCCAATATCCCTGCTACCAGTAATATTACCACTCGAGGCACCTGCATGGGCATGGGTCCATATTACTCTTCAACTAACCCTCTTCTCTCAAATGCTGGATAATGGTCTCTGCCATCGTCTTTCATTTCTTTTTGTCTTTCCCTTTACCATCAGGTTCTGCCGACTTGTTCAGAACCTCTTTTGGGTGGTCTTCCAACACTCCTAGTTCTTGTCCAAGGCCTTAGACTTACACGCAGTGTAAGTCGATGTTTTTCATTAATAATTATGTTAAATCCCTAATTGAGTGAGAATAATTTATGATTGTTCGCAGTGTGTGAATATTTTAACACGATAAAATAATAATTCTACCTAATTCTGTGAATTCTACAACTGTACTATCTCGTATCTGCTACTCTATCTATTATCTATACATACCAGTACCCACATCCAATTCCCAGAGTTGAATTCTGCATCTATCCGCAGTAGGTTAGGTACGTACCTAGCATAGTATATAATATTAATACCGTGACCGGACAAAACCCGTAAGAATATTGCTCAACATGAAAAAATCCCAAAAGAGACGAAAGCCCTTAAGAATTTTGCTCAAGGGACAAAAGCTCAAATCTAATAGGATTTTGTAAATAAAATTATTTGCACCTTATCTCTGTCTCTCCTGTCGATTTCCTCACTGCTGAGATTCGCGATCTCCAAACACCCGTTGCTTGACTAATCCCCGCCACGCAGCTCTGTCCTCGGCAAGATGCACTGCCCTGTAGATGGAGGGGGCAATAGTCTGCATAACTTGGTCCGTCCATCGCAAAGGTGATCGTCCTCTGGGTCTCCGTCCCGACGTGTTTCCATAGTAGCGTGTTTGCACCTCATAGTAGCTGGATTATCCGGGTTGTATGGTCGTTGTCTATTGGGTGATGTAGTCAGTCCCAACGTTTCGCCCATCTTCTGTGGCGGGCTTCTTCAGGGGTGAGAAGATCTTGGTCGCGCGCGGTGTTTTGTGGTCGAAGTGTCCTCTCCGGCGGTCGTAGAGAGAACGAACTGAAGTTTATACGGCAGTACGAGGCCGCCGGCGCCATATTGTCATACAGGCCGCGACAAGGTGACATTTGACGATGATGACCCCATGAAAATGTATGGGAAAAAATATTCCGTGGTGCAAGTTTTTGTCACCGAGACAAGGTGTTTGTCACCGATACAAGGTGACGTCACCAATCATGGTGGTGATGGAATTCGAGTGTGTAGGCTTGTATACTACCGCTGGCTTCGGCAGTATTGTGTAGATTGTGTAGAAGATATAATTGCATAGAATGCGGGGATAATAGACTTCATTAGTTGTTCTCTCACGAATAGTTTAGTACAGTGTATGAATATTAATATACAATTATTATGAACATGTTCTATTACCATCAGAGATGGAGTTAAGTATAGGTAGGTATGTATGAACATCCCCTACCAAGATATCAACTATATAGGTTTATTTATTTATTTGCATATATATTTACGGTTAAACCATAACAGTAAGGTATAAAAAAATACATAAAACACAAAAATAAACATGCAAACACATTATTGTTGTTGCACTGTACACAAATTGATTCGGCATTTACTGTCTTATGGCTATATCCCACGGAAGGTGAATCCTGCTTCGTCCGTAGATTCGCATGCCGTGGGAAGGAGTGAGTCCGTGAATCTACAGACTTTTTCATAGCGATTTGTATGGCGGTACGTGATATCGCAGACGTGCACGGATCGTGGGAAATAGGTTGCCTGTGAATCCGCGGACACGCCTTGATGAATCCAGATGAATCCGTCTAATCCATAGCGTTTGGATAACTTGCAATACAAGTGTTGAATCCAATATACATATACGTAGATATTTCTTTAGGAAACATCCCAAACAGACAGTTTTTTTAATTTTATTTCTTCTTTTCTATTTTAAAATGTATTTTAATTAAAATTATACTTTTTTTTCAATTATTTTAATGTTAATTTATAGTTTGATAATTACAAAATGTGTAATATAATTATGTGTGTGTGTGTGTGTGTGTGTGTGTGTGTGTGTGTGTGTGTGTGTGTGTGTGTGTGTGTGTGTGAGGGTGTGTGTGTGAGGGTGTGTGTGAGGGTGTGTGTGAGGGTGTGTGTGTGTGTGTGTGTGTGTGTGTCTGTGTGTGTGTGTGTGTGTGTGTGTGTGTGTGTGTGTGAGGGTGTGTGTGTGTGTGTGTGAGGGTGTGTGTGTGTGTGTGTGAGTGTGTGTGTGTGTGTGTGTGTGTGTGTGTGTGTGTGTGTGTGTTGATTCTCACAAAATAAAAAACGTTTTATTAAAAAATATAATTATGTATATATTTATGTAGGTACCTATTAGCTTATTACGTTACTTCATTTTCTATAGTATAACTATTAAACGTAATACATATATATTCCATTTGTCGCCGCCCACAAGTTTTTTGTGTATATGAGTAAAAAGGCGTGTGGATGGAACGTTTGTCTTGGCTCGTTTACGTAACAGACCGTTGACGCCTTTTTACTCATGAACGCAAAAAACTCGTAGACGCTCGCAAGCGTGTGGCGGCGACATTAACTTTTACTTAAAGTATTATACCGAATCGGTAGGTATTACCTATATAATTGGCACCAGGAATGACGTCAGTCTTTTCCCACGGCATTAAGGTTCAAAATCGCGTGACAATCGCATGATAAAATGGTAAAAATAGCGTTTTTTTAATTTTTTGAGGTTAATTTTGCGTCTATCAAAAAACTTTTACGGTTATTCCCTAGGTTTTAATGCATATTATCAGTACAAAAAAAAATTTTACTCAACGACTTTCAGGAAACGAGTTTCCGTCTTTCGGAAAAAAGATCAGAGGTGTTTTCCATTTTTTTGAGAAATCTATACAAGATATAAAAAATCTTTTACGGTTATATACGGTTATATAAAGGTTCAATGCATCTACCCTATTTTGTTCCAAAGCATAATTAATAACGGTTGTCGAGATAGAAGGTCTCCCGTTCTTAGAAATTTTTGATATGTCGGTATGCATACTCTTAACATTACTTACTGTAAATTAATACTGATTCAAAAGTTATTCATAGGTACAAAAATACATAATACAAGAATATGATACTAAATTGATAACATGTAGCTACCTACATTAACTGAAAATAACGTGTTGTAATTTTTGCTAGTCGGGTAATTTGTATATTTTTGTAACAATTTTACAATAAAAATAATTATTATTCGATATATTTTCGGATATATATTTACTAACAACGAGGGTTGTCAACCGTACTAGAGTATAATAATAATATTGAAAATGAGTTGCAAGAAATATATGGATCGCAAAATACTATATATTTTTTTTTGGCAACATTAAAACTACGAAAATATCAACCAAATCCGCTTCACTTGTAAAATTTAAACGCAGTTTAAGAATTATATCATTGCCTGCAGTTTTCGACTGACGAATGAGTGTGTAATTTACATTAATTTGAAAATTGAGAAAACCACACTTTTCTAGCAAATAAAAATATTATAAAATTCAAGCAGTTCATAAAATGACAGTTTTTATTTAAATAGACAAGTAGATATTTATTTATTTATTGCACATGGAACAGATACAGTCACAAAAACAAACATTGACAGGTACATTAATACAAAAATATCAATACACAAGACCAATTACATCCGTTCACAATTAGCACACACGCAAAACAAATAGATTACAAAACATAGTTAAAAATATATATCTTATATCTATAAAACATTTATGGTAGGGAAGGAGGAAGCATGGGAAGAGGAAGAAGAAGAGGAAGAAAGGAGGGGATAATGAAGGAAGCAACAAAAAAAGAGTTAAGAACTGATATCAAGAACAATGAGATAATGTGTATGTTTTCTTTTATTTTCATAAAATTATCGAATTACACCCTGATACATATTTGTACACTTCATAACAAGCTTAAAAGCTTGTGTCGTGAAGTGGGGTATGTCGGCATCGAGGATCGAGCGCGTTAGCAACCAGGCTTCCGATAACTTTTTAAAATTACTTATTGATGCAGATGGAATAATCAGCTGAAAAAATGTTGACAACCCTACTTACATGTTTCAGCGCGTGTATACACAACGGTTTCCGAAGAAAAACCCATAGGAGTATTTACGATGATGTAGTATGAACCCCAAAAAACACAAAAACCCTTCAGAAATATGACGTACTTAATGTAGTTCTGGACAATTTACATCCAGACCTGCATTAAATTGTACCACAAATGTGTTATAGTTTTGTATTGTCTATGTGTTTATTGCTTTCATTCTTTTTTTTGTGTTTATTGATTTATTGCATTTGATTTTGTGTTTGTAAACCTGACGATTCCAAGTGCCTTAAATATGGTCTACAGATGATTAAAAACCAATAAAAAATCCTCAAATAATAAAAGCTTAAACTTTTTAGTTGGATTTCAGTAGATGAATTATTTATAAAATGTTGAAATCATTGTCTATCCCATTTTAGATCCGCTTGCTTATTCGTATTTTTTAATCTATTCTAGTTCCAAATATAATTTACTCGAATACTAATCGATACAATTAATTTTATTTACAAAATTCAATTAGATTTGTGCTTTTATCCCTAAAAAAAATCCTGTGTGGCTTTTGTACGGTTTTTGTGGGGTTTATTTATTTTGAGCAATATGCTTATGGGTTTCGTACTGTTACAATATACAACGAGAGTGAAAGAGATGCAGATACCCGCATGATTCGAAAAATAAAAATCAAAATAAATAATGTATAAATTTAGATTCCCCAGTTGCCATAGAGTGGGGAACATTAAATTTTCTTATTATTTATTGAATTAATTTTTCTGGAATTTTTTTACATCGAATTATAAGTCCATGTGGTGCATTTTATCAGTATGATGCCAATCTTTCAAATGTCTCCCTTCAAAAATTATGTACCTAATCTATTAGTCTAAATAACACACGAATGATAAAGAAATTATAATTTTATTTAAAATGAAAAAAAGTTTAAGGTACCAATCATTATATTTTTCTAATACCACGGACCTGAAACAGCACAATTTTTGCACTGTTACTGGGCCGGTATTCTTTTATTCTGATAATATCGACATTAATAATATTAAAATAAATAAATAAATTATTTAATGGGTTCTCTAATTTCCAGTTATGGCAGACATTTTTTCCCGTACAAAATAAATATAATGTACACCCCGACACATAATGCGCCCGCTACACGCTCGCGAGTGAATGAACACCAAAAGGTCGTGGTGACTCGCGAGCGTGTAGCGGGCCCATAACGGGACTGAGAGAGATTAGCAGCTAATTTGAGAAAAACCGGTGTTGAAAAATAACGCGTGATACAAGATACAAAAACTCCGTGTGACAAACTTTAAAAAATATCACCCACAAACAAGTTTAATTAATGCCGCAGGCAATGCTTTCCTTTATTTTTTTTTTACTAAATTACAATTAATATTGGTGTAAAGACAATAATTTATTCTCGTACCTGATCGATCTAATTTTTAAACACAAAAACAGAATTAGTATATATTCAACAGTATGATAGAGATAATTATTATTATCTATTTATTATATTATATATTTATTTATTTATTGCTTCAACGGACTCAAGATATTTTCAAAATTTACAACGTTAAAGTTAAAAAGTTAAAAATATTAATACAATGAATTATTATATTATTATAAAAATAGGGAACTATTTCCCCATACCCCGTGCACGAAATCATCCATCCGGAAGGGATTAATCCAGATTCGCGTACGAATCCGGATTCACTTGTCGTGGGAAGGCACCCGAACAGACTTCGGTCTAGTGAGGCAGTAAAATTTTACAAGATAGTTGAGCGACTGGTGCCTCATGGCATGTTTTGATTTATTTAGATGTATGTATGTCGAAATTCATTGTTTTTGCATGTTGCTGTATATATCTGGAAAATAAATTTTATTAATTCATTCATTCATTTGACAGCTGAGACAATGACCATTGAATAATATATATCTATCTCTATCTACACCCTCACTCCGCGTCCATGGGAGGGTAGGCAGAGAGGGCAGACTGCCAGGACATAGGGGAATGTGGGGAAACTGTGCGCATCAGTGGGTAATCGTGCGCAGTGCGATTCAACAAGATCCGTTCTCAAATAATGTCACTAGTAATCCTATTTTGACTGTCTGTTCAGAGGAAAACGAAACACCTATTCACATCCTTTGTACCTGTGACGCACTCGCTCACAAAAGAAATCGCACTCTTGGAGGGCCCCTACACTGGACTCCGAGAAGGCAAGACTACTCGCACCAAGACAGATCGTGAGCTACATGAGACACGTCGGCCTTGAAGACGAGTTGTTACATTGAAAGGTGTCACAATAGACCTACTCTGGTCGCAGTGACGCAGGGGAAAAGGGTCCCCTGATCTAACAAGGAAAAAAAATTGTAGCCACCGATGAGGCCATCGCTTTTAACCAGGCCTTAGAATACTAGTACATACAATATACATGAAATATTTACTTAGGACTTTGTGTACTACATATATTACTCTGACATACAGTAATAATATGAAGTGTATGTATGGTATGGTAGAAATACACAAGCATGATGCAAACAATATGAATTATTATCATGGCAAGGAATGTTTGCGATGGACTCAACAATAATACCAGTTCCTATTTATAATAAGAGAATATATATCTATATTCACCATACCGCATTCCTTCTTGGACGGACAAAGGAAAATAGACCACAAGGCTGTGATATATAATCCACTGTATACAAATACTCGTCCTGGCCTGAAAATTGATCTATACTTTTTACAAGATTTTATTTAACTTCACTGTGGTGTTTATTTGTTTTTTTTTTGTTTGTGTGTAAATCTTACAATGATTCAGAGCGATACAAAGGTTGTGTGGGGTCATGTGTTGGAAAAGAAATCCAGATCTTAAATCAGATTTTGTCCAGCTCAACCCTTGGAAGATACTGAAATCTACTATGAAAATACGAGTGCGTGTGCTGCAGCAAAAGCGTGGAGGCCATTTGCCTGATATGCTGTTCCATACATAACCCTATACTATACACTTTATGAATAAAAAAAAACAATTATTCTTTAAAAACCTGTGTTTTCTATCAAAATAAAATCTTGCATTTTCCGCGAGACACCCACATATGTCTAATCCACCAAAATTTCGCTTCAAATAGGGTTAGTTAGTAGAATTGCAATTTTTTTCTATAGCGAAGTATCGCGAACCATAGTTTTGGAACCGCTGCTCTAATCTATAGCTAATCGCTATTAAATTGCAGTTCATTCTTCAGCTTCCCCATAAATCCCTCCAGTGTTTGTACAACATCTGTCAATAATTTCATTTTTAGACATTTTATCGGAAACTTTTTCGGATAATACGGATAATCTATCGAAGCCTAAATTGTTGCCCGATGTAATATACGTCCGCCACATTGACTTGCGCCAAACATAGTAGCGATGGATTTTTTTTTATCTTGCTCAGTAATAGGTATTCTCTCTTTTCCTAAAAGAAGAATCTAGACTTAGAAGACCTAGAAACGCTACATCATCGAAAGTATGACATGGACCAAATGGTGAAAAACCCTGATACACCAGCACGGGGTTTGCATCAGCGTGGAGTTCCCACCAGTAAGCTTGCAATCTAACTCAACTTCCTCTTAATCTACTTCTTATTTAAATATTAAATCGGATGAAATAAACCCGATAAAAATGAAAAACAGCATTGGAATATGAAGTGAAAAAACCTTATAAATTTCACAATAAAAATATTGAATAACAATTAGCCATATGGTTAATTATTTACGGCAATAATTAAATTGGTTCTGCCTAATAAGAAGGTCGATTCATTTAATACAGAATCATTTGAAGATACTATTTTTACATCGGCATTTTGGCGCAAGAGAACCACATATTAATTTGTCGATAAAAAACGTAATAAAATTACGGTTACAGACTAAATCAGTTTGTCGAAGGATTTGGCGAAAGTGAGTTACATGATCTTGACGCAAACGATTCAAAATAATTTTCTTTTTTTTACCTGATTGTTTTTAAATTTGCTACCGCCAGGTGTTTTAATCATTTTGTACCGTCAATTTGGACAGAATTTGTGAAACTAATGTTGTGAAAGTCAAATACGGGAAGAGATATTCGACAATAAATCAATCCACTCTCACTCGATTCATGAGAGAGAATAGGGATGTGACGATACCGATACGGGCCGATAATCGGCCTATTATAACCAATCGATATCTGTAATATATTTTTTCCGTGCTTGATGAACATTTGAAAGAAACGATTTCTATAAAATTTCGCTTACACGAGACAATCATTTGCTTCTCTCACGGCAATTTCACGTCACGTTGCGTTGAAATTGCCGTGAGTGGAGTAATTTATTGTCTCGTGTAAGCGATCATTTTTAAAATAAAAAAAATAATATATACATCTTTGTACACTTCACAAAAAGCTTGAAAAGCTAGTGTTGTGAAGTGGGGTAAGTTGGCATCGGGGATCGAACCCGCGCCCACTGAATTTACGATCGAGCGCGTTACTAACCAGGCTACCAACCACCTTTAGTTTAGATTTTTCATTTACTCGTTTTTTCTCCAAGGTTGCATTTCCTTTAAAAATATAGTAAAAAATAATATACTCGTATGTATATGAGAGCCAGTTTTATGCATAAAAAAGGAAACATTCAAACGCCCGAAAAACATTACCCCCAGTAGTCGAGTAGAAATATGCAGGTGGGTCCATACGAGTACTTACATCATTTTATTTTTTTTTCTACTTAACTATAGATATCGGAATCGCCGAATATTAACTTTTATAATCGGTATCGTATCGGTAAAATTATGTATCGTTACATCCCTAGTAGATACGTTCGGTAAATTACTCAATGGCTTCCCACACACAAAAAAAAAAAGCTTCGACCAAAACCTCTCTCTGAATTCAGTGATACCCTGATTTTGAATTCAGCAAGAGGTTTTGGTCGGAGATTTTTTGCAAACGGTCGATTCAGATAACTGAACTTCCGGACGTGTGTGGCAGAAAATGGTACTGTACTGGAAATTACTGTAAATACATCAAAGTCCTGGATGTGGTAATCTGGACATTAATCAAGTATATCTTTTGACATCAGAGCGGTCTTTTTTATCGAAGAATTAATGTTAAAAATTTAGGGATAACTTGCTTTATGTAGTAAATATTACTTACCTCATCATTTTGCCAAAATACTATCAAACTCTGTCCCGGGAGAGTCACGCTATGGTCATTTTTGTTCTAGGACCCAGGAACAAATATAATATTATGTTTTAAATAAAACACGATTTATATTTTATCTTCAGAGAAAAATTTCTAAAAACGAGAGACCTTAGATCTCGACAACCGTTACTAAATATGATTTGAAAAAAAAATAGAGTAGATACGTTGAACCTTATTCTGGACTCTAGAGAATAACCGTAAAAGATTTTTTATATCTTGTACAGATTTTTCAAAAAAAAAATTAATAATCACCTCTGATCTTTTCCCGAATGACAGAAGCTCGTTTAAAGCCGTGGGAAATGACCGTGACGTCATAGTTGGGTCGCGAGTCTTAAGCCACAACTTTTTCATTAATATATGCAATGTTTTAGTTTTTAGATTTTCAATAACAATCGACAATTTTAGAATTGAACATATTTCTGGACAAGGTATTTCATAATAAATATGGGAAAATTGATGGCGTCGAAGTTCACAGGGTGAATATTACCTATAATTTTCTCTTTCAAAATGATAGTTCTCAGTTTTATTGGAAGGCTTCCAACCCGATTTCAAAAGAAGAAATTCCAATATCACTTGTCAAAAATGTCGGTCGGTAACGGGTACTTACCCTTCCATAGGAATACCTAATACATAGATGATGATATGACGTTATAAAAAGGATCGGGTTTATGGATTTTTATAGAATTTATTTATTTGTTTATTACAAAGACACACAATTTATTACAAAAGTCCAGAAGATTGCCTGAATCCGACATGTCGTCAGATCGGGAGAAGAAAAGAGCCACAAAACATCTCATGCAAAATAAACCTGTGGGCAGGAGACCTCTGGGCAGACCAAGACAGAGATTGACAGACAATTTTACTCGAGATCTGAGCGTACTACATGTTGGCGATGATTGGGAGTCAGTTACTGCAGACAGGAAGGCTTGTTGATCCATTATTCTGAAGGCCAAAATTCTCATCAAGGACGGACGTGTTCTGAGTAAAAGGAATCATAGAGTGTGTATGAAGAATTGCACGAATGCAACGGAAGAAAAAAATGTGTTTAAGGCCGAGTTTCCATCTGCAAGAAAACTTCAGACAGGTTATATTTGTTTATTTATTGAGACACTCACAAAGAATTGACAAATAATAGTACATAAATAAAAACTTTAAACACAAATTTCAGGTCAACCCCCCCAATTACGAGTGTGCACAGCATGCACGAGATATATGTATTATGTTACAAGACAACAAATAACTAAGTATGTATGTACATTAAAATTAATAAAACTGAGCAAAAGGTATAAAAAGCGATCAGACACTAACTAGACAAATAGGTATATTGTATGTGTACAATTAATTATTGACGGGTGTCAGACAGTATCTTGCAGGTGTTAGCTACGGAGTTAACATCTGCAAGAAGTGTCTGACAGACTGTCGGACACTTCTTGCAGAAGTTTTCTTGCAGATGGAAACCCGACCTAAGGATAGAAAAGTCTGTAGATCTGTACTCTCTGCCTACCCCGCAAGTGATAGAGTTGAATAGAATTATATCATGTGCAGACTGTATATTATGATGTATAACTTACGAAATATTTAACAATGTTTAAGAAATATTATTTCGTTGACAAGTACCTACTTGAAATTCTTAAGTTTCCTGTTCTTTGAATAAACAACAAACTTTTCAATGCGTGTCGTTGTGACAGCCGGGGGATGTGGGGGCGGGGGCGGGATCCCCGAGTCGGGGGGTCTGGGGGATGATGTGATGGTTGGTCCCACATACAACACACAGTAAATAAAAATAGAAATATAAGGAGAACGAGTGGTTGATATACAAATGGACTACATTTTTATATCAAAGTTTGAAGTATTTGCCAAAGTGTATATTATATGGATGGTCCATACATATTTTGTATCTTGTATGCTTTAAGGGATGTAAAGTTATTTCGTAACTACTCCAGATAATCGAAATATTTACCATGAAACTAACTGAAAATTTCGATGTATCCCCGTTAAGGGTTGCTCCCTCCCACTTAGGAACGCTAGTTAGCACAAATTACATGAAATAGGCATATTGTTTTAGGAACCAGAGAGAGGAAATCAACAGCAACTCCCACATTGAAGCTTTGCATAAAGTATTTACTTACTTACTTAACGAGTCCGTTTACACTAGACCAACCCACCCCAATACACTGCAGCAGCAACTGCTTTGTCGTTAGCCCTATATAGGTCCGCTTTATCACACCCCTCCGCCATATCTCGGCAGACGAGGAGGTGTTTGTCATCTTGGATCTCTCCACAGCTACAGGAGATATCCTCATCCACACTTATGCCCCATCTATGTAGATTCTTTTTGCACCGTGTAACGCCGACTCGGAGCCTATTTAGCGTTTTCCACGTGCAAAAGGTTAGTTGGTGTCCCGGTCCCAGTGTCTCCAGCAGTTCGACCTGACTTTCACTGACTGACTGTGTTGTGTGTTCCAGTGTTCTAGTCTCGCCCTGTCAGGTGGTAATTTTAGGGGAGAAGTCATTAGTATTGAAATATGTTTATGCGGAGAGACGATATGCGGGATCTAAAAGACAGATATGTGCATCAATTTACTTGGTCTCCTACTAGAAGCAAGGAAGCTGGCATACAATCGTGCTGTGGAGTTTGATATGCCTAACATTCCACGATGAAATCTTTTTTAAAGAACATGCAGTACAAAGCTACTAATTACAATTGACAGATAGCGATTTCCGGCGGACATTTAACAATGGAGCGTGGTAGAGGTTTTTTTCATAGCTATGGCTACGGTCACCAGCATCAAGAACAACAAGGACCACCATAAAATCTTAGCGGCTACCGCCACCCTTTGAGGTCACAAACTACATCTATAGTTTATATTGTAATTTGTAATTAATATTTTTGTGTTTAATAAATCCGTAATTATTTCCATGCTACCCAATAATTATGCAAAAACAGTTCTATAGAGGGCTTAGAGTTCGCCAGAAGGGCTCACCCGACAAACCTCTTCGATGTAACATACTTTTTTAGGATTTTTTTTTATTCATCAAATACCACATGGTACCATTCTCCAACTATTTTTATAGTGTATCTACCCGCAGCCGAGCAAAGAAGCGACAGAAAAATCTGAGATATTTCAATAAAAAAATAAAACAATGTAAAAAGTGCGATATACTCATATACTCCCAACTAGGCCATAGCTTGTCTCGGGGTAATAAAAACAACTTGAAAATTTCATATTATCATTATTCGATGTTTACGAAAAGCCATCGATGATGATAACACCTGGCATTTAGCATCCCTCACATCAGCATTCAGCATCCTATAACACGTTGTACATTTTGAAGACGACTTCAGCACGTTTACAATAAGTTTCCTGCGGAGAATATTACTGGGACTTGTTCTCACAGGGAGTAGGTACCGAGTACCCCTCAGTAGGAGAGCACCACAATATTCTCTGTCACCCTCACTATTTGTGTAAGTATAAAGTACAGTGAATTTCGCGTTAGAAGTCCCCTGGTGCAAACTTGGTTTAGTGTTGCTTGATGTAATAATAAGATATGGTTACATTTTTTCGCTACTTTCAAAATATATTTCTGAACTGTTGTTCAAAAAAAATGCCAATTTTCGAATTGTTAGAATAAACTGGCAACATTGTTTTACTAACTTGTAATGGCGGCTTGAAGGGATTATCGGAGTATTTTTTTTCTTTTTTCAACTCGCAAAACTATATTTTCTTTAAAATGATTTATCTAGCGCTAGTCTGTAATATTTTCGGCATTGTAGGTTACTTGTAAACAATACAATGTGAGAGTATTGCGAACCTTTGACAGCTCTTATGACAAAGACAATCAGGACTACCAACAATACAATCTTGAACTCCACTTGCAGCTATTATTAATTTCATCCGTCTTGTCCACCGTGCGGACGTTACCTGCAAGTGAAGTTTAGATTGTATTGTTGGTAGCCCTGATTGTCGAATATTGTCATAAGATCTGTCAAAGGTCTGCAATATTCTCACATTGTATCTTTTACAAGTAACCTACAATGCCGAAAATATTACAGAGTAGCGCTAAAGAAATCATTTTAAAGAAAAGATAGTTTTGCAAGTTGAAAAAAGAAAAAATACTTCAATAATCCCTTCAAGCCGCCACCACAAGTTAGAAAAACAATGTTGCCAGTTTATTCTAACAATTCGAAAATTGGCAAATTGTTTTAAACCACAGTTCTAAAATATAATTTGAAAGTAGCGAAAAAATTCAACGATATCGTATGATCACATTAAGCAACACTAAACCAAGTTTGAACCAGGGGACTTCTAACAGAGAATTGTCTGTACCGTCTGCACGGTGGCCAAGATAGAGGAAACCATTTGTACCTCCTCGTAAAACTACGTTTATTGTTTTTCCTTCCAGTTACGAGTTACTAGTATGTCTCATCGTATTGTTTGTTACTCCGGTGGTGAGTTACTTATATCTTAGTACTGTTCCTTTTTTTCTATGAAAACTTTTATGTTCCTAGACTGTAGATGAATTATTATACGAAGAATGTACGTGACTTATTGACATTTGTACGTATTATTGTGTACCTTCAATGGTACGAGTATACCGAAAACATTTTTCCTATCTTTAACGTTCAAAATCGCGTGCACGGAATTACTGACTGAACCTGTAGATTGCGGATGAAATTTTTGAAAAGGGTTTTTTTATAGACGACTTTCGATTTTTTTAACTCAAAACACATTCGTCCTTGAATATCTGGTCGACATGATCAGTCAGGTCTTTCCCCGTTTCTATACACCTCATTTTTCACTCATATTTGCATTCATTTACTCATGTCTAAACCATCTTAGATTATTCACATTCATTCTAGTCACTGCACCCGTCTTACAGTCACTCATCTCTCTAATAACCTCATTCTTTATCCAATCTTTCAGTGTCTCTCACACATTCTTCTCAACGACCTAGTTTTTTACTGCATTCAATCCTGATTCTTAATTCTTTATCCATGTCCAAATCTCACCGGCATATGTATTAGGGTTGTAGATGAGTACTTTTGTATAGATTATTTTCTTTATTTATTGTATAAATGGAGAGGGAACTCGATGGGAATCAGATTTTTATAACTCCTCGCGCCTGGCAGGTAGAAGAAGTATTAAATTTCAAATTAAATGTAGCCGCTTCAAAGGGTGTCGATTAATTAATAATTATTATAGTGCAATTAATATGAAACACGACTTTAATTAGGTACTGGAGGTAGAGTCTGCTACACGAGTCTGTATTGGAAATTGGAGAAAAATGAGAATTTTTAATATTGAATCAATAGAGGTGTAAATTAATACATCGATCATTTATTGTACTGTAATATACAAGTATATTTTTAATTGTTGAGGCTGGCGACTCAACTATGACATCACGGTCATTTTCCGTTTAGAAGGTTTTTCCGTTTGAAGGTTCATTTTTTGGGGTTAATTTCGCTTCAATAAAAAAAAATAACTTAAAACAAAAAAAAAACAAACTAAGGTCGTTGATAAGTCTTAATCATGCAACATACACAGATCTTATAGTCCAAGAGCCCGCTGCTTAATTTATGACGTATCTGTTTTTTGACGTATCTGTAGCTCTTATCAATTTTCAATCAATTTAGTTTAAATTATTTTTTTTAGTTTTTTAAATGAATTTCGGTTTTGGACCGGCTATTGCGGGTAAACCGCTAGTTCTACGAAAAAATTGACTGACCATTTTTTGTAGATAATTTAGCAAGGATTATTTTTGTTATTGACTACTTTCTTCTATCTCTTACCATATTCCTACAAAATGCGAAAAACCGCGAAGAGGGACCTTTTCGGGGGGGGCAGGGGGGGTTGCGGCAAGATTTTGATAGGCAACCCTAGTGCGATGTAAAACCCTATTGGTAAGCTATCATTTGTACCACATTTCGATCAAAAAACAGATACGTCATAAATTAAGCAGCGGGCTCTCGGACTATTAACCTACTTCTTTTCATCAAAAATTCATCGTATTATATGATATTATGTAGGTCTTGAAAATGACAAAAAAAACAGAATAAAATTTCAAACCACTCGCATATTTTATGAACCATTTCGTGTTTATCAAAATTATGCTACCAGGTAGTATTCTGGGCCACGTAGGTATCTAACTTAACTCATTAATATAAACAGTAGGTACACGTTAATAAATTATTTGTGAAATTAAAATATTAAGTAAAAAACCATCTAACATCCTATAATGATTTCAGTCGAAACTTATTATTCTCAAAATGGTGATTTTTAAATTATGTCACTCTCCTCCCAAACAAGCGACATATCGATGTTTTGTTTCATCGACTGAATGACGGCATCTCTAATCGATACACCATGGGAGGGCGATTGAAATTTCAGAGATTTTAATAAAAATCTTTGAATTCTCATTTACATTGTTTAATTTTGTTTTTTCAACCCCCCCCCCCCCCCTCTGTCCCTATAAAAACAAGACCCAGAGTAGTTCTGTGACAATTTTCAATTAACTTCCCCTCGATATTGTTTTTGTAACTTATATAAAAGGGTTCCAAAGAATTTATTTAAAAGAGTCCTCAATTTAATCTAAATTGTTTTTTTTTTGACAATAAAAAAATATATCGATTAAAACTGATAATATTGAGATAAGAAATATTAGAGGGTTTTCAGGAAAATATTTGCGTAGGTTTTTTTTCCTTGTTAGGTCGGGGGACCGTTTATCTCCTGCGTCACTGCGATCAGAGTACAAGGGCAGATCCACCGTTGTGGGCACGGTGGTCATGCCCACAATCCTAATTGTACTTGTAATTGGACTTGTAACGTCACACTATCACGGTCTATTGAGATCCTAAGTCCTGATGCGCGTAAAAATAATCAAATTCAAAAGTCGTTTATGAGTCATGATTGTTCATGAGCGAGTTCGTACTCCGACTCGCACTTGGCCGATTTTCGGGTGGCTGTGCCACAACCTTTTTTGAGGGCTGGATCCTCGCCTGCCAGAGTAGGTTTATTGTGACACCCTTCAATGTTACATCTCGTCCTCAAGGCCGACGTGTCTCATTATAACTCACGATCTGTCCTGGTGCGAGTAGTCTTGCCTTCTCGGAGTCCAGTAGGGGCCCTCCAAGAGTGCGACTTCTTTTGTGAGCGAGTGCGTCACAGTCACAGAGAATGTGGATGGTGGAATGAGAATGTTTGAATTATGAGTTACGAATCATCGAATTATGTAAAAGTTGATTGTGTTGAGAAGAACGTTTTCCAAATGCTATAATGACCGCGTCTAAGGCACGAGGATATAATAATAAGTAGACACAGTTACCACGTATTTTTTTACGGTAGTAATATTCCACATGATAACACCCCGATCTCACAAATATCACAAATATTGTACCAATGTACCTAACACATGTCACGGGTGGCAAAACTTTTATTTTAGGATGTTTTTTTATTTTATGTTATATGTGAAACCCTCAGAGACATCAACAATATATGAATAGATTATCATACAAAAAAACATCTCACGTCGACCCTCCAATTAAGGGCACTCGTAGCATATACCAACAAATGTACTTTGTGAATGACATAGATTAAGGAAAGTAAATAACCATCGCTGCATATGTAAATAAGGCCTAAAAAAATTATTTCGGTCTGCCTTGGTACGAGCTTATGCCCAGTTAGGTAGATCATACAATATGCTATGTTGTTCCAATCACCATCATCATCATCATCAGCCCTCACTCGGCCAGTGTTGAACATAACATAGACCTCCAGTTCCGATTTCCACACTTCCCTATCCATCGCTAGTCTATGCCACTGCTGTCATGCTACCTTCTTGATATCATCAGACCATCTCCCCCGTGGTTTGTCTGGATTTCTGTAGCCGATTCTCGGTCACCATTCTAGAGTTCGCTTGGTCCATCGATCATCCGTACTTCTTTTGATGTGACCAGCCCAATTCCATTTCAATACTGTTGTAATATTACGTAAATAAACGAAATGAATGAATGTGACCTAAGCAGGAAGTGTGTATAATGATTGGGCGATCTGTTACCACAGAAGGGATACTCTAAATTAGTAAATATATCGCATACTATAATACTCAATACAATGGTTGTCGACATATGAAATGTGGGTGATTTCACATTGTTATTTTCGGTTCAACAATAATAAGTGTAATATTTAAATAATATTATAATAACAATGATAATAACTGTTAGCTTATGCGGTATTGTATCGTAGCTTTTATTATACATTCACACTGTTAAGACTCCCCATGCGGAGTAGTGTCTCTCCGCCTTCTTTTGAGACATCAGGAGATATGTATTTTTTAAATTAGTATTGACGGTATAATATCAAAATTAAAATAAATATTAAAACGTTTTTTTTTTAAGATTTCATGGCTTCACATCATAGAAGTTTTCCAATGGCGCCTCCCACCAAGAACGGTCAGAATCAAAATTGGTAAAAAAAATGAGTTTTACTCGTGAAGCACTTTCGTTAGATACCAATCACGACGGAATGCGATGACTGGATCCTCTCGATCGCTCAGTGTCTCCCGAGGCTTGACCTAGTTAAAAAAAAATCTCGTAAAAATGTGATAATGAATATTATGTTTTAGTACCCGCCATCGTCAAAATATGAATTCCTGTTCCTAATTCTCTTGATAAAAAATATTCCAAGGATGCTGTTTGCGCAAATTCTTTCTCTTTTGTATGACATTCAGAATGGGTAGCGAATTGCATTCTATGCTAGATTATTATGAGAGCTGGAAAAAAATATTCATTGAGATAATCCCGGTAAGAAATGCAAAATCGATCAAATATAATTCTTACTGACAGCTGACAACAGTGTATGTAAGATAACAGCTGTTCGCGAATGGCAGCCATTTTACTTCAGTCAAAGTGTAAATTAAAATGATTGTGAACACATTAACTGAGCGTGTCAGTCAATGTATACATATTTAATTGTAACATATACATGTAATTTGGAGGTGGGGTTTGCAGGGGGGCTCCCTTAAAGCTAACCTTGGGCCCACCTCTTAATAAGATTTGCCTAGAAGTGCGGGTAAAGAGGTCGCTATTAATGCGCCTGAACTACCCGGGGATGTGGAGGGCCTTAAGCATGCGGGATTTTCCTTCGATGTAACATATATATAAACTCAAATACTTTCCTACACACTTCATAGCAGGCTAAAAGCTTGTGTTGTTAAATTCAGAATACATCGTCAGTACTGGCATTCGGACCCGAACCCGGCACCTTTTCTCAGCAATTGATCGTATAAAGGCTCTTAAAGGAAACCATTTTCATGTACGAAAATTTCCATATTATGTCTGGTATTAAAAAAAAATGTTAAAAATATAAGTATCTTTACTAAACTTTTTTCAATGTTAAATTTGCAGTAATGTGTTTGCTCGTATTAACATTAATGTTAATTTTTCTGCCAATTTCTTTATTGTTCATTTCTTGGCTTCAATCCGTTAGTGGGTACTGAATAATAAAATGAAATTTGCGGGGCGGGGATAAAAAATATTAATATTTTCGTATCAAAATGTACTTAATAAAATAAGCTTTTCGTTCCGGGGACGAACACGTGTAGACTCCGAGGGAAAAGTTATTAGGTATATGAAGCCTGTTAACTTTTGATTGGATACTTTATGTTTTGAATATGGATTTTTTACTATTAGGTACCTGTTTATTTTTAAATATGGAACTAATCATGGTAAACGCCATCTTTTGATGAATTTTCAGAACAGAACATGTATTCACCAAGAATTTTTTATGGATTTTTTTAGATACTTTATAAATAAATAAATCTTTATTGATTAAAAAAATATTTTTCAAATGGCGGGCTTATTGCCGTATGCAATATCTCATAATATAGCTTATTTTCACTCAATAATCTGTCCAACAATCTTCAGCTCTGTAGGTAACTTGTATAGTATATAGTTTCTGAGATATAAGCCTGTTTTTAAAACACTCAACCCCATTTTTAATACCTGAGATGGAATTTCCAAAAATCGAAAGAATGGTATGGGAATAGGCAACGGAGTGGGCCCAGGACAGAAAAACCTGGAAAAACTGGACCAAATACTCCACATACTCCACATAGGGAGCGGACGTGGATATGTATGTATAGATTGTGCAGTAGATATAGGAGGAATTTTAGTACAATTTATTGTCCCATTGTGTTAGTCCCATAATTGAAATATTTCGTATTTCATAGAAAATTTCATGCTAGTCTAGTACCTAATGTCTATTCACTTTGTGTTATTTCCAATATAGTCCCGCATAGCTTCAGAATGTAATGTCGTCATTAGGGATGGAAGTCATGCCATCGATCGATGGATCTTGTTCACCCACGGTTATGCTCTTAAAAGTAGATGAACTATTTACATATTGATGAGTGTCACTATAACTTGAATTGAAATACCCATCTATGTTTGTATGCCCACTGAAATGATTGAATGAAGTATCTATGGATTGCATCGATTTTTTGCCCCGAGGAAGCGGCATTGTAATCATGCGTCAACACTATAATATACACTTTATATAAACACAGTCACCGAAATTGAATGCTCGTATTTTAAAAAGATATAACATCGAAACCTTTTATTTTTACTGTGCGGTAACCGGTTAGCGCAAGATTCGTTTGATACAGAATGCGTTAGAGCATGAACAGGCTGCTAAATACGCAGTCAACATGCTCAGCCAGCGCTAACCATCTGCAGTCGTTCAGTTGGTTGAGGCGGCAGTCTCTCAAGCGGGAGGTGCCAGGTTCAAACTCCGGCGCTGGCGATGTATTCCACACTTTGCGATACAAGCTTTTAACCTAGTGCAAGGTGTGCAGAAACGTATTTGGGTTTGTGTATTCAAGCCCAGACCCTTTTTTTTAAATCGATCGATGATCGTATTATCATCCCTATTCACGGAAAGGAACTCATTCTGTGTCACAGTATCGGAAAATTCCTAACCATTATCACGTCTTTGCCGCTACGCTGAAGCTACGAGTATATTATTAGTACTACGTGTCGTAGTAGGTGTAGCACTGTAGCAGTAGAGAAAGATTGTACTCGTAGATATGCTGGCGATAAAGGTTCCAAAGTGTTACGTTACTTCATATTATTTCTCTGATACACAATATAATATTATTAGCGATAACATCATTATGTTGGCAGTTCTGTAGCTGTTGGATACAGTGTTGCCAACCCTACAGTTTCGGCTGTTTAGATCTAAACTCTACAGTTTTCACAATATCTCAGTTTCAGTAACAAAAAACCAATAGTTTTACAACACGCCTTATGTAGATTTGTTTTTCGGGTTGATCGTGTGATGTGATCAGATGATCCGACGTTTCGGCGAACCTACTGCCGCCTTGGTCACGGATTGTGAGTGAAACATCGGATCATTTGATCACATCACACTATCAACCCGAAAAACAAATCTAAATATGGATCATCGTGAAAACCTGCAACTACTATTGCTTAGGCCTTGTTCACACTAGGCTAGTAGTTTAGTCGAGTAGGTAGTGAATTAGTAACTATGCCAGATATACACTAAGATTCTAAGTGCAGGATCAAAATCGCATGATAAAATGTAAAAAAAGCGTTTCTTTTAAACTTTTGGGGTCAATTTCGTCATTTTCTACATTTTAATGCATATTATCAATACAAAAAAAAACTGCTACCTTCGGGAAACGAATTGTTGTCTTTCGGAAAAGAGATCAGAGGTTTTTTTGGAGAAATCTATACAAGATATAAAAAAAAAATATTGTCATTCCCTAGATATAGGTTCAATGTATCTACATTATTTTTTCCAAAGCATTATTCAGTAACGTTGTCGAGATCTAAGATCTCCCGTTTTTTTATATTTTTTTGAAATATCAATATCCCTACTCATTAGGTACCATATTTTTAAATAATCAAAAAAGGTTAATCATTCTACAGTGTTTCAGGATTTATTTTTCGATACTACAGCTTTTAATAAATTTCAGTGCGTTGGCAACACTGTCTGGATATCTTCTTTACAAGGTTACGTGCCCTTACGACACACACACACAATAACTAGATCAAAATGAGGATTATATTCATTCTTCCTCTATCGCGTCTTTAAATAGGACGATACATGGCAATCATTTTGAACAGCCTTCTGTTAAAAGATTTTCTCTCATTATTTCCTTCAACAGTAAATTTCTATTACATCCTTTTGTAGTAAAATACAGGGTCTTCTAAGAATGCCGGGAATTTAAATAATTGCTATTAAAAACTGTGAATGTTAAACGGATGTTGTGACTAGAATGAAAGTAAACAATTTGACATGGTTGGGACATGTTGAGAGGATGAATGATTTTATTTGTTTATTTATTTTATTTTATTCTTATAAAACAAAACAGTGAGTGGCATTACAGCTATAGGACTTTAAGCCACTCACTACAATCAAAATGAAAAGTACATTACACGTTAAAAATCATTTGTGCATCTCGAATGAAAAGGTAACACGACCACCTCTTTCTTGGCAGACTGTAGGTATTCTTCTTCTCCAGTTTTAATCCTTACGATTGGTTTGCAGCAAAGCGCCATGTCTCCTTCTCCACTCATCCCTGTCCTGTGTGGTTCTTTTTAACTCTTTGTATGAGGCGAATCCATATCCTGGTACAGATCGTCCAGATATTCTTTCCTTGACCGTCCTCTGTAGTTTGTTCCCTCGTCCATTCCTTCAATTTGTTATTGTTATTTACTCACAATTACGTTTTATTTTTACCTTGAATTTTTGTCAACATTGGTTTATTTTTGTGATATTATAATGATTGCCTATTTCTTTTTTTATATTGTAAAGGTTTAAACCGTATAAACTTTAATAAATAAATAAATTAATTAATTAATTAATTCAAAAAGGAGACCCTCCCGACGCACTATGTGGCTGATCCATCTGGCACGTCTTTCTGCCGTTGCATTGAGGTATTATTTGCCAGTAAATATAAAAACGATATAACCTTCGTTAGGAATCCTTCATATAATTAGAAATTATGTAGATATCAAATTACAGAGAGTTGTAAAAGACTTGTTTCTCTTTGCAACAATAAAATGAAGAGAAATCTCATATGTTTGTACACACAAAATGAAGTATATTTGAGTTTTTATAAGGATTCTTGTATTTGCAGTAAATTTCAAGCAAATACCTAATTTTGCGGTAAAATCTTATAACATTCCAGTCTTCAAATGTTAAGTATCAGTAGTCGACAACATTCTGACTTGGAGACCCGAACAACATCCTATTTTACAAGATTTTATCTAACTTCACTGTGGAGTTTTTTATTCAGAGTCAGAGGTGGTCGGTAGCCTGGTTGGTAACGCACTCGACTGTTAATCCAGTGGGCGCGGGTTCAATCCCCGACTTACTCCACTTCACAACACAAGTGTTTAAGCTTTCTGTGAAGTGCACAAAGATGTATTTGGGTTTATTTAGAAGATCCAGATTCATTAAAAAAAATTGTGTGCGCACATCTTCCAATAGATTTTTCAACCACTTCCTGACTACTTAGAGACTTGAAACTTTGCAAAAATACGTAAAGTCGATGGCATATACAATCCTGTACCACTTTGGATCACCCTACTCTAGAGACAAAAACTATCTAAAGCGTTTCAAAGAGATCCAAGGGTCGTGTGGGGTCATGTATGGTATCGTATAAAAGGGTTTTGAAAAGGAAGTTCAAATGTTAAGTCAGATCTTGTCTAGCTCAAGCCTTGGAAGACACCAAGCGATCGTGAGGATCCAGTCACCTCATACCGTCGTGTTTGGTATCTCACAAAAGTGCTTCACGAGTAGAACTCATATCTTTTTACAAAATTTGAATCTGTCGATTCTTGCTGGGAGGAGCCATCTTATTTTTTTATTTTATTTTTTTATTTTAGAGTCGTATAAGGTTTTCCATCACTGACGGTCCATAAATTATTTTATAGAGTATAGCTTCATAAACCACGCTTATTTAAGTAAAACCCGGAGTTAAATAAAGTGTTTATTACCGCTTTCACTAGCTTATGTATGCATAATGATGTTCTTTCAACGATGCGATGGTGCTTTTAGTTAAACCTACTCCTAACTTTAACTACCCGCTTTTATGCGTCGTAATCTCATCCCGTCTATAAACAATTTTCCTTTTTTTTTCGAGACGGAACTGAAAAGGTATACAGTCCGTTTTTTTTTCAGAAGTCTCACGGAGCAAACTTGGTTTAGTGTTGCTTGATGTGATACTAAGATATGGTTACATATTTTCGAGTGAACAAACTAAGATGGTTTGGGCATGTTGAGAGAATGAAGGATGACAGGATGACAAAAAAGATATATCTAAGTAAACGAAGAGGTGTGAGGAAGCGCGGCCGCCCGAGACTGGCCTACATAGTCCGATCATGTCGACCAGATCCTCAAGGACGGGCGCGTTTTGAGTAAAAGTAATCGGAGAGCGTGTATGACAAACTGTATGAGTGTGACGGAAGCTAGGAGTGCGTGTAAGGATAGGGCTGTCTGGTGCTCTGTCCTCTCTGTCTACCCTGCAAGGGACGTGGCGTGAGGGTATAGATAGATTGATACATATTTTTGCGACTTTCAATTTAATATCACATACCCATGCCTTGACACAAATTATTTCGTGCTTCTTATTTTTTTCAGGGTGCACCCCCGGGTAAGTTTATTGATTGATTTTTGTTTGCCATGATTGTGATGTCCCTATAACTGAGATTATGGCAGCTGAAAGACTGACCGAAAAGTCAACCCCAATTAACACAATATTACCAGAAAACCGGACAACATCTTATGATGTTTCCGTACTTTCCTAAGTATGTGTACAATTATTTATCTCATTTTGTTGTCACAAGTAACCCGCCATTTGGTGTAATGTTTTATATCCAATAAAGTTTATATTTATTTATTTTTTTTATTTAAGTGTTTTCCAGACCTGGTAATCGTGCGGTTACTCACAACGAATTTTCTCCTGAAATTTCTTACAATTACAATACTTAATGTTTATTTTATTTTTCTATTTTCAATTAACAGTTACTGTATTTATGCCATACTTAAATGTTAACAGATAGATAAAAAGAGTAAGTAGGTAATCAAAAAGAAACTAGAGGTATGTAGACGCAATTAGCGTTGGGATAGTAATTATTGGTACCAAGAATGACGTCTCAGTCATTTCCTACGGCATTGAGGTTCAAAATCGCGTGAACAATCGCATGATAAAATTGTAAAAATAGCGTTTTTTTCCATTTTTTGGGGTTAATTTTGCGTCTATCAAAAAACTTTTACGGTTATTCCCTAGATTTTATTGCATATTATCTATACAAAAAAAAAAAACTACGCGACTTTCGGGAAACGAGTTTTTGACTTTCGGAAAAAAGATCAGAAGTGTTTATCATTTTTTTTGAGAAATCTATACAAGATATAAAAAATCTTTTACGGTTATTCCCTAGATAATGATTCAATGTATCTACTGTATTTTTTTTCCAAATCATATTTAGTAACGGTTGTCGAGATATAAGGTCTCCCGTTTTTAGAATTTTTTGAAATGTCGGTATGCATACTCTTAACAATATAACTCTCGATAGTGGGTTAAATTGACAAATATCAAAGTTACTATAGGGCATAATGTAAAAATAAGTACTTTATCATCATTTTTTTCAAACGAAGATTTTATGACTTCATATTGTAGATCCATTGTTCGCGGTCTTCCAAACGACACCAAACCCTCCCTTCCGGGGTGCTTGGGTTCCTTCATTCCAACGGCGCCTCCTACCAAGAATAAAAAGATATATATATATTTTTTTTTAAAAATGAATCTGGGTTTATCGAAATAAACCCAAATACATCTTTGTACACTTCACAGAAAGCTTAAAAGCTTGTGTTGTGAAGTGGAGTAAGTCGGGGATTGAACCCGCGCCCACTGGATTAACAGTCGAGCGCGTTACCAACCAGGCTACCGACCACCTCGAACCTATAAGTTCTACTCGTAAAGCATTTTCGTGAGATACCAAACACGGTGGTATGCGGTGACTGAATCCTCTCGATCGCCCGAGCTGGACAAAATTTGACTAACGATCCGGATTTAGTTTCCAACGCCCTTTCATTCAATACCACGCATGACCCCACACGACTCTTGGATTCCCCTCAAACGCTTTACATATTTTTGTTTCTGGATATAGCTGACCAAATGTGGTTCGGAATTGTATTGTCACCGATTTTAGGTTCGTCTGCAAAGTTTCAGGTCTCTAAGTAATAAGGAAGTGGTTGAAAAATCGATTGCAAGATTTGTTCACAGACAAAAAAACATCACCACAGTAAAGTTACCTGTTTTGTAAAAAATGCTTTTTTAGTATTCTTTCATTATTTCTTGAACAAATACCCATTTAGTGCGAATAGCTTTGGGGGCTCTAGTAATCCAATGTTTCTCAACTGTAGACGTATTGTTTTTTTACATTTTTCAATCATCGCGTTTTATTTGCTTTGCTACGAAATGTGTAGGCACATTCAATATGTATGTAAGTTATAACCTATTTAAAAAAATATAATAAATTAAATTCGTTTATCTTTTTCATTCCATCAAAGACAAACAACATAATGAAATTGGGAAACATAAAAAAATACGAGCCATGGGCGTCGTAAGGAGGGGAGGGGGGCACGGGGGGCAGCTGCCTCCCCCTAGAGATTGGAATAGGTAGGTATTTTTTCATACTTAAGGGCTTGGTACCAAAATGACGTCACAGTCATTTCCCACGGCATTAAGGTTCAAATTCGCTTGAACAATCGCATGATAAAATGGTAAAAATAGCGTTTTTTCCATTTTTTGGGGTTAATTTTGCGTCTATCAAAAAACTTTTACAGTTATTCCCTAGATAAATGTTCAATGCATCTACCCTATTTTGTTTCAAAGCATATTTAGTAACGGTTGTCGAGATATAAGGTCTCCCGTTTTCATAATTTTTTGAAACGTTGGTACGCATACTCTTAATGGTAAAACCTCACAAAAATCACATTATTACCACTCATTTTCTCATCACGTCATAAATTTTCTAAAATTAGTATATAAATCCATCAAAATACAATTGTTTCTAAAAAATTGCCTGCAGCGCTATTTTTTCGTTGCTTTTTTATAGAACACATTTTTCGTACATAATATTGGGCAAATTATTATGAATATTTTTAAATAAACAAAACCACAATATCACGACCTTCTTCACTATGTCTTATAAGGAAACTCCCCACCATCTTCTGGCAGACTGCGATGCAGTAAGATACATGAGGTTGAGAACTTTGGGCAAACACCAGATAGATGTGGAATCATTTCCCACCCTAGACCGCCCCGAGTGCTGAACTTCGTAAGACGTCTAGGACTAGAGGGGCTGCTCTAACTGGGTAGTCACCAGATGGGCAGAGTAGGGGGAGTATAATAGATCTTATAGGTCGCGGTACATATTACACCCCATCTAATAAAATAAAATAAAATGTCTCACTAAAAAAATTTTGCTGCGGCGCTATTTACGCGTTTTTCAACTTTGTAAATTTTTGTTGCCCCCTCTTAACTCCGAGACTGGCGACGCCCATGGTACGAGCCCGCATGTTTTGTCTTCTTTTAAATTACTATTGGATGCTGTATCTAGGTACTGGCACACACGAATGAAAAAAAACTGTGAAAACATAATAAATATATACCTAATAAAATACCAACTGTCTACGGTGAAATATGGCTTGACGTTATACCCCTGCCTTTTTAGCGAATATCATTATTATTATTTCCAAATCAATTTTATGAACACAAAAGTATTACAATTTTTTAGGTCTGAAAATAAATCAAAATCCGACCAAAACCTCTTTCTGAAGTCAAAATCAGGGTAACACTGAATTTAGTAATGAGAGGTTTTGGTCGAAGCTTTTTTGCAAACGGTCGATTCAGTTAAGGGCTTGGTAACAAGAATGACGTCACAGTTATTTCCCACGGCGTTAAGGTTCAGAATCGCGTGAATATTCGCATGATAAAATGAAAAAAATAGCGTTTTTTCTATTTTTTGGGGTTAATTTTGCTTCAATCAAATAACGTTCACGGTTATTCCCTAGATTTTAATGCATATTATCAGTACAAATAAAAATACTCTGCGACTTTCGGGAAACGAGTTTCTATCTTTCGGAAAAAAGGTCAGAGGTGTTTTTAACATTTGTTTTAGCGAAATCTATACAAGATATAAAAAATAAGGTTCAATGTATCTACTCTGTTTGTTTCCAAAGCATATTTAGTAACGGTTGTCGAGATCTAAGGTCTCCCGTTTTTAAAAAAAATTGAAATGTCATTATGCCTACTCTTAATACGTTTGATTTATTTATTTGATGGTGTCGTGCTGGTACAAAAAGTCTGTAACCTCAGGGCAGCTTGCAATAAGGTCAGTTGGGGGAAGTGCGTTTAACCCCTAACTGCTCTTATCCGGCTGGGGAAGCCGGTAGCAATTTCAATTAAATATTTTTGGTTCTTAATGAATAGTAATCTCCATGCGCTTTTCAGTAATCTATAAGCCCCATGTGGACATTATAGGCGAGGAAAAAAAAGTTTTGAAAAATTGTTTTTTTTCCATATATTAGCGTTTTTGTAAGAAACTCAGTCAAATGATCCGCTCCGGCGGCAGTGGCCGGGATAGAATTCAGTACTTCTGTGACCTTTTTAGCATTCGAATGTGTTGTTAATTTACAAACTTGACATCTGGCAGTATTTTAAACGGTATTAAATTGAATTTGAAAGTTTATTCTCGTGTTTAATTAATATTTTTAATAGTTTTTGGACCAATTTTGGACTCTTGTAGTGAAATATAAATAATATTCATAAAATAATAAATACTTTCTACAAGAGTATTTATCGTGAAAATTGTCAAGTGTCAGTGTTTTCGTATTATATTTTTTTAACTATTTTTTTTTATAAAAATGGCTGACGTGTATCAGAGACGTCTGGAAAATTATTACTCATTACAATCAAACTAAGGGTGGAGCTGATCTCATGGACCAGATTATTAAGAGTTATACGTGTAAAAGAAAGACAAAGAGATGACCAATAGCATTTTTCATGAATTTATTGGATGTTATTACTTTTGCAGGCTATATTACTTACATATACTAATGTTTATGAAAAATGAATGTAGGAATAAACGACCGAAGGAATATTTATTTGGAAGCAGTGAACGAAGAATTGATTCAACCTTATTGTCAAGAACGTTTTCAATATTTGCGAAACAAATCTCTAAAAAGAACTCTTGTTTCACTGCAGGATTCCTGTATGACGAAGAAAACGAATCCCTCTTCTGAAAATAAAAACGTCATGGACAGTGTTATTTATGTGAAAGAGAAAGAAGAATACAACAGTGTTGTTCCAGGTGTATGAAAAAAATTGTAAAGAACATTCAAAAACTGTATGTGATAATTATTGTAGTCTGTAATCATATTTTTTTGAGCTTAGTGCAATAGTGTTGAATTTCACAGTCACTAATCATCATCGTTAATTACCTATAGGATTGTTTATTAAAATATTTCAGTTAATCTGTATAATTAGTAGGTGAAAGTATGTATATTTTGTTATTTGTTTTTGTACTAAATTGCAAGTCATAAATCGTAAGATTATCGATGCCATTTATTTTGAGTTTAACAATATAATGAGTAATTACGACAACAATAGCATTGTTTTATTGGTAGTACCTACACTAATTAGCCAAGACGCTAAATAACTATAATCTCTAATTTGGATTTACCACCTCCACTTCGAGACTTCCAGGAAATACCCATTAGCGAATGACTTTATGAGAGTGATTTTTATGAAAGAAAACCATTAAAATAATGTAATTGTTTTAGTATAGGTATGTACATATTTTGAAGAAGATTTATAAGTCCCATTATAAGAACAATAGTAAGGAAATACCTAAGTATGGTATAAAATCCTTTAATAGGTAAGTGTACATTATTATTTTTAATATTACACATCAACAATAATGAATATTTGTAAAAAGAGTACTGAAATACCGCATATTTATACTACCGGCGGGCGAAGCCGCAAGGGAGCATATAACTGACTAAATGTATGGGAGCAGTAAGGGGTTAAAGACCTTTAGCATAAAATCGGATGCAATTCCTAGAATATGTCTTATGGTTTTTGATAGCGCCTCGGGCGAAGTATCGAATATTATTAGAAGTTTTATTCGGTGAATCGGTTATTCGGTATAATTCACCGAACATTCACCGAAATGAACAGCTGCCATTGTTCACGTGGGCGCAGTTGTAGTATTATTGTATTGTATTGTTGTGTTTCATACAATTCCGTTTTACATCCTTTGTCCAATTACTCACATGTTTTGTAACAATGTTATTCTTTATTTTATACACAAATGTGTCTAATAATGGAAATTGACCAATTTATCCAAAATGTGAGGTAAACATTAAGGGTAAACCCACCTCCACCCCTGGATGTTTCAGGAGCTATAGCTCCTATATCATCCAGTCTTTTAAGCAAAAACATTTTTTCTTCAAAGAAGGGCTCAAGGTTCGCCGGAAGGGCTCCCCTCAACAAACCCCTCCCGAAACTACTCTGAATACCCTTAATGTTCCTTGGAGTGAGGTAAACAGGAAACAATAATATAACAAGTAGTTATATCTCAACAGATACACAGCAAAGGATGTGCCTTCCATCAGGATTACGACTGATCGTCGGCTGGCTTAATGTGATCACTTTACACTTAAGTAACATTCACCAATTCCAGTCCATCCATCTGCCGCGGCCGGGAATCGAACCCAGACCTCCAACCTGACAAGCCGGTATTCTATGTTAAATTCAACTACGACATGTAGAAAAATTCCGATGGTCTTACAATCCATAAATTGTGATTCAAAAATAATCTTGCAATAATATTTTTTAATAAAATTAATCTGGGTTTATCGAAATAAACCCAAATACATCTTTGTACACTTCACAGAAAGCTTAAAAGCTTGTGTTGTGAAGTGGAGTAAGTCGGAAATTGTACCCGCGCCCACTGGATTAACAGTCGAGCGCGTTACCAATCAGGCTACCGACCACCTCAAGTATTTATTGAAAATCGCAATTTATGTTTTGTGAGAACATCGGAATTTTCTACATCTCAACATACAAATACACGAAAGGATGGACTTTCCATCAGACTTATGAATGAATACGAAAAATAATATGACCGGAAAATTTTAATTTTCTACTAAGTATCTGCTATTATGTACTAAAAATTTGCTGTTTATTTCGTATTCTGGTTACTCCAGATTATTGGAAATGCCTTGTTGGTATGAATGGATACTTCAACAGAAAGAAAAATACTAAAAATCCTGTAGTTGATTTTATTTTTCTACTAGTCATTCACGACACAAATTGCTACTCTTCTAAGTGTAAAACTCTTTAGTAAACATGACTCGACTAATCCAAAGTTAGATCTTACCTACATAATATCTATTATAGCCAAAAGCAGGATATAAGAGTCATGGAATTATAAAAAAGGTCATGTTTTGCCCAGAATTCTGATAAATGTCATGTTTTACCAGAATTTTGCAAAAAAATGCAACAATCGTATTTTGCAGTACATAATGAAGTTTTCTCGAGCTACTAAAATAGAGTGGTCTTTTCTTAAAGTTTGAGTAGATAATATATGGTGTAGTTAGGGATAGGATAGGTATAGGAGTCGGCTTAAGCTAAAAGTATAACTTTTTGCCCAGGGCAACGTTCACAGAATCATACTAAGTTGTCGTACATACGTATGTGCATTAAATTTTGAAACTTTCTACACATACCTCAGACCATCTTGCCTGAGGTCTTCCTACGCTCCTTTTGCTCGTTCTAGGTTGCCATTCGATCTTGCGAATTGTAGCGAATCGCAGGTAACAAGTGGATGCAGCATGCTTGGGATATAGAGATCTGTGGAAAGTCAAAGGGGAGGCCTGTGTTCCGCATTGGAATCGAAACGGCTGAGAAAGAAGAAGAATGAGTAATATTTTGATGTTTTTAGAAGTAGGCATAATTGTGACGTTTTTAGTGTCATATTTTCAGGTATATAGGTAGAATAAAATTGTTCTCAGCCAATACTGAGAGAATCGTCTTGATACTGAAGACAGTGATAGATGAAAGTATGGACTACAGATTGACTGTTTTAGAATTACAATATTTAGAAATTCCTCAAATAAAAAAATATTCCGAAAGTACCCCTAAAATTTACGGGATCGTATAATTTAAGGAAAATATAATTTACGTTATTCTTATTTCGCGCTAACATTCTCATACAAAATTAGAAAAAAAATGAAGCGAAAATATAACGATTTTTGCTTAGTGCATATAGGATCTTAAGGTTTTTGCAGTCATAAAAATCATGCATATTTTCGTGTCATGAAATTCCTGTTTCTGAATATCGAACGAAAATAAAGTTTTGCAGATACTACCAAACGGGCAACAATACCATCAGGTTGTTTCCTTCAAAGAGGTAAATGTTGAAATGTGAGGAGAAAGTTTGGATATATCTGATGCTTACATGGAAATGAGAATAATAATATATACACCTGTCAATTGTGACGGACGAGCGCAAGAAGTTTGGCGTTACGGACAGAATGAGATCATAATGAGTTTTGAACACTTTGTATTGAATTGAAACTATTGGGTTATCTGGAAAAGACTGCTGAATTATTTGGCAAGTTGTAGTTTTATCGCTCACTGCTAACATAGAGAGTTTGGGCATGTTGGGAGAATGAATAAGGACAGGATGGCTAAAAAGAAACATATTATCTTCTTCTTGATGTGCCCTGTCAGGTCCCCCCGAAGTTGGCAATCACTCTCACTGTCGAAGGCTTTTCTGTCTTGTGCGACCCGGAACAGCTCTTCCACACGTCTCATTCCGGTCCAGTCCCTTATATTGCGCAGCCAAGACGTTTGCCTTCTACCTGGACCACGCTGTCCCTCGATCTTCCCCATGAGTATCAGTTGCAGTACACTGTATTTATCTCCACGCAGAATGTGACCCAGATATGAGATCTTACGGACCTTAACATCTTTCAGCAGTTGTCTTCTGCAATTGGCTCTCCTCAAAACCTCTGAATTACTGACCGACTTACGAAACTTACCGAAAAATAGAGTAGATACATTCAATCTTTATTCAAGGAATAACTGTAAAAGATTTTTTAACCAAAAACAAATTGTGAAAAACACCTTATATCTTTTTATTCGAAAGATAGCAACTCGTTTACCGAAATTCGCTGAGAATTTTTTTTTGTATTGATAATATGCATTAAAATCCAGGGATTGGCCGTAAAAGTTTTTAGATTGAAGCGAAATTAACCCCAATAAATGTAAAAACCGCTATTTTTATCATGTGTTTATGTGATTTTGAACCTTAATGCCGCGGGAAATGACCGTGACGTCATAGTTGGGTCGCGAGTTTTAAAAGTGTTTCTATAACTTTAGAGTGTTATCAAAGTATTGAGATTCGTATTATATAAATGTCATATAGTATTACATATATGGTAATTTATTCCAAATGTTCCCAAACTTGTGCGGTGAAATGTTGTGGGTGATTTTTCACAAGTCGAGACTATTTTGTTCCCACGAAGTTTTAAACTTATGTCTCTTTAGTATTAGGCGCATAAATATGGAGGAGGTACCACACATACAAACATACAATCTCATATTATATATAATATATTGTTTGAGGACAACTTTACCGAAAACAGAATGATAATTTAACGGAATGTGTGTTAAACTAGTAGTAAATACCCACTTTTACCCAGTGATTTCAAATACATTAGCAAATTAGTACGAGTACATGGTTGGCGCAGTTGGTTGAGGCGGCAGTCTCTCGAGCGGTAGTTGCCAGGTTCAAACCCCGGCGCTAGCGATGTATTCCACACTTTGCGATACAGGCTTTTAAAACACACACTTTTTTTTACTTTGTGCAAGGTGTGCAGGATTGGTATACTTGGTATACTTGGTATACTTAACTAGTTACTATTTTTAAGATTTAAGATTTTTTGTATTACTGTCTGTTTGTTTAATGAATAAAATAAATAAAAATAAAAAAAAATAAAAAAGTATCTGGCTTTGTGTATGCAAGGCCAGATCCTTTTTTTAAAAAAAATAATAACTTATACATTGACATAAACAAAAGACGCAGTGCTCATCTCAGTTCAAATTATATAATAACAATAATCGGACCACTTATTGGCGCCGTTTAGCGATAAAATCTCCCCAAGGGCACATTACATTTTTCTAAATATAATATCACCACATAGGATCGTCATAAGCAGTAAAAATGATAGATTAAATCACCACATAGGATTGTCACAAATAAATAATAAATAAAAATAATATATTGTGACTATGTATGTGTCTCAAGTTGGATAGATCCACATTTTTTGTCATTCTAAATAGTGACCGCCTCTTTGCATGTTGCTGTCCTTTCATCGAAACAGTGGAGTCAAGTTTAGAATGTTACGCATGCTCTATCATTTGTAAAATCGGTAACTTATATACATGCAATATTGTAAGAAGATTTCTAAATACTGATATTTCAGGCACAATGCTTGTATTCAAGGCCCCGCGCTGAGCCCAATCCTGTGATATCCGTGATATCTGGATAGATGAATGTTTCCGAATATTAGGCTGATGAGTTAATATTCTTCAGCCATCTCGCCACCACTGGATTAAGGCCTCTTAATTTTTTTTCCATTTCTCTCTATTTTATACGCGGAGGCAAGACTTGCCAACACACTCCTCAGTATTATCAGTCAGAAGATTCTACATATTATCATTCATGATTCACATAATATAAACTCATCAGCCTAATACTGGGAAAAATTCACCTATCTAGATATCACGGATATCACAGGATTAGGCTCAACGCGGGGCCTAAAATACAAGCATTGTGCCTAAAATATCAGTATTTAGAAATCATCTTACAATATTATATTTCACCAATCAAGACTTTTCTCGCTGATAATACTGAGAAGTACGAAGCATTCATAATTCTGTAGTTCCCATGGATAGGGATGCAATGTGGTTCGTTCTGTCTACCCGGCAAGAGGATATAGATATGTAATAGAAATTTATTTTATTACTTTGAAAAAATAACACCATTTCATCCAAACAACCTTCTTATTATTATCTTGTTTAGATTTTTTCTATTTCGTATCCAAACTTTGTCCTTAATGACATAAGTTTTCAGATAAAAAGTATAACCACACAATCATTATGTCCTCCTGATAAAAAATAAATAAAAAAAACAAACAAAAGAACAAACAAACAAACGTCATTAGTAGTTAGGTAGGTACTTACTTGAAATATAGTTACAAGTTACGTAGCCACTTCCTAAGTTCTCGATATTTTCAAAACATCCTATGTCACAAAACTAAAAATGTTGAATACAAATCTTCATATAGATTAAGCATATTGACATTTCAAAAATTTCTAAAAACGGGAGACCTCAGATCTCGACAACCGTACTAAGTATCTTCTTCTTCTTCTTCTTCCTCAGCCTTCCTCCCTCCACTGCTGGACGTAGGCCTCTTCCATTTTCTTCCACTCATCTCTGTTTCTCCCCCTCCGCATCCAGGTTCCTCCGGCTTGTTGGAAGTATGCTTTGGAAAAAAAAATAGTAGATACATTGAACTTTTATCTAGGGAACCACCGTAAAAGATTTTTTATATCTTGTATAGATTTCTCAAAAGAAATGAGAAAAACACCTTGATATATTTTTTTAAAAGATAGCAACTTGTATCCCGAAAGTTGCGGTGATTTTTTTTTTAATAATTAGCATTAAAATCTCGGGAATGACCGTAAAAGTTTTTTGATTGAAGTGAAATTAACCCCGAAAAATAAAAAAAAACGCTATTTTTAAATATTTTATGATGCGATTGTTCATGCGATTTTAACCTCAATGCCGCGGAAAATAACCGTGACGTTATACCTGGGTCGCGAGTCTTTAAAAAAACACTCATTTTCGTTCTCAATGTTACAGAATTGGACGTATTTTCAAGTGGACCTAGGAGGTTTTAGAACTACGAGGTCACAGGACGTAAAAATATGTTTACTTTCTTTCTAGTTTGAAGTACTTGAATATAATTGAAGTAGGGAGTTGAATAAAAAGTAAAATTATTGTGTTATATTATGTACTTGTATAATAGTGGCGAGAAATAATAACACACTTGTCAGCGTTCTTGACAAATTGGGTTCTCTAACAGAAGAACTACTTCTAGCGTACGTAGGTATACTTAAGTCGTTATCTTTCCTATTGTAGTTACTTTGATAGTTTTCTTGTAAAGTAGAAAGGTAGAAAAAACCCAGGCCCGACGCAAACGAAATGTAGCTCAAATGATAGGTAGAAATGAGTAATTGAGTAGGTACTGCATATAAGCATTTTATAAAATGCATGTGAAATACCTATTTGAAGTTTCAATCAAAACAATTTCATGGTTATTTCCTAGATTTTAACGCATATTATCAATACAAAAAAAAATTGTACGAGACTTCTGGGAAACGAGTTTCTTTTTTTCAGAAAAATAAATCAGACGTGTTTTTCACAATTTTTTTTGAGAAATCTATTATACAAGACATCAAAAATATTTTACGGTTATTCCCTAGATTTTTTTAACTTGAATTTTTGTCAGCATTGGTTTATTATTATGATTTTTTAATGATTGCCCGTTTCTTTTTTTTATTATTGTAAAGGTGTAAACCGTGTAAACTTTAATAAATAAAATAAAAATAAATAAAAGGTTCAATGTATCAACTCTATTTTTTGCAATGCATATCTATCGGTTGTTGAAATCTAAGGTCTCCCCTTTTTAGAAATTTCTGAAATGTCAGCATGCCTACTTTTAACAATAATTTAAATTTTAACTGAATATTTATAACCATATACCACCATATTGAATACATTTTTTTACGTAGGTAGGTATTTTCGCAAAAAGCTTGATCGTGAATAAATAAAATTATTAAATTATCGTAAGGAATATTGAAATCACTTGACGAAAATCCCAAAGCTAAATTTATTTATTTACGTTTTGAATACATTTTCTCCTCTTTAATATTTTATAGGGATTCCAAAATGTATTTCGATGTTATACTCGTATTATATCATCGACCATCGATAATAGTGCAGGCTCCGGGTGCAGTTTGGTATGAACAATATGAGGACCGAATTTCATCGATTGATTAATGTTGGGGATAGTTCAAAGATTAAGGAATCGGATGTTGCCGGTCATTTTCTGGTCCATTTATTACACCCTCTTAAAAGTAGTCGATGGGGTATATTCTATGGAGTCATTTTAATGGCTATTTCAGTTTTTATTTTTAGTTTTTATAATGGTAAAGTGAAGTTGGGTCGTTTAGTGAAATAAAAATAAAATATATAAAAAGCAATGAAAAAAGGCTTTTTTATTAAGAAAATAATAGATTTCACTATTCCATTATTAGGATGTCCTAATTGAGGATACAAAAGGTGAGAACAGGTAATTATGCTCGGATTCTTATTTCTGAATAGCCATCAAGGTGGCATAGGTACTAAATTGCTTATGTCCTTTGTCCAGGAATCAGTTTAAAAGAAAGCGTATTTCGAGTAACGTGGCAAAAGGACTTTTTTAAGTCACACAAATATTTCGGTTAAAAAGAAAAATTACTTTAATTATAGTAAGCAATGTGTATGCAATAGTGGTTGCATTAGATCCAGGCGCAGACAGAGCCCAACCCTAGTAAGAATATAGCTTCTTAATTGGTTCTAGAGCGGTTCTAGGACTGCTCTAGAACCATTCTAGGAGCTTAATTGTTACTAGGGCAAGTTAGTTACGTTTTTTAAATATTCTGTATAAATTTCTAAATTTTATTAAGAGTTGATCTACCTGTGTGAAAAATTCATAGAAAATTAACAAGTACCTACTTATCTCAACAGGTATACAGCCGAGGATGGACTTTCCATCAGGCTTATGACTGATTATCAGCTGGCTTAATGTGATTACGTTACAATTAAGTAACATTCACCAAATCCAGTCCATCCACCAGATAGGAGCCACCTAGCACCTAAAAAATTAATGATAGTGGCTTCTATCTCCGCTGTTCCTCACCTAAGAATTTGGTAAAATCCATCATAAGTTTTTAAAAAGTTTTAAACTAATCGAAAAATCTTCACTGTGGTGACAAACATCGATGTAGTCAATTAACTGAATTTATCGATGTTTAAAATTCGATGGATTTATTCACAATATTAATACTCTAGCGTTTACCCAATCATTAGGTATGCCAAAACGTTAAAGGGGGCCATATAAATTTCTTTCAAAATTATAATAATACCAATAGGTAGATACTACCAATAGGTATCCATTTAATAAAAGTAGGTAGGTATTTATAGGTTATTCCTACTTCTTCCACTCAACAATGCTGAGAAACCCATGAAATCGTTTACGATTCATGACAATACGTACAATATAATAATGCCTACATATTTAACAATACACATCATTATATCTATAAATATATAGGTATTGTAATGTTGTGTACTTATAATAAAATAGAATTTTTAAAATAGGTAAAAGAGCTTTCTCTATACGGAAGCATATGTTCAAAAATCTCACTTTTGTTATACAAAAATGTATGGTAGCTATTTAGAAAATTCAAAACTATAATACTACTAGCTGTGTTACCCGTGCTTCGCACAGGTACAGCGTCTCCCAATGGCTTGATCTGGACAAAATGTGACTTAAGATTTTTTTTTTTCCAACGCCCTTTTATACGATACCACACATGACTCCACACATCCCTTGGATCCTCTCATCATTGTGGCACCTCCTAGTAAAAGTTTTTTTTTATCAAAAATTGCGACGTTAAGACCTGAAGCAGATTGGTGCGGAAGTTTTTGTGAATTTTCAAAGCAATCCATCGTAAAATGCGGGAGTTATGCGAACACTTACAAAAAGACCGACTTATTTTTATATGTATAGATATAGATATATAGTTTATCTACATATCTAATCGCTTGCACTTTATTTGTTTCAGTATGTGTTGTATGCGGTGAACTGCAAGGGCCCCAATTTGTGGTGGAGCCCCCACATAGGTTGGACTTCGCCAACAGCACTGGAGCGCACATACACTGCTCTGGAAATGGAAATCCAGCACCAGAGGTTTGTCCTCATTCTTACTTTATTTTAATTTATTTATATATTAACTCTTTAAAGCTCGTGACCAACTATGACGTCACGACCATTTCCCGAGGCATTAAGGTTCGAAATCGCATGAACAACGGCATGATAAAATTATAAAAAACGTGTTTTTTTCCATTTTTTTAAATATATAATGAATCTGGGCTTATCGAAATAAACCCAAATACATCTTTGTACACTTCACAGAAAGCTTAAAAGCTTGTGTTGTGAAGTGGAGTAGGTCGGGGATTGAACAGAAATTAACAGTCGACCGCGTTACCAACCAGGCTACCGACCACATTGTTGGTGATAGTCACCAACACACACAAGGGTTTTTTCATAAAATTTAAACAAGTTTTTAAAAGAGAAGTTTGTTTATTCACAATTTTATTTGCATAGTTATTTTTAAGAAGTTTGTTTACAATATTATTTTTAATGAGAAGTTTGATTATTATTTTATTACTCGCGCCCGGCGATCAGAATGGAAAGGATTTTCACGCGTTAGCATGAACAAAAATTATCTCTGAATATGGAAAGGAGGCTTGGGAAGGAGTGCTTCGCTGTCGGTACTACTACCGCCTTAACGTACCAGTCACTAACCATAATACCAATGGCTGCGTGTAGGTCAGCGGGAGAACGCTCAAGCTTAGCAGGGCTGGGGCCTAAGCCCCAAGGAAAGGTCCCAGACAATTCTCAATCGTAACCTATATCATATTTGGCACCATCGTTCGTGTGCGAGATGAATAGTCTACTAGAGACATCTATGACATTTCTACAAAAGCACTAATCTTTTATAAATTTTTCAACAGAGTTACTTACAAATATTTTTATACTACAACTAATACAGTACTTAATTCCTTAAATTAATTACTTAATTAAATACAATGAATACATAATAATAATAATAAGGGTGGTGCTTCATCGCGTTGGCAACATACCCCCTCTTGGCGCAGGAAAGCGGTTCTTCTGCGCCTGAATATGCAGTAGGCAATGCGATGACTCTGCTGGATCCACTCTTGGTTCCTCCTTGGACGACTCTAACCCTTTTGTCTTCGTTTTGTATTGTAGAAGCAAAGGTGCTTGTAACTCTCGCTTGCTTTACATCAGAATATTTTTGGAATGTGAAGTCAGTTTGCATGACTCCTGCCATGCCAAGCAAGTACAATATTGAAATCTTGTACCAGGAATAGAGAATCTGTATTACATCGTACAGTATACACAGCTGTTTTGACCATTGTACAGTGAGGATAACAATAATTGACAATCCATCTATAAGTGTGTTGAATGTGAAGCGTCGTAACTTCTTAGCTCTCTTGTACTTGTACTCACTATGATCTTGGTTTGCTATCATTTGATCGTATAATATCTTCTTCACGTACACTGACATTACATATTGATATTTCATCTTGGCTGTAACATACTGAAGTAAGTAACATGTATCCCTTAGAGGTAATGCACATGCAAACATATTCTGATTCAATTCTACAGATTTACTCTTATTATGACTATTGTGTTCATGTAACTCAACGTCATGATTTAAGTTGTTTTCTATTGCTTGTAATCTTTGTAATGAGAATCCATACGAGCCGTTGATGTCGTATGAACTCGGCTTGAGAGGCATATCAACCTCGGACCTTCCAGGCTCATCGCTGGACCGGTCTGCATTGTAATGCTTTTCACATAGAATCTCCTCTTGTCCGGGAGACTGCTCGTAACTTTGTTCTTCCTTCTTTGTTTCCCCGAAGCTGCAAGCTCCTAAGAGAAGTTCTGAAGTATCGTCTGCACTCTGTAATCTTTCTTCTGTGACGCTGTTCTGCGCTGGGCTGTGGACCTGCATGCCAACACCTGTGGTAGACACCAGCGTCTCACCTTTTCCCAGAGAAGACTGAAGAGTTTCACTCGCACATATGGATGAACTGCTCTTGATACTGCTCTGCGCTGGACTGTGGACCTGCATGCCTACACCTGTGGTAGACACCAGCGTCTCACCTTTTCCCAGAGAAGACTGAAGAGTTCCACCCGCACATATGGATGAACTGCTCTGCGTCGGGTTGTGGACCTGCATGCCTACACTTGTGGTAGACACCAGCGTCTCACTTTTTCTCAGAGAAGACTGGAGAGTTCCATCCGCACATATGGATGAACTGCTCGCTCGGATCTCCTCCCTGTCTTGCGATAGTTGCCTCTTACTGGCTCTTGAAGACTTGACTTTGTTGAACCTTTGCTCAACCGATAAACTTTTGATAGTTTCACAATTTTGTAAGAACTGCGAATCGTCGCACATTGGACATTCACTTTGCTCAACAGGTGTGTCTACCTGTACTTTATCCTGCTTGTTCTCGTGGAATGTTATGTGTACTCGCATGTCATCATGCTGTTCAATCTCAGGTTTGATCCATGTGCATGCAATCACTTTACTTGCTTGTTCATAATTTTCTATTTCTTGGCTTTCATTTTGATCTTGTGATACAGCCGGTACTTGTTGATCGAAGTGGAGTAACCAGTGATGAGGTCTATCACATCCGTTTATGCCACAACTTTCCGCTCTGCAGCTGACGCAATTGTGTTTTCCTATTAAACATCTGAAACACACTTTAGTTTCTTTTGCCCACGTCCATCTTTGGTCTAGAGTTAAATTCTTTATCTTAAAACACTCGTCTATGTTGTGGCTTGTGTTTTCGCAATAACTGCACAACATATCTGCTTTCTCTGTAGTCACAACATTGTTCAAGTAACGGTTATTATTATTTGCAAAATCGTTATTATTTCTTCTAAAACTATTATTATTTCTAAAGTTGTTATTATTAACATAATTTTTTGACAATGTATCAGTTGGTCCGTAGCGTAGCAAACGATCTGCTTCACGATTCAGAAATTTAGAAACTTTTACTAAATTTGGTTCATTTATATCACTGTCAAATGCAAAATCAATCCATTTGGATATTAAAGTTACTGTTAATTTATCTAAAATATTATTAAAAAGTTCTGGGCTATGCAAATATCCCACATTCGAAAGTGATTTAAGTATTACAACACAGTTTTCTATTTTAGATGCAAACGTTATCAAGTCTTTAGTATTATCGCTGAGTTTGGGCAACTTTTTCACAATGTTCACTTGCTCAATCACGATGTATTCTGGGCGACCAAATCTTCGATCTAAGGTATTCAAAATATCTACTGGATCATTTGCGGCGTATAATAAGGCGTTTACTGCTTCTTTTGCTTCACCACGCAAACACATGCGAAGACGCGATATATTTTCTTGTTTTGTAAACGCGCAGAGTGTTGTAGATTCTTCGTACACTTTTTTAAAATGCAGCCATTCCAAACAATTACCATTAAAGAGTGGAAGTTCTTTAGACATTCTTGAAGTATTAGAAATTACGGTTTTTTGAATCGATTTTTGTATAGCATCTGCTAATTTATCGTAACTATTACTGTTATTACTGTCTGCACTTTTATTCATATCATTTTCTTCATTCAATGTATCTATTTCGTTCTTTGAGTTATCATTGATCCATTCTCTTACTCGTTGTCCTGAGTGAGTGGTAACTGGTTCCTCATCACACTCAGAATCCGATATCATTTGAAGTTCTAGCTCTAATTGATCTTTTATAAGTTTTTCCTTGATTTCCGCGACTTTTTCCAATGCTTTTAACTGAGCCTCGATTTTTCTGTTGGAGGCACTCGTTTTTGAAGATCTTCTTGAAGTTGTTGTTTTCCCTGTACATGACGACGGTTTATTTGACGATAGATTCGTCAACATAAACTCCTTCGTGCTGTCTACATCCACTTGATGCAGTTGTGTGGCCCCGGTTTTCCTTACACATGACGACGGTTTACTTGACGATAGCTTCGTCAACATAAACTCATTCGTGCTGTCTGCATCCTCGTGATACAGTTGTGTGGACCCGCTTGGCATTTCTGGATCGTAACAAACTCCTTCTGTCATCTTCTCACTGTCCCCGTTAAGTGGAACCGTCTTCCTCTTGTTAGACTGACTTCGTGTTGTCGGCATTTTTACTGAACGTTTTACTTTATTATTATTAAAAGAAGACTCCTCATTTTACAGACATTTACATAACTCGCGTCATAGGTATTTTTTACAAAACATTTCGTTTTGTTATTAAAATAAACACTTTATATTTTACAGACACTTATTTTAATATATTTTGCTTTACTCGTTAAGCCTTTTTATAAAACATTTCGTTTTGTTATGAAAATAAACACTTTTTGTTTTACAGACACTTGTTAGGTATTTTTAAATTGTTTTGTTAAGCATTTTTATAAAACATTTCGTTTTGTTATAAAAATAAACACTTTTTAGATTCATTTATTCGGCTTTCGAAGGACCAGCTTATGTTGGTGATAGTCACCAACACACACAAGGGTTTTTTCATAAAATTTAAACAAGTTTTTAAAAGAGAAGTTTGTTTATTCACAATTTTATTTGCATAGTTATTTTTAAGAAGTTTGTTTACAATATTATTTTTAATGAGAAGTTTGATTATTATTTTATTACTCGCGCCCGGCGATCAGAATGGAAAGGATTTTCACGCGTTAGCATGAACAAAAATTATCTCTGAATATGGAAAGGAGGCTTGGGAAGGAGTGCTTCGCTGTCGGTACTACTACCGCCTTAACGTACCAGTCACTAACCATAATACCAATGGCTGCGTGTAGGTCAGCGGGAGAACGCTCAAGCTTAGCAGGGCTGGGGCCTAAGCCCCAAGGAAAGGTCCCAGACAATTCTCAATCGTAACCTATATCATATTTGGCACCATCGTTCGTGTGCGAGATGAATAGTCTACTAGAGACATCTATGACATTTCTACAAAAGCACTAATCTTTTATAAATTTTTCAACAGAGTTACTTACAAATATTTTTATACTACAACTAATACAGTACTTAATTCCTTAAATTAATTACTTAATTAAATACAATGAATACATAATAATAATAAGGGTGGTGCTTCATCGCGTTGGCAACACACATCATTTTTTGAGGTTAATTTCGCTTGAATCAAAAAACTTTTACACTCATTCCTAGATTTTAATGCAAAAATATCTCCGCGGCTTTTGGAAAACTTGTTGCTATCTCTCGGAAAAAATATCGGAGGTATTTTTTTCAAGCAATCTATAGAAGATATTAAAAAAATTGCGACGTCTATTCAGACAATGCAGGATAGGCGTTCCCATGCTTACAAATTGACATAATTGATCGTGAAAGCTTTTCTAGTTATGTTAAAAGCCGACATTTTTTATTCTGTTAAAAAAAAATCATAATTTATTAAGTTGGCATAAGATAGATATTTCCATATATAACTTTAATAGTACGTATCTCAGATCTTTAAGGACAAATGTCGATTTATTTTGTTAATTATTCCTTTAAGCTAATATGATTATCTGAGAATAACCTAGCAAATTTTAAAATTTTGACTTTTCGTGTGAATATGTTTCCAACCCACATAATCGATGAGTACTTCTTATTCTTCTTCGTCATTAGCCTTCTTTCCTCCACTGGTGGATATAGGCCTCTACCAACTGTTTATACTCGTCTCTGCTTTGACCCTTCCGCATCCAGATTCCCCCAGCGATTTGGACAATGTCGTCGATCCATCTCTTTGGTGGCCTTCCGACACTCCTTCTATCTGTCCAAGGCCTCCACATCAATATTCGTGGCACCCATCTCGTGTAACCCTGCCTGGTCATTAACATAAAATATCCTAAATTTAATAACGTACCAAAAATACTCTTTATCGAGTATGCTGTAAGAATCAATTGTTTTTATACACACACCCTTTACTTACTGACTATCCCAATACTGGAATATACCCTCATGGTACGGCAGAAGTGGTTGTACATAGTTGTACAGTTGATTGCGTGTAACTCCAGTCTCCCAGGGTACCTGGTTCAAATTTTAATGCCGACGGTATATTCTACACTATTTGGCCTAGTGTGAAGTGCACAGGAAAGTATTTGGGTTTCTGTAAACAGTGCAGTATTCCTACAACAGTGTAGAAGAATTAAGGATGAATATTGTAGGGCGACCTCGGCTGGCTTAAGTGACCAATTTACATTCGAGAAACATCCGCCATTTAAGTAAACACCGGCTGGGATTCGAACGTAGACCTTCGTCTCGCGTAGTAGAGATCTTATCTACTACACCAACAGCCCTAAATACTATTTTATTGTTTAAAAAAAAGTAGTTTAATTTTTCAATTCGGTTTATTTCTCAAAATACTTATTATACATTTGAGTAATTTATGAATACACAATATTAATTTAAAAATACACAAATGTTAATTAGCCTCCCCCAGACAGCATATGTATATGAAGCTGGTATAAGGGGGACAAATACACATAATTTTTTAACCCCTAACTGCTCTTATCCGGCTGGGGAAGCCGGTAGCAATTTCAATTAAATATTTTTGGTTCTTAATGAATAGTAATCTCCATGCGCTTTTCAGTAATCTATAAGCCCCATGTGGACATTATAGGCGAGGAAAAAAAAGTTTTGAAAAATTGTTTTTTTTCCATATATTAGCGTTTTTGTAAGAAACTCAGTCAAATGATCCGCTCCGGCGGCAGTGGCCGGGATAGAATTCAGTACTTCTGTGACCTTTTTAGCATTCGAATGTGTTGTTAATTTACAAAATTGACATCTGGCAGTATTTTAAACAGTATTAAATTGAATTTGAAAGTTTATTCTCGTGTTTAATTAATATTTTTAATAGTTTTTGGACCAATTTTGGACTCTTGTAGTGAAATATAAATAATATTCATAAAATAATAAATACTTTCTACGAGAGTATTTATCGTGAAAATTGTCAAATGTCAGTGTTTTCGTATTATATTTTTTTAACTATTTTTTTTTTATTATTATTATTATTATTATTCTTTATTAAGAGCATCTACCGACATAACAGCATAAAAATGCCTTTGCGCCGGCAGATGCGATAGAAAAATGGCTGACGTGTATCAGAGACGTCTGGAAAATTATAAGACATTACAATCAAGCTAAGGGTGGAGCTGATCTCATGGACCAGATTATTAAGAGTTATACGTGTAAAAGAAAGACAAAGAGATGGCCAATAGCATTTTTCATGAACTTATTGGATGTTATTACTTTTGCAGGCTATATTACTTACATATACTAATGTTTATGAAAAATGAATGTAGGAATAAACGACCGAAGGAATATTTATTTGGAAGCAGTGAACGAAGAATTGATTCAACCTTATTGTCAAGAACGTTTTCAATATTTGCGAAACAAATCTCTAAAAAGAACTCTTGTTTCACTGCAGGATTCCTGTATGAAGAAGAAAACGAATCCCTCTACTGAAAATAAAAACGTCATGGACAGTGTTATTTATGTGAAAGAGAAAGAAGAATACAACAGTGTTTGAAAAAAAATTGTAAAGAACATTCAAAAACTGTATGTGATAATTGTTGTAGTCTGTAATCATATTTTTTGAGCTTAGTGCAATAGTGTTGAATTTCACAGTCACTATCGTTAATTACCTATAGGATTGTTTATTAAAATATTTCAGTTAATCTGTATAATTAGTAGGTGAAAGTATGTATATTTTGTTATTTGTTTTTGTACTAAATTGCAAGTCATAAATCGTAAGATTATCGATGCCATTTATTTTGAGTTCAACAATATAATGAGTAATTACGACAACAATAGCATTGTTTTATTGGTAGTACCTACACTCATTAGCCAAGACGCTAAATAACTATAATCTCTAATTTGGATTTACCACCTCCACTTCGAGACTTCCAGGAAAGACCTATTAGCGAATGACTTTATGAGAGTGATTTTTATGAAAGAAAACCATTAAAATAATGTAATTGTTTTAGTATAGGTATGTACATATTTTGAAGAAGATTTATAAGTCCCATTATAAGAACAATAGTAAGGAAATACCTAAATATGGTATAAAATCCTTTAATAGGTAAGTGTACATTATTATTTTTAATATTACACATCAACAATAATGAATATTTGTAAAAAGAGTACTGAAATACCGCATATTTATACTACCGGCGGGCGAAGCCGCAAGGGAGCATATAACTGACTAAATGTATGGGAGCAGTAAGGGGTTAAAATAATGTAACACTCAATATAATAATAAGTCACTTACACTGGTCACCGCTAATAAATCACACAAATATTCACTCACGATTACTCATTACCACTCTCTTTAATGCTTTGCCAAACTGTCGCATGTTTGAAATTTGCTTATTTTTTTTTTAATTAAGGGCAATCCACCCGTCAACGAGTAATTTATATCAAGAAATTTGCTTAGAAAGAAAGTAAAATCTAACATTGGTATTTGTACCACTGTATCGAGTCAAGTAATTTTTTATGATCATTTCTTATGTTGCCATTTTTTATTTATGTATTTTTATATCTCCCCCTACCACCCTCGCCACCCATTCCGCCATATATACATTTAAAAAGATGTTGCAATTTGTTTTTATGATAAGTCAGATATTCTAATTTGCATGTAAAGTGATGGTATAACTGAAAAACTTTACCGCAGTGGCTAAATGAATACCATCCATAAAACTGCAGTTTTTAAAACTGGTGTCGTCGCTAGTTTAGGAGTTTATTCTCAATTGAAGTATTCCCACAACAGTATAGAAGAATTAAGGATGAACATTGTCGGGCTTACGACCGACCTCGGCTGGCTTAAGTGATCACTTTACACTCGAGAAACATTCGCCATCCCTACTAAGCGAGACGAAGGTATGGGTTCGAATCCCAGCCGGGGTGAACTGAAATGGCGAATGTTTCTCGAGTGTAAGTGATCACTTAAGCCAGCCGAGGTCGGTCGTAAGCCCGACAATGTTCATCCTTAATTCTTCTATACTGTTGTGGGAATACTTCAATGTATTTACTACGGCTGTAGAAAAAATCCAACGCTTTACAAGAATAAAAAAATTGTAAATCAAAAATAATTCAAGTTTATTCTCAAACTTGACAAAATATATTTCTTATGTCGCCGCCACACGCTTGCGAGCGTCCACAAGTTATTTATGTTTAAATGGGTAAAAAGTTGTCAACATTCGGTTACGTACACGAACCAAGACAAACGTTCCATTCACACGCCTTCTACTCATGAACACAAAAAGCTTGTGATACTCGATGGAAGTCCATTTTTAAGGAAAAAATCAAAAACTAAATATTTAGATTAAAATTCACAAAAAAATGACTTTAGCTTTCGCCACTCATATTCGAGGATTTGCACCCTCATCATCAGGCGATTGTGAATAAAGTAAACAGGAATACACAGGCAGTGAGTATTTACAAGAATTGAAACAATTTATTGGGAGAAGCCCGTAATTAAAAAAATGTAAGAAGGAAGATAGTTTACTAGACAAAAATATATAGTGATGAATAACTACCACAAAAGAGTGCCGTGTGGAAGGACTTTTCTAGCTAAACTTTCTCCAGCATTTGCCTTTAAGCGATATAAGGGAAACCACCAAAACCTAAGTCAGAGAAAGAGCATTTCTAGTCTTCCTACCATCAAATGAGTTCAGTGGATATTAAAACAATATTATTTCGAAATTACCACAGCATATAAACAGTTTTTTAAACCACCTTTTAAATCCAGTTTTCCGAATCTTATGGGCTTATCTACAAGATGGTTAGTTGGTATACCACAGAACTTTTGAAATAATATATGTCTCCATAGAGTATATAGGTATTATAATATATAACACACACGTATACTTTTAGTAAATGTTAAGACATATACATAGATGTTATAATATAAATATAAAAGTATTATTGATAGTGGGTACACGGTATAATATTTCAAACAGTAGTGATGTTTATGTGCTTGGGGTAACATTAAAAACTACCAATACCTAAATAAATAAATAAATAAATAAAAACTTTCTTGCACATAAATTTACACACAAAGGGCGGATTTATCGCCTGTTGGCGATTTCTGCCAATCAACCCAACCTACCCGTGTTATCTTCCGATTCTTCTCAATCCTAATTTATTTAATTAACAGATTAAACATTCACAAAACATAATCTTAAGTCAGATCTTTGTCACAATAAACCTACTCTGGTCGCAGTGACGCAGGGGATAATAGGTCCCCTGACCTAACAGGAAAAAAAAGTCAGATCTTGTCCAGCTCAAGCCTCGGGAGAAATAGACCAATCGAGAGGATCCAGTGATCGCATACCGTAGTGTTTGGTGTCTAACGAAAGTGCTTCATAAATACAACTTATCTTTTTACAAATTTTTATTCTGGCTTGGTTCTTGGTGGGAGGGGCCATTGGAATAGTTCTATAATTTCTTCATCTTCTTCTTCTTCCGCTTATGCTAGATCTGGGATCTGTTTGTTTCGTCGTTTGGTGCTCCTTCTTGGGATGTAGAAGACCAGCTATCTCTCCATCTTTTTGCTGGTCTTCCTGGCAGCCTTTGATCTATGGGGATTTTATTTGCAGCAACGTGGGCGAGTCTTGTTCCATCCATTTTGTTAACGTGGTACTTAAAATCGTATTTAAAAAAATCAACTACATTGCATTTCATATAACTTGGCCACTGGCTACATAGTAATTCTATACAAAAAGTGACGGATGAAACGAAATGTACTTATTTTTTGGATGTCATTTGTCAAAGCGGTGTTGAGCACTAGTAGAAAATATTTTATCATTCTCAGTGTGTAGGGACAAGTGGGGATCTATGAAACACGGGGCACAATGAAACAATCAAAATAAAATCTTCAGTTTTTCAAATTTTCGTTCTCTTTTTGCTTGATCAATTAGGTTATTCTTCAGGTTACATATGAAATTAGTTGTTCCGAGGATCAGTGTGATATGTGAGTTTTGTAAGGGAAAAAATGGTTTTTGACAGTATAAAGTTTAAATTGGCAGTGAAAAAACATTTAGTTTTACGGAAAAACCATTGACACCAGCTTTAAGATATTTTTTTATATGTAAATAGCATATATAGGGCCTTGATTAAAACATTTTGCAACACATGACCTTGTAGTAAAAAAAATGACAGTTTGTATTTGAAGTTTTTTTGTCTAGTCGGGGCACAATGAAACGGGGTTCAATGAAACAGAGTAACATTGTATAATAATGTCACTGAAAATTTTTGAAAATATTTTTTATTTTATTTAATTTTTTGTTATATTATTTAGGTAAAGGTAATTAATATATTTTTATTGTATTTAAAATTAAAAAAAAAAGTTACAGTACAATTTCGTTCTTTTTGTCAACGGACTTGGATCAATGTTTTTAAATTGTTTTGTTTCTTTTTTTTTGTTTATTTTTATTTTAGTTCATCTTTTATTGTGATATAATATGTTTTTGATAATAAACATTTTCATTTCATTTAATTTTTAATGCTCCCCAGGGGATGTTTCATTGTACCCCAGATCTGGGGTACAATGAAACAGAGGAAAGGTCTCGGGAAAATAAAAATAAAATAGGGTTAGGATAAATTTTTGATCTCGTTTCTATGTTTAATTCTTAGATAAAAGAGTGAAGTTTATGGAAGTACAAAAATTTCGTTTAGTTTGTAAACACAGATTTTTTAAAAAATGAAAATGATTTTTCCGTTTCATTGTACCCCACTTGTCCCTATATCTAAATGTATTACCGCTACGCGGCATAGCGTCGTGTTTCGCGATTTCTAGGCATATTTTTTACAAATGGCAACATGAATTTATTATGATGATTATTATTAGAGGTCCCGGGGAGTAATGGCACCTCTAGGTAACAAGTAGGTACCTACTCACAGTACTCACGTGTAATTTAGATGAGAGACATGGGCGTTATTGTACGTGTTACTATGTGCACAATAAAATAATAAAAAAATCGTTGTTCTCCCAATGATAATTGTATTTTTTTTCAACAGACAGTGGTGGATTGTGGTACGCAACTGCGTAGAACCCCTAGATTTGGGGGCCCCCAAATTACATAGGTCATAAGTCATACAATATGTTATGTAAGAAAAACATTATCATGTTCAAACATTAGCATTGGAGAGACCAGAGTCTGAGATTAAGTTCGTGAGAGTTCAGGTATTGAAGTGCCTCAGGAGAAGTATATCAATTACTTATAACGCATTTGGTTGGAATAATTACCCACCAATTACTACCCAATCATGTTCACTACCTCCCAATTTTGGTACCCCCCCCCTACTTCAAAGTTATCGACGCCCCTAATACGAGTATGTCATCAAAACTTGCTCGCCCTGAATAATATTACGGTCATCTAGTTATACACTAACGAGAGATAATAAAATAAATATGTACGAGTATATTGGGTATATTGTTCTCAATGAAGTCTGGTATATGGACGTTGGGCAATGGGCTACTAGACTCATTCGCCCTAACCATATGGCCAGCTTAACAACCTCAATGGGTTTCGTATGTATACAATACTTGTATGTTTTATCTCTAAACTTTTCTATCATAGTTGTTTTATTTGATAGTTTTATGAGACCATCTGGGTAATGGTCAGGATCGCAAATAACAAAGGTTATTGTACATGTACAATTTTGGAGCTATGATATACCTACTAGACCAGTGGTCGGCCACCTACTACCCCACCAGGTAATGGAATTACTCACCAAGAAATAATGATGACGATTTTACAACAAACAGGTACACAACATAACAGGCGCGAAGCTACCTAAGAACATGATTCCTATCGAGTTACCTTTTGGATAAAATGATAGATACAATAGTGTCTAATCTGATGTAATCCCATAAGAAATGTTAGCCCCGGCTTCCCTTCTGCAGAAATCCACCCTTCGCCACTGCTACATAACAAATAAGTACTTACATAAAATTCTTCTTCTTCATCATCAGCCTATCCCGTCCACTCCTGAACGAAGGCCTCCTCCATCTGCCTCCATGTTGTCCTGTCCTGTGCAGACTGCATCCAGGTTGCACCGACATGTCGGACCAGGTCGTCTCTCCATCTCAGCTGTGGCCGTCCCACACTTCTGTTCCCATCTCGATTAACATTAAAACAATACACATAGTGCCCCAATTTCTTATTGTTTTCTGTAAAATTATGTGTCACGTTAATAATATTTTGAGTAGTAATATCTACTTCTATAGGTACGACGATTAAGTTGATGAACATTGATTCACTGGTTACGCCTCCTTGTGGCAAACACTATGATGGTATGCATAGACGAAAAAATAATCCTTATGCCGGCCATACATACTACGGTCTACCGGAGAGGTCTACCTACCTAGACCAAAAACTGCACAGGTCTGATTCAATACACGCTCCGGTCTACCTGCGCAGGTATACCTGCACAGGTAGACCTCTCCGATAGACCGTAATATGTATGGCCGGCATTGGATTTCTATGTTCTACGTAAAACGGATGTGTGTACAGGGAGAAAAAAAATCTGTCGTTTTTGCCTGAAGCTTCCCTTTGTTTTGGGTACATTCTGAGAATTGTTGTTCGCTTATTTACTTTTATGTTTTTACCTATTTACTTATCTACCTACCTATCATTTTATATTTTTGAGATGAACATAATATAACTGAAACTTAATTGCGACGAAATTTTATGATTTTTTTTATTTCACCTGCTAATTTTGTATATTACGGATTTTTTTGTAACAGTTAATATTTTATTGTATGTTTATTTTCCATCCAGATGTTTGATGGTATTATAGTACCTACTACCTGCTTATACCAAATACAGTGTCACACCCTTTTATTCGACACGTCACCCCCTATCCTACCCCTAAAGGGACGCTATCAGCTTTCCAACCAATTAGCCATCACCATATAGCTGGAAATCCAGACTAATATTTACTCAGACAATTCATCGAAGGTTTAGCAAGTGTTTTGCGATACACCGAACTGAAATTAATATCTGTTTATTAATTGGTAAACATTTTACATCCAATGTTTATAAGGTTGAGTCTGTCGCGGTTTTTCCAGCTAATCCATAATACCTAATTATAAATGCAAATCTCTGAAAAGAACCCCCACTCCTAATCGTAGAGTGGGCCCAGCTGAGATGGCTTATAGGACACGTCATTCGGATTCCGATTTTTTTTAGGATCTGGGCTTGCATACACAAATCTCAAATATTTTCCTGCACACCTTGCACTAGGCTAAAAGCCTGTATCGCAAAGTGTGGAATACATCGCCAGCGCCGAGGTTTGAACCTGGCACCTCCCGCTTGAGAGACTGCCGCCTCAACCAACTGCGCCAACCATGTACTCTAATTATCTTTGACTAAGTATGTTTACCAGAAATCCCTCTCTCTTGCAGTTTTGTAGAACCTCTTTGATACCAACATATGCTTCATGTTGTTGCAACATATGCTTCATGTAGTTGCATGTTGCATTTCGTATGGAATAAGGGTGTGGTTGGTAGGCCTGCGTGTCAATAAATAGAATATTATCTCTGTTTTTGTATCTCCTTCTTAGGTTAAAGTTGGTGGGATTGGGCATTATACTTCCAGAACCTCACATAACTGGAATACATACGAGACTTCGCGGAATATCTACGTTGGGCGATGAATTTCTATTCGACGAATCGTTGATATCGTTTCTCTCCATCCCTATCCCAGTTACAGCGGCTATATACCAGCAAGCTACATAATAGTGCTGAAATCACATTGCATGGAGTTGAGGTATCTATAGCTATAGACAAGTCACTCGTTGCATTCTACCACCCGTCGTTTTTCAAGAGGGCGAACTATTTTTGTCTCGCTGAAGTAGTCGGAGCTTTTTTTAGACGGGTCGATAAATGACAACATAATCCACAATAACAAAACAGTCCTGCATATTTTATGTAGTGTCAACTCCCTCTGCTGACGAGGTATCAATTTTTAGCTTATGTAATGTGAAGTGTGTAGGAAAGCGTTTGAGGCTATGAACGAAAGTACAGTTTTTTTTACCTTAAAGGTTTTTTGCTGTTTTATTTACTTTTTTTGTACTCTTTCATGTATCTGTAAATAATTGTAAATATGTTTCCATCCTCGGACAAAGACACTAAAGGAATGTAAGTTAGGGGTGGGGTTTGTCGGGGGGCTCCCTACTGGCTAACCCTAAGCCCACCTCTTAAAAATATTTTGCCAAGAGGTGCGGGTAAAGAGGACGCTATATGCGCCTGTGCTACCCGGGGATGCGGAGGGCCTTAAGCCCGTGGGAGTCCTTTAATGTATTCTAAAGCAAAAGCCGCAAATCGAGGTCGAGGTCTTCGTTGAAAGCTGAAATGTTTATTTAAACTTTTGCTTTATTTTGTATCGATCGAGTAAGTGGATTGTTGATATTGTCAAAACAGTAAAGAAAGAATTCCCATCCTTTTTTATTTTTGGAAGGCCACCTCTCCAAAACGTTTTTTTTAGTCTTGCATGTATTGAACTTGTTTTTAAATTTTTCATCCTCCATCACCCCTTAGAATATCTTACATCCGGAAGACAACACCCTGTGTATAAGTATAAGTGAAGTATAATACAATTGAGACCCTCTTAACTTCGACTCCATTTATTACTAGGAGTATTTTTATTAGTATGAAGTTAGGCGTAGGTGGCGCTACCTGGCGCAAAGGTCCCTAGGAATACGATTCCCATCGAGTTAATATTCGATGTTTTTTTTTCATTTTAGGGAAAAAATCTTTATTAATTATTTTTAATTTACAAAAATATACATCAATTAAAAAATATTTAACATACTGACATCAAAAAAGATCAGAGGTATTTTTCACTTTTTTAGAAATCTATACCTACAATATATACAAAAATCTGTTACGGTTATTCCCTAGATAAATTTTCAATTCATCTACCCTATTTTGTTCCAAAGCATATTTAGTAAGGGTTGTCGAGATATAAGGTCTTCCGTTTTTAGAAATTTTGGAAATGTCGGTATGCATAATTGCATACTCTTAGTAGTCTTAATGCCATATAATAGTTGGGTCGCGAGCCTAATGCTGACGCCAGACGCTCGCCGACCTTCGCCGACCCTCGCCGTGAATGAGTAAAAAGGCGTGTGGATGAAAATGTTTCTCTTGACGTGTACGTAACCGACCATTAAAGCATTTTTACTCATAAACACCAAAAGGTCGTCATGACTCGCGAGCGTGTAGCGGGCCCATAAAATTCTATTGTAAGTTTTGGAGACACACAATAACACCATCGAGTGAATTTAAATAAAAGGGTGTAAAAAGTTTGCCTTCGCCACTGGTACTCCATTCGCAGTATAGAGCTGTTTCCTTTCCATATATAAGGTATAGGTACCTTTTCATAAAGCACACTCTTGACTAAGCAGTATAAGCATGCCTTGATAAATTAGTATTCCACGCACGTTCATACTGCCTCATAAATTTGAATAACAACAGATATAATATATTATGTACCTACAATCTACCATACATCTGTACCTACAATAAATTAATACTTATACTAAGGTGACCAACCGTCCTCCTTTTGGAAGGACAGTCCTCCTTTTCTAGGTTCTGTCCTCCCTCCAAAAGTGTCCTCCTTTTTGTCCTCCTTTTTTACTTTTTAACATTTTAAACTAAATAGTCTGTAATTCAAACTAATAAATCTCAAAACCACACGTTTTTTCATCATACCATGAATTCACTAGTACTATAGTATAAATTACATTAAAATGCGTTTGTTTCATAAAAAAAAATTGCCTGCGGCGCTAATTACGTAGGTTTACCTATGTTTTTTATTTTTAACAAAAAATAAACTAGATTTTTATATTATATTACGGCCCTTTTTGGTACATTCTTATGTCTTATGACAAAAATTTCGCCCGCGGCGCTATTTACAAATTTTTATGCTGTATCCATTTTTTTAATTTTATTGCCTCCCCCCGCCTAGTTCTGGCGGCGCCCACGATAGGCTGTACTTTAGGTATTTTTGAATTTTTTTGTCCTCCTTTTTATTTCTAAAAATATGGTCACCTTATTATACTTAGTAAACGAGAAATATGCAAGTACATTTTAGTCATAATATATTATTTACCCGAGTACTAGCCTGTCATAACTCGAGGTAAATATACATAAAAATGTCCCTTTTTAAAAGTGTCTACCTAAGCACATCGCCTAATTTTGATTTTCAATGAGACATAGAAATTAATATTATATTTTTTTGGTACTGATTTAAAAAAAGATCGGCATTGTGACCGGCCGTTGCGGGTAAACTGCTAGTCCTATGAAAACAAACGTGTTGTATTTTTTTTATGAGTACCTATTTAGTAGTGATTATTTTTGTCATTGACTTTTTTCTCGGATCTCTAACCATATTCCTAAAAAATCTAAAAACCACGTTAGGAATCTATTAGGGGGCCAAAGGTATGACGTAGCGAATTTTGCTCGCGATGTAAATCACATTACGATTAAAAAACAGATAGCTCATATTTTGAGTGGACGGAACCTAGGCTAAAACGTATTTACCATGAAATTGTACTACAATTATTGGCAAAATATCTATACTATTATAATGTATAATAAATCAAGGTGCTGGGACATAGGGTAGTTATTTAAATTTGAAGGGGAAAATGTAGACTCAGGCAACAGTAAAAACAACGACAAATAAAGTTGAACAAAAACTTGGTTAAAAGGGACTTTCCCGTCTCCGAAAAAACCTTCAGTTCTTGTAGTACAAATAATAATAGCAAAGCAGATGCCTATATTTTTATTGGATTTTCTCCAAATAAAATCAATGGCACGATATCCTATACTCTCTTAAAAAAATCTCCTTTCCTTCGCGAGCAATCCAGACTTCGAGTGTTATTTGTCTTTACCGTATTTTTTTCATCATTAGAAATGTAAATGATTTTGTTGACAATTTTGAATCATCGCTATTCTTACATTTTTATTATGAAACCTAACAAAACTTTTTTCAAAAACCTGCATGGGAAATGAAAAAAATGTCTTTAATTATAGTAACCCACTACATTTTTCATTAATTAGATTTAAGGCTCGCGACCCGACAATGACGTCACGGTCATTTCCCGCATTTTAAAATCGCATTATAAAATGGCGAAAATAGTGTTTTTCATCCATTTTTAAGGTTAATTTCGCTTCAACAAAAAAAAATTACGTTTAAGCCTTAATTGTAATGCATATTGCAAATAATTAAAACAAACTTCTTCACGACATTCGGGAAACGAGTTGCTATCATTCGGAAAAAAAATCAGAGGTGTTTTTCACAATTTATTTTTGAGAAATCTATACAAGATATAAAAAATATTTTACGGTAATTCCCTAGATAAAGGTTCAATGCATCTACTCTATTTTGCTCGAAAGCATATTTAGCAACGGTTTCAGAAATTTATGAAATGTCGGTATGCATACTCTAAAAGGAAAAGCGTCGAATTTATACGAGTAGGTTCGCACAAATATTTTCATATCACTATGTTTCTATGAACGACTTTCCATCCCTATTTCTTAATATAATAGACATGCTGTAGACATTTTTCGTCTTAGGTTTTATTGAATATTCCTGTAAAGCCATTTCTAATATTTTTTATTTTTGCTTTTTCAGCAAACGAAATAATAATATTGTTTTTCTTCCTTCTCTTCTTCCAATTCACCGCCTTTCTGTACTTGTGGTTTACAAAGAGACTATTCAGAGTTTCTATTTTTTTAGATTGCTACCCTACGACACTCGATTTACGATGCTTCGCTATACGTTATTTGAATCTACATACATTACATAGGTTGCCTAAGACTCATAGTGATTATTGGTCAAAATACTGTGACGTTATATATAAAGGTGTGTGTGAGTTGTCCATCATACTCGTTATGTACATTTATAAGGAGCTGTTATTCCATACATATCCTTAGCGACGGTGACGGCAACCTCGCCTTTAATGCTGAATGTATATATCCATACATCGGGAGATTCGATGCCCTCAGTACCTGGGACTAAAAGATGTGCAGGGACCTAGAGTGAACAAAAATATTATACAGTTTATTTACTTCTCAAATTTTGTTAATACTACCTGCATAATGCACGCTGATACAAGTTACTTGGAATTTATTGTTTACACTTCACTTATTGTTTTATTCCCCTATATATATTGATGGTTGTACAAAGTTCAGGTATAGATGGAAACCCCCGTAATTTAAATACGATGAAAAATAATACATTTGCTCGCTAGCCATCTATGGAATTCGAGGATTAGTTAGATTTTATTGCACCTCATCAGGCAAGTGGCATCGAAATTCCCGATGTACAAATTGATGATGGATATTTTGCCTAATTCCACGTGACCGCTTCATACATATATTACTTGTGACTCGCACCAGTGATAGTCTTGACGCTCCTTCGATGCTATTGGTTAACATCTGACCAATCACAACGCCTCAGATTTCAAGGGATAAAAATTTTTGGAAATCCAATGTTTGTGAACTGCATGTTTGCATTTTCACTGTTGCTATTACAACGAGGATGTTTTTTTTTTAGAGAAAGCACTTTAAACAGATCTGTCTAATTTAAGCGGGCACCTAAAGGAAACCAGAACCAATCAGGGCTGAAAGTAAGTCTTCTAGGTTGCGTACGTCTAAACTTCACATGAAATCTGAGGCGTTGTGATTAACCAATAGGATCGAAGGACGTCAAGACTTACACTGGCGCGAGACGCATGTCATAAATCGAGGCTACAGTGTAACATTTCTATTACATTTTTGCGGTGGAAGAAATATGGGTCAATAATATCAATAATACAACGTACTAACTTGTACTATGATGAAGGGAGAAAAAAACCAAGGAAATATATTAGTCTTGGCAACATCTGAATAGTGGCAACACTGGTAACCCATTCCTCATAACCACACATTGCCAGTAGCGTAACGTGGGTGGGGGGTCCGGGGACATTTTTTCAGGGGGGGGGCTTTTTGTGTAAAAATTGTTTATAAAAAATATTTGGTAAGTTTAACTAAAATGCTTTCACTATTTTTCAAAATTGACGTGAAAATTCATTAAATTTTAATCACAACTGCTTCATTATTTTATTTGCTATCTCGCGAAAGCGCTTCACGATTAGAACTCTTATATTTTTAAAAATTTTGATTCTATCTATCCTTGCGGCCTCGTAAGAGCGTGTTTGGTGTCGTTTGGAAGACCGCGATAACCAGTTCTAGGATGTGAAGTCATAAAAACTCGTTTTAAAAAAAACAATTAGGTACTTACACAATAAACAAAACAACATTTGCTTCTTGTAACTTTTAAAACTTTAAACTAAAAATCATATTTATTTCACGTCTTATATTATCTAGTTGTGACGGATTTTATTGGTCTTGTGCACCTATTGTATATTTTTGTGCTAATGTACCTGTCAATATTTGTTTTTATTACTGTATTTGTTCCATGTGGATAAACAAAATAAATAAATAAATAGTGGTGGCGATAATATTATAATAATTATCAATAGAGTTGAATAATTTATGATACAAAATTCATTATTCATAAACAGAATGTTGTGTTGATCCTCCATCATAAATCTCATTCACGCGGCCATTATGTAAATCTCTATACAAAATATCCCTAAGTCAGAGGGGAAGAGATAGTGGATATCTAGCTGGTGTCAGGGTAGAATCACACACCAAAAAATAACACGGAAAAATCTCACGTGAATAGAATCTCACATGGATAGCGTTACCATATCTAAAACTTGGAAAGCCGGACTTAGTCGCTAAAAAAGCCGGACTTTTGGATCCCAGGGCCAGATGCTAAAATAAAAGGTTTTTTGACTAAAAAATCGAATAAAACATATTTTCTAACAAGGTTTTAATCCGTATGATAATTTTCTTTTGGTAGAAACCTGCTTTAACTAAACCCGCCATTCGACTGACGGTACGAAACGTAGGACACGGGTTAATAAGAGAAAATAAAAGCCTAACAAAAGCCGGATGGGCCGGATGCAGTCATATTTGGCCGGACAAGAGGTCAAAAGCCTAACACTGTCCGGCTTTAGCCGGACGGATGGCAACACTACACATGAAAGAAATCTTCAATGCAAAATACTTATTAATAAATTATAAGACTTCATTGTTGTTTGGTGGTATTTTTGCGAGCACTGATTGCCTTTAGTTTATTATTATTATTTTTTTGACAGTCTTTGTTGTCGGTGTATGCTGCGGGCGTCCTTAAATGGAGAGTCGACATGTGATGTTTTTATTTTTTGTATGAATTATCACACTATGTATGAATTATTACATTAGTATTCATGTTTTTTATTGATGTCTCTGTGGGTGTCACATATAATATAAAATTAAATATAGACACTATAAATAAAAAAAACATTATCGATTTACAAGACACTATAAATTATATTTTATGGTTGAATTTAATGATCTGTCTAATCTATCGTTATAGAAATTTTATTTTTTATCAATATTATGTGGCAACCAAATTATATAATAAATTTTGAGTAAAAATAAAAATGTGTTATTTCTTCTTGTGATATTTTTGCCTTTGAGATTTCTTCCATGTGAGATTCTTGCCACGTAATGTCACCGCCAGATGCTGACGAGCCATCACAAGCTTTTTTGCGTTCGTGAGTAAAAAGGCATGTGGATGGAACGTTTGTTTTGGCTCGTGTACGTAACCGACCGTTGACGCCTTTTTTACTCATGAACACAAAAAGCTTGTGGTGGCTCGCCAGCGCTGGTGGCGACATAAGATTTTTTCTCGTGAGATTTTTTCTCGTGATATTTATTGCTGTGTGATTTTATCATGTAACTATCCATACTATCCTGTCTGTCATCTCTCGCCCTGTGGATATTTTTTCTTTCTTTTTAACTTATTCAATTTTTGTATACCTTGTATCTGATATCTCCTCGTATCTACAAACTATTATAAATCTTTCAGGGCGAGATGTCACCCTGTCAACCCTTACAGGAAACCGACACTCATTACTGTTTATCCGCCAGGACGATATCCGCAAATATCTGTGTCCAAATTAATTTGTAATCGTACGCAATACGCAATAACCCAGGGCAGAGGGTAAAAACAATAAGACATTATAAGTTGAAAAAATAAAGAACCACTACTGATAATAAAACAGTTTGTTTTCTGGCATAACCTGGATTTCGACCCCTTTTTTGTCATATTGTGTTTATTGTTTATTGTTGTTTATCGTCCTTAGACCCTATGTCGGGCACTTGGACTCGTCAGTTTTACATAATGTGGCTAGGGACATTCAGTAAAAGACAGATTTATTTTTAATTCTCATGTACAAAAAAAGGTTCAAGGCACAACAACTAACTTACAGTAAAGGTTTAACAGTATGACCTGACATTTAAGTTACATACAAAAAATACACAACGTATCACACACAAGGAATCATATTGCGTGTTTGCGGGATTTCTGAATAGGTTCGACTTGAAACTTTAACAGATTTGAACTTTTGAATTTCATCTTATCCTAAGTTTTCTTAGATGTAGGTATATTGGCACAAATCACCCAGTTCGGGTGGACTGCCTAATTATATAAAAAATAAAAAAAAACACTCGATATCAACCCAAAATCGAAACACTTAAAACCAAAAAAATAAACCCATTAAAACATACTTTTTATGCCTCATCCACATGCTCGGCGACCCTCGACGTTTTTTTGTGTGAATAAGTAAAAAGACATTAACCGTCGATTACGTATACAATCCGGGGCAATCACCCCGTCCGCGCGTCTTTTTACTCATTCACACAGAAAACGTGGAGGGTCGGCAATCATGTGGCGTCAGCATTACAAGATAAGGCCGTGTTTCCACCTGCGAGAAAACTTCTGCTAGAACTGTCCGACAGTCTGTCAGACAGTAACTTGCATGTGTAAACACCTTTGCAAGTTCACTCGCGACAGTAAGCCGCTAGATTCCTGCGAGTAGTTGTGAGTGCAATAAATTGCAAGTGTAAACACGTTGACAGCTTACTCGCGACACTTCTAGCAGCTAGCCGATTATTTTCGTATATATCTCGCACTCGCGGCTAGCCAGTTTAGTTTTTGATACATGAATATGAGGAAGTGTCAGACAGTATCTTGCATAGTGTAAACACCTTTGCAAGTTCACTCGCGACAGTTAGCCGCTAGATTTAGCCGATAAGTTGCGAGTGCAATAAATTGCGAGCCTAAATACCTACACATCTACTCGCGACAGTTCTCGCAGCTTATCGAAAAGTTTCGTATATCTCGCACTCGCGGCTGGTCAGTTTTGTTTTTGATAAATGAAAATGAATCGACAGACACGTGAATAGTCTCGAGAAGACAGTGGCGGATCAAAGATTCAAATTTGGAGGGGGTTGAATGTCGTCACGTGCAAATAGGACCTCCTTGCATGAAAAATTTGAAGAGCGCCGCAGGCGAATTTTTTTAAAGAAAATGCGTGAAATAATGAACCTGCTTGTTTTTCTATAGCAGGCCTGGGCAAACTTTTTGAAAGAAGGGCCGTGCAAAATTAGATTATTTATCAGTAAAAATTAAAAAAAAAAGCTTATTTATCAGGGTTGGAATAATGCGCCGCAGGCGATTTTTTTTTTTAGAAAAATCGGTGAAGTGATTTTTTTTACCAAACAACACCTATAGTAGTTTTAGAAAATTCACGATGAGAAAACGATGTGGTAACATCATAATTTAAGAAGCCAATGGCAGAACGAATTTAAAAAATCAATGATCAAGAAGAGTGGAAGTCTATGCTACTGAACATAGATACAAATTATTTGCCAGAAATGGAATAATACGTCGTAGACGTAATATTTAAAAAAAAAACATATTGTAGCATTATGTGAACCTTCTTGGGGAGGAAGCAGGATAGGTGTTCCGACGCTTACATAATACTTTGCCCAACAATATGCATGAAAAATGGCTTTTATAAAAAAGTGATTAAAAATAGCGCCGCAGGCAATTTCTTTTAATGAAATAATTGTATTTTGATGGACTTTCATGAAAATTTATGTTATGATGAGAAAACTTGTGGTAATAATGTGATTTTTTGTGATATTTTATCATTTAGTTTGAAAAAATATATACCTATTCCAATCTCTAGGGGGGCAGCTGTCCCCCCCTGACGACGCCCATGGCCTAGATGATATATATAAATCCTGTTGGAGTTATTTCGAGGCTCTACTTGCAATAGCTGTCGCAACTTCTAGCACGCGTGTGTAAACACCTCTGCAATAAGTTGCGACAGTAACTTCCGCGAGCTTCTCGCACGCTATTTATTGCAGCTAGAAATTGCATGAATTCATATCATGTGTAAACGGTATTGCGAGAAACTTCTGCAAGACTTCCGCTAGTGCTCTCGCAGGTGGAAACACGGCCTGAGAATGAAGTGTCTAGAAAGCTTCATAATTTAAAAAGCCAATGGCAGAATGAATTTTTAAAATTCACTTCACTTCCTTTTTTTCCTTAGCTTGGCTTTCACCGTTACCAGTGATCTCACCACAGATTGTCAAAATGTTAAAAATAAAAAACAAGAAGAGTGGAAGTGGCCTGGATCATGGGCGTCGCACAGCCCCGGACCTAGGGGGGTGGGGGAGGAGAAATTTGAAAATTCGACATAGCATGAAAAAATCGTAAATACCGCAATAGCGATTTTTTTTTGTGAGGCATAGTGAAGAAGGTCGTGTTGTAATAATTGGTTTACTTGAAAATTTACATAATACTTTGCACCATAATATGCATGAAAATGTCTTTTATTAAAAGTGAGTAAAAATAGCGCAGCAGGCAATTTTTTTTTTAATGATATAATTGTATTTTGATGGATTTCCACGAAAATGTATGTTATGATGAGAAAACTTGTGGTAATAATGTGATTTTTTGTGATATTTTATCATTTAGTATTAAAAAATATATACCTATTCCAATCTCTAGGGGGGCAGCTCTCCCCCCCTACCCCCTGACGACGCCCATGGCCTAGATGACATATATGAATCCAGCTTGAGTTATATTTCGAGGCTCTACTTGCAATAGCTGTCGCAACTTCTAGCACGCGTGTGTAAACACCTCTGCAATAAGTTGCGACAGTAACTTCCGCGAGCTTCTCGCACGCTATTTATTGCAGCTAGAAATTGCATGAGTTCATATCATGTGTAAACGGTATTGCGAGAAACTTCTGCAAGACTTCCGCTAGTGCTCTCGCAGGTGGAAACACGGCCTAAAACATATCATAATGTGTCAAGTAACAAAATAAAGAAAACATGATTTATAATAAGATTTTTTGTTGAAATAATATGACTTATAAATTACTAAAGTTATCCGCATGGTCAGTGATTCGGCGCATATCCATTCAGCGCATTTCAATCCGTTCTATTCGTTTCAGTGATTAATGGACACGACCTTCGTCTGTAGGTAGCTACTAGCTAAGTAGTTTATGGTGTAGAAATCTCAGGAGTATAAATAATTCAAAAACTGAACTGAAAATTATATTTAGAATGAAATAACAACTGTATAACAATAATAACATGGTCCGCATATTATATTTCTACCTACCCGTCAAATTTTAAAGTTGAAGGTCGCGGCCCAACTATGACGTCACGGTCCTTTCCCGTGGCAATAAGGTTCAAAATCGCACGAGCAATCGCATGATAAAATGTAAAAATAGCGTGTGTTTTTCAATTTTTTGGGGTTAATTTCCTTTCAATCTAAAAACTTTTACGGTAATTCCCCAGATTTTAATCCATATTATTTATGAAACTCGTTTCTCGACTTTCGATAAACGAGTTTCTGTCTTTCAGAAAAAAGATCAGAGGTGTATAACAACTTTTTTTTTTGAGAAATCGATACAAGATACCGACACAACTATACCGTTTTTAGAAATTTTTGAAATGTCAATATGCCTACTTTTAAACGCGTTTTTACATAGATTTGTGCCCGGCGGATTGCGCCTGGTTTCAATGAATCTTGTTTCTTAAGATTCGCTTACACGAGCAACTAAATTGCTCCACTCACGGCAATTTCACATCACAATGACGCAATATACTTGATGTTGTCGTGACGTCAATGTGACACGAAATTGCCGGTAGTGGAGCAATTTATTACTTTTACATGCTGTTTTGCGATTGAAATATAATTGTTTATGTTTATCCACAAATTGGCAACAAGGATGCTTTTTGTGTTGTGGGGAGGCAAAAATAAAACAAAACACAAAAATAAATGAGAACTACTAGTCTAGTGATCAATTTGAGAAACAGGTCTAATAGGAAGTTCTGTCCTCCAGAGGATTTTTTTTTACCCGGCAAAATTGCGCCTGGTACTTATGCAACCACTATTTCTTGCATCTTTTTTAAAATTTAAAGTCATTTTTCTATAGAACTGCCACCTTGACATTTCTCTCTTTCTCTAGCCATGCTGTAGGATTAATACATACAACGTTATAGGCGAGATTGCCGTCACCGTCGCTAAGGAAATGTATGGAATAACAGTCCCTTAACAACGAGTATGACGGACCACGTATCATATTCTGGTACGAAATTTGACAGAAGCGGAGGTCCTGTTTGATCATTATGCTATGTTGCAAACTGTTACAGCACAGCTAGAGTACCTATTCTAGGAGGCGGTGGTAACAGGTATTTATTTTTATAATAGCCTTTAATATAGCCAGGATTCATCTCTGCCGTTTCTCAAAATATCTAGTCTGAGAGTTCTCCCGTGTAAAACTAATTCCTGGACGTAGGCGATTTAGTACCTATACCATCTTATTAAATAATGTATTATGGTGGTTTATCCATTGCATCTACGCCTCGTCCCTTTTAGTGTAGGTAGGGAGGGCAGAATGCCATATAACATTATCCTTAAGGTGCTGTTCCACAACGCAATAAATTGCTCCACAACCGGCGTCGTTGCAATACGTCACAATGACGTCACGACAACACCAAGCATAGGGCATATTGCGTCATTATGACGTGAAATTGCCGTGAGTGGATCAATTTAGTTGCTCATGTAAGCGAACCTTAACACACACTTCAAATTCTCGCAATTTGTCATACACTCTCTCCAATTTCTTTCACTCAAAACGCGTCTTTATCAGTTCTTAGAATCTCGTTATTTTCGGGTGACGAAATGTTTGATGGGCTCCTTATGTAACTGGATAGTGGAGTGAAATAAAGAGAATATTAAGTGCGAGAAGAGGTGAGAAATTTGAAAATTTCCAGTCAACTAACAGACATTCTGTAAAATTTATGAAGCAATTATATACTTGAAGTTCAAAATGTAAACAATAAATTTATCTAAATGTGATTTAGAGAATTCTTACACTACAATCACTCCTCTGTAATATACAACTACAATTTTAATTTAATTTTAATTTTATTTATTAATAAAGTTACAAATACAAGATTTATAACTTAAAATTAACAATTACAGAATACAATATATATATTTTTAATAACTATAAAAATACATTTTCAGACGTCGTTACCTTTCATTCATTCATTCACACAGGTTGTCAAGCGACCAAAGCCATTGTTCTTTTTTCAAATAAGTAATTTTTACATCTCACCCGAAAAGTTGAGAGAGTGGCGGCCCCCCTGACGTCCAATGGCAGATTATCGAACAGCTTAAACCAATTGTTGAATACTTCTTGTTAAAATTGTGAAATAAATTTCTCCGAGAGCGCCCGCGCCTATAATTTACGTTTGATTCAACCACTACTTATTAATTAAATTAAACTTATTTTTCTCTTTAACCCTAAAAGATATTTGTTTTTTTAATAGCCTACTCATATTATTACTCAAAATATGTAATCCGAGAATTCTCCCGTGAAAAACTGATTCCTGGACATAGGAGATTTAGAGCCCATGGCCGTAGGCAGGGGAGGGGGGAGTTTTGGAGGTTCAGCCCCTCCCCCTCCCCCCTAAAATCTTCAGAAAACACACCGTTTTATACATAGGAGAAATGAATCACATTGTTACCAAATCCTTTTTTCATCATGTCCTTATATTGTAGTAATATTGTAGTAATAAGTGAAATTTTGTAACCTCCTTGGACAAGGATATTGAAGGAACGTAATTCGGGGGTGGGGTTTGCCGGGGGGCTCCCTTAAGGCTAACCCTGGGCCCACCTCCTAATAATATTTTGCTAGAAGTGCGGGTAAAGAGGTCGCTATTAATGCGCCTGAGCTACCCGGGGATGTGGAGGGCCTTAAGCCCGCGGGATTTTCCTTCATCATGTCCTGCGGCGCTATTTTATAGCTTTCATCCCATTTGGCAGTATCAAAATTTGAGTTGTGCTCGAAGTTGTCGACGTTCATGGTTGTTACTTATTGCCTCTGGTCCAGAGCTCGAACCCCCCCTGAAATGAATTCCTGGCCACGGTCCTGTAATAGTACCTATACAATTTTACTAAAATATTGTGCTTATTTCCGCAAATTGAAAAATCGTTTATCCAGGGATCACTGTACATTAAATTAGATAGTTATATATTAGTATTGTTATTGCACGCGCGTACCAAAGTTCAACAATAACAATATTTTATTGAACGAAACAACAGACTAAACTAACTGTTAGAATGTTACACGAACCACACTTGGAGAAGCCGCAACACGGAGATACTGTGCCTGTGAAACCATTATTCTCAATTTATGTCATTCCTTATAGCCTAAGATCCGAATGCTCGAAATATGACCTATCTGTTTTTCAAATTAAAATTTACACATATGTAGGTTCATACATCGTCATTCCGACGAAAAAACTCAAAGAACATTTGTCGTAGAGAATTTAGTTAGGATTATTATTGTTTGAGTAGTTCGGAGTCACCAGTTTAGAGGCTGGAAGGTTGCGTGTAATGATATGCGTGTTCTTATGACCAAGGTTTATTTAGGACTAAATTGTTTGATGGTTGGATGTGGACTAAATATTCTTACATGATAAATGTTGGAGTGGGGACTATGTAGATACACTACATTGTCATTGAGGTGGGGGGGATTTAAAACGTATGTTGATTAAAAAACAGCTAGGTCATGTTTTTAGCTGTCGGATCTTAGTATTTTATACGAGTACAGAAGTGTCGGTGTGGTGGCAGAGAGAATCGAAATGTAGGAAATATTGTTCCGACTTGCTTCATGTGGATTTATTACTGTCGGCCATGTGTCGGGGATGAAAAATTAAAAACTTGTATACAATCAAAACTAGGAAGAATTATTATAAACTAGCTGATTACCCGTGCTTCGCGGCGGCAAATTTGGTTGGTGAAGAAGAACAATTGCAATGTTTGATTAACCGAATTAAATATTTTAGCCGAGGCTATAAATTTCAGTTTCTTGCATAATTTATTCATAAAGAAGGATTAAGTTTAAGACTGAAACATAATAAACTAATATTTATTTTTGTTAGACCACATTTTTTTTATAAATAGCAGCAGTAAACACTCCTAAATACGTTTGGTAGGTATTATGATTGACACTATGGGAGATATTTTTGCTTCAGTAAATGTCAAGTTTGAAATTAGAACATTACTCTGTTTCAAATAATTTTTACTCTCTATTACAAATAACTTGTACACTGGATATTTGATTCTTAGTAGTAATTCTATTGAAAAGTTTCGTACTAAGTACTTGGCATATTAGAAGCAGTAGTACTAAATACATGGCTTACTAGCATTTTCTGCAATATTGAATTGTTTCTCTAATGGATAAATATATTTATCTATCCAAGCACTAAGTATCATCTGATGGATGGGGTGCACTGCACGTCCATTATAGGGATGGTTTACCTTTAGTCGATGGTTTGAAAAACATCGTGATTCACTTTTCCATGATCGATTTTTGAATAACGAACGTTGTTCTTCATAGTTGCTCGCAATGGTATCTTTCCAATTTCAAATTTTATTTTTTATGCAAAATGGAAACAGCTGTTTATGGTGTAAATAAATATATAAAAATGTGTTAATTGGTCAGGAAAAGTAATTTTATAGCAAATCAAACATAATTCTAGATATGATTACTATAAAAGTTACGGTATTACGCAAAAATTTTGTACTGTACTGATGCGAAATTACCTAACTTTTTCATATCAAATAGACATATTACGTACATCGTTATAAGAAAATAATAATAAACCGACCACTCATTGGCGCCGTTTAGCGATAAAATCGCCCCTAGGGCACCTTACATTTTTCTGAGTATAAATCACCATATAGGATCGTCATAAGCAGTAAAAATGATAGATTAAATCACCACATAGGATCGTCACAAACAAAAAAAAATCTAATCAGTTTTAGCTAACTCCCGTCAATCCCGCTAATCGTACGCGAATTCCGATACAGCGTTGATCTTTTGAGATTAAGTTTTTCAATTCATATCAAATTCACCAGATCATCGATCTAATGATACTTAACCTAATCGAATCTCACGTTAATTCCTAATTTGAACATAATTTTACAGTAAGTATTTCTTATTTCCTTCTATCTATCGATCAGTATTTATTTATTATTTATTTTATTTTATTACAGTATAACACAGCTCAACGTAACACCGATTAGCCTTTGTGCTGAGCTACAACTTTACAGAAGAACTAAGCTTGCACAAAAAGTTTCAGCTCAATTGGATGTTAGGAAGTGGTCGAAAAATCGATTGCAAGATTTACAACAAACAGACAAACAAACATACAAGAAAGCAAGCTAAGAAAAACGTGGTAAAAAGAGTATTCCAATAACAATATTCAAAACATAAGCAAAAATACCATAGAAAGCATCGAATAGTTTGAATTCTCTGCTAGATTTTTCGATTGCAAGTTTCCCATCTCTAGATTAATCTCACTGCCACTAATTTATTCAGGCTGCTCACTGCATCTTTCCTGAAACTTTTTAATAATTTTCCAGTGCCGGAGTTTACATTTATTATTCTTACATTACTCACGTGAAAAACAACAAACAAGCGTTGTTATTTTGTACGAGTAAATAATAAAACTATATTCTAAAAACTTTGTAGATATTACTTATTAGTTTTTCTACATCATAGAAACTATTCTGCTACGAGAATATTTTTCAAAACATTGTTAGTTAAAAGTAATTTTTTCTATGGAACTCGGGAGAATGCATCTCGGTAATAGAAAGAAGTTTGTTATTAAAAATTGTTTCCATTTTTTCATAATATAATTAACTTACATAGCTACCTACCTTTCAAGGACTAAAAAACGGGCGTTTTCCTTCAATAATACAATAGTTATAATGAATAGGTATTAAGGACTTTTTAAATGCATTCTCCCGCTTATTTCCTGAAACTTTGCGAACATACGTAAAGTCGATGACAATACAATTCTGTACTACTTTGGATCAGCCTACTCCAGAGACAAAAATAAAAAAAGGGGTTTCAAAGGTATCCAAGGGTCGTGTGGGGTCATGTGTGGTATCATACGAATAGGCGTTGGAAAATAATGCCATATCTTAAGTCAGATTTTGTCTAGGTCAAGCCTCGGGAGACACCGAGCGATCGAGAGGATCCAGTCATCGCATACCGTCGTGTTTAATATCTAAAGAAAGTGCTTCACACGTACAACTCATATCTTTTTACAAATTTTAATTCTGGCCGTTCTTGGTAGGAGGCGCCATTGGAATGGTTCTAATTATTTTTTCTAGTTCTAGTAATTTTCAGTTCAAATAGTTTGAAACGTCTAATTTACTCCAGAAAAAACTATTTTTCTCAAATTCTTTTAATTAAATAAACTTCACAGATGAATTTTTCACTTCGTTGTTTTTCGTTTTAAAACATTCTCTCGAACAATTTGTTGCTCACTCGCCGCTAGCAACTACAGTGCGTTTTCTATATCTTGACCCGACGTTAGCTGCAAGTGGAGTTCAAGATTGTATTGTTGGTATTCTTGATTGTCAAAATCTTGTCATAGGAGCTGTCAAAGGTCCGCAATTATATTCACGTTGTATATTTTACAAGTAACCTACGATGCCGAAAATATTACAGAGCAGCGCTAGAGTAATCATTTTAGGGGCAAAATTGTATTGCGAGTTGGAAAAAAATAATACTCCGATAATTCCTTTAAGCCGCCGTCGCAAGTTTGAAAAACAACGTTGACAGTTTATTCTAACCATCCCAAATATGGCCAGTTTTTTATACGACATTACCGAAATATAATTTGAAAATAACAAAAAAATGTAACCATATCTTATTATCATATCAACAAGTCTCAAGACACTCACGGGCTTCCTAACGGGTCGTTGTCGGCTCAGGGAGCATCTCCGTAAACTGGGACATGAAGAGGACGGCACATGCAGATTCTGTGAGGAGGAGGAGGAAACTCCCCACCATCTTCTGGCAGAATGCGATGCTGTAAGATACATGAGATTGAGAACTTTGGGCAAGCACCAGATAGAGGTGGAATCACTTCCCACCCTAGACCCCCTCCGAGTGCTGAACTTCGTAAGACGTCTAGGACTAGAGGGGCTGCTCTAACTGGGTATAGTCACCAGATGGTCGAAGTAGGGGGAGTACAATAGATCTTATAGGTCGCAGTACATAATACACCCCATCTAATAAAATCAAATAAATAAATAAATATTATCACATCAAGCAACACTAAACCAAGTTTGCCCCGTGAGACTTCTGAAAAAAAAATACAGACCATAGCACGCAAGCTACTACACCATTGGTCAAGTGTAGAAAACAATAACAAAGTTATTTTGTAACTAAGTGAAGTAGCAACTAGTAAAAGTAACTGATAGTAACTAGTCCAAGTAGTTACGAGTAGTAAGCAGTACTAATAGTTTTACTTGATTAGATGTGGTGCTTTTTTATTTTGTATGCACACTTTGTACTTAGTAAAGTTATAAATTGAAAAAGTACCCAACGTAATAAAGAGAATCTAAGATTTATCGAATTGTCGAGAAATTTTGATAATTTTTAAAATGAATTTCTCGATATTATACGAAATCGAGTAAACCAAGAGTTTTTTTTCTGTGGAAAGCCTCTAATTCAAATATCAAATCCGGAATGGATTCCAATACTCATATTTTCTGAATTTATCAGAATCGATGGCGAACCAGAATTGCTGAAAAATATGTGAAATGTCTTATGGGACACTAATAGAGTGCACTCGAAAAAATATCACAAGAGAGTGGAGAACCAATTCATCAAGCAACATTTAAAGAATATAGTAACAAAAATCGCTTTATCATTGTTTATTTATTGTTTATTGTTGTTCTTCACCCCTAGGCCCTGATTCGGGCACTTGGACACGTCAAGGTTACAATACATATTATACAGCTATAATATTAGGACTATGAAATAATGAAACAGAATCCATGCTATTAGAATGTAAAGTGTTCTATTGGCATTTCGTCATTTACATTTCTCGATGACTCGTGAAACTTTATCACGATTAGTCGATAAAAAATCGAGAAATGACTTAATTTATTTTATATTCTGTAAGAAACATAAGTTAACCATAAGTATGTTGGTAAATAAATAAGTTTCACCCCCTAAGCTGTATGTAGATTGTAGGTACACCGCGCCGTATCTCAATGCATAAGTATTCTTACAAGAGAGTTACTGGGAGATAAACATGAATTATTCAGCAATTCAATACAGTCGCCTCACCCTTTCCAACAATTCCTCATAACGCAAAGTAACAAGTTGTTTCCAATTGTTTAGAGAAATACAAAATAACAATACTTTTTTATGGATCAGCTAAGACAGGCAACAAAAAATCTATAGATTCTCGTTATCGTAAGTCAAAACCAACAATTTTTTAGTTCTTCTTCTTGTTCAGCCGTCCCTCCACTGCTGGATATAGGCCTCTTCTAACGTTTTCCAAATTTTTCTACTTTGAGGTTTGCTCAAACAGTTTCTTCCTACGACTGGGACTATATCATCTACCCATCTTTTCTGGAGTCGTCCTACAGGTCTTCTGTTCTCCCACGGTAGCCATGTTAGGATTCTGGATGCCCATCTCTCATTTCCCTGTCTCGCAACGTGGCCTGCCCATTGCCATTTTAACTTAGCGATACGGTCTACTATGTCGGTAATCTTTGTTCGGCGTCTGATTTCTTCGTTTCTGATTTTATCTCTCAGAGTTATTCCTAACATTTGGCGTTCCATAGCTCTTTGTGTGTATTTTAACTTAATGTATTGTTAGTACTTAATTTTATTTATCTTATGGCATTCCGTTACATCACATCTTAAAATAAGGACATACAACAGTAATAATAGCACAGGTAGGTCTGATTGTCAAAGGCTTAGGTTAAAATACATATATTCAGTCGCTGTATCCGGTAGCATGAGGAAGTCTTTGAAATTCCCCGCATACGCTCTAATGCTTCATCCACATGCTCGTGAAGGTCGTGAAGGCTCGGTAATGAAGGCATGAGTAGAAAGGCGTCAACGGTAGGTTACGTACACGTCAATACAAACATTTTCAACCACACGCCTTTTTACTCATTCACGGCGAGGTCGTCGAGGGTCGGCGAGCGTCTGGCGCCAGCATAAGGCTGCATTTGGATACAATATGGTTATAGTATTAGTAACAAATCGACACGTTTATTCAGAAAGCTCAGTAATCATGGTTTAACTGTTTCTTTTAACCTTTCCAGTATTTGATTTTCTATACTACACTGTTGCTTAACTCCGTCTGTCTAACTAACTGGCTGTAATATACAGTTTAATATAATAATATGTAGACATTCCTACATAGACTTAATATACGCGATACATTTTATTCCATAATAACATTGTACTACCCGGCGTGAACAGATATACGACTATATCCTATTGTATCAGAAATATTAAGAAAGGAAAATGTCTGTGTGCAATTTTGCTGTCATTTTTATTTGTGAAAAAGAACAGGTATTTTATTTATTTAGGTAAGAAAAACAATTAGTGACATTACAGCCTTTTCGTCACTCACTGCAATCACGAGCATATGCAGTACAATACATACAATCAATACATAAACAAGGACGTCCGAAGAAGTCCCTTGAGGAGACCATCAGAGGGGACATGGAACACCTGGAGCTTACTCTAGAAGACTGCCTCGATTGGGAAAAATCGAGAGAGAGGATCCGGGTCGCCGACCCCAAATAAATGGAATTTAGTGTGGAGAAGAGAATACATAAACAATAAACATCATACATTCTTATATTGTCAGCTCTACGGAATCTAGTATTTGTTTTATGAATCAAGAATTTCAAATATTAATATCATTGAAAGAGTTCAAATTTCATGATTATTTTTCTATGATTTACGTGAGTGCAAATAACACTTTTTCTAAAAATGTACCGAGTAACTCTCAAGTTCTATCAAGGTCTCACAAGATTTTCCAACGGCACACCTTTCTAAATTCATGTCGTCACATATGCAAGACAATCTTTTTTTTGGTCAATAATACCAGTGAATTGTCACAATTTGCTACTGTTCTCTTGCTTATATTACAAAAATAACTGTTACACTTATGTACAGACAACTCTATTTTGGAATAATGTAGTGTTGGGAAACATATTCTCTATATTAAACAGCTGGTACCTACGTACATATTTTCCTATACCTATAAAATATTTATGTATAGTAAAACTGTGTTATGCATTCTGCCGTCACAAGAAAGAACCAGGAATAAGCCAACTTTAGGTGTAATATTAAGACCGACCTCGGCTGGATCAAGTGATCACTTTACACTCAAGAAACATTCGCCATTTCAGATCACCCCGGCTGGGATTCGAACCTGGACCTTCGTTTCGCATAGTATGGATCTTATCCACTAGACCACGAGGAGCGACGGCTGTGTTGTCGAATTCCGTATGCATTAATAGTATACATATTGGCATTTCAAAAATTTATAAAAACGGGAAACCTTAGATCTCGACAACCTTACTAAATATGCTTTGGAAAAAATAGATACATTGAACCTTTATCTAGTGAATGACCGTAAAATATTTTTTATATCTTGTATAGATTTCTCAAAAAAAATGTGAAAAACAGCTCTGAACCTTTTTTCGAAAGACAGAGACTCATTTCCCGAAAGTCACTGTTTTTTTATTGTATCGATAATATGCATTAAAATCTAGGGAATGACCGTAAAAGTTTTTCGATTGAAGCGAAATCAACCCCAAAAAATGGAAAAAACGCATTTTATCATTCTATTTTTAATGCGATTTTGAACCTTGATTCCGCGGGAAATGACCGTGACGTCGTAGTTTGGCCGCGAGCCTTAACATAACAAATATTAAGGTACATTATAGCATTTGTTCACGAGGACGAGCTTATCGCAATGGTCTGATTTCTGTCAACTAACCCCGGCCCAATTATATAGGCGATACTGGATGTTTTTTGCGATTATCTTAGTTCCAACTTTTTGGCATATGTACCTATACGTGGTTTTTGCTTACGACAGCAATATTCCAGTGCATATCCAGAATAATACATATAAGTAGAGTGTGCTTCCTTCAGATAATATGCAATGTTTTGTATGCAAATATTTTGTATACTAAATTTATTCACTTTATTGAATTTCCTTCATGTGTACATTCTGCGCAAAATAACTCTACAATGTGTATACACTCTGCACAAAATAACTCCACTGACAATAGGATGTGTGAAAACTTTCTATATTATTCTTCAAACATTTCCTGTAAGTTTCTTCAATAAATCAAGTGAAATTACATTAAGTTTTGTTTGTACACAACAGACGACAATCATTTACACAGTGTGTGAACTCTCTCAGAATTTGTTAGACAGACGTAAATGGATTAGGTCTCTAAACTTAAAAAGACTTTTTAAAAACTACGCCCATATTTCTCCATATCAAAATTTAAATTAATTAAATTTACCTACCAATTGAAATCCATAAGTACTACAATTTTAAAATCCTGTATAAAATATGTATGCATAATTTTCTGGTACTGGGACATTGTCATGTTAATAAAATTTTAATGTAAGCTAAAACAACAACGACAGATAATGTTAAATTATTATTGTTGAAAAAATGTACGAGGCATAGACGTGCTTGAGAAGGACGATTCAGGTTCAATGGTGTCTAGATGGCATTGCTAAGAATGTGTGGGAAAGCATTGAGAGATAGGATAAGAAATATGAAGTGATTAGAGAGTTTAGATGTTGTTACTGGAATGAATGTGAAAAAATTGAAATGATTGGGACATATAGAGAGGATGAATAATGAAAGGATAAAAAAAACATCTCATGTCGACTCGCCAATTAAGGGCGCCCGCAGCATACACCAACAACAAAGGCTGTCAAAACAAATAATAATAATAATAACAACTGAGACCGAAACGAAATCGTAATACAATAAAAAGGATTTTTGCTAATAACAGTCATTGATCAATGTTCACAATTATAGAAACGCGATTTTGAGGCTCAATTTCTAACTACGGCATCATTTCTTTATTTCCAGGTCGAATGGGTAATGTCAGACGGTTCCCCTTTACAACCAGCCGGCTCCTTGAGGAACGCCCTGCCCAATGGAACCCTATACTTCCCTCCCTTCCCAGCTGATCGCCTCCGAAGGGACATCCACCATGCGGCGTACAGGTGTCGTCTGAACAGCCAGTTGGGTGCCATTCTATCCAGGGAAGTCCATGTTAGAGCAGGTAAAGCATTCTTGTTGAAAATTTCTTCCCAATATTTTGCCACTAAATTGGCGAAGAACAGTACGTTTTAATACAATATTTTACTTAACTTCACTGTGGAGTTTTTTTTGTCATTTTTTGGTTTGTGCGCAAATCTTACAATGGATTTTTCGACCACTTCCTGACTACTAAGAGACCTGAAACTTTACCAACATACGTAAAGTCGATGACAATACAATCCTGTACCACTTTGGATCAGCTTTCTCCAGAGACAAAAAAATATGTAAATGGTTTTACCTAGATAATAATTTAGATATTATTTATTTATTTATCGTATGGCCAAATCACGCCTATATCATATAACATTCGTTATGTCAACGTGTAAAAATAAATGTCAAAAGCGCAGAGTGAACTGCTTGTCAGAGACTTAAATCTAGATTTCTTATGTATTGTATTGCTTCGTCGCTAAGGGTTAGGAAGTCTGGCATTGCCACTGTACCTACGCTCTGAGTGCACACCCATTTAGATATTATATCCCAGAAGGACACTGTTAAACCTTTTGAAATATATTTTAGCCATCCTGTTTCATTTTATTTCCAGTTATCAAAGAGAGTTATGAATTAAAGGTGTACGACGAATATGTCATCAGTGGAAACTCTGCCGTACTCCGCTGTCAGATGCCTTCGTACGTCAGCGAGTTTGTCACAGTTACATCTTGGGTCCAGGATGGCACATTGATGTTCTATCCCAGCCCTGAAATCGGTAAGCATTGTTCAGATATAATCAGGGTCTTCGAAAAAGAATTCCCCTATTTTAAAGTTGAATAACTTTGGAACCGATTACGTTAAATGAGTGATTTTTTCACTGTATGGTAACTAATGAATGTAAATTTTGTTTGATGTATGATACAATCCGCTAGCGTGTGCGCAGAATGGCTGCGCAGTCAACAAAGTTAACCGACGCTTTTCATCTACCGCCTCGCAATGTAATGGTGATCGTGAACAGTAATGCCCTCATTTTGAAAAGCTATAACTTTGGAACCATTTATCTTAAATATGTTAATTATTTCACTATGTGGTAACTAATTAATGTAAATTTTTGTTTGATGTTTGATGAAGTTAGATAGTTCTAATGAAAACCCCAGTCCACTTTAGAAAATTACGAAACAAGAACCATTTCAAGCTCCTATTTCATCGTTTTTTACCCTCAATTTTGATCCTTTTTATAATAGCCGATATACTATTTTCCACATTCAGTTCATTATTTAATATATCCTTGTACATTTCTTTTCGCAGCTGGTAAATACGTGATGCTAAGCAATGGAGATCTTCACATCAGCTCGGCTGACGCAGAAACTGAAAATTACCATTCCTACTCGTGTAGAACTATCCATAGGCTAACTGGAGAAGTCACCACCAGTCCATTTCCAGGTAATAAAAATTGGATACCAATTTCAAAAAAAAAAAAGCTCAATTTATTGCTATAAAGAGCAAAAGATATGTAACTACTCACTTACTTCCGATGGCCGTACAACTCCGATAGAGTTTTGACCTCCAGAACCATGGATCCCCAAGCCTTCCTGTCTGCAGCAACAGACTCCCAGTCACCGCCAACATTTAGTACATTCAGATCTCGGGTTACATTTTCCATCAATCTCTGTCTTGTTCTCCTGATCTGGAATAAGTATAAATAATGTTTTTTAATAAAAAAAGTATTAGAAAATAGCACCGCGGGCAATTTTTTTAAGAAACTGGTGGATTTTCACACTTATTTTAGAAATTCATGATTTGATGAGAAAATTCGTGGTAGTAATGAGGTTTTCTCATTTAGTATGAAAAAATATATACCTATATTTCAATCTATAGGGAGGAGCAGCTGCCCCCCCCCCCCTCTTAACGACGCTCATAAATTTGACTGAATGCCGAGTGTCTATATGAGTCAAAAGAATTGTTGTCAAGAAATGTTGAACATTGTCTATATACGTCGTGCTACCGTATACAAATGTTTCATTATCTTTACTGGGTTGAATGAAGGTTGTAGCTTGTTCACAGAGGTGGGCACCGTTAACTAAAAAGTTAAGTTCGTTAATCGTTAAAGCGTTACATTTTGAAAAATGTAACGGAAGTTAACGTTAATCCGTTAAAGCGTTAATGTAAAAATCGCAGTTAAATGACATGAAATAGAACTTCATAAGTACAACTACTATCACATTTACACTATCGCGATGTATCCCAACAAAGTGAAATTTCTTTTCTAACTCCCAACCCACATACAATACCACACATAACCCCATACCACCCTTGAATTATCTAATGCCAGCGCCTTCAGTGGATGATGTATATGCAAAAAATCAAATATTAACGGACTTAATTAACGGAAGTAAAATGTAACGGAAGTTAAATATTCCGTTAACAATTTTGGGAGGTGAGAAAAGCGTTAAATCGTTAACCAAAATGATAACTTCGTTAATTAACGATTAACGGATTAACGCTTTTCTGCCCAGCTCTGCTTGTTCATTACAATTAATATTGTTTAATTGTTCTCCAGGGCATGTGATTATAACAGAACCCAAAGGAAGCGTCCAGCCTCGAATTATAGTGGAAAAGCACAGCACTAGAAGAGTGGGACAGGGAGAGGAAGTTGTTATGGCTTGTGCTGCCCAGGGATGGCCAGTTCCAACATATCGGTAAGTACCAATATATTATTGTGGAAAGTTAATTTATTTATTTATCGTATGGCCAACATCACGCCTTGATATTTAACATTCGTTATGTCAAAGTCTAAAAAAAAGTCAAAAGAGCAGAGTGAATTACTTGTCAAAGACTTAAATCTAGATTTCTTATGTATTGTATTGCTTCGTCGCTAAGGGTTAGGAAGTCTGATGCATTGCCACTGTACGCTTCGAATGCACACCCGGTAACTATGTGTTGAATGGTCTGCCTGTCGGCTCCGCAATCGCATTCAGGGGACTCTCGCCATCCACACTTGTGGGAATAATCTGCGCACCTGCCGTGACCAGTTAGGATTCTGTTAAGAGCCGACCAGATCTTAAAAAGGTTAATTAACTTTTTTCTTTTTACTCAAAACGCGTCCAATCTTGAGAATCTGGTCAACATAATCGGACCAGGTCAGTCTCGGGCGACCGCGTTTCCTCACACCTCTTCGCTCACTCAAATATATATTTTTTGTCATCCTCTCATCGTTCATTCTCTCAACATGCCCGAACCATCTTAGTTTATTCACTTTCATTCTCTTCACAACACCAGTATTGCAGTCACTCACTTCCCTAATAACCTCGTTCCTTATCTTATCTCTCAACGTTTTCCCACGCATTCTTTTTTAACGATTTTCACAACCTTCTAGAAATTAAAAAATACCTATATGGATAAAAAAAAATCCTAAAAACCGATGATAAATCCTTCAACCCAGATTCCCCCACCCTTCTTCCTCTTCTTCTTCTCATTATAAAACTTTTCTCACCTCTGATTAATTAGTCATTCGTCATTCTACTTTAGGGATGCCGAATCTCCCATCAAAAATCGATTATGGTTTTTTCGAAACATCGAAAATAGCAATAATGTATGTTAGTGAGTAGATAACAGACGGTTATCGTTTACACATTATGTAAACTGTCTTACTCTGAAATTGAGTAGCGAAGTTAATATATCTGTTTCGAATCGAAAATTTGAGGTTGCAGGTTCAAATCCCACCCGCCCTACACACCACTTTTTATTTACCTTTTCCTCCTTAATGTTAGTAGACGAACTTCATCAACAGCATTGGCATTTTGTAACTCACACTCGCTCACTACGCGACGTGTACACGACGCACAACCATTGTTTGTACGGCGTATACACATCGCATAGCGAGCTAGTAAAGTTACAAAATGCCATCCCTGGTAGTAGTTGCAAAATGCCATCCCTGGTAGTAGCGCCCTCATCGAAAACCATATCTTTCTAGACATACTATACGAGTACGTCTCTAATACTGAAATTCCTACTCACAATGCGAACCAAAAAAAAAACAATGTAAAATTATATTATCGATGCTTATTTAACATCGTGATATATTCGCCTCCCTACTTAGCACCCCCATCCTGTTTCAGTACTTTCATTACATCCAGCACCTTTCTTCTCCTCGTCCTGCTCATCCCCTATTCCTCTTCTTCTAATCTCCGTCCCATAAATCTCTTCATCTCCGATTCATCTCGTACTTCCCATTTCCCCAGCTAAATCACCTGACGAATCTCAACGATGGTTCAGGAAGGCACCTACCTAAAAATAGCGCCCTACCTAAGAATTATCTTCAAATATTAAATACGAGTATTTTTTACCTACAACTAAAAGTCAAATGCTATAATGTTTTTTTTTTGTTTTACAAAGGAATGTCAAGAGAAGGATTATTTCTTGTGTCACTGCGACATCTTTCTTGTGACATCTTTCCATGCAACGCCGGTTCCACATACTTGCCGATAGGTTCATACGTGTTCACGAGTTGACATAGGTTCATATGTGTTTACGAGTTGACATGTGTCCACGAGTTGGTAGGTGTTCACAAGTGTTCACGCGTTCACAGGCGTGTGGATGGGGCGTTTGTTTTGGCTGGTGTAGGTTTGTGAAAACTTATGAACGGTCGGTTTCTATACAAATCAACGAAAGTTTGCGGCGAAACGTCGAAAGAAAGTTGGAGAGCGTGTATGACAAATTGCATGAATGTGACAGAAGCTAGGAGTGTGGGTAAGGATAGTGCTGTCTGGCGCTCTGTCCTCTCTGCCTACCCTGCAAGGGACGTGGCGTGAGGGTATAGTTAGATAGATGATTTTGTAAAAATAAACACTGGAGTTTTACGTGAAACCCAGTGTTACAGAATCTTGTTATTTTCTTGTAACAGAATAATATATGTAGGTGATTTATATGAGAAATAATATGGCTATCGAATACATAATATGTTATGGAAGACAATCAATACTATTTATTAATCAAATTATAATATTTTATTAGTTTGGTATATTGTTTCCCCGGGCTAAGGATACCAACTAGTGATGGGCAATAAATCGACAGCACATTCGATTATATCGTTAGTGAAAAATATCGCAAAAATTCGTTTGTACTCGAAAAAGTCGATTGTAATAGTCGGCTGTAATATAATTGTAGTTAGGTATATCGTGTGCGTGTGCACGAGTCAAATGATTTGGCGGGATGTTTGCCCCGAAGTCGGTAAAACAGTATACCCAACTATTGTGGATGAAGCACGTACAGTCAAAATATTTGTCTTCAAATTTCGACTTCAAAATAATAATCAACTCATAGCTATCAACGTCTGTGCATTGTGTGTATTATCGTGCTACGATTAATCTATTGTACTTCGATTTTCGATAATAGAGAGTTACATAAACGTTCGTAAAACTTCCATAAGACGTTTCCCATTTTTTTAGCAAGGAGTTTCAGCGGAGTAGTATTAATTTTAAACATCATGTGTCGATTGTTGCAATCGATTATAAATTACGATTTTTTAGACTATAAGATAAGGCGCATTTGCCTATCACTAAATAGTACCTACTAACCAAAAGCTCTACATAATAATCATATAAAAAGATTGTTGAATTTTATTATCAGCATTTTATTTTATTAGTCCAGTTCTATTCGGTTGTTCCCAATAATAATATACCCTTTATCTTATATCTATATTCTCCTCAATGTCCTTACAATCCTCTACCACTCCATCTACTCAGTCCTCATCCCAGTTCATTCCCTCACCCACCCCATTACCTACGATTACCACCCCCCCCCCCCCCCCACCCCAACCATCCACACCTTTAGGGAATTGTCACTCTTTTAACACTTTGATTTTTTACCACACTTTTAAAAACTACATCTATCGTTGTTTACGTCTATATTCTCCTCTTCAAATTTTAAAGAGATATTAAAATTTGTATTTTTTATTTACTTATTTGAAATAAAAAATAAAACACAGAACTGCTTAATTATACACACGTATACATACAATGTTGTTCTGTTCTCTCTGCCTTTGCCTTTTTGTTATTTTTTATGTGTGTATGTATGTCTATTTATATTTTGTATGTAGTGTAATTGGGGTTAGCTGGCAGAGATCGCAGCACTGCGATAAGCTCGTCCCAGTGAACAAATGTATTAATTTAAATTCGTAATAATCTCGATGTTTTTGACCGTCGGCACTTGGTGGAAGTCCATTTTAATTCAATTCACTTTATAAAAAAATTAAATAAAATAAAACACTTTAGTTCAAGTAGAACAGCGTTTTATTTAATTTAATTTATTTAAAAAGTGAATTGAGTCAAATATTTAGATTAAAATCCACAAAAAAATAGACTTTCGATTTCGCGATTTGTTTTCAAGGATTTGCACCCTCATCATCAGGCGATTGTGAATAAAGTCGCCTATTGATTAGGGTGCAAATCCTCGAATATTAGTCGCGAAATCTATAGTCAATTTTTTTGTGGATTTTAATCTAAATATTCAGTTTTTTACATTTTTTTCCTTGAATTCCTAATGTTACAACATATATCTCCGTATTTTAGTTCACCTAAAGTGGAAATAAATAAATAAATCATTCCTTATTCTGTCTCAAAGTCGTGGTCTATTTGGAGTAAACTTCAAAGTAAGATTCCCCTCTTTATGTATAAATATATTCACATATTCTATTACCTACATTCCCACTGAACTACAACCACCCTCTATAGTATTCTCCTACCACGAGTCATCGGTTCATTAAGTCTATCAAATTGGCTCTTCTTTTCGGCTGTTGAATGCCAATAGAAACAACATAATAAAAATATTGTTCTCTTGTGTTTTCTTCTTTAAAAAAACCACGGTTTTCTGTGGTGGAACCAAACTGAAACACATAAAGACATTCAGCTCTTTCTCTTCTCCATTCTTCTCGGATGTACCGTGTGTGGATTGTCGATATTGTCGAGCTTTCGGCCTACTTGCTGAGGCCATCTTTAGGACTAATGTAAAGCTCGACAACATCGACAATCCACACACGGTACACCCGATAAGAATGGGGAAGAGATTAACAAGGACCGTGAAAATCTGCAAAGCTATCATTCAGCTCTCTAAGTACACACAGTGAAAGCAACACTGACATTAGTATGCGTTGCAAATGATGTGTCAAGAGCTAATTGACAACCCTAAAACGGCGAGACCTTGTAACCTTTCTATGTTCCACAAAGAACGTAAAAGGGCGAAATTCTTTAGTTATAACGTTTTTTTTATGGACGAATACAAAATTGTTTGTTCATTTTACGTTTATTTTTTGTGAAAATTAACAACAGATATCGTAAAATAACTAAGATGTCTTATTCGTTTTTGTTTGTTATTTTTCGTATTTTGACACAATTGGCCTTTTAAGCATTCGTTTAAGGCCGTCTCAGTTTTTCGCACAAAAAAAAACGTTGTTCATTTCCAGTGTTTAACGAGTTATCGAGTTTATTGGGACTCATTTGTATTCCTTGCGGAACTCCCGATGCCTTGTTTCTATGAGGGCCTACAAATCCAAAACATACACCTCAAATTATATTATAACCTCCATGATTATCTTATTTTCTAATTTCTCGACTAATCGATAAATGATCTAATATTTGTATAGACATTTCGAGAACCAACAATAAAGTGTTTTTTCTTCTTTTTCAAGAGCGATGTATTGATACGATCGCCAACTAATAGGTAGTTTCCACTTTATATTTTTGAAGCAAACTATTTAAACTTGTACATAGAATATGACGAAAGTTATGAAAGATAAGAGTATTTTGTATGAAAAAAGAACCTTTTTTCTCCGTTTTTATGACGTAATCGTCATAATTATATATTATTATTTTTTTTTTCATTATTCGCTAAAATTAATTCATTAATAAGAATATTTAGTGATTTATCTAAGGATTGCAATATTTTTTTCTCGATATTTCGAGAAATACAATATGGTCCATGAGTTCGAGATATTATCTATTCCCTGTTTCATGGTATTTATGAACCTTTCTTTAATATCATAATTCTTCCTTTTATATCCTTTATTATTATTATTTATTAATATCAAAATACCGACGAACCGTAGACAGAACGTGGGTGGGTGGCAATAATATTATTTATCAATAATAATAATAAATAACTCGGCAGGTACATAACTGAATTATTAACGGTTTTACGAATAAAACAAAAGGATGCCATTTGAGGGTTATTCGATATTTGAAAATATCATTGATATAGATACGTACTTATCGAGTATGGTTCAAACTTCGAAAGATTATTGACGCGTGTGAATATATATTCGGGAAATTTGGGAAATTAAAACGTCTATTCGAAAATAAAGATATTTAAATGTGCCTAGAAGAAAAACTGTTCGACTTTTGTATCTTAAAAATGCTGCGGTCATGTCATAAACAAAAACACATATGAATCTGAGATAATCGCAAACGAACTCTAGCATTGCGCATATAACAAAACTCCATACATATGCGTGGTATAAAGAGAATGTGTACGGCGAATTTCCGTATGAATAAGACGGAAAAGGGAGTGGCAGGAGAAACCTTGAGAGACCGAATAAGGAACAAGTATGTCCGGGAGTCTCTCGGGGTGGAACCCACGCTCCTCTTTATAGAGAGTTCTCAGCTGAGATGGCTCGGACGCGTCGTCCGGATGCCAGAGGACCGGCTTCCGTTAAAAGCTCTGTAAGCCGAGGGTGCAGACAGAAGACCGGTGGGCCGCCCCAGAAATAGTTGGCAGAAGCAGGTGACAAAGATGTGACAGGAGAGACTGTGGTTAGAGTGGCCAGAGGTCCTGGAAGCTGCAAGTGACAGGGGCCTCTGGCAAAGATACACAGATGCTTTGAGCCCTTGACCTAACCATGGATAGAAGGGGAAGAAGATGTATAAGAAAGAAACGAGAAGTGTGCATAGGACTGTAAGAATAGGGAAGTCTGTCGTTATGTTATCTCTGCCTACCATGCAAAGGACGCGACGTCAGGGGGTAAAATGGAATAGAAAAATGATAATACCAGGTAACTACCCTACACCACCATTAAGGTAATTAGTAGATAATGATAAATAATATAAATAAATACCTATGTAAGTAGATAAAGAAAAACGACATCATTGTTCAGCATTCAGGAAGACCGTAAACCCTCTAGATCCTGTTGTAATTAATCAAGATAAGGGCCCCTGGACGAGTAGGCAGGAAGGAGATGCGATCCTTAAGAGTCATTAGTAATTATTATTATATCTCAGGATCTAAATACTCACAGGGACTTTAGGATATCCTTCTCAATACTTTATAATACAATCGTACTCGCCTTTACGTAAACATTGGATGAAGATAAGACCTCGGTAATGTCAGTCCCCCACATTCTTTTCAATTATCTCATTTCCACTGCGTTCAACCCTGATTCGTCCTCCGTCAGTCACGTCCAAGTCTCACTGGCATACATAATTTCGCCGCCGAAATACGCTGACGAGCCACCACAATTTTTTTGTGTTCATGGGTAAAAAGGCGTCAACAAGACAAACGTTCTATCCACATGCCTTTTTACTCCTGAACACAAAAAGCTTGTGGTGATTCGCTAGCGTCTGGTGGCGACATAAGGATCCTGGGACTAAGCTACATCAATAGGTTTCATCACAGTTAATGCATTTTATCAGTTTCATGTTCACAGCACAATTATTTCACATCTCTCTATTATACTAGACGTAACCCGTCAAAAATGACGCGGTTTTCGGGGTAGCCAGAGAGAACGGATCACCAGGCTTCCTCACACTTTATTGTATGTAAGTTCTTAGGGTATTTTTTTTTATTAGGCATAGAACTTTCGATTCTACGCAATAATATTTGTTATAATATTAATAATATTAATTCATCTATGGTTACTTTTATTATGTTGGCGAAACTGCCTATTTCCTTTCTACTTTTCGTTCTCGTTGTTGTATTGGCGTTGTAGTGTGTAATGGCCGTGAAGCCAGAAATAAAAATAGAGATAACAAAGAATAGTGTTTTTATTCAACAATATTTTGTACTACAATATTTACCAATTCAAATATCAATAATCACGTAATGGAGCTCGCTCGATGTTTGCCTGATATACTTAATAATCAATTAAAGCAGCGAATTCTTAAAAAAATCGACAACTTCGTCGCCTAGTTAAAACTGCGCCTGCGGTTTCAATTCCATATGTTAGAAATGGTAGAATGCATGAGTCGAAAACTCTTTTCTTCGGATAGTTGGGATATTTTGGAAATTTTAGGATATTCGAAAGTTTTCCAAATGCGGCCCAGGCAAGTCCACATCCATGTTCTCTATCGATAATAAATTCTCAAAGAATTTTGTAGGCTCGTGATGTCAATGAAAAAATGTGGTATTCGTAAATCGTGAAATGTTTTAAATTCCGCATATATTCGAACAACATACTGAAGTTGCCGCACGACCCTGCGTCACATTTAAACGAGGTTTCGATGAGGATTATGTAAGCTGATAATTGAACTGACTCAGTATAATGTATACTTAGGTATAGTCCTACCACTATAGTTTGGCACGGAGAGATTAGTTCGTATGAAATCCACTAGTCGGTTAAATTGAATGGAAGGCCAGCTGATAGCGGGGTGGTGATTAGAACATCAGAAGGTACTATCTGCTAACTATTATTATTTCACTATACATGAATCTAATATCTGTAGAACTACCACAGGCCAACATCATTACTCCTTCCTGGGGGTGAAATGGTACAACGCCTTGGGCGGTCATAATAGATATCATGGAGGCTGCACAGACTATCTCAAATTTAAGTCTAAAATAAAGTCTGAAATTAAATAGTCCTATTATATGTTATTTTGAATATTTGTTTTTATGTTGTCATTCTCCTGTTGTGTTGTGTGTTTGTAATTTGTAATTGTTTATTTTACATTGTATGTATGTGTGTATGTATGTGTATGTATGTATATGTATGTATATGTATGTATATGTATGTATGTATATATGTATGTATTGTATTGCTTTTGAGATCCTCCTCGGAACACGAGTAATATACTCATATCCGGGGAGTAACAAGATCATTGCTAATCATATTCTTACCATGTATTTAATAATTGTAAATTGTGAATGTATTTTATGTTAAATAAATAAATAAATAAAAAAAATTTAATGGAACACAGGAAAAAGTCATGATTTTTATGGAACCGACAAGCTTTCTTTAGACTCTACGATCTTGCTCCACAATAAGTCTTTGTAATTGTCTGGCTTTACAATCTCTAGGGGAGGCAGCTGCTCCCCCTAGAGATTGGAATAGGTAAATACGATTTCATACTAAATGATAAAACTTCACAAAAAATCACATTATTACCACACGTTTTACAATCAAATCAAAATTTTTCTAATATTGGTATGAAAATCTATTAAAATAATAAAATGCAATAGTTTCACAAAAAAAGTTTGCCCGCGGCTCTATTTTTAGTGCATTTTTTGTAAACCAATAAATCGAAATACCTACATACTAACGAACTTCCATCTCATAAAAGCCGGCGACGCTCATGATGGTTATACATATGTTAGGTATGCATACTCAAAAGTCTATGGACGAGTGGACAAAATTTGATGTCTCTGAAGGTTCAATGTACTATGTCTATTTTTTCCAAAGCATATTTAGTTAACGGTTGTCGAGATCTAAGGTCTCCCGTTTTTAGAAATTTTTGAAATGTCAGCATGCGTAGGTACTCTTAATTGTGGGTTTAACTCATGTACAGGTTGTAACTAATTGATAAAGAAAAAGAGGCTCCTTGCGTTAATTTCACAGACTCATGTATGATTAGATCGCTTGCTAGGTACGTTATACCTAATACACTATAGGTGCTATATAGCAGGGGCGAAGCTACCTAAGAACACGATTCCCATCGAGTTACCTTTCAATTTATGATGATAAATAATCTATAAAATAATAAATGATTTAACAACGTAATGAAAAAAGGTGCGTTCAAATTTTGTAGATACTCCTTTCTCCCGTCCGTCGGTAAGCTAGTTAATATGTTAGTATTTCAAATTAGCGCGCGGAATCCACGGTGCCTACCCGCGAGCAATACAACCAAATACAACTTTGATAGTTATATCGTATGGGAAACCGTGGGCAAGCGTATTCTAAGCAGCGACCTTCCATCAAAATGACTAAAACAAATCTACCTATCTCACTTTTATGATGATACGCAATAATAGTGTCTAAGAAACCCACATATAGGTTCTATAATACTGTCTCTTCCCAACGTCTGCAAAGGGAAACAGTTACAACGTCTCGAGGAAGATCAATTGAAGAGTATTTTAAAAAGGGATAACGCATTTTGCAGTTAACAAAAAATATATTCATTAATACAAATCGATTTTTACTTATGGATAAATCTGCCGATATTATGAATCATGGTCACCAAATTACGAAATACTTCGAATTTTTTTCAATAGATGTCGATATACCTAAAAATATTAAATAATATTTTCTTTGTTTTACCTTAAAGGTGGGAATGTGCTTAATTATGTATTAATTCAATATTTTAGGTAATTATTATATTCAACAATTATAAATATTGATAATATAGTAGAATTATTATTTATATTACGGCGTATTATTTTTATGGAGCATCTACATAATAATTTTGAAAGTTATGTCTTTCGCTACGGTTTCTATAGGTGGTATTGAGTCGCCCTGGTTATGCGCACGAATTCAAACACGATTATTGTCACAAAAAAGTGAAATTGCTTGAAATCGAATAGAAAGTAAAAAAAGCAAAGAATTATACATTTCTTCTTCTTGAATAATTTGTATTGGCAGCGATTGTATAATTCGTATAATAATATTTCAACAAAATACTTTTAGAATTTCGTTAGCTGATTTCGTTAGTCGATGCCACAGGTCAGGAGCAAATATAGAATTTGATTATTATAATGGAGATGGAGTGGAGAGACTAGGTAGCTTGGGAAAAGGGTCCTAAGAATATGATTTCCATCGAGTAATATCTTTGATTTAGGATAAGAAATAATAGGTCTAATCTGACATGATGCAAAAAATAATATTGGTACCGGCTTCCCTTCTACAGAAATCCACCCTTCGCCACTGCTATATAGATATAGTTATAGGATTGTGGTAGGTACCTACCTAGTACTAGTAATTTCCGATAACTGAGTCGGAATATTCTAGAAATGATTTCTATAATAATTATTATTATTTGAAATTTGAGGTTTGAGTACATTACGGTTTCAATTCGCTTCTATGCCTAACATTATTATATTACTATTCGGTTACTACACGTGAAAATTGACTATAGGTATAGCCTGAATTGGGAATAATAATTGGACCACTATTTTGGCGCCGTTTAGCGATAAATATTGCCCCGAGGGCACCTTATGTTTAGTTTAATTAATTAATTTATTTATAGTTTTGACGGCCACAAGACCTTTGGAAATTTACAATACAAAAAGTTAAAAATATCAATACAATAAAGGTACACAGCAACAATAGACAAAAGAATCACAATTAAGGCAATATGTAAACACACAATATGGACAAAAAACAGTAAAATAAAAATCGTAAAACAATACAGACAAAACAACACAATTAAATTGCAAAAGGGTAATATTATTATAAGACTCACAAAATAATTTGAATAATCAATCAAAATAAGATTAAAAATGAGATCTCATTCCATTGTTTCGCTGATCATTGAATAAATAAATAAATAAATAAAAAAATCTTTATTGAAAAGAAAACATATCTTCCAAATGGCGGGTTTATTGCCGTAGGCAATATCTGCCAACCAACCACTTGTGACATTAATTTGATGTACACATTACATACAGGTGTATGAAAAATAAGAAAAATATAAATAAATATGAAAATAATAATAATATATAGAATACTTATACATACATAAAAATACATATATAAATGTGGATGGGATGAAGGACAAGGAAGGAACCACGGGATTGTCAGTTAGATGGATTATTTAAGGAAAGGTAATGATGCCTCAGTTTACTTTTGAAAGAGAGAATAGTTGGAGCTAGTCTGATAGGAAGTGGAAGGTTATTCCATAGTCTAGCCGCGTGTGTAGTGAAAGAAGAAGTGAAGAAAGATGTGTGATGTGAGGGTATGGTTAACAAACGGCGTCCACTTGAACGTAGAGATAAGCCATGAGATGCCAGGGGTGTGAAGTTGGACTTAAGGTAATCAGGTGAAGCAGGATTATTCAGAACATTGAAAAGAAGAGAGAGAATATGGAGATGACGACGCTGAGTCATCGTTAGCCACTTTAGTTCATTTCTAAAGTCTGTGATATGGTCATATTTTCTCAAACCGAAGATGAATCTAATACATACATTTTGCAGACGTTCCAGTTTCATGGTTTGTTCGGATGTAATATCCATATATGCAACGTCCGCATAATCCAGTAGAGGTAGGAGAAGGGTTTGAGAAAGGAGAATCTTTGTCGGTTTCGGGAGAAAGTTCTGGTGTCTCTTTAGTGAATGTAGAGAGTAGAATAGTTTACGATTTATTTCGGACATTTGAGGTCGCCAAGAGAGACATAGATCGAACATAATACCGAGATTTTTTACCTTCTCAGATAATTCAATGACAACATTATCAAGAAGAAGAGGGGGTAAAGAGTTGATATTTAATTTGCAGAGAAGACGAGAGCTACCTATAAGAATGGCTTGGGACTTGGAAGGATTGAGTAACAATCCATTTGAATCATAGAATTTAGAGTATAAAGTTTTTTTTTCAGATCAAATGTTAATAATATATTCACAGATTTATTATTAAAAAAGCCAAAGGAATATCATAGAAAGTTAACTGACTCACAAGACGCACAAAATAATTAAAAAAGCAATTAAAATTAAATTAAAATCTACGACGAATTGGATGAATGTTACAGAGGCTAGGAGTGTGTGTAAGAATAGGGCAGTCTGGCGCTCTGTCCCCCCCCCCCCTATATACGCCACTGACTTATTTTAAATCGATATGTACGTTAAATTATTGTGAATTTCGATATGTCTGCCTATATTATAAGCGCTGAATTATTAGTGAAATAAATTACTCTATATGTATCTACATATTATACGTACCTACATACTGTTAAAAGCATTTTATCGCTTTAGATTTAATAGGATCATAATCTATTTATTCACAGGAGATGTAGATGGCGTTAGGCTCAACTCATTCTCTAAGACCAATCTGATAATGGTTCTCGAAGAAAAACCCAGAGAATTACTTCTCAAGGTGAATAAATCCTAAGAAAGACAAACGCTTTTTAAGGAAAAATGAAAAACTTAATGTTTAGATTAAAATCCACAAAAATGACTTTAGATTTCGCGATAAGTATTTGGGTTGATTGGCAGAAATCGCCAATAGGCGATAAATCCGCCCTTTGTGTGTATATTTATGTGCAATAAAGTTTTTATTTATTTATAAGTATTCTAGGATTTGCACCCTATCATCAGGCGATTGTGAACAGTCATTTTTGTGGATTCTATAGTTTATAATTTTTCCATAAAAATGGACTTCCACCATGTACCGACGCACAAAAACATCCAAATTATCAAACGCTTGTTATTAATAATATGCTCAACGGATAAAAACCCAAATTTAGATTCTAGTAGATAAATTGTTTTAAAATATGGACTTTTTTCTCAGTGAATGTTCTATGGAAATTTAATGAACGCCTGATTCTATTCGGATGCTCGAAAAATATCAATAATGAGTGGGCTTTAATTCTAGTTCATGTTTCGCTGTATATCTTTCACATTACTTACTTACTTACTTTCGATGGCCGCACAACTCCGGTAAAGTGTTGGCCTCCAGAACAATGGATCTCCAAGCCTTCCTGTCTGCAGCAACGGACTCCCAGTCATCGCCAACATTTAGTACGCTCAGATCTCGGGTTACATTGTCCATCAATCTCTGTCTTGGTCTTCCCAGAGGTCTCCTGCCCACAGATTTATTTTGCAGGAGACGTTTTATTTCTAACGATCTGATGACATGTCCGATCCAGGCCAATCTTTTGGATCTGATCTCGCTGGTGATTAAATGTATCTTTCACATTGCATAAAATAACTCCACGTTGTCAAAATCTTGAGTTTTTTTTTTTAATTTAATTTTAAATATTTTCCTGCACACTTCACACTCGTTCACAGTAAGCTAAAAGCTTATTACAGAAGAAAATACAAAAAAAAGGAAATATGAGAGGTTTTTTTCCCTTTTTTAAGGATTTATATTAGTTTGGTTCCAGAGGCAATTTAAATAAAATTCCAGGACTCGAGCAAGAATTCGAATTACCTTTTTATTTGGGGCTTCTTATTTAAGGCTCCTGACCCTACTATGACGTCACGGTCGTTTTACGGCATTAAGGTTCAAAATCGCATGATAAAATGGTAAAAATAGCGTTGCTTCCATTTTTAGGGTTAGTTTCGCTTGAATCAAAAAACTTTTACGGTTGTTCCCTAGATTTTAATGCATATTATCGATACAAAAAAATCATTTCTCCGTAACTTTCGGGAAACGAGCTTCTGTCTTTCGGAAAAAAGATCAGAGGTGTTTTCCACATTTTTTTTTTTTGAGAAATCTATAAATGATATTAAAAATCTTTTACGGTTATTCCCTAGATAAAGGATCATTGCATCTACTGTACTTTTTCCAAACCATATTTAGTAACGTTTCTCGAAATCTAAGTTCTCCCGTTTTTAGATTTTTTTGAAATGTCAATATCTCTAGTCTTAAAAGGAAAAAAATATCGATAAAACCGACTCCAAAGTATTGAAAAACTTGTATAAAATGTCTACTAAAAAGTGCCTAAAGCGACTTTTTGATAACGATTATTATTATACAGTATCTTAAATATGTGCCGCCTTACATCGCTGGAGGAAAACTTCGAAATCAAAATTTAAATATCGTCGCCCCACCCCATTCGGAGTGCTTGAGAGATATTTTTAATATGAAATTTCTTTCAAGGTGGGTCGACAAAGTTCAACAAGAAACATGAATTTGGTTATAATTAAAATATTTAGGGGACCACTTTCTGCACAGGGATGTGACTTCATTTTTTATTATTTCGATTCATCGTTTTTAGGAGGCCGTAATCAGCTGATCATGCGAAAAATTGTGTCGATGAAATGAAGATTACTCAGTTAATACTAAAGGTAACATACTTAGATTTGAAAGAAAGGATGAATGAGAATATGCTCTAGTGACTCGAGTAGAAATGTTATTTTTTATATTTTTTTAGATACAGAATCAATCCAAAAATCCCATTAATTTTATTTTTGTTTGATGAATCTGGGTTTATTTCAATAAACCCAAATACATCTTTGTACACTTCACAGAAAGCTTAAAAGCTTGTGTTGTGAAGTGGAGTAAGTCGGGGATTGAACCCGCACCCACTGGATTATTAGTCGAGCGCGTTACCAACCAGGCTACCGACCACCTCTCACAATTTACTGCAACATGAGATTATTCCCGTAGTTTGTTTGATATAATGCTGCACTTTGGTCGTTGAAATGTTTAATGTAAGTCCAAATAAGTGTCGTGGATATGTTTCAAATGTTCTGACCCTTTTTTTATACAGTAATTCCAAAATTGATTTTATCTCTTACGTTATTCTTATTTTGCGCTTCCATTCTCATACAAAATTTGAAAAAGATAAAGGTGTCTCGAAAACTTATATCAAGGAAACAGAAGTTTTGAATCCAACCCGTGACGACAGAGTTGACATTGACAATAAAATCATTGAGGCGCGAAACCGATTTTCACACCGATGCTTGAATACTTCGATGCACTCCCTAGTGAAACTAAAATTAAGAAGCTTTACAAAGAGGTTATTAACAACATTGTTGTTTCTCGTTAGATCTTTGAAGATAGGGTGTCAAAAGAGATAAAGGATTAAAGGTACAAGCGAGTGAAGACGCGCATAATAATTAAGACATTTTGACATTAAAGCAAATATTTTACTTACCTTCTTGTACGTATATTAAAACATGGGAACAGAATAATTAAGATTTGATCTTTAGTAGATTTTCCATAGAAAGGATTTAATTTAATTTTAATAAGTAAAATTGAGAAACTGTAAGCTAGTTTTTAGGTTACCAATAATTTAAGGTCCTGTATGCTGTCATTCGGCTTCGGCGCCCTGAATTGTTCTCAGCCAATACTGAGAGAATCGTCTTGAAACTGAAGACAGTGATAGATGAAAGTATGGACTACAGATTGACTGTTTTTAAATTACAAAATTTGGAAATATCTTGAAAAAAAATATTCCGAAATTACCCCCGAAAGGAGAAGGCTAAAAAAAAGGGCCCGGCGCAAACGAAATGTAACTCAAATGATAGTTAAAAATGAGTTAAAAAATACTGCATAGGGGGCATCATCGAAATCAATGGCTTAATGTGTGAAATACCTATTCGAAGTTCACAGGGATCACATGAATGTATTAGTAAAAGGAGCATTAGACAGTTACAATTGCGGTTTAAAAGGGTATAATATGATGAGTATAAGGTAGCCCGAGTTAAACTCCCTATTATCACAAAATAAAATCTGAAAGGTGAAACTTGTAAAAAAAATCTCTCTGTAGGTCATAATAACTTATTCCCTCGAGAGCTCGGGGACGACGTTAAAAGCGCCTCACCCGAATTATTAAAAAAGTATAAAACACTGAGGTACTCAGCTCAGATGGTAGGTACGTACCAGCGTACCTGTTTTCTTTCAAACTTCATCCACCTCGAGAGCTTTTGTTCATAATTTTCTTAAGTTTTGTATACATTTTAATAAATATTTCGTACTAGCGTTAACAAGGCCTGGTAAATAGGGGAAAATACACGACTGTTTCCAAGACTACATTCAATGTTGGCTAGTTAGGTTTTTTTTTACATATTTTATGAGCATTTTCCTTTAGGCCTATATCCAGTGGAGGGACCAAGGCCGATGCTGAAAAAGGTGAAGAAGATGGGCTATCTTATACTCATCATATTATACGCTTTTAAACCACAATTGTAACTGTTTAACGCTCCTTTTACTAATACATTCATGTGACCCCTGTAAACTTCCAATGGGTATTTCACACCATTAGGCCATTGATTTCGATGATGCCCCTATACAGTATTTAATATCTCATTTTATCAATTTTATCTCATTTTAATTTGAGCTACATTTCGCTTGCGCCGGGCTTTTTTTATACTAAATGAGCCTTCTCCTATCGTTACAAAACGGAACATTTGTATGGGGCAGTCATTTTACTATGGGATTTTTTTTTTTTTAATTCATTTTAAAATTGCGATTTTTTTATGTGTAAGAAATATAACATAATATTTCAAAAATGGGACTATTTACATGGAGAAAGATTAATTTATTATTATTATTCTTTACGGCTATCCACTCGTCTGCGAGTGATCTCAGAAAGATTAATTTAATCATAAACAATCAATTCAAAGTCAGTGCGCGGCCTTTTGTCAGAGGTACAGAAAAAATAGCAATGCCCCACCTATTGAAAATTGTCATAACAGCGCATACCTACACACAATAACGATTTTATATATAAGATATTGATATATAATATTATTAAACCCCTCCCCTCCCCACCTTTCTTATGTTAAATAAGATACCCTCCCCTACCAACTATATACCTTTTGATTCATGGATTATACTATTAAGCCTGATATAAGATAAATCTTAGATACATTTTGAATTTAACGAAAACTGATATTCCACGACCTTAAAAGCCCTTTATTTTGGTATAAGCGAATTCTGATTGTATTATCAGACGGAAAGTCTATTCAATTCAATTCAAATAAATCTATTAGTAACTAATATCTTACATTTCTAGTACATACTCGTACATATAAAACTTATTACAATATTTATAATTTTCCATATGTGAGGAGACCTCGTTATTGGAGGGGAGTTCCGGGGTTTTCATCAATTCTAATATACAACATCAACAACAAAACAATGTCATATTTTTTTTACAAATTATGACAGAAAAAAGAAACAATAAAGTATAAAATAGTTGTGTTGAGAGAGGAGGTCACTATGTTGTATTTAAAAAATGAAAGGCTGTACTTAAGTTCCATTCTAATTCTACGTACATTAAATTTATCTTAGTAATTTATTTTCTTTTGGTGAAATAACTCGAGAGATATGTTAAAATTATGAAGATAAATCAAAACATTCGTTCACTAAGGCGAGCTTATCGCAATGCAGCGATCTCCGCCAGCTGACCCCAAATTTTAGTTTTCCTTTATTTCTTTTTACTCCAAATTTAAATTCTCTATGATTAGCCGTTTGGGTCGTGGTTCGCGAGTCAGTCAGTCATTCAGTCAGGCACATTGCTTTATAGATTTGGATGTTATATTTTGTACTCTTTCTTCTGCAGGTGGTTCAAGGAGAAGCACGACCAGCTGATTCCCATAGAGCCATCAGAGAGAGTAGAGATATTTGGAGGACTGATGAAGATATCTAAAGTTAAAGTGGAGGACCGAGGGAAGTATCTCTGTTGGGTGAACAACTCAGCGGGAGAAGAGACGGTCCAGGTGTCCTTATCCATTTTAGGTAAGAGATTTTTTGTTTTGTTTTTTTTTTTTTTATTTTTACTAACAATCCTTGTAAAGCAAATATGGCAACAATACGTACTTAGAATGTATGCGGAATTCGACAATACAGCCGTCGCTCTTCGTGGTGTAGTGAATAAGATCCCTACTATGCGAGACGAAGGTCTGGGTTCGAATCCCAGCCGGGGTGAACTGAAATGGTGAATGTTTCTCGAGTGTAAATTGATCACTTAAGCCAGCCGAGGTCGGTGAAATAATTACTCATTTAGCATGGATGGTTCCAAAGTTATACCTTTTTAAAATGAGAGCATTCTTTTCCAATTTTGTTTTGGTTTCTAAAATAATCAAAGTTCTTTTCGATATGATATGAAAATTCGCCAAAACTCCTGATTTAATTGTTTCATATTTGATTTTCAGTCCCTCTCAACATTCACATCCAGCCCCAAGTCCAGACCATAGACGTTGGACGAGAGGCCGTCTTCACCTGCTCCATCCCCGAGCATCCTTCAGCCAGGATCAGCTGGATCCACGACGGAAGAGGGTTGCCTCCCTCGGCATCACACCAAGGGAAGCTCATAATTCGTCCTGTCAGCAAAGCAGATCGAGGGATGTATCAGTGTTTAGTCACAACAGACGGAGAACAAGTTCAGGCGTCGGCAGAACTGAAATTAGGGGGTAAGTTTTTTTTTATTTTATTACATAAATCATAACATTTGTTCAATAGGGCAAGCTTATCGCAGTGCTGCGATGTCTGCCAGCTAACTTTCTTCTTTCTAGGTTATAGTTATTTCTGTATTAAATAATCTCAAGGTTTTTGACCGTCGGTTTTTTTTATATTTCTTTAAATATTTCTAGATACTTTCTTACAAAAGTGGGTGAAAAATTGTTGATTTTATTGACACTGCTTTGTGGTGATATTGTTAATAAATAAAAACAACACGGTATCCCCCGGTTGTAGAATTCGTTCCCACTCTTTTTTGAACATTTTTCAAGTGTCCTGTAGAATTCGGATGTTCGTAAAACTCCCATGCCTTCGTTCATCAGGACAAGAAATGTTAGCAATTCTAAGAGGATGAAAAGAGAGAGTGGGGTAGAACGAATTGTGAGTGGCAACTAAAATTTACTATAAATAACTATAAGTTTCTCGTATTTTACCTACAAAATTAGATTTCCACTATGAAATGTTGCGTTGGTCGACAATACTATCTTTAGATTGTTAGAAATGTTATTTTTCTTTTTATAACAACGTGTTTTCCTTAATTTGCAACGTGATTTGTAGGCGAAAAAAACAGAAATACTTAAATGTAACTACCTACACAAGAAATATAAAAATACAATCTATTTTAATATTGTTGTGATACAAGTAGATTATCATATTACGTTGTAATAGTTGCTGGTTGGATAAAAAGCTTATTACAAGAAAAAAAAATCAATTACTTATTTTTGTATGGATGTGAATCCTGGCATCTCACTAAGGCACATAATAGACAATTACTCAGCGCTGAGAACAGACACTTGCGGCGGATACTGAGAGTCAGATGGTTTGACTATGTCACTAACGATGAAGTCAGGAGTCAAACATAGCAGCCACTTATCACCCAAGTGATACAGACTCGTAGGCTAAACTGGCTCGGGCACATTCTACGTATGACCGCTGATAGCATCAATAACAGCTGTCTCCAATATCGCCCTGTAGGCAACAGATGTCTGGGCAGGCCTGCAATGACCAGCCAGAGACTGTACAGTGTACACATCAGAGCTGCGACAGGCTGGAATGACATAGGAACAGGCAACGGAGTTGGCCCAGGACAGAACTGGGTGACGATCACATGCTCCACATAAGGAGCGAACGTGGATATGTATGTATGTATTACTTATTTGTGTTTTTTTCTCTGGTTTGTAAATATTATTTCTTCAGTATTTGATATCAAAGTACTCTCAAATACTTTCCCTGATTAAGTTTATTCAGTTTGAACAATATTATTAAAACAATAAGAATACATTATTAAGTATCCACTTCCCCAGCATTTAATAATAATATTACCTACACGTTAAAATAATATTGTGAATTACAATACCCTGAAACAGGGTTGCGATAAGGCAGTCGATGCGGAAACGAAGATGCGGAAATTCATACTGTTGTATGATTAGACTCAAGGTAAAAAAACACACAGTGATTTCCCATAATAGAAAAATGGGCGTTTGTAAGAATGGAACGGAGTCCTGAAACGAAAGGAAGAACAGTTACTCCTTACCACCGAGATGAGAATGCTGCGCTGGTCACTCGGGGTAACTAGATTAGACAAAATCCGTAATGAATATAGGTATTAGAGGAACTATGAAAGTTGCCCCAACTGACCTAAAGGCGCGAGAGACCCAACTTCGGTGGTATGGACACGTCCAGAGAAGGGACGAGGATTCCGCTCTGAGGAGGGCAACGAACTAGTCAGCGGAAGGACCAAGAAAGAAAGGACTTCCAAGGAAGTCCCTTGAGGAGGCCATCAGAGGGGATATAGAACAGCTGGAGGTTACTCCAGAAGACTGCCTCGACTGGGGAAAATGGACAGAGAGACCCCAAATAAATGGGATATGGTGCGGAGAAGAAGAAGGATGTATTGAAAGAATGAGTGAGATTGATGTTTATGACATCTACTCCTTTTGTACACGACCGTCTTTGACGATCTGATGGACATGATCAATCAAGTTTATCCTAGGACGGATACCTTTTCTCGAACACCCAAGTTTTCAGCCAGATACACTCATTCTATGTTTAAATAGCATTCTAACGCCAGATTTACTTCACAAAAAATGCCTCTGTCGTATGACGCGAATTGAATTTATGCGGAAGGTCTTTTGAGCACGCGGACTTTAATTACAACCCTATTCTGAACACTCTCTCCTCGTGGTATGTGAGGATGGAAGCATAAAAGCTGTTGATTGTTTTACTACTTACAATTCATAATAATGCTACCTTATAAACTTTACGATGTTCCTTCACATTGTAATAAGAAGCACCCGGCACCCATATCAAACTCTCTTGTATTCTATTATGTATTAAAATACCTAATATTTAAACAAACAGATAATATGGTACACTCTGTTTGTTTAACATAAAAGAGAGATTATTATATTTGAACGTATTCATACGTAATAAATACTCAAAACAATATCACTAATATCTCCCACCATATCTAAATTTAATTCCATTTTGTTTTCTTCTCATATTATCTCAGCAAAACAAAGAATCTTTTGCAGTATTCCTACAACAGTGTTGAAGAATTTAAGGATGATCATTGTCGGGCTTGATGTGATCACAATCATCAATTCAGTTCACCTCATTTCAAACATTCGCTATTTTAGTTCACCCCGGTTGGGATTCCAACCTATGGCGAACTGAACAGAAATGGCAAATGTTTCTGGTGTATAAATTTATCACTTAAGCCAGCCGAGGTCAGTCATAAGCCCGACAATGTTCATCCTTAAATTCTGCTACACTGTTGTAGGAATACTGCATTGTGTATACTCGTACTACGGAATGTAGAAAAAATCCAACGCTTTGCAAGAATAATTTGTAAACCAAAAATAATTCAAGTAATCAATTATAACTGGCAAACGCAATTATAATAATGTGACCGAGAAGGGACGACTACTTGCTCGCACTTATGCCAGGGCCGTAAGTGCGAATAAATCAGGTAGTCGTCCTTTCTCGGTCACACTTTTATAACTGCGTTCGCCACTTTGAATTAATTGGACTATAGTGAATGTTAGTGCGTAGAAAATCATTTTCATTCATGAGATTCAGAACGCTCAACGCTTGGAAAAGTCGAAATTCAGATTATAAAGAAACATGGAGAAATAATCTTCTACGCATATTTTTTGAATATGGCACAAAATTTCACCAAATAACTGAACTAGAATGTAGATTCCTCACTTTATTATGGCTTGAGGTCTCCCATCGTCTCGAATATCAGACGAAACACCCTGTGTATAAGTTTAATATTATATTACACCATGTATAAGTGTGATATTATATTTCTAAAGCAGAAAACCGCAAGCGAAAGAGAAAATTCCTGAGTAAATTTGTTTCATTCCAGAATGTTCCTCTAAAGCTATTCTTTCGTTTGGAAATATCTATAAAGTAAGCCATTTTCTCTTAATATTATACGAATTCTCTCGAATAAGCATGTTTTATACAAATTATGGCATTTCAGAAAGCTTTTAAACATAGCTTTGAGAACCCTAATGAAACATTAGTAGCCTGAATCATTCTAGGTTGAAATATAAAGCTCCTAGAGGTTCATTTTGTGTAGGATTTAGTTTGTTTTTTTTTTTAATTCAGTAAATTTAAATTTAGTAAATACCTTTTATGTGTTTCATAACTTTTACTACTACTACTGTACCATTACGGTACATCTCAATAATGGGGAAACCAGTGAATACCGTGTGTATGTAAACACACAATATTTTCTTTACAGTTTTTTCCTTAACAGAGACGAGAGGCATCTTCATTCACATAATGTAGCGTCGGAACACTCCTCCTGCTTCCTCCCCAAGGAAGTTCGCATAACGCTACATTTTTGAATGAAGATGCCTCTCGTCTCTGTTGAGAAGAAAACTAACGTATTTCCGTCTGTGCAATGCAGATAAATCCGGTTCAATACCTAAAATATTTAGGTATATCTCAAATCAATATTTTCTTTGCTTATACAGGGTGTCCCGTAAATCAACGTCATCCCGAGGAGGGGTGATAGACCACATCATAACCTACCAGAAAATCGAAACATGACCTTAGAAAAAATCGCTCATTCTCGAGATATCGGCACTTTTTTGTTTTTCGTGAAATTCGACACCTTTGATCAGTTTTTCGGTCGCCACGGTCACAAAATTCAATATTATGGGATTAAATTTTTTGATTCGTAATCCTGAATAATTGAGCTATTCGATTATAGTCCAAAATAAAACATATTAATTCACAATTTTGAAAAAAAGAACATCGTTTCCGCCTCTCGAGTTTTTTGTTTTTTATTATCAAATTTCGACTTCTCTACACTGTAAAAATTTAGTATGACATTAAGCTGGCAAATTATAATAAAAACTTTCTTATTTAGTATAGTTTTTAAAAAGGTACAAAACTGGACATAGGTCCCTTTCCAAAAAAATATATCCATGTTTTACTTCAAAAGGACCTCATTATAAAAAAAATCAAATGCAGGGTTATAGCTTCTTTATGTCCAATATTTGGACAAGTGATAGGGAATGAAAAAATATGAAAAAAAAGTATCGTGAACGTATGTCGAAAAATCAACTGTTTTGGAGTTATAGCCTTTTGAAAATTGAGAAGTATGAAAATTTCTCATTTGGGTTTTTTGACAATAACTCACAAACTACTAACCCGATTTTGACAAAACAAACTAAACATGATAGTAAATAATAAAGGCTTTCGATAAAGATTCTAATTTATGGCCTTTTTTTTAGAATTTAGGGGAATATACGGTGTCAAATGAACATTTTTTCACAAAAGAACATGTTTCGTAACAGAATTTATACAAGTTTTTTTTAAAAAAAGGCTACAAAATGTGATCTTTTTCGAAAACCTATATTATTTACTACCATTTTTAGTTTATTTTGTCAAAATCGGGTTAGTAGTTTGTGAGTTATTGTCAAAAAACCCAAATGAGAAATTTTCATACTTCTCAATTTTCAAAAGGCCATAACTCCAAAACGGTTGATTTTTCGACATACGCTAACAATACTTTTTTCCATATTTTTTGATTCCCTATCACTTGTCCAAATATTGGACATAAAGAAGCTATAACCCTGCATTTGATTTTTTTTATAATGAGGTCCTTTTGAAGTAAAACATGAATATCTTTTTTTGGAAAGGGACCTATCTCCAGTTTTGTACCTTTTTAAAAACTATACTAAATAAGAAAGTTTTTATTATAATTTGCCAGCTTAATGTCATACTAAATTTTTACAGTGTAGAGAAGTCGAAATTTGATAATAAAAAACAAAAAACTCGAGAGGCGGAAACGATGTTCTTTTTTTCAAAATTGTGAATTAATATGTTTTATTTTGGACTATAATCGAATAGCTCAATTATTCAGGATTACGAATCAAAAAATTTAATCCCATAATATTGAATTTTGTGACCGTGGCGACCGAAAAACTGATCAAAGGTGTCGAATTTCACGAAAAACAAAAAAGTGCCGATATCTCGAGAATGAGCGATTTTTTCTAAGGTCATGTTTCGATTTTCTGGTAGGTTATGATCTGGTCTATCACCCTTCCACGGCATGACGTTGATTTACAGGACACCCTGTATATGACACTCGACGTCGAACATTTTTGCTGAAAAATATATGTGAATGTCTTATGGCCTGCATACACAAACCCAAATACCTACTTTCCTGCACACTTTGCACTATGCCCCTATCGCAAAGTTTGAAATACATCGCCAGCACCGGGGTTTGAAGGATACTTACTAAGTTTGGTGAATATCTGAATTTTACAGGCTTATTCTACAACCGTCTCAATTTATTCACTTGCATTTTTTTATAATATATTATGTTTTTCTGTTTTTTTATTTACCTGGGCACAAAGGATATACAATATCAATAGTGTAACGATAAAATACACCTGCTCGCTTTTATTTAACCTTCCCACAGACAAAACAAATAAGTACGTAATTTCTTTTTATCCCAAATAATTTCATACAATTCAAAATGAAAATTTTGTATTCATTTTGTTAATGAAGTTAAGAAAGTCCCCACTCAAATAATGAGGTGTATTTGTAATCATTGAAAGGTTGGATGAAATACGCAAGAAAAGATAACGCAGACCCTTCATCAAACCACAAAAACCTCCAGATACAGCCTTAAATAAAGCTTCACCTTTGCTTAACTACCCTTCATCCCTTGTTTTCTTGTTCCACCTACTCGTATATATTATTGTAGGGTAGGGTAGTACATTTTAAGGGTTGGTTTTTGCTTCCAAACATCGTCTATCATAATCCGGATATCTCAACATTAAGCCCACTGATTATGCTGGTTTTCAAGCAATTTGCTGAAAACAATTTGTTGATTGTAATCTATCGACGTAGAAATTTTCCTGAATACGGAAACTCGAGATGGCCCTCCCATTTCAATTCATCGACAACATTTCGAATGTTTCTGGCCTCATCAAGAAATATCGTTTTTTTTTTAACTCTAATGAGAACTCATTAAGGCTTTATTGTAGAGATGTTTAAATGAACACAAAATATGTCAATTTTATTCATGAAAAAGAGGTTTATATGGCACGGGCATATCTGGATTAACAAGTCGAGAATTATTTCAGATTTTTGGATATGTTATATAGGTCGGTCGTTTGGTTCAGAATCCAAGCTTGCGAACTCCCTACCCTTGCGTGTTCACTAGGGTGAGCCAAAAACCGACGAAATCCCGGCCGTTTTTCAGATTCATCATCATCATTATGTCAGTCTCCCTGCGTCCTATGTTGAACATTGGCCTCCCCCATTTACACAGCTCCGATTACACAGCATCTACACAGCTCCTATCCTGGGCAGACCGCATCCAACCGCCTCCCGCAACTCGTCCTACATCGTCCGACCACCGAGTGATGGTAAGCCTCAAGCACGATGGTCGGACGATGTAAGACGAGTTTTTCAGATTATTTCTTACTAATTTCCTGTCGGTAAAACACAATGAGTTAGATCTACTGAACACTGAGTATTTGAAACGGATGCGGTTTGATTTCGGATTAATTATATAAGGGTTCGATCCTTAATTGATTTACCATAGAGTGTACCCTGTACCTTAACAGTAATACGTATGTAAGTATTATGGGGACCACTCTAGAGCGATTAACGTCGCCCCTTAAGAGTATGTATACCGACATTTTAAAAATTTCTAAAAACGGGAGACCTTATATCTCGACCACCGTTACTAAATATGCTTTGGAACAAAATAGGGTAGATGCATTGAACCTTTATCTAGGGAATAACCGTAAAACATTTTTGATATCTTGTATAGATATCTCAAAAAAAAAAAAAAACATCTCTGATCTTTTTCCGAAAGACGGAAACTCGTTTCCCGAAAGTCGCGGGGTATTTTTTTTTCTTGTACTGATAATATGCGTTAAAATCTAGGAAATAACCTTAAAAGTTTTTTGATAGACGCAAAATTAACCCCAAAAAATGGAAAAAAAAACGCTATTTTTAACATTTTATCATGTGATTGTCACGCGATTTTGAACCTTAATGCCGTGGGAAAAGACTGTGACGTCATTCCTGGTGCCAAGCCCTTAATGGGTTGTATGTCTGAAGAATGTTAACCCAGGGAACATTATTTACAATCCAACTATTAGGAATGCAAATTACTCTTACGGGTCCTCTGTTCATTGAGCGAATTTTAATTGTATGGGTTGTGGAAATGCCTCAACCAAATTATTGCTATGTGGAATACGAATACATATTATCTAATATACACACAGAATGATTTTATTTAACTTTACTCCGTTGTTAATTTTTTTGTTTGTCTGTGCGCAAATCTTACAATCGATTTTTCAGCCACTTCCTGACTTAGAGTTCTGCAGAATTGTGTAAGCGAGGTGACATTACGATTCTGAATCACATTAAATCAACCTTAAGACGAAAAATATGAACTTAAAGCGTTTGAAGGGATCCAAGGATTGTTTGGGGTCATGTATGATACCGTATGAAAGAGCGTTGGAAAAGAAATCCCCGCCGTAAGTCCACTTTGCCTACCTCGCAAGGGATGCGGCGTGAGGGGATACAATAGAATCAAACATTAAATAGTACATGTACGGGAGTTTCAGGGAGAAAAATGTTTTTTGATAGTATTATTTATTTGACTATACAGAGTTGGGTAACAAACATTTATTCTCGAAATGTGATAGAAAAAAGTAAGTTTTTGATTTTCATTAAATTCATAAAAATGATTAATATCTCAAAAACCACAGATTGTTACATTGTTTTTTATGACATTTTCTATCAACTCCTCAAGAATGTCGTTGACTTTCGGTTCCCCCTGTATATACCCCTATACATTGATAATATATATTCTAGAGGAAAGAGTTAGTTATAAGGACGTCATTGTTAGCAGTAATTTGAAACCAGAATCACGTACATTGTAGCATTTTAACTGGGTTTTATACTAACTACTAACAAAATAAATACTCAACTCAAAAATGTAGAGTACTATATAAGGCTTGGGCCGGTTGCTAGAAACACGATAGAAACAGTAGATTTATACCATTGCCGTTACTGATCAATAAACGGATTAAATGCGTTGCTTCAAAACACCGATTACGCCAGGTAAAAAAAATAGCTAACTATAGTAACACGCACTGACGTTTTGTTTGCTGTTTCGCTTTTACTTACGCGCGCAAACGAGATAGCAATATTGGGTAAGAGAGAACGTATCTACCAGCATAGCGCGCCAGTACACATCGTCACTATGCGTTCACTGGATCAGAGGCAAAAAAAAATTAAAGCATTTCAGGGGGATCCAAGGGTCGTGTGAGGTGGTATCGTATGAAAGGGCGTTGGAAAAGAAATCTAGCTCGTAAGTCAGATTTTCTAGCTCTATCCTTGGAAGACACCGAGCGATCGAGAGGATCCAGTCACCGCATACCGCCTTATTTGGTATCTCATGAAAGTGCTTCACGAGTAGAACTCACGTCTTTTTTTCAAATTTTGAATCTGTCAATTCTTGGTGGGAGGCCCCATCGGAATGAAGGAATCCAAGCGTCTCTTATACTTCTTATAGTATAGAAGACCGACACAAACTGTTCTAGAATGTGACGTCATAAAAACTTGATATTTTTTTATTACCTATTATTTCCTTGAACGACACCAAGAACCTTCGATCAAAACACTAGACATTAATTTGTCATATTGCAGGTATATATATCAAATATTCATAGAAATGTACAATTTATTATTCATAATACCAACAAATTTAATATCATGTTTTCATATTGTAATACATATTCTGATATTACACGTATTATTTTGTGGGCGAGATAAGGAATTATTCCAGGAGAGCAGCAGCATGAATGCGATATGAATGAATGAATGATTGAATGTGGGTGCTTGTGTAGGGTACGTACCTAGAGCTAGACACATATCTTGCAAAATATTGTTCGCAGCCTGTCATGAAAAGTGATATATGTGCATACCAGGGACTGTTCTAGTAAATAAATTCAAAAATTCTCCGCACCCGGGTGATAATTTCAATCGCTCGCAATGATTATTCCGTATTTAAAATTTGTTTAAATTCCGTTCTAGAAATCATCAATATAACAACTTTGTTAGGGGATTTCTGTTTTCTGTCTCTTGATTAATTTGGACGTGATCAAATCTTATGTGTTGTTTTACATTGTGCACACCAATAAATATATTTTTTCTATCTATTAAGCGAAATGTAAATTTCTTAAGAAATAAAATGTGTTAGAGATTATAAAAATTGAAGACATGAAATAAATTCCTACAAATAACATTAACATGACTGAAGAAGGATAGGTCTGGTAAACCTAGATACAACTATTTAAAAGCCAACTATAGCGAGATCAATAAAAGTCTTAGCGAAGTCGATTGGAACGCACTGTTGGATGGCAAGGACGTAAATAACGCAGTTCAAATATTTTACGATATCTTTATGTCAACAATAGATCAATATACACCAAAAAAAATCCCAAAATCTACGAAATATCCTACTTGGTATAAAAATTCTACAATCGAACTTGCCAAAATGAAAAATAAATATTGGAATTTGTCGAAACGATTCGGTAACACGTGTGATTACGAGGTATTTTCTAGTTACAGAGCAAGGCTGAAGATTGCACATAAAAAAGATCTACGAGACTACCTCAATAATGTGGAAGAGTCTATACAAAAAAATATTAAACCTTTTTTTTCCTATGTTAACAGTCTAAAGTCGTCCAATGGTTATCCCAAAAATATGTATTACAACGAGGTCAACTCTAATGACCCAGAAATAATTGCGAACCTTTTCTGTACATTTTTTCAATCCGTATTCAATATTGAGACGATTTCCGCGCCCGACTCGGATGCATTGGAGCCGAAAGCCCACCTGCAAAGCTCGGCTTATTCTTCTTCTTTATCTACTTTGAACATTTTAAGCTCAGAAATATATAGCAAACTCGCCAACCTGGATGTTAACAAAGGCGTGGGTCCCGACATGCTGTCACCCTTGGTGCTCAGGCGTTGCGCACCACACATAACGAAACCGTTACGAATCATCTTTAACAAGAGCATTAATGAAGGTTCTTTTCCCTCAGTTTGGAAAACGGCACACGTGACGCCAATCCACAAAACAGGTAGCAAGGCTGATATAAGCAATTATCGCCCCATTTCGATTTTGTCCCCAATTTCAAAGGTTTTCGAATCTATTGTTAAGGACCGTCTTTCGCACACCCTGGGACCGCAGTTCCTGGTCGAACAACATGGCTTTATGAAGGAAAAATCGACGGTTACCAATTTGCTCGTATATTCTGACTTCCTCTTTGCGGCAATGGACAAGCGAATACAGGTGGACGCGGTCTACACGGATTTTAAGAAAGCATTTGATAAGGTGGACCACAAGCTTTTGATGGAAAAACTACACCATTTCGGCATTCACGGTGACCTATTAAGATGGATTGAATCATATTTGTCTCATCGACTCATGAGCGTTGCATTGAACGGTTTTAACTCCAGACAAGTCACAGTGACCTCTGGTGTTCCTCAGGGTTCAGTGCTTGGTCCCCTTTTATTTGCAGTATTCGTTAATGACATTGGAAGATGCTTTCTGCACTCTAATTTCTTGCTTTTTGCAGATGACTTAAAATTATATCGCCATATTAGATGTGAAGCAGACGCGGAAATGCTGAATGATGACCTTAATAGACTTTACGATTACTGTATTCTGAACAAACTCGAGTTGAATCTAAGTAAATGCAACAGTATTACATTTACAAAAAATAAGAGAGTAATAGAACATGCATACACAATTAACGGTAATCAGCTTAAACAATTAAAGGAGATCAAAGATCTCGGTGTTATCTTTGATAGTAAACTTCACTTTGATGTGCATATTACCAAAATGTTGGACCATTGTAACAAAACGCTCGGATTCATTCTTAGGGCTTCATCAGACTTTAAAAAGTATGAAACACTCTTGCAGTTATACATATCATTGATAAGATTCAGACTTGAGTACTGCTGCGTTATATGGAACCCTTACTATGACAAATATATCAATGAGATAGAAAAACTTCAGCGTAAATTTGAACGCATTAGCGAGCGTAGGTTTCGTAATGTGGTGTTACCCGACTTGGTTGAACTCTCAAAGAGGCGAGAGCTTGTGGATGCTTGTACATTGCGGAAAATATGTATCTCCGATATAGACGCGCCACAGTTGTTATCTAATATTAATTTCAGTGTACCATCGCGAAGGCGATATCATAGTTACTTTTATTTGGAACGTCCCTTAACAAATGCAGGTTTACGAAATCCTCTGCACAGAATGACAAAAAATTATAATGACAGGTTCAATGACATTGACTTATTTGCTTCTACTCCATATAAATTCAAAAAATCTATCCTTAATATTCTCCAACCCTAATCTTCTTTTTTGTTGTTTTTTCATCTTTCTCCCTATCCTATTCCTATATTCCTCTCTCATTTCATATCTATTCACCAGTCCTTATTCCTATATTGTAGTGTTTAGTTTTATATCATTTTTGTATAGTGTTTGTACTTTTAGGTTAGTTTTTTTTTTTTTTTTTTTACAATTAATGATTACCATGTACCTACTTCTGTTAATGTGTGTTGTCTTTTATCATTCTCTTACTTATATGACTTCTTATTCTATGATTACTATAAATCTGACATAATAATATTCTGACTTACACTTTTGCTGTTCATCATTATTTTGAGTTGTGTTGAATTCCTGACTTATTTTATGTATGATTTTAGTTTGATCTGAACATTATTTTCATTGATGGAACTTTTTCTAGGACTCCTGTATTATTTAACTGTTTAAATTTTCTGACATATTTTATTTTATTTTGCTTATATTTTTCCAAAGACTCTTACATTTCTTTATTATTTTTATTTTCTGACATATTATTTTGTTTCTTGTATTAATATTTTATTTATCTGACTACTCTTAATATTTTATTGCCATAATTCTATTTTTATATACTTATTGTTAATATTGACCGATTGATTGATTGACTAATTGTGTGCACCTGTAACTGGGCGTTACTTTGACTCTTTATTTAGTGTATAGTTTCCATTATAATTGATTTGTAAGTTATGTCTGTATGTGTGTGCCTTTGAATAAATAAATAAATAAATAAATAAATAAATAAATAAATAAAAAATTTATAATGCCGTAGAAATGAGTTCGTTAAGGAGAATATGTGGAAAACTTCGTATAAGGAATCGTATAAGGAATGAGGTAGTTAGAGAAATGAGCGATTCTGCGACTGGTGTTGTAGAGAGAATGAATTTGAACAAATTTAGATTAGTTCGATAAGTTCGGGTATAGGGCTGAAAGAGCGAACGTGGCCGTCCGTACGAGGGTAGCTTGAATTAATCATATCGACCAGGCCAGTCATGCCCAAATGGAGAGAAAACAATTTTCATTTATTTTGACGTGTAGATAATTATTTTTTTATGGAAATAAATTTGTTATTATCAATGGAACGTAAATATACTCGTATAACTAGAAACAGAAAGGTCAACCCATTGCAGACGAAAATAGTAATATTATGTTAAGTGGTGTATAATTATACACATTCAAGTTTGACAGATTCTTGAAAAGTAAAGGAATTAGTTTGTAAGTAAACACATAAATAATTCAAAGATTCCTGAAAGTCTGAAAGTAGAAAGATCGCAAAGAGCGATACATTGAATTTGTTCCAAGAATAGAAATGATTTTTGTAGGTTTTATATAGAATTTATTATTTGGTTAATAATGTATTCCTCACGACGACCCTGTTGAGATATTTGTAAAGGAAATGAGGGTCTGCGATATGATCGTGGAAGGGTCCATAAATACACAACTTGATAGCATCCACAGTATGGGACGGAAGGTATGGCGTGGGACAGAATTGTTATCAAGGGCGTCGCCAGCTTCCAAGCTAGGGGGGGAGGCAACTAAAATTTTGACGATTATTTTTGAAAATCACAATTTATGTTTTTTGAGAACATCGGATTTTCTACACGTCATACATAGTTGAATATAACAAGTAAATATCTCAACAGATAAACAGCAAAGGATGGACCTTGCATCAGGCTTTGACTGATCGTCGGCCAGCTCAATGTGATCGATCACTTTACACTTAAGTAAAAAAAAAACTTTTTCGTATTGATTACATGCATAGTGAATGACCGTAATTGTTTTTACGAATGAAGCGAAATTCACCCTAAAATGTTTAAAAAAACGCTCTTTTTAACATTTCATCAAGCGATTGCTCATGCGATTTTGAACCTCAACGCCGTGGGAAATGACGGCGACGTCATAGTTGGGACGCGAGCCTCAATGTGTTTTCACAAAAAAAAATTAAAGATCGTGATTTATGACGGAAAACGATGTACAGTAGCCCCCCCCCCGCCCCCCTTCGACGTCCATGTCTGTAATTCTGATGTTCAGAGCTGGAATAGAGATCCCTTATAGGAGTATAGTATAGAAGTACAGTCTCAGGAGAAACATAATAAACATTATTCTAGTAAATGCGTACTTTCTGATACCAGCACCGTAACATTATGTCTATCAATACATTTTATATGAGAAGAAGTCTTCAAACCAGATAATAACTTTTTTCTTTAAAAATATTTCTAGGTAGGTACCCCAAAAAAATATTTTTTTCTATTTATCTATCTATACCCTCACGCCACGTCCATTGCAGGATAGGCAGAGAGGACAGAGCGCTAGACAGCCCTATCTTTGTTCCTAGCCACCGTCACATTCATACAATTTGTCATACTTAATTTGTCATATATTTTTTACAACCAAGATTTTATGACTTCTAAGTGCTGAATGTTTCAATTTCGATGTTTTCCAAAATAAAGGTCGTCATTCGCGTCAAATATGCGAGAAATCGCGTTATTCCTGTAAAATATTGCTGAAATTCGCGTTGTATGTGTAAAAAACGTGAAATTCGCTTTATTCGCGTTAAAAGCACGAAATTCGCGAAGAAATTCGTTTTATCTACGAATGTCGAGATCAAAGGTCTCCCGTTTTTAGACATTTTTGAAATGTTAGTATGCGTACTGTTAAAATGTGTGGAAAATATCAATGTTTTGTTCATACCTTAGAAAGTTTATATTTGATATCCGTTAGTTGCTCTGCGTACGTTTAATCTGTAGTCAACTTGCGCTAAATCATATCTGGAGTATCAGTGGAACTGACTGAAGACGGTGCAACGATTTTTAATTCAACTTCAACTTCTTTTCTTTAAATTCAACGATTAACGCAATTTCCGGGACCCTTTTCAATGACCCTGTAGATACTATTTAAATTTGTTAATATTTTTTCATGTTAGGTTAGGGGACCGTTTATCCTCTGCGTCACTGCGACCAAAGTAGGTCTATTGTGGCTTCCTTTGATTTTACATCTCATCTCTTCAAGGCCGACGAGTCTCATGTAGCTCACGATATGTCTTGGTGCGAGTAGTCTTGCCTTCTCGGAGTCCAGTAGGGGTCCTCCAAGAACGTGACCTCTTTTGTGACCGAGTGCGTCACAGTTACAGAGGATGTGGATAGGTGTTTTGTTGTCCTCTTAACAGAATTAACAGACTGGGGTATCCATTTTCCAAATATTATTGGAACATACAAAAATTTGTAATAATTCGCCGTAAAACAAACTGGGTGAAGGTCAAACAGACACAGAAAATAATACAATGATACGAGAAATAATAATGTTTATAAAGTTGTATCATGATGGATTCATCCCCAGTACATAGTGACAACTTTCTTCAGCAGGGGTCGCCAAAGTGGTGGTCCGCGAAGAGATTTGAGTTTATTTGAAGTTTATAAACAAACCAAAACTTAAAAAGCCACCCGAATCTCGTGACACGTCTATCTCGCTGCTTTCCACATGTTTCGTTTATACTCACATCATTTTTGAGTCTTCTTGCCTGTGATTGATAGAAAAAAGTAAATACTAAATCCGGGTTTTCACCTGCAAGAAAACTTCTGCAAGAAGTGTCCGACAGTCTGTCAAAATTTCTGCAAGAAGTGTCCCACAATCCACCAGACAGCTGTCAGAAAGTATCTTGCAGGTGTAAACTACGGAGTTTACACATACAAGATACTGTCTGACAGAATGTCGGACACCTCTTGCAGAAGTTTTCTTGCAAGTGGAAACCCGGCCTAATGTTTTCCGGTTAATATTATCGATCTAAAATTCACCTGCGGTTAAATACCATCTCACAACTTTCATGTAACCAGGTATTTTTCTTTGAGAAAAAATCTTCATTGTCATAATTTCATATAGGGTAACACATACAGTGATGGGACAGTTAAGGATTTTTTCAAATATTTTATTGAATAAAAAAATCACTATTGCTAATGCAAAAACCACTTAATCATTATTCGACAGGTTGATTATTGCAGAATAACAATTGATACTTAAAATTACCAAAAATTATAAGACAATTTTTATTTTTAAGAAAAAAGATAAGAGGTCGTAAAAACACAGTGATGGGACACATTTTAGAGTTATGGGACAGTACTAATATACAGTGATGGGACAGGTACATTTATTAGTTTATATGGAAGATTTGTGGAATTTAATATTCTTTTTCACTAATTCTGGATAAAATGCGTTTACTACATATTCATGAAGATCATCAGTCACTGCAACTTGGGCCCCCTGGCGGACTGGCTCTAAATTTTCAGTTTGCCATACAATCGACTATAATAGACCCGGGGCCCCCAAAGACTCTTGAGACCCCAAAGACTCAAAAAAAGCTCTTGAGATTTTATAAAAATAGTTATAAATAGCGCCTAAGGTAATTTTATTTATGAATCAAGTGCAATTTAATGGTTTTTAACTTTAATTTTTGAAATTTTGTGATTTTTGGCCAACAACGTTGTGGGATCAAAGTGATTGTGTGCTTAAATTTATGAGCCTATTCAAATTCCTTGCTGTGCTGCCTGATTAACATGGTGGCTGTATGTACTTTTCAAATTCACGATCGTCCACTATAAAGAGCGCCGCAGGCGAATTTATTTAAACCTAGGTACTTTAATTTAGCAATATTCTTCCATGAGGATTATATAAATAAATAAGAACTTTATTACATGTAAATTAGACATGCAATGGGCGGATTTATTGACTGTTGGCAATTTCTACCAATCAACCTAATTTTAACAACAAGTGAAATTATGCTAAATTTTATTGAAGTAACCCTCAATTTTCTCCAACATTTTTATAATCTAGGGCAATAAAAATACTAATTAATAAATATGTACTCAGTAATGAGACAGAAAATTTATACTAAATTAATATCACGGGTATATAGGACACTTCTTATACTTGTCCCATCACTGTTTCTAGATGTTTATTTACTCATCATAGTCATGGGACACCCGTCCCATCACTAAAATTCATACTTTTTCAATCACAGTGATGGGACATCTATAAAGACCTATATAATATACAAAATGTATTAAATAATTAAAACTGAAACACTCCGCACATCCTTATGTACTCATATGACACTTAAAATAGTAATATATGTATTTATAATTTAAATTTAAATTGGTTTTGCTTGGTGATGTTTCTTAATAAAAAGGTAAGATTATTGATGTTTTTTGTACACGCCAGATAACTAACCTTGAATTACAGTATTTAACGGCCGGTTCTATGGATTTTAAGTGTTTTATTATTCGTAAATGTTGGAACTCCTGAGAGAAAATTGATTTGCCAGTATATAAGTTTTCAAAATCTTATTATTCACATTTTAATCTCTTTTGTCCCATCACTGTCACTGTCCCATCACTGTATGGTTTACCCTACTATAAAAAAAAAATCGCTTGGTGCTTTGTAATCGGGTTGATAACGCGCTTGACTCTTAATCTGGTAAAGCTTGGGTTCGACCGCCGACTTACCCTCTTACTATTAAGAGTGTACAATGATGTATTTAGGTTTATTTCAATAGCGATCAGCGAATGAATGATCCGTCGTAGTAAAATGATGAATTTAGTGGTCCATGAGTGCAAAAAGTTAAGCGATCGCTGTTTTTTAGTATTCGAAATAAGGGCCTACTATGTATCATTAGAAAAAGTCACCATTCCACGCCCTTATTCCCGGAATATTATTATGTTTGCCATCATGACATGTGGAGTTGACAGGGTCTCCTCAACCCAGGGAATCTAAGGTGCTTTGCCTCATCAATCATTGCAAAGTATGTTATTAGGAAAAATATAAATAGTCTAGTATACCAACACGTATCTTATACCGGAAAACCAGGAACAAAATGTTATTCCTTACCCCAACGCATCTGTCTTTGTATGAAATGAACTGAACAGAATCGATATTTCCATGAGCCAGCTTTGGAGCTAGGGGGGGCAGCCAAAATTCAAAACATTTATATTTCATAAGAACGAATAAATAGCGATTTTTGTTAGACAGAGTGCAGAAGGTCGTGATGTAGGTAGTTCGGTTTGTTTTCTCAACAAAAACGTGCTAAAAAATAACGCCGCAGACGAAACTTTTTATTCATAAGACAAGCATAAAAGGTATAAATCATAGTTTATTTTTCGTGAAATTGAAAGCATGGAAGTTTCTACGTAATATAAAGAATATGTAACACAAGATTAGGGATAGGTATTGACGCCGCAGGCTATTTTTTTGTGAAATAATTGTATTCAAATGGATTTTTATACTAAGCATGTAATTATTGTAGAAAATAATGTGATTTTTGTGAGGTTCTAATACTTTTCTATACCTGTTCTAATCTCTAACCCCCTGACGACGCCCATGGACATTTCTCTATTTTTTTTGTACCACTCTAACGTATCATGATTGTAGAATCGTTGAAGTTAGTGTCAGATAACTATGTGTCTCCAAACATTTTGACCAACTCTAGTCAGAAGCTTGTAACCCATGGATAACAAGATTCTGACTAACAAGACACCAGTGTGCCTTTAACAATATAATACTCACTATTTAACATGGGGAGATAGTACAAATAATCAACAAATAGACAACTATCAGTTTTAACAGAATAAAACTCAAAAAAGTCAACTTGAATATGAATAGTCAATAAGGACTAAACAAGATACCATAAAGATGGTGAAAAAGATGGCGGCATTTCTAGTGTCCAGGCATGAACATGTACTCTCGTAAGCATCGCCTAAATATATGTTGTTATTTTTAAATACAGAACGTGTTCTAGAAATACAATATTTTGTTAGGAGGCCCGCCTACGTTCCGTAGTTTAATAATGAAATTATTTCCCGCCACCTACACTAGAGGTGAATGCGAATGTGATTCCGCCAGGCCAAGTAATTTTGCTTAATATCAATTTAAATTCGATAACTTTACAGATAAATTATTTATAAAATTATATTTAACGCTGGCAATATACAGCTGAGCCCACGCGGTAATAACATCTTATAGGAGTACAGTACGACCGTAATATCTTGACCGTTATTGTGTAATGTGTTCACTATATGAAAGACAATAAACACTAGCCCGCTGCGCTATTTACTGTTTTTTTTTTTATGTCATATCGATATCAAAATTATGGCAGCCCCCGCCTCCCCCTACGCCCCTGACTTTCAGCATTGTAAAAATAAACAGCATAAATAAATGGCGACGTGTTCCACGCTTTGTGATACAGGCCTTTTGGCTAGTGCAGGAAAGTATTTGGGTTTGTGCTAATTACATTGCGAAGAGGTAGATAAAAAGCGTTGGTTGACTTTGTTGACTGCGCACCCATTCTGCGCATGCTCTAACAAAATTTACATTAATTAGTCACCATACAGTTAAAAAGTCACTTATTTCACTTAAATGGTTCCGAAGTTATTCTACTTTGAAATAGGGGCATTCTTTCTCGATTACCCTGTATTAAGGCGAACTAACGTTTTGTTTGCGTTTCGCTTTCTTGCTATTACTGGACCCGGCGGTAGCGTTAAGATTTTGACACAACGGATAGTAAAAAAATCTTACGACAGCACATTACCTTTTTTGTGGTAACGATTTTCGTCACCTTAACCTTACCATTCGACGATACTATTCGTCAAGCAGCCGGGCCTAACTGTGGCATAACTACAGTGTGTCAAAAAAGAGTTGGTGGCGGATTAAATTGAAACTACAATTTTGTTTGCTGGCAATGAGGTTGCTTCTATTGAAATTATAAAAGTGTTGCCAAAAAGCTACATGTGGCGCCTTCATCGAACGCCATCTCTTTTTTGACAGATTTTATATAGGTAAGTAAAATATTTCGCCGTTTAGAAGTGTCTTGTTACCTATATGCATAACTTCTTCAACTCAGTCATTCATACAGCTCTAACCGCATTGTCAGGAGTGACGTACGAAAGGAAAGAGTTTCAGATAGAAACAGACATTTTTTACATATTTTCCCGTCTACCAAGTTACAATAGTGGCGCTAGTGTAGCACATTCACGTAGATATTTAATTTATAATGCAATAATATTATTGTATACTGGCAATACTGTTTGCTATGAATACTGAATATGTATTCACACACACACACATGGAGAGATTGTACATGTATTGATGTATTATTATTCCTAGTATAAATAGACGTTCCATACATGGGCGTTGTCAGGAGGGGCAGCTGCCCCATCTAGAGATTGGAAGAGATATAATTTTTTTCATACTAAATGATAAAACCTCACAAAAAATCACATTTTCTCTAAATAGTATGAAAATCCGTCAGTTTCTTTTAGAAAATTGTCTGCGGCGCTATTTTTTATGACTACTTTATAAAAAACATTTCTCATACATATTAGTGTGCAAAGTATTATAATATATACTCGTATATTTTCAAATAAAGAAGCCATATCAAGACCTTCTTCACTATTTTTCACAAAAAAAACTCGCCTGCGGCGCTATTTACGTGTTTTTTATGCGATACCATTTTTTTAATTTTATGTGCCCCCCGCTAACTCCGAGGCTGGCGACGCTCATGGTTCCATATTCAAATCTTCTTCAGTTATAAATTCAAATATGGAAAAATCTCTGAGAATATTTTAAATTTTATGTGGGTAAGTCACGTTCTAACTACATACATACATGCCTTGTAACTACACTAGACACCTGATTGTTTGACACAACATTGTATATGGATTGCCGTAGCCCGTCTTCAATTTCAGAAGCAGGCGTATGACTTTGATAGTTCAAATAACAGTAGGTAAATATTATTTATTTATTGGTAGCTAATAACATTGGCGTTTTCACAGACTTCATATTGAATACAAAAACCTGCTCACACGCCGCAAACTAATTACTATCGGGTTGACTGTACTACGATTGTCTTATTTTTGTAATTATTATGCATTTTTGTTTTGGCCAATAAAAATTTATTTATTTATTTACTAAACATTTCTTTTAGATACCTAGATCTTACCATGTTTTTGAGAGGCGCAATAATCGTGAATTGGCACCCGAAACCTTTGAAAATCTCCACCATCAGGTACATATTTAATTAGGGACTATGTGTTCATCTCTTGTTGTCAATGGGCCATATAGTTGATTCTCTGATTTTTTGTTTCTAGCGTGGTCTAACTGAAATTCACGGAATCACTGCTGACGCTGCCAATTGGCTGAGAGATTTACCTTTTAATTTGTAGTTGCCGAATCTTATGTTTTGCCATATTATACATTGAAAGTCTTTGGGTCTACAATATTTCGTCTTCAAATTTTAATTACTTTCCAAGATCCCAGAGCCTTAAAATTTTACACACATATGTTTTCGCTTTAGATGACAGTTTAAAATTGTATACCGCTTTATCATAGACATTTTTATTTGTATCTATATTTTAATATATAGTATTGTCATTTTTATATAGAGAAATATAAAGGTGGTTTTTTTTACAGTCCCTTATTTTTGAAATGTGAATAATTTTGAGTCCACTGTAATTGTATGTTTTCAGTTCAATTTGGATCGTTACGAATGTCCAGACAGAATATAAGATATATAATTCAGGTAGAGAGAGTCATTTAATTTTACTGTCTTTAAAAGTAGGCATATTGACATTTCAAGAATTTCTAAAACCGGGAGACCTTAAATCTCGACAACCTTACTAAATGTGCCTTGTAAAAAAATAGAGTAGATACATTGAACCTTTATCTAGAGAATGACCGTGAAAGGTTTTCTTGTATAGGTTTCTCAAAAAAATATTGTAAAAAACACCTCTGATCTTTTGCCGAAAGACAGAAACTCGTTTCCCGAAAGTCGCTGAGAGTTTTTTTTTCGTATTGATAATAATATGCATTAAAATCGTATTTTTTTTTTTTATTGAAGCGAAATTAACCCCATAAAATGCAAAATAAACGCTATTTTTACTATTTTATCATTCATTGTTCATGCGATTTTGAGCCTTAATGCCGTGGGAAATGACCATGACGTCATAGTTGGGTCGCGAGCTTTAAAAACAATAATAACATTAGGTACTTTATTCCTACATTTTATTCCTTCATTTCATTTTTTATGATAATATACTTGTAGTAAATTTTATGACCCCATCTGGGGACATCTTTTTAAAACAATTAGGTCAGTCCGACTAATTTAGTCCATACTAACTAAAAGAAGACGTTCTTTTTTCAATTATTTTTTTTTATTTATTTTTTTACTTATTTAAACTCAAAGTAAACAACAAACACATATAAATATACAAAATGGACATAGTACAGATTATAAAACGTTGTTCACTAGGGCGAACTTATCGCAGAACTGCGATTTCTTCCACCCCGATAATTTCTTCCAGTTTTCGAAGCAAAACAAATTGAAAACAAAGCAAACAAAAAGTTATGGAATTGGACCATCTTCTTCTTCTTTCTCAGCCATCTCTCCACTGCTGGATGTAGGCCTCTTCCAATTTTTCCAATCCTCTCTTCTTTGGGCTTTCCGGATCCACCCACTACCAGCGGCGGGGACAATATCATCGGCCCATCTTTTCTGAGGTCGTACAGTGGTGCTCTATCTCTGGACTTTCGCTTGGTCGTACTTCCTGGGACACCCTGTATCATGGGCGTCGTCAGGAGGGACAGGGGTAGAGATTGGAATAGGTATACATTTTCTCATACTAAATGATAAAACCTCACTCAAAATCACATTACTACCACACATTTTCTCATCATATCACAATTTTTCTAAAGATAGTATGAAAATCCATCAATTTAATTTATAAAATTGCCTGCGGCGCCATTTTTTATCGCTTTTTTATAAAAAAACATATTTCATACATATTATTGTTCAAAGTATCATATATGCATATTCGAATAAACAAACCACATCATGATCTTTTTCACTATGTCTCACAAAAAAAACGCCTGCGGCGCTATTTACATGTTTTTATTCTATATATTATTTTTCAAATTTTCGTTGCCCCTCCTCAGGCTCCGAGGCTGGCGACGCTCATGCCCTGTATAATAAAAATTAAATTAGGAGTTAGTTATCTCAGTTAGGTACTGTGACATTTGGATACTGCTTCTCCTTTTCCTAACTTTATTCCCTAATACCTAAGTTAGGAGGAAGAGGAAGAAGAAGGCAATTTATAAAATTCTTTATCCTTTATAATCTTATATTATCCTTTGTCTTAATAAATGCCTTAAATCTACTTAAGACTTTTTTCGTCTCCATTGATTAACGAATTTATAGAAACGGATTGATTATTCTTCCTCACAAAACAACTTAACAATAGCCCGGGGGCTAGTGGGGGGCACTCTTTTCAGTTTTTTTTTTAGCCAATGAGTTAACAACTTTTATGACATGCAATTAGAAATAACAAAGTAAGAAAAATAAACAACAAACATAATATTAAAATCTCGATGTTTTCGACCGTTGGTACTTGGCGGAAGTCCATTTTTTAGGAAAAAGATGTGAAAACGACATATTTAGATTTGGTGATGAGGGTGCAAATCCTCGAACACTAGTCGCGAAAGCTTAAGTATTTTTTTGTGGATTTTAATTTAATGTAAATATTTAGTTTTTAATTTTCTTCCATAATGTAAAAAGTGTCCAATTTTAGGGTTTTTTTTTCAAGACGACGGAGGGGGGCGGATGGTGTTCATGTGATTTTGAACTTTAATGTCGCGGGAAACGACCGTGACCTCATAGTTGGGGCGCGAGGCTTAATAATGCTTAATACGTAATTTTTCTTCACATGCAGATTTTTTTATCTTCTACGTACAAAGAGCTCTTAGGGCACATCTATACCTTCGTTATCACATGGTTTTATTGTAACTTTTGTAACAAAGTGGGTATCAAAATAAGTTTGTTAAAAAATCCATTTAAAATGCGACATCCCCCTTTGTTCCTTAAGTCTTATGGAATGTAAACATCACAACGATAAATCACCAGGAGAGTCCTTCAACTTCTTCATCCATTTGATTCAGTTAGTCGCCGGACGGAAGCGGAATAAAGAAAAGGATTAAAGAAAATTATAAAAGGCATCGGACGCAAGGAAATTCGTACATCCGTTAGCTCAGTAGAGCGAACTAGTTCAACTTCATACAGCTTTTTAGGCGCCCGCAAATAATTGATTATAGCCATAGGCGTCGCCCCTTAGACAAATGAATACCTGTACTTTTAACTGCAAAATAAAAGAAAAACTCACAAATTATTACTTACATACTCACTGCTAGCCACTTGCGTTCCACTGCTGGACATAGGCCTCTTCTAAACTCTTCCACTGTCTTCTGTCTGGGCCTATCTGCTGCCATCTACGACCCGTAAGCTGGACAATTTTATAATGTTCACCTTTTCTGTGGTCTTCCTACGCCTCTTTTGTATTATTAAGTACCACAAATTATTACCACATCGTTTTCTCATCATATCATAGGTTTTCTAAAATTATTATGAAAATCTGTTAAATTACAATTTGTTTAAAAAAATTAAGCCTGTAAGATGTGTATCCTTTATTCTATTCTTGGTGCATCCCCTGTGGAGTTATGGCAAAGTGAACAGATCATTGGACTTACTAACCTTGCGCACACTTTGTGCTACGCAATTCGTCATACACACGCTACGTTTCCTTTTGCTAAATACAAGTCCGTCCTTGAGCAATAAATTGGTCGATGTTTCCTTCCGTCTATATTTAAGTTTTAGTTCTAAGAACAGTGATTCTATTTTGAGCAGAGAAACTCAATAACTGAAAAATTATTTATTTATTGCTTTAACGGCCTCAAGGACACAAAAATTAACAACATAAAAAAAATAATATATTTATACAATGGCACATACAGAGCAGAAAAACAAAACAACAACAACAGATAACAAAAGAATTGATCAATCAAAACAATAGATAGACAAACAATATGGACAAAATACAGTAAAATAAAAATCGAAAACAATACAGATATAAAACAGAATAAATTAATCATAAACATCATAAATAAATTAAAAAACATAAACAAGTAAATGTCTAAAAAGAAAAGAAGATTTAGTCAAGGTAGTAAATTACCTACTTGTTACATGACTAAACTTTCGCATAGAGCAAAATAAGTACGTAATAATTATAAATTTCTAACGGCAAACTCGACGATATTTCTCTATACTCGTGCGCTATTTCCTTTCTAGGATTTCCATTTTCACCATAAGACCAATTTACTTTTTTAATGACTAAGCTTACGTAACTTTATTTTGAAAGGAGCTGCGAAAATACTATATTTTAAGTCCCTTATTACGTGAAAAACTTTGTCAATTTTCAGTTCATGAGAGTACAGTGACCTCGCGTATATAAAAATGTACATAGCTTCCTACTTAAAAACGTAGCTAACACTTATTAAAAGTTAGTTTTGAAATTTATTTAATAGTATGCATATTGACATTTCAAAAATTTCTAGAAACGGGAGACCTTAGATCTCGACAACCGTTACTAAATATACTTTGAAAAAAATAGAGTAGATACATACATTTAATCTTTATCTAGGGAATAACCGTAAAAGATTGTTTAATATCTTGATAGATTTCTCAAAAAAAAATGTGAAAAACACCTCTGATCTTTTTTTCCGAAAGACAGAAACTCGAATGGAAAAAACGCTATATTTAGCATTTTATCATGCTATTGTTCATGCGATTTTGAACCTTTATTCCGTGGGAAATTATCGTGACGTCATAGTTGGGTTGGGAGCTTTAAACAGCATTTCGATTAAAAAACAGATAGGTCATATTCTGCGCGGCTGGATCTTAGGTTTCGATTAAGAAACAGAGAGGTCAGTATTTTAGCTGTGGGATCTTATCAGGACGATGAAATTAATACTGTAGAATCAAGTCAGATGTATCCAAATGAAAATTTTGTTGTCATGAGCAATAAACTTAGGAATTTGCATAATTATTTTCTCTTTTTTGACATAAATCCAAAATCCCTTTAATGTCTGACTGATAAAGGACAAGGGAAACAAAATGCCGTAACGTTTTATTAAATTTTCTTTGAATGTTGATATTCTGAAATTAATTTCTGCAAAAGTACATTAGGTAGGTAAACACTGACCTTTCATCAAAGTCACTTAGTACCTAAGTACACGTGACGCTAGATGGCGTTAGTAGTAATATAGTTTTTATTATGTTTACTTTTTTTATACACAATACAATTTGGGCATATAACAAATCATAAAGCATTATTCACTAGGGCGAACTTATCCCAATGCGAAGAATAAGGTTGACAAGAAGAATGTGTAGAAAAACATTAAGAGAAAGGATAAGAAATGAAGTTTTTATAGAGAGATGAGTAAACATCAGAATTAATGGCATGGCACCAAGAATGACGTCACAGTCTTTTCCCACGGCATTAAGGTTCAAAATCGCGTGACAATCGCATGATGAAACGCGTGAAAATGGTTAAAAATGTTAAAATAGCGTTTTTTCCATTTTTGGAGTTAATTTTGCGTCCATCAAAAAACTTTTACGGTTATTTCCTAGATTTTAACGCATATTATCAGTACAAAAATAATTTTTACTCCGCGACTTTCGGGAAACGAGTTTCCGTCTTTCGGAAAAAAGGTCAGAGGTGTTTTTCACATATTTTTTTGAGAAATCTATACTAGATATAAAAAATATTTTACGGTTATTCCCTAGATTAATGTTCAATGCATCTACCCTATTTTGTTCCAAAGCATATTTAGTAACGGTTGTCGAGATAGAAGGTCTCCCGTTTTTACAAATTTTTGAAATGTCGGTAAGCCACACTCTTAAATTGATAAAACTTAAATTGGTTGGCCATGTTGAGAGAATGCATGATGATAGAAAGACAAAAATGATACATATTATGTGCCCGAGACTAATTTGACATCGACTAGATCCTCAAAGACTGGCGTGTTTTGAATAAAAGGAATCGGAGAGCGGATATTACAAATTGCCTGAATGTATGTATGTTCTGTCCTCGCTGACTACCCCGCAAGGGACTCGAAGTGAGGCGATAGATAGATAAATAAAGTTTGTATCTGATTTTGTTGTCGCCAACTATTTTCGTACTTAGACCCCATGAGAGTAAGATAAATGACATTCCTGTGGTGGTAAATTATTAATGCTGTGACCTTTGTATGACCTATCTATGAATAGACGTAATATTATACAGGATGATGATTATTATTCATGAGCACAAAAAGCTCGTGTTGGCTCGCGTGCGTCTGGCGGAGGCATTAGCACAGACCTATTGCAGTGGCAGGGAAGACTACACTGTTCAACAAATTTCACCTTATTCTATGTAAACATGTTATTATAGGGTCCTTGCATGATTTTTTTTATTTTGGTTTTCGGTACATTAACTAGAAATTAAGGTTTTCCGAAAATTTGAGATTTTAATTCTCTGTGTTTGTGGATATATTTATAAAATAAAGTGTCATATTCGATTCTAGCGCAAAAACAGGTTTTTGACTGGCCGCCATATTGTGACGTCACTTTCCCCAATTCCTCCATACATAACCCACAAACAATCAAATTTCTGACTATGGATTTCATGGCGTCGTGACGTCACAATCACGTTATACAATGGCCGCTCGTTTCAGAGCACCCGAGAAAAACTCGTCAAATTAACTTTTTCAATCAATTATTATAAATTAACGGTGAATTTAAATTACATTTTATAATTTTATTTGTAATTCTAGTAAGTAGAACTATCGATTAAATACCAGGATGTTTTGTTTTGTGTGACTGTGTTGTTTTCTTTTTTTTATTTTGGGTAGATTTTTTATCCATTATTTACTTTCACTTTTATTTTTTTTGTTTGGTTTTGTGTCTTTGCTTTTTTTTTCTTTTTATTAAAATAATTTTTATTAAATATTTTTCGAACGATAAAAAAATGCAAGTACCCTATTACTAGGGGCTAGCTAGCTACACTATACAACAAAGTTCACCTAATTTACTCGTAGGTAGTACGTGTGTGTCATTGATTGGTTGGGGTGAGATATTAGGACATACGATGTGTTAATTATGAAAAGTAATTAATAAAGCAGGTGTGTCTAACTATCTTATGTCTATTATGGATGACTTACCTATACCAAACAAGTTATTAGGTATGTGGTACAAGAACTCTGCATATTATAGATAGTGCAGGCGCTGGGTGAAATTTCGTATATGAACAATATGAGGAACGAGTTCTATCAATTCATTATTGTAGAGAATAGGTCAAAGATAAAGGAATAGGATGTTGCCGGTCCATATTTTGGCCCAATTTTTTTTACACCCCCTATAAAGGTAGCCGATAGGTTTACTGGTTAACTGGATTATATAAACTGAGTTAAGAACATGTTTCAATTGTTAAACTACACATTGCATGCAACACGACAACACAAGTATCCATAATCCACATGAAATTGTAATATAATAAAATAACTTAAAGAGACTGTGATTGGAGTGGCCAGAGGTCCTGGAAACTGCAAGTGACAGGGGCCTCTGGCGAAGATACTCAGATACTTTGGGCCCCCAAACCAAGAATGAAGGGGAAGAAGATGTATTTTATTTTATTTTATTTTATTTTATTTTATTTTATTTTATTTTATTTCATTTCATTTCATTTCATTTCATTTCATTTCATTTTATTTTATTTTATTTTATTTTATTTTATTTTATTTTATTTTATTTTATTTTATTTTATTTTATTTTATTTTATTTTATTTTATTTTATTTTATTTTATTTTATTTTCAGAATCAGACAGTTACATTAGTAAATTTTACACTTTATTTATGTATGTATGTATGTAGCTTGGTTTCAAATACAGTAAGGACCAGACCACTACAATTTATTTACTACACTTTATTCACAATCGCCTGATGATGAGGGTGCGAATCCTCGAATACTAGTCGCGAAATCTAAAGTCATTTTTTTGTAAATTTTAATCTAGTTATTTAGTTTTTCATTTTTTCCTTATATTATTTTCAATTTCCTCCGAATCAGTCCGAGATCAGATTGCTCTCTAACTATTAGACTCACATAGTACGTAGGTATAGGTATATATTATTTGAGTTACTACTTAGCACAACTAACTCCCAGCATCTATAGTAGATAGTCTGGGTATAATAATATGAGCCATTAAGAGCACATGTTCCCAGAATGTTCTCAATTATTCACTGGTCCAGTATACTCGTATAGTCTATGTATACACGTACTAGACTACACGGAATGCCATTGACTAGAATTATATATTGTTACAGAAACATCTACCTCTCAGTAAATACAGTAGTACCAACGTAATAATATATTATCCTAGATAGAATGGATTGAAGCATCAACCGAAATTGAAAAATAAAACGGACGAGTCAGTCAAAAAATGATGACACAGTTTTATCTAAGTTCAACTCGTGAAGTACTTTCATAAGACATCTATGTCGTGAGCTAAATCTGACTTTCGATATGAATTTCTTTCATAAGATACCACGCATGACCCTACACAACCATACCCTCAAATTCTGTACATTGTTTTGATCCAACGTGGTAAAGAATCGTGATGTCATCTAGTTTACATAATCAGTGAAAGTTTCACTCTCATAGCTAGTCTGGAAATGAGTTAAAGTTGAATTCCACGGCGTTGGAAAAGAAATTGAAATCAAAAGCCAGATTTTGTCCAGCTCGAGCCGCCGGGAGACATTGAGCGTTGAAGAGGATCCGGTTGCGGCATACCACCGTGTTTGGTGTCTTATGAAAGTGCTTCACGAGTAGAACTCAGATTCTGAATCCTCTTGCAAAATTACATTATTTTTGACTAATTTACTTGTTTCTCGATGTAGTACATTGTTATTCCTTTCAACATAAGTTTACTTATTTCAGTAGCTTAATTATAAGACTTACTTGAAGAGCTGAGAAGCTTAAACTGAAACTGTGTGCATAATAGATTGACATGGAAGTTTCTCATCATTCCACCACGCTGTAGAGTGTAGGGTACGAGTAACTGCTTTAAGCGACTATTACTATAATAATGTTGAAACTTCAACACAACCAACTTATCGTATATTCCTTAAGATAACAATTTTGTACTTCTAAATGATACATACAAACATCTTCTTCCCCTTCTATCCATGGTTGGGTCGGAGGCTCAAAGCATCTGCATATCTTCGCAGAGGCCCATGTCACTTGCAGTTTCCAGGACCTCTGGCCACAGTCTCCTCGCACATATTTATCACCTACTTCTGCCAGCAATTTCTGGGGCGGCCCACCAGTCTTCTACTGCCTCCACCCTTGATTTCCAGAGCTTTTAACGGTAGCCGTTCCTCTGACCCGGTATTGGTTGGCCCAAAAAACAATGCATTTTTAGTAGACTAAAGTTATGAATTATGTACACGTAGTCTGGGCCACTTTTGTATGGAAAAATTTTTTTTGTTCGATTTCTTTCGGGCTTTTCGCGGAAAAGGTGCCAAATGATTACTTTATATTACATGTAAAATATGGTCTCGGTAGGACTTCACCTTCAGCCTCCGGATTGGGTTTGAAATTATAGAATTATGAAAAAAATACGTGATATTTCTAAGTCATCGCAACGGGATAAAAAGGCAGAACAATATAGTCTTTAACATTGAAACACATGTTTTAAAGCTTTAAGGACGTATTACAAAAAGAAAACACAGAAATATAGTATAAGAAAATAAAAATAAATATTTTTAATTAGCACGAAAATCTTTCTTACTTTCGAACTTTGGTATAGATTTTCGAGGCTCAATTTGGGTTGAGATATACCCTTCTCTAGCGCTTTTTGTGCTTAGCTTGGCTTGGCTGAAGCTTCAGTGACAGTCTTCATTGCTCTTTCCATTACTTGAGAGTGGCAAGGAAGCCGTAGAAGAGGCAAGTAACCTTCTCCTTTTTGTGCGACAAACAGTAGGATTTCTTCATTGAGTATCGGTTTTAACAGCGGTGGGTCTGTGATTTTATCATTATCATGCCACTGAATGATATCAATGTATGCAGGATGATGCATCAAGGTTTAGTTGGAACAGTCGAATGGTATTTTCTTTGTTACTTCGAGCTTTTAATATGCGACGTCCCCCCATTTTACGGATGTGCTGTTGTGGATCGGTTAACATTGCTAACAATATATTTTCAGGATGGGCGAAGTAGCTATTTCTTATCTATTATTGCCTTCAGTTCTGCTGGCAAGTATCTAGTGGTGGATATGATTGGTACAGGTGTCGTGCTCCATCTTTACAGAAAGGATGTGTTTTGATTTTGAACCAAGTCGGATCGTAAGCTTTGACGATGTACGTTGCGAGAACAATCAGGTTTTGAGACGGAGATTGCATGGAAACATACAACCGCATAACTCTATTAGCCCGCGTTAGCCATCTGGCATGAGACATTTTCCCAGGCGATTTGTTTGCTAAATCAGAAGGAAAATTTCCTGTTGTTACCGCTAACACGATTCTGTACAAATATTTTTGATCGGCGCTCATATCTTCTGCAGAAACATCGGGTAAAAACGCGGGAATAGGCTGGTATTGGACAACAAATGTCTCTTTTCACAATTTTCAATGGGTTTTGAAAGTGTTTGAGGTCCTGAAGTTTTGCCGTCTAAGTGCAGGAACAAATGACAGAAAGGCAACTCGTTCATGTAAAGAAGACAGATGTTCCATTGTAACGGTCTATTTAATCGTTTTTAGATAAGACGAATAATGCCTCCTTGCTTACCAACGTTCACATTGGTTCCATCACACCCTATCATCGCCAACAAAGTGTCTGTAGAAATATTTTTTTCGATTTTTTATTATTCTATTATATTTGATTATTTGGCGATTTTTTCTTCGCCCTCTTCCCTCACCTTTTTCGTACGCAGGGTAATATAATGTTTTTATTTTATATTTTGACTATAATACAGTCTTAATTTGATTTAGAAATCAACTTTTAACTCGATTGTTAGTACATAATTTCCTTCCAGAAAGCAATAGTAAAGTGCTAAAAAACCGAATACTTAACTACGATCCGGAGGCAGAAGATCTTATCAGAATGGAATAATATTTTGCACCAGTTGGTTTAAAGCCATTTGGCACCTTTTTTGCAAAAAGCCCCACGGAAAAGTCAAAAAAAGTGAAAACGGCCCAGCCTAAATTGTACAGCCCTTTGTCCAAGACTTTTTCGACCGGAGAGATGTAAGAAAAACCGGACTATCCGGTCAGGAACCGGACATCTGGCAACCCTAATTACAGCCCTAAGTTCTCGAATCATTTTCTTTGTATTTTCTTATAGTAATCCACTGGTCTTAATGTTTGGCTTAAAAACCTATCTTTCCAATGTTGTTTTTTATAGTTTACAATCTCTTCTTTGTCAGATCATGACAAATGTAAAATATTTAAGGTCTCAGTAGATCCAGTAAACATTTCTACGTAAATCCTAGTATTTTACTTTCTTGATGTTTTTTTTATTAACACGATGAATTTATAACCTCAATGTCGTCTGAAGGTCGTGAGATAATATGAAAATTTTATAAATATAATAAGATTTCACGTTAAGAGTGAGCATATTGACATTTCCTGAGAATTCTAAAAACGGGAGACCTTAGATCTTGACAAGCTTTACTAAATATGCTTTGGAACAAAATAGGGTAGATATATTGAACCTTTATCTAGGGAACGATCGTGACCGTATATCTCGTATAGATTTCTCAAAAAAAAAATGTTTAAAACACCTCTGATCTTCTTTCCGAAAGACAGAAACTCGTTTCCCGAAAGTCTCGGAAAGAATTTTTTTTATTGATAAAATCTAGGGAATAACCATGAAAGTTTTTTCAGTGAAGCGAAAAAAACCCCTAAAAATTGAAAAAACGCTATTTTTTACATTTTATCATGCGATTTTTTTCTTTTTAAAAAAAAATAATCTGGGTTTATCGAAATAAACCCAAATACATCTTTGTACACTTCACAGAAAGCTTGAAAAGCTTGTGTTGTGAAGTGTAGTAAGTCGGGGATTGAACCCGCGCCCGCCGGGTTAACAGTCGAGCGCGTTACCAACCAGGCTACCATGCGAATTTGAACCTTTATGCCGTGGGAAATGACCGTGACGTCATACTTGGGTCCCTAAACTTAAATTGAATTTGTAAAATAATTTTATATATCAGAGATATAGTATAGGTACTCTGATATATTTATCGTCTCTTCTTTATGAAATCATGTCAATCTTTATATTTTCATGTCTAGTCTGTAGACGTTATACGCAGTGTCACGATTGATTCACTTAAATATCTTCCAGCCACTCAGTACTGTCACATTGAATGATGTGATTACGTATATCAAAAATGATAAAAATCGTGACCGTACAAAAACCCATAAGAATATTGCTCAACAAGAATAAATCCCAAAAAAGGCAAAAGCCCTTTAGAAATATGCTCAACGGACCAAAGCTCTAAACTAATTGGATTTTGAAATTACAATTATTTGTATCTATTAAGTAGAAGATATACGATTTCGTTCAGTGTGTTAGAAACTACCAAAGATTAGAAAACAAAAAAATAAATAAGCGGATCTATAAGTCAAAATTTCTTGAATAATTCATCGACTGGAATCCAACTAGAAAGTTTGGGCTTTTATCCGTTGAGGATATTTCTATAGGGATTTTATCTTTTTTGGGATTTATTCATGTTATTCTTATGCGTTTTTTCCGGGAACCGTTAAAAATATGAATTATAGTGAAAAGTGGTATGGAAAAATTGTATGGAGGACCTAGAAAGATCTCAAAATCTCAATATTAATGGCTTATATGCACTGAACAAAATTCAATATATTTTCGCTTCAACTTTTTGGAATATAAAAACACACAACATATCTTTGCCCAAACATTTAGGTATAAAGTCAATTTTTTTTTCAGAAGTCTCACGGAGCAAACTTGGTTTAGTGATAATAAGATATGGTTACATTTTTTATCTACTTTAAAATTATGTTTCAGAACTGTTTTTTATAAAAACTAGCCAATTTTTAGATTTTTAGAATAAACTGCGGGAACTTTGTTTTTCAAACTTGTGATGGCGGTTTAAAGGGATTATCGGAGTATTTTTTTCTTTTCCCAACTCGCAAAACTATCTTGCTTTAAAATGATTTCTCGAAGTAGGTTACTTGTAAAAGATACAATATGAAAATATTACGGACCGTTGACAGCTCTTATGACAATGTTCGACAATCAGGGCTACCAACTATACAATCTTGAACTTTACTTGCAGCTAGCCTCCGCCGGCTGCCAAGATATAGAAAATTTACTGTATGACATTTAAAATTGGCAGCAAACCTATTTTCTGAAAAACAACAGGTATAAAAATGACGTTAGATAATTAGATAAAAGTATTATAAAACAAAATGTCGTCTTGTCAATAAAAAGAACGAAATCTCTAATTTGAAAATACGAATACAAATATTCCATCGTCAATTTAAAAAATGACAAGTTGTTTGAAAAAAGAATCAGAAATTCTTTTATTTACGAACAAGTTATCATTTTATTGCGTTCGGGTTTTTACGCACATTATCGGAAAATGATTTCATAAAGTAAGTATATTATTTCCTTAAGAAATAAGTAGGTATATTTCGACACGTCTTTTCGTTTATTTTGGTGTATTTTTATTATTGACGAGGACAAAATAAATGGGTGTTAACTTACATAATTTTCATCGTAACCGGGTATGAATGTTACGGTTGCAAGTTGTTCGAATATCTATGTAATTGAAAACATTTTCCTATCGCGACGCCTTTAAGTATCCTCGTAAATTATTCTTCTAATAACTGGGTTCCTAACCCGGGGATAATTAAGTATAAGAATGCCAGATGCCAATGCCAGAATGTGTGGTCAATGTAAGCGCCGATTACTCTTTGACGTGAATTCTGACCTGATCCTTATACACTCAGTTCAGCATTCGATCCCGTTAGTATATGCCTCTGACGAAACGCCAATTGAAACTTAAGGCTGTCAACACACACGTTCGGAAGCTCAGTTAACTGAACCGACCGTTTGCATAAAAGCTCCGACCAAAACCTCTTTCTGAATTCAGTGCTACCCAGATTTTTAATTCAGAAAGAGGTTTTGGTCGGAGCTTTTTAGAAAACGGTTGATTCAATTAACTAAACTTCCGGATGTATATGGAGAGCCTAAGTGTTTCTATACAAACACAGCTTTTCTTATTCCTTTTAAGTCTCTATTTTAAAAATAGACATTTTTTTAAGGCATTCCACCCATAAAGAACGAGTGATCTCTAGGTAAAAGTAGGCATTTCCAGGCATAAATTTTGCCAGACGTTAAGCTAGTATTAAGGTATGATGGGTTGGGATTAGTTATATTTAGTATATGGAACTCATGTACAAAACAAGAGACTGAAGGCATTAGGAATGGAATGGAGATTGGAGAATGGTGAATGGAGAATGTGGTGTGTGATAGGGAGTGATGAGTGATGAATGATAGGCTCTGATGCAGTCATCCAATAGAGATGTATTCACTATTCACTCTTGATCAATGTAGGTAGGTAAAACATATTACCGTAATCGATTTTGGGACTATTCGCCCAGCGAAAATACCGAATAAACTAATTTAATATTTGTAGTTTTAACCCAACACTTTTCCACGACCAAACAAAACAGTTTTCACAAACCCAAATACTTTTCTGTACACGTATCACTAGGCTAATAGGCATTTGCAGGTCTCGCCCGTCGTGTGGATGTGACTGTGGAACCAGCAGGCAAACCATTGAACACAGAGCGTACTGTGGCCATACAATTTTATTTCTGTTTTATTATTGTTTCACATTTGAGGGATTGACCCAAGTTGGGCAGTTCCAGCGTAAACTGTTTTTTAAGGTATATTGAAAAAAAAACGACAGATTTCCTCACCCTTACCCACGAAGCAATAGAAAATAGAATATGTAAGAAACCTAAATTTAAGTAGTATCTGATATGCAGGAAAATTGACTCTGCCCTTAAATTTTACACTTTGACACAAACTCATTTGTATTATGCCTTGTTTTATATTGCTTAATTGATTATGATCAAATATTTTATATTATATATTGTCAATGGCCGTAGGCCGTGAATTATATTAAATAAATAAATAAATAAATGTGTAAATTATTATAATTGTGATGTTGATCGTAAATAAATAAATTACGCATATTTAACTCGACATTTTTACTACCACAACATTTGATATCAGTATTCGCGGGTGTGTATTGAATCCCGTGAAGCAAATTGATTGATATTAATATTATCACTATACATGCATAATATGTTATTATAATACATACATACCACGAAACAATCGAAACTCCTCTAATATTTTTACAAAGGGTACCCACATGTTTGGAGTATAGACTTCTAATCAAGTGGTGCTGAGTTCGAATCTCGGTGCTGACGATGTATTCTGCACTTCACGACACAAGCTTTTACTTAATTTAAAGTGTGCAAGAATGTTTTTTTTTTTAATATAAAAGGATCTGGACTTGCATGCACAAACCCAAATACTTTCCTGCGCGCTTTACTCTAGGTTAAAAGTCTGTATCGCAAAGTGTGAAATATATCGCCAGCTTTGGGGTTCGAACTCGGCAGCCGCCCTTTGGTTTGTATACACAAGACAAGATCCTTTTTTATAAATCTCATATTTTAGCAGGTCTTTAAACACTAGTCCAAGCATAATATTACCATAATTTCTATTAAACTCAATAATGATACAAATTTAATAACAGATATCTTAAGCGCTAGTATACTCTAGGTTAGTGATGAGCAAAATCAGTCATAGAACAAAACCAAGACCAAGACTGCTTTTTCGGTGCAAGACCAAGGCCAAGACAGGCTGTGCAAGATCAAGACCGAGCCTGCAAGACCAAGAGTCTGGCATGACTGGGTTTCAAGAGTCTTACTAGTCTTGCAATGTTTTATCATAACACATTAAAAGATTAGGAAGCATAATAAATAACGATATTATAAATTATAACACTGATAAGTATTGGTAATAACAAGTAGGCTTTTAGATTTTAAACGGCGTCAGTTTTAGATTTTTTTTTAAATAGGTAATCAAAACCTTTGTATTACTAGACTTTCAAAATTGAAATATTATAGCCGCGTTGTATATCAAATTGAAGGTAATTGAATCCAGAATAGATTAACACTAAATATTTGGGATCTGTAGATGGAATGGTTTTTGAGCGGTGGGTGTTGGAAGACTACTGAATGTTGAAAATACCAAGGCTGAGTATGCAAGACCAGGACCGAGACCAAGACTAATATGTAAATGCAAGACCAATACCAAGACCTCTTGGTCTTGGTCTTGCAAATGCTCATCTCTACTCTAGGTACCACGTACCACAAGTACTCGCAATGATATTATAAGATTAAGTATATATAAAGTTAGACAAGGTGATTGATCGACAGAGCAGCTTGTCGGAAACTGAGGCAATATTAAGTATATTAAATTAATTCAACATAATCTTTTAAATTGTATATCTGTTAATTTATTCATTGTACACTAAAATAAGTAAGTAATCGTAATTGTAAAAACCAAGATTTTATTACTTCACATCTTCTGTTTTTCGCGGTCTTCCAAACAATACCAAGCACGCCCTTCCGGTTGAACCTTCCGACGCCTTTCCTTGGATTCCTTCATTCAATGACAGAAACTCATTTCCCGAAAGTCGCGGAGATTTGTTTTTGTTTTGTATTTATAATATGCATTAAAATCTAAGGAATGACCTTGAAAGTTTTTTGATTGAAGCGAAATTAACCCCAAAGGGTGGAAAAAACGCTATTTTTTTACATTTTTTCATATGATTTTTCATGCGATTTAGAGCCTTAATGTCGCGGGAAATGACCGTGACGCCAAAGTGGGGACCGTGACGGAAGTAAAATGTAAAGGAAGTTAAATAATCCGTTAACAATTTTTGGAGGTGAGAAAAGCGTTAAATCGTTAGCCAAAATGTTAACTTCGTTAATTAACGATTAACGGATTAACGCTTTTCTGCCGGAGCTCTGGTGATGGGTACTGATAAAATGCATATTTTATATAACTGGGTAATGCCGGGTATAGAAGTTAGCTAGTAGGTACTATTGCTCCATTACGATTTTGTTAATGTTAATCAAAATGGAAATTATGTACACATTTCTGAAATTAATATTCTCTAAATCAAAATAACTCCTGTATAAGAAATATGATTGACATAATATTACAATTCACATGAATAACATTCAAAACTAAAGAAAAGTTTGAAAGACGAAAAGTTAAAAGGGTTAACTGGAAGAAATCGCAGTCCTGCGATAAGTTCGCCCTAGTGAACAACGATTTATAATCTGTACTATGTCCATTGTTTTATATTTATATGTATTTGTGGTTCACTTAAAGTTTAAATAAATAAAAAAAATCTGCTATGTGGGGGAGAGGTTCTGGGTTTGATTCTCGGGTGAGGTGAACTGAAATGGCGAATGTTTCTCAAATAAAAGTGATCATCATGAGCCCGGCAATGTTCATTTCCAACTGTTGTAGGAATACTTTAGAGATGGACATATGAATAGTAAAAAGTGGTATGGTATGGTAAATTAGGGAAATGAGTGACTGCAAGACTGGTGTTGTGACAAGAATGAAAGTGTATAAACTCAGATGGTTTGGGCATGTTGAGAGAATGAAAGATGACAGGATGACAAAAAATATATATTTGAGTGAGCGAAGAGTGGTGAGGAAGCGCGGCCGCCCGAGACTGACCTGGTCCAATCATGTCGACCAGATCCTCAACGATGGACGCGTTTTGAGAAAAAGGAATCGGAGAGCGTGTATGAGAAATCGCATGAATGTGACGGAGGTGTGTGTGCAAGGATAGGGCTGTCTGGCGCTCTATCCTCTCTGCCTACCCTGCAATGGACGTGGCGTGAGGGTATAGATAGATAGATAGGTAAAGGTAAAAAAAGAAACTTAATAAATTGTGAGAAATGTTCTACTTCATCCTGAAGATGGCAGAAGTATCGCTGCTGAAAGCTAGAGAAGATCAACAGACACGCGACCAACACCCGAATAACCTAAAAGGAACAATATATATACCATGCTGCGAAAACCTACAACATCATTTGAGAAATGTTCTGTTGGTCATTTTTTTTTCAACAAATCTCGTACTTTTTGTGACGTTCTATAAATTTTTACTACACACGAAAAAGATGTTAGATTAAAGTACTCTTAGAATAAAACACAACATCAAAACCACTTTCAGTGGCCCTAAAGATAAGCAGGCGAAAAAATAATATTTATCTAAGACCCTTTGAACCCTTAACCACTGACGTTACGTCTGAAGGACGTAAGTACAAATTTAAACCATTATAATGCAGTGTTTTACGCGCACGAACTTGTCCTTCCCTACACCTTTCTAGGTTTCTGTGACGAAAGCGTAGCGGGCATGAAGGGACGTGCAGTGCGCTTATAACAGGTAAATATCAATCTTCAACGAGAGTGAGCAAATCGAACATTGAAAATTTTCGTGTTTAGATTTTGTTATTATTTAATACGTTTAAAAGACATTATAATATCTTCCAATTTACATTTCAATACTCAACATAATATAAATAGATGATAAATTGAGTTTATAACTTGTTAAAGAAAGACTGTTTTTATTGCACGCCCCAGATATTTAACAAATAATTTATAACCAAAAATAATTGTATAATATTTCAATAACGACACCACACGTCTATTGGACGTATGTCAGTGTTTATGTTAGTAAAAAACACGTTAGTGGTTAAGGGTTAAAATACTCACCAGAATTAGGTACGTAGACCTTCACGTCTTCATGATATTACCCTGTTTACTGTTTTATCAATATTTACTAAGTATTATTATTATTAGGTTGGTACTCCTTTCGATAGCAAGCAGTTCTAATCCTGATATTGGTACGACCGAGTAGATCTAGTCCAACGAAAAAGAGATGCCAAAAAATTGATCGGATTCCGGGAAACTCACTCGGAAAATGGCTCATTCTTTATACAAAGTGCGTCGAATAGTACCTCATTTAATTAATACTACCTAACTATGACGTCATGACCATTTCCCGTGGCATTAAGGGTCAAAATCGTATGAACAATCGCATGGTAAAATGGTAAAAATAGCGTTTTTACATTTTTTGGGGTTAATTTCGCTTCAATCGGAAAACTTTTGCGGTCATTCCCTTGATTTTAATGCATATTGTCGATACAAAAAAAATCTCCTCGTCTTTCGGGAAACAAATTGCCATCTTTCGGAAAAAAGATCAGAGGTATTTTTCACTTTTTTTTAGAAATCTATACAAGATATAAATATCTCTTACGGTCATTCCTTAGACAAAGGTTCAGTGTATCTACTCTATTTTTCCAAAGCATATTTAATAACGGTTGTCGAGATCTAAGGTCTCCCGTTTTTAGAGATTTTTGAAATATCAGTATATGCCTTCTTTTAAATTAGAATCAACCCGGATGCACTATGAAACATCTCTCACTTACCGGGAAAACTGTGGGCACTTTGCCCTTCACCACTTACCACTTCGTGCCAGCGCCTTACAATCTTGATTCAAATCCCAGTTCCCTCTTTATTCCAAATCCCCAAGGCCGTAACTTAAACGTTATAACCACTGCGCCTTCCCCACCTTGGGAGAGAACAACAGGTTTCTTGCAAAGTTATTCTATTTTCCATTTTTCATGTTTCTATTTAAGAGTATCCATATTAACATTTCAAAAATTTCTTAAAAACGAGAGACCTTATATCTCGACAACCGTTACTAAATATGCTTTGGAACAAAATAGGGTAGATACATTGAATCTTTATCTAGAGAATGGCCGTAAAACATTTTTTATATTTTGTGTAGATTTCTTAGAAAAAAATGTGAAAAAAACACCTCTGATTTTGAAGACGGCAACTCGTTTTCCGAAAGTCGCATTGATTCTTGCAGTCGATTTTTGTACTGATAATATGCATTTAAATCTAGAAAATGACCGTAAAAGTTTTTTGATTGAAGCGAAATTAACCCCCGAAAAATGGAAAAAACGCTATTTTTTACATTTTACTATGCGATTGTTCGTGCTATTTTGAACCTTAATTAATGAAACGACCATGACGTCATGGTTGGCTCTCGATTCTTAAGTCTATTTTAATTCTGTTACTTGCTAATATTTTTCACGAGGTGTCCAAATTTTAAAGACATTTCATTGTTCTAGGGGTTACTGTTAATTAAAAAATGCAGTTTAGAAAGAAATATTAAGGTAGGTATAATAAATTATTTTGTCTACCTGTTCCTTCATTTAATTAAAAATAGGTATTCTTCTCAATTTCTTTAAGAATCTAAGTAGGTACACGTTCAGCAATGGAGTTTACCACCAACTTTGAATGTTTTGAATTTTGAATGAACTGTGGGAACCAAATGCAAACGTTATTATTCTTAGCTGGATTTGGAAAATTCGGTGCAATCAAAATTAAATTAAGTGATGCTATGTAAGTAGAGAAACTTGCGAAACAGAGGATATCGTGCGGTGGAGCCGGAAGGGAAGACGATTCTGGCGGGACCATGTTAATAGAATGGATGAAACAACACCTCGCCCACGTTGCTACAAATGAAATCTCCATAGGTCTACGGCTGCCAGGAAGACCACCAAAAAGATGAAGAGATAGCTGGTCTTCCACATCCCAAGAAGGAGTATCAAACGCCGAAACAAACAGAAGAAAAAGATGCTAAGTCGTGCATAAATAAATAAATAAATAACTGTAAATTCTTTCATCACTCAGGGTTGTACAAGAAATAAAATAAATAAAATCATCTGTTCGAGGCTGCATTAAGTAAAACCTGATTTAAAGTACGATAAATCCACGACACAGAATAAAATTCAATTATTGAGGAATACCTAAAGAAAGGATTAAATTTTTTATTTTTGTTTTTAAAATCCCTTCTGCGTCGATGTATTCTTGAGAGATGTCATTTTATTTCCATTATTACTCTCGATACATCGTTTCACTAATAGACAAAGCCAATTATATTTTTACCTCATGTTTTCTGACTCCGACAAGGTAAAAATATGTTTCAAGAATTATTAATATAATTGCTAAATTTTGGCCTATAAATCTGACTAGGGCAACAATGCTACATACATTTGTGAATCTCACAATTTAAAATAAGTATTTAGAAAATTTGACCAGCTTTTGGAGCTTAACTGACAGCTCCGCTGCTATTTCTTTTAGAGTAAAATTGTAGTTACATAGATATAGTACTATATGTCAAAGTAGGAAATTTTTTGTCCTTTCACTGTGCATAGACATGTATTTTTTTTATAAATATTTACAAAACTCGCAAAGCATCGCAAAAAACATATGTTTTGCATTCGTGCCCTGAAAATGGATGTCTTCCATTGTGCCGCTGAACCTAGTGAACTGATATTCTTCGACGATGTGGTTTACAGACTCCACCCCATCACAAGGGTAGTTGGGGTTGTCCCGCTTGCCCCATCTGTAGAGGAGAAGGCCACACCTTCCATGGTTCAGGTTGCACGCACCAGAGGTGGCGTGGTAAATTGCTACCACCAGCTGGCATTGTTGTAGGGTCGTTTAAGAAATTTGGATTAAAGAAGCTGACATAATCGCGAATGTCTGACGAAAATTTCATCGAATTGAAAACAAAAATATTATAACATCGATGATTTCTTATTACTTTGTTGTATAACATCACTATTTAGAATTGAATTGTAACAAAGTGGTACGTATAGCTTCCCAAAGCCAGACAGGAAATTAGGTTGGATAAACTGCTGGAAGATGTTGGAGGAAGACGAGACAAGACAAAAGGAAAGAATAAAAAGGAACTGGTTCTACCACTTCTACTCTACTTACCACTAAGCCTGATTTAGTTTTTTTTAATTACCGGAGAAGAGTTTATGGTTCAAGTAAAATGGATTCTTGGTATTTTATTGAAACGGGACTGTTGTTCACGTGCAATTCAACGAATACGATTTATTCCCAATTGTGTTAGAAATTGATGATGTAAAAGTTGGACAGTGATTTTGAGTTAAATGAATAAATAGAAATAAAGAAACACGTACTAAGTACATTTTTTAAAGGATCTGGGCTTGCATACACAAACCTAAATAATTTCCTGTACACCTTGCACTATAGGCTAAAAGCCCGTATCGCAAAGTGTGGAATACATCGCCACCGCCGGGGTTTGAAACTGGCTCCTGCCACTTGAGAGACTGCTGCCTCAACCAACTGCGCCAACCATGTACTCTTTATATGTACTTTTTATATGTATATTTATATATTTACTTATTTTAATATTTGTTGACCTGGACAAAATCTGACTTAAGACCTGGATTTCTTTTCCTTTCATATGATATCACACGGCACACATGACCCCACACGATCCATGGATCCCTTTGAAACCCAATACATCTTTTTGTCCCTAAGTAGTCAGGAAGTGGTCGAAAAATTTATTGTAAGATTTGCCCACAAACCCAAAAACAAAAACAAAACAAAAAACACCACAGTGAAGTTAAATAAAATCTTGCAAAAATAGCGACAGTTGAGATTTGACTCGGTTTCTTCTTCGCCCTCGCCTTTGTCCCATTTACTTGGGGTCGGATATCCTAGTCCTCATCCTCCAAGTACTTTTGTCCCCCGCATCTTCAGCACGAAGCCTCGCTTCCTTCAGGTCTCTTGCGATTGTGGACATCACTGTAGTCAGGGGTCTGCCTGGTCTTCTGGGCCCCACTTCTACGTCCTTGTGAGATCTGACTCGGACTCGGAGATTCTATGTGAGATTTGACTCGGTGAGTTATAAATAAGAAGGCGGTATATTCGTCGCGGCGCACCATCCTTGAAAGTTAATTTTGTTCCAGTTCCCGTCTTCGGGAAGTTTGTTTTGTACAAATATTGGCTCGGTGGTTTATTAGTACACACTCGTGTCCTTGCTCTTTTATTGCTAAAGTCAAGGTTCAATGCTTGCTTTCAAGTAAACATTATTATTGCATACTTGTTTGTTGGTACTATTACAACTTCTCCACCCTTTCACGTTTATTTATTTATTCTTTATGTGTGCGTGTGCGATGGGTGAGTGTGTAAGCGAGATTGAATATGGGTGTGTGAGACGACCGTAATGAACTTATATGTTTTACTTTAACTGTGGCGCGTGCTTGGTGACAGCTGATTTATGAATGGACTAATTGTCTTTCTTCATGTTATACTTATATCTATAGTTGTTATCTGTTTTGTGCTTGTATTTGTAATAAAATTAAATTAAGTAAACATTAGCTGTCATAGATCGCAGCACTGTGGTATAAGCTCGCCCTAGTGAACAAATGTTATGTTTTATATTCGTAATGTTAACAAGTCTCTGTATTTTGTTCACCAAAACTGTAAATAAATAAAAAAACAATAAATATACAAACAAATAAAGAAAAATATAATGTATATGCGAGAAAATACACATTACACGTCCATAACACAAGTAATGCTCACTAGGGCGAGCTGATCGCTTAACTATGATCTCTTCCAGCTAACCCAGCTACTATCCTCAAAGGAATATAAGAAAATGCATATAACTTTTTCTATCCGCTATTCCTAGTAAAGTGCATACTTAATACATAGTCAGCGCCAGGATTTGAACACCTCCTCATTTGGAGACAGGCTCTTCATCCAAGTACCTATCTGTTCAAAATTATATGCTCATATAAGTACTTTCTTCTTTTCAGATGCCAGCCCAGAATTACTCTACTGGTTTTCGGAGCAGACCTTACAGCCTGGACCCTCGGTGTCTCTGAAGTGCGTGGCTGCTGGAAGCCCACCCCCCAGATTCACCTGGACACTGGATGGGTTCCCATTGCCTGATAACACTAGGTAAGACTTGACAACACACTTCTTAGCATTATCAGCCGAAAAAGTCTAGATAATATCATTCATGATTGATATACGAGGGTAGGCTGAGAACTTCGCGGCCTTGAGAAAAAAATGTACTGGAGTATGGTTAGATTTTCTTATTATTTTTTTATACGATCTATTCGAAGTTGAATACACTTTTGCTAGTCACGTTTCAAAGCTAGGATCCTAGTTTTATTGAAGAAATTGTAAAGGTCTTCAAAATATTGCTCCGCGTTCACTGTAACACCGTTAACTGAGTCAATTTTTTTACAAGCTGCAATTTTTTTTGGCTTATGAATGAGGGGAAGGTCTGACGATTCCATTTTAGGTAAATAAGGCAGATGTTTTACCAATTGGAAGCCATTGGCATGCAATTTGGCTATGAAAATTGTTTTTCTGTGAACTGGCTCAGAGTCGCGGTGAAAGATCACGACTTTGGCCAATTTTCCGGCTCTTTCCGCGTTGGTAATTTATCGCAATTGGATTATTAGGTTAGCATAGTACTTCCCACTTCTTTCTTTGCCCTTATTTAAGTTGTCTATAGCCCTAAATTCCCAAAAAACGAATGCCATCACATTTCCAGTTGACAAAGGAGACATCGATTCCTTTGAAGACGGAAAATCACCATGCCGCCACTATTTTGATTATTTTTGGGATCTGTTAAATCCAGGTCTCATCCACGGTGACATGTCGAAAAAAAAAATCTTCAGGATCAGCTTCAAACCTGGCCAAAAAATCCAATGAAAATCGAAAACGAACACATGTTTGTTCGGCCTTAAAAATGAGTCAAAGGCGTTGGCACCCTGCGAACAGAAAGCTTATACAAGCCCTGTTCTGAAGTTAATTTGAAATTCATTCATTCACATAAGACCTTTAGGATCTCAGCTATCTGACAGGCACTAATTTGGCGATCTTTCTGAACCACATCCATGTTTTTATCAACGTTTTTCGAAACAACTGCAGATTATTGCCATCCACTGCGAGGGTTTTCTTAAACACCTTGTTGACCACATTTAAAATCTGCTACCCATTATTTGACTACCGCATATGATAGAGCAGACTCCAATTATATATGTGGCATCTTTTAAAAAGTTTGTTTTGATATATAGCCTGTGATAATAAAACATTTTATCGTGGATCATGGTTGAAAATTTCTCATTTACACAAAAATCTTAAACACGTTGAATTAAACATGGTGCCAAGAGTGCCAGCATAGTCCTTTGATGCCAAATTTTGCCAGTGGCTTTGGAAAGGTTTAATTTATCAATATCAATAATAAATTTAAACTGGCCAGTACATTTTTTTCTCAAGGCCGCGAAGTTCTCAGCCTACCCTCGTATTATAAACTCATCGGCCTAATACTGGAAAACATTCACCTAATATGACGGATATCAGAGGATAAGGTTCAGATAAACTATACAAGCGTTTTGCTTCAGCAAATGGTAGCTCAGTGTAGCTCTTAAAGCTCTCGACCCAACTATGACGTCACGGTCATTTCCCACGGCATTAGGGTTCAAAATCGCGCATGAACAATCAAAGTAATCAAAATTTACATCCAAAACATAATTAAAGTAATCAAAATTTTGAATGTTGAAGCAGACAACAACTACAACAGATAAAGTTAAATATAAGCTTTGCACAATAAAAATGCCAAGGTAAAAATATTAGCTAGGTACTTACGTTAAAATTAATGTTTCTATGTCAGTTGAATAATTGATGACTTGTTAAATACACTAAGATAAGACTAAGCTACTGAATATTCTATTCTGAAATGAAGAATGGCGGAGTACGCAAGGGCCGATCTTATAAACGTTAGTGTATCGACGATTAACTAACGGATGGCCGTCCGTAAATAATGTGTAAATTTTATTGCCGGCATACTCAATTTCTCAAGCTTCTGGACAACACGTATACCTGTCGACAAAACATCTGAAATTTTAGCAATGATGTATCCCTGGTGCTTAAAGTTGCATTCTTACACGACAAATTTTTCGAGCAATAATTGTAGCCACTCGTACAAATCGCAATATATAGCAATTATTTCGGCAATATTTAAAACGAGACAACGATATTGCGTGAATTGACTAAAATGTACAAACCAATGGATATTCAGCAATTCGTGTCGCCGACATCATGATAATTACATATCTTTCTTGTTTGCACGCAATATCCTTGTCTCGCTTTAAATATTGCCGAAATAATGTTAATCAATACTATTTGTACGAGATTAATTAAGAGCGCAATTATTGCTCGTGTAATAGTACACCTTAAAGTCTGACGGTATAATTTTACGGAATTTCGACTGACGGATTGTTATAAAACTGAAAAAGAGCGTTTATAGTAAACTTCGGCTTATTTAAACTGAAATGTAACTTTACGTGTCCGGGTGGGTCATACCCTGCCTCTCCAATATGCGGCGACATACATCGCCTTGTAACTAACGGACGTTTATAAGATCGGCCCTTAGTAGATTCTCTTTCTACTCACACCAGGACTACCTGATCCCCGTCAGGTGAAAATGAATAATAATAAGGGTAGCTAATGAATGACTGGAGGAAATGAATGATTATGTTTATCTGGCTGGGAAGTCTGTTCATGAAAGATGAGTGATTTGAAAGAAGATGATTAAAAAGTTATCCCACCGAATATTAATTATTATTTTCCAAGTCGAAATGTTGTTAATAAATAATTTAGTGAGATATTGACTTAATCCAATATTAGACAGTTCACATTTACGAAATAATGTCCCAATCAAAAGTGAAATCATCTAATGGTGAAGCGTCTAAACACAAAAATGATGCGATCACCATATGAATTGTCACCAGGCCCGGACAGACTGGCCTGATTGTAACACTATAATTCTGGATTGCACCAACTTTTTAGGTGAGAAATAGTGGAGATAGGAGCCACCTATCAATATTTTTCGTTCAAAATTTGTGCTAGGTGACTCCTGTCACCGCTATTCCTCACCTAAGAAGTTGGTGAAATCCAGCAATTATGTTTTTAGAGATGAGGGAATTCCCTGAATTATCCATGCAAAAGTGAAGCGTGGAATATTACGTTGCGTTCCATGTTTTACAAACTGCCAAATTATTGGCGAATGGTGGACTGGATTATGTCTGTATAGATAACTCCTAGACTTATTTTTATGTTTTATGTTCTTTCCAGGTTTTTGGTGGGTCAGTACGTCACAATCCATGACGATGTGATATCCCACGTCAACATATCACACATCAAGGAAACTGACGGTGGGGAGTACACCTGCACAGCTCAGAATTCTGCTGGGAAGACCTCGCATGGAGCCAGAGTGAATGTCTACGGTCCCCCATTTATCAGAGAGATGCCCAGATTGACGGCAGTTGCTGGGACGGACTTGGTTGTCAAATGTCCGGCTGCCGGACATCCCTTGGAGGCCATTACATGGGAGAGAGGTAAGGCACCTTATAATTAAACATTTGTACTCATTAAACACTTCTATACGTTTTACAGATAGCTTAAATTTTTCCATATCTTCGTTGTTGGTTCTCCGGGTTTCCTTTCCGGGTGTAGAGTGGTTGAATGACCGAGATATGGATTCATCACGCTGCGAAAGCCTACAAGATTATCTCAAATTTTATTTAGTGTATCCTAATTCCTGGTATGGGTCTGGTCTCTGTAGAGATCCTAGTCGTCTGGTGGACAGTTACCAAGTGGCTCTGCTCTGGTATGCCTGGCCTCACTACTACACTACATGGTGCTACACCAATAGTAGGAGGAGCCACACCTATATGACATCAGCTCCAGTACTATGGGATGTACATTACATTGGGGTTAACACTGGAATGTGCCTACTAAATGGAGAATTGATGAGTGATTGTGAGAAGGATGTTTTGATTAGAGTGAAAGTGAATATGTTGAAATTGTTAGGTCGATAGAGAGATAACGAAAGGATAACAAGGAAGAGGTGTAAAGAATCGCGTCCGTCCAAGAACCACTTGTCTTGACCAGATGCTGAAGGACAAACGTGACGTAGAGTGTACAGAATTTCGCGAATGTGACGGAAGCAAGAAGTTTGTGTATGGATAGGCAAGTTTGTCGTTCTGTCTATTTGCATACACCGCAAAAGACACTGGATAGGGGGATAGTAAAATATAATCTCGATGTTTTTGACCGTCGGTACTTGGTTGAAGTCCATTTTTAAGAAAAAAATGAAAAACTATATATTTAGATTACAATCCACAAAAAAATGACTTAAGCTTTCGCGACTAGTATTCGAGGATTTTTACCCTCATCATCAGGTGATTTGCACCCTCATCATCACCTTTGAATACTAGTCGCGAAAGATAAAGTCATTTTTTGTGGATTTATTAATCTAAATTTAGTTTTTTTTATTTTTTCCCCATAGTAAAATATATTGTTATCATGATGAATTTGAATACGATTTGTTCCCATTATACTAGGAATGAAAAATACAGAAAAATGTCGGTATGTGTTGTTACTCCCTGTATAATAGAGTGTAGTAGTACATTGTTGATTCAATCATCGAGTCGTGGTGGAAATTGACATGAAAAGGAGATAAAATCTGATAGGAAGTTGGATTTATGGGAAACTCGTGGGTAGGCACCTACTATACCGACATACACTACACACTACACAGCCAGTAATGGAATATCAGAACACCCTGTTTATCTCGAATGAGATGAATATACAGTCCACTTAGTGCTAGAATCAACTAACGCAGAAAACGTGATTTTTGTGTTGAAGTTTTGAGAGATACGTTTGCGGATAGCATTGCTGGGATCGCGTTCAACTGTCGAGCCACTATTTATTTATTTATTTATTAAAGTTTTCACGGTTTACATCTTTACAATATAAAAAAAAGAAACAGGCAATCATTATAAAATCACAATAATAAAGCAATGTTGACAAAAATTCAAGGTAAACGTAAAACGTTAGTTGTGAGTAAATAACAAAAAGCAAAACAATAAAAATAGTGAGCAAACAAAATTTCAATAAAAATTCATAATAATAGAAACAATGATAAAATAAATTCGCAATAAAAATCGACTTAAGATTCGCTTACACGAACAACTGTTGCAATTAATTGCTCTAGTTGGGGCAATACTAGCTGCCGAGCAATTATCGCACGAAAAATCGCCCGTGTAAGAGAACCATTACGCCTTACTACACACAACAAAATCTTTTCGAATACGAAAGATTCGGTTTGTTTCGAGAGTCGATTTACATAATTTACGTTCACTAGGGTGAGCTGATGTCACTAAATTTAAAAATTTTAGGTAGGTACCTAAACCTAAGCGTTCACTAACGCGAGATAAATTGACTTAATTTCGGTTTGTCCCATTGAACGTTTGTCTTAAATATTTAAATTGATAATTAAGGGTGAACTTGATAAAAAAAATGCATAGGTAAGCACATTGCTCCCATGTATTTATGCAACTTGAAAAGGATAAATTGACCAGGGGACCTGTTGTATTCGAGGGACCAACTTTCGGGGGACGAACCTTCCAAAGGACGAACTGTCAGAGAGATAAACTGTCGAAGAAAGAAATTTCCTCATCACTTTTTTTATTTATTTATTCCAATGGAACATTATAGATACTACATGAAGAGTTAAAGTAACGCCCAGTTACAAGAGTAGACACATTTGGTTGATCGGTCAATAGTAACAACAAATACATAAAAATATAATAACAGTCTCAACTATCATTTCTAAAAAATGGATTTGTTGAATTTTGAAGGTATGTGGATAGAGATGTGTACGTACACAAAACACGTATGTGTTACTATTTTATGTAAGTGTTAGTGATAATATTATATTATTATGTGTGTACATGTATTGGTATGCGATGAAAGTAGTGGTGACTAGTTAGGGTGTCCCGTCAATGTATGGAGCATTTTTTTACGAATATCGGAACGTAAGAGGTGTAAAAATTTGGGTATTTACGAGTAGTTTCAGACTGCATACTTAGGTTTTAATTATGATACTACTTTTAGACCTCTACCAGGCCCTAAAGATATTGTGAAAAATGATGTATCAGACATGGAGAAATTGTAGGTACTAGAGAAGCAATTCCATACGAATTATCAGTTTGAAATTTGCATCCACCGAATTAGAAGCATAATTTAGACACATTCATAACAACTGGTAAAGATTTTTTTGACGAAGAAAGGAAATAATGTGACCCTTTTTGTTCTAGACCACTTTGTAAAATACTTGTCGCGTGCTATCACTGGCAATACCTAAAGACTGAAGTACCTGGGGTGGCAAAAGTCCAATAGTGGCAAATGGTTTTACCTGCCAGTTTTGACTCCCAGTTTTATCTCCAGTCTGTAATTCCTTTAGGGTTTCAGATACAAATCTTCATCTTTAGGGGCCTGGTAGAGGTCTAAAAGTAGTAACACTGGTAGAGCAAGTAAGAGCAAGAGGAGCAGCACCATGAAGAGGATAAATTCATATGAAATTCTACATGCGACTCTCCTAAGGTAGGGGAGATTCTGGGTGGAGATATTTCGGTCCCCTATAGATACGTAGGAGAGTCGCATGTAGAATTTCATATGAATTTATCCTCTTCTGGGTGCTGCTACTCTTGCTCTTTATTCAATCAATAATATTATCTATCTCTGTTTTTGTATGGAAATTATTTAGGGGTGGAAGCCTGCCTAGGTGGAAGTTGGTGGAATTGGGCATAAAAGTAGTAGAAAGTACTCGTTAATACCCAAATTTTGACACCTCTTCTGCTCCGATAGTCGTAGAAAAATATCTCCATACATTGACAGGCCACCCTACTAGTACGTGCTGAGATTGAGTAGGAAATAGTGGGACTGGGATATATTATGAGGAACGAATTGCTTATTTGTTGCTTGCTTTCCCCCGTACATACATCAGAGTCATATTATTTTGTATTACCTACGTGAAATCTCGTCACACAGTCTAACAACATACGTGCAATTTATTATTTCATACGAGCAATACGCGGTACGTTTCCTGAATATACGAGTATTTCATACAGAGGACAATAATTAGGACATACGTCACCAGGGGGCGCTAGGAGGCGGTAGAGAAGTAAATCGGAATAGTTTTTTGTATAAAATGGATCTTGGCCCCATGTATGGGATGTATGCCAAAACCCAATTACTTTCCTACACTTCACAGTAAGCTAAAAGCTTGTATTGTAAAGTGCAGAATACATCGCCATTACTGAGATTTGAACCCGTCATCTCCCGATCTCTCGGTCCCAACCAATTTCAAGGCATATTATCAATATGAAAAAAATCTCTACGTCTTTCGGGAAACGAGTTTATGTCTTTCGGAAAAAAGATTGGAGGTGTTTTTCACACATTTTTTGAGAAATCTGTACAAGATATAAAAAATCTTTTACGGTTATTCGCTAGATAAAGGTTCAATGTATCTACTCTATTTTGTTCCAAAGCATATTTAGTAACGGTTGTCAAGATCTAAGGTCTCCCGTCTTTAGAATTTTTTGAAATGTCAATATGCCTACTCTTAAAAACATTTTTTTTAAATTACTTATTATTATTACGTAAGCAGCACCAACTTAGCAATACTAATTTTCTATCCATGCGAAAAGTTATATTGGCCAGACTGAATTTCCATTTACGAGAATCCTGATGAATAACTTTAAATCTCATTTTCTTCGTCCTCTAATTTGATTCGTAGTGTTGGTAGCAATGTTGGATTATTTGAAGATTGAATTCGTAGTTAATTGCTCTTGAATATTTTGGATAACAAGCGATCATTGTTCGTTAGGTTGTTGACTTGGATTCAGAGTACTTTATGTTTAGTTAGTAGTACTACAAGCTTTATAAGTTTACTAGCTGAAACCCGTCAAATATGACTCTGTTTGTGGGTTCGGGTCTGCGTTTTTTGTCATTAATTTTCACCAAGCGAGTCAACGGGCAATTATCGCACGAAGACCGAACGTATTTGAGATATGAGAATACTAATAAGAGTAACTTGATAGATATTTATTTAATAATGTATAAAAATGAACCGGACCAGCTTAACAGCGACTATTGTCTCCTTAGCACCAGTCCAGTTACAGGTTGTGATAACAAAGTGGCAGGTACTTACATGCTAATACACGGATAACTGATGTACATAAACACCAAAACACATAACACAATAATACTTACTTACTGCTAGCCACTTGCGTTCCACTGCTGGACAAAGGCCTCTTCTAAACTCTTCCACTGTCTTCTATCTTGGGCTATCTGCTGCCATCTACGACCCGTAAGCTGGACAATGTCATCTGTCCACCTTTTCTGTGGTCTTCCTACGCCTCTTTTGTTCTCCCAGGAACTCCACTTCAGGATTTTAGTTGCCCATCTGACACTGTCCTGTCTCGCCACGTGTCCCGCCCACTGCCATTTTAGCTTTGCTGTTCTTTCTGCGATGTCGGCAACTTTTGTTCGACGTCTGATCTCCTCATTTCTAAAAGTAACCGTAGTAAAAGTAAAACCATATCTTATTAACACATTAAGTTTGCTCCTGTGAGACTTGTGAAAAAAAAAAGTGGACTGTATGTTCGAACAACTTGCAAAAGTTGCTACAGCTCCGCGTTACGCTGTTACTCGATTTCCAGCAGAATGATGTAAGTAGATTCTATTTGGTCAGGTTAGGTTTGCGTTGAATTGAGTTTTCATTTTAATTAATGTAAACTACATTTAACTACCCTTCACATCGACATTCAATAATCAATCAATTTACTGCGCAGTGTATTCAATTAGTTCTCAATTATCTACACATATAGAAATAAGTAGGCATATTTAATCATAAATTATTTTGAAAAACACAATTTACGTCTTAAAATTTTTCTTTAAAGCTTAACAAATTTCGCGCTAACATTCTCATACAAAATTTGAAAAAGTTTGAAAAAGAAAAACCAAATACCCGTTGCTGGACAATCTGTCGCCACGCGGTTCTGTTCCCCGCAAGGTGCATGGCCTGTAGATGGAAGGGGCCATCGTTGGCACCACCTGATCAGTCCATCTCATAGGTGAGCGTCCTCTTGGTCTTCGTCCCGGTGTTTTTCCTACTACGATTAATTTCTCGAGACTTTCTTCCCCTCTTCGAGCTATATGACCAAAAAACTGGAGAATTCGTTCTAGATAGATCGCGGACGACAATCTTGATGTGATACTCAGTTCTTGCAGGATGGTGACATTAGTTCTTCTTGCCGTCCACGGAATTCGCAGCATCCGTCTCCAGCACCACATCTCGAAAGCGTCTATTCTGCTCCTCTCCCTCGCTCTTAAGGTCCAAGATTCTACCCCATATAGGTGGATGGAGAACACTAGAGCATCATAATATAACATCATTACAAATTATTGTGAATTACATAGTATTCATAGTAAAAATAGGGGTGAGTTTGGCTCGTATTTACGTAGGGCCGGCGGGGCAGGGTAAAGATTTGAAAACTTAGCGGTATGCTAAGGGACGATTAGCGGATATTAATGTCGTATGAATAAGTTTATTCCTCTTACTCCGAGGCCAATTCTTTCTTGACAAACTGTACAACAAATCATGCAAATCGATTCTGCGTTATGATTTATCGAAAAAAAAAGCGAAAAGGGCTAATGGTGTGTAAGCTACCGTCAAAACACGTAGATTAAGGCTTTTTTCCAGCGAAAAATTGTCGAAGCATAAAAATTGCGTATATGTAATATTAAAATTACCCAGTCACGAAAGAAATCAATGGAATTTTTCTTTTTTGCGGTAGGTAGGTACCAGATAAAGAAATTATTTGAAAAATTGAATTCTTTTGTCTCGAGTAATAAATAATCTTTGTGTTCATTCACTGGATAAGACGAAAAATGCGTGAATAATTCATACAGGCCCGCACACTGAAAAGAAATGGCGACTGCCAGAGATACGTTTTTAGCCGAAATAATCCATGAGTAGTTAATAAAAAGAAAACGGGGTAGTTTTTTAAAATAATGAGACTAATAAGGTTCCATCTGTATGTAAAATATACGAGCGCTTGATACTTTGAAACAAGTGATCTCATTTTTCTCGGCAGTTTTGTCTTGGCATTTAGAATCTCTATCTAGAAATGTATTTTGTGCATATTTAATTTATTGTACGGCATGTGTCATATTTACAAAGCAGACGAGCAACAATATTGATCAAAATCATACAATTTCTAGTATCTAAACTACTATAATGTTTTGTAAATATGTAGAACAGTAATTCTGAATTTCACCTGAGGAATAGCGGAGATATGAGCCATCGAGCAAAAATTTCGTATGTAAAAAAGTAAGTGGCTCCAATCTCCACTATTCCTTACTTAAGAAGTTGGTGAGATCCAGCATAAAACTGACAGCTCCCTAAGTTGTTAATTACTTTTGCTGTTTACTCATTTATTTATTATTCATTAATTATTTAATTTAATTATTCAATTTCTTTTGTTTATTATTTGTTTGCTCATTTATGTATTGTTCATTTATTCGTTTGTTATTTTATTTATTCGTTCTGCTCTTTGTGAGTTGTTCTTGTTGTTTTTTTTATTTAAGTTCATGATATTGTGAGTAAAACGTTGAATCTTTACTTGTTTATTTATTGTTGATGTGTTAAGTAATGTAAAATTTACTGTTGTGACTGTCTGATTCCGTAAATAAAATAAAATGAAAAATGAAACATAAGTAAATTAATCATCACTTTCTTGTGTCACAGTGTAGAGACCTATATGAGCTATATATTCACTTGAGCCTTGGATCAGATAATAATATTGTAGAAATTGCATAGATTACTTGGATGAAGGAGGATTGAACAAAGGGATTTGGAGGATTGCCGTCAATGCCTGGATGGGTTCTTTAGAGTGTGAGATAAAGAAAATATACAGTCAATTGTCAATAATAGAAAAGTGTGTTTTGTAAACCGCGGCATTAGACAAGTTCTCTACAGCTTAAGGTTTTACTATCTTATCAATATAATATACTAAAAGCAGAAAAAACATTATATATATCTATCTATACTGTGACGTCATGGTCATTTCCCGCGGCATTAAAGTTCGAAATCGCATGATAAAATGGTAAAAGTTACGTTTTTTTCCATTTTTTGGGGTTAATTTCGCTTCAATCAAAAAGCTTTTACGGTCATTCCCTAGATTTAGAGTTGCTATCTTTCGGAAAAAGATCAGAGGTGTTTTTCACAATTTTGTTCGAGAAATCTATATACAAGATATAAAAAATCTTTTACGGTCATTCCCTAGATAGAAGTTCATTGTATATACTCTTTTTTTTCACAAAATATTTAGTAAGGTTGTCGAGATCTTACAGGTCTCCCATTTATTGAATTTTTTGAAATGTCAATATGCCTTCTCTTAAGTGTGTTTGACGAATTGCATTAATTTGACGGAAGCGAGAAGTGTGCATAAGGATAGGGAAGTCTGGAGATGTGCTATGTCTGACTATTCCGCAAGGGATGACGAGATGGGATGGGATAGAAAAAGAAGATTAAGTTTCACCTGAATTGTTCCATAATCCATATAATGTGTGTATAGTTTCCCCTTATTAACATTCCCCTCACGTCGCAAGGCAATTGTACCAACTTAAGCACAATAATAGAAACTACAATATTTAATGCAAATAACATCCAAATGTTTGTACTTTAATTAACCCTGAATAACACGCCTCACTACACTGTGTACTGAGTAGGCACCGCCTATACCACTGTCGCAGTGTTTAGTATTTATCAGGTGGTTTGAATTATATTAATTCTTACATAACCTTCCCACACTGACGGGAGGTAACTTTATTCACAATCGCCCCATGTATTACATTAAGGGTAAACCCACCTCCACCCCTGGATGTTTCAGGAGCCATAGCTCCTATATCATCCAGTCTTTTAAGCAAAACATTTTTTCATTGGAGGGCTCAAGGTTCGCCGGAAGGGCTCCCCTCAACAAACCCCTCCCGAAACTACTCTGAACACCCTTAATGTTCCTTGGAGGAGACTCTCACTGTAAGGATCTACACACTACTACATTTTTTTCTTCGCCCCATGTATTGTTGCATTTCTAACTGTTGAAAGGAGAGGGTGGTATTTTTAACACACCCGCAATCTATTGACGAAGGTCTGGGTTCGAATCCCAGCCGGGGTGAACTGAAATGGCGAATGTTTCTCGAGTGTAAAGTGATCACTTAAGCCAGCCGAGGTCGGCCTTAAACCCTACAATGTTCAATTGTTCATCCTTAATTCTTCGTTGTAGGAATTTATATATACTACGGAATGTAGGAAAAAATCCAACGCTTTACAAGAATAAAATTTGTAAATCAAAAATAAATAAATTGTGATTTTTAAAACTAAATATAATCAGAGCATGAATATTGACTGTAAGATATTGCGTTAGCAATAAGTCCGCCTTTTGGCACACAAGATTGTCTTATTTTTTGTAATCATTGTAATCATTTTGGTCAATAAAGATTTATTTATTTATTTTATTTATTTTATTGATGGTGCCAATTTCTAAATATCAAGCGTCACCTCATCTTCATTCGTCATCTGAGAATAGCAAGGTTGTTTTCTATTCTTTCTATCCCCTCATGCCTTGCGGAACAGGCAGAGAGAAAAGATTGGTGTATTGGTTTTAAATCATCCGTAGGCCTTATTTAAGGCACTTGGAATCGTCACGTTTACATATTGAACAAAATTTATACATTGCAAACTTATAAACAGTTACAGCAAAAATAAGAATGGAAACAAATTATAAAAAAGGTGTGGATTAGTTCGATGCAAGTCTGGATGTAAATTGTCCAGAACTACATTACGTCAATGACTACATACTTTTATAAAGAAATCAGTATAAATAGAAATAATATTATTCAACGCAGGTCTGGATGTAAATGGTCCAAAACTGCATTTCGTCAACAAAATATAATACTAATACAATAATTACGATGAGTCCGACTACATCTCTTGAATAGATTAATAAGATTTATCGACAAGGTGCTTTTTCACCTCTTTCCGAAAGACACCATCTAACTGCCTCAAGACGGCAGGAAAACTGTTGTGCATGCGCACACTAAGGCACAGAAAGCTTTTTGCTAGCTTCGCCGTCTACTATCAGATCGCCAGACATCCTTATTCTTGATAGTGATATTGTCTCTATTGTATCACCTCAGTTGGAGAGCGTTAACTAAATAGCTAGCAACTCTGGGAACCCTTAACATTTACACTGATTCCCTAATGCAAACATTATGCATGACTTGTGTACAAATAATATTTTGCATGTATCGCTCATGTAACATCAGGCCTCGCTAACGGGCATGGGGGCGTAGCAGGGGGGGGGGGTCGCTCTCCCCCCTAGGCAAATTAAATTTACCCAAAACTGTTCGAAATATTTATTAAATCTATGTATAAAGTCCATATTCACAGCAGTGGCGTATGTAGGTTTTCATTTCGGGGAGGGCGATCTAGTATTTGACTTTGGGGGGAGGGAAACTAGCCTGACCATTCTTAAACTGAAAAAACTCCTGTTATAATCTCATCACTAACATTCTAATCTATATGGGGTGGCATGGGCGTCGCCAGCTTCGGAGCTAGGGAGGGGCAACAAAAATTAAAAGTGAGTATTTAGTACAAAAAACGCGTAATAGCGCCTTTCTTTGGGCGACTTAATGAAGAAGGTCAAAATGTAGATTGGTTTTAAATACAGAAGTCATAGTAAATAGCGTCGCAGGCAACATTAAAAAAATGGGTGAAGTGCAATTTTTTTATGAAACAATTGCATTTTGATAGATTTTCGTGCTGAAAATTTATGATATGATGGGAAAATCTGTGTCAATAACGTGATTTTTATCATTTAGTATGAAAAAGTATATACCTATTCCAATTGGCGACGCCCATGTGGGGTGGTAAGATAAAATTAGAATAGAATAAATTACTTACTTACTGCTAGCCACTTGCGTTCCACTGCTGGACATAGGCCTTTTCTAAACTCTTCCACTGTCTTCTATCTTGGGCTATCTGCTGCCATCTACGACATGTAAGCTGGACAATGTCATCTGTCCACCTTTTCTGTGGCCTTCCTACGCCTCTTTTGTTCTCCCAGGGCCTCCACTTCAGGATTTTAGGTGTCCATCTGACACTGTCCTGTCTCGCCACGTGTCCCGCCCACTGCCATTTTTGCTTTGCTGTTCTTTCTGCGATGTCGGCAACTTTTGTTCGACGTCTGATCTCCTCATTTCTACATCATTTTATCTCGAAGACTGACGCCCAATAGAATGAATTAGAATAGAAATATTCAGTAATAAGTGACAAGTATTTATAAGGGTCATCTTGCGGTCAAAACTTTTCTACTCATGTATCACTAAAGAATTTCACAACTGAATAAGTTGAAACTCATGTTAATTGCAGATGGCGTAATACAATACATAGTAGGTAAATAAATTCAATGTAAATTTCAAACTATGTATGAGTAAATTCATGGGCGTCGGCAGGGAAGGGCAGGGGGGGACAGCTGCCCCCTCCCCTAGAGATTGGAATAGGTATATATTTTTTCATACTAAATGATAAAACCTCTCAAAAAATTACAATATACTACCTACCACACATTTTCTCTTCATATCATAAATTTTCTAAAACTAGTATGAAAATCCATCAGTTTCATAAAAAAATTGACTGCGGCGCTTTTTTATTGCTTTTTTTTTATAAAAAATACTTTCATAGATAATATTGTACAAATTATTATATACATTTTCATAGACCAACCACATAAACCAACCAAACCAATAAACAAACCACATCACGACACGATCTTCGTCACTATGTCTCACAAAAAAATATTCGTCTGCGGCGCTATTTAGGCGTTTTTTGTCCTATATCAATCCCCCCCCCCACCAGCTGCGACGCCCATGTGTATGAGTAAATTCTAAATAGTTCAAACTATTCCAAACTCCTTTAATAGTGGAACAATGATCTGTACCAGTATATCTATGTACAATCTACAGAGACGCCTTTCAAAGCAATTAGTATTAACTTACGTACATTGTGTAGTGTAGCATCTATAAATTAGTCGCTCTGTGTTAGTATTCCATTCACATATCATGGGGTCTATTTTATTCATTCGTTTTCATTTATATATTATCCAATGAAAGTACACAGAATTTAATACATATTATACATATATAAATGGTTTAGGCATGTTGAGATAATGAAGGATGACAAGAAAGATATATTTGAGCGAACGAAGTGAAGTGAGTAAACGCGACCTGGTCCGATCATGTCGACTAGATCCTCGAGGATGGACGCGTTTTGAGTAAAAGGAATCGGAGAGCGTGTATGATAGATTGCATGAATGTGACGAAAGCTAGGAGTGTGTGTAAGGGTAGGGCTGTCTGGCGCTCTGTCCTCTCTGCCTACCCTGCAAGGGACGTGGCGTGATGGTATAGATAGATTGCTCCGGTATAGATATGCTAAAACTCCATATGCTAAAATATTACACAAAGTTAAGATAACGAACGTGATTTTTTATCGTTTAGTAGGTATAAGTATATACCTATTCATTTCTCTAGGAGAGTCCAACTGCCTCCCCCCATCCTGCCCCCCTTACGACGCCCATGATCATCATCACTTTCTTCCAAATTATATACTTGTTATACTTCTAAAATAATTGATGACTCAGTTATGTTGCGGGTACAATAAGCTAGTACCTTCCTATAATGTTGGTAATATTTTATCCCGTGCACGATTACTCATTGAAGTATTATTGAAGCACTTTATCAAAAGGATGTCCTCGAGATCACAATCAGCTGAGCTGTGCAATATATTAACTAGGTACCTCGTTATTAAGTGCCACGTCATTTCTCATTATTACTGCACCTATCCATCAGGCGCAAAGATACCTAAGAATACGATTCCCAGCAATTTACCTTTTTTATTAAAAAAAAAAACTGTTATTTTTTGCCGCGGCAGATGGATGGACTGGAATTGGTGAATGTTACTTAAGTGTAAAGTGATCACATATTAAGCCAGCCGACGATCAGTCATAAGCCATAAGCCTGATGGAAGGTCCATCCTTTGCTGTGTATCTATTGAGATATTACTACTTGTTATATTCAACTACGACATGTAGAAAAATCCGATGTTCTCACAAAACATAAATTGTGATTTTCAAAAATAATCTTAAAATAAAAAAATCTTTATTGAAAAGAAAATGTATCTTCCAAATGGCGGGTTCATTGCCGTTGGCAATGTCCGCCAACCAACCACTTGTGACATTCATTTGATATAGACATTACATACAAGTGTATGAAAAATAAGAAAAAATATAAACAAATATGAAAATAATAATAATATATAGAATAAAAATACATACATAAATAGATATGTGGATGGGATGAAGGACAAGGAAGGAACCACGGGATTGTCAGATAGATGGATTATTTATGGAAAGGTAATGATGCCTCAGTTTACTTTTGAAAGAGAGAATAGTTGGAGCTAGTCTGATAGGAAGTGGAAGGTTATTCCATAGTCTAGCCGCGTGTGTAGTGAAAGAAGAAGTGAAGAAAGATGTGTGATGTGAGGGTATGGTTAACAAACGGCGTCCACTTGAATATCTTACAGTCAACCCGGAAAAAGAAAAAACTTATTCGTACGTAACGATTGTATGTACTTAAAAGAAAATCTCAATTTCTCATTCGCTATTGACATTCGATATTTCATTATTAAAGAGTAATAATATTTCAACACAATAGGACCTTTGTAACTTGGTAGGTACAAAATAATTTATACGTGTGTTGGTTCTTCATTCATCAGCAAACTTTCTTTCATTCTTTCTTTCTTAAAAGTTCATTGAAAACGCGTTCATCACTTTCCACTTTCCAAGTTCTACATCAGGCATGTTGCAGATTACGTTTTTTTACGGATGCGGATATAAAAAATCAAGGATTTAGAAAAAACTTCATAAATAGTATACAGATTTCTTCTATTAAGGAGATAAGCAACGAAAACATTTGACACGCCCTAAAAAAAGCGTTTTTTTTTTCATTCTTGGGGTTAATTTCGATTCAATCACAAAACTTTTTAGGTTAAAAAAAAGCTTTCCTCCGCGACTTTTGGGAAACGAGTTGCTATCTTTCGGAAAAATGATCAGAGGTGTTTTCCAAAATGGTTTATGAAATCTGTATAAGATACGAAAAAAATCTACTACGGTCATTCCCTAGATAAAGGTTCAACGTATCTATGTACTATATTTTTTCCAAAGCATATTTAGTAGGTTGTCGAGATCTAAGGTTAAATTCTTGAATTGTTAATATGCCTACTTTTAAAAACTGCTTCGGTTTGCCTCGGTACGAGGTTTAGTTATATGCAATTTTCTTCTAATACTGTTGTTATTTATATCCAAAATAATCAAATGAATTTTCAAGTCAACTTGACATCCATATCAATTTCTGCGGATGAGGATATCTAAAAACATGCGTAAGTTCCGCACTTCCGCAAATGCGAATATTGGTGGCATCCCTGTCGTACACCAAACTTCTGTACCTACACAGGATACAGGCACCACTTACTGACTCTTTGACGTTCTGAAGAACAACTTTCTTTTACAAAAGTACCTACTTACTTTCTTACTTCCCTATTTTGTTATTATTCTGTATGAATTTTCCGCCTTCACTTCAAAACTTATTGTTTTGTATTGTAAAGAAAGAGTTTTTTTTTTCATAGAAAAGAATCACGACATAATTTACTAGTCTTCTCTTTGGAATAAATCTTGGATAAGAGACAGTAATGTAATATTTCTATTGAATTAGCGCCATCTATTGATTTTTTTATAAAAATACATAGGGACCGCAATATTTTTATTGTAATGGTTAGGTTTTGTGAGATAGTAATATTAATTGTGTTTATTCTTCAACTGAACATTACATAACACAGAATTTAACAAGATAGTACATACTTATAAGAAGAGCCTAATAATAAGTCATGCTCACTAGGGCGAGCTTATCGCTATACATATAGAGATTCCTTCCAGCTAACACAAATTTACTTGATATTGAATTTATGTATAATTTTTCAGCAATAAAACCATTCTGAATGTCACATTAGTTTTACGCATAGAAAATTTTGTGTGTTTTGTATTGATAGCATTTACTGGTTTTCTATTGAGTTTTTTTTTATAATTTATCACAATGAACATCTACCGAGAACCTTTGCAAACCGAATGTAACCATTAATTCTCATTTAATTCTTGAAAATTAAATATATTAATTACTAGGTACAGCTCGATACGCTGCACTTCTACTTCGTATGACCGCCTATAAAGGCTAAAACTACAAAGAATATCCATGTTTTGAATATTTGTACTTATGCTCCAAATTTGCTCCAAAAACTCACTCAGGAAAGGGCACTCGGATCTCACAGTGAGACGTTATATTTACAAGGTACCGAATTCAACAAAAGCGTGAAGAAAGAGTGATCTTAAGGGCTTGGCACTAGGAATGACGTCACAGTCTTTTCCCACGGCATTAAGGTTCAAAATCGCGTGACAATCGCATGATAAAATGGTAAAAATAGCGTTTTTTCAATTTTTTGGGGTTAATTTTGCATCTATCAAAAAACTTTTACGGTTATTCCCTAGATTTTAATGCATATTATCAGTACAAAAAAAATTATACTCTCGGGAAACGAGTCTTTCGGAAAAAAGATTAGAGGTTTTTTTCACATTTTTTTTTGAGAAATCTATACAAGATATAAAAAAATCTTTTACGGTTATTCCCTAGATAAAGGTTCAATGTATCTCTTAATTTTTTTTCCAAAGCATATTTAGCAACGGTTGTCAAGATCTAAAGTCTCCCGTTTTTAGATATTTTAGAAATGTCGGTATGCATAATCTTAACCCAGATGTGCCCAATGACCTATATGTAGAATGTCGCGTGAGTTAGAAAATAGAGGGTACCATTCCAGATACAGAAACAGATGTATTTCTGTACTTATTACAGTTTTGTTTGAGAGTATGATAATCCAGTATCCTATGTACGAGTATATAGTGTAACTAACTAGATATTCGCGTATTGTTGAATCTTTTCGGAAGTTCTCCCATAAATATTCATTAATTCCTTCTCCACGTCTCAACTAATTTAACTTTTATCCGCGGAACCTTCGCTAGGGATGACGTGTTCTTCATCGAAACATCGATTTTTTGTTATTTTTATTTATAAATAAGTACATATTTTACTTGTGGTTTTATTTAAGTCTCTTATTTGCAAGAATGAATTGTAACCTTCTTGGATAAGGACACTGAAAAAACGTAATTTAGGGGTGGGGTTTGCCGGGGGGCTCCCTTAAGGTAAACCCTGGGCCCACTTCTCAATAATAATTGCCTAGAAGTGCGGGTAAAGAGGTCACTGTTAATGCGCCTGAGCTACCCGGGATGTGGAGGGCCTTATGCTCGCAGGATTTTACTTCAATGTGGTTTATAAATCATTGTATTATAGCTAAACTTTTTCGAATTTAGTGTGAGAATGTAAGCGCAAAATAAGAATAACGTAAGCTATCGATTTTGGCTTTTTGTATAACGAGGGGGCGAATACCAAAAAACTATGTAAAGAAATAAAGAATAATATAAAGAAAACATATTATTAACAAACTACGGAAAATACATTTTAGCAACCAAATTACAACATTATATCTAAAAAACTACGAGAACCTTTTTCTGACGTATTTTTTCATAATGATATCTATCTCGGGTTGACTGTAAGATATTGCTTTTGCAATAAGTCCGCCTTTAGCAGACTACTATTGTCTTGTTTTATAACTCTTAATGATTTTTGGCTAATAAAGATTTATTTATAATCAAAATAATTTTGAGCTACTTTTGCAATCGTATAAATTTAGATTAATACAAACATCGACATTTACCTAATATTCGCACAAGTCATCAGGAAAGAAATTTCGATGAATTTAATATACAATTAACATCTCTTATATTATAAAGTCTGTTCAGAAGTTGAAGAGGAGTAGCTAGTAGAAAGAACAGGAGACCAGTAACTGCGTTGGATAGAATGTGGGTATTTTATGTTCTATAAGAATTTTATAAATTAAAATCCACTTTCTCTTCTCAACTTCTGGTCTCCTGGTAGAATGAGTAGAAGGTAGTCCATGTTTTACAATATTAATAAGTATAATTTTATATTAAAAATTCATCCCGCGAAATACCTACAATATTACGATACAGGTATTTAATTCTCATTTATATAACATTTTTTTTAAACTTTGTATCTTGACATTTCTCTTTTTCTCTAGCCATGCTGTAGGATTAATACATAAAACGTTATTGGCGAGGTTGAAGTCACCGTCGCTAGGTATATGTATGGAATAAAAGTCCCTCAACAACGAGTATGATGGACCACGTATTATATTCTGTTACGAGATTTGACATCAGGAGTGGTGGTCCTATGCGACCATTATGCTATGTTGCCAACTGTTACAGCACGGCGGCTAGGAAGCGGTAATTGAGGACAATTCTGTGCGTACTAACTAAAATAAGACGAGACTAATTATAAGGTTCCATCAGTTTGTAAAAATATGAGCGTTTAAAACTTTGATCAAATTTTTCTCAATATTTGGTATTGTGAAAATTCTGGTAATTCTCGGGTAACGTCTGGTAACGATATGCATAAATGGGGAAATATAAGCTTGGTTCCTAAAAAGTTAATATTCTTCTTCTTCTTCTTTTCAGCCCCTTTCCCTCCACTGCTTGATATAGGCCTCTTCCTGTTTCTTCCACAAATCTATCCGCGCTGTCTCCACCGATAATATCTCTCCCGGTCTCCCACCGGTAATATCATCGGCCCATCTCTTTTGTGGTCTCCCTACACGTTTATTTTCGTATGGTCTCCAGCTCAGTATTCTGGAGGTCCATCTGCCGTCCTTTTGCCTTGCCACATGACCCGCCCACTGCCATTTTAGTGTCCTTACTCTTGAAAAAGTTATTACAAATACTTATTTCTTTTATTTACAGTCGCAACAATAAATTTTACATTAATTAACATATCAACAAAAAATAAACCAGTAAAGATTAATTATACAGGGTGTTTGATAGATGGATACAGATATCTTCAGGAGTGATAGTAGAGGTCATTTAGCATCTTTTGAGCCAAACTTAGCTTAGTCAAAAGTCGCACAGTTCTCGAGATATTCGAGATTTTAACTTTTTTTCGAAATACCCCGAATTACTCGAGTTTTAGCCCGATAGCATCGTAAGTAAAGGTACCTACTTAGTCCTATCATTCTTTTTTGTTACCTGAATATGTGTTTAGTCTATTTAAATCATAAGTTTCAATCTGAAAAACAATCATGTTAAAAAAATATCGGATTAAAGTTTCGAGAAAGAGATATTTCAAAAATGAGTTACGACTTTGGGGAGGATTTTAGATAAGAAAAAAAAATGTTCAAAGATTCAGAAATCTGGAAAAAACTTCTCTGGTTTATGCTCTTTCAAATGATATACAAAACATTATAAAAAAACATTAGTTTCGTAAATCTATGATACAAAAACTTAAATAGATCACCTCTAATTTAAGCAAACTTCCATACAAATTTGGAACCAGTAAATTGAAAGGAAATGTGTTTTTCACTATGCAACTGTACCTATAGTAAATTTGTATGGAAATTTGCTTAAATTAGAGGTGATCTATTTAAGTTATTGTTTCATGGATTTATGAAACTAATATTTTTTTATAATGTTTTGTATATCATTTGAAAGAGCATAAACCAGAGAAGTTTTTTCCAGATTTCTGAATCTGTGAACATTTTTTTTCTTATATCTAAAATCCTCTCCAAATTCGTAACTCGTTTTTGAAATATCTCTTTCTCGAAACTTTAATCCGATATTTTTTTAACGTAATTGTTTTTCAGATTGAAACTTATGATTTAAATAGACTAAACACATATTCAGGTAACAAAAAAGAATGATAGAACAAAGTAGGTACCTTTACTTACGATGCTATCGGGCTAAAACTCGAGTAATTCGGGGTATTTCGAAAAAAAGTCAAAATCTCGAATATCTCGAGAACCGTGCGACTTTTGACTAAGCTAAGTTTGGCTCAAAAGATGCTAAATGACCTCTACTATCACTCCTGAAGATATCTGTATCCATCTATCAAACACCCTGTATATTTTACCCACATTACATTAAACACAAATAAAAAACCACACGAATAACGAATAAAGAGCTCAGTTTTCTTGACAATTTATCATTTTTTACCAGAAATCCAGCTAGAGTTTCGTGAGATAAATAGGAAATCAGTATCTTCACTACGTAAGTACATTTGGTATATTACAATATTACGTTTAGGTTTTTCTTGTTTATTGACCGGCGCCGGTGGTTGTGACAAATTGCTTTCTCAAAAAGGACATCCTTTTCCAGGCGTATACAACCTCTCAAATGTGATTTCCTACAAAGCTGAAGAACCTATATTACCGTATATACATATAAGATGCTATATAACAGGTACAGATGATGTGATGTTTTATTCAGCAGTATCGGTATAGAATATAGGAGGATGGGATAATCTTATAAGCACGTAAAGAAAAAATACTTTATAGAAGGCGATTCAAATACTTGATCTAATATACTCAATCTACATAATAATATGTGTGTCTTCAATATAATCTTGATAGCTATCTTCTTCTCCGCAGCCCCTCAGGTCCATTGTTGGACATACGCCTCCCCTTTGGTCTTCCACAGCTCCCTGTCTTGGGCACACTGAATCCATCCACCACCGGCACATTTCCTAATATCATCGGACCACCTTGCCTGGGGTCTACCGACGCTTCTTCGGCTATGAGTTAGCTAAAAGCTAGACCACAATTCTATTCCATACCCTCACGTCGCGTTTGCGGACCAAGCAGAGAAAACAGTTCGCCAGATATTCCTATTCTTACACCATTTTTTCCGTTACTTACATTCACAAATCTTGAATAAGATTGCCCAACAGCGAGAGAATAGATAGCCCAAAACATCAGGCACCCCGGCCTGCTCATCGCCATAACAGAAGGAATGGTAGAGGGCAGTAATGTGAGAGGTCTCCTAAGAAGCAGTTATATGGACCAGATTTTTGAGAGCGTGCGCTGTAGTACCTACACGGAATGAAGAGATTGGTGAGTGACAGGCGGCGTGGAGAAAAAGAAGTAAAATGCTTGATAAAAACCACTCTACAAGATTGGGTGTCCGGTAAGTTCGTCTAAAATTAATTGGTCTAAAATCATTTCGTCTAATTATCAATTCGTCTAATTATCAATTCGTCTAAAATCGACGAATTGATCGCTAGGCAAATTGATTTTGGCCGAATTGATATTAGATGAATTGATAATTAGACGAATTGATTTTAGACCAATTGATTTTAGACGAACTTACTGTAAACCACAAGATTGTTACCACATCATCATCAATAACAATAATAAATAATAAGTACAAACGTTGGTTCCTTATCCTCAAATCATGATATCACCAAGTGTCTTGCGTTTTACTAATTAAACCAATCATGATTAAATCAAATTACCTATATACAAGTAGGTATTTGTGTGTTATGTTTCCTACCCTGAAGCCATGGAACATTCCAGACCCTTCTCCATGTCTTCCTACTCTCACACATACCTAAGTGTAGATCTCGTTAGTGGTTAAAGGTTATAGGAAAGTCTGGATAAAGGAAAGGTGGTGTATGCGAAAACTGTAGTAGAGTGTAATTTCGATGTATGTAGGTCAAGAATTCTCCGACAGTTGAGAGTCGAACGGCTCGCTATAGTCATCAGGTAATTTGCATCAAGTTGATGGTATTACAATGATTTTAATTTGAGATAAGATAATTGATTGATTAAATAATTGGACGATTCAAGGTGATTTGACATGGCTTGTGAAAAAATAATTGTAAAGCACCCGCTAAACGCTCGCGAGTCACCGCGACCTTTTGGTATTCATGAGTAAAAAGGGGTGCGGATGGAACGTTTGTCTTGACGTGTACGTAACCGACCGTTGACGCCTTTTTACTCATGAACACTAATAGGTCGTGGTGACTCGCGAGCCTGTAGCGGGCCCATTATTGTTGCGTGAATGAAATTTGAATGAGAGATACATAATGATAAAAAGATTGAAATTGAGTATCGGAAGGAATTTGATGTTCAAACTAGGGGTTAAAAACCACAGTTTTTCATAAATGATGATGAAATATTCGTACCTCGTAAATTGATAAGATCTCTACATTATGTAGGTACCTTCAATATAATATAATTCTTAGGTATAGTCTAATAATTTTACCGAGACCGAAGCTCGCGGCTGTTTGAGGATCGCGAGATAGTGCGGTAAAAAGACATTCTAAAAGATACCAAACTTCCACCTTTGTGGTTTGCCATGAACAAGAATTTTGTCTGAATATTTCAGACAATTATTTCATTCGCCTAGCAACACAACGTTAACCGATAAATTATAATAACAGCCGCGAAATTCAACGAAAAACGATATTTATTTATTTACATTTTTTGAGGAAAAGGAATCGGAGAGTATGTATGACGAAATACGACGGAGGCAAAAAGTCAAGTCCTCAAGATCCTTTATTTTTGCTGCCTCTAGCTCGGTCGAATAGTTTTGTAATTAGTCTTTAAGTTCTTGTGTAATATAGCTTATTATTTGTTATCACCCTTGTAGCAGGGATATTGAAGGTGTCATTCCGGACGGTGTTGCTGGGGGGTGCCCTTCCGGCTAACCCTGGGCCCGTTTGAGTAACTTTGGGCTGAAAGAGCGAATAAAAAGGCGCCTAACTGGAGCCTGTGTTATTCGGGTATGCGGAGGAACTTTCAATATAGGAGGCAAAAAGCAGGGCCGGATCCACTAGTTTTTGCGCTGTGGTGCAAGAAGAAAACTTGCGCCCCCCCCCCCATCCTCCAACAATGCATCACCAATTAGTTGCGAAAGCGGATAACATCCTAATTAATGGTTGGATACCTCGCATGTTTTTAATTTAATAATTTAATTTTCAATATTTAAGCCTGTTAAATGATAAAATTGCGAACATCCCTATTTATCATTGGCTATTTACCTGGATCTTCGAAATCACAGAGATTTTGGAATGTAGATTGCGATGTACTCGCTTCTGGAATATTGTGCTGAGATTGAGAAATTTGATGAAGGGATGTATTTTGATGGCAATTTGTTTCCATAAAATTATCTATTTGTTTCCATGAGGATGGAATACTTTGGATGGAATAAATAGTAGTCTGAATACTAATTGAAGACGTATCAACATTGACTGGATTAGAAGGAAATAATTTACATATAGTAATGGGGATCTGTTTCACTTTTTCGTCAATTTCTCTTTGTAACTTGATGTTTCGGAACTGTGCCCCAGATAATTTCTTTTTGGGCTGAGAAGACATTGTAATAATAATAATGAACAAACAATCCAGGAAATTAAAACAATATTGAAAATTATTCGAACACCTGCACCTCAAAACAACGTAGTAGATGTAGATGATTTATTTACAAATATCGAACTGTAAATCAATCTTAATTAAACGAATTAATTAATCTAATAATTACTCGTCAATATCAATTTACTTACTTGTTTGCTGAAATAATTCTCTTGACCATCAAGATGCGTTTACTTCACGAATATTAAAAAAAACTTTTGAGTGAAGTATGCAAGAAAAATCAGAATATTATTATTCACAAAATACTTACTGAAAAACCTTCTTAGACTTATTTTCACTTCGATATCAGAAAATCATTATCTAAAACTGGAACTATCAGAAATATCTAAAATGATTAATATATTGTTTGATAGAATGATCTATAGATCCTAGAAGAAACTGAACGCCTTAAACGTACGCCACAAACACCAAAATACAACGAAATTATCAAAAAACTGACAAAAACCAAAAGCACAGTCGTCTTACCGCACAACCCGTTAGAAAAATTATTAAGAGTATTATTTTACAAACATTAAATCGCAAATTTTTAATTACTTCGCAGTACTTCGCACAGAATCTGACATAACTAGTACTGGGATGATAGAATGAAATAATCGAATAATTCGATCACCAGTATTATTAAGATAATCAAATGTCATTCGATTATCATTTTAATGATTAAAACGATTAAAAAAATAAATATCTATATAACGAATCATTGATTATCTTTTTTATTCGACAAGTCAATGTTTTATTACAATTACCCAAAAGCGGGATTTTCTCCCTACTCTTTATTGCGATAATCGACTTTCAATTATTCAATTATTGGGGTTACCCCATCACTAATCAAAGACATTGAAAAAAATCGTACCAACTTTCAAATACAAAAACATCTTTAATTACGTACGAAATTCATACTGGTGCAAGCAACCAAAAACAATCAGCTAAAAAAAACCAACAACGATATAGGGTGTCACAGCTATTATCTCTATGTTTGCGGTCGCGTTTAGCGGAAATCAATGTATTAGTGTGATGGTATTGGGCACCACCCAGTAGGAACTTGGTAGGAACAGAATACACATACATGAACACGCATTTGTATACGTATATATGATGTTGGAGCGAGATGTAGTTTCTACAACGTCCGACGTGTGGCGTTGTAGGTCTTACTTCATTACTTACCGATTCCCGCGAATTACAAACAATATAGTTAAGTACAGACTCTGAGAATATTATTATGCATTACTTTGTATACGCTTTGCGCCCTCATACACTTTAATAGACTTTACGCCCTGGTGGTTTGCTCCATTTGAACCTAGGTAAGATCCGGCCCTGGCAAAAAGTGTGTGTGAGAATATTTGAAAGTAAGTCTGGCTATCTGTTCTCTCTGCCTACCCCGCAGGGGATGAGGAGATAGAATAGAATTAAAGCTTTACTATATAATACGTCGTATTCTTTTAAAAGAAACTCTCCACGTAAAATCTACAGATGGCCTATTCAGTTATAGGTATCAGCTGTGTATGAGATATGAGATAAATTTTGTCAATTTCCTCTATAAATTACGTTCAAGTATCCTTGCGTAACATCTCTGGTGAGTTTATCAGACACGACTACAGGAAGCACGTGTAGTTTAGTTTATCTACACTAGATTACCCCTAATCCGGAACAAGAGACGACATTTCAATTATTACTATACTTTGTTCAATACGGTTTTCTTTTTTCAGTCTGCGATAGTATCTTACTTGATCGCAATATGTCAATAAATTTACGAGTATTATAATTTACCCGACTATGACGTCACGGTCATTTCCCACGGCATTAAGGTTCAAAATCGCGTGAACAATCGCATGATAAAATGGTAATAATGGCGTTTTTTCCATTTTTTGAGGTTAATTTCGCGTCTATCAAAAAACTTTTACGGTTATTTTCTAGATTTTAATGCATATTATCAATACAAAAAAAAATATTCTAGGAAAAAAGATCAGAGGTATTTTTCACGTTTTTTTTTTTGAGAAATCTACACAAGACTTAAAAATCTATTTTACGATTATTCCCTAGATAAAGGTTCAATATATCTACTCTATTTTTAACAAAGCATATTTAGTAACGGTTGTCGAGATCTAAAGTCTCCCGTTTTTAGACATTTTGGAAATTTAATGTCGCTATGCTTACTTTTAAAAAAATCTCTAGAATAATCTCTTTATTAACAGAAAATAAACTCTTCTTGTAATATTATAAAGTTGATGTTTTTTTACTAATTTCACAGAAAAAAACCATTAGACTAAATATTTGGGGATAGTAAGATTCTTAAGTTAATTTATTCATAGATCCAATGTTCTGTTTTGTTCTCAGATGGTCAGCTGCTACCCTTAAACAGAAGGCAACGCGTCTACCCTAATGGCACCCTGGTGGTAGAACAGACCCAAAGAACTGAAGATGCTGGGACCTATACGTGCCAAGCCACCAGCAAACAGAAGCTTTCAGCCAGGAGAGACATGGAAGTGCAAGTTATCGGTAGGATTAACATTTCAATGTTTTTTTTTAGTTTTCCGAATGAATTTCGGTATTTTGACCGGTTTAGTGTAAGGCGATACTATATAGTTATCAGAAGGTTGTTATAAGTAAAATGCGTGTTGTTGGGACCAAGGTTTATTGTGGACTAATTTATAAAATGATAAACAGAAAGATATATACAATACAAATGTCTTAGGATCTATAGAGTACCTAAATAGTTATACCTAGGTAGGGGGTGTTCATACCCCTACAATCCTCCCTGCCTAGTGATAACGTTACATAAAGTTTAGAAAAAGCATGATTATAAAATAGATTGTATGAAATATTAGTCGCTAAAGAATAAGCTAACTAACTTATCATAATACATTGTTTAGTTCAGTATTCATATTTGTATAATAAAACATCTTGTTGATATCGTATAGGTACATAACATATAGATTTGAGATCCGAAAAACATAGTAGGTAATAAATAATTCAAAGATAAACCATTAGAAAAATATTCAGTGTAAGAAATCACATGTTAAGGGTCCTAAAAATATAAATGTAGATAGGTATTTGTAACACATGGCAAAAAATAACTTGAAAAGATTTACATTGAGGCAAGAATGGTCAAATTATAACATTATTTTGTAAAGACATATGACATAAAAATATTTGTACCCAAAAGTAGGTAATAAAGATGCATCACATTTGAGAAAGATAATAGATTTTGTAAATAATTACTAACAGATCAAAACATATAGGTCCAATATAAACATATGTGTGGTCTTTCTGACCTTCCAAAAACAAATTGATTTATAAAACAAAATAGCAAAAAATCGTTGAGTGTAACATAATACATTTAAAATCATAGTTAAGATGAAATAATATAATCGATACACAAATTTTAAGAATTGCACATAAAAAAATAAGGGTGTATAATATTATATCAGTGTTAACAAAATGCGTAGGTATAGTAATATCGTATGTTAAAGGACATGTGGTTTGGTCACTTTGACAAAAATAAGGGTCAATAATAATAATAATAATTCACATATGGTTGCACAATATCCTGAGTTAGTTACTAGGAAATAAGCATTTTAGTTAACATTATTAATATTAGGTAGAAAAAAATGTTCGTTAACATATTTGGTTTACAAAAAAATAGAAGTTGATACAGATTAAACTTTGCATGTATGAAGTAAAATAAAATAAAAAATAAAATGTCCTCGTTGGACGTCGTAGCTGTTGCTTCGTAATATGATTTGAGGCAGGATGAAAGTGAAGATTTTCTTGCTTAGTTAGCATCAGTAAGTCTTCGTCTTCTTCTCGAGCCTTTCTTCGTTCTTGTTGAACAGTGTTTTCCTGAAGCGAAAATGCAGCTGATGTGAGCTGGTTTGAGATGATGGAGCCGTGTGATCTGCACACGTTGTTGTATGTGATTTGCACATAATTTTGTTGTTGTCTGATTTGCAGACGTTGTTGTTTTGTTGTTGTCTTATTTGCAGACGTTGTTGTTTTGTTGTTGTCTGATTTGCAGACGTTGTTGTTTTGTTGTTGTCTGATTTGCAGACGTTGTTGTTTTGTTGTTGTCTGATTTGCAGACGTTGTGTTTTGTTGTTGTCTGATTTGCAGACGTTGTTGTGCGTAGTTCGCATGGTGACGAGCATGCCTTTCGCAAATGCTGTCGAGTGTGATGATGATGCATCAGTGGCTGGATAGACCGGCTAGTTGCCGTGGTCGTGACTGGAGTGTAGCGTGGCTGCGTAGCCTTCCGTACAAGTTCCAAATCATTCCAGTGTGCTGATGATGACCTTCGTTTGATGTAATGATGTTCGTCATGGCGTTGACCATTGTCATGGTGTTGGCCATTTTCAAAGAGGTGATGAAAATGCTGTAGATGCTGTTGTTCATCAGTCGATGTGACGAATTGAGATTGTTGAGTTGGTGAAGCACGTTGATGAGTGTGCTGATGAAGCAGGCTGATGTCATGTTGGATGTTGGTTCGTCTGCTTGTTGTGGTCCGGGAAGTTGAGAGGATGTTGGTCGCATCACTCTTCAGATACCATAGAGTCCTCCAAGATTAACTTGTCGTTAATGTTGGCACGGCGTTCCCGAAGACGTTTTATACTTGGTCGTTTGCATTGTTCGTGAATCCTGTCGTCAGTATTAGTTTCAAGACACATTTTTCTATTATGTTGATAGATATATGAACACATTGAACACGGTCACCCATCACTATTGAGTTTAGGGTCAGAGTCAGGTACAAAGTTCGTCAACACTTTTTTTGCACTGTTTTTTTTTTTGTATATCACGTCGGGATGTCTCCACTTTAGTGTAAGGCGATACTATATAGTTATCAGAAGGTTGTTATAAGTAAAATGCGTGTTGTTGGGACCAAGGTTTATTGTGGACTAATTTATAAAATGATAAACAGAAAGATATATACAATACAAATGTCTTAGGATCTATAGAGTACCTAAATAGTTATACCTAGGTAGGGGGTGTTCATACCCCTACACCGGCCATTGCGTATAAACCACTAGTCTAAAAAAGTATGGTCTTTTTTATAGAGAATTTAGTAATAATCGTTTTTTATTTGACTACCTTGGCCTATCTCTGCGAAAAACCGCGAAGGGGTGCCTTTTCGAGGGGGCAGAGGAGTTTGCGGCAAGATTTTAAAAGGCAGCCTTAGTGCGACGCATGACCCTATGTGTAAGCTATCATTTAAACCACATTTCAATCAATAAACAAATAGATCATATTTTTAGCGGGCGGATCTCAGGCAGTCATTTTCAAATCCATAATATTATTTTCACATATTAAAGGTTCTTTTTCAGTTTGTTCTCTTAACTATTTTGCCTCTATTAGAAGACCTTGATGAGGCAGGACATGAGAGAGAGTGACGTTGTACCGGAGGATGCGCAAGGTAGAGCAAAGTAGCGGCGAAAGACCAGAAAAGCAGATCCCACCCCATGTGGGATTAATAAATAATAACTCCTAAGGAGAAGCAGAAGAGATTATGAATTTCTATCTAATTTCATTACATCATTTTTGTCACAGTGCCTCCAAAAATAATGCCCATCCAAGCGATGACCAACTTGCTACGCGAAGGAATGAGAGCAGCCATCTCGTGCCAGATCCTCGAGGGAGATCTTCCAGTAACATTCAGATGGGAAAAGGACGCCGTACCTCTCCACACTGGCCCACCGATACATTCTTCGCAATCCCCGCAACAGACATTAGCCACCGCTACCAGATTGGATGAGTTCTCCACGAGGCTTGTCATTGAGCATATTACCTCAGCCCATAGTGGTAATTACACTTGCGTGGCTAGCAATGTTGCTGGGACGGAAAAATTCACAGTGCCTTTAACAGTAAATGGTAAGACTTTTATGAACTGTCTCTGAAACCTTGCCAAAAACCATTCTTGAACTCTCTGTTATACAAAAATGTGAATATGTTTTAGTGGCTCCTCGCTGGACTGTGGAGCCTGTTGACGCCAGTGCAGCCGCTGGACAAGATTTGTCTCTCCACTGCGGAGCTTCCGGACATCCTGAGCCAACTATCACTTGGAGAAAAGCTGTCGGTTCGTAAGACCCCATTAAGTGAGTTTAATTTCTCAGCCTAGTACCTCGAATTTTTTCAAACCACGTGTCTTTCTATTGCAGGCGAAACTCCGGGAGAATATAAAGAATTTCTTTTTGAACCCAACGTTTCACTCTTTCCTAATGGATCTCTGGTGTTCTCCAGAATCAGTAAAGACAGCGAGAGTCACTACCTTTGCGAAGCCAAGAATGGAATCGGAGGTGGTGTCAGCAAACTAATTTTCCTCAAAGTCAATGGTAAGTCTTACAATATAATTATTGAGATACCTATTTCATTATGTCTTTGGGAAAGGCGTGTGTCAGAGACTGGGTTTGTGCTAAGGCGTAGGAGTGCGAAATCCACTGCTTCCCTAATGGACATGGTTAAAAAAGATTAAATGGAGTGAGTACATGGTTGGCGCAGCTGGTTAAGGTGGCACTCGCTCAAGCGGGAGGTGCCAGGTTCAAACCCCGGCGCTGGCGATGTATTCCACACTTTGCGATACAGACTTTTAGCCTAGTGCAAGGTGTGCAGAAAAGTATTTGGGTTTGTGCATGCAAGCCCATATCCTTTTCTTTAAAAAATAAATCCAAAGAAGATGAGATCGTTGAGAAGAATGTGTGGAAAGATAGAGTAAGAAATGAGGTAATAAGAGAGATAAGTGGATGCAGGATGGGTGTAAAAGTGTGCGAGGGGAAATAAAAAGAAAGAAGAAAGTATCACATTATTATATAAGACGTCCCCTCAATTTCTTGATGTTGGATGTAAATAAGAAAATGACAATCGCTTTCTTTCATTTGCTTTTTCAAGGGTCGCGACCCAACTATGACGCCATGGCTTTAAATTTCAAAATCGCATGAACAATCCCATGATAAAATGGTAAAAATAGTGTTTTTTTCCATTTTTTGAGGTTAATTTCACATCAATCAAAAAACTTTTACGGTTATTCCCTAGATTTTAATGCATATTATCAGTACAATAAAAAAATATATACTCCGCGACTTTCGGGAAACGAGTTTCCGTCTTTCAGAAAAAAGATCAGAGGTACTTTTTATTTTTATTTTGAGGAAATCTATACAAGATATAAAAAATCTTTTACGGTTATTCCCTACATAAAGGTTCAATGTATCTATTCTATTTTTTCCAAAGCATATTTAGTAACGGTTGTCGAGATCTAAGGTCTCCCGTTTTTAGAAATTTTTGAAATGTCAGTATGCAATGCATACTCTTAATATCAACCCTCGGATAAACCAAGTTTCTGTGCAGATGGGGTGCTTATTACAGCAATATAACTTAACTGAACTTTTTAACAATAACAGTAATTTCAAGTTTAGTAATACAACATCGCTTTATTTAAATTACAAACTGAGAATGATCTCTTACACAAAGGCTTTCTGAAAAATAAGACACTTTATCGCCTGCCGTTTTTCGTTTAGGATAAGTACACATGGAAATAATACAAACACGGGAAGTATGCAGAACTGTGATAAAGGTTTTCTCATCTTGCTGACCTAAATAGGAATTAAACGGTTTTGGGGTGAACGGCCGGATTTACATACATTTGAATTCATTCTATCTTACAATCCATTACGCCATATCCTTTGCGGGATAGGCAGAGAGAACAGAACGCCACACCATTTTACCCTTAAGTATCATTTTTTAAGGGATCTGAGCTTGCATACTTACACAAACCCAAATACTTTCCTGCACACCTTGCACTATATTGAAGGTCCCTCCTTATCGCTCTTCAACCCAAGGTTACTCAGACGGCCCCAGGGTTAACCGGAAGGGCACCCCCCAGCAACACCGTCCGGAATGACACCTTCAATATCCCCGCTACAAGGATGATAACAAATAATGAGCTACATTACATAATTGCACACCTTGCACTAGGCTAAAAGCCTGTATCGCAAAGTGTGGAATATATCGCCACCGCCGGGGTTAGAACCTGGCACCTCCCGCTTAATAGACTGCCGCCTCAACCAACTGCGCCAACTTTGTACCATGTACCTACGTATCTGGTCTGGTCAATATGTTTCCAGGTGATTCTCGGACCGTCACGTTTCCTGACACCCTCTTCTCTCACTCACGTATATTTTTCTTTCTCATCCTTTCATCATTCATCCTCTCTGCATGTCCTAACCATCTCAACTTGTTAACTTTCGTTACAGTTACAACATCCGTCTTACAGTCCCTCATTTCTCAAATCACTTCGTTTCTTATCCTATCTCTCTTTGCATAAATTTGCGTAATTTTTACTGCAGTCTCTCAAGAAAGAGTTGATCTCTGATTAATTTAGAATTACAATTTTGTTTGCTGGCAATAATGACATTTCTGTTGGAATACTACAAGTATTGCCACTATAGTTCCAAACAGCAGTGTGCTCATCGAAAACCAACCCTTTTCTTGACAGACTCTGGATACAGTCATAAAGTCAAAAACATTTTATCAAGGAAGATGCTTACTAATATTTTTTTATTGATGCCATGTACCTCTGTGTGATCTATTATTTTATATGTAAGGACATTGTTAAAGGCTTACCCCATTTATGCATAATAAATAAATACCAATCCAAAACTTTCGCCACGTTTCAAAGTTGAAATTTTACTTTTCACTCTGTCCATTCAGCTCCAGCATACTTTCCATCAAAGAACAAGCAAGTCCAGGTAGTGGCAGGAGAGCAAGCCCACCTGCAGTGCACCGCCTTGGGAGATACGCCCCTCCACATCAGCTGGAGGAACCAACATCACCACGTCATCAACCATCAGATAGATCAAAGGTATTTAATAATCAAATAATCTTGTAGGATTTCGCAGCGTGATGAATCCATATCTTCGTTGTTGGTTCTTTAGGTTTCCTTACTGCGTTTAGAATGGTTGAATGACCGAGCTTTCGACAGCGATACTACTGCCATCTTCTCTCGGTCATCCAACCATTCTACACGCAGTAAGGAAACCCGAGGAACCAACAGCATACAAATGTATTTATCTTCCCTTTTACAATTAATTCTAGAGAATTCTCAACAGATACACATCTAAGGATGGACTTTTCTGGATGAGTGATCGTTAGCTGGCTAAATGTGATCACTTTACACCTAAGGGGACTGGAGCAGGAAAAGTCCATCCTTCGCTTTTTCAGACTATATTATGCTCTGAAAACAACGCTCCTTGGGTGGAAAACAAACCCAGCACCTATGGCTGTTCTGTAAACCAATGATTTTAACCACTATGACATTAGCCGTCTAAGGCGTTTCATTTGCCGAATCCTAATTTTCAAGGGCCTTTTTCTCACTGCCATCAATTGAAGAGATAGACCTTTCGCTGATACTAAAGAATTCTGTTATCGTCGCTTATTCCTACATGGAGAAGCCTTTGTATAACTTTCCATGAATTTCATGTGATGTCTCTTTCAGGTATTCGATACGAGAGCAGATTCTGGACGACGGGATGGTCTCTGAGTTAGGAATCCTCCATACATACAGACAGGACACAGGCGTTCTCACATGCTTCGCAAGCAATACATTTGGACAGGATGAGATGACGGTACAGCTGATAGTCCAAGAAGTAAGTATGGAAATATCCATCTCTACCTATCTATCCTTTACGAGGTAGGCAGAGAGGACAGAACGCCAAACCGCTCTATCTTAACACACATCGGTCCTTGCTTCCTTCCTGCTTAATTTGTCATACACGCCCTTTTTGCTCAAAACGCGTCTGTCCTTGAGGATCTGGTCAAAATAATCGGTCCAGGTTAGTCTCGGACGGGCACGCTTCTATATATAACTTTTTAGTAATCCTGTTATCATTCATTCACTCAACATGCCCGAACCATTTAAGTTTAATCTCTCTGGTAACCTCATTCCGTATACACATTCTTCTCAACGACCTCATTTCCACAGCATTCAACCCTGATTCGCCTTTCGTTAGCCATGTCCAAGTCTCACTAGCATACAAGGGTCGAAATTTATTGAATCTTCCACAATTCACATTTTTCCAGAAAAGCTCCTATTAATTTTAAACTATCGCATCCTTAAAACGTATTTTAAAGGAGCTTTTTAAAAATTACAGGTTCCAGAAATGCCAAAAAACATCAGAATCAACGACCAACAATCCAGAAGCATTCAGTTATCATGGAGTCAACCATATGCTGGAAATAGTCCGATTAGCAATTATATTGTACAGTACAAAGCTGGAAACGGTAAATATGGATTCCATTACTGATTTACTAAACGCGCTTCCCGGGGAGTTGAAATCACTGGATGATACGGCCTTCCGCGGAGGGGTGAAGAAGTACCTCGTTGACAAAGAATTTTATTCCGTTGACGATATGTTAAAAAATTGATCAATCAGAGCCCTTTACACTCTGATTGGCATTGATCTGATAATGATATTGTTCACGATACTTTGTTTAATGATATGCTATGAAATGATATTGTAAAAATTGACGAGTCCAGGTGCCCGAATGGGCCTACGGACGATAGAGAACAATAAAAACAATAAAACTCCTTTGTTGCTGAATTCTTAATGTAATATTTTACTTTCAGACCCTTGGCTCTCGCAGCCTCAGAAAGTAGTGGTTCCAGGCAGTGCCACCTCAGCGACTGTCCAAAATCTCAGACCGGCAAAGTCGTACCATCTTAGGATCATAGCAGAGAACAGATTAGGGATGAGTGAACCCAGTCAGGTCATTCAAGTTACGACATTGGAAGAAGGTATAACAGCTTCTTAAAAACACAGTCGTTAGGGCAAAGACCACACCATCACCAGAACTACATTTAGGAGCAAGCTGAAGAAGTTGCTCTTCCAAGCCATTTTCTTGAGCCTCTCCAGATCATTCAATGTCATCACCGAGTTCATAGTTGGCTCAGTTGATTGGAGTCTGGACTTCCAGTCTCGAGGTGCCGGGTTCAAATCTTAGTGTTGACAATGTATTCAGCTGCACTTCAAGACTGTGTCCGATAAATTTGTCTAATATCAATTCGTCTAATGATTAATTCGTCTAATGATTAATTCGTCTAATGATCAATTAATCTAAAATCAATTAGTCTACAATCAATTTGTCTAACGATCAATTCGTCTAAAATCATGATAATGTACAGTAAACCCTTCACGACACAAGCTTTTGGCTTATGGTGAAGTGAGCAGAAAAGTATTTGGATTTGTCTATACAAACCCAGATGCTTTTTTATTAAATCACTTTGACACTGTCATGAACCAACTAAGACAAGAAAAATTATTGGAGCCAGAATCTAATTTTCTGAATGTTTCCATATTTCAGTACCGAGTGGTCCCCCGCTGGACATCAGGGCAGAAGCGAAAAGCTCCACAGAACTGGTGGTGACTTGGGAGCCTCCACAAAGGGACATGTGGAATGGAAACCTCTTGGGATATTACGTAGGATATCAACAGGTTAGTAATAAATCATTTCATTTGTAGCAATCAGAACAGCTGATGAATGTCGTAGTGTTCACTTACTTGGTATTCAGCACCCAGCTTGCCTGATATGGAGAGGGTCTTTGTAGAGATCCTAGTCGTTTGGTGGTCATTGAAGGAAAATCCCGCGGGCTGAAGACCCTCCACATCCCCGGGTAGCTCAGGCGCATTAATAGCGACCTCAAATCTTATTAAGAGGTGGGCCCAGGGTTAGCCTTAAAGGAGCCCCCCGGCAAACCCCACCCCTAAATTACATTCCTTCAGTGTCCTTATCCAAGGAGTTTGCCTGATATGGAGAGGGTCTTTGTAGAGATCCTAGTAGTTTGGTTGTCAGTTACCAATTGGCTCTGCTCTGGTATGACTGGAACCTCCTGGCCTCCCTACGACACAACATGGTGCTACACTAGTAGTAGGAGGAGCCACACCTATATGATATCAGCTCCAGTACTATGAATTGTAGTGCACACTGCAGCTATATTACACTGGAAGGTGCAGTCTTCTCATAGAGTCAATGCTCTATTTTTTCATTTCAGGTGAATGCGAATGTAACCAACTATGTCTCAATGAGTCCTCAGCAGTCATACAACTTTAAAACTGTGGAGATGGGTCAACATGGTGGAGGTCAGAGTGTGCTGGTGGGGCTGGAGAGATACACCAGTTATTACATTATAGTCCAGGCCTATAACTCCAGAGGACCTGGTCCGGCATCTTATCCTGTTACTGCAATCACAATGGAGGATGGTGAGAGAAACTGTACAATTTAAATGGTATAGTCAAAACTAGGTCAATGGCATAGAATAGCTGGCAAAAGTAAGTAGGTAGATAGGTAGGTACTTTATATATACGGAATGCGACGCCACAGCCGTCGCTCCCCGTGGTGTAGTGGATTAGACCAGCGGTTCCCAATTCTTTTTGGCTACGGAACCCTAATTGATACATCTTTTTTTCGTGGAACCCTATCTCGACAACAAAAAGCAAATTGTCAAAAATTTACATTTTAACACAGTGGCGGATCCAGGATTCAACTTTGCGGGGGATGAAGGTCGTTATATGGAAATAAGACCTTGAGGCACTTAGAACGTAAACAGCGCGTTTTTTTGAGGCTGAGTGAAGAAGGTCATGATACCCATACCTATCGTTTAATTTATTTTCTTTAAATAAAAAAATCATCTAAGAAAATAGCGCCGCAGGCAAATTTTATTTTAGAAAGTGTGTGAAATAATGAACCTGCTTGCCTTTATATAGCAGGCCTCTGGGAAAACTTTTTGAATGAACTGGCCATTAGAAATTAGAAATGACCGACGGGCCGCAGCAAGTAAAATACAATTTGAGATTATTTATCAGGATCAGAATAATGCGCCTCAGGCGAAATTTTTTTACCAAACAATGTAGTAGTTTTAGAAAATTCATGACATGATGACAAAATAATGTAGCAATACTGTGATTCTTCGAAAACTAGTTGTATATAAAGTAAATCTTTACTGCACGTAGGTATTTAGTGTGAAGAATGAAATTTCAGCATTTACTACGACAATACGCTCTAACTCACGGAACCCCTGTGACCCTTCTGTGGAACCCCAGGGTTCCACGGAACACAATTTAGGAACCGCTGGATTAGACCACCGCTATGCGAGACGAAGGTCTGGGTTCAATTCCCAGGTGGGATGAACTGAAATGGCAAATGTTTCTCGAGTGTAAAGTGACCACTCAAGCCAGCCGAGGTCAGCCGTAAGCCCGACAATGTTCATCTTCAATTCCACACTGTTGTAAAAATACTGCATTGTAGATGGAGACATTGAAAGAAGAAAGGTGGCCGAAACTAGGGCAAGTGGTGCACTCAGACCTATTGTTAGCTAATACAGGTCCACGAAAGCAAAAGTGCTAGTGCACAATTCTGGTTTCAAACCTTATCTATGCTAGTGAGAATTGGACATGGCTGAAGAAGGACGAATCAAGGTTGAATGCAGTGGAAATGAAGTGATTGAGAAGAATTTGTGTGGAAATTTTAGAGAGATGGATGACTATAAAATGGATTTTGTGAACGTTGAGAGTTGTATTAAATCAGGGAGGGGTTTGTCGTGGGGAGCCCTTCTGGTGAACCCTGAGCCCTCTCTAGAACGGTTTTCGCATAATTTTTGGATGGCATAGGAACTAGCGTTCCTTCGTCATCTAGGGTAAGTCGGAGGGAGCAACCCTTAACGGGTGCAAGACAGATGTAGTGACTAAAATGAAAGTGCAAAGCTGCATATGTGTAAAAGAAGAGGTACTTGTATGCTCTGCTATCGAAACCGACCTGGACCGATCCTGTCGACCAGATGCTCAAGGATGGACGAGTTTTGAGTATTACTCAGTTGGAGAGTGTGTCAGACAAATTGTTTGGATGCGCATTTGTAGGGATAGGGATATCTGGCATTTATGGGTACCTAGATTGATTGATTTTTTATTGTTTTCAGTGCCAAGTCTGTCTCCTGATAATGTGCACTGCCATGTGGAGAACTCTCAGAATATTAAGGTCACATGGGATCCTCCTCCAATGTCAGGAAGGAATGGAGTCATCCAGGGTTACAAAGTGCTTTATATTCCATTACAGGAATGGTATGGTGAGTATTACATCATTCACTTCTGAAATAATAACTGAATTTAAAGAAAGAAAGAAATCATCTTCAGCACGATAGTCCTCGATGGACCCTGGCTGAACCAAGAGATCTCCCCTACTCCATTCTTCTGAGGGCCGCTGATCTCCAGTTTCTCAGTCCAATATGGCACGTGTGTTGACACCATCCATCCATCGAAAGAAAGAAGTGCTAAATGGCAAATTAGTGGGACCAGGTCTAAAAACGAGTTTTCCTGGCAAATCCCTGACTTTTCAATAAAAATTCTTGACATTTTGTGTCAATTTTTAAGATCTGATTTTAATTTATATGAAATTTCTTTTTTGTTAAAAATATCCAGACATTTTAATCCAAATTTCCACTGTTTCCCCGATAGAAGGCTAAAATTCTGGACTTGTCAGGAAAATTCCTTTCAACTGGTTAACCAGATAAACCAATTAGTGTCAAAAACGGTTCTGAATTTCCTGGAAACACTCATACACTATATGATGACTTACTTATAAGACTGCACTTATTTCCAGATAAGGAAGATCTTGCCTCCAAACAGACATCACAACTGCGGACCACACTGACAGGATTGCGGAAATTCACCAACTACACCATATCTGTCACAGCATTCACCAGTGCAGGGGATGGGGTCAGAAGTCCCCCAATTTACTGTCATACTGAGGAAGATGGTTAGTGCTTTATAGAATTCTCCCTGCTCAGAACAATTTTTCTATGGATTTTGTTCAATTATCTTGAAAGGACAATAGTAGAAATTATCGCTTCAAGTTTTTCAGTGAGAGTGGAAGCACAAAATAATAATTTTGAGGTGGTCAATAATTAATAATAATTGACAATAATAATTAATAATAATTTATAGCCTGGTTAGTAACGCACTCAACCGTTAATTCGGCGGGCGCGGGTTCAAACCCTGATGACGACATACTCCACTTCACGACGTATTTAAGTCTATTTCAATAAAACCAGATTCAAACAAATTACAGCATTATCATATCTTACAAACTACGGGAATAATCTCAAGTTTCGGCAAAATTCTGACATAACTTTGGAATTATTTTTCATGGAGGAAATTTATGGAAATCCAGTTTCTAACCACTAGAGCCACTAAAACGTATTGTCATTTATCCATGTGTTAAGTCTCAGGTTAAGTCTTTAGTAATAGCTGAGTAATCTTGCTTTTCTTTTTAAATTCAGACATTTGGGTATTGATTTTGTCAACTGATTTTATTCTTCCAGTGCCTTCATCCCCAGCAGATATCAAAGCAGTTGTGAGTTCAGCCAATAAGATCCTAGTGTCCTGGTTGCCCCCCATTCATCCCAATGGGATTTTAGTCGGATATACTTTTTACATGAGCATTATTGAAGATGGGAGAGAGGTAAGAAAAGACATTCTTTCCATAAAGCTATATTATCCTTGGAATTCAGAAGATCTATCTATCTCCACACGCCAAATCTCTTAAAGGGTAGGCAGGGCGGACAGAATGCCAGACTGCCCTAACCTTTCACACACTCCTTGCTTCCGACACTCACACAATTTATCATGCACGCCCTCCCTCAAAACAGTCTTCTTCAAAATGCATCCATCCCAGAGGATCTGGTCGACATGATCAGTCCAGGTCAGTCTTGGGTGGTTACGCTTCGTAACACATCTTCTTTCCCAATTTTGTATCTTCTCAATCATTAATCATTCTCTCAACATGCCCAAACCACCAAAATTTATTCTAGTCCATTCTAGTCACTAGACTTATCCTATAGTCACTCATTTCTCTAATAACCCCATTCCTTATCTGTTCTCTCAATAGGCCAAATTTGTAATTATTAATTGATAAAAATAAGACATTCTTTTCTCAATTATTACATTTAAATACAAACATACATATCCACGTCCGCTCCCTATGTGGAGCATGTGTTCGTCACCCAGTTTCTCCAGGCTTTTTTCCTGGGCCAACTCCGTTGCCTGTTCCGTTGCAGCTCTGATGTGTACAGTCTCTGGATGGTCATTGCAGGCCTGCCCAGACGTCTGTTGCCTTCAGAACGATATTGGAGACAGCTGCTGTTAATGCTGCCAGCGGGCATACACTTAAGTAGCATTCACCAATTCCAATCCATTCGAAAAGTATCAGAATAAGACCTAATATATTCCAGCAACTAACTAATGCATTTTTTCATTCATATTTTAGGAGGGCACTCACAAGCGCATTCTGTCTCCGAATACGGAAGCTCATGAGACTGTGAGACTCCAAGAGGCAGCCACACACCAATTCTGGCTGACAGCTTCTACGAAGATTGGAGAAGGGGAGAGCACAAGGGTTGTGACGATACTTCCAGGGGAGAAAGGTAATCCTACAGTTTTTTTTTTATATGAGGCTGTTAAGAATTGCTCCTCAGAAAATAATTTTGATAAAGAAATCTTCATTCATTCATTATTTCATTCATTGATTCATTCATTCATTGATTTATTCATTCATTGATTCATTCATTCATACATTGATTCATTGATTCATTGATTCATTCATCATTGATTCATTCATTCATTCATTGATTGATTCATTGATTCATTCTCTCATTCATTCATTCATTCATTAATTAATTCATTGATTCATTATTTATTCATTGATTCATTCATTCATTGATTCATTCATTCATTGATTCATTCATTCATACATTGATTCATTCATTCAGATGTAGAAAAATGGGTACTCTTCCATTATTGTGACGCCACACGCAGCCGAGTAAAGAAATCATAAAATATGTCTCTTGTCTACAGTCATAGCAAAATCGAAACCATCGTGAATCTATTGTAGGCTGTGACACTCAAATAACATCACCATGGCAACCACCCACTATCGTGATGTCACCTTCTTCTGGTGATAAACACATTGTCTATGGAATATACTACCACCAACAAATGTATTTGATCTTTATTTTTTTGATTTAGTTCCAGCAAGAATAACTTCATTCGGTAAAAAGGTGATAACTCCATGGAAGGAGAACATATCTCTACCGTGTCACAAAGTGGGGGTGCCACAGCCGACCACAATGTGGAGACAGATGGGGAACCCTTTGGAACCAAGCTCCAGGAAGAATGTCACAGCAGATGGAACCCTGATCATAAGGTAATTTACGTTTACATAAGATATTTTTATTATTTCATTGTTGTTGAGATCCTCCCTGGAACACATATAGTACTCATATCTGGGGAATAACACAAATTTATAGTCTGTTTTGTATTCATTTAATTCACCTAACATATTTTTATTGTTTAATTGTTGTTGAGGTCCTCCCTGGAACATGAATATTACTCATATATGGGAAATAACACTTATTTATAGTCTGTATTGTATTGTATTGACTGTTATAATTCACTTAACATGTTTTTATTATTTCATTGTTGTTTAGGTCCTCCCTGGAACACAAATAGTACTCATATCTGGGGAGTAACACTAATTTATAGTAGTTTGTTTTGTATTCATGTTATTCGTTAATTTTGTCTGTTTTAATTCACCTAACATATTTTTATTGTTTCATTGTTGTTGAGATCTTCCCCAGAACACGAATATTACTTATATCCGGGGAATAACATTTATTTATAGTCTGTTTTGCATTTAAAAAGTTCATTGTATAACTTCAACTGTTTTAATTCACCAAACATGTTTTTATTGTTTCGTTGTTGTTGAGGTCCTCCCCAGAATATGAATATTACTTATATCCGGGGAGTATCACTAATTTATAGTGTGTTTTCTATATATTTCTGAAATTATAACAGTTCTAAATAGCCAAAATATTTTTTAGTATTATTTTTTAGTCAGTATTTTACGATTAAAGTGGTTCAGCACAAAAAGGATCACATTATCTCCATTCTTCGTCGAAAGAATTTTTACCAGTTGTTATGTGAATGTGTCTAAATTATGCTTCTTATTCGGTGGATGCAAGTTCCAAACTGATAATTCATATGAAATTGCTTCTCCAGTACCTATAATTCCTCTATCTATTTTCTTTTCTTTTTTCAGTGCAACTCAACACTCTGACTCTGGTAACTACACTTGCACGGTTGAGAATGGTCACGGCAAAGATGACATCACATATCACGTCGCTGTCAAGGTTCCTCCACAGCCACCGATTCTATCCGTCGTGGAATCTCATACGGACTCAATACATCTGCAGTGGACGGACCAAGGGGATGGAGGGAGCCCTATTCTAGGTTGGTCTATTATTGTCTGTCAACTTTCGATACTCTTCAGTATTTCGGCCCATCCGCAGCCGAGCAAAGATCTGACAGAAAAAGTCATCTGGGCGGAGATATTTGGGCACCTAACGTAGGTGAGTTGCATGTTGCATTTCATATGGAATTAGGCTCTGGTGATGCTGGAAACTGATGTTCTTTATTCAATAAATACAATATTATCTCTGTTTTTGTATGGAAATTTCTTAGGGCTCTCCTTCCTAGGTAAAAGTTGGTGGGATTGGGCAATAGACTTATGTATAAAGAAGTTACAGATTTGAGATATACCTAAATTAGGTATTGAGCTGGATTTATTTCCAGCTGTAGCATATGTACATCTTCCAAAAATTACACGATTAACAGCAGGATGTGGTGGAATGGGTGAACGTTGCCCTGGGCATAAAGTGATCACTTAAGCCAGCCAAGGCCAACTCATAAGCGTCAGAACGTCTATCCTGCTTCCTCCCCAAGGAAGTTCACACAACGCTACATTATGTGAATGAAGATGCCTCTCGTCTCTGTTGGGGAAAAAACTGCAAAGTTACAGATGTTCAATATTTGGCTTGTGACCTAAATAACTAACTTTTTAGCTTTTTTATTTACCAAAAATGGCATTGTAACGGAACTAAGAAAACAACCGCCATTTTGCTATTACCACAGACAAAAGATATATTCTATGACTTTTTCTGTCACTTCCTCGGCTGCGGGTGGAGCCACAATTATGAAAAAGTACTGACAATATTCTCCGATTGATGGCAAGACGAAACCTAAATTCTTTTAACTATATTTTATAATGTTCATTGTATTTTTAGGTTATGTCATCAACTACAAGAGAGATTCTGGTGATTGGGAGGAGTTACAAACTGAAGCAGGGACAATGGAGCGAATTCTCGGAGGTCTGTGGTGCGGTACGAGATACCAACTATACATCACGGCATATAACATCATTGGAACAGGGCTGCCTTGCGATATCGTGAACGCTTACACAAAAGGCACAGGTTAGCAAAGTCATATTTATTATTATCACGCTAATTAGTTGACAAACAGTGTTACTATTGAATTCTGACCGGTAATTAGTTGACAAACAATGCTACTATTGAATTCTGACAACCAATTAGTTGACAAACAGTGTTACTAATGAATTCTGACAACTAATTAGTTGACAAACAATGTTACTATTCAATTCTGACGACTAATTAGTTGACAAACAATATTACTAGTAAATTCTGACAACCAATTGACAAACAGTGTTACTATTGAATTCTGACAACTAATTAATTGACAAACAATGTAACCACTGAATTCTGACAAAGAATTTTATTATTGAATTCTGACAACTCGTCGCTTCAGTTCTTATTTTGGTCACAGACCATTTTTGTCAAAAATGAGTTATGAATGCAGTGATGTAGAAAATCAAATTTGACACATTTTCAGCCAAAAAACACCCGAGTTTTTTGTGTTTAACACGTACTTTTTTACATTTTTAAAATTGACATATCCAACATCGTAATAATGTTTCAGTTCTTGTTTTGGTCACGTCTAACATCCACCAATCAGGACGCTTCGCGCTTAATTTGTATGGGAATAAATGATCTCATTGGTTTCTTGTTTGTGTGACATCCAATCAGGGAGCAGCACGGCTATTAATTTAAGAGATCAACGTTCAATTTGAATTTTTGTCTAGTACTTTTTCAGTGTTTTCTTCTGTTATTTAATATTTTTTAAGATTTAAAAATGTCTAAATTACTTCTCGAAGTAAAACACATACATTAGGAAAGAATAATTTGCAAATTACATGAGTTTTAATACATATTTCGACAGAAATTAAAATGATCTTAAAACATCCAATAATTTATACAGCATGATCACTTTTTGTAAATAATTTTTATTTTTTTATTTATATATCCCTTCACACCGCGTCCCTTGCGTGGTAGGTAGAAAAAATAAGTCATCCTAATATCATTCATTCTTTTAACATGGCTGAGCATTAATTTATAATAAAAAATATTAATATTAAATATTAGACTAGGTATGTTTCCCATAGAGAATACCCGCGTTGTAGAATAGGTTCGCTCGTGCTTTTGATTTTTTTACATAGTGCCCTGTAAAAAGAGGTGCTTATGAAGTTTATTGCACAATAGGTACAAAATTATTACCTACATCTCATTCAGTGATAAAATTGTAACGGTAGATTTTTTAGTTAAAAAATCCAGCGAATGCAATGAGAGGCAAAATGGTAAAAAAAAAAGAAGTACCCGACTAAGCCAGAAAAATACAGAATTAAGTAAGTTAGCTTGGTCAAAAATGCTATAATCAACTTACATAATTCTAGTGGAAATCGGGTATCAATGAAACGCAGTACATTTGATATATTCAAACAACTTATGCAAGTTGTTTGAATATGTACTGAATTTAAAACACTTAGGTATAGTGTGCCTTCAGCTGCGGTCAAAATCTGTTTAGTTAATATAGGTTCTACTTTTCATCGAAAAAATATTGTAATAAATAAATACAAAATAATAAGGATACAAAAACAAGACAATGGTAGTGTGCCAAAAGGCGAACTTATTGCAAAAGCAATATCTTACAGTCAAGTCAACCCAATGTCCCAATATCACTAAATAAAATGCAATTTATCATAAGAATGAAGGTAGAATAATTTATTATACGTGTAAGAATTGTATATGTTCTCTCTGTTTACCCCATAAACCGGGTCATTTTAGACGCTATACAGCTAGTACTACCATAATTTTACAGTGGCACGCTTACGTTATTATGAGAATTTTACAACCCCACTTATTGTTTTACTGTGGTGCCCAAAATTGTTTCTTTGTATGAACCTAAGATCTTTTATGATTGGTACCTATGGATATCTTTAGAATGTTTTATTGCTCTAAAAAAACAATGTAAGAGATTAGTTATTGTACTTGTGAAAGTATTAAATAACTTAATAACAATAATAATGCACCAAAGTTTGTTATTTTGCCTTTGAAAAAATAATTCATTGATTTAACATCGACATTGTTATTATTTTCGAGAGTTTCAAACGTATTCATATGAATCTTTTAGAATAAAAGTTTATTGTTGTGTAATTGCGGGCGGTCAAGCATTCATCGAATCCTTTCATAATGGCATTGTTAACGAAAACAAAAGGACATAAAAATGTACATCTTTATAAATTACAATATGGACTAACGTCTTCCCAAAAATAGAGTTCATTTTATATTATGCAACAAAAGATTCCAGGAAATTATAAAATAAGTGAAACGTATCCGTAACATAACTTTATAGGTAGGTACATTATAGTACATAGATACATACATTTTTTTTATCATAAATAAGTTAAGAATCTTACAAATACCGAGGTATATAATACTTTTTTAAACGAATATGGGTTTATCGAAATAAAGCCAAACACGTATTTTGTAAACTTCGCAGAAAGCTTATGTTGTAAAACGGAGTAACCCGCGCCCACCGGATTTGCGGTCGAGCGCGTTACTAACCAGCTACCAACCACCTCAATATAACAATAAAAATTAGGTACTTTGCTTGCTATGGCTTGGGACATTGTGGGAAAAGATAACAATTGCGAAATCTCACTCTTCATAGTGCACCTAATGTTCTCTAGGTGAATAGAAAAGGTGAAAAAAATAAGGTAAGTAATACATATTTATTACATTTACAAATAATTCATAATGTGCTCAGCTCATTTAATAAATAATTTAATTGTATGCTCCTAGACAAAATAATCCATTCAAAAAAAAAAAACACCATCTATATAGAATAACCGTTAAAATGGTCTGTGGCCCAAACAAGAACTAAAATAATATTATTAGTCATTTGTTCATATCCGCTATGCATTGTGTCACGGGCCACCGAAGTGAACTGAAATTTCGTAGATGTGGGTCATATCCACATAAGAATTCAAAAAGCAGCTTTAATTGATTTCGAAATTCGGAAAAATAAATTTTATTCTATTTTTGTTATGCCCTTCTTGTTATTGACATACTTTTACGTTTAAATATATGTGAAATTATTCGCATAAACACAAAAAATGCTCTCCTGTAAAGTTTGGTTAGTGGCGCGTGACCAAAATAAGAACTGAAGCGACGAACTAATTAGTTGACAAACAGTGTTACCATTGAATTCTGACAAACAATATTATTATTGAATTCTAACAACTAATTAGTTGACAAACAGTGTTACCATTGAATTCTGACAACCAATTAGTTGAAAAACAATTTTATTATAGTTAAATATTCACGTGGGTCTGTACTTCTCTAAACAAAGTATTGCCAACCTAGGAATAATCTAAATAAATAAAGAAATATGAAAATTATTGTGAACATTTCTTCCAGTTCCAGTGAAACCAAAGCACTCTCAGATGATCACAGTGAACGCCACAGTGGTGACAGTATGGTTGGACTCCTGGGGAGATGGTGGATGTGGGATTTTATACTTTGTCATCGAGTACAAGGAACATTCACACACCCAGGTAATAAATAACTTTAATTTAATATTTATGTATTTATTTAAAGAATAAATGAACCTGGGTTTATCGAAATTAACCCAAATACACCTTTGTACACTTCACAGTAAGCTTGAAAAGCTTGTGTTGTGAAATGGAGTATGTCGGCATATGGAGAAACATCAAGCAATTTTTTTTTTATAAATATGGATCTAGGCTCGTTACTATACACAAACCCAAATACTTTCATGCACACCTTGCACTAGGCTAAAAGCCCGTATCGCAAAGTATAGAATATATCTCCAGTGCCGGAGTTTGAACTTGGCACCTCCCGCTTGAGAGACTGCCGCCTCAACCAACTTCGCCAACCATGTAGTCAATATATTTATATCTGTTGTTGTCTTTGCAGTGGCGCATGGTAGCCAACACGGTGCAAGCGACAGAGAGAGTATTCAGTGTGCCTGGGCTGACCCCCTCCACACAATACCATCTGAAGATAACTGCACACAATAATGCAGGGTTTGCTGTGGCTCTCTACAACTTCACGACACATAGTCCACCTGGAAGTAAGGACATTTTAATATTACTGTTATCATTTAGTATTGGGTAGGCAGCTTTAGTTGATACAGCAAAGGATGGACTTTCCATCAGGCTTATTATTACTGATTGTCGGCTGACTTAACGTGATCACTTTACACTTAAGTAACATTCACCAATGCCAGTCCATCCATCTGCCGAACCCAGGAAACGAACCCAGATCTCCAACTTGACAAGCTGGTATTCCTACTTTAACACACTTTGAAATATCATGTTCATGTGGTGAATATGTGGAACTGTTTACCCGAAAGTGTAATACAAGCACCATCAGTGAACGCTTTCAAGAACAGATTGGATGACTTTCTCAAACGACAGATGGCACAGACATTGATTTGGGCCCATCAGCCTAGGCTGCTTGCCCAAAAATTAATAATAATAATAATAATATTTTATTTACAGTTGCCGTGGCACCAGAACTATCACCCCCAGTCTCCCATTCGAGTGATAAACCCTTCTACACAAATCTCCGAGTGGTGCTGCCCATCACGCTATCTCTCCTAGTCCTGACAGCCCTGGTAGCTCTTATATTTCTCATCAAAAAGAACAGTAAGTAACTGTAAATCAATAAAATCAATATGTCTCTACTAATTCAACTAGAGTTCAACAAACTATAAATCAACCATTGCAATAAATTCAATACGTCCCTACTAATTTAACTAGAATTAAACAAACTATGAATCTAACATTGTGATAAATGCAATATGTTCCTACTAATTCAACTAGAATTGAACAAACTATAAATCAAGCAATGCAACATGTCTCTACTAATTTAACTAGAGTTGAACAAACAGAAAAGGAACACTGCAATAAATTCAATATGTCCTTACTAATTACAATTATAACATGATTCATATGTAGTTGAATGTAGAGTTGAACAAACTGTAAATCAACAATTGCAATCAATATGTCTATACTAATTCAACTAGAATTGAACAAACTATAAATTCAATATGTCACTCCTAACTTACATAGAGTTGAGCGAACTATAAATCAAGCAATGGAATATGTCACTACTATTTCAACTAGAGTTGAACAAACTATAAATCAACCATTGCAATAAATTTAATATGTCCCTACTAATTCAACTAGAGTTGAACAAACATATATGGAACACTGCAATAAATTTAATATGTCCCTACTAATTACAATTATAACATGATTCATAAAAGTGTTGAATGTAGAGTTGAACAAACTGTAAAACAACTATTACAATCAATATGTCTCTACTGATTCAACTAGAATTGAACAAACTATAAATTCAATATGTCACTCCTAACTTATGTAAAGTTGAGCAAACTATAAATCGAGCAATGGATTAAATGCAATACGTCACTACTATTTCAACTAGAATTGAACAAACTGTAAGACAAACTTTATAATATGTCCTTACTAATTACAACTAAAACATTGTTTCTATAGAGTTGAACGTAGACTCGTGTGGATCTCAGACTGGCATAGGGGATTCTCCCTCGCTGGCTCGTCTTCAGAATAAGCAGAACAAGGAGCAGCAGCAACAACAGCAATTGTCTGTTGGCGCCGTTCCCAGTGCTGCTATCCTGAGCCGAGGAAGACAGCCCATTCCTCCGCAGCATTACAAAGGGGCTGAGGGAAATGGTAAGACCACTGAACCAATTTTCAGTAAAAAAAACTTTTTGTATCTACGACATAGATTAGTACAGAAATTTGACAGGATGAAAATGACGCGATTTTTTTCCCTATGATTTACCGGAGTGGGAATGAGACAAAAAACCTTTTCGCGTCGTATAGAAGGTATTCATGACTCTTATAGGACTTCACTGGGGACGTTCTCGCGTCCGAATTTTACTAGTTGGGAGGTCAGTCTCGGGCGGCCGCGCTTCCTCACCCCACTTCGCTCACTCAAATATATCTTTTTTGTCATCCTGTCATCTTTCATTCTCTCAACATGCCCAAACCATCTTAGTTTATTCACTTTCATTCTTGTCACAACGCCAGTCTTGCAGTCACTCATTTCCCTATAATAAATAAATAAAACAATGGCACCAAAAGGATCTTACAGCCAGCCCATCAGGACTAATGGACAATCTTTCGTTGTATTTTTCAGAGTACATGGAAGACATCTGTCCATACGCAACGTTCCAGCTGACTAAGCCTGCGTACAGTGAGAGTAGTTACAGTGGCAACGTGTACAGTGGGCCCTACCACTCTGTGCGGGGGTCCTTTGTCTATCACGATATAAAACCCAACCAGAATGATAAGTTTAAGATGGGACATGTAAGTTGCGCCAATGATTTATTGTAGTTTATGATTCGTAAATCCACCTGAACACTAAAGATGCGTTTACACTTTACCTGAGCAATTTTTTGATCAATAATTGCAGCAACTCGTAAAAATCGTATCAGTTAACATTATTTCGGCAATATTTAACAATAATTATTATTGGACAATTTTGGGCACCGTTTAGCGATAAAATCGCCCCAAGGGCACCCTACATTTTTCTTTATCACCATATAGGATCGTCACAAACAAAATAATAAAAATGTATCTAATCAATTTAAAGCGAGGCAACAATATTGCGTGCAAACGCGAAAGAGAATTGACTAAAATGTCCCAAGCGATTTGATATTTAGCAATTCGTGTCACTGTCATCATGATAATTCTCTTCCTTGTTTGCATGCAATATCATTGTCTCGCTTTAAATATTGCCAAAATAATTGCTATATATTAAAAAATAATATTAATTAATACGATTTGTACGAGTTGGCGCAATTATTGCTCGAAAAATTTCTCGTGTAAGTGCACCTTTAGACTTGTTTGTTAAGGTCCAATTCCACTGAGGCAACATTGCTACTCATATTCTTTTCATTGAAGAGACAAAAAACAAGTCACCTTGCTGCATCCAAATGGCTCTGACTAGATTTGTGTTTGTGACGTATTTATTTCTGTTTTTCAGAATAAAGAACCTGAATACACAAAAGTTAGAAGAAAAGGCAGCAAGTTAAGAGATCCACATTCTGAGAGTCAAGGTAAATATTGCGGTTAAACAGCTCCTTGTCGCAAAATGCCATGTCTAGATATTTAAAATAAAAATAATATTTATTCCCAGCAACAGCAGAGTGATAAAATGCAAATGTTTCACTTCAGCTAACAGATGCTTTCCTTGTTATAGTTACTACATTAATTCAACTGCTTTCTTTCATTGATATTCATACTTCGCTAACCAATATGATGTAACCACAGATATGAATAGTATCTTCTTCCAAATTAGTCCCTCACTGCTGAGGATCGTGACCTTCATGCGGTACTTCTCGCAGCAGTCTGGCACACCCTGGTCTGTCTTCAGCCCATCTCTATGACTCCGCAAACATCATTCTAGTGGCATCTGTCACCTAGTCGGACCATCTCATTGGTATACATCCGCGACTTCTCCTGCCTTTAACTTTGCCAGTCATTATCATTTTTTCTAAATTGTCTGGCTCCCGTCTTACAAGATGCCCAAAGAAACCGTGTAGCTCAGATAAGATTGACGCATTCGTTCTTCTTTCTATCCAAGGTATTCGGAGGAGCTTCCTCCAACATCACATTTCAAACGCATCCGTTCTCATCCTCTCGTAGGCACGCATTGTCCACATTTCACCTATCCTGCTTCCTCCCCAAGGGAGTTCACATAACTCTACATTATGTGAATGAAGATGCCTCTCGTCTCTGTTGAGGGAAAACTGTAATGTATTTCCGTCTGTGCAATGCAGATAAGTCTGGTTTAATACCTAAAATAATTTAGGTATATCTCAAATTAAAGTACGTATATTGTTGAGTCCAGCTTTCATATCAGTCAATGTGCTTCACGCAAAAGAAAAGAAAATGAAGATATATATTTGATTGATTGGCGCTTTAGCTTGTTGGCCCTAGTGTGTGCATTGTGCTTTCAGAGTCTGACAACCTGGGCTCCACTGACTCGGAGGTGAAGAAGATTCTAACCCTCCACCTGCCCATTTCAGAGTACGACACGAGGGACGAGGGAGAGGACATGTCGGAGGAGGAGAACAGTGACAACTCGCCAGCGGGGGAGAGCGGCTACCAGGGGAGGGGCAGGCACCACCGCCCAGGGGATGCCACCTCCGTATCTTCTCATTGTAATTACCATTTATTTATTTATGTATGGATGGACGCATTTTGAGTAAAAGGAATCGGAGAGCGCGTATGACAGATTGCATGAATGTGACGGAAGCTAGGAGTGTGTGTAAGGATAGGGATGTCTGGCGCTCTGTCCTCTCTGCCTACCCTGCAAAGGTGGCGTGAGGATATAGATAGATAGATATTTATGTATTGGTTTAACGGCCAGAAGGCCTTTTTTTTATTAAAAAAAAGGATCTGGGCTTGCATACACAAAACCAAATACTTAAATAGTAAATGAGTGACTGTAATCCAGTATTAAATAGTAAATGAGTGACTGTAATACAGTATTAAATAGTAAATGAGTGACTGTAATACAGTATTAAATAGTAAATGAGTGACTGTAATACAGTATTAAATAGTAAATGAGTGACTGTAATACAGTATTAAATAGTAAATGAATGACTGTAATACAGTATTAAATAGTAAATGAGTGATTGTAATCCAGTATTAAATAGTAAATGAATGACTTTAATGTGAATGACTGTAATATGAGTGAGGTAAAGTAAAAAGTGAGTGAAAAAAGGTAACGAGTATGTGTAAGGATAGGGTGATCTGGCGTACTGCCCTCTCTGTCTACACCGCAAGGGACACGACGTGAAGGGATAGAGACACTGATGTTTGACTTGTACCCATCTATCATGTATCATCAGTTGCAGGGGCCAGTGTAGATGTATCCAGCAGTTCTTCCGAGACTTCGTTAGGGGGGGCTGCCAGTGGAGGGGGCCGGAGGAGTTTCCCTTCCAGACGGGGGGGCAAGGGAGTGAACGGACCTGGTGGGGTAAGGAGACACGTCAGGTCCAGCTCGGGGTATAGCAGTCATAATGATGAAACCACTTTCAGGTAATTTTTTTTTTGAACGCTAAATGTTCGTTAAATTTAAATATACTTGAAAAAAAAGGGCAAATATTGTTTTGTCATCTGAGAATAACAAGGTTATAACTAACAAACATTGTTTTTTTTGTCAATTTATTTTTCGTGTAAAAATCAGATTTTCTACATGTCGTAGTTGGATACAAGTAGTAGCTGGATATGTAAGTGTAAAGTGATCACATTAAGCCAGCCTCTGATCAATCATAAGCCTGATGGAAGGTCCATCTTGTGTAACTGTTGAGATAACTATTTAGCGCAAAAAACTGACTTTTTGCATGAAAATATTTCAAATCGTCATATTGTTTGATAGACCGGTAAAGTTACATTAAAAAAGGGGGTATAGCGTAGATAATTGTCGGAAAGCTGGAAACTGTTTTAATCTCTTCATTAACATGCAAAGAAGGTTTCTTGAAGTTTGCACCAATTTCCCGCTTGTGCTAAGTACAGGGTGACCCATAAACCGAAAAAATAATGTACTTTTTTCAGTTTTTCAGTAATATCTTCTAAACAATGCTTTCTAGGAAAATGGTGTCTTTTTATAAATTAAAGTACATGATATTCTGCGTCGTTTGAGCATAAATACTCATTTATACCTCAAAAATTATTGTGATATTGACACTGCCAAGTACATATTAATTTTCGGAACAAATTGAAATATTCGTATTTTTCACTTTTGTTGTTGAATAACTCCCCAACTCAGGCATTTATGGTAATATTTCACTGATCATATTTAATTATGAATCAATTTTCTCAAACTTGTGATTAAAAGTTTAGACCTACGGCACACAGTTCAGGATGCACAGGTGTTTAAAGAGAGACGAGTAAAATAAAGAAATTTATTAAATGATAGATTTAGATACGATAAAGGTAAGCAAATTTAAATTTTACAATTTCATTTTATTAAAGTATAGTTTTTTTAAGTAAAATCTGATTTTTAATACTGTTACGCCACTGCCTAATATTTTATATCGAAAAGAGTATTTTTTCTGCATTCATTGGTTTTATTAAAATATCTCCTAAACGGTTAGTGTTAGGAAAAAATATTTATCTCACAATTTATCTAGAATAATTTCTCTATATAATACTTGAAAAATAATTTATCTCATTTAAATACTAAGTGAGGTAGAATTGATTAAAAATGGTATATAAAAAATATGTTCATACATGCCGTCACTTTTTGTTAAATTACTTCTAAAAAAAGCGGAGTAGCGTAAATCCATTAAATTGCATTTAAAGCGAAATAAATTTACTATAAAATAAGTGTAGTAAAATTAATTTGGGAGTTATAATAAAAAAAAATACTAGATGATCAATATCAATATTTTGTAAAATAATTCCACGCTTCCCATACAAAATGTTCCTGCATAGCAACGTGCCTCTATGTTATGTATAAACAGCAGGAATTCTTTTTCCAAATTGATTTATTTTCGTTCTATTTTTAAAGTTACAAGTAGTAGTAGTCTTTTGTGGTTTAGAATAAGAGTGTCTGTTATAAGAACATGGTGCCTTATTTATACTAATCTGACCTACTATAAACTGGATATTAATGAGACAACATCGTAATAAAGCAATTATCGATGGAATATTATTTAGAAACAATTGGAATGTCGTTTACTAATAATGCATCAATAATAGCTTTCCTCACAACTATTTTTGGAGAGATCCGTGTCATTAATATACAATTAATAATAATCAGGGCTGGTGTCCACATACATAACACCTACCCATCAAGATGAGGTAATAGAGAATCTATTAACTCAACATGTCAATTGTATTTCACATTATTTAAATTACATATTTCATCAAGTTCATTTCAACTAATTACATTTCATTATATTCCAAATCTAGTTTAACTAATTACATTTCATTGTATTCAAGTGCATTTTAATTAATTACAGTTCATTAGGTATATCTCATTACTACTTGTTTATATTGCTTAATTACATACATGTTTACTTAATTACTTAAATATTTTCCATATTACTTAATAACATTCAACATTTTCGTACTGCATATTACTTAATTACAATTACTTAATAGATCATTATTAACATATTAGATATTTGATTTTACATTGTATTATACTGTATGTCATTTCGATATTATGTTTTACATTACATCGTGCCTTAGTCTTGCACTTCTTCTTAATATTTGCACGTCAGGGGCTGAAGGTTGTAATTCTATTACTTCTTCTTCAGTACCTCTAAGATCATTGTTAACTTCCTTCTTTTTACAAATGTTGAAGGTAATGCATTGTACAATATTATTACATGGATCATTACTGTATCTTCTATTTCTATATAAGTTTCTACAATATACTATTAATCTATATACTACATATAGTAAAACTATCTTAAAGATTAACATTGTTATAAATGAAAAATAATTATTATTAATTATACTAAGAATGTGATCTCTTGGTCCTTTGATTCTATCTAATACATCATCTAGTTTATGACTGGCTATACTCAAGTCGTCTGAATTTAAGTTATTTAATTTTGAATTTATGTTAGGTACGTTTATTAATGGAAATTTGGTCTTGTTTATGTGACAACAATCGTCTTCTAGAATATCGAATGTGGGACTAACCACGTACGAGACGTTGTTTCTTGGATTTTTAACATCCTGTACTCCATTAATTACCGTTGTACTACTAAACAATTTGCAATTGTCATCAATAGTTAGTAGGCCTGTATTTTCTGCAACTAAATCAAAAGGTTCAGAACTATTACACTTAAATGTGAACATGGTTTTGTGAGGTAATACAACTAACCATTTGTTGTTTTTTAACTTATGCCATATATCATCTACATAATTAAGAATTCTAACTTCACAATTATCTGGTAAATTATTACTCCTAGTTAATAATTCCGTTTCACATATTGCTCTATTATGGATAGAATAGAATGGACCATTATTTCTACAAATATATCTATCGTTATTAATTAATTTGCAGTTATCGGTTAGATCATCTAAGATCACATACTGCGTCTTACTATCAGAGATCGCGATTTTCCTAACGTGAGGTAATACGAATACATATAAGCCGTCTTTTCTCTTCATTGGAAGAGGTATCAATTGAAATAGATTGTAGTTATTGAAATTAATTAATGGGTTTGATATTACGAACACTATTTTATTATCTATGGTGAAAACTTTCAAATCTACTATAGCTAACAATTTTTCCGCATTTTGCAATGCCAATGGCATTGGATATGACAAGGAGTGTGGTAAGTACGGAATACTTTTAGTTAGTTCCTCTATATATGTTCTTGGACTAATCACAAATGGGTGTACAATATTGGTTTTCGCGAATAAAATTGAACTTATTATTGATAGGTATTCATTTTGTAATTCCGTTGTCATTAATATTAATAACCCTAGATGCTTCTCTACGTCTTGTTTCACTTCTATACTAAAAATATGTTTATTAATGTCTTCAGCATATGATTTCAATTTTAAGAAGTTTTGATTAAATATGTTTTCATTAAGGTTTAAATTATTAATTGTGTTGTTAAAATTTTGTACAGCTATTTTTACTACTTGCGTTTGCTGTTTCAATATACTAAATAATTCCTTATCGTCCTTACTTATATTATTAATCGCGTCATTGTAAAATGTTGCATCGTCTTCATCTAACGTTCCGAATAATGTTTTAAATACTGTACCTATTATATTAATCCACGCTCTTTTGGTTCGTTTACCATCCTCGTGCCCTATCAATTCTTTTAGTGTTTTCGCCTTACTTCCTAATTCCTTAATTGCTTGATTCAATATATCTAAACTCGGTTGACATAATGATAAGTTTTTGTATAAGTTGAAATTGCAAATATCTTCTGTTGTCTTATATGATCTTTCTATTATGTCTAATTTATAATTATATACTTCTAAATCTATGTATGTGACTAACTTCCACTTACTCTCGATAAAATTTGTAGTTCCCATCTCTTCGTAGTACATTCCAGACGATTTTTGTATTTCGGTCCAGTTTATGCCGCTGGCCTGGATGATTGTGTTAAGGATCATCAATCTGTAAGAAATGCTCTCTTTATTCGATTGGTGTGGACTTTTATTTTTTTCTTTTTTATCTGGATAGTACAATTTACAGGTGAGTTTATCTCTACAACCTTGTAAGGTCCTGAATAATTCTGGGTTAACTTCTTACAACTTCTTGCTTTTGTACCGTCATTCCTTAAATATATCATATCGCCAACTTGATATATTATATTATTACACGCTTTCTTATCATAATTTTCTTTAGATGTTTGTTTACTAAGTAGTAAATTCTCTTTAGCTATTTTCTGGCTTTTGTTTAATCTATATTTCAAATTATCCAAATAATTGTCATAGGTGTACCTAAACTCTGGTTCTTGTGTTATTGCAGAAGGTAGAACCGGTTTAGTTCCGAATAATAATTCGTGAGGGGTGAACTTAGTACTAGTGTGTGGCGTTGTATTATACGCGAACATTGCATAGTCTATCCATTGATCCCAGTCATGCTGGTTTTCATTTATATAGTGCTTGAGGTAATCGGCCAATGTCGCATGTGATCGTTCTAGAGCTCCGTTCGTCTGAGGTCTATACGCCGAAGTTTGTATTTTCTTTATTTTGAACAATTTGGCAATATCCTTTATAATATTGGACGTAAAGTCGGCGCCCTGGTCTGTCAAAATTGTTGTTGGCAAGCCGTATTTGCAGATGAATTGTGTGACCAACTTCTTTGCAATAGTTACAGATTCATGATTGGCTATCGCGTAAGCCTGAGAATACTTGGTGAGGTCATCTTGCACCGTCATAATATATTTGTGTCCGTCTTCCGTTAACGTTAAAGGACCCACAATATCCAATGCGATCCTTTCGAATGGTCTGTCTGACGTAGTAGTTATTTCCATCGGTTGTACGTTGCGTTTTCTACTTATCTTGTTTCTTTGACAAGATTCGCAGTTCTTGATATAGTTGAAAACATTTTGTTGCATCCCGAGCCACCTATACTTAGTCTTGATCTTGTTGTATGTCCTAATATATCCTGAGTGTCCCGAGGTAGGATTGTCGTGATATTCTTTCAAAATTTGTTTTATTTCGTCTGAATTTGGAGAAATTATCTTGTTATAGCAGATCGTGATTTTAATTTTTGAGTTTCTAAATACAAATAATATCATCTGTTTGATTTTATCCCATTTAAAGTTAATTCCTTCATTACACAAAGATATTGAACTAATATTATTGCTCTCTAACCTATCTTTTAAATTTCTCAACACTAAAAACAAATCTTTATATGTACCGGTATCCCAATTATTCCTTTTCGTGATTAGGTGATAAACCTTAAAATTATTATTATCGCTTTCTAAAATATCTCCTACATTGTTGTCTATTGATTTCAACTCATCACAATTTGTTATAATATCTAACATTTCTTCAAGATCACCTGATACGAAATATCCGATATTATCCTTTCTACTAGTAATGTTTTCGTCAATTTCTTCTAAGTCATAAATAGTAGGTTCTAAGTTAGAGTTATGGAATTTGAGGAAATCGTCGTAAGTGTCTGTCGCGATTTGTTCTAAATTTAATACTTGTTTTTCCGGTAAAACTATTCTAGATAAAGTGTCTGCATTTGAGTTCATCTTACCTGGTTTGTACACTATCTCGTAGTCAAAGTCTTCAAGTTTTAACCTCCAACGCACTAGCCGTGATCCCGGATCCTTTACGTTGAACAACCATATCAATGGTTTATGATCAGTCACGATTGTGAATTTTCGGCCATACAGGTATGGTCTGAAGTGTTTCACTGCGTAAACGATTGCGAGTAACTCTCTTTCTATAGTCGAATAATTGCTTTCGGCTCGGTTTAATGTTCTTGAAGCAAAAGCTATAGGTAAGTCCTGGCCTATGTTTCCTTGGCTTAATACTGCTCCTATAGCAAAATTGCTGCTGTCTGTTGTCAGATTGAATGGCTGGTTGAAATCTGGATATTTTAAGATACTTTCACTTTTTAAAATACTCCGTAGTTCTTCAAACGCTTCTTGTTGTTCTTTATTCCATTCAAATTGTCTATCCTTTTTCAACAAACTGGTCAAAGGTTTTGTGATTTTGCTGAAATTTTCTATGAATTTTCTGTAGTATCCCACCAAACCTAGAAATGATTGAATGTCTTTCTGTGATTTAGGTACCGGATACCTATTTATTACATCAACTTTAGCTGGATCGGGTTTTACACCGTCTTCTGATATCACGTGTCCAAGATACGCTACTTCATGGCGTAAAAATTCACACTTATCTGGTTGTAGTTTTAACTTATGAACCCTAAGTAACTCAAATATTTCTGTCATTTTCTTCTCATTCGTTTCTAAGCTATCTGCGTAAATCACTATATCGTCCAAATAAACAAAACACTTTATTCCTTGAATTCCTGCTAGGATATTGTTCATCAGCCTCTGAAATGTAGCGGGACTATTCTTCAAACCGAATGGCATCCTTGTAAATTCATTGTGCGCATTTGGGCTGGAGAAGGCTGTTTTCGGAGAATCCTCCTCACGCATCGGAATCTGGTGAAAGCCAGATGCGAGATCCAACGTGGAAAAGTATTTGCAATGCCCTAACTGATCCAAAATATCAGAAATATTCGGAAGAGGGTATGCATCTCCCACAGTGACGTCATTCAACTTCCGGTAGTCGATAACAATCCGCCATTTTTGTTTTCCTGATGCATCTTTCTTCTTTGGTACAACCCACAATGGAGAAGACCAAGGAGATGTTGATGGTTTAATTATTCCTTGATTGAGCATCTTCTTCAGTTGTTCGTTGACTTCCGTCTTGTGAATTTCTGGATAACGATATGTTTTTGTAAATATCGGTGGACTATTCCCAGTATTAATGCTGTGTGTAATTGAATCCGTACATGTTAATTCATCACCTTCCAGGTGAAAAATATCGTTATATTCATAACAAATCTTCAACAAGGAATCCTTTTCCTGTTTATTCAAGTGTTCCATCCTAATATTTTGTTTTAATAATTTTATCCTATCTTCCGATTCTTTTGAATCAACATTTATTTTAAACACGTTCCTAATTTTCCTTTTCATATTTTTGCTTAAATTTTCCCTACTAATATCACTAATTACCGATGATTCATTTTCATTAAATTTCTCTAAAAATACGTTGCATTCTTTAATAGTTACTACTTCTTCCGTAGTATTCAGAACTGTAGCTAACGCCTTCCCGTTACTACCTACTGTACAAATACATTTGCTTAGATAGACTCCTTCGGATATCTCTTTTTCTGAAACTATGCCTTCCTTTATTTCGGGATTAAGCACCTTTACTTCGATAACCGTCTCTGTACGCGCCTGTACCCTGAGTGCCAATTCACTCCCTTCAATCCTATTCGATTGAAAATATAGCGGTATCGAATTTCTACCAATCCACAATTTATTACTGGCGTAATCTAATTGCGCATTATACTTCCTCAAAAAGTCGTTTCCTAATAACCCATCGAGTGGAACATTCGTACCCTGAGGCAACAAATGCATATTATGTGGAATCGACTTGTTTCCGAGGCCTAAATTAACTTTCACTTTTCCTAAAGTGGAAATCATTTTTTCTGGATTAATTCCTCTAATCCTAATTATATCCGAATCATCATAACACGTTTTTCCATTTAATGCTGGTGGTTTAATTAAACTAATATCGGCTCCGCTGTCTATCAACAATTCTATATGATTTTTATTGCTATTTAATTCTAACATAGGAATTTTAATATATGCTGTGACCTTATCCAAATTTAAAACTCTGCCAATAATCCCTCGACCATTTTCACGTCGGCAGATCGCGAAAGGTCTTTCGAGTTTAAATCTTGATCCTTTTTGAACTTAAAACAATCTTTCTTAACATGCCCGTTTTTATTACAATAGTAGCATACAATGTTACTATTTTTCTTCTTGAAATTATTACTATTACTGAAATTATTATTATTATTGTTAAAGTTCCTATTATTACCGGTGCTATTAAAGTTTCTATTATTAACATTATTTGCATTACTAAAATTTTTATTGCCGTGAGGATAATTAGATGTTGATTGAGTGTGTAATACTCGTCTGTCCGGTCTCCTCTTACTATAACACTCATACGAGGTGTGACCTTTTTTGTTGCATTCCGTGCAATACTTATTATGTGATTCTGTTAATGATAACAATTTTTCTTCGTTCATCGCCAGTTGCGATGCTTCTTCGAAGCTTGCCGGGTCCCTAGCTCGAAGAATATTGCTATATTTTGGTAAAACACCAATCATAAAAGTTTGTAATGTCATTTGTTTTATCAACGCTTGTTTACCGGGTAATTCTAATGGGTTTGTTGTTTCGTTACTTGCCGCTCTGACTAAATTTGAATAATTTTTATCGATTCTTTGTGTAAACTCAATTACAGTTTCGTTTCTACCCTGTTTACAAGATTGCAATTCGAGCAATAGTTGAGAGAATGATTTGTACACAGTGAAATTTTCTAATAGAAATTCTTTTAATTCTTCCCAGTTATTTAACTTTCTACATGACGTAACAGCTTCAGCTTTGTCAGTCAATCTAGTCATTATGTATTTAAATAAAATTTCTTTTTGCCACGTAACAGCCAGGCTGTTAGCGTATTCCGCATCTTTTATGAATTTATATAACGTTTGGGATCTTCCGTCGTAATGTGTTATTAAAGAAGTAAGAAATTCAATCCTTACTACTTCCCTTTTTTCTCCCTGTTCTGCCTTTACTGTCTCTACTTTTCCCGTTTCGTTAGGCATTTTTAGAATCAAAAACCCGAATTATCTAAAACTTTTTCACTTAAAATTCCTATTAAATGACTTTCTAATGACTCTTACCTATTCTAAAAGTACTACAAACACTTGTATATAAAAATAATCAAAACAATATAAATCAAGATGTTAATCAACTTACAAAATCGACGACATTTTGTTACTCCGTTGCACAGTGCTGGGGCTTCTGCGAAGTGCTGGGGCTTCTACGAAGTGCTGGGGCCTCTGCGAAGTGCTGGGGCCTCTGCGAAGTGCTGGGGCCTCTGCGAAGTGCTGGGGCTTCTGCGAAGTGCTGGCGCTTCTGCGAAGGCTGGCGCCTCTGCGAAGTGCTGGGGCTTCTGCGAAGTGCTGGGGCTTCTGCGAAGTGCTGGGGCTTCTATGCAGTGCTGGAGCTTCTGCGAAGTGCTGGGGCTTCTATGCAGTGCTGGAGCTTCTGCGAAGTGCTGGGGCTTCTTTGCAGTGCTGGGGCTTCTTTGCAGTTCTGGGGCTTCTGCGGAGTGCTGGGGCTTCTTTTTGAGAGTGCTTTTATCCTGTTATAAGGTGGAAGTCTCTCGATCTAACTTCTAACACCATTTATTTCCTCTGTTATGTATAAACAGCAGGAATTCTTTTTCCAAATTGATTTATTTTCGTTCTATTTTTAAAGTTACAAGTAGTAGTAGTCTTTTGTGGTTTAGAATAAGAGTGTCTGTTATAAGAACATGGTGCCTTATTTATACTAATCTGACCTACTATAAACTGGATATTAATGAGACAACATCGTAATAAAGCAATTATCGATGGAATATTATTTAGAAACAATTGGAATGTCGTTTACTAATAATGCATCAATAATAGCTTTCCTCACAACTATTTTTGGAGAGATCCGTGTCATTAATCAGTTCATTAATCAGGGCTGGTGTCCACATACATAACATCTACACAAAATCAACTTTGATCATCTAGTACTTTTTTTATTATAAATCACAAATTAATTTTATTATATTCATTTTATAGAAAATTTATTAAGTTTTAAATTTAATTTAATGAATTTATACTGCACCGCTTGGTTTAGGAGTAATTTAACAAAAAGTGACGACATGTATGAATTTATTTTTTATTTACAATTTTTAATCAATTCTACCTCACTTAGTATTTAAGTCAAAGAAATTATTTTGCAATTATAATATAGAGAAATTATTTACAATAAATTCCGATATAAATATTTTTTTCCTAACACTAACCGTTTAGGAAATATTTTAATAAAATTAATGAAAGAAAAAAAATTACTCTTTTTGATATGAAATATTAGGCAGTGGCGTAACAGTATTGAAAATTTGGATTTTACTTAACAAAACTATACTTTAATAAAATTGAATAGTAAAATTTAAATTAGCTTACCTTTTACATATCTAAATTTATCATTTAATAAATTTCTTTATTTCACTCGTCTCTCTTTAAACACCTGTGCATCATAAACTATGTGTTGAAGGTCTAAACTTTTAATGACAAGTTAGAGACAATTGACCCACAATTAAATATTTTTAGTGAAATATTACCGTAAATACCTGAGTTGGGGAGTTATTCAACAACAAAAGTGAAAAATACGAATATTTCAATTTGTTCTGAAAATTAATATGTACTTGGCAGTGTCTATATCACAATATTTTTTTAGGTATAAATGAGTATTTATGCTTAAACGACGCAGAATATAATGTACTTTAATTTTTAAACAGACACCATTTTCCTAGAAAGCATCGTTTAGAAGATATTACTAAAAAACTGAAAGAAGTACATTATTTTTTCGGTTAATGGGTCACCCTGTACTTAGCACAAGCGGAAAATTGGTGCAAACTTCAAGAAACCTTCTATGCATGTTAATGAAGGGATTAAAATAGTTTCCAGCTTTCCGACAATTATCTACGCTACAAAGCTAAATTTCCTGGGCTATGAGTACAAAATATCAAAAACAGCCAAAAGTGGGATAGTCTTGTAAGAAACGAGACTAATGAGGTTCCATTTGTGTGTAAAAGATACAAGTGTTTGAAACATTGATCTCATATTTCTCAACATTTTGGTTTTGTCAGTTAGAACCATGTTACTCTCATATGATGAAATCTCAAAATGTAGCAATTGCAAAAACACAGTTTCTATATAACCATTCTGGTACTAAAAAACACTGTTTTTTTTAATTTTCGATGATTAAAGAAATCCACGTATTAGACTTAGCAAAGTTAGAAGAAAGTTTCAGTATTTTGCCATCAGATGGCGCCACTGTTCTAATCTGTGAAATGTCAAATGATTGTCTATTGCTTCGTAATATAGATTGAATATTCTGTTTAATGTATTATGCATGAGATAATTGTCACTAGAGACCAGATTATATGCAACTTAAAATGGTTGAAATATGCATCATAAATTCTCGAAATATGCATCAAAATCACCAAAAAGTACCAAAAATGCCACACAAATTTAAATAAATACAACAAATTACCACTATTACAAGATTTTATTTAACTTTATTTTTATTTCATTTATGTTTGGTATCGTTTGGAAGACCGCGAAAAACAGTTCTAGGATATGAAGTCATTAAATCTTGTTTTTTTTTTTTAAAATATGATTTTAAATATGATTAGGACATATTTTTTTTATTAAATTTACTTTATTTACCTACTACATTTTCAACTAGACACCAACATTTGTTTTTTCGAAAACATTTCAAAAAAAATATAATACAGTTAAAATTTTAGAAAATGCACCTAAATATGCAAGATCAGTAGATTTTGGTCGAAATATGCAAAACCCTGAATAAATTGCCAAAATATGCAAATGCATATAATCCGGTCTCTATTAATCACCAAACAATTTTATTCATCCCAACATTAGCATTGATTAAGGTGCAAGTCATTTTACTAAGTTTAGTGTAAATTTAAACTCGTTTAAAATTTGTCTCCTTTCAGCATGTTTTAATTGTTCACTTATTTTTTGAAAATCACAATTTATGTTTTTGTGAAAAGATCGGAATTTTCTACATGTCGTAGTTGAATATAACAAGTAGTTATCTCAACAAAAAAAACTTGTAAACGCATCGGTAATTGTGGGTATGTACACAAAGTTGGCGTAATATGTCTACCGCCATCTACCTTGCTAGTCTAATCGGGGAAACATAAAAATGGTTGGTAAATACCAAAAACAATCTCAATAGAGAACTGGCGTACAATATGGTATATACACGTTTCTTTTGGACTCAACTACCAACACTCGTAGCACAGCGGCTTGCCAGATTGGAGGCTGGGTTCGATTCCCGGCTGGGGCAAATGGACGGACCAGAATAAATTGCTGAATGTAAGTGTAAAGTGATCACACCAAACCAGCCGACATCAGCAGTCACAAGCCTGATGGAAAGTCCATCCTTTGCTGTATATCTGTTGAGATAACTACTTGTTTTATTTTATTTTAATTATTGGTTTTTTTTCACATAAATCATTGGTATATCAACAAATACATTGATATTAATTACAAAGGCATGTCAAACATGTGTAGCGACAATTGTAATTGTTGTCGACTCAAATCTACGATGTGCCTCAACTTGCGACTGACTAGAAATGCATGCATTGAATCAACATCCCAAATAAACATGACCGTAGAGGAACATGTCTCTAATGTCATGTTGTTTACTTACATGTTGCATGTTTGTTGCATCGTGTCATACATCATCTGGGATCCGTTAATTTTCACTCAGTGATTCGCTCGATTGTTTATGGTTCTATTGTTCTCCGTTCTATCATCGGTGCGAGTCAACCTGTTCTATTTGCATAGTTGATACGCTCAGTTATTGCGAATAACACCTAACTATTTGGTTGGGTGATATTCGGTCGACATAGATAATAGAGTGGTCTGCATGTGCTGTTCACTCACTCTTATTAACATGCAATATGTATATCCCTTTCTACCAAAGAGTGCTGTGATATCGCTATCTCGATGTATATCTATCAACTCACTCTTATTAGTATTCTCATATCTCTATCTCTGTTTGACAATTCCAATTGGAACAATCCAAATACGTTCTGTCTTCGTGCGATAATCGTCCGTTGTCTCGCTGAGTGAAAATTAATGGCAAAAAACGCAACCCTGTAAATAAAAGGTTCCTACCTAGTAGTTAAACCATCACACCACACTTCAGGAATGCATTTGCACAAAGTACACTTGCATTGAATAGGTATCAATATTTAAAAAATCCATGTCATATTTTTACACTGAATGCAAGCACAAGACAAAAGTGAACTAACTACTTGTCAGAATTCAACAGTAAAATTGTTTGTTAACCAATTAGTTGTCAGAATTCAATAGTAATATTGTTTATCAACCAATAGTTGTCAGAATTCAATAGTAATATTGTTTGTTAACTAATTAGTTGACAGAATTTAATTAAGTGGTAACATTGTTCGTCAAGTAATAAGTTGTAAGAATTCAATAGTAATACTGTTTATCAACCAATAGTTGTCAGAATTCAATAGTAATATTGTTTGTTAACTAATTAGTTGTTAGAATTCAATAGTAACATTGTTTGTTAACCAATTAGTTGACAGAATTTAATTAAGTGGTAACATTGTTCGTCAAGTAATAAGTTGTAAGAATTCAATAGTAATACTGTTTATCAACCAATAGTTGTCAGAATTCAATAGTAATATTGTTTGTCATCTAGTTAATTGTCAGAATTCAATGGTACCATTGTTTGTTGGCTAATAAGTTGTCAGAATTCAATGGTAACACTGTTTGTTAACTAGAAATTGGAGGAGACTTTCATATTCAGTGTTTTTGCATTCAGTATGACAATATAACCATAAAGTGCAAATTCTAATGACTAAAGTGCTGCTTCATGTATTGCAAATTTCAACAAATCTGTCTCAAATACTTTTGACTGAACGGAGAGATAATAAATGAAAAATGAATATCAGAAAAACTGTAAAATTACTAAATACTGGAGATGTAACGAATATTCGGTTACTATTTGGTATTCAGCCTATTCGCCCCCTTTCTGGAGTACTATTCAGGACCTATTTTGCCGAATACCTTAAAATGAGAAAGAAATAATAAAAAAACACAAAATGAGGTGCTCGGTGGCCCGGTTGGTAACGCGCTCGACTGTTAATCCAGAGGGCGTGGGTTCGGTTGCGTACCATGTCTACGAAAATTCATATTTGTGACGTAATAGATTTTGTAAATGTAATTAAATGTATGGGGATGTATCTTTGTGTATCATCAAAGACTAATTATTTTATTACCGATGGAAATGTTAGTTTTTAACAGTCAAATATTGGAAAATTTTAGGACAGCAGATGTGCGATACTTAATAAATTGATTCCACTCTCATCCATTTTTAACACATTAAACGCCGACGGAAGCAATATGAAATATCAACCACGTTCAATACGTCCACGCCTAATTAAATTTCAATATGCACAATGGTTTTGTGCAGTGTGTATTGTCTCTTTTAACATGAATTCTAGTACTCTAAAAGAGAAATATGACTATTGAGATGCGAGTAAAATGCAAACAAAATATTGGACTATGTATTTTTTTCAAATTCGTTATTTATTATTTCTCCGTTTAATATAACAAGTGCATGACCATATTCACAACATTGCTAGCAGTATTTTGGAGAGATTTGTATAGTGTTAAGTGTGACAGAACATAGTGCAAGATATTGCAATGCATGAAGCGCCACTAATGATTGTTGCAACTCTTTCACAGGTTGAGACCATTACCAACATATACAAACCATTCCAACCAGAGAAATCATTTTTATCCACAAGTCTAAATAAAATAGGTCAGTCTATATTAACTCATACTGTATATAATTCATTCATCTTTATTATAGCAAACATCCTGTATCATCACAATGGGCTGGATCAATGAAACTATTGCCAAAATATAAAAATCCACAATCACTAGAATCCGTGATCATGTTTACTAGATATGCTTGGAGTAAAAATCATCGTATTATTCTTCAGGCAATAATCATGAACTAGAAAGGCCGCGAAGGGCTGTTTCTACGGGTTATGGTGACCGTGCACTCTGTGCAGCAGGTCCAAGACTGTGGAATGCCCGTCCACTCGATATTAGGTGTGCCAAAAGCCTGGAGGAGTTCAGGAGGTTGCTGAAGACTCACCTCTTTGTGCGTACCTACGGGTCGGTGTTCAAAAAATCAAGTGTTCTCCGTTCTATCATCGGTGCGAGTCAACCAGTTGTACGATTCAATGCGTTCTATGTGCATAATTGACACACTCAGTTGTTGCGAATAACAACCAACTATTTGGTTGGGCGACATTCGCTCTCCATAGATAATAAAGTGGTCCCCACGTACTGTTCACTCACTCTTATTAACGCGCATTATGTCTATCCCTTTCTACCAAAGAAGAGCGCAGTGACATCGCTACGTCTGTGTATATCTATCAACTCACTCTTATTGGTATTCTCATATCTCTATCTCTGTTTGACAATTCCAATTGGAACAATCACCTGAATGTGTTCGGGTTATGGTGACCGTGCATTCTGTACAGCGGGTCAAAGCCTGTGGAATGCCCTTCCACTCAATGTTAGGTGTGCTTTAGGAGTGTGCGTTACGCCTGGAGGAGTTCAGGAGGTTGCTGAAAACTCACCTCTTTGTGCGTACCTACGGGTCGGTCACTGGTCAGCAATGACGGGAGTTGGCCAAAACTGATTAGATTTATTTTTATAATTTTGTTTATGACGATCCTATGTGGTGATAAAGAAAAATGTACGGTGCCCTCGGGGCAATTTTATCGCTAAATGGTGCCCAAAATAGTCCAATTATTAATAATCACCTATTGACTCGCCAAGTGACAATTAACGACAAAAAACGCAGCCCTGTGTTCTAAGTAGATTGGCTAACGTGATATACCTCCAAAATTATGTAAATGTGTTTGTAAACCTTCTGAAATAAACCTGATTGAGACAATGTTTTTTGTTGACCCAGTCTATTGCATGTTTCATGGCTTCTATGTTTCATTAGATGGCATGTTAATTATATTATAATTTGTTATAATAAGTTGCATTCAATTCAAAAATGATATTTTAAATGTATTTTTAATTAAGAAATGATATTTGACAGTGATAAATAATTAATGTTTTTACGACATTGCAACACCATATTTTGCGGTTATAATAGGGTACTTGCATTTTTTTTCATCTATTGAAAAATATATTAAATCGATAGTTCTACTTACTAGAATTATACATAAAATTATGAAATGTAATTTTAATTCACCGTTAATTTATAATAATGATTATGAAAATGTTAATTTGACCCATTTTTGTCAGATGCTCTGAAACGAGCGCTCATTGGTTAACGTGATTGTGACATCATGAAATTCACAGTCAGAAATTGGATGTTTGTGGGTTAGGTATGGACGAAGTGGGGAACGTGACGTCACAATATGGCGGCCAGTCAAAAGCCTGTTTTTTGCGCTAGAATCGAATATGAGACTTTATTTTATAAATATATCCACAAAGACACAAAAAGTTAAATGTGTATTTGGTACAGCGATGTCAATTAAATAAGTGATTTTAGTTTGTTTGTTGTGCAAAACTACATCGGATCTATTATGATGTATTGTTTTATCTGTTATAATTGTTTTATCACAACAAAGCCTTTAATTTTGATCTTTTAAAACCGATTCGGGGTTGTATTTATAATATGGAATTATATTTATCGAATTTATTACTTTATATTTTATAGCTAAATTTTGGCGGATTATTTATGCCACGTGATTATTTCTATATGTATATTCAGTTTGCGCGAGTGTTGAACAACCCGAAATCATATTTTGATTATAAATTATAGAAGATTTGATTGTACGATTACTTTGATTCCAGCATATCTAACTACCCATCGTTCAACGACCACATCAACCCACCATCCAGGTTCTCAGACGATACGGAGTGCGAGACCAATATAAGTCAACCGAGACGCAAGCGACAACAGACGGGATTGCCAGGGCAGGGAAAAGTATCGCGAGAAACATTTCAAATCAACGTTTAAAAATTTCTAAAAAAATATATATTAACTGTAATATTACTAGAAACTTTTTTGTATAAATTAAATTTTGTTCTAAATTTAAATTTTAAACAAATGAACCCAAAGTGTTCAAATCAAGTTGAACAATTTATTATATTCCTCTGAACCGAAACGATATCGTCATCTGAGAATAACACATTTCTAACAAACAAATTTTGAGATATAGGATATTCAGTTGTGATAATTCAGTTCTGTTATAAGTCTTGCTATTTTTTATTTAGTTTTATTTATATGTAAGTACTTCAAGTGAACAAAATACAGAAATAAAAAAATCTATTATTAAGGAACCATGACATTTGTTCACTAGGGCGAGCTTATCGCAATGCTGCAATCTTTTCTAGCTAACCCCAAAAATCGTATTTTTATTTAAAAGTATTAAAAACGTTTACTTAATAATGATCACAGCCAAATACTGGATGCCCCAATTCTGATCAGAGATGAAAAAGCATTTTCTAAATTTAACATTTTCACATTTTTTACACTTCCTCAGTTGTACACTTCCTCAGTTGTACATTTCCTCAGTTGTAAAATTCCTCAGTTGTATATTTCCTCAGTTGTACATTTCCTCAGTTGTATATTTCCTCAGTTGTACATTTCCTCAGTTGTACATTTCCTCAGTTGTACATTTCCTCAGTTGTATATTTCCTCAGTTGTACATTTCCTCAGTTGTATATTTCCTCAGTTGTACATTCCCTCAGTTGTACATTTCCTCAGTTGTACATTTGCTCAGTCTTACGCTTTTTTTCTGTCCCTACAAAAACGTAAATTCAAAATTTCACTCTCTACTATAAGTAATTTTATACACTACATACAAAAGTGTGTTGTTGCCAAAGATTTTTATATAAAACGATACAAATCTAAAGATCGTAATTGTGTAAGTAGGTATATATATCATATTAGATATAATAAATATATAATTTTTAACAAAATGTTATCGGTGTGTATTAAATATATTTTGTAATTTCTAACGAAACCAAAGAAAATATTTTGTGCCTTTGGTATATGTCAAAAATCCATAATTTTCTGACATTCCGTTGTTCACAATTGCCCAACATATTATAGAGCAGTGCTAAAGAAATAATATTAAAGATTATTATTATTATCGTTTGGTGTCAGCCACTGAAAGGTGGCGTCGTCAGAAGATAAAGAGAGTCAAAGATTTTTCGCTGTTACATCCAGGAGACACTAGAGAGCAACATCCAAATCATCAAACCATTGCAAGGCGTTTGGTGTGACGTTATGTATGTCGGTATATGTGCCAGAGAATGAAAAATATTATATATTAAAGATACAAGGGTTTCAGAAAATGATGCAAAAAAAAACTGCAATGATTATGAATTTTGTAAAAATTGTTAACAGCTTTCACTTGCAATCCGAAAAATATGCAAAAGTTATTTATGATTAAAAATATGTTAAGAATGTTGTATTTACCTTCATACAATCTGTCAAGAAAGGGATGGTTTTTTTTGAGAACGCTATTTGTAGCTTTTCTGCAACCACTTTCGGCAACACTAAAAGAATTTCAACATGTCATTGTTGCCAGCAAACAAAATCGTAGTTTTTCATTAATCCGAGACCATATCTTTCTTGACAGACTGAACAGACGAATAACGGTTGCATTCCACAATTTTTTATGAGAATAAAACATTGGATATTTCATGTTAATTTTATTTTTAATTAAATCATTGCGTATATTGATTTTGTACAGTTGTATGGATGTGACTTTATACAGACGTGTACAACTTTTATTATTTCTGCAATATTAACTGAAGAATGTTAGTAAAACTACAATGTGTAATGTTATATTATATAATGATAATTTAGTCAGTTGAAACATTTGTTGATTTTGTATTTTTGTTACGAAATAATGTTAAAATAATTAGGTAAGTATATATTGTTAATAAACAGTGGAACTAATAATGAAAATTGTGGTATAATTAAAGGCTTCGGCGCCCTGAATTGTTCTCAGCCAATACCGTCTTCGGAATCGTCTTGAAACTGAAGACAGTGATAGATGAAAGTATGGACTACAGATTGGCTGTTTTAGAATTACAATATTTAGTAATTCCTTGAATAAATAAATATTCAGAAAGTACCCCTCTGAGGATTTTCCGTTCAGTTCTTTAGATATAAAAGTATAATTTAGCCAAAATACTGGTAATTGTAATCTTAACAAATTGGCTGTTTTAGATTTTTTAATTTGTTCCCAGGCTCTTCTTAAAAAGGTATAATTCACATTGTCGCTTACATTATTCTTATTTCGCGCTAACATTCTCTTACAAAATTTGAAAAAGTTGAAGCGAAAATAGAACGTTTTTTGCTCAGTGCGTAATAAGCCCATAATACAGCGTCATCAAAAAGAAGGCCACCATTTTAAAATGGAATAACTTTGGAACCATTTCGTTATGGAAATTTTTATACGGCAACTTTTTTCATTATTAGCAACACTGTACAAATAGAATTTAGGGATGCCATATTATTACAATCGATAGAACGTGAATAACATTCAAAAGCGAGGAAAAATCCTGTGGTCTTCATTTCGGTAATGATACAGCAGTATGGAAAGAGGGGTCACTGTTTAGAATGAAAACATATGGGGACTTAACTATGTTGCATACTAATTCTATTTACACTTTTGGTGAACAAAATTCGCAGATATCTTAATATCATCTTGATGTTTTTGACCGTCGGTACATGGTGGAAGTCAATTTTTAAGGTAAAATGAAAAGCTAAATACTAAAATCCACAAAAATGACTTTAGATCACGCGACTAGTATTTGAGGATTTGCACCCTCGTCATCAGGCGATTGTGAATAAAGTAAAAGAAAGATGAGGGTGCAAATCCTCGAACACTAGTCACGTAATCTGAAGTCATTTCTGTTGATTTTAAACTAAATATTTAGTCTTTAATATATTAACATATTCTTCTTCATCTTTCTCAGCTGTTTTAATTCCAATGCTGGACTTAGGCCTCCCCTTTGACTTTCCACAGATCCCTATCCTGGGCATGCTGCATCCACTTGCTTCCTGCGATTCAGACAAGATGGTCTGACAATGTGAGGCAAATATTAACATAACAAATATAAATCATAATATTTGTTCACTAGGTCGAGCTCATCGCAATATTGCGATCTCTGCCAGCTAACCCCATTGTATGAATAAAACAGTTTGATTTGCGTTTTTTATCGATTTGTAATAATATGCATGTTCCTAACATTTAACTATAGGACGATATAATTGTGTATGTATGACATATGTATTAAAATAAATAAATAAATTGTTAATTGACAATAAAAATAAATAAATATATAAATTAAATAATCACAGTATATAAATACTAAATATTTAAAATAATATATATTTCTTTTTCTACCCATAGGATATTAAAAAGAATTAGAATAAAAAACAAATAATTAATTCAACAATGAATGTATATTGACCATAGACTTTTATATTGAGTACACTAGATGGCGTACTCAACGCTAGTAGTGAAGTAAACTAGAGCCTACAAACTGTCAAACTGAATGGAGAATTTTGACACTTTGTAGGCAAAGTTTACGAAATTTTGTTTTCATAGTTAAAAATTGTATTAGTTATAACGTTATTTAGGAATAAAGCGATAGTTTTAAAGATGTTTTAGTGTTTATTATTGATATCATGTTAATAGTGTAAGTTATATGAGTCTAAAATACCAAAAAGTACCACGCGTAAAATTGCTTCACTTCCGTTTTATTGAAAACACTGGAGTCAGACATCTAGGGTACTTAATATAAAAGTCTATGATAATGACATTAATTTGGTACTTAAAAACCATAGAAAATAATCCCTTTCTATGGTTAGAAATCAATTTAAGAATATACTATATCAGGTATAGAGTGTGTATGACAAATTGCATGAATGTGACGGAAGTATGAAATGTGTGTAAGGATTGAAAAGTCTGTCGATCTGTTCTCTCTGCCTACCCTACGTAGGTTGCGGCATGATGATATTTTTATTGTTTCATTGTTGTTTCGATCCTCCCTGGAACATGAGTATTACTCATAGTCTCTCAAGATAGAGATGCTTTTCAATGAGGGTGCTACTTGTAGCTTTTTGTTAACCATAGTGGCAACACTAATTGTAGAATTTCAATAGAAATGTCATTGTTGCCAGTAAACTAAATAAAATTGTAGTTCTCAATTAATAGACCAGCTCATAACTGACCAGAGTTTCTAAATGTGACCTTAGTAAAAAAATCGCTCATTCTTGAGATATCGGCACTTTGTTTTTCATGAAATTCAACACCTTCGATTAGTTTTTCGATCATAGCGGTCATAAAATTCAGACAGAGCGCCAGACAGACCTATCCTTGCACACACTCCTAGCCTTCGTCACATTCATGCATGCAGTCATACACGCTCTCCAATTCCTTTTATTTAAAACGCATCCATCCTTGAGGATCTGTTCGACATGATCGGACCAGGTCAGACTCGGGCGGCCGCGCTTTCTCACCCCTCTTCGCTCACTCAAATATCTTTTTTGTCATCCTGTCATCTTTCATTCTCTCAACATGCCCTGTACATCTTAGTTTATTCACTTTCATTCTTGACAACACCAGTCTTGCAGTCAGTCATTTCCCTAATAACTTCATTCCTTAATTTAGTCTATGGAAAAGGATTATTCTCTATGGTTTGAGTACACTAGATAGTAATGGAGGGAATGAAATTTCTCAAATGTTTATGAAATGACAATGTAAATATAAAAATTTATTAAATTAATATTGGAGACCATTGAAAATTTAATAAAATACATATTGAAAATACATTTCAAATGCTTCACTCAATTCTTAACCTCAATTTCTCTATTTCAGTGACAGAGTTTTTTTTTTTTATAAAAAAAGGATCTGGGCTTGCACACACAAACCCAAATACTTTTCCTGCACACCTTGCACTAGGCTAAAAGCCTGTATCGCAAAGTGTGGAATACATCGCCAGCGCCGGGGTTTGAACCTGGCACCTCCCGTTCGAGAGACTGCCACCTCAACCAACTGCGCCAACCATGTACTCAAATTGCACACAAACAAGTTGTTAATATTTTCACAGAGAGGCAGGACTTGTCAACACACTTCTGTGTATTATCAGCCAGAAATGTCTACATATTATCATTCATGATTGATATATAAACTCATGAACCTAATACTGGGAAACATTCACCTATCCAGATATTACGGATATCACAGGATTAGTCTTAACGCGGGGCCTAAAATACAAGCATTGTGCCTAAAATATCAGTAAGTAGTATCAGTACAAAATAAAAGTGTAGACATTATTTACAAGATGAATTTAAAATATATTAACCTAACCTAATCTTCATCATCATCCACAGTGAAATCAAACTCTCCGAACTGTTTCCTAAAGTCCGACACGTATTCCATTTCCTCGTCTTTAGATAAAGCACACGCTCTCCAATCAGATCTGTCTTCACAGTTCAATATGGGGGAGCTCGCCAACACGTCCCTAGAAAGAAGATGCAAAAGATTAGGACATAAGTCAGATGATTTTTATATACTTAAATAAAAATTCTATTGGATATAGAATATTATACCAAATGGCGCATTTATTGCCGTAGGCAATGGCTGCCAACCAACCACTTTTGACAATAAAATAAGATAAATTGTACACATACTTAGGAAAGTATGGAAACCAAAATGAAGATACAAAAAAATAATAAACATAGGTATTATACATACAAACATACATACAAAAAATAAAAATATAAAATAGGTGGTGGAGGATGGGATGAAGGACAAGGAAGGAATCAAGGGAGTTGAGAGTTGGATGGATTATTCATGGAAAGGTAATGATGCTTCAGTTTACTTTTGAAAGAGAGAATACTAGTTGGGGCTAGTGTGATAGAAAGTGGAAGATTATTCCATAATCTAGCCGCGTGCGTTAGAAAAAAGAGGAAAACCCTCGAGATTATCGTAAAATCAGATTGCTGTATTTGAAATTGAGTCACTTTTTATATTAGAAATTCAATATTTCCACATTTTTTTTTCTCGTTTTACGTAAAATTGACAAATTGCTGGTTTTCATATTATGTATATGATTCATATATTAGACATGTATTTATGGTTAATTAAGAGTGAACAAGTTGAGACGGTTGGGACGTGTAGAGAGAATGAATGATGAAAGGATAACAATATACCTGGGAGAAAGACGAGGTGTAAGGAAGCGCGGCCGTCCAAGAACCACACGGCTTGACCATGTAGACCAGATTCTCAAGGATGGACGTGTTCTGAGCAAAAGGAATCATATGTATGACAAATTGCTTGAATGTGACGGAAGCAGGAAGTGTGTGTAAGGATAGGAAAGGCTGACGATCTGTTCTCTCTGCCTACCCCGCAGGAGATGCCGTCTGAGGGGATATAATATAATAGAATTATCTAGTACCTTCCAAACTGCAGAGGAAAGTTGTGTTTTGTCTTTGCAAAGAGTTGTTCTCCAGTGGGAAGTTCCAAATGGAAGTACGGTGACCCTGGTGTAGTGACTTGCTTCAAGTCTGAGTGGGCTGGTATCCTCTCCAAGTTAATACCCTGGATTGCCGCTTCATCCTATAAATAAAGGGGGGTATATGTCACTGTGTATTTAGACTCTAACGATATAGACGGCTGGCTTAAGCAATTACATTCTACTTGAGAAATGTTCACCATTCAGTCCATCTCTTCGCTCACTCAAATGGCGCGGGTTCGATCCCCGATGCCGACCTACTCCACTTCACGACACAAGCTTTTCAAGCTTACTGTGAAGTGTACAAAGGTGTATTTGGGTTTATTTTGATGCCCCCGACGGCAGTACCTGGACCAGGTGTACGAGGACATGAACTGCGCCAGATATGTCGAGCTGAAAAGAGCTGCGGGAGACAGAGAGGAGTGGAGAACAAGATGTAGGAATTTGCTGCAAACCAATACGCAGGATTGAAACTAGAGAAGAGGTTTTGGTGGTTCTCACTGAGACGGTTATATATTTCTATCATAGTTACACAGTAAATATACTGACTGCTGTGTGAAAAACTTATGCCATGATTTTACATGAAAACTACAACGTTTCGATTTCTAAACGTGAGAATTGACTAACTACAAATTTCTTGAATTGTCTAACCTTAGATCGTCTATTTTCTTGGAATGTCTCTTAACTAACCTTAAACACCTCCATAAGTTGTGACTCTGTACGTTTAGGTACAGGCACACATTGTATCTGGAGATGTGAAGTCTTGAAATTCCTCTCGTAAAACACGGCTAGCTGATCCATGGAGTCAAAGAATCGAATCAGCGCATCCTTGAATCGTTTAATCTCCTCGTTCACTTCCTCGGGTGCCTGGAATATATACAGAGAATATGATTTGAGATATACCTAAATTATTTTAGGTATGGAACTGGAATTTATCTGCATTGCACAGACGGAAATACATTACAGTTTATTCCTCAACAGATACGAGAGAAACATGTTTTATTAATGCTTCTTCTTCTGCTTTCACAGCCGTTTTAATTTCCAATGCTGGACATAGCTCCCCTTTGACATTCCACAGATCCCTATCCTGGGCATGCTGCATCCACCTGCTTCCTGCGATTCGCCTCACATCGTCAGACCATCTTGCCTGAGGTCTTCCTACGCTCCTTTTGCTTGTTCTAAGTTGTCACTCGAGAATCAAGAAAGAAAGAAGACCAAAAGGTCCATCTAGAATCTGAGCGTCTGGCAACGTGTCCTGCCCAACTCCATTTTAAGGCAGCTTGTATATTTCTCTCGTGTCACATGTATAAGCACCATAAATAAATAAATAAAAATACCTGACTTGTAGACTGATGGTGAGCTACGGGCAAGATGAGACAATGCTGAGGAACCAGGGGACCCTTTGCCAAGGCGAGATAACATGAGTCTCCTACACTGATCACAAGGTGTTTCTCTACCGTGGGAGATGAGAGACAGAACCAACAAGAACCTGAAATTAACAAGATTATTACCATTGGAGTTTTCAATTTGATTGAACTGTTGATTCATAAAAAAATATTACAACGACACAATTCGGGCATCAACTTGAGCTGACAACAATAAGATTCATATCCAACACACAAATACACTGCTTGACCAGCTCTAATGTGCACCTGAGAGGACATCAACTGAAGCTATAGACAACATTATACTTACACATCCAACACACCACACAACCAATAGAGCTGGCAGTGTGAGGAATCACTTGTACTTGCTCCATACTACACACCTACTCCTTCAAGAATACACTGGATAATTGCAAATAAACACATGCTAACTGGGATTTGGGTTAAACCAGTCAAAGCTGCCTAGCCAACGGCAAATAATAATAATAAACTAGATGATAAAAATAATATTTCGTGAGCAGTAGACTGCTTTGTACCTTGATCAAATTCCGGTTTCTTTCTTTCTTTATGATCCCCTTTGTGTTTCCTCTTGTTCCCTCTGTTATCCTGGGAGTCCATGTCGTAGAAGAACTGCCCATTACCTCTATACTGCAAACAAAATATAATTTATTACTTCTATCTCCGGATGTCAGGACCATGGCCCAGGACAGAGAGCAACTGGTTTTTGACTGGCCGCCATATTGTGACATCACGTTTCCCAACTCGCCCATACCTAACCCACGAACAATCCAATTTCTGACTATGAATTTCATGGAGTCATGACGTCACAATCACGTTAACCAATGAGCGCTCGCTTCAAAGCACCTTAGAAAAATGGATCAAATTAACATTTTTAATTAATTATTATAAATTAACGGTGAATTAGAAGTACATTTCATAATTTTATTTGTAATTCTAGTAAGTAGAGCTATCGATTTAATATATTTTTTGATCAATAAAAAAAAATGCAAGTAGTACCCTATTACTGTTTTCGATACTATACGACTCGTATGAGTTACCTTACCTTCTCAGCGATGCCAGGTGTGTTTTGTTGCAACAACTCTTCATGATAGGGACACGGTGTTTCATCCGTGGTAGCCTGCAGCAGGTCCATCATCCTCATGCGATGTGTCGGCTGAAGACTGCAAGCGTACAACCACTTCTCCTTGTCGGGGTTGCCAACTGAAGAGACGGCAATGAAACGTGTAGCCAACTCTCTCGAACTTTGATTCTTGTCCATATTTCTACGAAACAAAACAATAATTGAAATACCTAATAATAAACGATAGGGCTGTCTGGCGCTCTGTCCTCTCTGCCTACCCTACAAGGGACGTGGCGTGAGGGTATAGATAGATAGAGAATTCTAATTCTAGTGAAGCAAATATAAAAAAAACTTTGTGAGCACTCGTTTGTTATCTGTCTGGCATTCAAAAAATTGAACAGGTGTCGTCCATTATTAAATATGTCTATTTATCTATCTTTCTATCTATACCCTCATGCAAGGTAAGCAAAGAGGACAGAGTGCCAGACAGCCCTATCCTTACACACAATCCTAGCCTCCGTCACATTCATGCAATTTGTCATACACGCTCTCCGATTCCCATGGGAATCCGGTCGACATGATCGGACCGGGCTAGTCTCTGGCGGCTGCGTTTCATCAGACCTCTTCGCTCGCTCAAATATATCTTTTTTACAATGTAACTTGTATGCAATAATTTTTAAATCAAATGCAGGCTTAATACCAAGAATAATAAAGGCTAACCTGTAGGGGGCTCTCTCGTAATAGAGCTTAGGGGACGCCACAAAGTGATACCTCGGGCGGACATGCATAGCCAGCCAGGAGACTAACAGGGATCCTTCAGGGACCTCCATATCCAACTGAAATAATTAAAAAAATGACATTTAGAATCTCTTTATGATAGGGACAAGATGTTATAGACTTTATCCCTAAGTTATAGAATTGGCCCCCACCCTTTTATCAATAGTTTTTTTATAGTTTTTCGAATGTCCTGTAAAAGTCAGATGTTCGTGAAACTCCCATATGACATTTCACATCTTTTTCAGTAAAGAAGTTCACTACCCATCAGGCGCGAAGCTACCTAAGAACACGATTCCCATCGAGTTACCATTCGGAAAAAATGATGGGTATAAGTGTGTCTAATCGATGTTTGCACAACGAGAAAATTTTCTGTTTTTATGTCACTTTTGGTATATAAATAAATAAATAAAACTTTAAGGGACTAAATAGGAAAAAAATACAATAGTTAGAGAAAAATGGCTCCAAAAGGCGGGCTTATTACAAATGTAATATCTTAGAACCAACCTGGATATTAGCAGTATTACATGAATTTTATTCTAAAAATTATTTTTTTATAAAAGAATGATAAAAGCCTGTATTGCAAAGTGTGGAATACATTGCCGACGCTGGGGTTCGAACCTGGCACCTCCCGCTCAAGAACTCCGCCAACCATGGACAAGCATTAGCCCAATCATTTCTATCTTTCAAAATGAACTTCCACCATGTACCATCGGTCTAAAATCTCGATATTAACATATGCCACAAATCTCACCTTCTTGTCATCGTGATTTCTGACTCCACCGGGCCACTGTCCCGTGATTAGGACGTCCACCCCTCTATAATCTGGCTGCCCTCGCAGACAAGCATCTCTGACCGCTAAACAATCGTCTCCATTAAATGTGTGTTCGGCTACAGCCTTGGGGTCGCCCTGACAACCGCTCAGGTATGCTATCTTTAGTCCGCTACTCGTGGCGTAAACACCACGTTTACCTAAATAAGTGACATTGGGGCAAAGTTCTGCTCCTTCTGTGTCAGGGTAGAGGTCGCTCTGACTGCTGTCTGAAGGGCCCAAGACATATGTCGGAACAGTCACTGAAAATATACCAAATTATTAAGCATACTTGAATTGTTTTTGGTTTACAAATTATTCTTGTAAAGCGTTGAATTTTTTTCTACATTCCGAAATATATACAGTGCAGTATTCCTACAACAGTGTACAAGAATTAAGGATGAACACTGTAGGGCTTACGACCGACCTCCGCTGGCTTAAGTGATCACCTTTCTCCTTCAACAGTGAGAATGGCAACAATACACAAGTACTTAATGTATACGGAATTCATAAACGCAGCCGTCGTTCCTTGTGGTGTAGTGGATAAGATCCCTACTATGCGAGACGAAGGTCTGGGTTCGAATCCCAGCCGGGGTGAACTGAAATGACGAATATTTCTCGAGTGTAAAGTGATCACTTAAGCCAGCCGAGGTCGGTCGTACGCCCGACAATGATCATACTTAATTCTTCTACACTGTTGTAGTAATATTGCATTATTAAGCGTGCAGTAAGAGAAACAGTGGAAATATACATAGATATTAATGTAATCTTGAAAATACAACAATACCTGTCCTGCCAAGATTTTTATATGCCTGCAATTCAACATTCTTCTCTCCAAAGAAGGAACCTACGCAAAGCAACATATCAAAAGGTCCTGATTTCTTGTTTATCGTCTCTACTTTGTTGAATAATGCTTTAAAATTACCATTAACATCTCCACAAACCAATCTGCAATCAAATGTAACAAATTATAATATAATATAATATAATATATAACCATGGATCTATAATACTATTCTAGTAAACTGGATGGAGAACATAGGTGTTTGTCTATACATTCTGTATGATTCTGGGGAAAATGGCCAGTTAGGCAAAAGAAGCAAAATGGAGGATTTTCCATACTAAACGGGCTATAGGAAACTGCGGTTTTCACATGGATTTTTGATTTTCACTGTTTATATTTTAACCGAAAATGAATTATAGACATCATATTGTCATAATTAAAGGACCAAGGGATGTAAAAAGTCCATTAATCAGAATTTATGAGCAATTTTATAACACAGGAAACGGCACACGATGGAAGTAAATTAAATTACTTTTATTTATTTTTCTTATTTTTTTTCAGATTTCCCTTTAAGAATTAAACCTTTTGCATAATTTAAGAAAAAAAAATTGTGAAAAAATGAGTTTTCAGTAGTTGCCTATCACTAATTATGATATTGAATATCACGGATGTGAAGACGTTTTAAATATATCATTTATTATGTAGGAATTTATTTTTTCATATTTTTTGTTATTTAAAGCTAATGTGTATGTATTTATGAATTTTTGTGCAATGTTTGATTTATGTTGTAATTAATGACAATAAAATAAAAGTTATTTAATTTACTTCCATCGTACCCTGTTTCCTCTGTTAAAAAAAATTGCTTATAAATCCTGATTAACGGACTATTTACATCCCTTGGTCCTATAATTATGTCAATATGATGTCTATAATTCATTTTCAGTTAAAATATAAACAGTGAAAACCAAAAATCCATGTGAAAACCGCAGTTTCCTATAGCCCGTTTAGTATGGAAAATCCTCCATTTTGCTTCTTTTTTTTTTCCCCTAGAACCGCAATAGTCGGCCAAGAGATGAATCCAGTTTACTAGAAGTATTATACATCCATGGTAAAAACCGACCAAATTGGTTCTGTTAACCAAACAAAATTGAGGTTATGTTTACCACAACATATTAGAAAAAGTGATACTCAGACGTGAATGAAACTTACACTTTGATTTTATCAGCCATTTCTATTTAATAATAAGCACAATAATCAAAATTTAATGTAAAATGTAAATAAAATCGCACTCGGCGCCAAACAAAAGTCGGCGCAAATCGCTTGACAGATTGTTGACATTAGTTTATGACAACCAAATTGTTTTGGTGACACAATTTTATCTGTGGTGGAATATACAAAAATATTTTTACAAACATTACCTAGGCTAAAATTTGTTCTTTTTCATTTCACTAAAGTATCTACTTGATAATATTATTTTTAATCAAATGTTTACTTTAAGTTTTTATGAATAACTCTTAATAAGGTGAGAGTAACGGAGTAATAGTATACCTACCTATTTAAAATGTACTCTATGGCACTCGCCTCGTTTTTCTGTTGGCAAATTAATCTATGGACATTTCTCGCTGTCATTTTTTTGTTGTTTGTCGTCGTCTGCAATTTGTGTGTTTTTGTGTGTTTTATTTATTTATTTCAATGAAATATGTTTGAATCGCATTCCCTATTACTATAAGAGGTTCTTCATATTTTCTTACTACAAATTACAATGGCTACCGGGGGTAAATTACCCGGTACTGGCCTAGAAGAAGTCGGCGTACCTGGACAAGTTTATCTGAGAGATGCTCTCACAAGTTGCACAGATCCTTTGAAAGCTATAGAAGAATTTCAAGTTGCAAATGGAGTGCTTTTACCTTCACTGAGACCCATGCTTCCACTGCTGGACCTACGAGGAGTCAGGAGGTTAGATTTCCACACATCCGTTATGGAAGAACTGAGAGAAAGATTCATCAATCATGTGAATGAACTTGGCTCCAAGGAAGGTAGGGAATATGAAAGGAAATTGAAAGAACTTCTCGCTAAAAGTTTCCCTGTAGTGAAAGTCAAAGCGATGCGTCCTGTAGTGATGTGTTTATTGCGAAACATTAACCACATTGATGACAAATATCTCAAAGTTTTAGTCAGGGATAGAGAATTGTACAATGACACAGACACGGAAGTAAAGAGACAAATATGGCAAGACAATCAGTCACTATTTGGCGACGAAGTATCACCTCTATTAACACAATACATCAAAGAAAAAGAAAACATCATCTACGATCATCTGAACATTACAAACCTTTTCTTTTCTCCGTCACCTAAAGTTCGAAGACAGGGTGCCGTCGTACAAAAGTTGGCTCATATGATTGGAACGAGTGTACGTCTGTACGACATGGTCCTTCAGTTTTTGAGAACGTTATTTTTAAGAACGAAAAATATTCATTATTGTACCCTCCGTGCTGAGTTGCTCATGGCGTTGCACGATCTAGAAGTCCACGACATTATATCTGTAGATCCGTGTCATAAGTTTACTTGGTGTTTGGACGCTTGCATCAGAGAGAAGAACGTGGACATCAAGAAGTCGAGGGAATTGCAAGGATTCTTAGACAGCATCAAAAGAGGACAAGAACAAGTGTTAGGAGATCTTTCTATGACTCTGTGTGATCCTTACGCAATTAACTTCTTAGCGACGTCCGTTATAAAGATACTTCAACATTTAATAAACACAGAAGCGCTTCCCAGAGACAACACAATCCTCATATTACTCTTACGAATGTTAGCGCTGGGATTAAGCGCGTGGGTGATGATTGAAACGCAAGAATTCAAAGAACCTAAACTCGATAGTCAAGTCGTCACAAAGTTTCTTCCAGCACTAATGTCACTAATGGTTGACGATCAGGTGCGACAACTTCACAATAAATTACCGCCAGATGAACGTGAAGCAGCCATCACGACAATAGAACATTCCGGACCTCCTCCAGACGCTTGCGAAACCTACATGAAAGAGAGTTCGGTTTGCGGAGTACTGTCGATGTATTACACGCTTCATGCTGCCAAGCAGAGAGATCGTACAGCTCTCCTTAGAGTTCTTTCAATATTAGGAAATTGTAAAGATGGCAGAGCTTTCGAAGATCCGTTTTTACATTCGCTCATCGCCCTTCTCATCCAAATGCCGGAAGAATTCCAAGGCGAACATTTCTGTACGGTTCTTTTCGACGAATTTTTCTTTGCCGGATTGAACAGAGACAACGTCACAAAGCATTTATTGAAACTACTTTGGTACGTACATCCCAAGCTGCCGTTGAACAGAATGCAGACTTTGATGAAAGTGTTGCAACCGGGAACTCAACACAAAGAAGCCGTTCATAAATTGTACGAAGAGCTTCAAGAAAAGATCGGGACTCAACAGGAGATGCCACCCGTTCAAATGGAGATGGATTATTTAGAATCGCCGCTTCTGAGTGTTCCGACGCCAGCGCCTTATCATATATAGACATTTAAATATAATTATATCCCCACTGTGTGTTCAACAGAAACTTTATGACGAAATAGTTAAAAGTATGCATACCGACATTTCAAAAATTTCTAAAAACGGGAGACCTTCTATCTCGACAACCGTTACTAAATATGCTTTGGAACAAAATAGAGTAGATGCCTTGAACCTTTATCTAGGAAATAACCGTAAAAGATTTTTTATATCTTGTATAGATTTCTCAACAAAAAATTTGAGAACTACCTCTGATCTTTTTTCCGAAAGACTGAAACTCGTTTCCCGAATGTCGCTGAGTAATTTTTTTTTTGTGCTGATAATATGCATTAAAACCAAGGGAATAACCGTAAAAGTTTTTTGATAGACGCAAAATTAACCTCAAAAAAAGAAAAAAAACCCTATTTTTACCATTTTATCATGCGATTGTCACGCGATTTTGAACCTTAATGCCGTGGGAAAAGACTGTGACGTCATTCCTGGTGCCAAGCCCTTAAGAGTAACTTGTGTACATTGTATGCTCAGTTTTTTTAAAGCACTGAAAAGGGTTTCACGCGGTTTTACCCCTTTTTTAACACATTAAACGCAACGAACAAACATGAAAATTTACATTAACACTTTTTTTTGGTATTGGATGTACTTTAATATGAAACGTACCCAAAATAAGTTATACATGAATCAGGCGTGGGATTCCATAATTATAACAAAAAAACTGTTTTGTAAATATTTTTCGGAACTTTAAGAAATTTGTAACCTATTTTCTAAAATTTACTGAGCAGCTGTGTCTCACGTAACAAGATAACTGATAAAAAGTTCCACGCCCGTCACTTACATACGCGAAATAAATGAGAAGCATGACCGTTGGCGCCTAAAAGCATTTGAAGTATGTTTTTTGCGTGAGGTCACCGGTGCCCCCCCGGGCGCAATAATGCAGAAAAGATGAAGTCACCGGTGACCCCCATGGCGTTTAACGTGTTAAGAAGCCTTTTTTGTGTTTCCTAAGAATGTATAACAGACGAATATATATTTATGATTATAATATATGTTGTTTTGTGTCTTAATATAGGAGCATGGCGACTATTAGATTAATGTATATGAAAGAATTTATATAAAAATATATATTGCATATTGTAAATCGTAAAATGACTTACTTATTTTTATTTTATCATTATACAAAATTAATTTTCTTATTGAGATATACTGTGTGTGTATGTATGAGCACTAGGTAGTCCTGTGAGATACTACCAGCTATGTTCACCATGAGCTCTAATGTGCACCTGAGAGGACATCAACTGAAGCTATAGACAACATTATACCTACACATCCAACACACCACACAACCAATAGAGCTGGCAGTGTGAGGAATCACTTGTCAGAGCTCCCACCACCAACTCCTTCAATGGATAATTGCATATAAATACGATTTAATTGGGATTTGGGTCGTATCAGTGAAAGCTGCCTACTTAATATCAAATAATAAGATTTATTTGTTGCAAATTCTATAAAAATACCTATAAAAATTTAGGGAAATATATCAAACATTGGGGTACTGGTTTCAATTTGCAAGTTGGCACACCACGGCACATTCTTGGGCAAGTCGCAATATCCTCTCCTATCATTGAACACCATTCCCATAGGACACTTGTGTCGGGCAAAACTGAATTGCACACCGTCAGAATTTGCAGACTTCTTCTCAATACACTGATAGAATTCGTCACATCGCTCTTCGTCAGGGAAATAACCGGGTCTCAAACATTTGGGATGCGGACGCTTATCCGAACATTTGAAAGAACTGTCACATTCTGTTGTTTCTGGATTGAAATTCGTATTGGCCGGACAGGAATGAATTCTATATTCGAATTCTTTGTATCTGTTCACAAAGCACTCCTTATATTTCTGACATTCTCCGATTATGGGGAATAATCCTTCCTTATTACATTTGTCGTGTTTTCTCAGAGATTCTGGCAAGCATCGTGGTACATTTATAGGCAAATCACAGTAGCCTTTTTCTTCGTTAAATCTGAGACATTTGGGACATTCGTGCAAAACTGCTTCTAATTTACCGTCTTCATTCGGTTGGCAATTGTAATACAAACTGCAGGAACCGTTAAGACTGAAAATTCCTTGACTCGTACATGTCGGTACTGTAAAAAAATTGAAATTCATTAGTTAACATTAAAATTACAGGGAATTGGCGCAACAAAAAAACATAAAATTTACTTACAATTTTGTTCTAAAATGTTGGTGGTAGAACATTCTGGGTTCTCTGCAAAAAAAACATATTGCTTTGAGTATTAGGTATGTTTTAAAATGAATCATGAAACTGCAGTTTTGTTTTGTTGTTTTATTTTTTTCCAAAAATCTAATATCCTCGTAATATGTTGCGATTGTTAAGAATGTGTGGAAAAATGTTGAAGTAATGAAAAGATTAGAGAGATGCAGATGAGTGACTGTAAGATGAATATTGTAAGTTGTAACTAGAACGCAAATGAGCAAGTGGAGATAGTCAGCACATGTAGAGAGGATGAATAAAGAACGGACGACCAGGAAAAGATGGGTGTAAACATGCCGTCCAGTCCAGATGCTCAAGACTGGATGTGTTTCAAGTAAAACAAAACAAAGAGTGCGTATGATGAATGTGACAGAAGTAATCAGTGTGTATAAGGATATGGAAATCTCTCTGCCTCTGGTAAAATAGAATATTATGTTAATTACCAGGAAGAGCACACCGAAGCGATGGAGAGAGAGCTGGAGTCCCACATCACAGGAGAACAATCCTGTCAATACAGACTCGCTATGTCTAAACACAGTTTAAGAAGAAGAAAATTACCTGTGGTAACATCAGCATAGGCATAAGTGGTAAGATAGTGTTTCACTTCTCCATCAATTAGGACTGTGACAGGACTCAGGCTGGTGAATTCCATAAAATCCCGGGTTGTTTGATTTTCAAATGTGGTTGCATTGTCATATACACTCGTAGTCATTTTGTGAGTTGCCCCTGCATAAGTGCCTGTGGTCATTTCATGTGTTTTATCATCATAGTCATTTGTGGTAGGAGTGATTTTATGTGTTGCACCTTCATAAGTGCCCGTGGTCATTTCATGTGTTGTATTTCCATAACTGCCCGTGGTCATTTCATGTGTTGTATTTCCATAACTGCCAGTGGTCAAATCATTTGTTGTATTTCCAAAACTGCCCGAGGTCATTTCATGTGTTGTATTTCCAGAACTGCCCGTGGTCATTTCATGTGTTGTATTTCCAGAACTGCCCGTGGTCATTTCATGTGTTGTATTTCCATAACTGCCCATGGTCATTTCATGTGTTGTACTTCCATAACTAACCGTGGTCATTTCATGTGTTGTATTTCCAGAACTGCCCGTGGTCATTTCATGTGTTGTACTTCCAGAACTGCCCGTGGTCATTTCATGTGTTGTATTTCCAGAACTGCCCGTGGTTATTTCATGTGTTGTACTTCCAGAACTGCCCGTGGTCATTTCATGTGTTGTATTTCCATAACTGCCCGTGGTCATTTCATGTGTTGTACTTCCATAACTGCCCGTGCTCATTTCATGTGTTGTACTTCCAGAACTGCCCGTGGTCATTTCATGTGTTGTACTTCCATAACTGCCCGTGTTCATTTCATGTGTTGTATTTCCAGAACTGCCTGTGGTCATTTCATGTGTTGTATTTCCATAACTGTCCGTGGTCAATTCATTTGCTGTATTTCCATAACTGCCCGTGGTCATTTCATATGTTGTATTTCCATAAGTGCCAGTGGTAATTTTATGTGTTGCACCTTCATAAGTGCCCGTGGTCATTTCATGTGTAGGTGTTGAATTTGTTCCTTCTTCATACGTGCCTGTGGTCACTTTATGTGTAGGTGTTGAATCTGTTCCATCTTCATAAGTGCCTATGGTTGCTTTATGTGTAGGTATTGAATGTGTTCCATCTTCATACGTGCCTGTGGTTGCTTTATGTGTAGGTGTTGAATGTGTTCCATCTTCATACGTGCCTGTGGTTGCTTTATGTGTAGGTGTTGAATGTGTTCCATCTTCATACGTGCCTGTGGTTGCTTTATGTGTAGGTGTTGAATGTGTTCCATCTTCATACGTGCCTGTGGTTGCTTTATGTGTAGGTGTTGAATGTGTTCCATCTTCATACGTGCCTGTGGTTGCTTTATGTGTAGGTGTTGAATGTGTTCCATCTTCATACGTGCCTGTGGTTGCTTTATGTGTAGGTGTTGAATGTGTTCCATCTTCATACGTGCCTGTGGTTGCTTTATGTGTAGGTGTTGAATGTGTTCCATCTTCATACGTGCCTGTGGTTGCTTTATGTGTAGGTGTTGAATGTGTTCCATCTTCATACGTGCCTGTGGTTGCTTTATGTGTAGGTGTTGAATGTGTTCCATTTTCATACGCACCTGTGGTCATTCCACGTGTAGGTGTTGAGTGTGTTCCATCTTCATACGTGCCTGTGGTCACTTTACCTGTAGGTGTTGAATGTGTTGCAACTTCATACGTGTTTGTGGTCATATCATTTGTTGCGTCTTCATAATTATTTGTGATCGTACTCCATTCTTGTGTTGCATCTTCGTAATCATTTGTGATCATAGTCCATTTGTCTTCATCGAGATAGTCCTTTGCACTAGAAGTCGTTGAAACTGATGCATCATTATTGTCATTTCTGATTGTAGTCATTTTACCTTCATAAGTACTTGTAGTAATTTTATGTGTTGCATCTTCGTAATCTCTTGGGATTGTAGTCGTTGAACGTGTTGCATAGTCAGAATCATTTGCACTCATAGTCGTTTGGTGTGTTGCCCCTTTATAAGTGCCTGTGGTCATTGCGTGCGTCAAATTATCATAGTCATTTGTGATAGTAGTGGTTGAATGTCTTGTGTCGTCATACTCATTTCTGACCGTGGTCATTACTTGCGTTGTACCAGCATTAGTGCCTGTGGTCGTTTCGTGGGTTGCATTATTAGCATTAGTGGTCATTGGATGTATTGAATCGGAGACATTTGTGATCGTAGGCGTTGAACGTGTTTCACTAGCATATTCATTTGCACTAGTAGTCATGTCATGTGTTACAAGTTCATAAGCGTTTGTAGTCATTGAATCTGTTGTGCCTGGATTAATGCCTGTCGTAGCTTCATATGTGACATTAGAAGTCGTTTTGTGTGTTGTATCAGAGTCATTTGTGGTCGAAGTCATTGATGTTCCATCTAGACTTGCGCTCGTAGTCATTTCATGTCTTACGCCTCCATAAGCACCTGTAGTCATTTCATGTGCTGTACCCACGTTAGTCGTCGTTCCGTATTTTGAATCATTTGCATTTGTAGTCGTTGAATATGTTGCATCTTCAGAACCATTTGGATTCGTAGTCATTTTATTTGTTCCACCTTCATAAGTCCTTGTAGTCATTTCATGTGTTGCACCTTTATAAATTCCTATTGTGGTCGTTTCATGAGTTGCATTGTCATAGTCATTTGTAGCTGAACCTGCATTAATGCCTGTCGTCGCTTCATATTTTGGATCTTCTACATTTTTCGACTTTTCCTGATTCATTTGTAATAACGACATCTGTGTTAATGAATTGTCGTTCGTAATTATATTTGCTGTTGTCAATTCCAAGTTTATAAATTTATTTGTTGTAGATGAAGATATTACTCCTACTGTCGTCGACTTATAACTTTCTGTCACGCCAAGACTTGTATTTGAGAATTCTGAAAAAAGGCAATAATATTTTAAATCACACACAATCAAATGAAAACTATCTTATATAAATCACATTGCGTTATACTTACCAGATGTGTAGCACATACAATTTGTTTTATCGGTACAATTACTTTGAGCAATATTGCAATCAACTTCCTCTGACGGTTTGCACTGGAGACTTTCTGTACAAAAATAGTTACCAGATGGACAACAAAACCTCAGTTGATAAAAAGTGCCGTGGCTCTTTGCACTGCAGATGTAGTACATTGAACAATTCTTTGGGCTGCGGAACCTTCCAGGTTTAACACACGGAGGATATGGATCATTCTCCAAATACCAATCCAACATTTTTGGTGTCGTGGTTAATCCTTGATACGACTCTGAACAACTTTGAGTTTCTATATCATATTGGGTACCAAATGTACATTTGAAGATTGATCTATAAAATTTATCCCCATCTTCAGTGCACATCACGAAGTATTGTGGATTAAACGGAATAGGATATCTCCCGGCACTTTTACAAGGCGGTGGGTCAATTGACCCGTTTGACTCATCGTGAATTGTGAGTGTGCATGGATTTTTTATGTCCACGCATTTCGCCTCATTTTTGTCGTAGACTTTTAGTCGTGGACATTTCATAACAAGCACCAAACACTCCTTGCACACGTAGTAAAATTGGGCTTGTGTCGGATGAACCAGCGTCCCAATATATTTATCTTTGCATTGTCCACAATAATCCACAAATACCACATCTCCACCACCAGGCGTGGCCACACATTTCTTCAATTTACTATCAAAATAGTGACCACACGAACACTTTTTAGGCACGGGAGTCAATGTGCCATTGATGCTGACACATTGTCGATAACTTTTGTAGTCTCTCCCAGATTTTAACTCATTTTCTCTCGTGCATGGAGAAAAATCGCTTGGATCGTATTTGCCACATTGTCGACGAACCCTCCAAATGCTTGGACACAACTAGAAAAATGAAATAATTTGGAGCTCAAATACGTAAAACTGTTGGGAATATAAATTTTATTTGAGAGTAGAGGCATAATTTTGTGGATGTGCTTTGAAAAAAAGTTGCGCAGTTTAATTTTTTGATTGATAAGATTGTAATAAAGTCAAATTTGTGACCATTGAACTCTTGTTTTTTTACAGGTCCAACACTAGCAATATAACAGCACGAAAATAAACAACTACCCAATCTTGAAAAAAAAAGAAAATTGCTTACATTGGTTTCTGAATCCTGGTAAAATGCATTTGATTGCAAAACTAAGAACATAAAACCAAATATTATCTCCTTATAACCCATCCGACTGTGTTTTGGAAACCACATTTGTAAACTGTAGCAGAAACTCTCTCATCGAATGTTTCAACATTTCTTAGGACTGTTGTTATCGTTTGTGCGTTGTCTTCATTTTGACGCTTTAGCACGTCTTTGATAAAACAGTTTGAAGAGATTGAGGATTTTCATTTCATTTCATTTCACAATTACGTCAATGTGTGACGTGAGCAAACCAAACGCTGCATGGTGCACCTCTATCTGCTTACACAAACGTGTTTGAATGCTGATTTTGCGGATTTTCAATATTTGGACATTCAGCTAATTTACAGTGATATTAAAATCACACAATATTCTGTACCTACTGTACTACACAATGATCAATTTTTGATCTGCCGTTTTGTTGAACCAGTCCACCTCAAGGGCGCATTGAAAAACCTATGCAGCAAACCTGACTTGGCGATCATCTCAGCCTAGTATACTGACGTTGTTCGGTTCTACCAACTTGTTATCAACACCCGATGGTTCTGCATGGAACGGTATTTTGTAACTTTACTCGTTCGCTATGCGACGTGTATTCGACGTACAAATGATCGTATTGATGATTTTTGTAATTTTCTTAGATTCGTTTCACGTGAGTTACAATTGAAGAAAAAACAATGTGTACTATACTATACCCTCACGCCACCTCCCTTGCGGGGTAGGCAGAGAGAACGGATCGCCAGACTCTCCTATCATTACACACTTTGGGCTTCCGTCACATTCATGCAATTCCTCGTACACATTCTACGATTACTTTTACTCAAAACACGTTCGTCCTTGAGGATCTGCTCTACATGGCAATACGCTCTGCTCTACAATAACTAAACCCAAAAATTTCGAAGGATTTTTTCATTGCTAAGTCAATCTCGAGAAAATTATTTTAACCCTTAAAGTACAAGCGTCAACCATATACCTAGGTATTTAGTTTCAAATATTGTAACAAACGTTGAGGTCATTTTTAAGGAAAATAATTTCATAAGTATAAGAATGAATATATGATCATTTATTTTCTAAAAAGGCAGTAAGTATAATGATAGTATAAAATATTATATTAATCTAAGCATGATTACCTAAATTCTTACTTGCTAATAATTTATTTTAAATTAATAATAACTACAAATATTTTATATCAAAATGTCACAAATAACCAAGAAAATCTTGTCAGTTTTTACCCAATTATATTATTTATCTCAGATAGAATTGCTAGATTCAAAAATGAGTTTTCCTGATTTTTTAATTAAAAATTCTCACATTTTGTTTCAAAGTAATATGTGTGGTACCCGAATAGAAAAAACTGCTATCCAGCAGCAACAAAATCCGTTAAAAGTTCTGAAAGCCGAGGGTGCAGGCAGAAGACCGGTGAGCCGCCCCGGAAATAGCTGGCAGAAGCAGGTGACAAAGTTGTGCGAGGAGAGACTATGGTTGGAGTGGCCAGAGGTCATGGAAGCTGCGAATGACAGGGGCCTCTGGCGAAGATACACAGATGCTTTGGGCCCCCGACCCAACCAAGGATAGAAGGGGGAGAAGATGTACGTATGTTTAAAAAAATCCGGACATTCAATTTTCGCTGTTTCACTGGAAGAGGACAAAATTCCATATATCCCAGGAAAATTCCTATCATCTGAAAACCCTAGTCTTAGAAAAAAATATTGTGTCTTGCTTACATTCTTAAAGCAAAGGAGAATGCTCATTTAGTATTAAAAAAAAACACGCCCGACGCAAACGAAATGTAACTCAAATGGTTGGTAAAAATGAGTAGTTAAATACTGCATAGGTGGCATCATCGAAATCAATGGTTTAATATGGGTGATCTATTCGAAATTTACAGGGGTCCCATATCCAGTTTATAATTACTCATTTTTACCTATCCGAGTTACATTTCGTTTGCGCCGAGCCTGGGTTTTTTTAGCATTCTACTTTAAGCAGACAATAAAAAAATATCATAAAATAACATTATTGCGCCACCAAATAAAATATTGTGCAATCTTTAATTATTTATCTAAATTTTATTAAATAACTTAAGTTCCTAACTAGACAAGCGTGGATATAATTAATTAATTAAAAGTATGTTTTAATTCTAACTTATATTGTTACCCGAATCACCCCCCAAAATATGCACTTAATCTTTATCATCCTTATAGAAAAGTTTTCGAAACTTTGCATATTTAAAAAAATATTTTCAAGTGAAATTTCATATTGCAATGTTGTTGAGTGAAGATTTGCGAAATTACATCACTATTTGACGTTGTATCTAAATTGTAAAGAGCTTATGAGTAGGGACTGGAAAAAATCGGTGTTATTTTTTGTAAAAAAGGGGTGTTCTTTTTCACAATTTTGGCAAAATGTGGTGTTATTTTTCATACATTTATATCAGTTAAGTGGACAATTTTGCAGGTTTTAATAGAAGATAATAAAAAAATTGATCGTGAACAATATTTTATCCAAAAATGCCTAAAAAATAAAATAAAACGAAAATATTTGAGAAAAACCAAAAACGCCTTTTGCAAGATTTTTTCAGTATGGATCTTCTTACTTTCAAAGCCACATTCCTTCTGATAATGTTTCAATTACGATGTTTTCCAAAATAAAGGACGATATTCGCGTCAAATATGCGAAAAATCGCGTCATTCTTGTAAAAGAATGCTGAAATTCGCATTATATGAAATTAAGTTGGAGACCCTGAACAACAGAAACGAATTCAGGACAACCGCAAATGTCATCTAAATCAAATTATGAAAAATTACAAGGGACATTGGGAAGTTATTAAAATTTGAAGGTGAAAATGTAGACACGGACAACGAAGTTAAATAAAGGCGTGGTAAATAAAATAAAAACATAAAAAATGTAACTCAAGGAACGGAAATAAATCACAAATTAAATCAAAATGCAATGGGTTTTTCTGCGTTGACTTTTTATGTATTACCAAAACTGCTTATAGGACTACAAAGCTTATTTTTGTGTCCTCAAATCTCTATAAAATGTGACCCTGTTCTTCAAAGCAAAAATTAGGTCGTGGAAAAGTGAATGTTTTTCAATATCGTATAACAGTAGTTGCAGTAATTAAAAACCCAATTTTATTAAAGTGTGATATCACAATTCACTTATCGATTTTTGCAAAACGGCAAATATTTTTAAAAATAACATTTTTTCGGCAAAAGTTTACAAATCTTCTATAGGGATGATAGAAGAGAATTTTTAACACAATTAATTCAAAATCATTACTCACTCGAGCGTTGAAATACGTGGGACGTTCAAAAAGCTTCCAGAATTATCGTGGAATATTAAATTTTGAACTACACACGTATTTCAGCTCAATGAGAATGTACAAAAGCAAAAATAGATAAGTGAATATGTGAACTAATACGTACTATTAAAATATAGTGTAAATTTAATCACAATTCTTGCAAATTAGACCTAAAAATTATCACTAAGTAAAGATTCTCTTAAAAATATAATGCAATAGTTAAAAATACAGATTTTTTTTGTTTGGAATTATTTTGATGAAGATTTTCAATGCAAAATTTGGCGTCCCCCAAGGCACACATTCGAGTCCTTTGTGAGAACATTTTCTATAGCAATTTTTTTCTGAATTTGGAATCATTTTCATTCAAAGAAGCCATAAATTTATGAATATTATACGAAAGCAGTAAATAATATAAACAAAATATTGTATTTTACGGATGTTTGCATTGCTGCAAAAATGGTCATATCAAATTAATAAAACGCATTAAAAGATTATAATAATATGCGCAAAGTGTTCAAAAAGTGCATGTCAAATATGCGAAAGTAATTGTTACAAACCTTATACTTTTTTAACCTTTTGCAAATATTCATGTCAACCAGGTATTTCTAAATACATCATATTTTAAATACATAATTTCTATCTTAAAATTAAAGAAAGTAATTCAAATTATGTCACTAGATTAAAGTTTCTTATAACATATTTATTTTATAATACAATTTTAAGATTCAGAAATACGAAAGGCAGTATAATAAAATATGGGCAGTATCGTGCATGGGTAAAATTTCCAGCAAATCTTGATTGCCAGAAATATCATAAATATAAAAAAATAAGTGTAATGCCGCAAGTTAATGGCAACACCAAAAAATGTTTGGTTATATTCATTTCATAACAAAAAGCGTATGCCAATTTTCACGATAATGTATTAAAAATTGTGTATTTTAAGCGTCAATTCCTCTGCTCTGATGATGCCTTTGATTTTGCTGCTGTTTCATGTCCAACGAACGTAGAGAACGAGATCGTTCAAATAGTGAAGGGTCAGTGTAAATTGGTTCGCTTGGATCTTCAAATGGACTCGCTCGCGGGATTCCAAAGTCGCAGACTCTTGCAAGATTTCTGGAAAAAGAACAAAAAAAACTGAGAACAGGTTACAGTAACCTCAAAAAATGGGGTTACAGAGAGGAAGACACCCGTGAGCGTGGTGCTGTACAGGATCACAGTCACCTGTTTACATGTCCCCAAACAGGAGTGACATGCACGCCCGAGGATGCACTACTGGCGAATGCCAGGGGTGTCCGGGTGGCCGAATATTATAGTTACAAGATTTGATAATGTTCCGAAGACGGAAAGTACCTAAGTAAGTAAGTCTGGTAAAAAGACACCAAGTAATTTCAGAGCATCACAATAATAACAACATTAGAAACGTTGGACTATGGAAATAATGCTAATTCGACACCGACCAAAGATAACGTCAACCATCAAACGCAAGATTTGAATTGGAGTATTGGACACGTTCAAAGAGTTTATCAATCAGGTGCTTTCCAAGGTTGCGTCATAAAAATCAGATAAAGATAATATTTGTGTACGATGAAACATTATTATTCATACTTTTATTATAAGGGAACTCATTATCAAAAAGCTAGGCATTAGAGGTGGCATGACAAATTGATTCTTACCCTGTAGCAAATGGTTTATGCATAGCGGCGCTGAATAACGAAGTCCTGGATGGAGCAGGTCGTGAAGGAGGTCTGCCCATAGAAGATGGTGCCCTTTCTCTATCGGCTACTTGATTCTTACGCATCACGCCCCAATATCTCCTACGATCACAAGAAATATCAAATAGCATCTAAATAATCACGAAAATTATGAACTAAAATTAAAGCAATAGAAAAAAATACTAAGTATATTGAAAACATTTTTTTTAATAATTGGAGTACCGCAGGGTACATTACCAAGTCCCTTTTCATATATTATAGAAAAACGTTTCCCTTACCTGTAAGCAAACATGACGACAAGTATCACTGTGAACAGCAGACAGACTAGAAGGACCACTGCTGTGAGAAGGGAGTGATATTCACCAGGTGAAATGCAGACGGATTTTGGAGCTGGACTCACGTGTCGCATACCTTGGAGTAGTTCATCCCTCGATTCAAACACCTGTCAAAGTACAAATAACATTTGTAATCAAGGCACTTTGTGAATATCAGCTAAAGGATTTATAAAATATGCTTTTTCAAACCTCAATCATTTCTCTCACGTGCTCTGGTTGTTCAGGCTGAGCGTCCGATTCATTTTCATCATCCTCGTCATCAATTTCTCCAACACTGCTCACTAATGTTCTTACAGTATCATTATTATTGTCACTGGTTATCACAACCTGGGTTCCGTTCACCAATTCGTTTCCAATCACCGTATCGTTGACACTTCTTCTGCGCCTTTTACCGAAAGAGGGTTCAGATCTTCCAGTGCCGCTTGAACAGTAAGCCTGAAATTTCCAAATAAAACATTTCATACATATTTACAAAATCATTCCTATTACGACTGTTTGTGATTAAGTTCAAACTTTTTTTTAATTACCGGTTGACATCCATCCCTGCAAGTTCTGACTGTAGCCTCAAACACCAAGAAGTTTGATTCGGGAATCTTGAAAGCATTGAACCTTGCTTCTAAACTGTCACTGCTTCGGCCCTTATCTAATTCTGGGAATACATAACTGTCGACAGGACATCTAAAAAAATAAAACCCATTTGTCAATAATTTTGATCTTTTCATCGGAAATACAAATGACAAGTAGTCGTCGGCAAATCAAATAATCCAACTTACCCATATCTATCAATGAGCTGAACAGATCTTCCAGAATAAGGATCTCTTGCAATAACATTTGTAGCAAAGATGTCCGTGGCGTAATTATATCCATCCTGGGCTTCCAATCTGAATGTCAACGGATCTCCAACCGCAATGGTCGTCGTAGGTCTACCTTGGTAGAGAATCATCAACCTGACCTTCGAACTCAACGAGTTCTCAGCGGGAAGATACTCGATGGGAATTGGACTGCCAGACCTGGAAGTAATATCCCATCCCCATCTAAATTAGATTTGCTAGTGTCTACTCCATTGTATGAATTCACGTACTTCAAACATGGCTGTATACCGAATTGATATGTATTCGTAGGACCTAATGCAAGACATAGGTACAAAACAGGTTTTATGCAAGTCATATTAAAATTTTAAAATTGACAATTGAGTAACAGCCATATTTGAAGAATTCGTTAGTATTCAAACATTAGTTTTATACAAATTACAAAATCTACCTACATACATTACATGCAAATCTAATTTATACAAAATTTATCTATTTACAATATTAAAATTAATATATTTACAATATCCAGTCTAAAATTAATCTAGAAAATGTCTACGAATTTCAATATTTACAGGATAAACGCTAATCCACTACTTTTCCAAATACGAGAACCGCTAATCTACACAATTTGACACTACCAAAAAAAGGCTTTGACTACTCATAGAAAGAATACCCCTTTTCACCTCAAATGCCTACTTGAAACATTGATATAAGAATATTTAAAGTGATATTCTTCATGACAAAGAAAGACTTGCAGGCATATTAAAGGCAAGGGTGATAAAACTCTCAAAGTCAAAAATCCTTTTGATTTTGACAATCAAGACATGCTGTAAAAACTGTTAATGATGTTATAATCACTCAAAATCTCTCTCGTTGATATATTTCACTTACCCTGCTCCGATATAGTTGGATGTGACCACAGCTTCTCCCGGTCCCCTGAAGAGGCAAGTCAGATTGAAGCGTTTGTCTTTACCAGTTTGTACATTGTCGCTGAATTGGACCACTACGATGTTGGTCATCGTGTCTCCGTACTAGAAAATAAATAGTACAGAATGAGATATTATAGCTACAGCACTGTTAGTCCAAATGGCAAGTTTAGTGATTTTTCTGATGGTTTGTTTCGTCCGTCTTATAGTTTTTTAGTATATTCATTTGTACCTGCTCCGCTTACGGCATTATGGCATCACAAAGATACCAAAATATTGAATATAGCAAGAACAGAACCGGCTAATATCAGAAAATCTCCATGGAACAAGATTTGTAAATTCGATGGCATTTTGTGGTTGATCATCATAGATAGAATCAAAAGAGCCAATGATTTTAATTCCCGGAGTTGCATCTTCGGCACCCATCTGGCCACCCAGATATCTGCATTGGAGGCCCTTGTCGAAAAATAGAAGTGGTCTGACGACATAGTCCAACAAGCCGAAACTTGGATGCGAAGGGAAAGGAACAGACTGAAGAACAAGAAGAAGGTGAAAAGCATCTTACCCGTTGCGTTCCACATTCAGGATATCCATGAGCTCCACTGATCCTCAACACGTTGACTGTTCCGCCATTTCCTCTGAAGAAGCAACGATCATAGAATCCATATGTGTAGATTCTCCCAACAAAGCCTTCTGGAGTCCTTAGTGTGAATTCCATGCCGTCTTCATTGCAGACTTGACTCACTGTGAAAAATAATATGGAATTAGAAGTGAATACTTAATTAGTGATTAAAATAAAATAAAAAATGATGACTAGTCCTATAATCTTTATAACCCTGAGCTGAACAGAATCTAACTTTCGATCTGAATTTATTTTCCAACGCCCTTTCATACGATACCACACAATCCTTGATCCCTTCAAATCTGTGGCATAGCGTGGGTTTCTGTCGCCCCCTTATTTAGGCATACAAATCCAAAACTCTCGAAAATTTACAGGAATCATAAATACCTTCTAGGCTGGAGTGGGACAACTAACATTTTGATATCGATACGGCATAAAAAAGAAAAAAAAAATAGTGCCGAATTTTTTTTTCCAGTTTTTAATGAAACAATTGCCATTTAATGGATTTTTCAAAACTTGCCTAAAAATGCCGCCCCTAAGAAATGTCTCAAACTTCATCAATTTTTACCCTCAATTTACATACTTTTTGTTTATGGAGAAGGCTGATCCAATGTGACACAAAATCGTAATGTCATCTAGTTTACACAATTGGTGAAAGTTTCAAAGTTCTAGTTTGTGTGGAAATGAGTTAAAATTGCAGGATTCGAAAACACCAACGCCAAGGCAAGTTAAATAAAAAACGAGCGAAAATAGGACCAAAGAGGTAGATAAATTGTGTACATAATAATTTGCCATTGTATAATATTTTTTGGCTAAATATTTAGTCACTCTCGTCTAATCATAGTAATTTTGAATTACGAGTTAGTTACGTGCGGTTAAAAATTATGTCAAAAATGGGTGAACAATTTAATAAATGTCATTATTGTAAATTCATAACTATTAAAATCATTAACGTATTATTTTGTTAAATAATAACGACACATAGTGAAATATGTTTGAACTCTTCTCTGTTGGACATTACCACGCATATTTCAGGTCATCGCCATGGTCTACTGATTTTCCATAATACACCCATGACAAATAGAACCGTAACAACTCCGATATACCTTGGTTCATGTATTATATTGTTAACTGATATTATTGTCGCGTGCATTAATATGTGCATAATTATAATTCGTAATGGACAGAGTCGATTTTACATCACAAATTCTTTACCTTATCCCAAACTATAAAGCATTTTTCATGCAAAATTTGGCGTCCCCCAAGGTACTAATTCGAGTCCATTTTTATATGACATCAATTTTAACTATTATTATTCGTTAAAACATTTATATTTTAGTTAACATAGTTCAGTTAACACAGATCATTTTAATTGCGTACTTTTCTTGTAATACTAAATATTGCGCGCAATTTATATGAAGTACTTATCCATGAACTACTACAAGACCAAAAATCGGGAAGCTACAACATTGAAAAATTGTAGTAAATCAATCGAAAGATTTTTATATATGTTCATTTAGACGCAAATTGTGTAGACGTCTTTTTATACTTATGTTTTACTGGATGGGACACTATAATGCCCAAAAATTAAAGGTACAAATACTTCATTATTGTCTCGATCAGATAAAATCTTATTGATATTCGTGCAACAGAACATTATATAGGTTTGTTTTTTTAATGTAAAAAAAGGAATGTTTCGCGAACTGGTCAACTGCGTCATTTCCATTATTGGGCAATATTGCTATTGTGCAATAAAGAGGTCTTAATGATTTATGATATTTATTTATCAATTCGTCATACAGATTCACGAAAAACATGTAATACTTTATTAGGTTCACCTAAATAGTTTACGTGAACATCAACACCAGCCTAGATAAAAACAGTAAATTGTTGTGAACGAATATGATTATAACGGCATGGAGAAATTAATGAGGATTCAAAGCAATTATGAAGAGATGACAAATCATTATTCTCAATTTCAGGAGACTAACTAAAAAATCACAAACGATTTTCAACGAAAAATTTGGCGTCCCTCAAGGTACTCATTTCAGTCCATTTTTTACGACTTTAGGTCTAAATGTTATTATTCGTTAAAATATTGACTTATTGAAGAAAACGTTGAAGGAAATTGGAATATTATTATCATTTTGCGATTACGTCTCATCTAAAAATTTATTTTTGCTTAAGTATCAGTTCAATTTATCATTCAACTTGCGACATTTTATGAAATTAAAAATATGAATTCTTACCATCAAGACAATCGTCCCCATTCCTCGCCATGGATCTCTCATAGAAGTCATAGTTTCCAGTTGTATCAAAATAGGCAGGATCAGCAGGATCCATATCTCTCGTATCCCTGTCACTAAGTTCGCAATTGTCTCTCTCACCATCGCTGTAAGACACTGCATTATCCCTGAGAAATTTAAATGAATCAATTACATAAGGAAGACCGGTCAAAATCGATATTTTGAGACATAGATTGTAAACACTCTCACCTGTAGTTGAATGCTCTACAGATGAAATCTCTCGCATCAGCGCATTCCCTTTGACACTGAGCCAAAGACTGGACAGTTGTAAACCTACGAATATATTGTCGCCTCATACGTTGACGTGAACCAACTTGACGATACGAGTCAGTTTCTTCGCAGCGCGAAGGTCTATGGGCTCCTGCACCAGCGCCTATTGGAGGTCCTGCGCCAGCTGCTAGAGGAGGTCCTGTTCCAGAATATGGGTCATAACCACCGCCTCCCACTCCTGCTGGTAAAAAAACAACATTGGTCGTTATATCCACTCTGAAATTACGCGCTAAATAGGAATGTATGGTCCATTGCTAATATTTCTGATTGTTGCCACAGATAAATTTAAATTTGTAATACCTTGAGGTCTGTATCCTGGTTCAACTCCAGCGTATGTTCCTCTGTATCCGCCACCAGCTACAGGTCTTCTGCGATCTCCTACTGGATATGGAGGTCTAGGTCCATATCTGTCGCCGAATCTATCCCCACCAACCCCTCCATAGCGATCTCTGTCAAAATAATATCTATCGAAATGAATTAATTAGCTTGGTAATTTTGACTAACCCACAAGGATGAAGAAAGTCAGAATGTCGGCAAAAAGTAAAAAAATATTACATTTATTAATCATAGAATGATCTTACCCTCCATAACCTTCTCTGTCTCCAAATCTGTCTCTGTCGAAGGAACTTCCTCCTCCAAATCTATCTCCTCCATAGCGGTCAGCTCCCCAATAGCCACCTCCTGGATATCCTAAATCACATACCAAGATTCATTTTAATATCTAAAAAATCTAATTAATTTCGACGATTGTCCAAATTCAGATGTATTAGAACCCGTTACAAATTAGAATTAATCTAGTTTTACTATGGTTACAAAAGAAGTTTCCATGCAATAATCTACAGGTACAGTCTAACAAATTTTCTGGATGTTTTTAATCCAATTTAATTTTGTAAGTAAATAGAATAATTTTAGTTGTGTAAAATGCCAATTGATTGACTTACCTGGACTACGATCGTATGGATATCTCCCGGGACCACCACTGCCTATCTGATTCCTATCTCCACTGGGATATCTGTCCCATCCAGGGTACCTGTCTGGTGGGTATCTCTCCCTGTTGACGGGATATCTGTCCCTACCTCCGGGATATCTATCTCTGTCTATTGGATATCTATCCCGGTTCATAGGGCCTCTGTCTCTATCTGGAGGGTATCTGGCTGGTGGGTAATAAGGCGGTCTACCTCCGGGTGGAGGGTATCTGTCAGGGCCGCCAGGATAGAATCTATCAGGACCCGCGGGATACCTATCTAAGGGAGGAGGTGGTCTGTCTGGAGGATATCTTCCAATCGGTATTTTTCGTCTATCTGGTCCAACAGGATATCTATCGATTTCATTCAAATATGGATCATATGGATCGTCTGGTTTGCCAACCGGGAATCTGTCACCTCGTACAGGTGGTGGTGGATATCTATCTATGGGTCTTGGAGGGCCAATAGGGTATCTTTCGTCAGGGTATCTTCCGCCACCTCCCGGTAACCTATCTCCTCCTGGATATCTGTCTCTGTCGTCAGGATATCTTCCACCACCTCCGGGATATCTGTCTCCCCCGGGGCCCGCTGGATATCTATCCCTGTCGTCAGGGTATCTCCCACCACCACCTCCTGGATATCTGTCTCTATCGTCAGGGTATCTCCCGCCACCACCTCCTGGATATCTATCTCTATCGTCAGGATATCTTCCGCCATCACCTGCAGGGTAGCGATCATCGGGATATCTATCTCCGTCGCCATATCTGTCTCCATCACCAGGATAACGATCGTCGTCACCAGGGTATCTATCGTCACTAGGATATCTGTCGTCATCTGGGTATCTATCACTAGGATACCTATCTCTGTCTCCGGGGTATCTGTCTCTGTCTCTGTCGTCATATCCTCCTCCGGAACCTTGTGTAAAAGTGCAATATTAGTATTTTGGACTGTCAATATATCCAATTATCAGTTCTGAGTTATTAGAATTATTCATTGAAATTATGAAATGAAATATTCGTATTAGGTATATGATATTTACGTAATAAGCATGGTTTTGTTAAAAGTGATCAATGATTTATGAATGTGTGCAACGTTGATAATTAGTGACCGAATGTTACATGCGACAAAGTAAATGAACGAAAAATGATAAGTGTCTAAATCTAAAGTTATCAATTTCACTGCCGCAGCGATAGCAGGATGCATTGTTTTGTGTAGAAATCATCTTTTATGTTTTTTTTCCACTGTACCTGGTCTTCCCCAATCACCCCCTTGTCCCATGTCTGGTCTATTCCCTCCAGGTCCTGCTTGATCACCTTCTCCACTCATCAGCATATGATCTATAATAGTGCGTCAACAGACAAATACACAGATGCCCAATTTTGATTATACATACACAATAAAAATGTTAGAGACAATAACATATCAATTAAAAATGTTATAGACAGGTTCAATTACATACTCGATTCTTAAATTGTTGTTATTCACAGTACAATTATATAGATGTTAGTTAGACAATAAACGATTAAAACAACAACATAATGAACAAATGATTCGAATTTCCTCCATCGATCAACAGCGTTTGACTCGATATCTCAAAATGATGAAAAAAAATACTATTCCAAATCGAAATGAAGCGAAGATGATTTGAATAAAGAAGAAAGATGATATGATAAATGAAATAATGGGATGAAAATGCGGCGTCCCCCAAGGTACGATGTTTCGACCTGCGAAATGTTTTTTTTCGTATTTGCCTTTCAGTCTTAGATAATCATACTTTCTTATTTAAATCTATCTTAATCACAATGATCACACCTTGATCTTTATTAAAACCCAACAATTATTTCATTTGTAATACTCACGCATAAGATTTTCATAATAGTCATAATCCGCATCATAGATTATCCTCATTCCGTCCTTTTGATTGTATCTGCTGAGTCGGCAAGTTCTGAATCTATCACTGTACACCGCCGAACGACATTGGAAACTGGTCTGTCTAAGACACTCGTCTAAACATTCACTCAGGGAGCGTCCTGTGATTTCAGAATGGAATTCCACTCCAAGACGGCTGTTTCTGTAGCGCTGGAAGGCTGTGTCCGGACGACGACCATTGGAGAACAAATGGGATGTTACTGAATTGTCAGGATATTCTGATCCTCGCGCTAGAAAAAATAATACCAATTTAAATAAAATCCTTTTTTACCTGAAAATGGCAAATGACATGCCGATATCTGCCGCTGAACATTCGAGTGGCAATTTCTGAAGTTCGGACACGTATAGTAAGTAGATAAATAGATCCCATTCACAAGATAATGATACAAAAAACGAGCCTTTTGGAGAAAAAAATCAACAAGGTTTTGATTTTACTGACTGAATTTAATATAGAAAATTTGGAGTCGATAAAAACTCGAGGAATTCTAAAAACATTGATGGTGAGAAGACAGCAGCCGAACATTATAAGAATATGGATCTTATTTTTGACTTACGATTATCCAAACACACGAGGTCATAGAAGTGGTGCGTTGGACTGTTGCTCACTGTGATATCGTCTTTCTGTGAGACTGAATCTTCTTCGGAGAGGATACACATCCTTGTCGATTCGTCGTACTCCACCGATCGACAGAAATATCTGAGAGAAAAAATCGTTTATTATCTTGTTTGTTTCTTTAAAGCAGTTTGGAGGCTAGTGAACAATGTCATCTTTAAAACCATTTTTTACTGTGACCTTCTTTTAGACTTCTTTAGCATTAAAAAGTTAAGCAAGAATTAAGTTTATCTATTTACTGAATTAGTTTGGAAACTTACTTTTCGGCGCGAAGACACATATCCTGACATTCTTCAAGTGTCATGTTTGAGAAGATGTCTACTTCAAAGGGTCCTCCGAGTCTCTTGTTTTCCTCTTTGACAAACACGGCCAAACCGTCACACCTTCTTTCGGCTGAAAAAAATAGAAGTCATCATCAATACGGCATAAAAAGTTCCTTTGTCTGCAATTAGCACGGTGCTGGAGTGCCCTAACACGACCATGCTAAAGCAATCCCTGTGTTTAATGTTGGTAGGTGGTCTGTCGCATTTGGTAGAATAAAGTCCATAGCTATAACAACTAATATTGAACCATGAAATTAAAAAGAAAAAACGAGAAAACTTTTTGTTAAACTCTTTTTTAAGGAACAAAATGTTCTAGCGACTGCCGCCCTGAAAGAACCGCCTTCTTAGATACATCAATTTAAATCGTAAAAACTCCACGAATTTTGAATTCATCAATTTTCCAACCCCCGTATTCTACGAACATCTAGAGCAGCCTCGTCAAACATGCGGCCCGCGGGATGCATGCGGTCCACGGAACATTTTCCTGTGGCCCGAATAAATTTTGAAAACCGAAAAACTCTTTTTTAATGTCTCATTTTTTGTTCACGTGAACAAATAGACAATTAAAGACAAAAGTTGTCAAATATCTGGCAAAAGAAGTGAATGTTTGTACTTTTTTGTAATGTCTTTTTATTACAAATATAATAAATAGCCCACAATAGTCTATGGTCTTCATGCTTTTGGCCCACTAGTGACTTTGAGTTTGACATGGGTGATCTAGAAAATTATATAGGTGGTACTAAATATTTTTTCGCAAATAACTTAGTTTCAAGTTTTTGGTTTATACGCTGTCATGGAAATTTTTCATCTTATTAATTGTACGCATGTCATTATTATTGGCAAAATGATAATACTACGTAATATTTTTTATTGTAATTGAGCGTTGCATCACAAAAATACCGGCAATGTGTGTATAATTACACAATAATACCTCACGAGTATTATTTTATTGCGAACCAATAGGATGTAATAATAAAAACACAGACAAAACTTTGTCATTGATCATTTCCCGATGAGAAAATGTTTATATCCGTTTTGACCACGGTATATTTAAAATATCATGATACTCGTATTAATATATGTACACATGGGCGTCGTCATAGGGGGCAGAAGGGGGCAGCTGCCCCCCCCCCCTAGAGATTGTAATAGCTATATAATTTATCATAATAAATTATATAACCTCACAAAAATCGTAAAACTACCACAAATGTTTTCATCATATCATAAATTTTCTAAAATTAGCATGAAAATCCAACAGTTTCATAAAAAAATTGTCTGCGGCGCTATTTTTTATTGCTTTTTTTTATAAAAACGTTATTAATACATATTATTGTACAAAATATTACAAACATTTTCAAATAAACAAACCACAACACGACCTTCTTCGGTGTGACAAAAAAACTCACAAAAATTCTCGCGTTTTTTATGATATAATTTTTTTTTAATTTGCCCTCTTCTCTAGCTCCGAGGCTGGCGACGCCCATGTTAATGTACATATTGAATTTGGTCAGATTGGTCCTACATGGAGAATGATGACTCAGTTGATGCAATCCTAAGGTCATCTCTATCTCTGTAACCTCTAACATCTACCATTAATTAAAAAAATAAATAAAACAACTGCGTCAGTGTTCCGGAACGATGAGTGATTCCGAAAAAAGATTTCACGAATTGATATATCAACTTTTAATCCAGTGTTGATATTTTTGAATTCTGCATAAAATTGAATATTTTCAATTGGTCGTGGGAACTTTTTAAAATGATGCACTTTTTTACGATCTCGCTCTGCAGTTTTTGCAATGTCACATTCAAATTCTTTTAATTATTTTTTATGCGCATACTGTGCAGTATTACACTTTGTTCATTTAAGCATTGCAAAACTGAAAATAATCTAATGCGTCTGCAAGCCTGAAACATTTTGTAATCGTGCGTTTTCTAACAAATACGAAATGATTTAATTGCACAAATAAGGTGAATTCGCGTCAATAAAAGTTAGAAAGTACCACGCCCAGTAGTACAAAATCTTCTGAATATCGACGAAATTGAATAGACCCAACAATGGCACCCTGAGGCATTAAGACACTTGACTAGATCTATAATACACACTTAAAACTTAAAAAACTTAAACTTACCACTTAGACAGGTGTTCTCCAAATAATCTGAGGTGGCGTCATCCATCAGAAGCTCAGGATGCGTCCTCCTTGTAAATCTGCTCAAGGAACAAGTAAGTTTTGACGCATCGAATGAAGCTGAACGACAAACAAAACTAAACTCTTCAAGACATTTATCTTCGCAGTCACTTCTGTTAGTGGCAATAACTTCCTTGAGATCAGCAGAAGGGAGTTTCAGTTTCTTCCGTGGGTGTCTCTCAAATACGTAACGCCTGCTTGGGCACTGACGTTCGGGACGATCAGCTAGAAAAAGACACATTATTTGAATCAGTCGATGGTCCAAATGGGGCTCAAAAAACACCATGTTTCACCCAAAATTAATGAACTTTAAAGTTCGGTAATGGGGCACTTACATTGTAGGCAAATTTCAGAGAAATGAACACTATTTGGTACAAGCATCAGACTTCCAATTCCCTCAGGGGCAGCTTGCTCTCTCGTCAAATAACACGTTGATTCTTCATATTCGGGCGCTCCAGAAAATGAAGCAATTCTGGAGCCCGGTTGAAAGTCAAAAGATGAACACGCTCTCACTAGATTGTTTGTAGCAGTCCTATCTCTTAAACATAAGTCTTGGCACTTTTCTAACACTCGAAATGGCGGGGCTGTGTCTCGAACCTTAGCAAAAACAAAACATTTTAATAGTTTCGTAATTTAAATTGATAAATTTCTGGATATTATAGCCAAGTTTACTCACCACGTCATCATCAAATCCTTGTAACTGTTGATTAGGTAATCTTTCATACATTACTCTACCAGAACCTTGATTACATGTCGTCTGACCTGAAATGTATTACCAAAACGCATTAGAATGCGAACATGGGTCAATGTGATCTAAAATTTATTATCAAAAAGCCTTAGAATACGAAAATGAGAACTAGATCCCCCATACAAAGAACGATATAAATAATGTTAAATTTTATAAACCGGGATCTAAATGCAGTAGACTTTTGAAGGAGAAAAATATACTTTAACAAGATTTATTTAAGGATAAATGATTTTTCTTACCATTAGCTAAATTGATCAATGTGATTACACTAAACGCCTGCATGGCTGTCGACAGGTAGAACCTTCTTCTTTTCATTTTGTATTTGTTGTTTTATCTTCTGCTCTAGTCTCAGATGTTATAAATGTAATATCATTTCCGAACTGAAACAAATATTGCATTTTAGTTTTTATTTGGATTTTACGTAGACAGCTGGATACTTTGCCAGACGATCAGATTCTAGATGGACCAAAAAGATTCTCGAGTGGCAACCTAGAACAAGCAAAAGGAGCGTAGGAAGACCTCAGGCAAGATGGTCTGACGATGTGAGGCGAATCTCAGGAAGCGAGTGGATACAGTATGCCCAGGATAGGGGTCTGTAGAAAGTCAAAGGGGAAGACCATGTCCAGTATTGGAATTAAAGCGACTAAGAAAGAAGAAGAAGCTGGATCAAACCTTGCCAATTTCATCATTGGAAAATCTAAAGCTATATTGCACGTGGGGGCGATGAAAATTTCAAAGGGGTGCTGGCTCCTATTTTGATAAGATATATTTTCACGTCCTCTAACTTCTTAGGTCATCTAAAATTGCGGGAAATAATAAATAATAATCAAAGTCGTTATTTATAAACGTAAATCTGCGAGAATTTCCCAATTAGCTGCATTTTATTTTTGTGTATGGGGGGAAAACTGTGAGTAGACTATAAATTAAATTGTAGTAAAAAAACGGATTGCAAAAGCTGTTGGTATAGATGCGTAACAATTGGTCAACTTTCGACCAAAAATACATCGGTGAAAAAAGTATTTGGGATTATTGTAGTCCAATTCATATGCCCAATTTGAGTAATACGTATACAGATTAATTTTCTAGAACGGGGTCAATTTTTATGGATGACGTAAAAAAAACATCTCATTGCCAAATCAAATTAATAGTACATTTAATAAAAACCTTTACGTGTTTGTGGTTGATGCTGTCAAAAGCAAACATTATTAAAAGTATGTAATTGTTACACGATCAAAGTAATTAACTAATTAATAAAACAATACCAAGTAATTAGTAAAAACATTTTGAAACAAATTTGTAAACAAATACTGTTTTTACAAATGATATCACTTGTAAACAATTTAAAAACAATAAATTTGATAATCGAGGAAACAATAAGCAAGGTCACTAATGAGAGTATTAAGCTCGAATTCCAATATTCACATATGATCTGACAGTAACACGATGGGTCAAAATGGATGGGACCATAAAATGCATAAAAGTGACGATTGAAGGACTCCCACGGGCTTAAGGCCCTCCGCGTCTACTAATAACTTATTGAAAGCTTCGTAACGTTAGAATTAAGAAGAATTTTGCCAAAAAAAAGACAAAGACATAATTTTGGATAGCTTAGGTCTCACACCAATCTTTCAAATTTCTCTGGTTAAATTTTTTAAGGCGATAAAAAGGTTTTTTAAACGGGTGGGGTCGTTTGTTTGAAAATAAAACCTTTTCTTTCTTTTTTTAAAAAAAGCGCTTCTCAGGAACATAGCCTAAATTTCTAAAAACGGTGTGAACTAGGCTATCCAAATATTTTCTGAAATTAGCACGTCTGAACTTAAAAAAAAGAGTAATATTATAGAGATACCTCCATCGTTAATGATGCACATAATGAAAAAATCAAATACTATAAAATATTGAATTTCGCAGAAACACAAAACCAAAAATAATGTCCGCACTTTAGCAACGAAACCTTGCAAATGATGATCAAATTTGTCTACGATCATTTCATAAAAAAATCCCAATTACAGAGGCCTAGATTCGTAAAAATATATGTTAATTCAACATACATAATTCACCATCCCTACTCTTGTGAAATGTACTAAAAATTATTACAGTAGCAGAAATACAATGAAAAAATTAAACCGTTATGAAATTATTAAGCATAATTGATTTGTTTAAAATTATATTGCGATTAGGTCCACAGCAAACATGTGACAATACTAATGACATGACGGGTACCGATATTAATTATAATAGGTGTATATCACAAACACAACATGACAATAATACATCAATAGCAACAAATGTACAAAAACCTACAAGTTCAATCACCCCTAGTTACAATAAAATCATAACTAGCAATTATTAATGTTATTTATGATTTTTTTTTAAATAAGGAACTTTGTTTCCCTTCATCATCAATCATTTAATTAACGAGTTTGTTTTGTTTTAGCTCATGTTTTCATTACTGTCAGTCTACCTTGAATGTTTGTAACTGTACCCATGTTTTATGTTAATTATATCAAATAAACAATAGAATTATTATCATATTGATGCTCTTTTGTCGCTAAAAAATAATCTATTGATTATACCTTAGAATGATCTATTTCAAATGGGTTCTTTATTTCATGATTGATATCATAATTTATTGGCGTGCATTTGCAAATCTGTTCATTTTTACCGTAATTTGAAAAAAATAAAACATTTTTGATCAAAATTACTTGAAAAGGTGCTAGAGATTATTCAGGTGTATTGATAATCCTTAAAAATCAGTTGGAACTTGAATATTTAGCAATAATTCTAAAGGGTCCTGAATCAGACCCTTGAGGGACACCACTTGTTGAACATTTTAACTAAGGTCAAATTGTTCATAAATGTTATTATTATGCCTTTTCATATGTAATATTACTTTTTTTATGTTCAATGCGCCTTTTGGAGCTTAAAATTCTAAATATTTACCTACTTTAATGGAGATATTGATGCATTTATGCAATCGACATACTGACCACTGCAGAAGTATAAGTTAAAATTAAAATCAATCGAATAGAAAAGTTAATAATAAATTGATTTTCAGGGACAATGTAGTATGTGTAACAATACTACTATTGTATTCAGTAACTCACGTGTCGACAGTAACTGAAATCCGTTTAAGGAAAAACTATTGAAATCTTTTAGGTTGAGAGTATGTTACATTATTAATAGTTAATTGTAATTCTGTGGGAACGTAGGCATTTATAGGAGTGAGCTTCGTGATCGTCGCTTTATTAACAAACATATTATTATTTTCTATATAAAAACGCCTAGAACCGTGAACAAATTGAGGCTGACAATAGAAACGGATGTAGAACATCCGGTAGTGGGGACAAAACTAGATCTAACGCGGAAAAATCTCACAACTATATAGAAAATTGTAATAATAACGTACACCTCTATACCTAGATATTAATATCAAATATATATTTGCAACATTTGCATAATTCAGACAAAGAGGACAGTGACTAATGAGAAAATATGGTCATTTGAATTTTCCTTGTTTTATTTTTTCTCAGAATATTCGTGCGAAATTTTGCATTCTCACTAAATCCTATAGGATGTCCAAGAAAGAGTATGTAAAACTTGAAAGTACAGTTTCTAAAGATTTCAAAAAGCGGCGTTCCGCAAGGCCTACTTCTAGGACCCTCGCAAATATTTATATGTTTGCTCACAACATTCGTGGAATCTTTCTGTTATATATTTTATTTAATATTGCTATAACATAATAGAAAGTTTTCTTTCCTTTGATTTTTTTTTCTTTATTCCGAAAGTAGTGTCTAAAAACCTTATACAATGTCGAAGAAAGCATATGTAAGGCTTAAAAGCATTATTTGTAAATATTAAAAAAAAGCGGTATTCCGCAAGGCATACTTCTAGGACCCTCGCAATTTTTTTCATCTCTGCTCACAACAATAATCGAAATAATGCAGTCATCTTAAGAAATTAAATAAAGCATACGATAAAGAATAAAACATAGTAAAAAAAAAATGTAATATGTCTTGCGTCCTGAATATTAGATAGAACGAGGATAATACACATAGTCAACACCTGACCAAGGATACATATAGTCAACACCGAACCGAAGACCCTAGGTAAATTGTGCGTTAGCTCTTTTTATTGGATTCTACTCTCAGACATGCGGAGAGAGTAAGGACACTAAAATGCAATAGGCAGGTCATGTGACAAGGCAAAAGGATGGTAGATGGACCCCCAGAATACTGAGCTGGAGACCCTACGAAAATAAACGAAGTGTAGGGAGACCACAAAGGAGATGGACCGATTATATCATCGAGTCGGTGGGACATGGGTGAAGGCAAAGCGCCCAAAACAGAGAATTGTGGAAGAGACATGAAGAGGCTTATAGCCCGCCGATGTATCCAGCAGTGGAAGGAAAGGGACTGAAAAGAAGAAGAATGCACACAACTATTGTACAAGCTATCTTGGAGTCATAGCTCCGCGTCAATATTCTGCAAGTAATCTATTGCCCTTGATGGCGTCACCTAATGGATTTTCTCAAGAACCCTTGCGATCGTCTTGTCAGGACACCTCTCTCTACTATATGGCCAACAGTGTGCCATTTAATACTGTCAAATGGTTATCAAATGAATGAATTAATTATTTTTAAATCAAATCTCTTTATTATAAATGTCGATGACTGATGGTGATGTGATAACATATTACAATAGGATGAATGAAACATTTTCAACAAATGACGCGTGAATAAACAAATGATAAACGAAAGCATTTTCTTTTTGGGAAAATTACAGCTAGAAGCATTATACTATCGATCAGTGTGGGAAACTATGCAAATTAGTGGGTATGTGTATTATCATTGTGCGATCTACAATGATCTAACTGTAATCGATCCATTACAAATTGGTATAAATAGATCAATACAAAATCAATACAGTGTTATTTTTATAGAAAACAATCCCATATAAATCGTATATATATTCTACATAAGTATAAATGCGGGGTCGGTCTAGTCATAAAAGGACATTCGGGCAATTGCCAATTGAATTTAGCAAGAATTGTTTTTGGCATTGACTACTTTCTCCTATATCTTACCATATTCCTAAAAAATGACAAAAACCCCGGAGGGAAACCTTTTTGAGGGGGGTTTTCAAGTTTTTGATAGGCAACCCTAGGGCGATGTATTATCCTATTGGTAAGCTATCATTTAAACCATATTTCGATCAAATTACAGATGAGTCTTGGAGAACTTGGGATATACCTACATATTTTTGTAACTAATTAAATGAAAATAGTAGAATACACGAAGTTTATTTAATTAAAAGAATTTGTTAAATAGAGAGTTCCACAAAGTTGATGAAAATAACTTTGAGAGATTTAAAAAAAATACGTTATTTTTTCAATTATTTCATAGTAAAATAAGTCTAGAACGCACTTACTTAAAAATTTACAAAATTAGGCCTAATGTTCTGTTTTTTAAACCTTGTTTTCATTCGAAATCAGCAAAGTAAAGAGATGTTTTTTTGCATTTAAAATATTTAAGACACAACCTTACAGGTTATGACTAAACTATGCTGATTTGTATAGGTACCTACAGTGAAAGGAAATCTTTTGCTTGTATTAAAGCGGCAACTGCTGTGAACTAGCTTTGGCGCCATAAATTCTTCTCAACCAAAACTGAGAGAATAGTCTTGAAACTGAATACAGTGATAGATGAAAGTATGGACTACATATTGATGGCTGTCCTAGAATTACAATATTTGGAAATTTCTGGTACAAAAAAATATTCCGAAAGTGCCCCTGAAATTTACGGGAATTTAAGATTATCCGTTTAGATTTTGAGATGCAAAAGTTTAATTTAGCCAAAATACTGGTAATTATAAGGTTAACAAGTTGGTTGTCGTAGAATTTTTTATTAATTTGTTCCCAGGCTCTTTTTAAAAAGGTGAAATTCACATTGTCGCTTACGTTAAATTCTTATTTCGCGCTAACATTCTCATAAAAATTTGAAAAAGTTGAAGCGAAAATAGAACGATTTTTCCTCAGTGCACAGATACAGTAAACTATATGAAATGCGATGGGCCAAATTTATTCTCAGTTCGACCCTGCGTAGACAGTACCTATACTAAACATACATAGTGATGCATGCGTATTGCGTATGTCATATTCGCTCACTACAATACGGCTTTTTGTACTAACACCTAGGTAGGTTGTAGGCATTACTATAACAGTAATCTGTTATTCTAATGTTGGATTGTTTACACTAGTCAATGATAGCTTTTGGACTTAGTAAAAAAACACCCCTTTGGTATACATTTTTAGATCGAAAATTGCCTTGTTTTTTGTGTTACTCGTATCCTTGGCAACGCACAAAGCAGTTGCGGCGAGACATGACCCCCAAATTATATCTTACAAATTACAAAAATTCTATAGGTATTTTTGCCACGGTATTTTTTTACGTGTAAAAATACACGTAGAAGTAATTAATGGTAATTAAATCCAATTTACATGGTTGATTGGATTGGACATATATGTATTAACGGTAGTACTTAATATATGTCTTTGGTATTAACATAAATGTAGCTGTAGCTTGGGTAGGTAGGTACATTTGTCTCAGCTAATATCAAAGCCGGCTCTATGAAATGGATCAACTATGGGAAACAAGTAGTTACAGTGCATTTTCTATATCTTGGCAGCCGGCGGAGGTTAGCTGCAAGTGGAGTTAAGATTCTACTGTTGAAAGCCCTGATTGTCAAACTTTATCATAAGAACTGTGAGACTTCAGAGAGCGGCGCCCAAATACATATTTTTTCGACGGGGGGGGGAGGGGGCGTGGGAGGGCGGCGAAAATGTCTGGGCCTACTCCTATGAAAACTGTAAATCCGGCCCAGATTGTACCATTTAGAATAACCTACAATGCTGAAAATATTACAGAGCGGCGCAACAGAAATAATTTTAAAGGCAAGATAGTTTTGCGAGTTACAAAGTGATAAAATACTCCGATAATCCCTTTAAGCCGCCATCACAAGTTTGAAAAACAAAGTTTCCAGTTTATTCTAACAATCTTTTTTTTTAAACAACAGTTCTGAAATATAATTTGAAAGTATCGAAAAAATGTAACCATACCGTATCATCACATCAAGCAACACTAAACCAAATTTGCAATGTGAGACTTACTGAAGAAAAATGGACTGTACATGTTTTTCTTCTGTAAAATTACAGAAAAACGTTTATTTGGGCTTGTTTATAAAAAAACTCAAATTATTGTTTTCTATTCGGGGTGCGGTGTGAGGAAATATGTAGAATGGAACTTTATAATAAGTTTCAATCTTGTCCATTCGTACTTGTTTTAACCATACAAGTAAAAATTCACACAATACTGTTTTCCTTGGCGGCAAACCGTAGTTTAGTAAGTACTGAAGTCGAAATCAGAAAGTTGCGTAAATAAGGATCGGTCGAAATCGGCTTGAACATAATATACTTAGCAGTAGACTATATGCAGACCTCTACATCAGTAATACGAGAAATTGACGACCTCACAACTTAAGGAATGTACAGGTTTATGTTTTTTTTTTATAAAATGTGGCTTTGTTGTGAACGATTTGATAAATATTTTTGCTGGTTTCTCAGTAAGCAAATGCGAAACACGTTTATTATTTCAGTAACTTTAAAAGTATCACGATAAATACTAAAGTACAGGAACACGTGTTTTTTAATAAGGTGTTTAATTTATTATGTTTTGTATTATTTTTATACTTTTTATATTGGGGTTGGCTGGCTGCGCTCTCAGCACTGCGACAATCCAATAAGCCAGTATTAGACGGTACGGTATAATTACCTAGTCAAAGGTGAAATCATCCAATGGCGAACCGTCTTAACACAGAAGTAATGCGACCACCATACGAATTTTCATAATATGTTTTATGTATGGGGGGATTCCCTGATATAAGATTATTTTGGAATCACAATTTATGTTTTGTGAGAACAGCGGAATTTTCTATATGTCGTAGTCGAATATATAACAAGTAGTTAACTCAACAAATACACAGCAAAAGATGGACATTCCATAAGGCTTATGACTGATCGTCGGTTGGCTCAATGTGATCACTTTACACTTTAGTAACATCCACCAATTCCAGTCCATCCATCTGCCGCGGCCGGGAATCGAACCCAGACTTCCAACCTGACAAGCCGGTATTCTACCGCTATGCTATGAAGGATGGTAGTTGAGTCGAGATGAAACGGTGTATAGTATACGAGTATATTGTACACGGCCCTCTATTTCGATTATTTTTTGGTATTGTAGTGTGCGTTCCAACCATTTTTATGTTTCCCTCTGAAGTCTTAGATAACTAATAGTAGTATCTTAACTAACTTTCAGGCTGAAAAAACTATTTCGTATCATGTATCGAGATGACGTCACTATGGTGTAATTTCCATACGAAGCAACGAAATCGTTATAAAAATAAAATTAAAAAAAACAGCTTTAACTGCAGGGGAGAGGCGAAATGGTTTGTCCACAAAAAGACCTAAATTTTGTTCTTAAATATGGTCTGGCATCCATAAACAAGGAACCGGCTTAAATTATGTGCACGTGTGCATACAAGGGATATAAATTTAATTCAATTTCAGGCTTAGTACGATAGTTAGATACCTCTGCCTGAAACTGTCGTGTATTTGGATCTCAATATTTTTTTTAAGAACCACAACAACTAAAAATTTACCTATTGAGATGTTTTTATAATCAAACAAAATTTAAACTATCACCTAAAGCAAAATTTTATGGTGCTAGGACGTTGGGAAGTTATTAAAATTTAAAAAGGACATGTGGATGCAGACAACATCGACAGATGAAATTTAATAAAAGCGCATCACGATACTAGCATTTCATTTCAATTTTGAAATATTTCTTATTATTATTAAGTATTTTTATCTATCTATACCCTCACGCCGCGTCCCTTGCAGAGTACACAGAGAGGACAGAGTGCCAGACAGCCCTATCCTTACACACACTCCTATCCTCCGTCACATTCATGCAATTTGTCATACACGCTCTCCAAATCCTTTTACTTAATTTTTTTAATTTCAATTTGTTCTAAATATGCCTAGAACGGTCCATTTTTGAATTGCCTAATAATAAAGTATATTTTGGGATGAAGAAATTAGGTAGAGCCGTAAATATAGTTATTTTTTTATGTGTAACCCGAATTTGTGAGAATGTGCCTAATGCCATCAGCTCTGTTGAGAAAAAGTGTTAAAAAAACTCTTTATAAATAAATACTTACATGATTGAAAAAATCCTCCTAACGAACGAACACAAATTTAAAAATTAAAACACGAACACTAAAATGGAACTAGATTTAAAATTACAAAATGGCGCGGGCGGGAAACTACTGCAGCGATATTCAAATTCACAAATGTTCTGTCACTGGACAATAGACAATACGTATAATGATAATCATTTAGTCTATGGTTGTTTAGGCTTGGACAGGCAGGTAGGTACTTGGATAAATATATTTTAGTTTGTCAACACGTGTGTCACACACTAAACTATGCAATCAACTAAATCACTAAATGAAGGCTTAGTTTCATCTCCCCAACTCTGGATTCATATTCCATTGTTGCATAAAATAATAAATTAATTATACATACCACAGCAGTGTGACCATAATGCCTAATAATTTATTGTAATTACACATTGGAGACATCGATTGATGCTATTTCTAAAATAGCCATAGTAAATGAAAATGTGGATCTTCTTATTTCGTATGCACACGACCATTGCACAAGTTATCTTGGAGTCATAGCTCCGCGTCAATATTCTACATGTAATCTACTGCCCTTGGCGTCAATTCAATTCAATTCAATTTATTATCAAAGAATATGGCTTACAAAGTATGTGTATCATTAGAACATTATTTATATTATATTACTTCAAATTAAATTTAAAGCCCCCAGACAGTATAAGTTTACTGGTATAAGGATTTTATGGATTTTATGGAAGGACCTTATGGATTTCCTCAAGAACAAGAACACAAGCAAATCAATGATCAGTCAATCATTTAAAATCATTGATTCACAACGCATGAAACATCTACGTATGTGAATTTTACTACGGAGCACACATTCAGTCACATTGCTACTAACTTCTCACGGTCTACGCCAGTCTACGATAAGATAACATGCTTGAGATGTTGCGGAAGTTCAGGAGTAAGACGTCTCGGAATTTTCTACGACTGAAGTGTTTATTTATAGATTGTATTATTATAAAACCCATCATGAGAAAGTAATTTTTAACGACGTTAATGTATCTACGTATATTGGTTGGCAAATATTTTATGTTTCTTAACTAATAATTTAACTGATATGTAGTAGAGGTACTAATCTTTTACGCAAATTATGAGTAGGTATAGGTATTGCAGTGTTTGATTTTCGATTAGTCTCGCATCGCTATACACAAATACCCAGAATACCCTAAATATGTTATGTATTACTAGTTGGTCGTAAAACGCGTAAAGGTGAGTGAAAAAGGTTATGCTTTTAGTTGATGATGAAATTGTGTGGAAAAAGCACAAAAAATGAATAGCGCCGCAGGCGAAATTTTTTAGAAAAATGGGTGAAGTTATGAACCTGGGTAACTTTGTAAATAAATATATTGCGTGTTAATCAATAGGAGTTGTACCAGTTGCCGCATGCAATTATTGCTCGTGTAAGAGCACTTTTAGGGACAGACGTCTACTGAGTAAGCAAATATGCGCAATGACAACGACAAATAAAGTTAAATATCTTTATTTCATACTTGAGAATGATATAGAATGAACAAAATTTATACATTGCAAACTTATAAACTGGAAATTTATCTTTTAATTTAATATCTCTATTTTGAGCAATTATTTTTTCTATTACGCATAGACATATGTCATGTGCCGTAACCATTAGGAAGTGTGGTCTTCCTCCATGACGGCCATTCCGGAAGTACCTTCCCCTCCTCGCCTTCCTCCATTCCTCTTCTGTTGGCTGCTGTGCTGACTGGTGATATTGGATGTGCTTTAAATCCACTGCCAGAATCTCATGATGATACCTGATACCTATTCTCCATATATACCCACATGAATTTGTATATTTAGAAGGGATATGGCATAAAATAGCAATATAAATAAACAAATAAATCTTTATTAGCCAAAAAAAATCATTAATCGTTACAAAACAAGACAATAATATTGTGCTAAAGGGCGGACTTATTCCAAAAGCAACCCTTCTTTTCGAAAAAAGTCTTTTCGCAATGAGAAGAAAATGTATGTCATTGTACAATGTACATACATGGTTGGCACAGTTGGCTGGAGCGCAGGTTTAACAAGCGGGAGTAGCTGGGTTCGAATCCCGGCGATATATTATTCTGCTTTGGCTTCACGATGAACCTCTAGCTTAAGCTCAATTTAGTCGCCCCCCCCCCTAATGATAGATATTTTTTCGAGTATTAAAAAATGCGCTTTACGGTGATTAAACAGGTACCCATATTTCGTAATCGCTTTCTCATTCGCCGGCCCTGCAGATTGGAATAAGTTATCAATAGATGTAAGAAACATAGATTATGTTTTTCCACGCAGGCATCTCAATAGTTATAGTTAATAATGCTTTAGTCTTCAAGGTAGTTCAGCCCACTCGAGGCGATAATTCGCAAAAACTGCGCTTAAAAATAATCAAATTATTATTATTATCTAATCTCACACCATATCCCTCCCCTATTAGAATAGATTCATTGACCCTATAGTCAGGTACGGTGCACATGTACTATGAGAGTTATGGACAGCGCCAGTGCTTTCGTTCAGGGTCACTGCTCTCCTACGAGTACACTCATACCATACAGCGTACGTTCAACAGGTGGGAATGGAACATGGATTTACATTAATACATATTACATAGACCACACTAGGTATACCTAATATATTACTATGGGCGTTGCCAGCCTCGGAGCTAAGGGGGAGAACAAGAATTTTAAAAATATATATACCACAAAAAAACGCGTAAATAGCGCCGCAGTCGATTTTTTTTTTGAGACAGGAAGAAGGTCTTGATGTGGTTTTGTTTATTTAAAAATTTACATAATAATTCGCACAATAATATGTATGTAAAATGTTTTGTATAAAAAGTAATAAAATAATAGGGCCTCAGGCTATTTTTTATATGAAACAATTGTATTTTGATGAATTTTCATACTTATTTTAGAAAATTTATGACATGATGAGAAAATGTGTGGAAATAATGTGATTTTTTGAGAGGTTTTACCATTTAGTAGGACAAAATAAATACCTTTACCAATCTCTATATAGGGGCAGCTGCCCCCCCTGACGACGCCCATGTATATTACATAGTCCACACTATACCTAATATATTACATTAATTATATTGTTTAGATATAATTATATTCGACTGTGTGAACATACTATGCAGAAATTACTTTTTCAGTAGCACTTTGGGGAAACACGTCTTGTCCAATTTTAAATACTTAGGTAAATACATTTCGTTTCACCTTACTTGTCACACTTTTTCTATAGAATTACTATGTAGCCAGTGACCAAGTTATTTGAAACCAGGAGTAAATATTTATCAGCCAGGAAATGTTCAAAAGATTCAAAATAAGAGGATAGTAGTGTGCCGACTTATAACAAAAGCATTATCTTAGAGTCAACTTGTTCAGTTTTACCCATGAAAAAACATTTTTTCTTAGTACCCATTATTTTTTTCAACATCGGTCGGTACCTATTCTTCCACCATCACACGAAAAAAATCGTCATCTTGACGGGTCGTTTCGGGTGAACTGCCAGTCCTATAAAAAAATTGTCTTGAACATTTTTTATAAAGAATGTAGTGAGGTTTATTTTTATTATTGACCACTTTCTGCTACCTCTTACCATTTTACTAAAAAATGCGAACAACCGCGTAGGGGGGCCACGGCCAGGGGGGGGACGCGGCAAGATTTTGCTAGGCAACACTATGGCATGAAATGTATGACTCTATGTGTAAACTTTTCAATGAAAAACACATAGGTAGCTAGGTCATATTTTTAGACATAAAAAATATTTGATTAAGTACTTCAATAATCAAAGTTTTTAGAGGTCGGATTCGGATCCTACGCTACAAGATTTTATATCATATGTAAAATAAAATATATTACGTCAATGAAGGAAACCCCATTTTGTATGAAAAATGGACATGATGTTGAAGGTTTTCGCAGCATGGTATATATATTCTTCCTTCGAGGTTATTCGGGTGTAGGCTGCGTGTTTGTTGATTTTCTCTAGCTTTCGGCAGCGATACTGCTGCCATCTTCATCCTGAAGAAAGAGAAAGAAGAAAATCAACAAACACGCAGCCAACACCCGAATAACCTCGAAGGAAGAATAAAAATGGACATGATTTGTTTTCCCACCCTACCTCACAGATTTCATGTTTGAGTTATTTACAACAGTCATTACATTACACTCCTTATCAGGATCCATGAAAAGGATCATGATTTTAATTATGGCGGGTTGACATCCCTGTAGTCTGATGACATTTGATATAATCAAGGACATTTTCGTTAATTAACTCACCTGTAACATTGCAGTGTCAAAAACCTTAGGTATTTTCAGTCAGACACATACCTATTTGAAGAATCTCATTTGCCTGTTTTGTGAACTCACTTGTACATACCAATTAAAAAATACTTTTATGGCGGTATATTTCGCACTAAGCATAGCTTAGACACCAGATGGGCGCCACGAATATTGAAGTGGAGGCTTTGGGCAGATAGAAGGAGTATTGTAAGGCCACCAAAGAGACGGACCGACGACATTCGCTGAAAATCGCTGGGGAAACCTGGATGCGGAATGGTCAGAACAGAGACGAGTGGAAACAGTTGGAAGAGGCCTATATCCAGCATTGGAGGGAAGAAGGCTGATGAAGATGATTCTTTCATAAAAAAAAAATTGCCTGTGGCGCTACTAACACGGTCGTTTGCTTCTTATACATTATATGTAGAGCCATATGGATCATCTAAGTACTACAAAAAGATACACGAGGTTTATCACTTCACAGATTTTTCTTTAAAAAATTTCGCCGTCGGCGCTATTTATGCGTTTTTCGTTCTGTAACAGATTTTTAAGTTTTTGTTGCCTTTTTGAGGTTGGCGACACCCATGGTAGGCATGTAGTCATTAACAAAAAAGAGTTTTGCAGACCTTGGTTCCTCACAACCTTACTAAATGTATGCTTCATAAAAATAGGGTAAATAATTGGAAGTTTCTCCAGTGAATGACCGTAGCAGACCTGTCCTATCTTGTATAGATTCCTGAAAAAATACGTGAAAAGTACCTCGTAAGAAAAATACCCAAAAAGAAAGCTTGGTTCATGTTTTTCTCTAATAGGTAATCCATATTACTTAACATTTTTAAGAATGTCCAGAGTACGGGAAAAATAAGTTTTTCTCTCCATAATATAAAGAGATTTTCAATATTAGAAATACTTTTATTCGCATTCAACAGATGGCAGTAGTGAAATCTTCCATTTCAACTGAATTTCAGCAGAATTTGCTTTGGTTCTTCGTGGAAGTTTTAAAGTATAGTAGGTAGATGAAAAAGTCCATTATTTGAAGTGTAATATTTTTAATAAAACAAGACAGAAGTATACATAATTTTAATAACAATATTTCAAAAAGGCTAGCTTATATATAAAATCAAATACTTTTCTATAAGTACAAATTTTCATAGTACCTACCGAAGTGCATCTTTATCAGTGCAATTACAATCATATTGTTAAGGCTCTCTACACACGTCTGGAAGTTCAGTTAACTGAATCAACAGTTCAGTGTTACCCTGATTTTGAATTCAGAAAGAGGTTTTGGTCGGAGCTTTTTTTGCAAATGGTCGATTCAGTTAACTGAACTTCCGGACGTGTGTGCCCGCGCTAGGATGGGGTTTCGAACTTAAGAGTTCAGTAATTTAAAACTATTTTCACTATTTTATAATATTCACATCTAACTAATGTCCCACAGACTTGGTTTATGAGGAGAAAAATCTAGAACACTTTGGTATCCATTATCAGGCCAATACAAAGTCAATACCTACTGAATATCGTGTTTCATTACACAGTGGACTTCCACTAAAAACCTTTGGTCAAAAAACTTAACATCCTATACAGGCGTGGGTGCATGCTACTGCATATGTATAATTTTATTGTATTTTTTTGTTCTATATATGTATGTTGAATCCAAATTTTTGTTATAATGCATTTTAAGGGCGCAAGCCATATATGTTGAAATAAATAAATAAACAGAACGGCAGACTTCTCTATCCCTACACACAATTCCTGCAATTTGTAAAACACATACTCTACAATTCATTTTACTTAAAACACATCCTTCTTCGACCATCTGATCGACATGGTTGAGCCATATGGCTTTTGTCTTAAATCACTTCATATATTCAGATATATTTTTATTGTTATCCTTTCATCAATCATCCTCTCTACATGTCCCAGCCATCTCAACTTATTTACGTTCATTCTAGTTACAACATCCATCTTACAGTCATTCATCTCTCTAATAATTTCTTTTCTTATCCTATCTACACTGGATTACAAAAGATGGAATGAACCTACAGCTAAAAACTATTTACATGCGGTCTGTCAAGAAAGAGATGCATTTCGAAGAGGGCGCTGCTTGTAGCTTTTCGGCAACCATTGTGATAACACTTAACTTATAGAATTTCAATAGCTGACTAAAGGCGATCGACAAACCTGTCACTGAAAAGTGACTTAAAGGTACTGAACTGGATTTTTCTGCATAGCACAGATGGAAATATATTACAGATTTTTCCTCAACAGAAGCGAAAGATATCTACATTCACATAATGTAGCTTATATGTGAACTCCCTTGGGGAGGAAGCAGGACGGATGTTCCGACAACTTCCAAAAATACACAACTGACAGCAGGATGTGGTGGAATAGGTGAACGTTGCCCTAGGTATACAGTGATCACTTAAGTCAGCCAAAGCCGACTCGTAAACG